>BSBN01001423.1:0-1314999 GCA_027924645.1 Cunninghamia lanceolata
TCTCTCCCTATGTCCCTGGCCATGTGCCTCACTCTCTATCTCCCTATCTCTCTCCTTGAACTCATCTATATCTCCCTATCATTCCTCTCTCTATAAACCCTAAATCTCTAAACCTGAACCCCTAACCCCTAAACAATAAACCCTGAACACTAAATAATGCCCCTAAACCCTAACCCCTCACCCCTAAACCCAAGAAACCATAAACCCCTAAACCCTAAACCTAAGTAACCCTAAGCCTCTATCTCCCTATCTCTCCCCTATCTCTCTATCACCTTTGTCCCTCTACCTCTGAATCTCTCTCCCTATGTCTATAGCCATGTCCCTCACACTCTATCTCTCCCCCCAGACTCCTCTATATCTCCCTATTGGTCCTCTATCTCTCTCTAAACACTAAACCTCTAAACCTTAACCCCTAACCCCAAAACCATAAACCCTAAACCCTAAATAATGCCCCTAAACCCAAGCAACCCTAAACCTCTATCTCCCTATCTCTCGCTACCTTCCTATCTCCCTATCTCTATCATCCCTCTACCTCTCAATCTCTCTCTATATGTCTCTGGATATGTCTCTCACTCTCTATCTCCCTATCTCTCCCCTATGTCTACTATACTCTCCCAATCTCTATTTGTATACACCTAAAAATGACACGACTCTATCTAAATAAATATTTTAAATATTTATTTCATCTTAAATTCCTCTATCAATTAATAAATAAATCAATTTATTTATTTGATTCATATCTCTCCAAAAATTAAATAAAATCATTTATTTAATTAAATCTTCCAAAATCATTCTAAATTAAATAATACCAAATTATTTAATTAATTCAAATCATTCTCTATATTTAAATAAATCCAAACATTTATTTAAACTATCTATTTACTCCAAAATTGAATTAATACCAAAAATGATTCAATTAATCCACGTGTAATTAATATTTTAAATATTTAATTGGCTAAATTCTCTCACACACATGTCCTATTTCTCCTCCAGTCAGATTAGTTAACTCATTAATCAAATCAATTAACTAATTGGTCATCTGAGTTCACTGATCAATCATCTCAGTCAACTCCCCAATCTATTCTATTATCTCTCCAATCAATCTGTTAACTGATCAATCATCTCAGTTAACTCTCCAATCTATTTTGTTAACTCCCCTAATGCATGAAGGAGCATGACACTTGTCCTCTCCCTATTCGAGCACATCCTCTCAAATTTCTCCAATCGTTGATCTTCTTATTCATTCTACACCATTGATCTTCCTTCTCACAAATCTATAAATACAACCCCTATTCCTCCATTTGAATCATCCAAGCATTTCATAAACTTACTCTGCAAGAATCACAACGCGCCCTTGGCACCCAAACCATATCCATAGCTTGATATCACCATTTCTATTGTATTGAAGATCCTCTTCATTACAAGAACTATCGTAGTCGTTCTCTATTGTCATCTTGAAGAAAAAAGCAAGGAAGTACACTTTTGAGGGCTTCATTCACACGAAAGATCAATTTGAGATTAGGCGACCAATGGAAACCTCGAAGTAATAAGGTATGGGGCCTTGCCCTAATTTAACATCAAAACTGAGTTTTTGTGTGTTAGGTTCCGTACACAGGACATTTCTACACATCTATCCATCAAAACCATGCATCTAATCTCTCTTACGGCACATCTGTTTGAGCTGCACATCTGTACATTGAAACCGCGTATTTGTCCTTTGTTTCGACACATTTATTCGAGCTGTGCATTTATTTACTGTTTCAGCGCATTTGATCTCTGTTATTGTGCATTTAACAGATCTGCACATATGTGTTTTATTTTTTGCGCATATACTCTCTGTAACTACACTTTTACCAAATCTACGCATCTATGTACTGTATTAGCGCATCCATTCTATTAGGTTTTTTTCAATTGTTTCTTGAGGAATCTTTAACGCTATCACCTTTTGCAGGAAATTCTCATATCAAGCTTGCAGGTTAGGAGTTGGTTAGTCATATAACTGCATTGTTAACGCACGTTTAGATCTAATTAGCAAGGAAAGTAATTGGATTGGTCATGCAAATCTTATCTAGATCTAACTAGGAAGGTTGTAATTTAAACTTGTTGCATCAACAACTCAAACATAGTCCCAACTAGGAGGATCTAAAATTGAACCATTGCTTTCTATTTGCTTCTTTCAAAGTTAACAAATCTTGTGTGTGCCCAAATAGCATAACTCATTTATTTTTTTCTTTTAAATAGGAAGAAAGAGCCATTATTTTTTGTGTATTTGGAATGATAATAGACCTATGCTCTCCCCTTTCTTGGGTGACCAAAATGCCAAACCTATCATTTTGCATGTTTAACCTTTCGAGAGGCCTACCCTTGGATATCCTTCTGTCCAAGTGGGAACGACCTTAAGTGGTAACAAGCTAAAGCCAAGATCTTCCTAGCCACTATAAATAAATTGTGTTTGAGGTGAAAGCTTCAAACAACAAGTGTTGATTAGTTATACCGACAACCAACCTCCCCCAAAACCCTCCAAGGTGTAAATCTTGAAGGCTAGGAGACTCCATAATGAAGAGTAGCGCTGCCACACGTATAACCACTCGAACGGTTACCCTTACTACATATCCACTGTTTCTAGAGGCCAAAATCCCTTATTCAGTGACACAGGAGGAAACGTTCTCTAAAGCCGTCCAACGTCATACACTCATTTAGTGTAGAGATAGAAAAGTTCAACTCTTTGAAGGAACTATAACCTGGTATGTGTGAGAAGTGTGTGCCGTGGAGGGGAGCTGGTGCTACCAGGTTATTAGCTATCCACCTTTATGCAAGCGGCTGGTGTAAAACCAAGTTGGAATTCATTGAATATTGCCCTTACATCCTAGGATTTGTACTTGTTTTTAGTCAAAAAAGTAAAAAATCTAAAAAAAATCAACAATCATGAAAATATTCTTTGTGTTTGCTGTGTCTTTCTTGCCATAGTTGAAAAATCAAATAAAAAAGACCAACTTTCAGCAAAGAAAACCAAAAACATTGAAAAATTAGTAAAAAACTACCAAAAAAATAAGAGTTGCGCATCTGTTCACTCCTGGCTGCACTTTTGTACAATCCTATTGTGCATCTGTCTGTCGTTGTGCATTTATTCGGTTCTGCATAGCACTTTTGTCAATTCCTACAGCGCATACATATACTTACCAGAATAGCGCATCTATTGTCTGTTCCTGCGCATATATCTTTCACCAGTCATGCATTTTTGTTATCTATTGCTGCGCATTTGTCTTCTGTTCCTGCGCATCCGTCATAGTAAGCACTTCCAGACTTTTTGTGAGAAAATATCAACCTTTTGGGTACCCATTTCAGCTTTGTTTCAGTTTCTAAAATTAGGTTACCGTGCAATCCCTTCTCCCATCCTTTTTTAGCGTCATACCCTCTTTTTCGTTGGACATCTCGCCAAAACACTTCACCAATCTTCCCAAATCAAACTAGTATCAAAACTAGGTTAGTACAAAGCAATTCTAGATCATATCAACCTCAAGCAACCCTAGTAAGTCTCCACTATCAAGGATCTATCATCCTTCTCTCTCAGAACTTCACTAGTGGCTTGTGTAAAACTAGTCTATATCAAGTAATCAGGATTCCAATCATCCTTACTTTTGGCTACCATTTTGTATCAACCAACTTGTTTGACACATTGGTCTAAGGAAACCCTTGTTCGAATCTCATCACCACAAGTATCCCCTTCTCAACAACCTCCAACAACACTTTACCAAATCACCAACATTCACCCCCGCCAAATAGTTTGTATGGTTGCCACTAGATCAAAATCCAAAGAAAAGTAATACATGGATCCTTTGAACAAAGACATACCTCACCATGAGGAGGAAGAAATCCACCTAAGGAAGTAATTGGTGCCTCACAAGACGTAAAATTTCTAGAGATGATGGACAACGTACTAAACATGAACACTCAAAAGTACTTTCTTATGCTAGCTTAACAAGGAGCTAAGTTGCCCTCTAACTTTGATCTCTCTGATCTAAGAGAGAACAACACATCCAATGAAGTTGAGTCATGAAAGAGGGCTCCAAATGAGATAAAGATACTCCCAAAATTGATATTAATGCTACCAATCTGGAGAAGACATCGGATAACACAAACCTCTAGGTTTATTGACTCAACAAATTTCAAGCCTTGCAGCAACAAACTCGCAAACATTCAAATTGGAGCATCAACAAAACACTATTCTCTAGAGGATATTTCACCATATCCTTTTGACAAGACCTTGATCATGATACCTTTCCCCTCAAATTTGAGGTACCGAAATTTGACAAATATCGCAGAAAGGGTGATCCAAGAGACCACATCAGAGAATTTAGTGCAACATGCCTTGAATTCACCACAGTGACACCTATCTCATGCGACTATTCCCAAGGAGCTTGGGAGGACAAGCTATGGAGTGGTTCTCTTGACTACCTCCTGGCATTGAACCTTCAATGAACTAGTGGATAAGTTTGTCACACACTTCTCCTACAACATTGAGCATGACATATCACTGTTAGATCTTGTAACACTAAACAAAAGGTGGAGAATGCTTCTCCTCTTTCTTACAAAGATGGAGACAAATTGGCAAGCAAATGTCCACATCACATGCCAAAAAAACAATGCTTGAAAAGTTTGGTCCACAACCTACATGCTAACCTAAGCTACCAAATTCAAATCCAATGCCCTCCTTTTAGTAAGGTCATTGAGATGGGTTTACTCATTGAAAAGGCTTTGATATCAAAAGGTCAAATCAAACTTTACAAGGACACACCTAGCGCAAATGTCAACACAGATAAACCGTGGTTTTGGACTAAGAATAAGAACATCATGAATGATGGGGTGGTGGATGCCAAAAATGTGGTGCTAAAGCAACCAATTTTCAACTTATCAAGCCCACAAAACAACCCCCCACAAAACAAACCGACGAAACAATGAATCACCGTTTACAAACTATCCGCCTAGGAGAAAACTCACACCTCTAGGAGAAACATTGGAAATCGCCCTACGGAAGCTTATATCAAATAAACTCATAACACTTCCAATGGTGTGGGATTATGAACCACAAGTCAAACCTCCTTGGTGGAATGACAGTGGCTTCTATGAATATCACCGAAAACAAGGGAAACAAAACCAATGACTGTCAAGCACTCAAACACACCATTCAAGAATAATTGGACCAAAAAAAGGTATCACTTGATGGGCATGCCTCTAATGATGATCACTTGGCATTCAAGAATCCACTTTCCAACTATGAGTAGGGAGGGAAATCAAATCAAAACAATAGTGGAGCTAACAACGCCAATTATACAAACGTATCATTTGACTATGTTGTTAACCACATTTCAGAGAGTGATTCACATATCAATATAATCACTATAAATAAAACCTTAGATTGTAACATCACCACCCATAGTGGGAAAGTCACCTTGTACACACTCCCGTCCAAGGTCATCATCCTCACCATCTACCATTATTCTCCATCCGTTGTATTGTCCATTTGCCCACGCACCAACGAAGGATGCGATCCAATGGCTATTGGCAAGGAATCAACCATGTCTATGTCATAAAACACCTATCCAAGAGCCTATCAAAAAGCCTTCAAACATGTCCATTGCTTCAACTCCATCATGTTAATCCATTACCAATCGAGCCTATTGAAGATTCTTCTCCAATGAGTCCAAGTCAAATTCACTCTACCCTCATGTCGTTCACCATCCAGAAGATATCGAGCTTATCTAAGAGTCTCAGACTTCACTTCCATTCAAGGAAATCAAGATCTATGTCAAGAGTATAATCTAAAGCATGTGGACTACACCATCATCCCACCAAACTTAGAACTTGAAGAACCAGGGTTCTTCTTTGACTTATGATAGATGCCTTCTAAGGCAGAATTAACAAAACAAGGAAACCCTGTGTGTTATATCTGCAAGTGTGGATCTACGATACGTGTATCAAATGGACCTTAATTGATGATGGGGTGGAAGTTAACATAATTCCTTTCTCCCTCTTCGAGAGGATGGGATATGGGGTACACTAATATCACCACTTCACGGGATACTCTGAGCGGGGTATGATAATCTGAAGACCGCCACCATAGGCAAGATTACCCTTCCAGTAACCTTGGGACCTAAGACCATTCCTACCACATTCTATGTCATAGATAAATGATATAACTTGATCCTTGGAAGGTCATGGATACACGAGATGAAAGTTGTGCCTTCCACATTATTTCAAGAGGCTCGATTCCTACATTTAGGGAAAATATATGTCCGCTAAGGGAGATCTAGAACCTTTCAGTATGCTAAAGTAAAAAGTGCCAAACAAGCGTACAAGTATCCCCCTTGACTATGAAATCCCTACCAACAAATTGACCATTCCTAATCCTACACTTCACTCAATGTGCAACACACAAGTGGAAGTCCTAGAAAAGACCACAAACGTTGCAGAAATCAAAACTCTCGAAGACTAGCCATTACCAAAACAGAGGGAAATGGTCCCCAAGGATAAGACTATTGAGACCATGGAATTGATTGAACAGGATGGACCACTCTGATCCCCCTTAGATGTACTCATGATCGACAGCCAAGAAGCTTACAAACTCTTCCTTGCATAGGAGAGGAACCACACAGAACTGAAGGCCCAATGTTTGAAACCACCACCTTAGATCTGAGAAATGCAAACCCGCATGCTTTCTCAGATGCCGAGGAGGTCGTAACGGAAGGTTACACACCATTGTCACTGTTACGTGAGTCACGTGTCCCTGAAACACCAGAAGACACAGAATCATATGAACCAGTAATGCCCATGGAAGAGGTGCATTCTATTGATAACAAATCAACCAGTGTTATAGGAAGGCTACTAGGATGTTCATGTATCTAAACTCCAAGCAAAACCAACCACTTCTACCTCGGTTCAATCAAACGAACTCGATGAATGGGAAGCACCTCAGGTACAAATAGAAATGGTGGAGAGATTACCCGATGAAGATGAAGAAAGTGAAGGAATCTTTCACAGAGAATGGAAAATGAGAGTGAGAGTTGGTATCGACAACCTTGTCATTTTTGAACTACCAAAAAGCTATATTGGGTATGCCATGGACTTGAGACCAGACCCAATGGGAGGACAAGTATAAGCTTTGTCCCTCCAGACAAGCAAAGGGAGCCACAAACCCTCTTGAACCTATTCCAATTCTTACAAGAATCCAAGAGAGACCAGAAATAAAGGTCTAAATGCAAGAATAATTCAATCTGTTGGTGGAATTACTCAATTGTGAAAGGATCCTGTATTGGATCCCCTCCCCACCAACATGCCTTTCAAGATTTACTGTGTCTCACAATGCCAACAGAAACCATTGAGTTGGTGTGATGGATTCAAGTGATGAAACCTACAGAATCAGAGAATTGGTTCTAAGAAGAGGTAGCACGAAAAACAAGAAAAAGAGACGAAAAAGAGTCTTTTCAGAAGACTGGAAAGGCCCCTACATGGTTAAAGAAGATATCAGAAATGATGATTATCTCTTTGTACATAATGAAGGGAGAAAAATTTGGCAAAGCGGTCAATGCATTTCACCTTAGGAAGTATTATGTCTAAAAGACCAAAACAAAAAAACAAAAAAAAATCGTAAAAACATAAAAAACACAAAAAAAAATTGTAAAACCATCAAAAGTATCAAAGCTAATTTTCTTGCATTTCTATATCATTCTGTTCATCTTGCATTACTGTCAGTGATTTTCTCTTATGTTATTTTCCTTGCAGTAAGGTGCCTTGGGTTGCCTGGATATATGTCATCCTTTTCGAACCTGGAGATCCCTCATTTTCACAATTGCCATTATCCCCCTTCATTCCCAGTGATTCTAATTCAAAGCCTCGCTCTTAGCTTTACACTAATTCCAGTCTTAACAAGTCAAGATTTCAGGGTCTAAATGGAGTCAGTATTCAAACCTACAGTGTTCAAAGGAAGCTTACAAGTAGACCTTCCCGTTTCTCTAGTAGTAGAGAAGTCTGACTGGATCACGAAAATTTTAGGTGGCGCTCAGCCCCTTATCTTTATTGGCCAAACACGTCAGGAAGATCAAAACTCTGAAGGATGTAATCTAAGATATGAGTGAATAAAAAAATGAGTGATCAAAATAAGAGTGTCAAAAAGTGAAATTGAGAGATCAAAGTAGTGCATATCAAAGTTCCTGAAAGCATTCATTCTTGAAAAAATCAAAATCCAAAAACTGAGAAAAGTCAAGTGAGGAAAATACAAAAAAAAGAGTGAAAAAAGAAAAAAAAAGAGATACAAAAAAAAGTGAAAGAGAGAAGATTGTTGAATGTCCATACTCTGGGTGTAGATCACTAAACTCGAAGCCTCAAGAATGACAGTCTAACAGAGAAAGAAAGGTACAAAGCAAACACACGCACTAGTTGAGCTAAATCGACAAGTCTAGTAGTCTGTAGGATCATCTTCTCTAGGGGCCCTTGTTCTTTCCCGAATATCCTTTACCCCAGGTCTATCTTGCTTGCCATCTATGATCTAAGTCTAGAAAACATCAATAAAATTTGTTACTTGTCTAAGTTGAAAGCTTGTGAGATTGTCTTATCTAGATAAGGATCAGTGTTTAGCCTTTAGCAAAAAGCCTAGAAATCATAAACACTCCGTAATTCATTTCACTCCCCACTTGAGTTTTTCCTAAATCCCATCTCACAGCCTTGAATAGGTCTCTTATATCAAGACAACCTGCCATCCCCTGAATCGAAAATCATATTTAAGAGCAGTCATTTTGTTTTATTCCACATTGCATTCATGCCAAAATCATAAAATGTCTGAAAGCAATAAAGTTCAGTGTCACATCTCGTGGTGTTCAGTAGAAGTACACGTTGCATCCATCCTTTCCTACCGTCATCCATCATCTGATTATATCCTTTTCTCTAAACCACCTAGCGATAACCTATCACGGCTTGATACTCTATCAACATTGTTGCCTTAACTACCTAGGTTTATCCAGTATCATATCCATGGTGTCAACCTCTTATAGCGTCACTATTAGTATCTTGTCTTCTCGAACTACATCGCCTCTGAGCTATCACATAGGCAAGGCCATCATTGATGGGTCCCCAAGGCTGCCCATCTATTTTTTACCTTTTTCGCCCATCCGCTAGTCCATTTGCATCCACACCATTTCCCATCACCTAGGTCCTAGGTCCACAAAAGTTTGCCACCCAAACTACATTGCCTCTGCGTTGTCACGTAGGCAAGGCCATCTATCAATGCACCCCTGAGACACTAGGTCAATCCCTTAGGGCCCGTTTCCACATCTCAGATTCTGTCATCCATAATAAACCAGATTCCTTTACTTGACTGGGGGCAAATCCTTGACGTAGTTGGAGAATTGGATTCTTGAATGTCACACACCTCAGAGGACACAAATAGGGTTTTGATACCTTTTCACCAGACACAAGCACAAGCGCAACAAATCCTGCTTCCAAACATAAATTTTGATGCAAGCCATCAACCTATCCAAAACAAAACAAACAAAGGCCTAAACACTCTAAATGATTTTATCTAAATTATGGCAGAAGACACATCTAATGTAAGAAAGTTTTGTTTTGATTGGTTGTGCCTTAGAGTTTTTAATTTTTGTTATCATGTTTCCTATGCTACTCAAGGATGCCTAAAAACTAGAGCAGCCATGATGGGGATATGATTATCTTCTTTGTTTGTTGTTTGTGGATTAATCTTTAGTAATGTGATGACTTTTGTCTAACGACATGGTCAACAAAAGATCATCGAGGACTTCAGAAGTCTAAACATGAAAAGGGGCAATCCTTGTTTGTGGAAACATAGAATACTCAGGTCATCTAGATTCAATTTTAACTAGATGCTTGTATCAACTTGCTAAATCAAAATCCATGTAAGTAATACTTAGGTCATCTCAGTTTAATTATACCTAGATGCTTGTATTTTCTTACAACATAATAAAATCTCAATGATGAATCAAGCACTTCAAAATACTTGCAATATCAAGATGACAAATATCCAAATCCATACACATCCAATTACATTTCATATACCATCCATAAAATAATGATTTTGTTCAAAAGTGCCAGTGTTTGCAAATAAAATCTTGTCATTCCTTCATTCGCGTTTCTTCTATCAATCAAATAAACCTTTTTCAAGTGTCTTAAGATCCAAGTCTTTTTTGACTGTTTAACCAATTGTATCTTCCAGTTATCCATATGATCCATTCATCCTTGTCCAATCAATTCAAGCAATGATCCAAATGCAAGTCCATCCTTAATCCATACCAATCGAGTAAAGTCAATCTTGTCAAATTATCCAATCGCAACCAGTGGTCCTTGATCCTAATCTTGTCATAAACTAAATCAATCAATCATAATTATTAGTGGGTATATCTTTCTCATGCCTATCGTGTTGATCTAGGGATATATCATCCCCTGCAATGACACACTATCCTTTGTGTTGATCTAGGGATCTATCGTTCCCCGCAATGACAACACTATCGTCAATCATTATCGATTAATCATTGGTTTACCGCTTGACAAGGGCAATACCTTGTTTATTCTTGTGTCATTTGTGCATACTTGCTTGCCTACTTGTGTGTGTTATCATTTTATCTTACATCACATGTCATTCAACACTTGCATTCCATCCCTTATCTGCATCAACCCATTCTTCTCCTGTTCAACCTGTCTCATCGTGAGATTGTCCATCTCACACCCTCGAAGTCTTCTTCCGATCCAATCTCCCGAGGGGGCATCCTAGAGTCATAAACCTGTACCAAGGGCAAACTAGGGCATGTATCAAATCGCAAAATTTACTTTCTTTGAAACAACGTGGATAAAACACATTGCGTCAAAGAGGGGAAAAATGTATACACCTAAAAATGACATGACTCTATCTAAATAAATATTTTAAATATTTATTTCATCTTAAATTCCTCTATCAATAAATAAATAAATCAATTTATTTATTTGATTCATATCTCTCCAAAAATTAAATAAAATCAATTTATTTAATTAACTCTTCCAAATCTTTTAAAATCATTCTAAATTAAATAATACCAAATTATTTGATTAATTCAAATCATTCTCTATATTTAAATAAATCCAAAACATTTATTTAAATTGTCTATTTCCTCCAAAATTAAATTAATACCAAAAATGATTCAATTAATTTCACGTGAACATGTAATTAAATATTTTAAATATTTAATTGGCTAAATTCTCTCACACATTTCTTGTTTCTCCTCTAGTTAGATTAGTTAACTCATCAATCAAATTAGTTAACTAATTGGTCATCTGAGTTCACTGATCAATCATCTCAGTCAACTCCCTAATCTATCTTGTTATCTCTCCAATCAATCCTGTTAACTGATCAATCATCTCAGTTAACTCTCAATCTATTATGTTAACTCCCCTGATGCATGAAGGAGCATGACACTTGTCCTCTCCCTATTTGCGCACATCCTCTCAAATTTCCTCAACCATTGATCTTCTTATTCATTCTACACCATTGATCTTCCTTCTCACAAATCTATAAATACAACCCCTATTCCTCCATTTGAATCATCCAAGCTTTTCGTAAACTTACTCTGCAGGAATCACGACGCGCCTTTGGCACCCAAACCATATCCATTGCTTGAGATCACCATTTCTATTGTATTGAAGATCCTCTTCATTACAAGAACTATCATAGCCATTCTCTATTGTCATCTTGAAGAAAAAAAGCCAAGGAAGTATGCTTTCTAAGGGCTTCATTCACACGAAAGATCAATTTGAGATTAGGCGACCAATCGAAGCCGTGAAGTAATAAGGTTTGCAAGGTATCTCTCTTTGTGTTTGAATCTTGATTATTGCAATTTCTATTGAGTTATTGGGTTATTATTAATTATTGATATTATATCCACATTTTTCCCATACCACTATTAATCCCCTCTCTCTATCTCTCTTTAAACCCTAAACCCCAAACCCCTAAACTCTAACCCTAAACCTAAGCAACCCTAAATCCTAAATAATTCCCCTAAACCCTAAACTTGAGCAATGCTAAACTCATAAACCCTAAATAATGCCCCTAAACCCTGACCCCTAACCCCAAGCAACTCTTTATCTCCTAGTTTTCTTGTTTTCATTTCCTTCATCGATAAGGGAGTGGGAGAGATATAAGGTAGAGATAGGGAGATATAGGAATGATAGGGGAGCGCAAAAGATAGAGAGATAGGAGAGATAGCTAGGTAGAGAGAGATAGAGAGGAGACAAATAGGGAGAGATAGAGGAGACAGAGGGGAGAGATAGGGGGATAGAGAGTGAGCGAGATGTCCAAAGATATAGGGAGATATAGGAATGATAGGGGAGACAGAGGCAAGATATAGGGAGAGATTAGATAGGTAGAGAGAGAGGAGATAGATTGGGAGAGATAGAGGAGACAAAGGGAGAGATAGGGAGATAGAGAGTGAGTGAGATGTCTAGAGAGATACAGAGAGAGATTGAGAGGTAGAGGGATGATAGAGAGAGGGAAATAAGGGAGAGATAGGGAGATAGAGGTTTAGGGTTGCTTAGGTTTAGAGTTTAGGGGTTATAGGTTAGGGGTTAGCAATTAGGGGCATTATTTAGGGTCGAGGGATTTAGAGAGAGAGATACTTCTTTTGACATGCAACTGTAAACCTAAATAATGCCCCTAAACCCTAAACTTGAGCAACCAGAAACCTCTAAACCTTAAATAATGCCCCTAAACCCTAACCCCTAAACCCTAAACACTAAACCCAAGAAACCCTAAACCTCTATCTCCCTATCTCTATCGTTCCTTTACCTCTTAATCTCTCTCCCTATGTCTCCCAAGTAGCGCTAAACCCCTAAACCCTAAATAATTCCACTAAACCTTAACCCTAAGTAAACCCAAAACTTGAGCAATGCTGAACTCATAAACCCTAAACAATGCCCCTAAACCCTGACCCCTAACCCCAAGCAACTCTCTCTCTCTCTCTCAACCTTAAATAATGCCTCTAAATCCTAACCCCTAACCCCTAAACCCTAAACCTGAGCAACCCTAAACCTCTATCTCCCTATCTCTCCCTTATCTCCCTATCTCTATCATCCCTCTACCTCTCAATCCTTCTCCTATCTCTCTGGACATCTCGCTCACTCTCTATCTCCCTATCTCTCTAGAGAGAGATTGAGAGGTAGAGGGATAAAGATGATAGGGAGATAGGGGAGAGATAGGGAGATATAGGTTTAGGATTACTTGAGTTTAGGGTTTAGGGGTTTGGGGTTGCTCGGGTTTAGGGAATTAGGGGTTAGGGTTTAGGGGCATTATTTAGGGTTTAGGATTTACGGTTTAGGGGTTAGGGGTTCAAGTTTATAGGTTTATGGTTATAGAGAGAGAGAGGAATGATAAGGAGATATAGAGGAGACTGAGGAGAGAGATAGGGAGATAGAGAGTGAAGCACATGGCTAGGGACATAGGGAGAGATATTGAGAGGTAGAGGGATGATAGAGATAGGGAGATAGGGGAGAGATAGGGAGATAGAGGTTTAGAGTTGCTTAGATTTAGGGTTTTAAGGGTTTAGGGGGTTAGGAGTTAAGGTTTAGGGGCATTATTTAGGGTTTAGGGGTTGAGGTTTTTAGAGGTTTATGGTTTAGTGTTTAGAGGGAGAGGACGATATGGAGATATAGAGAGTGAGGGGCATGGCCAGAGGACATAGGGAGAGATGGGGATATAGAGAGTGAGGGACATGTCTAGAGATAGAGGGAGAGAGATTGATAGGTAGAGGAAATTAATACAGATAGGGAGATAGGGGGAGAGATAGGGAGATAGAGGTTTTAGAGTTGCTTGGATTTAGAGTTCTAAAGGGATTTAAGGGTTTGGTGGTTAGGGGTTAGGAGTTAAGGTTTAGGGGCATTATTTAGGGTTTAGGGGTTGAGGTTTAGAGGTTTAGGGTTTAGTGTTTAGAGATAGAGGACAATATGGAGATATAGAGAGTGAGGGACATGACCAGAGACATAAGGAGAGATGGGGATATAGAGAGTGGGGGACATGGCCAGAGACATAGGGAGAGAGATTGATAGGTAGAGGAATAATAGAGATAGGTAGATAGAGGTTTAGGGTTGCTTGGGTTTAGTGTTCAGGGTTTAGGTATGGGGTTTAGTATTTAGGGGTTTAGGGTTTCTCAGGTTTAGGGTTTAGGGTTAGGGCTTAGGGAAATTATTTAGGGTTTATGGTTTATGGGTTAGGGGTTAGGGTTTAGGGGCATTATTTAGGGTTTACAATTGCATGTCAAAAGCACTCTCTCTCTCTCTCTCTCTCTCTCTCTCTCTCTCTCTCTCTCTCTCTCTCTCTCTCTCTCTCTCTCTCTCTCTCTCTCTCTCTCTCTCTCTCTCTCTCTCTCTCTCTCTCTCTCTCTCTCTCTCTCTCTCTCTCTCTCTCTCTCTCTCTCTCTCTCTCCTCTCTCTCTCTCTCTCTCTCTCTCTCTCTCTCTCTCTCTCTCTCTCTCTCTCTCTCTCTCTCTCTCTCTCTCTCTCTCTCTCTCTCTCTCTCTCTCTCTCTCTCTCTCTCTCTAAACCCTAAATAATGCCCCTAATCCCTAACCCCTAGCTCATAACCCCTAAACCCTAAACCCTAAACCTCTATCTCCCTATCTCTACCTTATCTCCCTCTCTCTATCATCCCTCTACCTCCCAATCTCTCTCCCTATCTCTCTGGACATCTCACTCACTCTCTATCTCCCTATCTCTCCCTCTATCTCCTCTATCTCTCCTAATCTATCTCCTCTCTCTACCTATCTATCTCTCCTTATCTCTTGCCTCTCTCTCCCCTATCATTCTTCTATCTCCCTATCTCTCTGGACATCTCTCTCATTCTCTATCTCCTTATCTCTCCCCTATGTCTCCTCTATCTCTTCCTATTTGTCTCCTCTCTATCTCTCTCTACCTAGCTATCTCTCTCTATCTCTTGCCTCTCTCCCCCTATCATTTCCTATATCGAGACCCTATCTCTCCCCTCTATCTTTCCCTCTCCCTTATCGATGAAGGAAATGAAAACAAGAAAACTAGGACTCTCTTTCTACCTCTCTCTCTCTAAAGAGAAATTGTCCAGAAAAGAAAAGGAAAACTAGTAAATCAAGGAAAAGGATTTTACTAGGAGAGAGAGAGAGAGAGAGAGAGAGAGAGAGAGAGAGAGAGAGAGAGAGAGAGAGAGAGAGAGAGAGAGAGAGAGAGAGAGAGAGAGAGAGAGAGAGAGAGAGAGTTAAAATTTATGTGTTGATGTATGTATGTAATAAATAAAATAGTTCTAAAGTAAAATAGAACAAATTTAAGTAAATAAAATACCTCGAAAGTAATATTGACACTAGTTCATACATGTTATATTAGTGAGTTTATTATTTTGATAATAAGTTGCACCAAATAATTAGTTTGGCCTTTCTATTAATAGATTTATTAATTATTTTATAAAAATATATTAATAACAACTTTTCTAAGGTTCCAAAAATGGATATCCATTTCTAGAACCTTGAAAATCATTTTCCCATTGCAAAAAATAGATATCCATTATTTAAATAATGGATATCCGTTTTGCTTCGGTTTTGCCTTGTATTTAGGCTTGGGACTATCATAGTTGACTTTCCCTAAATTCTAACGTGTTTACTGGTTTCACTCTCTTCTTCGAACTTCACCCTTCGTGCTGACGACTTTTTTTAATGCAAAATTGATAAAATGAAAAGGGTTTATAGAGGAAATTATCAACTTTCTAAAAATATAAGATTTTCTTGATTATCATTTTATTAAATAATTATTAATAATTTCTATATTGTGTGTGTCTGAAATCCTGATGGATACACTGATTGAAAAACATCCATAACTTTCAAATTGTTTCACCTTTTTCAGATCTGAAAGATGCGTCACACTCTATGCTTCGTTGGCTACATGTTAAAAAAAATTGAATTTTGATTTTTTTGATCGAGTTAGGTTGGTTGGACAATTACTTTTTAGTTTTTAAAAAAATCACAGTAAAAAAATCATAACTAATTATTTTATTGGAAAAAAATTTCAAAAAAAATATGCATCACATCGGGCATGAGTCCTCTTCTTATTTTGAAATTTTTAATTTTTTTTTTTGCTCATAGTTAGGTTGGCTAGACAGACACCCACTTTTTATTTTTATTTTTTCTGAAAAATTTAATAGTTGTTCATTGAAATATTCATTTTCACTAAGTAAATTTGGGTAAGTGCAAAAAGTTGGGGGGGCCAAAAGTGGCAAATTTTTTTTTAAAAAAACAATACATAACACACTCACATTATGGTTTGGTAATGATGAGCCTAAGGCTCGGCAAAACCAAACCATAACGCGCTTACATTATAACGCAAGTGCGTTATGACTAACTATATATAAAAAAAAGAGCATTTCTGCTCATTTAATTTCTTTATTTTCCTGTACACCTGCGACCTGCAAACCCTAAGAAGTGCACTTGCGTTCTTGAAGACTCGATTCAACACCAAAATCTTACCAATTCATCACCAAAATGTTGCCACGACGTCGAGCAAGCCAAAGGAGTGAGTTTTATTTGTTTATTTGTTTGAATTTATTTCTAAATAGGTAGGTTTGAGTTGATTTTTTATGTAAATTTTGTTAATTGTTAGGAAATGTTAATGCACCTCCTCCTCCTCCTCCTCAAAATCCACAAAATCCTGAAGAGGAAATACCTACTGAAGAACAACCCGAACAACAAACTCCTCCATCCATTCCTCATCATGCCCCTGGAACACAAGAAAATCTAATGGGGCAAATTGAAAACAATAAAAAAGAAATTAAAGACATAATTGCAAGGTTGAAAGATCCTTCCACTTCAACCTTGCATAGGTCCACGCTTGCTCAATCTCTTGAATCTATGTTATCAAATGTAGATTCAATTAGCAAGCAAATATCTAGTTGGTCAGATAAGAGGAGAGAGTATAGAGCGTATTATGCAAACAAGCTATCATATGAAGATGTGAAAAAGTTACAAATTATAAAATTAGACTTGTGTTCCATTTTCACAAACCCACAAACAAATCAACCTCCACCCACTACATGCAAGAGGTTCCCTATCCATTGGTGCAACAACTAAGTGATAAGGGACAATTTTGGGCAGAGGTGGTGGATGGTTTTTGACCATCCTCCATGCAATAATAATGAGGTCTCGCAATACTTTTTGAGGAAACTCTACTATGAGTTTGTCCTTAATAAAGTGCCAAACTATTTTGATATGCGAGACTTCCAGGGTAGAGGTGGGGGTCAGCACACGATAGACCAGGGGCACGTGTTGACCCACAGAGGGTAGTGAGATGAGTAATCAACAGACCAGCCCATGAGCATGTTTCTATCCCTTCAATTGTGAAGGAGAGTGTTGAGGTTGATACACTTCAATCCATTAGTGCCTTGACCTAGAGCATCATAGAGCATGCCAGTCCTGCAACACAGCGTGGGTTGGGAGATAGTGCGAGGAGTAGGGTCCCACCCTATGCTTGTCAGACTTGCAGGTCAGCCTGTGGTTATGACCCCATGGATAGTCAAGACGCAGGTGCACAGGCTACATCTGTAGCTGAGCAGATAGTGATGACAGATACCCTCCTGAGTGAGACTTTCAGCCTTGATACTCAGGTAAATATTAGCAAGTTCATTAAATTTAATTTATTAAATTTAATCTTTGAAATGCAAGATTAACTAATTTAGTTTGATGATTTTAATAAAATTTCAGGGTCATAGCGTTGATGCAGTTTTCAGTGGTTCTCCATTTGCATATTACACTACATCATCTACTGTCGGGGTATGTAACTAGTAAACAATTATAAATATTACATGTGAATAGAATCATTATATGAATGGTATTCTAATATCTAATTTTGGATGTTGAATAGGTTAATATTGGAGATTTCACGGCAACACCTGCCAGCGGTGGTGGACTTCAAAGCTTCACGAAGGTAATAAAATAAATAGTTTAATGAATGAATTGTACTTACTAGGTTTTTGTATGTGACTTGTGTGCTTTATTATGTGTACTTCCATGTTTAGGTGAATGTGTGTGTATGTTAGGAGCCATGATTTGCATCACTATTATAGTTTTCGTAATTGAATAATGTTGTTTTATTTCCAGATGATGCAGGCTGCGGAGACACCTCCCGATGTTCATAGGGCAATGGAGCATGGTGTGACCTCTGCGATTCATAGCTCCATGCCATTGATAGGGGTATGAGGTAGATTAGTAAATTTCAATTTACATTCATTATTATAGTTGTTTATTTTTGCAAAATTAAAAGATTATTGATTTGAAGTTTAATTTCTATCTGGATGGTTTCTATAGGACATGACATCACCACTGCCTATTCCTGCTACTAAGGCAAGTGAGGAGACAAATTATATGGTAGCGGTAACTGATTATTTTGTTAAATGTTTCATTTTTTATAACATGTAATTTCTATATATTAATGTCTATACTTTTTATTGTAACAGCTAAAGATGCAGGAAGAACTAAATAGGAGGAGCCGCCCTCGGGTTCATAGTAGACCACCCACATACGCGTCTCCATCCCCTAGAAGATAAAAGGCTGCCCATGATCTATTCTCTTCACCAACCAAAGAGAAATGACTTTTTATTGTGTTCCTTTGTTGTATGCCTATATGGCATTTATGGACATATATTTTGTATTGCATACCTTTTGACATTGTATGCCTATATGGCATTCTTTGAAGCCTATATGGCTATTTTGTATATATGTTATACTTATATCGACAGATATTGATGTATGCCTATATGGATATTTGGTTAATACAAATCTTTTTTATTGATGGCGTCCATACTTGCATTATAAAACCACGTTTGAATGGATATTTGTAGATGGCTACTTCAAATATTTAAAGTCTAATTGTATTACATAGCATGTTTGTTGATCCAATAAGCTAGCTATTGTTATTCAAGTATCACCTAAACTTTATTTTGGAACTAAAAGATAAAAGTTGTATTTAAAAAACAATGAATCATCATGTTGAACAGAAAATATTCATATTCTCTATGAGTTGCTCAATTAAAAATATTCAAATGAGTATGTTGATCTATATTCTTTATGAGTTGGTCAATTGAAAATATTTCTTAATTTCTTGTTATTATACCATATTGGGATGCAAAGAGTATGTTTTTTGTTTTGAATAAGATAGTCAAAATCATATGCTTATGAGCACCTGATGACCATTGTGGTTATTAAATGTAATTCCTCTTGCATATAAGGTGAGGTTATGAGATTATATTGAGTCTTACCTAATTTTAGTATGCAACATAACATTGGGGCTATAGGCTACCATAAGTCATCAACAATCAAGGTTCAAGGTTGTCATTGAAGTCAAAGGGTCAAGGTTGTTTGTCACTGATGTCAAGGTTGATGCAATGATGTTGATAAGGTGATACAGTGATTCAAGGTAGGTGATGGTCATGAGGTGCATGATGTTGTGAATATAGTTTTCATGATAAGGTCTCTCAATTCATGTTAATATTGCACAAGACAAACATGGTTCATATGATGCAAGGTTCATGTTCATGATGGATGTGGTTTTGTTCATGCAAGGTTTTGTTGTGAATATGGTTTTCATGATAAGGTCTATCTTGAAAGGTTGATATGATGCAAGGTTTATATTCATGGTGGATGTGGTTTTGTTCTTGCAATAAGAAGTTAGAGAAGACACAAGATTTCATAATCATAATCTTATTGATAGTTAGGGTTTGCATATTGGGCATTAAACCCTAAAAAGAATCTACTTTTCTTAAGACTTTAAAACCCTCAATTGATTGTCATGTGTAAAGTGCACTTTTGTTTTAATTTAATATTGACTTATAATTAGAAGTTACTATCACTTAAATCAACCTACTAAAGGGTCTTTAAGTCATTAGTTCACCGGCCCTTCAACCTAACTCAACCGATGTCTCTGGTAAACTCTCATAAGTTCAAGCACCATATCATAATCGAAGGTCATATTTAATTGATATGAGGGCGGGAAAAAGGATTGGAAGGTCAGTATTTAAAAGGAATTTGGAATACAAACAATCATCTCTATGCGGTTGAATTTTATGGGCATGCCTTTATAAAAGGCTAAAAGACAACTTTATGTAGGATATCATGGTATTTGTAGTGTTCAAAGATTGAAGACTAGTTAGTGTTTGTAGTTCAAACTGTTTCGACATGTTTGGGTACAAAATAGGACCATGCCTAGCCTAAACATACCCATCTAGATGCATTGGAATTGTCAGTTTGGCTGCACGAGGAGAAGAACAAAAGTTACACCCCTTTGCAACTTTACACTACCTCCTTTTGACAATTTTTAGGGCAGTAGAAAAACTTTCACCACTGGCCAACGCCTCAGAGATATAAAAAACTGAGAGAGGTTATTGTAGAAGGACCCTACATGATCGTGGAGTCTTAGACGGAATGTATCTAAGTGACACGGTTTCTGAGTAACAACTCATCAAAGATTGCTACTTTTTTGCACTTTGGACTCTTTAGGGATATCGCCGGTAAAATGTAGCTCAGACTGTTTCGGCATGTTTAGGTGCAAAACAGAACCATGCCTAGCCTAAACGTATCCATCTAGATGCGTTGGAACTATCAATTTGACCACACGAGGAGAAGAACAAAAGTTACACCCCTTTGCAACTTTACACTGCCTCCTTCTGACGATTTTTGGGGCAACAGAAAACCTTTCACCACGGGCAAACACCTTAGAGATATAAAAAATTGAAAGAGGTTATTGTAGAGGGACCCTACATGATCACTTTGCCTCAAACGGAATGTATCTAAGTGACATGGTTTCTGAATAACAGCTTGTCAAACATTGTTGCCTTTTTGCACTTTGGACTCTTCAGGGATATCACCGGTACAATGTAACTCAGACTGTTTCGGCATGTTTGGTGCAAAACAGGACCATGCCTAGCCTAAACATACCCATCCAGATGTGTTGGAACTGTCAGTTTGGCCACATGAGGAGAAGAACAAAAGTTACACCCCTTTGCAACTTTACACTGCCTCCTTCTAACAATTTTTGGGGCAGCAGAAAACCTTTCACCACGGGTAAACACCTCAAAGATATAAAAAACTGAGAGAGGTTATTGTAGAGGGACTCTGCATGATCACATTGTCTTAGATAGAATGTTTCTAAGTGACATAGTTTTCGAGTAACATCTCATCAAAGTTTGCTACCTTTTTGCACTTTGGACTCTTCAAGGATATCGTCGGTACAATGTAGCTCAAACTATTTCGACATGTTTGAGTGAAAAAAAGGACCATGCCTAGCGTAAATGTACCCATCCAGATGCATTGGAATAGTCAGTTTGGTCGCATCAGGAGCAGGATGAAAGTTACACCCCTTTGCAACTTTACATTACCTCCTTCTGACGATTTTTGGGGCAGCAGAAAACCTTTCACCACGGGCAAATGCCTCGGAGATATAAAAAAATGAGAGAGGTTATTGTAGAGGGACTCTACATGATCGTGTTGCCTTAGATGAAATGTTTCTAAGTGACATGATATTCCAGTAACATCTCGTCAAAAGTTGTTGCCTTTTTGCACTTTGGACTCTTCAGGGATATCGTCGATACAATGTAGCTCGAATTGTTTCGGCATGTTTGGGTGAAAAATAGGACCATTCCTAGCGTAAATATACCCATTCGGACACGTTGGAACAGTCATTTTGGTCACATCAGGAGCAGGATGAAAGTTACACCCCTTTACAACTTTACACTACCTCCTAACAATTTTGGGGGCAGCAGAAAACCTTTCACCATGGGCAAACGCCTCAGAGATATAAAAAACTGAGAGAGATTATTTTAGAGGAACCCTACATGATCGTGTTGCCTTAGATAGAATGTTTCTAAGTGACACAGTTTTTGAGTAACATCTCATCAAAGATTGCTGCATTTTTACACTTGGACTCTTCAAGGATATCATCGGTACAATGTAGCTCGGAATGTTTTGACATGTTTGGGTGAAAAACAAGACCATGCTTATCATAAATGTACCCATACAGATGCGTTGGAACAGTCAGTTTGGTCGCATCGGGAGTAGGACAAAAGTTACACCCCTTTGCAACTTTACACTACCTCCTTCTGACGATTTTTAGGGCAGCAGAAAACCCTTTCACCACGGGTAAATGCCTCAAAAATATAAAAAACTGAGAGAGGTTATTGTAGAGGCACTCTACGTGATCATCTTGCCTTAGACAAAATGTTTCTAAGTGACACACTTTTCGAGTAACATCTCGTCAAAGACTGCTACCTTTTTGCACTTTGGACTCTTCAGGGATATCGTCGATACAATGTAGCTCAGACTATTTCAACATGTTTGGGTGAAAAATAGGACCATGCCTAGCGTAAATGTACCTATCTGGATGCGTTGGAATAGTTATTTTGGTCGCATCAAGAGCAGGATGAAAATTACACCCCTTTGCAACTTTACACTACCTCCTGACGATTTTTGGAGTAGCATAAAACCTTTCGCCACGGGCAAATGCCTCAAAGATATAAAAAACTAAGAGAGGTTATTGTAGAGACACTCTACTTGATCGTGTTGCCTTAGACAGAATGTTTCTAAGTGACATGGTTTTCGAGTAACATCTTGTCAAAGATTACTGTCTTTTTACACTTTGGACTCTTCAGGGATATCGTCGGTACAATGTAGTTCGGACTGTTTCGACATGTTTGGTAAAAAATAGAACCATGCCTAGCCTAAATGTACACATCCAGATGCATTGGAATTGTCAGTTTGGTTGCATCAGGAGAAGGACACCAAAAATGCAAAAGTTGCTTTGTGCAACTTGACAACATTGACACTTTTTTGCAACAGGACTCAAAGACTCAAACTGACCCCAAATGACTCAAAGTGACCTAAAAACAAATGAAATGGTCTTAGAAGACCTTATTACATATAATTGACTCAATCAAAACAAAATTTTATTTTTTGACCCCTCTTGGAGGCATGACAACCTAGGTGCCCCTACACCATTAGTGCAACTAAAGTCAATAAAGTTTTCTTATTAAGAAAAAGAGCTTCCCTTAGCTTCAAGAAATATAAATATTCTATATTGACAAGGCCAACCATGTGAAGGTGGAAGCTCATGTGGCCTCACCTAAGACCTAAGACACATGTAGTCTAGTAGACGCAGGACACCTAAGACACCTATTTTGTAGTCTCTATCTACCTACTTGACATGTCGTATATACCTAGGACACAATTAGAGACACCTATTATCTAGTTAGAAACTAAGACACCTAGAGACACCTATATTTTATACATTACCTAGATTTTATACATTATTCTCAGGATCAACTTCATCCATCACTTAGGTCTAACCCCATGAAGCATAACATGATGATGTAAAAATGTGTATATGTGTAAAAATGCAGCAGAAAATAAAAAAGACAAACCTTACAAATTAATGTGCATACTTACAACTCAATGTAACATGACTTTACAAAATCAATGTAATTACTTACAAATTAATCCAATGAACCATCCAGGTTTGCTCTACTCTTTATTGTGTCAAGTATTGCTTCATGGTCAGACTCACGCACCTTGCACAAGCTTTTGTTCAAAGGTCTACCCCGATACTGTATCAAATGAATATTGGATACCACTACAAGGTTCGAGTAATGAAAAATCTTCCAATGCGTGTCAAAGTCCTGAAATAGCCAAACATTAACACTCTTATGTGGGTACCTTCTAAGCCATGTTCCAGTAATAGCCACTGAGCCTGTAGGGTATTCGATGTTTTCTTGATATGTAACTGGGCCTCCAATTTCTTTTTGGCCTCAACACAACGACATAAGTAATAATATGTTCCCTCTTCATTATCTTCGTCTGCAATAACTGCATATACGTGCCCTACATTGATATGTGTAGCGAATTAGATGAAATTAGTTAACATTACAAAAACACTACAAAGTAAGATGACATTAGGAATTTTAAAAACTATGCAAATAGATATATTACATGGTTGAACTAGATCTGATATGTGGTCAAAGTCAACTGATGATTCCATCTATGTTAGTTCCAGTGCCGTCAGGGGTCGATACGTGTCAAGTGGACAAAGATAACTTAACTCCCATTCGTCAACCCACTCCTTTGACTCACACTCATCTCAGGCTTGAATTGTACAGGAAGAACAAAAGCATGAGATCTTTCACGTATGGATACTCCTTGAACCTGCAATTGAGCTTTTGAAAGAGCACATCTCACTTGATCCTGTCAGTGTAGAATAGTCCTCATATGGTGCAATGTTAGTATCATTTATCAACCAAAAAAATCTATGAACTGAAGACTTACCTTCATTACCTAGACCCATGGAAGCATTACACCACTCGACAATCAATTTTGAATCTATCAACTTTGCATTGTATTTATACTTTAACTCTTCTCATGCTATGTCTCTTTTGATACATGCTTCTGCACCATCATGCTCCCCCTTTCCATGCTTGACCTCACAAAAGTTCCACATATGTTGAATACTTGTAAAATTATGCCTCCTAAGCCAATAGAAATTCTGTGAGTTCTAGAATTGTGACGCACAGTTATCCAACCATATGATATGTTGACTGAACGATATGCCCCTTCTAGCCAAATCATTGTAGAACACCTGAAAGCAACCTTGCACGAACTCCGTAGAATGCGTGCGATCATCACTAATATAGAAATTATACTCCCTTATGATCTTTTTGTCATCCTTTGTACTATCATTCGCACGAATGAATGCGATGTGCATAAATATAGAAACCTGTGTGGAGTTGTAATATTGTGATTGCACATCACGTTGTGGCTGTAGATTGTAGTTCTCTGCAAAGTTCATGACTAAAACAATGCTACCAACTAGAAATGTGTCCTTGCATAACTTGAATTGCAAGTCCAACCATCGAGCTCTATGGGCATGTCTTGCATACTCATACACTATGATGTCATGAAATATAGGCATAAACTGATACATTGGAATCTTTTCAATAACCAATTCACACCTCTTTGCTTCTTTACCATCTTTTGTATTGTATGGCATTATTTTATAGGTGCCAAACTCTACTAGTTTGTTTCCAACCGCATATGTTCTTTCCATATGTTCACATATTGGCAAATGTTGCAAGCCACCGCAACGACGACATGTGCCATCCAAGCATAATTTCTTGTAGAATATTTGACCTTCCTCTCTTTTGAATAAAATTCTTGATATGAAGTCTCTTGAAGATGTTGGTGGGGCACGTATGGCACAACCCTTCAAAACATTGTTAGTATGCATATCTAAACATATAGACCTATAAACATCAAAATGGTTAGAAAATTCAATATGTAATCTACAACAAGTAGTGCGTGTGTGATTTATTTTGACATAGAAAGCTTTTAGCATTTCAAAATATCTTTGACAAATTTTAATTTGAGGATACTTCTCTAAAAATTTACAACAAAACTGTGTTTGAGTCTCATCCAAAAAATGCTTTGGATGTGGCTCACGGTTCCAACTACTGATTCTCCTTCTTATCACATCCCTTTGATTCGGAGATGCCTTTGTGTAATTCTTCCAAAAGTCTTCAATTAGTGATCTCAATGCTTCAACAATTGGTTTATCTTTTCGTGGTAGTCTCCCCGAGAATGCCCATAATTCATTGGCATTAGTGTTCTCAATTCTTTGGCATCTTCCAACGGCTCTTGATAAAGTTTTCTTATTAATTCTCAATTCTTGACTTGTCTTTCTAATGAGACGAGCTTTCCTCATTTGACTACTTACTATAGTCAATGTAAACACATGCCATGTTGCATTACTATCTTTTGTGTGTGAGGTGTTACCCACACTCTCATACGCACTCATTAGATTCTTGACAATAGATTTTTCACTTGAAGCCTCTGATGTTCTCAACCCAAGAATCTTAATGATGGACCTATACTTTATACTTCACATCATTTCAACGAATAGTTGACATCTTGCTGTCTCATTTAACTTTTAAAAGAACAATCTCCAAATCTTATGAGCATATCTTCTACAAGTGCGTTTTAGAATCTTACCTTCCATTGGCTGCAAAATATTCTCATCAATATCAATCAAATACTTTGGATTTCTATGCAAAATTCTAGGTGGTGTTAAGTTAGGTAAATTCATCTCAACATTAGGAATTTCATCAATATTCAAATGAGATGGGCTAGATGGCATACTTTCAATCGAAGATGGAATAGATGACATACCTTGAGGTTGAGGTGGGAATGATGGCATACCTCTTTCATCACATGTGAGTGATGATGTACTCTCAACTTGAGATGTGGTAGATGGTGTCCCTACATGTTGACTTGCGATAGAGGATGTGTCTCCAACTATGGTATTCAAATCTCTCATAGCACGAAGTATTTGCATTCATTCTCTTTGTGCCGCCAATACCATATCTCTTTGTGATGGTTGTGGTTCCTCTTCAATTGACATGTCTTCATTTATCATGTCTAATTTCCTCTTCTCACGAAGTTCCCTCATAGCCACTGCTTTCTTTGCATTCTTAGCTTCTATCTCTTCTTGTGTTGGTTTAATTCTTGATCGTTTCCTTGGCATGACAGAAAATTTTTCTGTAGCATGATAAAGAGACCAATATTAGTTCCTAATAAATGAATCCATACAAATAACTAAAATATATGTCATTCAACCCTTCATAGTAAATGTACATACAATCATCATGTAAAAGAGTAAATGTCACTCAACCAAAATAGGTACAAAGCATACAAAGCAAATTATTGCAGCCATGAAAAGAGTACATGGGACATCATACTTGAAAAGGTTGAGGCAGACCCAATTTGACATGTTTGTTGTTACTAGGGCTACTAGGATTTGGAATTGAGAAGGTGTTTTGTAGGTACTAGGGATACTAGGATTTGGGTGGCTTGTGAAGGAATATACAACAATTGTTGTGTCATGTGCATGTACAAATCATCATGAATAGGTGCATAAGGAATGTCCTAGCCCAATATATGTGCATACAAATCATCATGTCATGTGCATACTTGTATGATCTTGGCACCTATTCATTTGTATTTTAACTTGTTAATATTATAAGATAATAGTGGCATTGTATTTTTATTATGTTGTAAGGATTTATTCTTGTATAGTTTGACATCATGGTATGTTAAGGTCTGTTTATTACACATAATTATTAAAGAGCCCAAGTGTAGAAAATATACATGGCATCATGTGAGATTGTAGGCTGCTTTCTTGATTGGGAATGTGTCTATTTTAAACATGTATGATAAAGCATGATAAAGTAATTCAAATAGAATTAAGAAAAATGTAAAGAACATGCATGTAAAGACTTGACATACCTAAAAAATGAAGATTCGAATGGAGAGAGTACCCAATTATGTAGTGTTTTTTTCTTCTTGCATCAAACTCCTCAACAATTTGAGTTTTTCACCACTTGCTTCCTTTTCAATGTTAAATTGAATAACACTCAAATATAATTACTAACAACAATACTATTAACTAATCTATAATGTTAAATTCCTAAAATTGAATCACAATTAACATTGCAACACTACAAAAATTGAAACTTGAATAGATATATATCAAACTTGGTGTGAAAACTATGTTATTTCCTCCTTCTCAAGTTGGCAAAGCAGAAAAGGTGGTGGAAAGATCATGCAAAGGTGGTAGAATGGGTAAAATGTGCATGTGAACTTCCCAACAGCATGAAAGCACTTCTTTTTTGTCAGAGCACGCACATAATTAGCATGAAAATAGAGCATGTGGGCTTGGATCATGGGGGTCAACACTTTTTTACCATTTCTATAGCAGGACAAAATGTGAGCGCGTTATAACGTGCTCGCGTTTTGTCCTGCTATAGATCGATCCATAAATATTCATGTCTATCTCACCTTCAATAGCACCTTTACAATATCTCACCTCTAGTTCCATTAGCTCATGTTCTATATCTCACTTATCTCTCCCCTCACCTCTCTACCTCTCTACCTCTCCCCTCTCTATGTCTCTCAGTCACTCCTTGTCTACCTCAACCCTCAACCCTAAACCTTATCCCTCAACCCTCAACCCTAATCCCTCAACCCTTAACTCTAATCCCTCATCCCTAAACCCTAAATGCTAACCCTACTCCTAAACCCTCAATGCAATCAATACTATACCTTAAACCCTAATACCTTATCCCTAAACTCTCCAACCCTATCCCTAATCCTTATACCCTTGACACTCTACTTTAACCCTAATCCCTTGACCCTCAACCCTCAAACCTTAATGTACTCAACCCTCAACGTCAAACCCTAATCCCTCAACCCTTAACTCTGATCCCTCGACCCTCAAACCTATCCCTAAACCCTCAACTCTAAAACCTCAACCCTCAACACTCAACGTCAAACCCTGATCCCTCAACCCTAAACCCTATCCCTAAACCCTAAACACTATCCCTATTCCTAAACCCTCAACGGGCTTGATACTATACCTTAAACCCTAATCCCTTATCCCTAAACCCTCCAACCCTATCCCTAATCCTTGTACCCTCGACACTCTACTTTAACCCTAATCCCTCGATCCTCAACCCTATCCCTAAACCCTTGACCCTCAACCCTCAAGCCTCAACCCTCAACGTCAAACCCTAATCCCTCAACCCTTAACTCTAATTCCTCGACCCTTAACCCTATCCCTAAACCCTAAACCCTAAAGCCTCAAGCCTCAAGCCTCAACGTCAAATCCTAATCCCTCAACACTTCACTATAATTCCTCAACCCTAAACCCTATCCCTAAACCCTAAACACTATCCCTATTCCTAAACCCTCAACGGGCTTGATATTATACCTTAAACCCTAATCCCTTATCCCTAAACCCTCCAACCCTATCCTTAATCCTTATACCCTCGACACTCTACTTTAACCCTAATCCCTCGACCCTCAACCCTATGCCTAAACCCTCGACCCTCGAACCTCAACCCTCAACCCTCAACGTCAAACCCTAATCCCTCAACCCTTAACTCTAATCCATCGACCCTCAACCCTGTCCCTAAACCCTAAACCCTAAACCCTAAATGTCAAATCCTAATCCCTCAACCCTTCACTCTAATCCCTCAACCCTAAACTCTATCCCTAAACCCTCAACACTATACCTTAAACCCTAATCCCTCAACCCTCAACCCTAAACCTTATCCCTAAACCCTAATTCCTCAACCCTCAACCCTAATCCCTCATCCCTCAACTCTAATCCCTCATCCCTAAACCCTAAATGCTATCCCTATTCCTAAACCCTCAACGGGCTCGATACTATACCTTAAACCCTAATCCCTTATCCCTAAACCGTCCAACCCTATCCCTAATCCTTATACCCTCGACACTCTACTTTAACCCTAATCCCTCGACCCTCAACCCTATCCTGAACCCCTCAAACCTCAATGTACTCAACCCTCAATGTCAAACCCTAATCCCTCAACCCTTAACTATAATCTCTTGACCCTCAACCCTATCCCTAAACCCTAAACCCTAAAGCCTCAACCCTCAACCCTCAACGTCAAATCCTAATCCCTCAACCCTTAACTCTAATCCCTCAACCCTAAACCCTATCCCTAAACCCTAAAACACTATCCCTATTCCTAAACCCTCAACGAGCTCGATACTATACCTTAAACCCTAATCCCTTATCCCTAAACCCTCCAACCTTATCCCTAATCCTTATACCCTCGACACTCTACTTTAACCCTAATCCCTCGACCCTCAACCCTATCCCTAAACCCTCGACCCTCGAACCTCAACCCTCAACCCTCAACCCTCAATGTCAAACCCTGATCCCTCAACCCTTAACTCTAATCCCTCAACCCTCAACCCTATCCCTAAACCCTAAACCCTAAAGCCTCAACCCTTAACCCTCAACGTCAAATCCTAATCCCTCAACCCTTCACTCTAATCCCTCAACCCTAAACTCTATCCCTAAACCCTCAACACTATACCTTAAACCCTAATCCCTCAACCCTCAACCCTAAACCTTATCCCTAAACCCTAATCCCTCAACCCTCAACCCTAATCCCTCATCCCTCAACTCTAATCCCTCATCCCTAAACCCTAAACGCTATCTCTATTCCTAAACCTTCAACAGGCTCGATACTATACCTTAAACCCTAATCCCTTATCCCTAAACCCTCTGACCCTATCCCTAATCCTTATACCCTCGACACTCTACTTTAACCCTAATCCCTCGACCCTCAACCCTATCCCGAAACCCTCAACCCTCGAACCTCAATGTACTCAACCCTCAACATCAAATCCTAATCCCTCAACCCTTAACTTTGATCCCTCGACCCTCAACCTTATCCCTAAACCCTCAACCTTATCCCTAAACCCTCAACCCTAAAACCTCAACCCTCAACACTCAACGTCAAACCCTAATCCCTCAACCCTCAACTCTAATCCCTCAACCCTAAACTGTATCCCTAAACCCTCAACACTATACCTTAAACCCTAATCCCTCAACCCTAAACCCCATCCCTAAGCCCTAATCCGTCAACCCTTAACCCTAATCCATCAACCCTCAACCCTAAGCCCTCATCCCTAAACCCTAAACACTATCCCTATTCCTAAACCCTCAACAGGCTCGATACTATCCCTCAACCCTTAACCCTTAAAACTTGAACCCTAAAACCTATCCCTACATGTTCAACACTTGACACTATATCTTAAACCCTAATCCCTTAACCCTTGTCCCTAGAGCCTCAACCCTAAATCCTTAAACCTTCAACCCTAAACCCTATTCCTAATCCCTCTACCCTCGACACTCTTCTTTAACCCTAATCCCTTGACCATCAACCCTATCCCTAAACCCTCAAGCCTCAAGCCTCAACTCTCAACATTACACCCTAATTCATCAACCCTAAACCCTAATCCCTCAAACCTAAACCCTATCCCTAAACCATCAACCCTCAACACTATACCTTAAACCCTAATCCCTATCCTTCAACCCTTAACCCTTAAAACTTAAACCCTATCCCTACACCCTCAACACTCGACAATATATCTTAAGCCTTAAACCCTCATCCCTAAAGCCTCAACCCTCAATCCTTAAACCTTCAACCCTAAACCTTATCCCTAATCCCTCTACTCTCGACACTCTAACCCTAACCTCGACATTAAATGCTAATCCGTCACCCTAAACCCTAATCCGTCAACCCTAAACCCTATCCCTAAACCCTCAACCCTCAACACTATACCTTAAACCCTAATCCATCAACCCTAAAACCTAATCCCTCAACCCTAAACACTATCAATAAACCCTCAACCCTCGACACTATACCTTAACCCTAATCCCTCAACCCTCAACCCTAATCCCTCATCCCTAAACCCTAAACGCTATCCCTATTCCTAAACCCTCAACCCTCGACATTGTACCTTAAACCCTAATCCCTTATCCCTAAACCCTAAACCCTAAACCCTATCCCTCAACCCTTAACCCTTAAAACTTAAACCCTAAAACCTATCCATAAACCCTCGACGCTCCACACTATATTTTAAACCCCAATCCCTTAACCCTTAGCCCTAAAGCCTCAACCCTCAATCATTAAACCTTCAACCCTAAACCCTATCCCTAACCCCTCTACCCTCAACACTCTACTTTAACCCTAATCCCTTGACCATCAACCCTATCCATAAACCCTCAACCCTCAACTCTCAACATTAAACCCTAATCCGTCAACCCTAAACCCTCAACAATATTCCTTAAACCCTAATCCATCAACCCTAAACCATAATCCCTCAACCCTAAACCCTCAACCCTCAACACTATTCCTTAAACCCTAATCCCTCAACTCTAAACCCTAATCCCTCAACCCTAAACCCTAAACCCTATCCTTAAACACTCAAGCCTCAGTAAGTTATACATTAAACCTTAATCCCTCAACCCTCAACCCTAATCCCTCGTCCCTAAACCCTAAATGCTATCCCTATTCCTAAACCCTCAACCCAAGACACTATACCTTAAACCCTAATCCCTTACCCCTAAACCTTAAACCCTATCCCTCAACCCTTAACCCTTAAACCTTAAACCCTAAAACTTATCCCTAAACCCTCAATAATATACTTAATCCCTAATACCTCAATCATCAACCCTATACCTTAAACATGAAGCCTACACCCTCAAACCCTCATCCCTAGACCATATAACCTCACCCTTATATCCTAAACCTTGAATATTGTGCCTCAACCCTATACTTAAATTAAACCTAAGCCATATGTGCTCTCAACCCAAGTCACCCTATGCCTTATATACCCTCAATCCATATTGTAAGCCCTAAACCCTAATCCCCGCGCCTTACACACTTAATCTTATACACTCAACAACCTGAATATTAACCCTCAACTGTAACCCTCAACCCTCTGCCCTCTACCTATTACTTAAGCCCTGATCGCTCAACCCTCAACCCTCAACCCTCAAAACTATACAGGCTTAGGTCCTTATAAACACTAAACCCAAAACACTTACATACATACATGCATACATACAAACATACATACATACAAAGATGCATATATACAAGCATGCATACATGTACATACATACAAGCATGCATACATGTACATGCATACATACCTACAAGAATAGATATAAACATCCATGAAACATACTTATGAAATTTGAACATATTTCATTCAAAGGAAGACATAACGCGAGCGCGTTATAACGTACTCGCGTTATGTCGAACTGGGAAAACATCGGCAAACATGCAAAAAAGCATAACATAATGCACTCGCGTTATGTTGTGCTCTGGGAATCCCAAGCCTTGGGCTTGGGATTTGCTTTGGATTTCCAACCCAAAGGCTTGGAGTGCCTTTTCAACATCCATAGACGTGTTTTTGCAGATTCTTCAATATTTGACATAGTTTTATTTGTGCTAACCCTCAGATTTGTATGTGTTTCAAGGTCAAACAAATCAAACACCTGGGTAATGTTAGGATTTCTCTTAGTTATTTAACGATGTAATTTTTTTCACATTTTGACAATGTTAAGCCTTTCATCTTTAATTTCTTTTGTTTGTGTGTCCAGTTTTGGGCAAAAACCACTATTTGGTCTTTTTTTCATTGTAAATTAACCATTCATTGAAATTTCAAAAAAATTACATATTTAGAAACTAGACTCCATTCTACACATATTACAAAAAAAGAAAAAATGATTTTCAATTAGTTTTGAAAATTTATAGGGGTAGCACGGACAAAATTCTATTTTTTAGGATGTGTCCACTTTGAAAATTAGTAAAAAATCAAACATTCATCAAAAAATTATCCAAAAAATTGGGCATAAACTACATGTTATTAGCTAATTTCTCACCGAAGTGATTTTAAAAATACCAAAAAAAAGTTAACCTTTTGAGGGAGCCACAAAACATGCTATGTTATGTTTTTTGACAGAAACAACACCAATTTCTGTGGCTCCCTCTTTTGAACCCCTTAATCTATACCATTTTAAAAAAAAATTAGTAGTTTAGAAAGTAGACTCGAAGCACTATGAACATTGTTTTGGTTGCATCTCCAAAATTTGAGTGTAACTATGCTCAATTTCTCATCCAAGTCCAGCATTTCCTGATTTTAGAAAAAAAGTGGCCACTTAAGACCCCTTCTTGGCCCCCCATCTTCTTGCACTTACCCATTTAGTTTTTTTTTTTTTTTTTAAATAGTAGCTCATAGACTAGATTCAATTCTCTACAAATTTTGTTCTTACATATTTTTCAAATTTTGTAGATAATCCATTCAAATTTTTGCATGAACTTGATTAGGTATGATTTTTTGTATTTTCATGGCCACTTAGAGGTAGAGTTTGGCCGATCATGATCCTGCACATACCCTTGTATCAATACTCAATGAGTCAATTATAGATATTCAAGTGTATGCAGATTGGTATAAGCTTTGTATGTTGAAAATAGTGTTGGAACAATATCATAAATGAGTGAATAGACTTCTTTCCATAAACAAGTTGAATAGGGACTTGCACACCAAGTGTTTGTCTAAATGCCTGAATGACTTGAGCATAAATAAAGAGGCAAAATGATTTATATTTATACTTGAATATATATATATTATAGGTTTCTATGCTTGTATGTCTTCATAGTGGACAATTATGCATAGAGTTTTATATCTTTTTGAGCCAACTTTATGTCTTTATTGAGAATGGTTGTGCATAGAGTTTTTCATTCATTTAAAATGATTGTAGTTATGGTAACATATGTACAAAATTTTGTTTCAACTGTATAAGGTAATGCATGTGAAAGTTGTGTCAATTGTACAAGGTATGTGAGAAAGTTTGTATCTACTGTATATGGTAAAATATATGAAAGTTTAATTGACTGCATACTTAGTAATACCTATAAAATTATGTATGAACATCAAATTACACTTGATTATATACTTATTATATTCAGAGAATCAGTTATGAACAACAGTATATTTGACTATACATTTTGGTACACTTAGAAAACCATTTATAAACAACATTATACATGGTTGAACTACACTTTGTTTGATTGAGAAAACTTTATAAAAGTAACATTGTGTGTGATTGTTGTACTTTATACATCTTATAACAACCTTAAATGAGATTCTCCGTACGTTAGGTCTATGGAATCCTTCCTAGGAAACCTTATATAAGATTGCAAAACATTTATTTTGGAAATACACACACACATGTGTGTGTGTAAAATAACAACTAAGTAGTTTTTAAATGATGTATTATTATTCTTACTCAAAAGTAGGATATGCTAAGAGTATGGGAAATGTTTATAGTATTCTAGAATCTCATATTCACCTCATGTTTTAAATTTAATTTATATGATTATTTAGCGAGTTAAGCAAGAGATAGTAGCGTTGTGAATAGATGACCCATATTTATGCATGTTCATAATACAATTATAAATAAACACTTTGGACAAAGCGATGTTATAGCTATATGCATTGTTAACTCATTGTACTTTTAGGGTTACATGGTAGTCATAAGTCATGAGTGACTAGAGGGTATCTAAAGTTTGCATGGTTGACTACATGTAATAGAGATTGTACTTATTATATACTTGGTTCTCAGATTGGTTATGGTATTTCTATAGATGTCACTATCTGCCACCCTCATTGAAGGGTTGGGCTAGTCTTAGAAGGGAGATAAGCAGGGGACCACCTAGTCTATGGTTGGAGGTAAGGTGCACGAATGATGCTCTTCCTCCTTACAATTGATACAAAGACCATGTGCTTATACTCAGGGTCAAGATTAAGACCATTGGTCCTACTATATTGGATAATTTATGGATTAATCTATAGCTTGGATAATTCTTTCTTGCATGCACCATGTGTGGACAACAGTCCTATTGCAAAATTTTATAATATTATATATTTTCCAAACATGAATTATGTTGTTCAATGGAAGTTAGTAAATGCAAAACATATTTTTAATTAACTCGTGAATCTTAATGTTTTAGTTATTGTATAAAAAATATATGTTGTTTCAAGGAGAATAATCATATTTTAACAAATTAATTCTTTCTTTTTCTTAATTTATTAAATGTGTTTATTAGTTTTAATGAGGGGGCTCATTAAAAAATTCCCAACAACTACCTCAAAATAGGCCAATGAGGATTGCCACATCACTCCTACCACGTACAAAGCAACACTAACCACCATAGGTTTCCTTGAGCCTTGCCAAAATTGATGCACTAATTTACAACCACTTGTAAGGTGCGTACACACTTGGAATTTTGATAATGGTGGTTATCATTTGAAATCATCATAGGAACCATAAGATGATCACACTATCTTTGATTACATCATATGACAATAAAAAATAACCACCAAACTTCCACATAGGTGCACCCCATCTTACTACATTAAATCCATGTGGCACTTGATCACCACTCAAGCATACACAAATATCAACAATGATATCATGGATTGGTTCAAAGAACAAATAAAAAATGTTTGAGCTCACAAAACCACAACTGCATACTAGCAAAAACCTCTACACCATAAGAACATTGAGCACACACACTAGTAGGTCCATGAAATCCCTAGTGCATACATTCACAACCAATCATAATGATGATCTAGATTAGTTGTGGCCAATAGCACAATCACAAACATGATATATAACATCAAACACAAAGGGCTTGCATGAACCACAAGATGATACAACTTAGCACAAAATCAATGGTTCCACAATCCTAGGGATGTTACAATCACACATAACTATGTGGCCCACCTTAATGTTGACACCCAATATACAAACCGATGGTCAACTTGGGAGAAATAATGAACCTAAAACCACATAGGATTGTGCCAACAACAATATCCTCTAAATCAACATCTAGATTGATGTTTTTGTGAATGATCCATATTTGCATAAATAGATAAAGGAAAGGCCCGACCATTGGATGACATGGATAACACCACCCAATGGCATAATAGAACACTTGACAACCACTACCAACAGTTAGATATGTAGAATCATGACACATGTCTCATTGATGTCATGGTTGTGAGCTCAAGACAAACAAATAAAAGTGGGGTGGACCCACCATGGGTTGATGTGGAAATCAACAAAAAATGGTGCCCAAATCCTACCATACACTACCATCCTCAAGAGATGTGCAAGAGTACCATGTTACATTAGGATAACATCATAATTAGATATTAGGCTCCTAGAACGACCACATGTATACCATCCACTTGAATGACACAATAAGAGAAATTGACCATGTCCTTTGACACATCATCAGAGTGCACAAACTACATGATCTTCCAGCGTAGTAGGATATAGATGTCAAATTGATAACCTTTTGAGAATGTGATATCATGCCACATGACACTTTGATGACATCATTCATGTTGGCCAAGCAAACAAGAGAAGGGGCCTGCAAAGGTTGACAAGGACATAGATCAACCAATGGTGCAAATTGATGGATATAAAAACACTGACACACTAAAAAATTGTGTAGAATATTTGACTAGAAGTGGATCCAATGGATCTAAAATCATTAAGGACATTAAATCCACCAAGTAGGAACAATGAGATCCACATGTGGCTACCCAACACACAATGCACATGATCATAGCTTTGCACCTTGCCACATACCACATGGAATTATATAATCACACTGCAATCTTGCACTAAGATCATTGTGGAGTCACTTCTCTAGAGCTCATAAAATATCAAAAAATCACACACGAGTCACCATGACCATAATGTTGGAGCTCGATAAACACACAGTCATTTATGAAGATGAAATGAATATCATAGGGGTGGGGGAAAAGATACAAGGAAGCAATAAAATAATTTAATGGGGCCCATTAAATCAAGTTTCTCAGATCAAATATCACTAATGGGCACATAGAGATCTTGAGAGCAAATATGAAGGAAAGAAATTTATAATTTTGGGGGTGCATGCAAACATCACACTTGAGGTTGAAATTTATAGAATATGTTTATTCTCTTAAAGAAAAAATTTAGTTTTGTTAGTTTCTTAATTATTAACAAGGTCATATATTGGTCACCTAGGTAGCTTGTTAAGTCACTAGCTCATGAAAGATCATTTTCTTCAAAAAAGTTTATCAATGGGTTAATTTGCTAAGTCACTAGCTCACGATCATTTGGATCATCTAGAAAACTTAATGATATGAGAGAATTAAAGGGTTTGATTATACTTAATTGGAGAACCTAGAAGTACTATTGTCTAAAGAGGCTCAAATAATTGGTGTATGTGATAGTGTATATACACTCCAAGCTCTTTGGAATGAATCTACAACTTATAATGCCTTCTTATTTAATCTAATTAAATATACCATTTTCTTCTATTGTCTTTAGATTTACATTTTCCTCAACATGTGAATTAATACGAAAATTCTACACATGGTTAGCAATACATGTTTAGACAAGGTTGATGCATTTGAACTCATTTGTTATGGATGTCTTTTTCTTAAATACTTATATTTCTTAACATAATATTAATCAAGTATAATTTGCTTGACAATACATGTTTAGACAAGGTTTATGTATTTGAACTCATTTGTTATGGATGTCTTTTTCTTAAATACTTATATTTCTTAACATAATATTAATCAACTATAATTTGCAAGAGTACTTTCAAAAGTCCTTGCAATTATTTATGTCATTTGCAACAATTGAGCATCAACATGAGACTAATACAAGCTCCTTTCGAGAAACCATGCTAGAAACCACTTATGGAAGACCAAGAGTCACAACTTAGAAATCCACTTATTTAGAAACCACCTCAATGTTAACTAGAAGCCAACAATGGAAGTCCAAGAGTCACAACTTAGAAATCCACTTATTAGATGTCCCTTTGGGATTTGAACTTCAGTCTCCATAATGAGAACTCAATGCTAAATAACTAATTAAGCTCAACCCCTTGGACATTTGCAATAAATCTTGATTGTTTAAGTAGCCATTTAGAAATGACCATAGTGGGAAGTAAGGAAACTCTAGAACTTCTCTACCACCTAATCATGCTATAAATTTGGTATTTGGACAACATGTTGGTACTTAGATATTTTAATTTCACCTAAGGTTGTGGTTTTAATTTCATGATTCTTATATATTATTTTTCTCTATTATAAAGCCCATATCGTAATGAAATCCCCAATATTACTAATATTCATATCTTATTTGAAGGGTGCTTTGTAAAAGTTTATGCATGAATGTTTTGGTTCCCCAAAACATACCGTTTCTTTATTCTATCATTCAACTTATTTCCTTAATTCATCATTTGGAAATGACACTATAGATCATTTGGCTTTTTGATGTGCTTTTCTCTCTAATTTTAATATGTGAGAGTTATGTTTAGTAGTGTTCATGGATACATGTCACAAGATTTTCTTTGAGATTGTCTTCTACACGTGCCTCAATTATAGAGTTATTCATGTATGTTTTAGCCTAATTAAAACCTACCACTCATATTTTTGCATGAAGGTTGGGGTAAGTTTGATTTACACATATTTTACTCATGCATGAATACTCTACCACCAAACATGGATTTTTCCATGTCTTACAACATTTTACCTCGAAGAAATTGATGTTGATTCAAGTCCACCACATTGTCCCCAATTAATGGATATTAAATTTATAGATAATGTTATAAAGGAATTGGATCTAAATTTGTTGCTATGTTAAATTTGGTTACAAAAGAACATCTTGGGGGTTTTATATATTCCCTATCATTGAACTACTTTGCTTAAAGTCTAATTTTGTGTAAATACCCATTGTGCAGGCAAGTAATTATTGTCTATTCTTAAACATGAAATGGTTCTTGATAGTCAAAGGTAAATTTTTGCCAATAAAAATAAGACAACTATTTATCACTTTTTTTTATATGAATGAGGTGTAAAATTACCCTTTACTCTTTGATCATTGAATGATTTAAGTTCCCATGTAAATAAATTATGAACACAAATCTTGTCTCCCACTAGTTAAGTCATGCCTAAATAGACAACGATAATTATGAGAGAAAAGAATCATAGTTTTTATGAATTTAATTTTTTGATTCCTTAGCTAAACGTAAAAATTACTTTTTGTCAAAGAGACAAAGTTATAATATTAATAATACTATTAAAAATATAGGGTTGTACAAATTTTATTTTATGAAATTAGATTAATTTTGGCTATGCAGGCTTTGTAAAGTTTGGTTTTATAGTTAAGGAAATATTTGTGTTATTTAATAGGCTTTGTAAAGTTTAGTTTTATAGCTAAGTAAATATTTTAGTGCTATTTTTTACCAATTAAATTATTTATGAGATTTCAATTTTATTTACCAAGACATTTCAAAATGAGTTCACATAAATTTTTCCTTATAAATTTAGTTCTGGAAATATAATAGTTACAAATTTGAAATGATAAACAATTTTTTATCTTTAGAAAAAATTATTACTAAACCACAATACTAGATTAATTAAAATAATTAAAATCATGATCTTTAAAAGTACTTACTATTATTACTTAAACAAAAAATTAAGTGTCAATTACTCTTCAAACTTACAATATTTAAATGCATTTTAAATTGTAATAGTATTCAATATTATTACATTTTAATATGTTAGGCAGACATTTCAAATCTCTCTACACCCAACTAGAGTTAGGGTTCTACACATTTTATTTTATGAAATTAGATTATTTTGGGGATTTTAATTTTATTTACTCAAGAGTTAAAAATCTAGGATTTCAATTTTATTTAGTCAAAAATTAAAAATCTCACGAAAAATATTTCACCATGTTATTACATTTTTTTATTTTAAATTATAAAAGTATTAGTATTATTACATTTTAAGGAAATATTTGTGTTATTTAATAGGCTTTGCAAAGTTTAGTTTTATAGTTAAGGAAATATTTTAGTCCTAAATTATTTCAACACTCTTCAAAAATTAATTTTTTAATTATTACAATGCAATTTGTCTATAAAACCAATACCTAATCAACAAAAAAATTACAACTAAACAAATACTATATACAACCAATAGCTAATCAACAAAAAAAATTACAACTAAACAAATACTATAATAACAACACTACAAGGCTATTGGCCACTATGTGGCACTTGTTATACTCTAAATATTAATCACCCTACACAATAAATAAAAACTAAATATGAAAAGCAATTTCCAAAATGTTTGAATGAAACCTTAAACAATGTTATCTCTTTCCTTTGCTTGATATAGAAAAAAATTGAAATAAAATTATGAAATTGTTCTTCTCATGATTAATACTTATTATGCCAATTTTAGATATCTTTTAATTCTTTGGACATAATTATCAATATTAATAAATTATAATATCTTGAGAGTTGTTACTTTTTATAAAATTATTAAAAAATCTTTAATTATTATACTCATAAGATTATTAAAAAATAATAACACTTAAAATGCTATCAAATGGTTGATAATATTAAATATGTACAAGCCTATCCACCACTGAATAATTACAAGTTTATCCATCAATCATTGAACAAAATATATTAGTAAGTCTATTGACCAACCATTGAACAAAATAACTTTACCAAAAAACACTAAATATACAATATTTGGTTAAATTGTAAATTTTTTTCCTATCCAACATTTAGTAACACCTTTTAGTACGTTACTAGTTATAGAGCCCTAAATCCATTAGGGGACTGGACTATTTGCTAGGCCACACACTACACATTTGCAATATATATAATGAAAACATGGTTACAACTAATAAATTTGAAATTCCATGATAATTACTCTAAGAGATGTAACTAGTGACAACATAAAGGAGAAACATATACTATTGTGACCATGGGAAAAAAACTATTTAGAACTAACTTTTATTTTTTAAATATAAAGGCATCAAAATTACATCAAAATTTTAAAATAAATATTAATATTTACAAATGAAACTATTGAAAGTAACATATAAATATATAATATTTACTACACTTTTCAAAGTAAAAAAAGAAAAAACTACATATGTTTTTGATGGATTTGGATGTTGATTTTTTGCTTTGCATGTCGAGCTAGGGCGTTCGTGCCCTAGTCCGATCCTCTGGTTTTTTCTTGGCCGTGCAAAGTGTGGGGAGTGCATGCATTTTGGGGAGGTCTGGGGTTGTGATTTTTATCAGTGCAAAGTTTTTTCTTCTACATCGGTGTCTCTTTCTCCCTGAGCGTGCGGGGGTTTTGTGCCTAGTTGGAGGCCGTGGGTGGGGTTTTTTTGCCTGGTTGGTTTGTGTCTGCAGTTTGAAGGTAGTGCTAGGTGGTGGGTCGATCAAACCCTAGTGGTGGTTCTTTTTTCTCGGGGGCCTGCATCCCCGCCTTGGGTCTTGTTTAGTTTCAATGCCGATCGAGGAGTCTTCAGGGGCTAGTCCCAAGATGGATTTTCGCTCAGCAGCGGTTGGTGTGAATTCTCCTTTGCATGCTTCGAAGCTTTTTAATAATAACTTATTCTCACCAGATCTGAGGTTGGTTGGTTCAGGTTTGTCTGGTGCTACACAGATTACGAAGATCAATGGATGTCTTAAACGTTGTGAGGAGAGGTCAAAATTGGTTATCCCGCTGGAGATGATTGCAGAAGATATTGACTATTATTCGAAGCATGCATTGCTGTGCAAGTTTATGGGGATGCGTGTTTCATTACAATTTCTTGAATCGTGGGCCCAACGGACTTGGATGCCAGAGGGAAAAATTAAGGTTATGCTTTTAGCAAATAACTATTTCATGGTTTCATTCAATTGCTTGGCGGATCGCAACAAGGCCTTTGAAGGAGGCCCCTATTTTCATAATTAGATTGGGTTATTTATTAAACCTTGGCATGTGGGCTTCAATCCTACTAAAGAGCTTCCAAACTGGGTCCCGGTGTGGGTTCAGCTTCTGAGGTTTCCTGTGGAATGTTGGCGGGATGATGTTTTACACTTGCTAGCTTCGATGCTAGGAAAACCAGTTGGTGCTGCACAGCAGACTCAAGTTAAAAAGTTGATGACTTTTGCTCATATCTGTGTTGAGATTGATTTAAGTAGACCTTTGCCAGATTCGGTGGATATGTGTGTGGTTCCTTACTCTTGGGTGCAGCAGTTGGACTATGAGACTCTTCCTTTTCAGTGTCGTCTCTGTCATGAATATGGACATTTGTAGAGGAGATGCCTAAAGGCTAGGCCCGTGGATTCCCAGCCTTCTCAGCCTCCCCACAATCCCCCTAGGGTTGAAAAGGGGAAGGAACCCATTCCTGGTGATGTGGATGGGGCTGATGGTTTCGTTCCTGTCAAGGCTCGAAACATGAATCGGGGTCAAAAGAGGACTTTAAAGGAAAGGCAGGATGAAGATTCTTTCAACAGATTTGAAGTTTTAGATGATCTCAGCTAGTAGGAAGTGAATCCTGGCTTGGTGAATCTAGATCAAGGTGCTTTGGGTATAGGATAGGAGGGCCTTCTTTCTGAAGCTACTTAGGTTTTGTAGGATAATAGGGCTTTGCAAATGGACACAGATGTTCAAATGGAAGTCCAGGTGGAATCGGTTCCTATTATAGTAGGGAAGAAGGGTGGTGAGGATGGATCTCCTCTTGCTTCGAATGCAGGTACTGAGGGGGTGAAGAATACTAAGTCTTCTTCTTCTCATTTGAGTCATCATCAAAAGGATCCAAAAAAAGGGGTTGGGGAGAAGTCTTCCAAGCTTGGTAAAAAAAAGATTTGGAAAAGATTAAATTAACAGGGGAAACTTTGGTAGAGTCAGGGTCTGTTAAGACACTGGATTCTCATTTTTTGAGCCCCTTGAAATGATTGTTCTATCCTGGAATGTAAGGGGCTTGAACAGTGGCCCTCGACAAAAAGTTGTTCGTGATTTGGTTAGAAGTCAATCTCCTAATGTTCTTTTCCTGCAGGAGACTAAGTTATTAGTGGAGTGTATGTTTGGTTTAGTGCCTAAGTTGTGGGGGAGTGGAGAGTGCCAGTGTATTGGTGCTCAAGGGTCTGTTGGGGGAGTGGCTTGTTTATGGTCTCCTTGAAAGATCCACCCTCTTTGGTGGTTGTCCTTTCAGTCTTCTATCTCTATGATTGCATCTTGTTTTGAGACGGGGGAGTCTGTTCTCTTATCCAATATCTATGTGCCTATTGAACTTCAAGGTAAGTAACTTTTTTGGTCCCATATCCAGTTTGTCCGAAGCATGGTTCCTTTCCATCCGTGGATTATGGCTGGAGACTTCAATGCTATTTCTGAGTTGGCTGAGAAGCGGGGTGGTATTGCGAGGCTTGAGCCTTCTGTGTTGCTACTTTAGAATAACATCTCAGCTTTAAATCTTGTTGATATCAAACCCATTAATGGCCAATTTACTTGGAACAATCAAAGAATTAGGAATAACTGCATTGCGAAATGACTTGACCGCTTTCTGGTTTCTTGCTACTGGGTTGGTGGGTTGTGGTCTTCTAGCTCTAAAATTATGGATTGGAGGGGCTCAGATCATTGGCCTATCAAGCTGGCTATTTCTTCAGCTCGTGTGCCTCGGTCTCCTTCTTTCAAGTTCCAGCTTATGTGGTTGCGTGACTCCTCTCTCCATGACTATGTTGCTGAGTGGTGGAGGTATGGTAGACCTGCTTATGGTACAACAATGTATACTTTTGCTAAGTTACTTCAATTTGTCAAGTATCAGCTTAAACATTGGAATCGACAATGCTTTGGAAACATTTTCCATGCTAAGGCTGCTGCCTAGGCTGAGTTGGATGGTATTACGAGGTTGATCAGGGAGGATGGAGTGATTGAGGACCTGCTGCGGGAAGAGACTAGGGCTTTGAAAGCACTAGAAGAGTGTGAGCTACGAGAGGAAGTTTTTTGGAAACAAAAGGCTCGGATTGAGTGGCTTCAGGAAGGGGATAAAAATACTACTTTTTTCTTCAACTCGGTGAAAGCCAGGAGACATGGCAATTCTATTTTTGCTCTGGTAAATGATAGGGGTGAAACTCTTTCTTCTTTTCATGAAATCACATGTGATTCTATGCAATATTTGGCTTCATTATTCAGGCAGGACTCGCAGGGGGTTCTGATGAGGAAGCTCAGGTCCTTTCTTGTATCCCTTCTTTGGTTTCTAGGGAGATGAATGAGCATCTTATGAGTGATATTTCGATTGAGGAGCTTGAGGGGATTGTGTTTCAAATGAAGAGGGGGAAAGCTCCTGGCCCTGATGGTTTCTCGATTGAGTTCTTTCAAGAATTCTAGGAGATTATCAAGTTGGACTTGTTGGCGGTTGTTCAGGAGTCTCATAAGAATAAATATATGTTACAAGCTTTGAATTCTACCTTCCTTGCTCTCATCCCAAAGTGTGATGGAGCGGATAGGTTAAGTCAATTTCGTCCTATCTCTCTTTGCATTGTGATTTATAAAATTATCTCTAAATTAATTGCTGATAGGTTGAAAAAGTGGCTTAAAGCGCTGATATTTGAGGAACAAAGTGGTTTTGTGGCGGGACAGAAGATTTTGGATGGGGTTGTTATCGCAATTGAAACCATTCACTCTATGGCCAGTTCCAAAGATAAGGCGATGTTCATCAAGCTTGATATGGCTAAGGCTTATGATCGAGTTCAATGGTCCTTCCTTTGGAAGGTTCTTGGTGCTTTTGGTTTTGGGGATGAGTGGATTTATTTGGTTATGAGTTGTGTTACTTCGGTCTCCTTCTCTGTGTTAATAAATGGTGAGCACTCTGAGCTTTTTGGTACCTCTCGGGGTTTGCGGCAGGGTGACCCCCTCTCTCCTTACTTGTTTCTTCTTCTTGTTGAAGGTCTGGGACATTTGATAAGAAGGAATGTGGAGTTAGGTTTCATTTAGGGGTAGGGTGGGGAGGTGGTTTACCTCCACAGTCTCACTTGCAGTTTGTAGATGACACTGCTTTGATGGGTATGGCTACAATTAGGGAAGCTTCAAATTTGCGCAAGGTGTTGGATGTTTATCTTGTAGCTTCGGGCCAATTGATTAACGAAGATAAGTCTTCCATCTTTTTCTTCAATACTTCGGGTTCCATTCAGAAGCGAATTGCTCGTATCTTGAGATTTCAGACTGGGGTTCTCCCTTTGACCTATCTTGGTATTCCCATCTTTGTTGGAAGACTACCCAGGGATTCTTGACAGAATATTCTAGATAAATTTCGTGTGAAAGTTAATCATTGGACCCATCGTTGGTTGTCCTTTGCGAGTCGTGTTTAGTTGCTCAAGTCTGTGGTGCAGGCCCTCCCCATTTATAGATGTATGATTCAGGTGGCCCCTTTGGGTTTTGTTAGGGAATTAGATTCCTTAGCAAGACAGTTTTTATGGGCTGGTAGCTTATTGTCCTCTAAATGGAGTCTTGTCAGATGGGACATTATTTGTAGCCCGAAGCAGTTTAGTGGCCTTGGGTTAAGGTAGTCATCATTGTCAAGGATGGTGTTGGCTACTAAATTGTATTGGCGATGGTGTGTGGAGCAAGATGGGATCTGGGCCAGGATATTAACTCATAAATACTTCCCGGGGATCCCTCAAATTGATATTCCTCGTTATCCCCTGGTGGGGAAAGGCTTAGTGATTTGGAGTACACTTAAGAAAGGGGCTGCTCTGGTGAATGATGGCTTATTTTGGATTTGTAAAAGAGGGACAAAAGCTTATTTTTGGTTTGATTCTTGGGATGGTTTTCCTCCCATTGTTTCTCAATTTCCTAATTTGGTGACTTTGTGCCAGAGGTTTTGTGAGGCAGGATGGTCAAGGGTGAGTGACTTCAAGTCCTTTTCTTCTCATGGGCAGTTGGTGGTGGCAAGATGGAAGAATCCTGATGAGTGGCCTGTTGTTGGTATGGAGGAGGAGTGTGCTGAGCTTCATAGTATCCTTTCTCGTAGACGTTGTAGCTCCCTCTAGGAAGGGGATGTTCTTTCTTGGTCTCCTAATCCTAAGGGTGTCTATACTATTGCTTCTGGATATCAGGTGTTGTTATCTCACCAGCTGGATGGGGTGGAGGTTCATTGATGGAAGAAAGTGTGGAATAAGCTTTCTTGGCTGAAGTGTAACTAATTTATTTGGACTTTGGCTTGGAATAGGTGCTTGACATGGGATAATATTCGGAAGCGGGGTTTTCAGGGTCCTTCTATGTGTGTTTTATGTGGATGTGGAGAGGAGGACTCCTCTCACTTGTTTTTTCCGTTGTCCCTTAACTTTGCAGCTTTGACATTTTTGGTGGGAAGTTTGGAAAAGCCCTTGTGTTCATGCTTCCTGCCTGGTGGATTTTTGGAGTAGTCTAGGTAGACCTCCTTCTATGGCCTCTTTCTTGCAAGATGTGTGGTATGTTGGGCCTTCCTTCATACTATGATAGATTTGGTTGGAATGGAATAGAAGAATATTTCGAGGTGAGAAGCTGTTGATTCAACAAGTTTGGCACAAAATTATGGGTATGATTCAGGAGACGGTGGAAGCTAAGTGTGATGTGGTGTTCCCTTTGGAGAAAGAGGATGCTAAGCTAGTGGATAGATTGGGTATTTAGGGGTTGTCTCCAGCTTCTGCTTGTGTCAGGAGAGGTAGGCGGGTGAAAAAGAAAGTTCAAAGGGTGGGGAGTTGGCTACCCCCTCCGACTGGCATTCTGAAGCTCAATATTGATGGTTCTTTAAGGGGCAATCCTGGGCCTGCTGGGATTGGTGGGGCTGGTAGGGATTTTTTGGATCGGTGGTTTTTCTCTTTTCTATTCATGAGGGATTGCAGATTATCAATCTTATGGAAGGTTTGGTGATCCTCTATGCTTTGGAGAGGGCTTATGCTTTGGGATGGCGCAAGGTTATCTGTGAGTCTAATTCACAGGTTTGATTAATTTACTGAATAAACAGAAGGTTTATGATGTTAGTTGGCAGTTGGCTATGATAGTGCAATAGATTTTGTAGATAAGTTCTTTGATGGAGATGGTGTCTTTTGTCCATATTCTAAGGGAGTGGAATAGGGTAGCAGATTGTTTGGCTAAGTGGGCTTCTGAGCATTTAGATGGCTGGAAGATTGATGAGTGGGAGCAGGTTCCTCATAAGCTCTGACATGACTTGGAGAAGATTCTTGCTGAGGATGAGAATGATATTGGTGAAGGATGATGTTGTTTCATGCTTTATATGGTTGTTTCTGTAGGAGTTAAGGACAACACTGAGAGGGGGGGTGAATCAGTGTTGTGTGAATTTTTGAATCTTTTTACAAACTTTAACTTGGAGAGCACAAGGAGAGAAAGTTATCATTGAATTGTCAAACACATATGCAAAACGCATAAACAAAATTCATGAGTAAAATATACAACCACAGAGAGAAGATCAACATGAATCAAGACACAAGGATTGCACGAGTGGAAAACCCTCCAAGGGTAGAAAAACCACTCCAGAACTGCCTCACTGGCTTAAATGAAAAATCTTCTTACAAATGTCTCACTGACATATATAGAGGTCTCACTGACCACAAACCTCATTGGCATACTGTGCCTCACTGGCAAACACAATCACTATTAACAAAACATCAAACTTTGTGTGCAAGACACGATTGCTGTTCAATCAGATTTGCACCATTGTATAGAACCTTATACCTCCTGTTTGATTTTCGAATCAAGATCATTTTCTTTTACATACTTCTGCAAACAAGCTCCATATACAAATCTTTATAAACAATTTTCTCTGCAAATTAATCCTGTATTCTAATCCATTCAACAACACTGCATATCAATCCTGTATTCTAATCCATTCAATAATACTGCATATCAATCCTATATTCTAATCCATTCAACGACACTTCACTACACTGTATGTTTCATCTCTATCCTTTTTTTTAATTCATTGCCATCAATGCACCTAAAAAACAAATTTAAACAAGTTGAATGTCTTTTCATCTTTCATCTTCTATATGTTTCATCTCTGTAATTGTGCAAAACAAATTTGTCTCTTCAATGCCTTGGAACCTTTCACATTCCTTCATAAATTTCTCCTGCATCTGATCACACAATATTTGCAATTATAAACAACAGAACTCTTGGAATTTCACTTCTTTGCAAAAACACATTTCCTTTTCTTCATCTCCCCTGCAAATAAACTCTTCAATTTTGATTCATATTCCTACAAAAATACATTCTCTAATTGCGAACAAAATAATAAATAAATCTTCAATTTATTTTCTTCTTCTCCCTGATTCATATTTTCTTTCTCATAAAAATAAAATTTATGATTTTCTCACAAGACAAATTATCTCCATTAAACATCATTCAATCCTGTTGATCTTCCTCACAAAATTATCCTCATGAAAACCTTTCACCTTCTCTGTATCTTAAAAATAAACCAATCTTCTCACAAAAAAATCTTTACTCAATTCTTCAAAGGCATGAAATAGAAACTTGAAATAGTTTTCCAAAAATATTGCTTTTTTAAAAAGCATCAACCAATTCCAAAAAAAACTCCTTGAAAAAAACTCCTATACTTTCTATAATGAATTCATGCCTTTTAAATAAAATAGAAATTTAACAAATTTCCAAAAAAAAACTTTTAAAATCAAGGCATAAATTCGCACTCACACATATGCATTAGATAAATAAAGCATTAAAAAAAAAATGCCTTTTTCCTTCGAAAAAAAATTAAGACCAATGTTGAGAAATTTCTTCTTTTGAAAGTCTTTTGCTATAAAATTTTGTTCTTCACAAAATGCATCGAGCTCCCCAACGCTACACACAAACCCGTGTCATATACTTAGCCTTTCAACACCACATTTTGCAGATTTAAAACAACTTTAAAAATCTTTCAAAAAAAGCAACCCACGTGCTCATAAGGAGATAGAACCATAGACTTAGCCTTTCGCGCCCACCGCTCTTAAATTTTCACCTTTGATTTTTAATAAGAACTTTTGATTATTTCACGGGCACCTACCGGATCTTCATGTTCTACAAGGTAATGGGGCCGGTTGCTCTATGAGGACAACCCTTTAACATTGTCACTTAAGTGACATCCACCTTGAATAACCGGTCACTTTTAAATTAGAACAAAAAGAGCCTTTTGTATCAGGATTTATACTCCCTTATATAACCTTTAATAAAGTTTAGACCATACTTTGTAAATCTTGAAGACACCCTGAATAAAATCCGAACCAAGTGAAACATGAAGGAACTCCCCTGCAGCCATCATGATCATGTAAATCCAACACCATGACATCAACCTCAATTCTGCCATATACACTGAGAACAACATACTAGAAAGAACTAAACAATGAAGATGTTAACTCAAACCCAAGCAATCTTCAAATACATTTCTCCAATCCAACATGTCATAAACTGGTGGTTGCAACATATATGATATCCATGCAGCATATGATATCCCTGATCAACCATCTCCTGTCATGATCAACAACTCATGAACACACATGTTATCAAGATAATGAACTCTGACAAACTCTTATTCTGTCCAAACATACTCTAAATTTCTTGAGATCAACCTCCTGTAGGTAAGACAATAAATTCTGACAACATGAACTTATGAAGATCATCATTTCATACTGCATAACCATGGATGATGAACATTTGTCAACACTTGACAACCCCAAACAAATCACCTTGTGACATCACTTACCAAAGAACATATGAAGACATCATTGAAGGCCAAACCTGTTCAAACAAGTCCTGTGATTAATCATAAACCAACACCAAACATCAAGTGTATTCATGTGATCCTGTAAGCACTTGAAACACCAATATAGTGAGCATGATTGGTACATGAATGTTATCAAACACTTGTAATATTATCATCCATTTATCAAGTCAACCCTACTGACAACATCCTTTAACATTATGTGAACAATTGTGACATGCATGATCATGAACAACTTTTGTCAATAGTACAAGTGATCCACAAATGCCCTGTACCCTGATGATACTTTGCACAACTCAACTTTCTCAATACCTTTTGACATCAATGACAAACTATCACCATTAGTTTCTTATGGATTCTCAGGGCCTTGGCCCTTTGATGTTTTGTAATGCTCTTTTTTGAATTTCAATGAAGTTTTTACCCCTTTTTATTAAAAAAAAAGTAAAAAAAAAAAAAAAAATTATTAAAATAATAAATAAAATAATGAATGGTCGCTTTTTTTTTGAATTGATTATCTATTACCAAGTAAATAAAAAACAATATGTTTTAGATGCCCACATTGAGCAATCAAAGTTCAGGGACCTTCCATCTTTCTAAATCAAAACAACACAGAACTAACCTTACCAGCCACAAAATAACAAACAACTTATATATTTGTTGTTCTCACAATAGAAGATCGAGGATTCTGAAAGAAAAAGAGGACAATAAGAAGGCGTTGTTTGGGCAGTGCCCTCCAGGACTTTTGCCATAGGCAAAGTTGTTGGTATCCATTGATCCCATAGGCTGTTTGACCTGGTGGACGTAATTAAAAAATCTTCATTCTTCATTCACTTCTCCAAAAGACACCAGTACACAATATAAAATTAAAGTTATATACAAAATAAAACAATATTAATTTTTTTTTTTCCAAATAATATTAAGATAAAATAATTTTTTTTATGTAATAGACTAAATAAAAATATGTTAAAAAGGCCAATACAAGTAGATAATCGTGCCACTTTTGTTGACACCTATTTTCATTATCCTGGAACTCGTTACTCTGCCATGCTCACAGAGCCTCCGCAATCTGAAAAATCTGAAAATATAAATATGTTCTGTTCAGTTCCAGTCTACTCCTACTCCAACCTTCCTCATCCAACCCTAACTTACTCGCCGACGCGTGCTCTATTGAATTGTAGCAACACGTCGAGAAAATGCGAGAATTTCCATGAAAAGGCGAAGCGTTTTCTCAGCTGCAGCAGCGCAGAAATGAATGCACTTGGCTTAAGACCCGTATCAGTGAGATTCGAACCTCTTCGGGCTGCGTCCGAAGGTGCTCATTCTACCTTTATTGTTTATTCACATCCGTAACACAAATTCAAAATAATGTCCTCTACGTTTCTTATTACTGTTTGTCTACGCATTTTTTAAGATAATCGGAGACGGTTGGCTTAGTTTTTTCTGCAAAAAAGTTGTCAGAACCTTTTGCGGCTAAATGTGTCTCATGAAATATGAGATTTCTCCTTTCAAATATAGTTTTCATAAAAATAACTATCAGCAGAATTGTTTTTGAAAACAATTACCAGACGAAGACTGTCATTCGGCAAAAGGTATCCTAAATTGTTTGAATGGCTTCAGAAAATCTCCTCCCCACGGTCCCCTCCGCCACCACTCCAGTGGCCGCTCGAACTTTACAGCCAAAAAGATAGGGCTCCAATTTTTAGGGACAAGTTTCCATGTATTCCTATAGCTGGACAATAAGGATTTCATGGAGCTACGGCACACTAAAATTTAGAACTTCACTAAAATTTGGAGCTTTAGCACAAATTCTTGTCTGAAAGAATAGCCTGCCCTGCTCTTCTATGGTAGAGAACCTTTTTATTCCTATAGGCCTCTGAAAACTTGTGATGGGGTCACCTACACATGGAAAATGGGAGCGGCAGAACTCTCTGTGAGAAGTGTGTATGGCGTCAGTTTTCTTGTGTTTAGATAGACATTAGGGAAACAAAGCTACCATATAAAGTCACCTGCACCTCAATGTTGAGATACACAAATGAAATGCAATCATATTTCTTAAGTCAGTGCACCCGAAAAGTACAGGCAAAAAAATAGCAGAAAAAAGTGGCATCTGCCGTCCACCTGAAGAGGAAAGATAATCCAGGAGGATTTGGGACACTTAGGAGCTTATAACTCTGTCAGCACTTACTCGTGACTTATGCGGCTCTGTCAGAATCTTAGTCATCACCTACAGAGCACATTGCAGGTATGTAATGGCTTAACTCCTCTCAAGACTTGCTACACACACTCGATGGCATCTGCTGTGACAGACCTGTTCCGCACAGGAATCCGTAGCGCCATTCCTGGGTAATGGCCATATAGAGGAGTTTTGCCAGAACTTGGCAGAGCAGTAGATGTAATTGCCGAACCTGTCATCACCCTCCTTCATGTATATTAGTGTATACGACTATTTTTTGTAACGATTGGATAAGTTAATAGGCAACAAGTTAGTAAGTTAGATAGTTTAGTGGTAGAACAGAAGGATATCTTAGGCATTCATACAGTCCGACCTCTTGGATCTTGTACAGTACTATTGTGTAATGTCCCCTTTAGGGATTACCCTAAATCTTGCCCTAGAATCACAAGTTAGGAATACAACTTACCAATTAAATGCTGTAAGCAAAATAAATCCTGGTTTAGGTCCTGCAATCATGTTAGATAACATTGGAAATACAATTCATTAGATCAAAACATGTATATAATAAATTATCTATTCAAATCATGTAAGAGATATGTAAATCTGGTTATGGAGACCTGCAACCATATTAGATGAATATGATATGAAATACATTTAATTCTAAGACTAGGAAAGATTACATAGAACAATGTAACAAGTCTCAAGAACTATATGGGCTCAACCATAAAGAGGGGGGACGTGATGAGGTGCCCCAAGTATCCCAACCGATGGTCCTTAACCATCCTGCCCCTGTTTCATGCACCTTTGTATGGATATTGATTTTTCCCTTGTATAGGCATGTCTCAGTCTCTCAAGTGTGCACCTCTGTACAGGCTTTTTATTTTTCACGATCTACTTGTAGATTCATCCTTTTGTCGGGCATGCTCTTAGATCTCTCACATGCACTCGTGAATGATACTTCTCTATACTCAGGTGCATCTCATGGCATTGAACACACACCTCAATATAGTAGATTGTTTTGTTTGAAATTCAACTTCTCCTTTTACAGGTGTGCCCCAGACCATTAGGCATGCACCTTTATGCAGCCTTTGTACTTCTGAATTTTTTAAGTAAGTTGTTTTTGACAAAGTGTTCCCTTTTGTACAGACATGCACCTCTGAATGGCATTCACTTGAGTCTCTCTTTGCATACCTTGAAATGATTTCAGTCCTTTGTTAGGTGTGCTCCACAATTTTAGATGCACTCCAAACAATGAATATTTAAACTTTGGGCTTTCACCTTTTTTGGTGCACGTTTCTACTCCAGGTGTGCACTTGATCACCATACTTAGCCATTTTTTGACTTGAATGCTTCCTTCCCAATGGTGTTCCCTTGATGAAATTTTGACCTTGAACTTGATTGTATCAAGTACATACAATCTCAAGAGCTCTTTTCCTTTGCCATGATGGATAACTTCAAGAGCATTGTTTCATGATCTTGTGAACATTTAAAACAAAACAAACTTGACAAAACTTGATCATGACTTATACTTGGGAAAACAATAGATGTTAGCTTTAAACTTGACACAATACTCTTTGCAAAAACTGCTAAAAAATGGATCTTTAAGAATTGTGGTACAAATGTTTTTGCTAGAATCTCAATAGTTGCATGTATCACCACCAATAAATTCCTTCAATCACATTAATCCTTCAAGGCTCTCATGGACAAACAAGATTCCATATCATGTTTGACAAAAGTGCTTTGCAACAAGATTCTGGTCTAGATAGAGTTACTAGAGCTAGATGGAGGAATGATTGTCTTGGAACTTGAAGCAATTCTCTAGACAAGAATTAAGAGGCCAAGGATTAGGGTAACCATGAAACACCTCATCAAGCAGATGAATGTGTTGAAGGAAGATGCTACTTGGGAAGATTAAGTCTTCATGTATAAGCATCCACAATTGCTTAGTGTTGAGGACAACTCTTGTTTGAAGAAAGGGGACATGTTATGCCCTTACTCTATTTGGTGTATCAGGGTATGGAATGGCCATCTTGTGGTATGCATAAATTTTGACATGGTTATTTGATAATTTATAGATTTAATAAATATAGAAGTAGTCAGTCTAGTGGGGATTTGGAGTCACCATAGCCTAATTGTGTTATAAATAGGAGGTACTTGTTTACTATTTGGTATCATATCTAAGAATATTGTTTTCATTGTAAGGTTGTGGAGGTTGCCCCCTCAAAGTGGCTTAGTTTAATATTCAACATTTTCTCTTTCATTCCATTTATGCTTTGTGGATCTGTTCTATTCTACTCTTATTTATGAAGTGTTGTTATTTTGTTCATGTAATGTAGCAATTCCATTACAACCTTTCATCTTCCTCTGCGTCCATGTTCAAGTGATGCAGATCTTCAATATTAAGTTCTTCAATGTACTTCCAAAAACACTTGAGTTTCCTGAGTTTCTCTTTTCCTTTAGGTGACTACTTGGTGGTAAATAATCCTAATATCCAAAGAATAGGATTGACTAGATTTTGTGTGAAACTTGATTAAAATTTGAAGATGGGCTATAGAATTCAAGGGTGTAGAGAAATTCTAGATCAACATGTATCCAGTATTTTGTTCAATGCCTATAGGCAGCAGAGCCGACCCAAATCTACACCTCTTCGGCGGACAAGTATGCTTTGAAATGCAAAGCCACTGGCGGATTCCTACAAGTCCAATCAAGCCAAATTGGCCGATTGCTAAGCAGACTTGATCAATGCCAAAATGGGCTATGAAATGCAATTGGGTCTAGCGGTGAACCGACCAAGACCTTACAATGTTGAAATGCAGATAACTAGTGGTATACCATCCAGTTTTACAATATGATAAGCATGAGATGCAAATACTTCTGGCAGTACTACCATCTAGGATTACAATGATGCATCAAATATGAATTACTAACTTTCACAATAATTAAGAACTATAATATGCAGAAACTCATTAATAGTTCAATATACTAATATCTGAAATATAACCAAAGGTAAATCTGAGAGTTTATACCAGCTTGTTGCTACTGTACAGACTGTCAAAGAATGCATCGGCAGTAGTCGAATCATCTTATACGAACCTCAGATTCGCAAGGTAATTTAGATAACAATTTGCAGGTCTAAACAACATTAACTATGCTTGAAACAACCCACTGAATCTTCGTATACAACTGTGTATTCACCATCAGCTGATAAAGAATCTCCAAAATCTCCCCAAATTGTAAACTTCATGCAATATAGTTATACCTTGCAAGCTGAAATAAGTAGATAATTGTATGCTCAAGTTGGGCAGCTGGAAAGTTGACAAAATCAGCCCCAAATTCCCCTTATAAATCTGCTGCAACAGTCCCAAATACCTTCAGAAATGGCTGCAACTCCTTCCCAGCAGCATACACCATTCCTATGATGTGTACGGCCTTCAAAATCAACTAACCAAGCGGCCAGATTTTGGGAATATGTATGGACTGCACAATAAAGAGGGTTTGACCAGCAAGAATACTTGAAAAACTGTGATTATATTTGTCTTCAAATGTTCTATGATATTCATCTTAACTCAAAAAAATCACACTAAGCTGAAAATACTCACAAACTGAAAACAATACACAAATCTAGAAATACCACAGTAATTATTTTTGTATTTTTGGATAAATTGCACCATAGAACAAACTGAAATCAGGTAAATCACAAACCTACACTGCAAATTTGAAACACAAACCTGGAAAATCTCTACAAACCCAAAATATTGAAAACCACAAACCACAACAAAATACCAACTAAATCTGAAACACAATTTGCAACATTTAGTACAATGGTGATTCCTGCATGAAATCACTCGAAATGGAATGAGGGTTTTCGTTCCCAAACCAATCTTTGCCGCACACTGGTAATCCCTAGATGGAATTACTCTGAAAACTAAGAGGGTTTTCGTTCTCGAAGCTTCACAAATCCAGAGGGTTTTCGTCCTTGGAAAGAGAAGAACGCATGTTCATTCTTGAGGAAAAAATTGATAAAATGAGCAGGTAACCCTTTTCTGGAGACAAAACCTCCTTTTATAGCTTTTTTGTTGCTTTTTCAAAAAAATGCCTTTTGTTTTTCTCGTCGCTTTTAAAAAAAGTTTTTTTTTGCTTTTTTGTTGTTTTTTTTCGAAAAAACATTTTTGCCTTTTGTTGCTTTTTTGAAAAGCGCTTTTTTGTTGCTTTTTCGAAAAAGCACTTTTTTGTTTTTTCACTGCTCTTTCGAAAAATCACTTTTTGCTTTGTCATTTTTTTTTTTTCCGAAAAAAACACTTTTTCCCCCAAACTTTATATTTTAAAAAGTGACTTTTGAATCCTTAATAAACGACTTTCTTTTAAAAAACACTTTATATCATTGCTTTGGGGTACTTTATAATTTAGTAATAAAATATAAGTTGCTTTTTATAAAATTAAAGTTACTGTTCGGGCAACTAAAATTAAATTACTAAATTATTTCCAAGGTCTCAAAAAAAGGGTCATTACATTCATTTCTGCTATCTTGAATTCAAGTTCTCCTTTATGCCTTTGTAGTTCTTCTTGACATTCTTTGTCATGTCCCCTATGGGCCGACCTCAACAAAGACGCCAAGATTAAATGTTTATTAATGCTGGCCGACTTCCTAACATTGATGGCCGACTCTTCCTTATATGAGTAACTTGTTTATAAGACAAACACGTCTTATTTATATGATGAGATGAGGTGCGATTAATAAAGTGTGATTTGTTAAGGAGGAATGACTACGATTAGAGGCTTCGTTGACCATTCAACAAGTCAATAGCATGAAGTCTTTAATGCCACGTCACCTTCCAAATCTCTTGCAGCCTTAAGACTTCTTAAAAGGAAGCGATAGGAAGTCTAAGGGATGTGCTTAGGAAATCCACGATTTCCCTCAAGTATATACGGGTTCCCACTCAGCACTTTTAACATTATAGCAGCAGCTATTATCTTTAGACAACGATTATCTTTAAGTGCAGCGATTGGGAATGAATCATTAAAGGCAGCATTGGTTGTTAAGAGAATTAGTTTAAAGCAACAATAATTTCGTAACAAAGAGTCACATCTTAAATGGTTGTCTTTATTCAAAGGGATGTGTCACCTAGCAAATTGGAGGACTATAAGAGGATAAAGAAATGAAGTAGAAAGAATCAACACAGAAATATTAATATCCTCTGATAAAATAATCAGCAGCAGAGATTAAGAGCAAATATATATATACAAGTGGAAGGAAAAACAAATATAAAACTAAGGAGCAGATCAGTCGGTATTTCAGGAAGGTTTGCTTCTATCATATATTCCACACATATATAAACATTCAGTTGTATCTTTTCTGCCAACTCTTATTACATATGTATGCTTACGGTTTATAGATATATGTAATGTCCCTCTTTCATCAGTAATAAAAACTGAAAATAAGTGTTAGCTTTTTTTCATTTCCCGGAAGCTAACTTTATTGCAAGGGAAATGTGTCTTTTAAAAGGCCTAATGTAAATTGAGAAATAAACTAAACTTAGATACTTTTAAAAGTAGTGGTTGCTGCCTGAAATTGGCGTGGGTCTTGGTGGGATCCTCCAGCTGGTCATGTCTATTTTTAGGCCTAGTCAGTTAGTGGGGAGCGCTCCTCTATGGGGGGAGATATTAAATTGAATCTTTTGCTATTCTTGGGCTGGCGTTGGCTGAGTGGAGTCAGAGGGTGGTCTGACTTGATTCCCTTGCGATTCTGGCCTGGGCGTGGTGTTTTAAGGGAGTAATCGCTAATTTGATCAGGATCTTCATGCGTTTTTCTGGTTTGAGACTATACTCTTGAGGGTATGTGCTGTTCAACAGGGATTGTGGTGTTTATCACATCAACCTCCAATTTCGTCTGTGTGAGATCAGACCTAGCTGGAATCATCATCATCTTTACTATAGAAATCGAGTCTGAGCAAAATGGAATTAGATGTTTTTTGAAGAGTTATATTGTATGTCTAGATATTGTTTTTTGGCGTGAGTTTGTTATCTTCTAGAGTTTCGTAGGGTAGCAGCCCCAGTTCAACGTGAACCAGACCTTCAGTGGAGCATTCAAAGGAATAAAGTTGAACTTAGTTACTGCATATTGGTGGATTGAAGGGTGCCATCCTTGCATAGGAGATACAGATTGGAGTTCACATTGGGAAAAGCTTCAAATTGAGTTTGATTAGTCATTACAACTTGAATACTTGGTGTAGCATACCACTCTTCTAGTGTTTGTAGCCATGGATTTGCAAGTTTGGAGCGATCTGGGTTGATTTTGAGTGTTTCTGGGTGCCAACAGCTTGACTGCCCCATAGCAGTCCTCAGTAAAATCTGCCCTCAGTCAGTATAGAAGGTTCTTTGTTGAAGGAGTCTGTGTAATTACTGCAGCATATAAACATCATATTTCAATGGTTTTCTCAAAGGTAACAATTTGTGTTTGACTTTCCAACTTATATCCTGGTGCACTGCTACAACAGTTGTATCCACTATTATAAAATCTCTGCTAATAAAATTGCATCAATATTTTTTTGATAAATTGCATTGAGTCCTTATGCCAAACTTAAGGTGAACATTTCAGTGGTATCAGAGCTGGTATCCTGCCAGCTTGTGAAGTTTTTTGACTCTGCATGCAGCAATCCAGTGATAGGGAAAGAAGGTACAATCAGAGAGAGGAAAGAAAGTTGAAAACTACAGTTATCTCTAATACGGTTGAGGAAGAATCCGTCATGGAGGATAGAGACAAAGAAGACTGCCCCCCTGAAAGTCCAAGTAAAATGATGGAGAGGAAGTTTGACCATATGTATGAGATGATAGCGAGATTAGTGAGCAAATTAGATCAGAACTTAGTTCCGAGCACAAGAAACAACACTAAAGCCAGCAGCTCGCAAAACAATGGAGCACGAAATGATCATGTAAGAACACCTACTAGGACCTCAGTGGGATCAGCTGCAAGACCCCTTCAACCATTTGCAAACAGAAGGGAAGGATTGCCTCATGAGCCTGAGGAGAGAACTACGTTCACTGATGATATCATGGTAAATCATGATGAATATATGACCCTTCTTGCTCTTGTCCGTAGTAGTTTAACATTTGATCAATTTCTGAATCAGAAAAAAAGAAATGGTGGAAGACTAGACAACAGGGAGAACAAGGATTACAAGCATGCTCTGAGTGAAGTGTCTATGGACCGATTTGATGGTAGTGGAAAGTGTACCGCAAGAGCATGGGTTCACAAGCTCGATACTTACATTACTCTGAAGCCTATGCCAGAGGAGACAGCCTTAAACTTTGCAACATTACACTTGGATGGGGTTGCCTATGAGTGGTGGCATCACGGCCTTGTGACACAGGGTCATAATTTGATTACAACCTATGATGAGTTCACTAATAGACTCATCGAGAGATTCGACAAACAGGATCCTGAGCAAAGTTTGAAAGACCTCGCACAGCTGAAGCAAACGGGAAACATTGATTCATATATCATTGAGTTTCAAAGACTTAGTGTCATGGTTCCTGACATCTCTGAAAGAAGGCTGATTTTTATGTTTGTCGAAGGTTTGGCTGAACCAATTAGAGGATGGGTAAAATCTTTGGATTCTCAGTTCTTACAAGAGGCCATTAAAAAGGCTAGAAGTATGGAGTTTTCAGCTCCAAAACCAAAGTTGATGACAAAACCATTTGCATTCAATAAGGACAAGAAGATCTTCACAAAATTTCCAAATCAGCAGCAGCCACCCTTGCAAAAACTGAGTGATGAGGCAAAAAATGAACTCAAAAAAAAGAAACTATGCTTTACATGCAAGGAGCCTTGGGCCCTAGGACATAAATGTTACGAAAAGGGACATGCAAGGCATTTGGAAGTCTATGTGGAGGCTGAAACAGGTTCTGAAATATCAGAACAGCAAGGGGAATTTGTGGACTGTGAGGAGTTTGAAGACATTGAGGAGATTGAAGAAGTAAAGGAAGATAGTGGTACTTTTGCCTAGCTGTCCAGCACACAAAGAAACAATCCATTTCGTGTGAGGGGAGTTCTAGGAGGGCAGCGAATGGTGGCTCTGATTGACACTGGTGCCACACACAATTTTATAGATGAAGGCTTGGTAGCCAAGCGTGGATTGAAGACAGAAGAGTTTGATGGATTCAAAGTCATGGTGGCTGATGGATTTACTCTTACATGCACCAGAAAGATATCCCAACTAAGCATCCAATTGGGAAACCATGAGGTCAAAGATGAGTTTTATGTGGTTGGGATTGGTGATACCGACGTGGGATTGGGAATACAGTGGCTGAAATCTCTTGGAGAGATTAACTTGAATTTTTAGACCATGGAGCTGAAATTTGAATCAGAAGGTAAGAGAGTTGTGCTTCGTGGAATGTCAAATGACCTAGAGTGGTTACTGCTAAGAGGATGGAGCGGATTTTGAGGCAAGAACAGGCTGAATGAATTGCTGAATGTGTTGTCCTTCCTGCTCATGATCATGAGAGGAAAAGAGAACATCATCCTGATGTGCAGAGACTTTTGACAAAGCATTCTAAGGTTTTCAGTGGGTTACCTCCTAGAAGACCACCTGAGAGGGGAATCGAGCATGTGATCGAATTAGAGGATGGAGCCAAACCTGTTATGACCACTCCTTACCGACATCCAAAATGACTCAAAGATGAGATAGAGAAAGCCATCAAGGAGTTACTTGACATGGGTTTCATCCGTCCAATCAAAAGTCCCTTTGCATCTTCAGTGGTTTTAGTTAAGAAGGAGGATGAAACTATGCAGTTGTGCATAGACTACCGTGAGCTCAACAAACGTACCATCAAGAACAAGTATCCAATACCTAGGATTAACGAGCTCATTGATGAATTACATGGAGCAGTCTGTTTTTCAAAAATAGACTTGAGATCAGGATGTCACCAGATTTGCATGCGTGAATTTGATGTGGAGAAGACAACATTTAGATGCCAATTTGGGCATTTTGAGTTCCTGGTTATGCCATTTGGCCTAACCAATGTACCAGCAACGTTCCAGTCATGCATGAATCAGATTTTCAGCAAGCAACTCTATAAGTTTTTATTGGTTTTTTTTTATGATGTCTTTATTTATAGTAGAACTTGGGAAGAGCACTTGCACCATCTTGATAAGGTTCTGGGAATACTTGAAGCTAACTCTTTGTTTGCCAAGGAATCAAAGTGTGAGTTTGGCATGACTGAAATTTTATATTTGGGACATGTAATCAGTGCGGATGGTGTCAGAGCGGACCAAGAAAAAATTCGTGCTATCATTGAGTGGCCACCACCCAAAACCCTCACTCATCTTAAGTTTTTTTTTGGTCTATGTTGTTTCTACAGGCGGTTTGTGAAGGGGTTTTCCCAAATGGCAGCTCCTCTTATTGATCTAACTAAAAAGGGAGCCTTCTCTTGGTTTGAATCAGCGTAGATATCTTTTGAAAAGTTCAAGGAAATCATGAGCGATGTTCTAGTGTTGGCCCTCCCAGACTTTTCCAACCCTTTTGAGTTTGAATGTGATGCTTCAGAGGAAGGAATAGGGGCTGTCCTGATGCAACAAAAGCATCCTATTGCCTTCGAGAGTAGGAAATTGTGGGGTGCAGAAAAATGTTATTCAATTTATGACAAGGAAGTGCTTGCAATCATGCATGCATTAACCAAGTTCAGGCAATACTTGGTGGGAGGTAAGTTCATTGTTAAGATTGATCATAATAGTCTTAAATACTTCTTAAATCAAAAGGATTTGAGTGAAAGGCAGCAGCGTTGGGTAAGCAAACTTAAGGCTTTTGATTTTGACATAGTTTACATGAAGGGTAAGAAAAATGTTGTGGCTGATGCACTTTCAAGGAGGCCTCATCTCACTTCTATTGTGGGTATAACAGCTGATTGGAGAGATCAGATTTTGGTTGAATATGCTAAAGATCCGTTGGCTGTTAGCATCATTGATGGAGACACTTTTGGAGGTAAGTACAAGGTAAACAATGAGCTGATTTTTTATAAAGAGCAAATTTTTCTTGTGGCTAATTCTAAGGTGGAGGAAAAGATTATGAGATCATTTCATGATGAGCCCTTGGCTGGTCACCAAGGATTTCAATGGACTTCATTACAGGGCTGCCTAAGGTGCAAGGTAAGGATTCTATTTATGTTGTTGATAGATTGACTAAATATGCTCATTTTTATGCAAACAGTTCAGATTTCAGAGCAGCCCAAGTGGCTGAACTATTTTTTAGAGAGGTGTTCAGATTGCATGGGTTACTTCGAAACATAGTCAGTGATCAGGACAACAAGTTTCTGAGTTTGTTTTGGCAGGAGTTGTTTCGTTTGAGTGGGACTGAGCTCACTCCGAGCACTAGTTATCACCCTCAGACTGATGGGCAAACTGAGATTGTGAATAAGTGGCTGGAAGGTTATCTAAGAAACTATGTTTTAGGACATCAGCTAGCTTGGGTTCATTGGCTACATTTGGGAGAGTATTGCTATAACTCTTCATACCACATGTCTATCAAAATGTCTCCTTTCATGGCTCTTTATGGTTATAATGCACCAAGCTTTGTTGATCTAATCTTTGATGAGTGCAGAGTACCCCAGGCCAAAGATTTTCTACAACAAAGTCAAGATATCTTGAGGGCATTGAAAGATAACCTGCTGCATGCTCAAAACTAGCAGAAACTCTACGCTGATCAGCGCCGTGTTGAACGCTCTTTTGAGGTGGGAGACATGGTTTACTTGAGATTGCATCCCTACAGGCAGTCCACTCTCAAGAAGAGTGGAGCAGAGAAGTTGAAACCACGATTTTATGGTCCTTTCAGGGTGAAGAGGGGAGTGGGTGCAGTTGCCTACGAGTTGGAACTTCCGGAGAGTTGCAAGGTTCATAATGTATTTCATGTGTCTCGCCTCAAGAAGGCTCTTGGACACAATGTGATGGCTTCTTCTGAGTTGCCTCCATTGGACGAGAAAGGCAATCTGATTTTGATTTCGGAGAGGATATTGGATTACAGGGAATGAACAGTGAGGAAGAGAACTATTAGTGAGTACCTGATCAAGTGGAAGAACCTATCGTTGGAGGATGCTACATGGGAGAGTGAACAGATTTTACAGCACCTAGAGTTGCAGTTGCTTGGCGACAAGCAACTTCAGGGAGGGAGGACTGTAATGTCCCTCTTTCACCAGTAATAAAAATTGAATATAAGTGTTAGCTTTTTTTCATTTCCCGGAAGCTAACTTTATTGCAAGGGAAATGTGTCTTTTAAAAGGCCTAATGTAAATTGAGAAATAAACTAAACTTAGATACTTTTAAAAGTAGTGGTTGTTGCCTGAAATTGGCGTGGGTCTTGGTGGGACCCTCCAGCTGGTCATGTCTATTTTTAGGCCTAGTCAGTTAGTGGGGAGCGCTCCTCTATGGGGGGAGATATTAAATTGAATCTTTTGCTATTCTTGGGCTGGCATTGGTTGAGTGGAGTTAGAGGGTGGTCTGACTTGATTCCCTTGCTATTCTGGCCTGGGCGTGGTGTTTTAAGGGAGTAATCGCTCATTTGATCAGGATCTTCATGCATTTTTCTGGTTTGAGACTATCCTCTTGAGGGCCTGTGGTGTTTATCACATCAACCTACAGTTTCATCTGTGTGAGATTAGACCTAGCTGGAATCATCATCATCTTTACTATAGAAATCGAGTCTGAGCAAAATGGAATTCAATGTTTTTTGAAGGGTTATATTGTATCTCTGGATATTGTTTTTTGGCGTGAGTTTGTTATCTTTTGGAGTTTCGTAGGGTAGCAGCCCCAGTTCAACGTGAACCAGACCTTCAGTGGAGCATTCAAAGGAATAAAGTTGAACTTAGTTACTATATATTGGTGGACTGAAGGGTGCCATCCTTGCATAGGAGATATAGATTGGAGTTCACATTGGGAAAAGCTTCAAATTGAGTCTGATTAGTCATTACAACTTGAATACTTGGTGTAGCATAGCACTCTTCTAGTGTTTGCAGTCATGGATTTGCAAGTTTGGAGTGATCTGGGTTGATTTTGAGTGTTTCTGGGTGCCAACAGCTTGACTGCCCCATAGCAGTCCTCAGTAAAATCTGCCCTCAGTCAGTATAGAAGGTTCTTTGTTGAAGGAATCTGTGTAATTACTGCAGCATATAAACATCATATTTCAATGGTTTTCTCAAAGGTAACAATTTGTGTTTGACTTTCCAACTTATATCTTGGTGCATTGCTACAATAGTTGTATCCACTATTATAAAATCTCTGCTAATAAAATTGCATCAATATTTTTTTGATAAATTGCATTGAGTCCTTATGCCAAACTTAAGGTGAACATTTCAATATATCTGATCTATAGATGCTTATGCTTATTGTCACATTTCTGGTTATTCTCATGCTTAAGCTTATTGTCCCATATGATTTATGGATGCATATTTTCCTATGCTAGAATTAGAAATGTATTGGACTGTCTGCAATCCTCTAGTGGGAAGGGCCTGGGGTGGAGTACGTAAGCAAGGCTAGTAAGTTGCCATCCTAGAGTGTCCGTATTGGCTCCTAGGACTAGAGGGCACTTACCTAGAGAGTCGTGTGAACCACTTACGACCCCTGCTCATTCCCATGAGTTGGCAAGTGTTTTTCGGGAGTCGAGGCTTGATGGGGAAAGCATATACAAGTCACCAAGGGGGAGGGCTGTGGTATACACCCTCTTAGGCTTGGCATATGGCTTCGGGCGGACCCATCATGTCCCTTCTCCCAATTTCTTTACATGTTTGCATTGTTGATAACCTTTAGATGTAATACAATTGTCTAACCCTAACAATATATACATATTTGCATATAGTGTTCATGTGGTGAATGCAGAATCCCAATCCGAGATTACTTCATTAAGGAGATATTTATTTAACAAGGTGAAACCCTAACCCTAATTTGTTGCCCTTTGTGATCAGTAGGCGAATTCTAGGGCAAATAGGGATATATTATGATTAAGACTTCTGTTATGCATTATGGACATTGGTAGTTTATATGGTTTTAAAATAGGCCTAAACCAGGATTTATCTTGCTTAAAGCATTTAATTAGTAAGTTTTAAACCCTAACTATATTAAACTAGTGATTTTAGGGCAAGATTTAGGGTAATCCCAAAAAGGGGACATTACATTCTTGAATAGTCAAATAGGAGAACCTATAAGCATTCACCATCTGTAAGTGGTAGAGAGAATACTATAATGAATAATCTATATTCTAGGACAAATACATCCACTCTCAATTTACTTCCACATAACATTTAGTGACAAACCTAAATCAAGAACACCATCCTTGATTTCATATCTGACAAACCTAATTCAGGAAAACCATCCTTGATTATATATCTGACAAACCTAAATCGAGAACCCATCCTTGACTTTATATCTGCCGACTTTAACATTTATCATCAATTCCATGCATTCTAAAGTACACTTATAGAATCACGTTTCTTCTCAAATTAAGAACTTCATGCCTTGCCACTCGGTTATGCATATAGCTAGCTTGATTGGGACATGAAGACACTGCTAAATATTTAAAAAATGAATGTGTTGTGCTATATTGATGATATTAGCCATGGTTGCTTGTACTTTGATTTTTGTCAATAACATACTATAAGCATATCATTGTACGTTGAATATAATAGTGGAGCTATAACAACATCACAAAATCCATGCCTGGAATGCAACCTTATTTGTTATTGAAAACCTTTGAGAAGCAGAACATGATTAGAAAAATTAAGTAATTATAAATTTGCATTTGAACAAGTTTATTAGTTTTTCATGTTATCCTAAGTTGCTTATTGTACTTAGTCTAACAATTGGCAATTCTATGTTGTAGGACTTCCAACCGAGCTAATTGAAGATCCTAAATTTGTGCCTTTAAGTGAGGATGATCCCAGATTTGGCCCTCCAGTAAGTAGGTGCATATCATTTACCAAACTTAATGCTTTGTTGAAGATCCCACATATGTTCCTTTGAGTAAAGATGATCCCTATTAGGTGCAATCATTTGCTGACTTGGATGCTTCTGAAGTTGTGTAAAGGCTCTCATGTTCTATATGCAAGTTTTTTTGAGAAAACTGTGTATATATTTTTAACATCGACATTTCGGATCTCACTCCATGATCCATCATCAGTAATAGATACAATATAATGTTAGACATAATGTTATAATACACTTTGTACACAGAGACATTTATTGCTTATGTTAATGATGTAAGAACACCATATTAGTTAAGTCTAAGAAGTAACAATTAAGTTACAACCAGCTTGTAGCTTCCCCATTCAATAATAAATAGAAGCAATACTCATTAAAGTGTGTATTCTATCAAACTCCATGCATTCATCCTTCCGTCATTTGGTATTAGAGTGAGGAAGCCTTAGGAAGGGTATGCTAATCCAGAGTGAGGAAGCCTCTGCAGAGAGGATGCTGATTGAGAAGAAGATTGAAGGGAGAAGGAGAATTGCTGTTATCAAATCACTGCTATTTGTTGTGCATCGAATCGCTGTCAGAAGGAGCAAAATGACTGCTGTTTTGCAGAGGGCCGACAAAAGAGATGGCTGACTGACATCTATCAAGCAAAGGGCTAACATTTGGAGGTCTGACCTGTCAGTTTTTAGGGCAGAGACCAACCTGCTGAAAATTTTTGAAAGGCCGACATACTGAAATTTTTTGAAGGGCTGACCCATCAATTATTAGTGGAGAGGCCAACCCAGTCAAGGTTTTGAAGTGCCAAATTACTAAGAAAATATTGTTAAAAACTGCAGAAGCCGACTGAGAATTCATAAGGCTGACTGTAATTTGGTTAAAGACTGCTGTTACAAATTGTTGCTGTCAAAGGGCAGTTGAAGAAGAATGCCATTGCTGTCATTGAGCTGCTATCAAGGGGTATTTTCACAAGGAAGTGCCTGGGTACTGAGTTTTTTGAAACTTTTGCGATTGTTTTTTACCAAACATACAAATTGTGTACCTTTTTTTTTTGTGAAAAATCCTGGATTAGCCTGCAGTTTTTCTGGTCTAGAAGTTTTCCTGTAAACCCTAGATTGCATAGTCATGGCCAATATACAAAATATTGTTTTACTTGAAGCCCAAATATTGACAGGCCAAAACTTTAATGTTTAGAGTCACAAAACACTCACCATTGCTTGGGATAGGAATTGTGATTGAATAATTCTAAAAATAGAAACTAGAATGACTTCAAATCTTGCAGCTTTTGATAACCATCATAAAAGAGACTTATTAAAAATTTAAAATCATTTGTTTCTTTTGATGACTTGATCCCAAAAGTTTGGAATGCCACTTTTGTAATGTCCTTTTTCAATATTTTGATAAACCCTGCAATTTTTCTTGTGATTCTCACCTCTGCAATACTAAGACATTTGTAAAATACTGAATAACAACATTAAATACTAGCATTATTTATTGAAACCTTTTTGCATATCAAATGGTATTATTATTATTGCAACAATTGAGCACTTACAAAATACTCATAAAAATAGCAATGTTTAGCCGAAACCCTTATACATACATCGTACAAAATAACATAGATAATAGAGGTAATAGTAGAATACTAAACTCGCAAGTATACTAGAATTTTGAACTGAATAGGGGTAGGACTTCCAAGGTATGATAGAATGATAATTGCTATGACTAGAATCAATACCCAAATCGTACAACCGCTGTTGAGACTAGTACTAGGAGCACAACCTTGATTGGAAGCTACAGGGTAGAACATGGAGGTGCACAAGGAAGCAGATAAGGCATGCACAAATTTTTGGTATTTCAACAACCTTCCTTCAACGTGGCAAGGAGTCCATATTGGGAGTGTTTGGTGACAACATTGATAGTTGCAGGGAAAGGGTACAAGGTGCCCTTTCCAAAAGAGTTAAATGGCAGGTTGCTCCAAGATGTTATTGTAGATGCAAAACAAATTATGGAAGATCAAAAGAAGCAATGACAAAAGTTTGGATGCACAATTCTTTTAGATGGGTGGACAGATGGAAGGAATCGTACCCGCATCAACTTTTTAAAGGCTTCAAATGGCGAGTTAATTTTTTTGAAGTCAATTGAGCCTCCAACAAAATAAAGAATGCAAAAAATTTGAGCTTGATGTTGGATGAGAATGTTTTAGAGGTGGGCATACAAAATGTTATCCAAGTTGTTACTGACAATGCAATGACATATGTGGCGGTTGGAAGATTGCTTCAAGAGAGGCATCCAACACTTTTTTGGACCCCTTGTATAGCTCATTGCCTTGACCTTCTTTTGGAAGACATAGGCAAAATTGATTGGGTGAGACTGATTGTAGAAGATGTTAGAAATATAACAAAATATATTTATAATCACCTGTGGGTTCTTAGCTTGATGAGAGATCACACCAAGGGGAAAGAGCTTGTGCAATCGGGTGCTACAAGGTTTGCAACTAATTTTCTCACGTTGCGAAGTATTTCTGGTTTATTGCCTACCTTGAAGCAGATGTTTGTGAGTCAAGCATGACTAGACTCAACTTAGTCAAAGAAGGCTAATGGAGAGAGGATCGCAAAAATAGTTTTTGATGATGTTTTTGCGAAGAGAGCTTTAGAGATTGTCAAGGTAACTTCAAACTTTCAATTGAATCCTTTATTTTTAAACTTTAAAAATATTTAGTTTCATTGTAAGTACTAAGTCGTAACTTAAATTTGTTTGTACTTTGTAGATATCAGAGCCACTGGTGAGGGTTTTGTGCTTGGTGGATGGGGAGCAAAATCCAATGGGATATATTTGAGGCCATGGGTAGGGCCAAAGAGGCCATCCAAAACTACTACAGAGGGGATGCAAGTAGATTTGCCCCTATTTGGGAGATCATTGATCGGAGGTGGAACAATCAACTCCAACCCATTCACACAGTGGGGTACTATCTCAACCCCAAAATTTTCTTCTCCGATAGCTTCATGGATTCTAATGGGGAGATTATGGTGGGCCTATCCACATTCATTGAGAGGATGGCACTTGAGGTTGAGGAGAGAGACCTCATCATTTTTGAGTTATAGAATTATAAGCAATCTAGGGGGAGGCTCTTTTCTTCACCATTAGCTATACGAGGAAGATCCACTTAGACACCAGGTAACCTCATCATTTCTGAGTTGAAAAATTATAAACAATCTAGGGGGAGGCTCTTTTCTTCACCATTAGCTATACGAGGAAGATCCACTTAGACACCAGGTAAGAAAAAGTGAAGTCTTATATCTTGCACTTTACAAAATACAATTATTAATAGAATATTGTTTATTTACAAACTCTTGAATATCTTATTTGCAGGTTCTTGGTGGGAAGCTTGGGGTGGAAATATCCCAAATTTGCAAAGGCTAGCCCTTCGAATTTTGTCTCAACCTTGTGCTTTTGGCTATGAGTGCAACTGGAGTTTATTTGATGCCATTCACACGAAGAAGCATAATAAATTGACTCAACAACGCCTCAATGATCTAGTCTTTGTGCAATACAACCTTTGGCTTAGCACAAGAAAGGTGGAAGACAAATTAGAGCAGCCTATTGATTTGGATGAGATTGATCCTTACAGTGACTGGATCATGCAGGATGATGAGCCCTCCTTGTTTACAGAGGATGAGATTGTTGATTTCGAGAGGCAAGCTATGGAGGATGTCGCTGCAACAAATGCAGGGGAGATTGGATTGTCATTGGATGACATTGATATGGCAGAGGAGTCATTGCTATCAAGCAGCAGGGTGGAGCCATAGGCACAATCTTCTAGGCCAAGCAGGGAGCCACAACTGAGTGTGACGACCATACCCTCTACTGCCCAATTTTTCACTAGAACGGGGAAGAGGAAATTGTAAAAACTTGTAATTTTTTACTTACCTAGATATGCAATTTATGATGATGATTTTCAAAGACAATCATCATAAATTCATAATAGTTATCAGTTACTGTCTAGCTATTGTATCCGGCTTCACATGATGATGCGATTTTGTAATCCATATGTATTCATGAATCAAATCTAATAGAAAACAATCCCTCATGGTTTTTTATACTCATTTGATACATTTTGTAATTGAATTTTGCAAAAAAATGTGTTTTTTAAGAAATTTAAGTATTTTTTTAAGTTGTTGAGTTTTTGCCGAGTCGGAAATTCTGGGCTTGCCGAGTACACTCCGAGTCCGAGTTTGCGAACTATGATTATTTTAATTATTTCTCGTTCCCACACTAAATTACGAAAAATACCAAAATGAGCTAATTAAATTATTTCAACAAAGACTAAGAACTAAAGCAATGTAGGAAATACGAAACCATTGAAAATGGTGCTCTCCAAGGTTTGTGGACTCTTCCAAGAATCTTGGAATACTCCAAACATGTTGGAACTGTCTTGGAAAAATGGGACATGACATTGAGGTTCTATATTCATCCTTCATTCCTTCGTCCCATTCTTCTTTGCCTTTGGCTTCCTCATATGTTTGTGGATCACATGTATTCATTACTTTTCCCTTAAGTGTTTGGCTGTTCTTTCTGCTTCTTGTTGTTGGATTCCCCTATTTTCCTTGGCCTCTAAGAGTGTAGTAGCTGCCCACGTGGGAAGTTTGCTTTCTTGAATAGGGGATGTCTTGTGTTGACATTTGATGTTCTTCTTCTATCACATCATCATTACTTCATTTATAAATGCCTCATATGATTCAACTTGAATCCTTTTTTCTTTTGTAATCATTGATGATGAACCTTCTTCAATTTGACGAACGCGAGGTGCAATGGTTCGATATGATAAAAGTGGTTCAGTAGCTGCTACTTCTTCTAATGGAACTACACAATCTTGACATGAACGTCTATCTCATTTTTCAAAATCCATTTCCTCATCAAATGTAACATCTCTCCTTATAAGGACATCATAAATGGAAGGATCCCACAATCTTGAAGCCTTGGAGGGATTCAAATACCCCATCATCAGACATTTGTGACCTTTTGTATCTAACTTCTTTTTCTCATCTAAAATATGAGCCCAATCAATGCATTTGAAAAACCAGAAATGAGAGATAGAGGGCTTTCTTCTATGCCATTTTTCATATGGCACAACATTTCTCACAACTTTAGTAGGCAACCGATTTAGAATATGGTTTGTATAATGTATAACTTCCACCAAAAAATTATCTGGTAATGCCTTGGCTTGATGCATGCATCTTGCCATTCCAGTGAATGTCTTGTTCTTTCTTTCAGCTATTTGTAATGCCTCCTCGAGCATAAAGTGTTGCTAGCTCCAAGGTACAAAAAGGTGGTCATCAAGACACTTTATTATATTTTTATAATTTTGAGGAGATAAGTGAACAAAAAGAAATAATATTATTTTGGTTCTTTGAAAAAGTTTTAAAAGGGAGGATTGTCTTCATAATACTTTTTCTTGCTTATTCATTTTATTTGCTCTAGAGAATGAACGTGAGTTCTTCTATTTGCTTGAGGATGAAAACCTTTTGGTGAATTCAGTTTCAAGGACGAAAATCCTCCTAGCTAATTTAATGATTCTATGTAGGAATCATTTGTGTGTTGATTATGAGATTTTGCAGCTTGAGTTGATTGTGTGAAGTTCTAGTTTCCAGTTTCAGTATGATTATGGAGGTTTTTGATGTGTTTTGAGTGAAGATTGAATCTGAGTATTATTTTGTGCTGATATCAATTAGTTGCAGCCTTATGTTTGGTGCCTAAGAGTCGTACCATTTCACTTCTAGCCGTACAACCTTGCTTCTGATTAAATGTTGATTTCTGTAGAGTCTTGGTAGGTCGTACAACCCATATGATGCTAACCGTACCTTTTTTGATAGCACATACTTGCAATAGGAGTGTTGTACCATATTGGCAGGCCGTACAAGGGTGAAAGAGGGGTGTAGGAAGTTTGAGCTGAATCGCTGCCATATAGATTGGAGTGAGTTTGCAGTAGTTTTGAGATTCTTGGAAGGTCCGAATTGATGCAAAAAGAGGTTGTACTATTCTGAAATTGTTTGCAACAGTGTTTAGTCACCTAGCATGCCTACAAGTCTTTTTGAGGTCCACACTATGTAGTTTTAGAATTTAGTGTGGTGTTAGAGGGCTATACAGTTCTGATGTATGCATTTATGTAGAGTTTTAGTGTTATTCCGGCCTTCAATCAACATATTCCTGTAGTTTAGCTTGATATTCAAAGTTTATTGTTTGCAAATTATTTTTGGACTAATCTCCGTGTTGCAACAATGTTGTTTATTGATTAGAATAATATTTTCAATGTGTTGCTGTTTAGTTTCTCTTAATAAAATTTCCAGTAGTTCATATTTCATGTCATTATAATTCTAGATGGTAGTATCGCCAGAAAGTGCTTGCATTTCATATTGATCGTATTGTAAAACTAGATGGTATACCGCCAATTGCTTGCATTTCATAATTGTAAGCGGTCTTAGTCGGTTCACCGTTAGACCTAATTGCATTTGCATAGCCCGTTTTGGCATTAATCAAGTCTGCATTGTTATTAGCCAATTTGGCTTAATTAGGACTTGTTGGAATCTGCAAGTGGCTTCTGTATTTTAGGCACACTTGTCCGTCGAAGAGGTGTAGATTTGGGTTGGCCTTGCCGCATGTATGCATTTGGTCGGATATGCCACCTTTTCCTTTCCAACAGTGCATTCATACAATTTAGTGTGTTGTCCAAACATTGTATGCTCTCACCTTGCCCACATCGAGATTTGGGTGATCAAAAAGTGTGAGGATTGCATTTGCATCTCCTATTATTGCAAAAATTTCAAAAAAAATTAGTTGGAGTCATTACACTATCCAAATTTGTTGGGTTGTATAAGTAATAGTTCTTTGTCAAACAATCCCATGCTCATAACAAAAATTCTTATACTCATTACTTTAATATTTCCCCCCTCTATTAGATCTGATTCTTGTAATAAAGTATCTTGGTTCTTTTTCTACCATTGCTTTGAATTGCTTAAACTTTTCAAAAATTGAAGTTTTTTATTTTAGAAAATAGATCCAACACATTCTAGTATGATCATCAATAAATGTAAGAATGTACTTGGCTCTAGATAGTGAAGGTTGAGTCATGTAGCCTAGATCAGAATGAAGAAGATCAAGTGGCTTGGGAGCTCTCGAAGCCTTTCCTTTGGGAAAACTTTCTTAGTGATGTTTTCCTATGTAATGTCCCCATTTTGTGCATAATCAAATTGTGAACAATTAGCCTATTTCCAAGTTTTCCCGTAGGCTAATTGGTGTGCAAGGGAGAACTCCAACGTTCTTGGAGAGCACAAGATTGATCTAGTAGTGAGTTTGATGATGGCAATGAGTCCAGGTGACCTTGTTGAGCCCCGTGATGCTTTCAGTTTATGTTTCCAACCTCTTGGGAGCTCTCCACACTTCTTGGAGAGGCAGGCTATTTTTAGGTTGGCGTTGAGTTGCTTCAATTATTCATTTTTTGACTTGAGTATTATCATGGTGTGATCAAAATTTCAAAATTATATCATTTCGATATTTTCCACAGCTTGGTGAGTAATTTAATTTATTAAATGGTTATTACTAAAGTTGTCTAAAAATGATTTATTAAAAAAAAAACAACTATGTGTGTAACCATTCATTGGAAAGGATTTTAAGTTGTGCAAACAAGGGCACTAGGCACCTAGGGGACTTTGCTCATGAAAATGAATAATTAATTTGAAAATAAGTTTATTATTTATTTTCAAAAAAGAGTTTTTGGAGCAAAAGGGGAAAAAAGTAATATTTTATTCACTCCAAAATGTTATAAAAAAGGAGTTGGAGCTCATTTGGAGGTTTAGCCATGATATGAACTTGCATTTGCTTATGGAGAGAACTTGATTTCTTCTCGAATTTCTTGAGGACGAAAACCCTCTTGAAATTTCTAGTTTCAGGGATAAAATCCCCTAGCTAGACTTGGTGATTTCATTGTAGGAATCACAGTGGAGTTGCAATGGAGTTTGATGTTTTCTGACTTGTTTGTTTGGGGTTTGGTGTAAGATTTGATGATCATTTTTGGAGTTGTATTTTAGTTTGTTAGTGCTGATGTCTTTCTTGGAGTTTGTGCTGTATTTTTTAGGTCGTACTTGTGCCGGGCGCTGAAATCTATGATAAAAATATTGTTTGTTAGTCTGAAACCCTTTATAACCTAGGTGCAAGTAGGTGCAAGGATTGAAATGATATTTTGGTGAAGTTTCATGCAGATTTGAGTTGCTATTTGGAGGTTTGTTGTTGGTCGTACCTCTTGGGTACCAGGCTGTACACTGCTGGGAGGGGCATGTCAGTATTGGGAGGCAAGCACCTCACTTTTCCTTGGTATTTTATGTTGTTTGAAGGCACCTTGAATGGTAGATATAGTTTGTAGAGGTTTGGAGTTGAGATATTCAGTTAGTGTTGAGTTTGGGGCAGCTTGGTTGGGTTTCCTATGTATTTTCAGTCATATATTTTGTTACTAATTTTGTATCAAACCTGTGTAGCTATAAAGAACCCTACTTGTTCTAACTGAAATTTTTGCTTGGTGGTCTGAAATTTTCTATTTAGATTTCTCACAAACTATGCAATATTTGCAATACCCACTTTCTTCAATGCACTTAGAATATCAAGAAGATGGAAAGATTCAAAGTATGCATCCAAATTGCAACCAAAGAACATAGAACATCAATATTATATGATCAAATCAATGTATAAAACATGAATAGACATACCCACCAAAGATTGCTTTGATTCCTTATTGATTATGAAAGCCAAGTACAATAGAAGAGGGCTGGAATAAACAAACACCCAATTCTGATTTATGAATCAGTCCTTCAATTACATCAATACATGCAAATATCATGCCCAAATCCAAACCAAAAGTATGTAGAATGAAGCCCTATGTAAGGATGATGAAATCTTTAATTGGGTATGGCTGGAATATGAATCAAATGCTCTTCCCAAAGATTGATATGACTGATGCACAACTGAAACCCTGCTGCCACAAAACCTTGATTGCTGATAATGCCAAAATGATGCATAAAATTCACTCCCAAGGCTAGTGATAGGCCCTAGAATGAGGGCGATTAGGGTTTAGAGCCTTCCTATGCAATCAAACCCTCCAAATGATGAAGTAAAATTTCTCAGATTTGCAAATGATTGACTGCTGTACTCCGCTGTTGTAAAATCAGAATGTATAAAATGCTCCAAAGTGCCAACGATTCCTCTATTTGCCAAGCAATTTGCTCCAAAGCAAGAAATATCAACCATGAATGAAAATGTCTTAATCTACAAGCCAAAAATCCTTCAATGCCTTCATGAAAACTTGTAAATTGATAACCATGATGAAATCTTTATGATAACATCTCACAATGTGGATGGGATAATCACCATACCACCAAATATCAAGGGATCATCTCCTTGACAAATTGAAAAATGCAATTTCGAGCCAAAACACATGAATATGAAAAACTTACCAAGTGATCAATAGTTACAAAATGAAGGCAAAACCCTCTATTTATCCTCTTCTCTTCAATTTGATAAATTCCATATAATTTCAATTCCACCAATGAACTCATCTTTCAACTTGATGATTTTAAATGAATTTCACTCTTCAACCACCATCATTTAAAAATAATAAAATAATAAAATTTTATTATTTTCCTTATCTCTCCTCTAGATACCAATATTTAAAATAATAAAATAATAATATATATATATTTTTTAATTTTCTCCTCTAGATGCCAAAATCCAATAATTTAATATTATTTTTCTTTTGCCTCTTCACCCTAGGCGCTCACCTTGGAAAAATAATACATTTATTTATTATTTTTTTTTACTCCTTATACCTCCAATTTGGATGCCCACCAATAAAATATTAAATATTTTATTTTTAAAACTCATCTTCCTAGGCGCCAATTTCCTCTAGGAGAAAAATAACATTTTTTATTATTATTTTAACCCTCACCTTGGGCGTTGATTCCTTGGCCAATAAAATAATAATTTTTAATCATTTCTCCTCTCCTTGTAGGTGTCACCTTTCTCATTGGCATAATTAATTAATAAAATATAATAAAATCCTTAGGAAAATAAAATAATAATAATAAAATACAATTAAAGATTGCATTTTATTTTCCTTTTTCCCACCTTTTTATCTTTTTCAAACTTCAAGTTGCCCAACGTTTATTTCTTTCATCCTTGGCTAGAAAATCATAATATTTGGCTTTATGAATAATATCACAAGATAATACCTAGCCAAAATCCCAATAAAATCACATGTTGAACCAACATTATAGTTTTCCATCCTTCAAAGCCCAAGCTCAACCCAAACACATGTCTAGCTCAAAATGGGGACATTACAAGTCCTCCTACCCCAAGATTGTTTGCCCCAAGCAATCACAAGTGCCAAATTAGAATCAATGAATACCAGGATCCCAAATCCATGTAATCTCTCCATACACACTCACACATACGATCTCAAAGTTGCTAATGTAGAAGATCCTGGGAGTGCTTCCACTGTCGTATAATGATAGAAACACATCTATACCAATCCTCAATCTTCAATAGCTGTAGTGACCAATCCATACCATAATGTAGATGCCAATCATGAAGATGTAGATGCCAAACAAGATGCCTACCAAGCTCAAAGTCCCTCTAGCATTGAATAGTAACATGAACAAATGATGGATGCCAAACATAAATGCAAACACAAGTGTATCTATCCCTATTGTCTTGCTGTCATAAATCAGAATAGCGGTATGCAATCTGAAAATATCATCCAAAATGTTGTAAAAAGTGCCATCTATCATACATGATGATGGGAGACTATCATTAGACCAAATTCCAACATGAATATAATCTCTACCATAGCGAATTGTCCCAAACACTGCTGTATCAAAACTGAAATCAAACAATTCAATGTTCAACAATGAAAGAGAGTCTCCAACCCATGAAGAATGAAGTATCAAACCATCCATATGCTTCCATATGAAAGCATCATCAAAATGATGTTGTGTCACCTCAAGAGTAGGCTAATCTAGCTCATCAATTGGAACTAATGTATCATGCAAAACTGAATTACCTTCATCTTCATTGTCGCATACTTGCATATCATCAATGGCTGATCCAAAATGAGTAAAGAAAGGTGATTACTTCTTTTCCTTGACCATTTCAAGGTGTTGTTTTGCTTGACTAGCAACTATCTTAGCCTTCTTTGCCCTTTCTAGCCAAATTTTACACCTTTCTTGTGTCTTTTCCACATCTTGTAAAGTCTGAGATACAAAATCAGAATATGTAATGCAAGATTTTTCAACATAATCATTATATTCAACACTCTCATTTTGTATGCCATCATTAGTAACCCTCAAATAACTATCATCCATAGGTGTTAACATGTCCACCTCATGAAAATGCCAATATGTAAGACTGCTGGTAAACAAATCAAGTATGATGTCATGCCATTCTAACATGTTTCATCCATCTCAAACATCACATGTCCTCCATCAAAGCTGACCCAATACAAGTCTCTCTCTATATGCATCACCTATGTCTTCACGAGACAATTCATGGCCCATAGCTATCATAGATTTGGCTACTATCTCATGATTATGGGAGGAAATAGGACTGCTGTTCCAAAAATGAGAATTGCTTTCATACCTTTGTGATGTGTCTTCACAATTAACCATCTCAAGATCAACCACCTTCATACCATCTTCTTCATATAATCCATGTTGGGAAGCTAAGTCAAGATCATGCTCAATCAAGGAATCATCATCACAATAGAAAGTAGGATCATCTACAACATGTTTTTCTTCAATGGCTGATCTAGAATCTTGTTCACCTATAGGTTGATCAATGACAATTGATGTACCATTCTCCCAATCATTACACCTGTCAAACTCATCATAGAGATTTCTGGATATTTCATTTGTAGATGTGTATGAGTCCATGTAATGTCTAGATTGCCTTGGTAGGGAATCTTCATACCGCCGCAATCTACGTGCTATCCTTTGTTGGGACTGCATAATATCTTGCCTTATTCGGGCAATTTTGTTCAAGATGTATTCAGCGTTGAATGGTGCATGCCTTCCATGACTCCCATGAGACTTCTTTGTTCTTTGTTCCTGTTTTTGTTTCTTTCTGTCCGTTCGATTCTCCATATATTGATTGAAGTCTAGATGATCTTTGACCTTATCTAGAAGTGCTCTATACTCATCATAAGCAACCATTATCTCATCATTTATGTGTGTTGCCATAACTCTGAAATTTTCTGAATCACACACCCAAATAGGCTGGCAGGATCCAAGCTCTGATACCACTGTAAAGAACCCTTCTAGTTATAACTGAATTTTTTGCTTGTTGGTCTGAAATTTTCTAATTTAGATTTCTCACAAACTATGCAATATTTGCAATACCCACTTTCTTCAATGCATTTAGAATATCAAGAAGATGGAAATGTTCGAAGCATGATTCCAAATTGCAATCAAAGTACATAGAACATCAATATTATATGATCGAATCAATGTATAAAACATGAATAGACATACCCGCCAAAGATTGCTTGGATTCCTTATTGATTATGAAAGCCAAGTACAATAGAAGAGGGCTGGAATGAACAAACAGCCAAGTCTGATTTATGAATCAGTCCTTCAATTACATCAATACATGCAAATATCATACCCAAATCCAAACCAAAAGTATGTAGAATGAAGACCTATGTAAGGATGATGAAATCTCTAACTGGGTATGGCTGGAATATGAATCAAATGCTCTTCCCAAAGATTGATATGACTGATGCACAACTGAAACCTTGCTGTCACAAAACCCTGATTGTTGATAATGCCAAAATGATGCATAAAATTCACTCCCAAGGCTAGTGATAGGCCCTAGAATGAGGGCGATTAGGGTTTAGAGCCTTCCTTTGCAATCAAACCCTCCAAATTATGAAGTAAAATGCTTAGATCTGCAAATGATTGACTGCTGTACCCTGCTGTTGTAAAATCAAAATGTATAAAATGCTCCAAAGTGCCAACGATTCCTCTATTTGCCAAGCAATTTGCTCCAAAGCACGAAATATCAACCATGAATGGAAATGTCTTCATCTACAAGCCAAAAATCCTTCAATGCCTTCATGAAAACTTGCAAATTGATAACCATGATGAAATCTTTATGATAACATCTCACAATGTGGATGGGATCATCACCATACCACCAAATATCAAGGGATCATCTCCTTGACAAATTGAAAAATGCAATTTCAAGCCAAAACACATGAATATGAAAAACTTACCAAGTGATCAATAGTTACAAAATGAAGGAAAACCCTCTATTTATCCTCTTCTCTTCAATTTGATAAATTCCATATAATTTCAATTCCACCAATGAACTCAATCCTTCAACTTGATGATTTTAAATGAATTTCACTCTTCAACCACCATCATTTAAAAATAATAAATTAATAAAATTTTATTATTTTCCTTATCTCCCCTCTAGACACCAATATTTAAAATAATAAAATAATAATATTTTATTATTTTTTTATTTTCTCCTCTAGATGCCAAAATCCAATAATTTAATATTATTTTTCTTTTGCCTCTTCACCCTAGGCGCTCACCTTGGAAAAATAATATATTAATTTATTATTTTTTTTTACTCCTTATACCTCCAATTTGGACGCCCACCAATAAAATATTAAAAAATTTATTTTTAAAACTCGTCTTCCTAGGTGCCAATTTCCTCTAGGAGAAAAATAACATTTTTATTATTATTTTAACCCTCACCTTGGGTGTTGATTCCTTGGCCAATAAAATAATAAATTTTAATCATTTCTCCTCTCCTTGTAGGCGTCATCTTTCTCATTGGCATAATTAATTAATAAAATATTATATTTTATTTTCTTCTTTTTTCTCCTTAGGAAAATAAAATAATAATAATAATAAAATACAATTAAAGATTGCATTTTATTTTCCTTTTTCCCACCTTTTTATCTTTTTCAAACTTCGAGTTGCCCAACATTTATTTCTTCCATCCTTGGCTAGAAAATCATAATATTTGGCTTTATGAATAATATCACAAGATAATACCTAGCCAAAATCCCAATAAAATCACATGTTGAGCCAATATTATAGTTTTCCATCCTTCAAAGCCCAAGCTCAACCCAAACACATGTCTAGCTCAAAATGGGGACATTACAAGAGCTAGACAACCACTACGCCAAAAGCTTGGACTGGTGGTGAGTGGTGCCCCCTGGCGTTAAGGGTCAGGGGAAGGGCACATCTCCTAACTGCTGCTGGATAGTACACGAGGAGACCTTGGGCCATGAGTGCTAGTGGGGCACATCACCCACCGCTAGCTTACGGGACATTACAGTCCACTTGCCCCGAAGAGTCTCGACCTTGAGACCTCGACTCTGATACCAAGCTAGACAACCACTACGCCAAAAGCTCGGATTGGTGGTGAATGGTGCCCCCCGGCGTTAAGGGTCAGCGGAAGGGCACATCTCCTAACTGTTGCCGGACAATACACTAGGAGACCTTGGGCCATGAGCGCTAGTGGGGCACATCACCCACCGCTAGCCTACGGGACATTACACAAAAATCCTTCAATGTCTTTATGAAAACATGCAAATTGATAACCATGATGAAATCTTTATGATAACATATCACAATGTGGATGGGATCATCACCATACCACCAAACATCAAGGGATCATCTCCTTGACAAACTGAAAAATGCAATTTCCAGCCAAAACACATGAATATGAAAAACTTACCAAGTGATCAATAGTTCCAAATTGAAGGCAAGCAAGCCTATTTATCCTCCTTTTGGCCTAGGCAGCCCAATTTGCTCCATTTTGCCAATGTTTGAAGTCCACCAATGAAATTGCAATTGTCCAATGACAATTTTAAATGAAATGCAATGATCAACCACCAATGTTTAAAAAACGAATAAAATAATAATATTTTATTGCTTTGCCTTGTCACCATGGATCGCTCCATTTAAAAAAACTCATTATTTTATTTAAAACCCTTCTCCTTGAGCGGTGATCCTCTTGGAATATTAAAATATTATTAAAAATACTTCCTTTTCTCCTTGTACAGCGATCCCATGAGCAAATAATAATTTTTATTATTTTTCAAATGTTTCTCCTTCTTGGGCGACGGTTCCTTGGGCATTGAAATTCAATATTTTATTCCTTTTCTACCTTGGCGTTGTGTACATGCCAATGCAAAAACAATATTTTATTCTTATTTGAAATCTCCTCCTTGAATGTTGGGCGCTTGATCCAATGAGAGCAATATTTTATTATATTTGAAATCCTCCAAGGACGTTGGCACATGATCCAATAATCAAAGCAATATTTTATTATTTTATTCCTTCCTCCAATGGTGGCGTCAACCTCCAAGTGGCATTGGAAAACTCTAGATAAAATATATTGGAAAATGCAATTAAAGATTGACATTTTCCATCATTCCATTTTCTATCCTCCAACATTTATATTTTCCACCTAGAAGAACATGATATTTTGGTTAGATGAACAATATCACTAAGCAACACTTAGCCAAAATCCAACTAAAATCACCTGTTGAGTCAACATTATAGATTTTCATCCTCTAGAACCAAGCTCAAACCAAAATCATTCCCTTACCACAATTATTAGCCTACAGGAATGGTGAATAGACTAATCATCAACTCCACATGTGATCACTCCAGAAATGGGGACATGACAGTAGCAGCAGTTGCAGAATTATTTGATGAGATTAGAGCTGAAAATGGGATTATTTCACCATCTACATTAGCAGTGCTTCTGTAATGTTCTACCCCAATTTTTTTTCAGATTTTCCAACACTAACAATATTAGCACATGAAATGCAATTAAGTAAACACCTCCACACCTTCTGATCTCCAAGTTCCCAAGACAGGTGAGGTGAGAGCATACAAGTGCTTCAACTTAACAAATATAATGCTTTGCAATAAATCAAATACAAGTTCCTCTTATTCAGTGGGCATCCACTTATTCAATGGGAATACACCACTTATTTAGTGGAGAATGAATTTAAGAAACAAGGCACTTCCGTTTATTCAGCGGGAAGCCAACACTAGCGGGGTAAGCAATTAAAAAAGAAATCTCATAGTCCACACTGGCGGTCATACCATCCAGGGGTTACAATAGAAGATTGCAACAAATTAAATGTTTACAATGAAAGATATAGGGTGCAAATTTATTCAGTAACACTGATTTCCCACTTGTTTGAATTGCTGCAATAGATTAGTTCATAGAAAACACATGAATGATGAAGGGAAGCATATGCTATCTAAGCAATAAGAGCACCAAATTATACCATACATGAAATGATTGAAGAATGTCAATGATTGAAGAAGGTCTGATTTAAGTCCCTTTTGATATTGCTGTGATGCATTTTGGTCTGAAAACTCTGTGGCAGCATTGAACCAATCATGAAACAGTCCCAACTTATAGTTTCTCCCCCTCAAATCTCACGCCAGGATCTTCCACTAGTAATGGCGTCACCATCCCAAATGATAAATGCAGTAAATACTAGGCGATTCCTTTCTAGAACCCACACGCCCCTATATCAACTAGTACGACCCTCTGTAGTTGTACAGCCAACAAGGCACCCAAGAAACTTGCCAAATCACACCAAAAACTCAAGGAATGTTGGCGCCTAGTTATGCAGATCATTACTCAAACAAATTTTCAAGGTGATTACATTCCTTTGCCGTAATGTCCCCATTTTGAGCTAAGTTATGTTTTCTAGTTTGAGCTTGTTTCTATACATGGAGAACTGGAATGTTGGTTTATGTCTACACATGGAGAACCGAAATGTTGGCTCAACTAGTATTTTATTGGGTTGTTTGGAAAATGCAATATTGAAATTGTATTTTCAATTATTTGATTTGATTTGATAAATCATGGAATAAAAGGGAAAATGAAATCTTTAATTACATTTTCCTCTAATCGAATTTTATGGAGTTGATTGATGGAATAAGGTGATGCATTCACCCATGAAGGAAGATAGGTCCAAGCTAATTCCAACGGTTATCAAGGATGATCGACTAGCATGAGGTGGCATTTCATTGTATGGTGTGAACTACATTGGATCATGGTCCCATTCGATTCCAATGGCCAAGAAGGAGTATTCGCCCAAGGAAAAGATTATAGCTTGAAGTGCCAACGGTTGGAGCAAGGTAAAACATTTAAAATGTTTGTTTGAAATCATCTCATGATCAATGCCAACTAAGGGAATCGGTGGCCAAGGCAAGGAGCTATTTTAAATGCAAACATATGATTTTAAATGCAATCGCCTATGATTAGTTTGGATCGACTAAGGCATAGGAAGGATTTAAAATGCTATTCGCCCAAGGATTTGATATGGTCGATGTGGATTAAGGAGGTTTTTAAATGTTCAACAAAGAATTTTAAATGCTAATCCAATCACCAACATAAGGAGCTGATCGATTTGCTTCGAGGGACGATTTGGCAAGATGGACATTTAATTTCATATAAGAAGATTTTGAATGTGTGCATGATTAGCTACAATCATTTAAAATTGTTCAAGACTCTTATCATTCATTGGTGGAATCCAAATTTCATTCAAAATGTCAAAGAGGAGGAACGCCTATCCTTGGAGAGGATAAATAGAGCTCTTGAACTTCAATTTGTAGCTATTGATGAATCTGGTATGTTTTCTTTCGTATGTTTATTGCTGAGAATTCCGATTTTCAGTTAATTTTACAAGGAGATGACCCCTTGTTTGATATGGTGATGGCCCCATATCCAATTGAGAGGTGATATCATTCAGATTTTCACCATTGGAGCTTTAATTTGCAGGTTTTGTGGATCATTTGGAGTGAATTGGATATCATTGGAACCCTTGGTCATTGTGGAGTTGAGCCAAGGTAGTCAATTTGACAAAAAAAAGCATTTTGTGAAGATTTGATATCAATTTTAAGTTCTGATTTTTGTAACAGCCAGCTGGGTAATTCATTACAGGGTTCATATACAACATTTGATTTAAGATCTTGAGAGTTGGAGACCATTGGAGCATTGTAGAAGCTGAATTTGACATCTAGGAACCCATCACTTGTCTTGGAAGGAGCATTTTGGCATAGTTTTGGCTTCATCAGCAATTCTGGGCAATTTGACATCATATATCAGTCAAAACAGCAAGTAGATATTTTGTAATCAGTCAATTATTTGATTTCATATAAGGCTGCCATAGTGTCATATGGTCTCATTGATCATTCCTCATTGATTTGACTTGGATAATCTAGGATTTGGATGATAATTGGAGGCTATTTTCATGTTGTAACAAAGTCTGATATAAATCAGACCTGGACTGTTGTTAATTCCAGCCAATAAACATTTATGTTTTTCATATTTGAAGACTTCAATGATATAAGGAGTTTGGGTATCTATTTGTTCCTATGAATGTTGATGATATTTGATGTGTTCAAATTTCTAGTGCCAATTGAAAGAAAAATTTCAGTCAATTATTATTAGGGTCTTTACATTTGCTGATCCAAAAAAACCACGTCATAACTGGATGTGTACGGCCTGTGGGTGTATAAGCTGCATCATAGTTATCAAATCTTCAAGAAACATACATCAAATCCTTTAAAAATCACTCCAAAATCTCAATAGATATACTAGCTACAAATCCCAATCCAAAAACTTCAGAAAATATCAAAATCCATGAAGCTCTGTGATTCCTGATTGAAATCACTTTGAACCAGCTAGGGTTGATCTCTCACCACCGAAACTGAGCTTCTTCTAGAGTGTTGATGTCCTCAAGAAAGGAAGGAAGAACACGCAGGTTCAATCCAGTAGCATAACGGTATCAAATCAATAACATAAAGAAAACAATGAGCTCTCAACCTCCTTATAAAGGCACTTTGTAAGTTACACAAGAAAATAATTATTTCTTGGAAATAATCACCTTTTTCTCTCCAACTTAATTATTTCTCTTTTCCCAACTTGAGCGCTCACTTTTAAGTGCCTAAATAATTAAAACATCTTTTCCCCTTTCAAATGAGCTATAACACTTAGGCACTTTTGAATTATTTCCATCCTTTGAAGAAAAAGTGCAAATAATAATTAAATAACTCATTAATACACCCAACTTTACGGAAAATCCCATAAATAATCAAACTGCAAAATAAACTATACCAACGTACTCTAAGAAGTTTGGGATGAAGAATGATGCCATCCGGGTGACTTTCTAAAAATAGATGGCTTCTCCAAGAAGTTTGGAGAGCAATCTGGGAAGCCGAAAAAGCTTCTGAAAGTTGCACTGCAATCCTGAAGCTCAACTGAACTCAATGCCATCAATTGAGACCAAAAACAATTGTACCAGTGATCTCCACAAACAAGGAGTCCCTTACCATACCATAGCCTATTGGAATTCAAGGAAATAGGCTATCGGACCTGCAACTGGTTAGGCTTGAGAAGGGAACATTATAGTCCTCCCTCCCCAGAATTGTTTGTCCCCAAGCAATTGCAAAATAGGATGCTGTAGAATGTGCTCACTTTCCCAAGTTGCATCCTCCACAGGTAGGTTATTCCACTTAACCAAATATTCTTTGAAAGTCTTTCTCCTCAAAGAGCGCTCTCTATGATCAATAATAGCTTCTGGAATCAGCTCAAGTCTTCCTTCTTCATCTAATGGAGGCAACACCAAAGAGGGAATAACATTATGTCCAAGTATCTTTTTAAGGCGTGAGACATGGAAGACATTATGCACTTTGCTACCTTCAGGTAGCTCTAACTCGTATGCCACTTCACCAATCTTCTTGATTATCTTGAATGGACCAAAGAAATGTGGCTTTAACTTTTTAGCCACTCGTTTTGAGAGAGGATTGTTTGTAGGGCTGCAACCTCACATAAACCATGTCTCCAACATCAAAAACATGCTCTATTCGCTGCTGATCTGCATAAATCTTTTGCTGGTTTTGAGCATGCTTAAGGTTATCCTTAAAAGATTTCATTAGATCTTGGCTTTCCTGCAAAAAATCCTTGACTTTGGGTATTCTGTTGTCACCAAACAACAAGTCAATGAAGCTAGGAGCTTCATAACCATATAAAGCCAAGAATAGAGACATCTTTATAGACATATGGTAAGAGGAATTGTAACAATATACACCCAAATGGAACCACCTTACCCAAGCTTTTTGCTGTCCAGAAACATAATTTCTAAGATATCTCTCCAACCATTTGTTGACTATTTCAGATTGCCCATTAGTCTGCAAATGGTAACTGGTGCTGGGAGTGAGTTTAGTCCCGCTCAATCTGAATAACTCCTGTCAAAAAACACTTAGGAACTTGTTGTCCGTATCACTCAATATGTTCTTGGGCAGCCCATTCAATTTGAACACTTCTCTAAAGAATAATTCTGCCACCCGTGCTGCTGTAAACACTGCAAAAACAACAAAGAAATGTGCAAATTTGGTCAATCTATCAACTACAACAAAGATGCTATCCTTCCCTTGCACTTTGGGAAGCCCTGTGATAAAATCCATGGTGATACTTTCCCGTTTTTGGTTGGGAATTGGCAATGGTTGCAGCAGACCAGCAGGGTATGTGTTCTCATTTTTGTTTTGTTGGCAAACAGAACATTCTCTAACATGATCACAAACATCATTTTTCAACCCCTTCCAAGTAAACCTCTCACGAATTTGCTTATAAGTCTTGAAAATACCTTGGTGACCAGCCAAGGGAGTATCATGAAATGACCTTATAATCAATGGTTTAACCTTGGAATTGGGAACTAGAAAGATCCTCTCCTTGTAGAAGATGAGATCATTGTTTACCATGTACTTCTCATTACGTGTTGTGCCTTCAAGGACACTAGCTGCAAATGGATCCTTGGCATATTCCGTTATGATCTGATCTCTCCAATTAGCAATAACCTCCACAATAGTATGCAAATGAGGCCTTCCAGACAAGGCATCCGCCACCACATTCTTCTTCCCTTTGACATAAACAATGTCAAAGTCATAAGCCTGGAGCTTATTGACCCCCTTCTGTTGCCTCTCGTTCAAGTCTTTTTGATTGAGAAAATATCTCAAATTGTTGTGATCAGTTTTAACAATGAGTCTTCCCCCAACCAAATACTGCCGAAACTTGACCAAGGCATGCATAATTGCGAGCATCTCTTTGTCATAAATTGAATAACTTGTTTCAGCCCCTCTTAACTTCCTACTTTCAAAACAGATTGGATGCTTGTTTTGCATGAGAACAACACCAATTCCCTCACCAGATGCATCGCATTCCAACTCAAATGGCTTAGAAAAATTAGGAAGGGCAAGAACAGGACAACTGCTCATAAGTTTCTTGAACTGATCAAAAGTGTTTTGTGTTGCATTAGACCACTTAAATGCCCCCTTTTTGGTAAGATCAGTGAGAGGAGCTGCCATTTGTGAAAATCCCTTCACAAACCTCCTATAGAAGCCACAACCCAAAAAAACCCTTCAATTGAGTGAGGTTTTTTGGTGGGGGCCAATTCAAGATTGCTTTAATCTTTTCCCTATCAACAGTAACCCCCTGAGCACTGATAACATGGCCAAGATAAACAATTTCAGTTAATCCAAATTCACACTTGGATTCTTTAGCATATAATGAGTTGGCTTCTAGGATACCAAGCACTTCATTCAAATGTTGCAAGTGTTCCTTTCAAGACTTGCTGTAAATTAGGATATCATAAAAAAACTAGCAGAAACTTATGGAGCTGCCCACTAAAAATCTGATTCATACAAGATTGAAAGGTGGCAAGGGCATTTGTTAGGCCAAAAGGCATAACAAAGAACGTAAAATGCCCATAATGGCATCTAAATGCAGTCTTCTCAACATCCTTCTTCCTCATTCTCATTTTATGATACCCCAATCTTGAGTCTATTTTTGAAAAGTAGACTGCACTATGAATCATCGAGAAGCTCATCAATCCTCGGTATTGGATACCGATTCTTAATAGTTCTTTTGTTGAGCTCTCGATAATCAATGCATAAACGCAGAGTCCCATCTTTTTTCTTAACCAACACAACAGAAGATGCAAATGGGCTCTTGCTAGGACAGATAAACCCCATGTCTAAAAGTTTTTTGAGAGTCCTTTCAATCTCATCATTGAACCGCTTGGGGTGTCGATAGGGAGTTGTTATCATAGGTTTAGCTCCTTCTAACTCAATGATATCCTCAATACCTCTTTTACGAGGTCTCCCAGGTGGCAATCCACTAAAAAACTTGCTGTGCTTGGTCAACAAAGTTTGCACATCAGGATGATAATTCCTCTTTTCTTCTTTTGGAGGGGTAGGCATGATGACACATTGGGCTGCGCATTCTACTTGATCATGATGAAACAAACGTTCCATCCTTTTTGCGGTGACAACTTTAGGCCCTCTAGTAGAAACCCCTCTCAAAACAACCTTCTTTCCACCAACATCAAATTTCAGCTCCATAGTTTGCAAGCTCAAACATATTTCACCCAAAGATTTCAGCCATTGTATACCAAGGACAGCATTAGTGTCACTACTGCTTATCACATAAAAGTCATCATTGACTTCATAATTACCAAACTGTATACTTAATTGAGGAATCCTCCTTGTGCATGAAAGTGTGAATCCATTGGCAACAATAACCTTGAATCCCTCAAACTCTTCGGGTTTCAACCCTCTTCTTGCCACAACTCCTTCATCAATGAAGTTGTGTGATGCTCCTGTATCTATGAGAGCAACAATACGCTGCCCACATAGTACACCTCGAACTTTGAATGGATCATTTCTTTGATTCCAGTGAGTTGAGCATAAGAAACATCATGATCCTTGTCAACTTCAGCCTCTTCATGGACCTCATCTTCTTCACTAACTTCCGGATCATCTTGTTGTTTTGAATTTTCTGATTCAGATTCAACAGTCACATAGGCCTCTAATTGGTGGGATTTGCCTCTTTCTTAACACTTGTGTTCCGGGGCCCAAAGTTCTTTACATGTGAAATATAATTTCTTCTTCCTTATCTCGTTTCGGAGCTCATCGTCCATTCTTTGAGGCAGTGTTTTGGGCTAATTGACTTCTTTCCGGAAATGTTTTTTATCCTTCTTATGAGGGAAAGTCTTGGACTGAAATTTACTTCTAGGAGCTGTAAATTCCATGTTCCTAGCCTTCGTTATGGCCTCTTGCAAAGATTGAGGTTCTAAAGCTTTTACCCATCCTCTCAATGGTTCCATTAACCCTTCAATAAAGAGATAGGTCAGCCTTCCTTCAGAAACATCCGTCACCATTACTGCTATCCTTTGAAAGTCTGAAATATAGGAATCTACAGTGTCTCTTTGCCTTACTTGGGCTAGCTCTCTGAAATGACTCTTAGGATCATGTTTGTCAAAACTATCAATGAGTCTTTGAGTGCATTCTGCATAAGATGTGATGAGGCTATGACCCTGGGTGATCATGCTGTGAGTCCACCAATCATGGGCATCACCATCAAGATGCATGGTGGCAAACTTGATTGAGTCACCCTCTAACATTGGGTTCAAATGGAGGTAGTTGTCAAGCTTTTGAACCCATAATCTAGCAGTGCATTTAGTTGACCCATCAAATGAAGGTATTGGTACCTTCCCAAGCTTCTGTTGAAGGTCCTAGTTTTGGATCCTTGGTCGATTTCTGTATTTGAGTTGACAGAAATCATGAAGAGACATTGCACTTTGAAATTCATCTCCCAAAGAAAGCCATTCTTGTTGATAATCAGCAAAACTTTCAGCCACAAATTGCTGTCCACCTCTTTGATTTTGCTGCTGTCCCAAGAAAACGGGCATCATAGGCTTGGTTCTTGAGGCCCGAGAGGTTCTAGTATTAATAGGAGGATTGCTCCCATTGTTGGAGTTACTAGCATCACCTCGGTTTTCATTGTTTCCCCTATTCAGAGGAGTGCCACCACCCATACTTTGATTCACCAACTGAGACAACAACCTTGTCATTTGCTGTTGACTTCTCACCATTTCTTGCTGCCCTTTGGCCAGATCATTCAATATGTCTCTGGTATTGGGGTCTTGTTGAGCCTTGTCACCCATGATGTTTTCCTCTTCTGACTTTGGATCAATGTGCAATTGCCTTCTTCTATATGTTATAAAATCTCTCTTTTGGATTCATCAATTGCATAGGCTGAAAATTTTGATTTTACCACTGAAAATCTGCAAGGATGTAGCAACCAAATTAGGCTGGTAGGATGACCAGCTCTGATACCACTGTAATGTTCTACCCCAATTTTGTTTTCAGATTTTCCAACTCTAACAATAGTGTTAGCACATGAAATGCAATTAAGTAAACACCTCTACACCTTCTGATCACCAAGTTCCCAAGACGGGCGAGGTGAGAGCATACAAGTGCTTTAGCTTAACAAATATAATGCCTTGCAATAAACCAAATACAAGTTCCGCTTATTCAGTGGACATCCACTTATTCAGTGGGAATACACCACTTATTCAGTGGAGAATGAACTTAAGAAACAAGGCACCTCCGCTTATTTAGCGGGAAGCCAACACTAGAGCCACTTATTCAGTGGGGTAAGCAATTAAAACATAAATCTCATAGTCCACACTGGCGGTCATACCATCCATGGGTTACAATAAAAGATTGCAACAAATTAAATGTTTACAATGAAAGGTATAGGCTGCAAATTTATTTAGTAACCCTGATTTCCCACTTGTTTGAACTGCTGCAACAGATTAGTTCATAGAAAACACATGAATGATGAAAGGAAGCATATGCTATCTGAGCAATAAGAGCACTAAATTATACCATACATGAAAAGATTGAAGGTGGTCTGATTTAAGTCGCTTTTGACACTGCTTTGATGCATTTGCAGGTCTGAAAACTCTGTAGCAGCACTGAACCAATCCTCAAACAGTCCCAACTTATAGTTTCTCCCCCTCAAATCTCACACTAAGATCTTCCACTAGTAATGGCGTCACCATCCCAAATGATAAATGCAATAAATACTAGGCGATTCCCTTCTAGAACCCACGTGCCCCTATATCAACTGGTACAACCCTCTGTAGTTGTACGGCCAGCAAAGCACCCAAGAAACTTGCCAAATCACACCAAAAACTCAAGGAATGTTGGTGCCTAGTTATGCAGATCATTATTCAAACAAATTTGCAAGGTGCTTACATTCCTTTGCTGATCCAAAAAAACCCACGCCATAACTGGATGTGTACAACCTATAGGTGTATAAGTTGCATCATGCTCATCAAATCTTCAAGAAACATACATGAAATCCTTTAAAAATCACTCCAAAATCTCAACAGATATACTAGCTACAAATTCCAATCCAAAAACTTCAGAAAACATCAAAATCCATGAAGCTTTATGTGATTCCGGACTAAAATCACTCTGAATCAGCTAGGGTGGATCTCTCACCACCAAAATTGATCTTCTTCTAGAGGGTTGACGCCCTCAAGAAGGGAAGGAAGTTCATGCAGGTTCAATCTAGCAGCATAACGGTATCAAATCAATAGCATAAAGAAAACAACGAGCTCTCAACCTCCTTATAAAGGCACTTTGTAAGTTACACAAGAAAATAATTATTTCTTGGAAATAATTACCTTTTTCTCTCCAACTTAATTATTTCTCTTTTCCCAACTTGAACACTCACTTTTAAGTGCCTAAATAATTAAAACATCTTCTCCCCTTTCAAATGAGCTATAACACTTAGGCACTTTTTAATTATTTCCATCCTTTGAAGAAAAAGTGCAAATAATAATTAAATAACTCATTAATACACCCAACTTTACGGAAAATCCTAAACATAATCAAACTGCAAAATAAACTATACCAACATACTTCAGGAAGTTTGGGATGAATAATGATGCCATCCGGGTGACTTTCTAAAACTAGATAGCTTCTCCAAGAAGTTTGGAGAGCAATTCGGGAAGCCAAAAAAATTCTGAAAGCTGCATTGCAATCTTGAACCTCAACTGAACTCAATGCCATCAACTGAGACCAAAAACAACTGAACTAAGGATCTCCACAAACAAGGAGCCCTTTACCATACCACATAGCCTATCAGAACTCAAGGAAATAGGCTATCGGACCCACAACTGGTTAGGCTTGAGAAGGGGACATTACAACTTCAGTGGGGTATGATTTGTTTTGGTTTTGAATGAATTCTAGCTCTTCAATATTCTGATATAATGCTGCAACAATGTTTATCAGTTTGAGATCAGAATATAATAATCATATTGTGGCTTTCTAATGTTTGTTATATTATTCAATAGTTGCAACGACTTTAAGAATGTAAACCTTGGATAGTAGAACCGCCATGGGTCATATAATCATGCATGTTCATATCGTAAACTGGATGGTTTATTGCCAGTATTTATAGGATTCATATTTCAGTCCTTTTGGCATGAACAAACTTACTATATCAACCATTTTGGTTTGAGCAAGTTTAGACATTCTGCCAGTGGCTTGCATGCACGCAGTGCGTCGAAGAGGTGTAGATTAGGTCGGCTTGCTGCCTTGCGTGCCTTCATTCTGTTGCATTATGTACTCGACTGAACAAGTGTAGTTGTGGTTGGCTTAGCCGCCTACTGCATTCATTTTGTGTTGCAACAACCACTTCGTTGAAGAAGCGTAGATTGTGGACGGTGTGACCGCCTAGTGGTTGCAATGAGCATTGGTAGCTGCATTGGGTAGTTGTGTGAATCCAACGCACTGTATGCTCTCAGTTTTCCCATCTCAGGATTTGGGTGATCAAAAAGTGTTGAGGAACTTGCGTGTTTGTAATATCCCAAAAGGGGATATTTTCTTAATTTTTGGATTTCCAAGCTTTCCTAAATTCTGATTTCTGATTTTCTGTAGAAACCCTAATTTTTTGAAGTTTTGATTTTTATATCAGACTTAAACATACACCCATAAACATGTCCAATACATTATAAAAACATCACCAATACATTTTCCAACAATATACTTGAAATTGACAATGAATTACACAAGAAAACCACTTCAATTTGCAACCATAATGGACTGGAATGTAAATCAGATGTCAGCTGCTATGAAATCAGAACTACGAGTCTTCAAATACATTAAAATATCATGGGCAAACAACCAAACATGCCCAGCCATAAATCTGATATAAACCCTAGGGTTTATACATACCAAATACAAGCAAAATGACCTCCAAAGTGTGGCGCCAAGAATTTGACTTGGAATCCCTAGAAACAATGAATCTTCAACACCAAGGAAGCTGCTTCAAAGGTGATGCACAGGTCTGCTAGGGTTTGCAGATCCGGAAAGGAAGACAAATGGTGCCAATGAAGCCACAACACCCTCCAAATTACCTCCAAGTGAATGGCACTCCAAGGTATGATGAAATCCTAACACCAATGATAAATGCTTGCACCAAGGGCACTCCTCAATCATGGCGAATTAGGTCTGCTGTGACACTGCTCCAAAAATCAGAATATTCTTCAAGCCCTAATTCCAAAATCGCCTCTAACAATCCACCAATATTATCCTCAAAATGACGCTCAATCACTCCTTCAAAAGATGATTTATTTCTGCTCAAAGGTGATGATAAATGGCTGCTCCAATCTGCCCAAAAAGATCTTCAATTGCTGCTCTGAATTTCTGCTCTAAGTGTAGATGAATTTCTGCTCTCAAACAAAGTAGTTTTCTGACCTAAATGATGATGAAAATGCTGCTCCAAATGATATAAAATCTGCTCCAAAAAGTGATTAGATTTCTGCTCCAAAAGATGATTAGAATTCTGCTCCTAAACTTCGTAATCCTCCCATGAAGTGCAAGTAGATCTCCGTTATGAAGTCTTCCCAAGATGAGATTGGGTTTTCGTCCAACTCACCCTTTATTCTCAAGGGTTTTCGTCCTTGGAATAGGCTGCTCTAAAGTGCAGATCAGAAAGAAATAAAATGATAAGTTGAATGATGAGTGAAATGATCCAAAACTTCTTCCTTTTATACATGTTTCTTATCTCCTTCTTAAGCTGGCCGACCTAGGCAGCAATTCTTTTATTTTATTAATATTTTTCCCTCTCAAGAGGGCCGACCCACCTTGACTTATTCTTGGCCGACCTTAGGTAAGTGAGGTGCCAAAAATCACTATTAAATCCCTCTTAGGGCGACATAACAAAAAAGATATTTTCTTATTTCTTTTTCTCCAAGGAATAATCATTATTTATTTGTCTTCCTTCTTCAATGTGGGTGAATACTTGTGCATGAAAGACAACACCACGAGACCTCTAAATGAAGTTGCCAACAACAAGGAATATCATAACAAAGAAATCTCATACCTTCTCCTTCATCTTCACTTCTCCACATGAGTCGCTCTAAAGGAGGGCAAATTATTTTATCATGGATGATCACATCAAAATTATCATAAAAATACGGCTAGTCTTCCCTCAAATTCCATTTGCCCTACAAAATTGGCCAAGTGTGCAAACTTGCCAATTAGTTCATCTCTTGGGTGATCACTCCGAAAAAAGGGGACATTACAATGTTGCATACTATTTCCAATTAAAATCTCAAAAAAAAAAAGTAGGGTGGTTATTACAGTAGTATCAGAGTTGGAGATCTTGCCATCCAGTGAGTGTTAGAAACTAATCTCTTCATGCAGCAGTTGCTCCATGGACGGGAGTGACTTGGAAAGAAGATATTTTGAAAGAGAACAAAAGAAAAAGCAATTTTAGACTCCTAGATACCTAGAAGAGGACACTTGGTCAACAATCTTTGCTGCAAGACAACCCCCTATAGTTGAGTCAGCAATTGAGTCAGAGACAATGGATAGAGGGAAGGATGTTTCAGGTAGTGGACGTCCTCAGGATAGGACTGAAAGAAGGTTTGAGATGCCAAGTTAGGAGAATATTTTGAATAATCTTGCACGTGGACAGCAGCAAATGATGAATCAATTTGCCTAATCACAACCACAGTTGATTGTTGCAATTGCTCAAATGTCATAGAATATGGGCATCCCTAGAGTGCAAACAGAAGACAATACTACAACCAACAACCAGAACAATTTTAATAACACAGTGAGAACCACTACAAGTGGGATTGGAAGACCCTTCCAACCAAATTACATACAAAGAGAGGAAGAAGAAACTCTAGAACCTAAAGAGGAGGCACCCTTGGTAGATGAGGTTGTGGCTGTTTATGATGAGTATCACACCCTTCCTGAACATATTCGGGGGGATTTGACTTTGAACCAATTCATGAATTAGAAAAAGGACAAAAGAAGGTCCAAACAAGAACAAAAGCCTAAAAGGCAGCCAAAGGAGTACCAACAAGCTTTGGGCAAACTAACACTCTTCTCTTTCGATGGGAGTGGGAAGAGCACATCACATGCATGGATACAGAAGTTGGATACTTTCCTGACTCTCAAACCAATGCCAGAGGTTGAAGCTATTAAGTTTGCAACACTTCCTTGAAGGAGTTGCATATGAATGGTGGCACCATGGGTTGGCTACCCAAAATCATGCTCTAATCAATTCCTGTATGAGTTCACCAAGAGATTGATTGAGAGGTTTGATCGGGAGGATCTTGAAGTGTACTTCCGTGAGCTAGCTCAAATTAAGCAGTATGGCAGTGTTGATAGTTATATTTCCGAATTCCAAAGACTTGCTATCATGGACCCAGATATATCCGAAAGAGGGTAGTTATGTTGTTCATTGAAGGTCTATCAAAAAATTTGAGAGGCTTGGTCAAAGCATTTAATCCGACCACTCTACAAGAAGCAATCAAGAAATCCTTAGATCTTGAATCTACATGCCCTAAACACCAATTTCATAAGAAGAGTTTCCCATCCAAGAAACCTTTTCAGAAGCTAGACAATCAGCCCAAGAGTTTGCCTCCTAAAATGGATGACGAAGTTAGAAATGAGCTGCGAAGAAAGAAGTTGTGCTTTTCATGCAAAGAACCTTGGGCTCCAGGGCATAAGTGTCTTGGAAAAGGCCAAGTTCACTATATAGAAGTGTTTTCAGATGAAGAATCTGAATCAGAAAATTCAGAACAGTAGGCTTATCATGAGGAGTTTGAGGAAGAAAAAGTTTCAGAAGAGTTTGAAAAGAAGGATAGTGATGGTATTTTTGCTCAACTATCATGTCATCCCAAAAATGATCCATTTAGGGTCTGTGTGTTGTGTGGACAATAAATCATTGCCTTAATTGATACAAGTGCTACACACTTCATTGACGAAGGAGTTGTTGCATGGAGGGGCCTCGAGACAGAGAAGTTTAAGGGATTCAATGTTATGGTTGCAGATGGGTTTACTCTTCAATGCACAAAAGGGATTCCGAACATGAGTCTCCAATTGGGAAGTTATGTGGTAAAAGATGATTTTCATTATAGTAAGCATTGGAGATATTGATGTTGTTCTTGGGATCCAATGGATTCGTTCCTTGGGGGAGATTTCATTGAACTTACAAACCATGGAGCTCAAGTTCCAAGATGATGGTAAAACAATGGTTTTGAGAGGAATGACAAATGGTGCATTTCGTGTTCCCATTGCAAAAAGGTCGAAAAGAATACTTCACAATAGACAAACAGAGTAGACATCTCAATGTCCAACCATGCCTATTTTCACCTTTGAAGGGAAAGGAGAGTATCTTGCAGATGTTGAAGCCTTACCAAATGAGCAAGGTGAAGGTTTCAACAGTATATTGCTTGAGAAGCTTCTAAAAAGAGACTTTGAGCTTGTTGGAAATTTTAGAACAACAGAAAAAAAAATGCAAGTTCAGAACTTGCTTCGCATGAAGATTTGGGTAAGTCAAGGGTTTAAACATGATCTTTTAGTTATTTGATAATCCGCTCTATGAAATGGGTGCTGATTTGACATATGATAATCCATTTTTTGAATGGAATATGGAGGCATCAATTGTTCGTAGACCCATAGTTATTGATGTTTTCATGGCTAAGTCGCAAGAAGTCGAAGTTGTCTCAAATTTCCATTGGAAGTAGGAAGATGAATTCAAGAAGGATGCAATGCTATATGGTGGTTACAAAAATCCTAGTGCATTGGAAGTTCCATTTGTTAATAGCACTTGGATTGGTTGTGTGAGAGGCATTCTTTTTGGAAAAGATGTCTTTAGTATCACCAGAAGGTCTTCAGATGAAGCCCACATGAATAATAGAGTTGCGTAGCATAAACATGGTGGAGTTGTTTCATTATTACATATTCATGCATGAGGTCACCAACAAAGTATGTTGGAGGGTTACGGTGACTAGAGAGATGTTCCATGGTGGAGTATAGTTCAAATTTTCAGTTTTGACTCTGCTGTTTTGATGTAGATCAGTTACCTCATATTGATGCTTGCACATATTCAAGAAGGTTGGCAAAAAATTTCAGTCCAGGAATGGAAGAATCTTCAGTAGGAAATTGTTTGGGAGTTTTTTCTAGCCTCTTCCAAGGTGATCTTAAGCATTTCAATGCTTTCCATTCATGTTCATGCAAGGAGATTTCATTTTTGCAGTTGCTGTCCTACTTCAAGAGTGCTGATTTTGATAAAATCAGGTTACGAACTGCTGTTACAATCCTTGGGCAGCCACATGTTGAAACATTTTGGGGTTCCTAAACCTTGGGTGGATGTTGGGAAAAGGCTTCAGCTGTGAGAAAGTAATATTTCAGCCTTCCGAGCTTCAACTTGGGCATGGATATTTCAGTGGAATGTCCTAAAACATTCCAAGTGTTTGCCAACGACATTAGTTGAGAGAAGGATAACATGTGTTGGTAATTTGAGGGGAGAGTGTGTATTGTGGAATAGTGAGCTGATGTTCGCTCATCCTGACTTGCAATTGCTTGGGCACAAGCAATTTTGGGGAGGGAGGACTGTAATGTCCCCATTTTGTGCATAATCAAATTGTGAACAATTAGCCTATTTCCGAGTTTTCCCATAGGCTAATTGGTGTGCAAGGTAGAACTCCAACGTTTTTGGAGAGCATGGGATTGATCTAGTAGTGATTTTTTTGATGGCAATGAGTTTAGGTGACCTTGTTGAGCCCTGTAATGCTTTCAGTTTATGTTTCCAACCTCTTGGGAGCTCTCCACACTTCTTGGAGAGGTAGGCTATTTTTAGGTTGGCGTTGAGTTGCTTCAATTCTTCATTTTTTGACTTTAGTATTATCATGGTGTGATTAGAATTTTAAAATTATATCATTTTGATACTTTTCGCAACTTGGTGAGTAATTTAATTTATTAAATGGTTATTACTAAAGTTGTCTAAAAAGACTTTATTCAAAAAGGCAACTATGTGTGTAACCATTCATTGGAAAGGATTTTAAGTTGTGCAAACAAGGGGCACTAGGCACATGGGGGACTTTGCTCATGAAAAATAATTATTGTTTTGAAAATTAATTTATAATTTATTTTCAAAAAGGAGTTTTTGGTGCAAAAAGGGAAAAAAGTAATATTTTATTTGCTCCAAAATGTTATAAAAAGGGAGTTGGAGCTCATTTGGAGGGTTAGCCATGATATGAATTTGCATTTGCTTATGGATAGAACTTGAGTTCTTCTTGAATTTCTTGAGGACGAAAACCCTCTTGAGATTTCTAGTTTTGGGGACGAAAAACTCTTGGCTAGACTTGGTGATTTCATTGCTGGAATCACAGTGGAGGTTCAATAGAGTTTGATGTTTTCTAACTTGTTTGTTTGGGGTTTGGTGTGAGATTTGATGATCATTTTTGGAGTTGTATTTCAGTTTGTTAGTGTTGATATCTTTCTTGGAGTTTGTGTTGCATTTTCTAGGACGTCGTACTTGTGCTAAGTGCTGAAATCTATGATAAAAATATTGTTTTCTGGTCTGGAACCTTTTATAGCCTAGGCGCAAGGATTGAAGTGATATTTTGGTGAAGTTTCATGCAGATTTGAGCTGCTGTTTGGAGGTTTATTGCTGGCCATACCTCTTGGGTACCAGGCCGTACATTGCTGGGAGGGGTGTGTGAGTATTGGGAGGCAAACGCCTCACTTTTCCTTGGTATTTTCTGCTGTTTGAAGGCGCCTTGAATGGTAGATACAATTTGCAGAGGTTTTGAGTTGAGATATTTAGTTAGTGTTGAGTTTGGGACAGCTTGGTTGGGTTTCCTATGTATTTTCAGTCATATATTTTGCTGCTAATTCTGTATCAGACTTGTGTAGCAGCAGTTGTAGAATTATTTGATGAGATTAGAGCTGAAAATGGGCTTATTTCACCATCTACATTAGCAATGCTTCAGTGGGGTATGATTTGTTTTGGATTTGAATGAATTCCAGCTATTCAATATTCTGATATAATGTTGCAGCAGTGTTTATCAGTCTAAAATCAGTATATAATAATCATATTGCAGCTTTCTAATGTTTGTTATAACATTCAATAGTTGCAATGGCTTTATGAATGTAAACCTTGGATGGTAGAACCGCCATGGGTCATATAATTATGCATATTCATATTGTAAATTGGATGGTTTACCGCCAGTATTTATAACATTCATATTTCAACCCTTTTGGCATGAATAAACTTGCTATATCAACCATTTTGGTTTGAGCAAGTTTAGACATTTTTCCAATGGCTTGTATGCACGCAGTCCTTCGAAGAGGTGTAGATGAGGTCGGCTTGCCGTCTTGCATGCTTTCATTCTGTTGCATCAAGCATTCCACTGAACAAGTGTAGCTGTGGTCAGCTTAGCCGCCTAGTGTGTTCATTTTATGTTTCAACAACCACTCCGTTGAAGAAGCGTAGATTGTGGACGGTGTGGCCGCTTAGTGGTTGCAGTGAGCATTGGTAGTTGCATTGGGTAGTTGTGTGAAACCAACGCATTGTATGTTCTCACCTTACCCATCTCGGGATTTGGGTGATCAGAAAGTGTTGAGGAGCTTGCATGTTGCATACTATTTCTAATTAAAATCTCAAAAGAAAAGTAGGGTGTTTATTACACCCTAACACACATCCTTTGCATACTCCTTGGCATGCCTCTACTAACGGTAGCCCTTCTACTATTTTTAGTTGTCCTATCAACAACATACTCTAAAACTTGAGATGCCCTAGCCTCACATTCCATAATTGGCTATCTTCACTTGCTCTTGAAACTTGTGGAAAATTTGTGAACTTATAAGACTTATCCTTCTTGTTCAAGTCTCCACTTGCAATGATGCAAAAGTTGTTAATATCCTTCACAACAAATTTATCTGACCAAAACTCTATCTTCTTACCCTGTTGTTCTATTTGATGTACAAATAGCAAATTTATCCTCAAATCAGGAACATGATAAACATCATATATGACACCATTGTTAAGAATTGTATCTCCATTTCCGGCAATGGGAGTGGAGGAATCATCTGCAGTGAACACTTTATTCTCTTTTGGGGAGCTAAGGGATGAAGATAGAGATGCATTATTAGACATATGATGTGTACAACCAGAATCAAGAATCCACTCACTTTGAGAAGTAGTAGTGTGAAGAGTGGTGTTGACAATGAATGCATTATTTCCATCTTTGTTGTTTCCTTCACTTCATTCTTCTTTACATATCTGCCCTTTAATTCTCGGAGGTCTTGTACTTCCACATTTTGTTCTCTGTCTTCATCCTTCTTTTGATGACAATTATAGTGTTTGTGCCCATATTCCCCACAATAGAAGCATGTCCCATAGCTTTCATGTCATCTAGCTCTCCTCAAGCATAGGTGTTCTTCCTTGGTTCTCTATCTTCTTTCCCTCTTCCTCTTCCAAAAGAGGAATCCTTCTTCTCACTTCTTTTTTTTTGTCTTGTTGATATGTGCTTGTTGCTTACTCCCAATATGTCCAAGCCAAATGAGCTTCTCTTGCTCCATGATTAGCGTTTTACACAAATCATCAAAGAAAACTTGAGATTTGTGCATCACCTTGTCTGAAATGAAGGAAGAGAGAAAAGATTCGTAGGATAACTTGAGAGACTTTTTATCACAATGTCCACTAGCTGTTGATCCTTCTTTCGATAGATCACTCCACATTCTCCTAATGCTAAATGTCTTTGATCTTTGATAATTTTCTGTCTTATCAAACTCTGTAGGATCAATTTTGATTAATTCCCTTGCAAGCTTGTATGCTCAACTATCATCAGAGGCATTGAAGATCTTCTCGACAATAACCCACACTTCCTTTGGACGCTCCTTGTCCATTGCCTAGAATCAAAACTCAATCACCACATTCCTTACAATCATCACCCTAGCTTTGCCATTTTGGTTGATGTATTTTGAAACTTTTCCTTCATCCTTTAGCTCAACTTTGGAGCCATCAACAACTCTCCATAGACCTTCACCATCAAGGTGAACTTCATCTCTTGAGCCCAAGCTTAATAGTTGGTCCCAATTAGAGGTTGTGCAAGCAAACTCTTATTTTGCTTCTCCTAAAATCTTCAGAGATTTTTTTTTTTCTCCACACTGTAGATCTCAGAAAGAGCTTTTCAACAATATAAAGAAGTCCAAGTTTTGACTTCGTTTGCCTAAGTTATGGCCTCTAGAAAATTTGTAAATTTTCCCTCCAAAAAATCTAGAATTCAACGAATGTCACTAAAATGAATGAGTGATTAAGGTGGCAAAGATGCATTGCTTAATAGGCTTCTTAAAATTTCAAATTTAAAAACATATTGCTGTAGTATCCCTTCTAAATCTGCCCTGATTTTTCAGTTTTGACCTCTTGGCATTTTGACAAACAATTGTTGTGCAAACTAATGAATTCTGATTTCCTGACTGCTGTTCTGATTTCCTGACTGCTGTTCTGATTTCCTGAGTTTGTTATTTGATGTTTATGTGGATATGAAATGGTTTTAATTGCAATAATCATATACCGAATGAAAAGAAATATAACCAACAAATAAACATTGCAATACCACACCAAAATAAGCTTTATTTCTCACTACACATAAGTCTGATTACAAAAGCTCAGGTCTGATATAGACTTAATCAGACTGTAACAACACTATTAAACCCAGTACATATGAAAGATTTGAATACCCAAAATGGTAATAACATACCCGGATGATAGTTGCTCCACTTGGATTTGAAATAGAATCAAACAAGCAATAATATGGCTGACTGCGATTTATCCTCTAACAATTACCTATGATTTCCTTTTAATATTGCTGGGATATTTGGGAGGGCCCCACAACTCTTCCACATCAGATTTGATATTTAAATCTGCAGATATAAACCTTTAGAAACTGCAGTTCCACTTTATCATCCTTACGCATCCCTCTCAAAAGTATGTGTGTTACAAATTGTAGGGGAGACAAGTCTGACAGCAGCTTCAGATTTTGTCTTTTGCATCCTCAAAGGTTGGTGATAAAGTTATTAAAGTCCTAAAGGTGTTAGGACTCCTCAAAAGCCAGCGAATAATCTAAAAACCAAAGATTTATCAATGATTGCTGACTGGATTTTATATGTCAGAACTTGTCTCCCTTTTGACAACCCACTATACCAATAAACCTCATAAATCTATCTCAGTTCTGCCTTGTAGTCTTGAATTCCTGTGTGATATGAAATGCCTTTGTGATAGCAAATGCTACGATAATACTAGGTTTCTGCAGACAAGTCTGAAAACATGTCAGATGCTGTCCCCTATTTGATACAGCAAACTTATACACCTCTTCTTTTATCTTCCATCTTAATCTTCATGCCTTTTATAGCTGCGATCAAATACTAAACTTGCATTAAAGAACTCACCGCAAACTCAGACCCAAGAAAGTAGCACCATTAGATGTACGGCCCTTCACAAGTACGACAAATAAAACTACAGACCAAACAACTTAAAACTCCACAAAGATGGCACTGACATTGTCGCCCATACAAGAAAATCTTAATCTGCACCAAGAATTAATAAATGACTTCAAACCAAAATACTCCTTAGGGAGTACGGCTGCACCGTACGGCCATCTTATACACACAGCAAAACTTGATTTTATCTTGACTTTTCACACACCAAAATTCATATAATCCTAACTCCAAAAAATAAACTGAAATACACAACAAAAACTTCATGAAATCATCAAATCCTCTCAGCTGCAATGGTGATACCTGTATGAAACCACACCCAACCTCAAGAGGGTTTTCGTCCCCAAGAGCATTCTGCAAGAGGGTTTTCGTCCCCAAGAGAATATGGAAGAACTCCTTGGTTCAATCCATCGTCTGCAAACCAATTCCAATACATAACATAACATCTCCTTTTCATAACCGTCAAATGAGCTCTCATTCCCTTATATAGGCACTTTAGGAGTTACAAATGAATTATTTCTTGAAAATAATAACCTTTTCCCTCCAACTTGAATTATTTCTTGTTTTTCTCCACTTAAGTGCTCACTTTTAAGTGCCTAAATAAAAGAATACGTTTTACCCTTTCTAATGAGCTATAACACTTAATCACTTTTTAATTATTTTCACCCTTAGGAACTTAAGTGAAAATAATAATTAAAATAGCTCATTAAATATATTTTTTTTTGCAGAAAATCCCAAACTTCATCCAACTGCAAAATAAACTGAACCAATATACTCTGATAAACAACTTCGACCATCCTTGATGAAAATGAAGACTTGAAACACCCACAACTGCTCTACAGACAGAACCACGACCACTCCAATAAATTTGGAGTTCTTCCGAACCAGCCGGATAGCCTCCAAGAAACTAGGAACAAGCATAATGTGCACCAAAATCAATGCGCCAAAAAAAGGGACATTACAATTGCTTATCCCAATGAGCTAGCTATGACCCATCACTGAAATTGGGCAGAATCTCATATTCTAACAAAAGTTGCAGATTTGGAAGGCTGTCCTTAAGCATTAAAGAGAGTACCAATTTCTAAATCATTTGCATATATAGAATGAAATGTACCAAGACATAACATTATGAGAACATAAATTAATAGAACTCTGTTATTTTATATCATAACATTGAGGATACCCATCATTTGAATTGATTGCATCACAATATGATAACTCATAAATGAATAAATGATGGATGATAACACCACAAGGAGCAATGTGCTTACATACCCTCAAGGATAGATGGGACGAGTGCAATGTTTGGGATCATACTGCTTGTGTTCCAGAACATCAAAATTGGTCCTCCTTACAACATTACACCACATTTCTTTTACAATGTACACTACTACCCATTAACTAACATTTAATGATTCCAACCACAGTAGGTATTATTGCTTCATTGTGCCAAGTACACTTTTTGAGTTCTTTGTCAATGACAATGCCTTTGCTATCATAAATTTTATAATTTGGTTACTAAGTCCATGGCTGCAAGAATTTTTCTTTCTCTCATCCCTTTGATGTCATAAATTTTTTGAATTGGTCATGAAGTCTATGGCTGCAAGAGCTTTTCTGTCTCTCATCAAGCCATAAATTTTATATAACTGTCCCGAGTCCTCTCACATCTTAAGCTGCCAGCTTCTACTGATTTGAGTTCTTTCACATCAGGCACTTGCTTTTATTGAAGTTGACCTTCAAATTCTGGTCTATTATAGCATTAACAAAAAGCAAGTTCTTGGTAAGACCAGGAATATAAAGAACATCAGGTATTCTCTTTACAATGTCAGAACAATAGGACTGGTAATATGTCATAATTTGTTGCTTAGAGCATACTGTGTTTATAATTTTTTTTAATAATGTTATATTCAATGTAATTTTATTTTTGCACTTAATTTATGTCTTTGAGGATGTTAAGAATAAAAATATTAGTGGGTACTCGGTAACAATACTCATCCTTATGCCAATATGTGGAAAACATTATACTACTTTGTGTTACTGTTCGCTGTACTGCATGTAATACTGAATATTAATTTCACAATTTGTCATATGCAGTCTAGGAATTGTTAACACATGCTTGTAGAACATGATGTAACAACCAAGTTTTTTGATGGTTGAAAATTGAACTCACTTGATTGGGTTTGTTAATATTAACACAAATGCAATGCTAAATGCCAAGGGGATTCTTTGCAGGCTTTATTGTTGATGGGGTTCAAATATGAAGAGATTGCAAAGGTACAGAGTCTATAGTAACGATCTTTATATTATTTATTTTTCTTATACACAGTTATAGTTAAATAGAAAGGGAAGTTCTACACATCTCCTTATTTGCAATCGACCAAAGTACTGAAATGTGATCCCAATGCTTTTGTACTGTTAGAATGGAATGTTCGAGATTCACGAGTGAACTATGTTGTAAATACAAAATAAAAACTCAATGAGTGTCAATTATTGCTATCATCAAGAATAGACATATAGTAAAGAGAGGAGGTTTGGTGATTAACAGTACCATAAAAGTTCTTTTACTATCTTAATGGACCTATATCACAATAAGAAATGAATTTCCAATCAACACCATAAAAATTACTAAGATTCTATGGATGTTCTGAAGGAAGAAAACTTTCTATAATGCTCATAATACTATTTTAATCACCATTTATAGATATGTAAACATGGCATTGAGCAATTATGGTTTCAAAGAAGTGTAATCATTGGAACATAATACAACGATTAATTTGATAGAGAGCTAGTGTGCTTTGAATATATTAGCCCGAGATAAGGATTTGAGAACTTTTAGCATGGGTTTTGTCCGTCATTTCTCATAAGCTTTTCCAAATGTAGATCAGTTTTGAATCATGTCAATTAGAGAATTGTTTTTGAAACTTCAATTGTGGGACCATTAAATTCTTCTACAATGTGTTTCCAAGTTTTCAAGACAGGTGGATGGGTGCAAGGGGCTCACCTTTGTAAGGTTGAACATATCACATGTGATTCTATAGGGGGTAATTATATCTTAACTATTTTTGCTCGGGTACATTACTCGAGATAGAGTTATTAGTGGAAAAGGGATTCCTAGAATAAGAGGATTTGGTAGTAAAATTCAAAGATAAAGGGGAATATTAAAAATCATGTGATCCCACGTATTTTGAACATTTTTTACTAGTACCCTCTCATGGACATGTGGATACAAGAATGACAAAAACTTCTCAGATTTAAGGGACAAAGAGAGGGCACTTCTAAAAATCTATATAAAAAATAGTTTTTGAAAATTAAATTACAATTTGAAAGGATAACTTAAACAAACTGAAAATACATGATAAACAGACCGAAAGAATATGAAATTAAATAATATCCATAATCTAACATTGAATGACATTACAAAGGGCTGAAAGTTCAAATCCTAATTATAATTATACCAACAACCATCCATGACATTGAATTGCCATATGATCATATGATTCGTTATCATTTACAATTTGAAGATACAAATTAAACATTGAAAACCAATTTGTCAAAATGAAAATGCTTAGCTACATTGAGTAGGAGCTCAAAAATTGGAGTCATCCCCAGGTGAAATCTGTCAAAAAGCTCTTTATGATTGGAAGATTTGGAACTGCTGGACTCATCTGGATCTTACAACGGGACCCCAACCAATCGTCATTGCACATCCTAGTACTTATCAACCTTCCTTGGCTCCTTGGGATCTACACTTCATTGTGTTGCTAGACTCCTTGTACTCATTTGTCTTGTGCTAGGTGAGATGCAAGATAACATGTACAATACCTAGCTTCTCTGTTTTCCTAGAGGTAATCCTCTTAATGGAGTAGATGAAGCTATATGTAGATCAATTCCTCTTAGTGGTAGAGAAACTAGAAATGTGTGAAAGGAGGTGAATGGAAAGTGTTTGTAGCAATTACAAATTCTCATATAGCTGCCACCACTCTTCCGAATTTTCTTTCATTATAGTGAGTCTATCTAGCTTAGCCCAAGTCTTGTAGCCTTAAAGAGAAGCAAATTTGGTCCTTTGTTCCCTAATGTTAGAACCTAATGTTATTAGGGGTCAATACCCTTATAACATTTATATATTGTTCTAATATAAGGTTATAAAACCTTAATGTATATTATATGCGTTATAAAGCCTATACTATTTAATAATTAATAATCTAATAACTATTAGATTATTAATTATTTACAAATGGTTGCTTTGAATAGGTGCGATTGATATCCCTTTAGGTATTTTGCCACCCCTCTATATTTAAGGAGCTTCTCTTTGATTGAGAGGTAATGGAATTTGGAGATTTATATAGTGGATTCTATCACTATGCACATGAAGTATTATTGGCCATGTGGAAGTAAGAAGTGTATCCCTAGGTTCTGACTATAATTCTATTGACAAGTTTGTAAATGTTTTATAATAAAATGATGCTTTATGGGATTTTTCTAACCCGAAAGGGTTTTCTCCATGTATATGCTATGTAATATCTATGCTTCTATAATTCTCATTTTATTTATTTTACATTTTATTTATAATGATTAGTATCCTAAGATCTTAATTTCCAACACCTAATTATTGCAATGTCCTCAACATTGTAAATTTTCTTGGGGCCCTTCATGAAGGCCTTTTTCATCTTCTCATCATCAATAAGAACAACTCTTCCAAATCTCTTCACAAACTATTTGGGATTCATTGCATATGCAGCCATGTTTAATGGGGTGTTCAATTTCTCCCACCTCCACTAAATGATAGATTAAATATGGTTGTGATCTAATGCCAAGGTGTAGTCTATCATGAATCATGACTTTCATTTGGTCAAGGATGCTATCAAGCCACTCATCCATTGTTGGGACAATTAGGGTAACCACGTTTGATGACATTAAAAATAGGGGATACAATGGTTGATATTTTTTACATTTGATAAAAAAAAATCTCTAACAACAACATCCTTAACCCTCTTCCCCTATTCCATCTTGGACATCTCCTACCTAGTCTAGTCCTATGTATTTTACACACACAAACACACACACACACACAGACACTATATATATATATATATATATATATTTATCTCTAACAACCACATCCTTCACCCTCTTCCCTTGTTCCATCTTGGACTTTTGCTACCCAGTCCACTCCTATATATTTTACATTTGATAAAAAAAATATCTGACAACCACATCCTTTACTGTATTCCCCGGTTCCATCTTGGATTTCTCCTACCTAGTCCACTCCTATGTATTTTACATATATCCTAAGTTAAAAAGTAGCCCATTTATCCCCTTTATACTTGCCCCTAAGAAAGTTCTTGCTTTTTATAAGTTGTCTAGGATGGAAGTGGAAAAAAATGTTGTCGATGTGCAGTTTTGCTAATATTTGATCCATAATTGTGATTTTCCAAATTTAACCATTTCCATTTCCATTTGTCAGCAATAAAGAGTTGAGTACCAATAGGGAAACCCAAGTAACAAATGATATTGCATAGATTTTCAAGCTCCATCTTTCATTCATCCAAATGAAGAGCTCATAATGTCCAATAAGAAAGACATCCATTTTTCCTCAATTACTACTACTTGCAACAACCTCAAGAAAGGCATCCAAGAAAATAATCTTACCTTCAATTAATTTTTGAGTTACTTTTGAAGTTAAGGCTAAGTCATCAACAAAATGATAATAAAATGTTTGGTAACTTATTGGTGAGGAAATTCTTTTAATTTATGGTTACACTCTGTCCACCTCCAAGTAACCAAGAGAGTTTGTAGCAATTACATGTAGGTATGGAGTGAAAGGACAAACCTATAAATTCAACCTCTGTATATAAGTAGGATCTAAAATAATTTTATTCATGCAAACCCTTGCAAAGGCGTGTGAAAATAGTCTCCATTGCCTTGTGAAAAAAGAACCCAGAGCCCAATCAATCTGACATACTCAAGATGAAATCCCATTCAATATTGTTATGGTGCTTATTAAAGCCTATTTTCAAAATGGTAAAGGTAGTTTTTTAGGTCACTAGTCAAGATGGACAACAATTTGACATGTGAGACTTACCCCTTCTTTTTTTATAAATATGAAGGTTTTATTCAACATAAAAAGTATATTACAAAGAGTTACAAGAGACAGATCTGAAGGAAAAGATAACTTTGGATCAAGACAACAAATCCTCCACATAGAGGGAGTATGATTCTCTATATAGGGCAAGTTCATCCTAAGAATAATCTTGCCCTTGGAGTGCTACGACACTGCCAATGAGATGATTAAAAAAAAGTGTTAGGGGATGTCTCAACTCTTTGAATTCTGAACTTCCATAAATAGGCTGAAAGTGGATGCAAATGTATACCTTTATTGTCCTTTTTGTCAGAAAGATGATTCAGCTTTCTAGGGATATGCTGCCAGTTGATTTGGTTAAAGTTTTGCAAGATGTTTGAAACTTGGGTTAGCAAAAGATGGAGCTAGATAGACTTGACCACCTGGTTATTGGAGAAGCATTGGCTTATCAACTTGAAGTCCCGATAGATACTAAGATTTTGGAGCTTTTCTTTGACCACAAGAAGTCCAAACTTTTAGCCCATAATTTCAGCAACATTATTTGAAGCCAATATTATTTGGGGTTCAATTAGTTAGTAAGCCAATATTGATAGGGGAGCTTCAAGTTGGTTTGGGTTCTCGAAAAAGTGGATTGGGGCAGGAAAATTCCATTGGGGTTTTCATACAAACTTGTTTTGGAAGTGGCGTCCCAACCTCTTATGAATCCCGAGAAGGATGTGGATTTAAATGAACATTCAATTAAGGGAGGTGAGCCTCAGGATATAGGAGCTCCCATGGTAGCTTTGCCAGTATTAGATAAGACATTTGATTAGGGACCAGAGGGTTCTAACCCCCTTCATAAGGGGGGTGACCAAGTTGATCTCGCGCCATCAAACCTTTTAGATAAAACAAATGTAACAGAAGTTAGGATCAATGTGGTTGAGCACAAGATATTAGAAGAGGGTTACACTCTTGAGTGTGGAGAAGTTGTGGGAGAGGAAGTGAGAAGTATGTAGAAACATAGGAGGTAGTGATGAAAAGGAAAGCCTATGGGCCTCATCAATGTAAAGTGAAGTTTTGATAGAAAGTCCTCCAAAAATTTTTCAAGAAAAGAGGGATGTAATTTTAGGAAAAGGGCCTCAACGGCTAAAAAGGTTGGAGGTGGAGTAGTGAGAGTAATAGAGCTGCCATCTCTGGAGCCAGTTGTAAGAAAGTCAAGAAATCAACATGTTGTGATGTTTTCACACATCGCCCCATTGCAAATGTGGACCCCCCCTTTTTTTTCGTTTTTAGGTCTTAGGGTTTGTAGGTTAGTTTTTTTGGTTTTGCTCTTTCGCCAAGTTCCTTGCTCGAATCCATGAACGTGAGACTCAGGAGGAGTTTCTACATGCTTAGCTCATAGGGAGTATTAAGAATGCTTGAAAAGTGAAGTAAAGAGTGATTTTCCTGAGGGTGAATGAAGTCCCCCCTCCAAAGTCTTCAAGTCTCTGTTCAAAGTCCTATCCTCAGTTCAATCCAGGGCCCTAAGCTCGCCTTAACGTAAGCATTTCCTTGGCAAAATTTGTCTTAGTGAGATAAGCTCCTCAAGGAGAGAGAATGTCCTATTTTCGAAAAATAAGCTCCTTAAGCACCTCAATGTCTTTCTTAGAGAGATAAGCTCCTCAAGGAGAGCAAAACATGTTTTCGAAAAATAAGCTCATTAAGCACCTCAATGTCCTGCATAGAGAGATAAGCTCCTCAAGGAGAGAGAATGTCATGTTTTCAAAAAATAAGCTCCTCAAGCTCCTCAATGTCCTGCTTAGAGAGATAAGCTCCTCAAGGAGAGAGAAAAACATGTTTTCAAAAAATAAGCTCCTTAAGCACCTCAACGTCCTGCTTAGAGAGATAAGCTCCTCAAGGAGAGAGAATGTCCTGTTTTGAAAAAATAAGCTCCTTAAGCTCCTCAACGTCTTGCTTAGAGAGATAAGCACCTCAAGGAGAGAGAATGTCCTGTTTTAAAAAAAATAAGCTCCTTAAGCTCCTCAACGTCCTACATAGAGAGATAAGGTCCTCAAGGAGAGAGAATGCCCTGTTTTAAAAAAAATAAGGTCCTTAAGCACCTCAACGTCCTGCTTAGAGAGATAAGCACCTCAAGGAGAAAGCAAAACATGTTTTCGATAAATAAGCTCCTTACGCACCTCAACGTCCTGCTTAGAGAGATAAGCTCCTCAAGGAGAGAGAATGTCCTGTTTTGAAAAAATAAGCTCCTTAAGCACCTCAACGTCCTGCTTAGAGAGATAAGCTCCTCAAGGAGAGAGAATGACCTGCTTCGTGAGATAAGCTCCTCAAGCACCTTAAGCAGAGAGAATGCCCTGCTTTGGTGAGATAAGCACCTCAACATCCTGCTTAGAGAGACAAGCTCCTCAAGGAGAGAGAAAAACATGTTTACGAAAAAATAAGCACCTCAAGGAGAGAGAATGTCCAGCTTAGTGAGATAAGCTCGTCAACAGGAGAAAAAGTCATATAAGCTCGTCAAGCTCGTCAAGGAGAGAGAGTGATATAAGCACCTCAAGGAGATAGGAATTCATGTTTTAGTTAGACAAGCTCCTTAAGAAGAGACCAAGGCATAAAAAATCCACGCCTAAGGGATAGAGCACCTCCAAGTAGGCAGGTAGGTGGCACTCAAACGAAATGCACGCATTTAGTAATGCAAGTCAACAAAATACATGAAGGCATGAAAAGTGTGCCCAACCCTAAGCACCCCAAAAGGTAGCACTCAAACGAAATGCACGCATTTAAGAATGCGAGAAACAAAATACATGAAGGCATGCGCCCATACCCAAGCTAACAAGAAGGCATCTCACGAACCAAATGCATGCATTTACAATTCCAAGCATCCAAATACATGACCCCATGAAATGTGCGCCTAAGGGAAGAGGACAAAACCATTGAAAATATCTAAAAATCACTAAAATCCAAGGAATTGGGAAAGGTAAAGCCAAAATCCAAGACAAAAATATCTAAACAAATCCAAATCCTAGACTCCATGAAATGTACGACTAGGGAAAAGGAGAATTCCTAGAAAAAGGCAAATCCATAACATAGCAAAATCCACGCCCAAGCCATCTTGAGCTGCCTTTGTGCTAGGTCAGCCAATTAAGGAGCTTGAGCAGCTTAGTAAAAGAGGAAAAATCAGATTTTTTTAATCCCAATCCAATTGAGAACCTTGAGCAGCTTAGTAAAAGAGGAAAAATCAGATCTTTTTTATCCCAATCCAATTGAGAAGCTTGAGCAACTTAGCCTCCAAAAGGTGAATTTGACCATATTATTGACATTTGAAGTCATTTCTTTTCATTTCCAAGCAGAGTCTTCCTATAAGTCTTTCATTCCTCAGCCAAGAAGACATATTTCTCCATTCAAGGGCAGGTTTCTTCTTCATTAGAGCAGTTTTCTCCATCACAAGAAGGCATATATCTACTTCAGGAGCAGCTTTCTGAAGGAGAGGAGCAGTTTTCTTCCTCAAGAGCAGGCTTCTTCATCAACAAAAGGCAGACTTCTTCATTGAAGACCCCTTTTTCTTTGTCAAAAACAGAGTTTTCTCCATTAAAACCAGAGATTTCATGAGGTTTTCTGATTTCTTCTTCAAGTGAAAAGGCCCAGATTTCTTTATCAAGGACTGATTTCTCCCTATCAAAGTCAGATTTTTATCAAAAGACTGGAATTTACATAAAAAATCAGACCCAATTTCTGAGCAAGGAGGTCAATTTCATCAGAAAAGGGGTAGATTTTCATAGCAAAGGGCAGATTTCTCTAGTCAAAGCAGTTTTCTCCATTAAAACCAGGCCTTTTTCAGACCTTTCCTCTTCAATTTCAGAGATTTTCAGACTTTCTTTCACCTCAAAACAGAGTTTTCTTCACCAAAGAGGCAGATTTTCATCAAAGAAGAAAGAAAATTTCATCAATCAAAGTCAGATTTTCATTAAAAGGCTGAAATTCCCATCAAAATCCAACTTTTCTTGACCTGGTAAAGGTCTGACTTATGAGTAAACAGGTCATTTTTGACCAAAAACAGGTCTGATTTCTGTGTAAGCAGCTCAATTTTGACCTAGTAAAGGTCTGATTTCTGAAGGAGCAGGTCAGTTTTGACCAAGAAAATCAGTTTTCTTCTCAAAAGGATCAGGATTCCATTGAATCAAAACAAGAGCCTACCAAAAAACCATTGAATTAAAGCAGAACTCTTCATAAAGGGGCGAATTTGTAAAGAAAATGGTTTTCAAAATACATTTTTTTGAATGAAATTCCTTGGAAAGTTATCATGGTATTTCATTTGCATTCAAGGTTTTGTTCGGCATGACTATTTGAAATTTCCTTGTTTATGCAAGAATTTAGGGGCCAGGAAGATGTTCAAGAGAGTGTAAAGAACTTCCAATGCCGGAGAAGGGGACTACTTCCAACATCAAGAGGACTACACATGAATGCCAAGGGAAGATGGACTTCACTATTCAAGACATCACAATAATACAAGGAATGACTAGCATCAAGATTACCCACGGAAGGAGATGCATTTCCGGTTCAGCATCAAGAATCCAAAGGAAATGCAACACAAAGATGGAATTCCAAGTCCAAAGTGCACTTGAGACAAAAGGGCAGGATGAGGTGGCATCCAATCAACCAACCAAAGCATGCCAAGTACCTAGCCACAAAAGGACAAGATGAGGGGGGTGCCCTAGGACATGTGTCAACTTTTCATTGGCCGGAGTGGTGGTAGTCTTATCTAATTTCTCATTAGGGTTTTGGCTTGACCTAATTTTTGGCGTGGATTTCAAGGAAATCAAATCTTAGCCCTTTGTAATTTTGAAGCCTATATAAATGCCCATTTTGCCTCATTTGTAGATAGAAGGACAGAGGAAAAATATGAGAGGAGTTTAGAACTTTCTTCTCCTCAGTCAGTTCTTCTTCCTTAGAAATAGTTAGTTCTTGATAGAGTAGAAGCTTTTGAACCATTGGAGAGATTGTGGCGAAATTGTTGTAAAGACACTACCAGAAATCAATACATGTTCATTGAAGAATGGTGAAATTTGTGTTATTTTGGGATGTTAGCATTGTTTCCTATTTCTCTTGGATGATTCGAAGCATTTTTTTTGATAAGTTTAGTAGCAGTTCATTGATATGATGAATCCATGTGAAGATATTTGATAGATTCTATGATTCATACTTTTTATGGTTTGCTGATGGTAAGTTGTAGTGTAAAGTTAGTTTGAACCCCATTTTGCAATAGTTCGATTGTGGATGTTCATTCAAGTTGCGCCAGTTGTGGGTATTTGAATGTATATTTGTAGTATGAAAATCCTTCATTTCCTTTGAAGATTGCACCAGTTTCGTATAGTTGTTGCTCTCATGGTGAAGCAAAGCTTGGTTTAAAGGAGTTTGTCTATCGAAGCATCATTCATCATTTCATTGACCTTAGATTAGATTTCCTTAACCCTTTCCCTTTTGCTTTTCTTTCAAGTTTGTTTGAGAATTCCATTCACTCACAAATCCAAGGAGCAAGGAGTAGATTTCATTCCTAAGAAAGGAGCAATTTCATGTAAGTCCCTTTGTGATTACCAGCAAGATCACATCATTTCACCGAGTCTATCCCTATGCACGTCAAGACCTGACACAAAAGGAACCTTGGAGCAGTCTCACTCGATCACATAGTTTAGCGTTTGAGATGCTTTGTTCAAGAGAGGATAGAGCACTTAGTGTTATATTCTAAATGTTACTGCTGTCGTAAAACACACATCAACATAAATTGGCGCTAGAAGGAGGGCTGAATCAGTGAATTGCTTCATTCATTCCGGGCATGAAATACAAATTACTCCATTCATTCCAGGCTGAAAGAAGGAATGTTGAATGAATTCGGGATCGTGAATGTGGAACCAAAGTGAGCTTTCAAAGAAGAATTCGAGATTTGCTAGATCTCTCGTATATGGAAAAACACAAAAAAAGTAAAAGATTTAGAAAATAAAAAATAGACATGGATTTGTCAGGACCTTCAAGGCAATTCAATATGGATCATCCTCAAGTTAACATTCTCCAACTTTGGTGGAGTTTGAATGCACAACTTCATCCTAAGAGTTTGGATGACTTTGCATCAAGGAAGGGATGTAGAATTCATGACACCCATGGACACGAGGAGCTATATTGCCTCACATTTCTGTCTAGGATGGAATTGGCATTGCAAAGGAAAATTTCCTTTTCACAGGTGCATGAGCTGGTTGTTCCTACAAAAGTGGTGCGCGAAGTCTTATTTGATGAAAGGGAATTCTTCATGAGTTTCAAGGAAATGATCAAGAAGAGATTGAACATTGAGAAGGATTTGCTTGCAGAAGACTTCTTGATACCTGGTGGATGGTGTAGGATTCATAACACAGCTCATTCAGAACTCACATGTTCGTCTTGTCAGGAAGCTATTCATCAAGTCGAGGAGCAATTAAGATTGGAAGAGGCATCCAAGGCACGATTAAGATTGCACATCTTATGGGGCAAATGTCTTCAAGGAATCAATTCGACATCCAAAGAAGAAAATGTTTCCACCCTATCCAATAGTGAAGATAGCACAAGGGAGCTTGATAATCAAGTGGAGAGTCAATTTGCATATCTTCTTCCCAGAAAGAAAGAGCTTGCCGAAGAAGAAGTTGAAAAGGTGACAAAAGATGTTCAAACAAATGCAAGTGATGATCAAGATGTTGATTCCTCCATCAGAAATGGAAGTGATTTGAATCCATTGCAAGAAGAGGAAATCCTTGGTGAACACTCGTCCATGCTACAAGAGGTCATCGTAACTGAATCACAAGGAATTTCAAGTGTCCTTGGAGAGGAAGACAACCTTATGGATATGCTGAATGAAGAAGTACAAGCTACTGAGTCCAAGAATGAAGAACAATTCGAAGGGGTGCTGGAAGATCTAAGGAAGGAAGTGCATGAAAAGCTTTTGCCAAAGTTATTCCAAGATGAACAATTTGCTGCAAGAGGAATGATCCATCATCAACTGCGACCTCCCGATGTGTCGATGGAAATTGTACAACGTCCAATGGAAATCAAAGTATCCCAGGTTGTTTCTTTCCCTGGTCTTAGTTGTGAAAATTATGAATTTGATTATGGAAACTTAGGAAAAACAACTTGTGTTTGGATTGATAATGGACCTTTTGAATTGCCGCAATTGATAATACTACAAGAAATTTTGCTTGAATATGAGAAATACATTGTGCAAGATCTTTTCTCTGAGTTCAAAGATGAATTCGCTATATTTCGAATTGTCACTTGTGCATTATTGTTCCTATTCATTTTGAGAAATCATGCTAGATCATGTATATATTTAGGTCTTTTGGGTCTTGTTCATAGTCAGGTAGGTTTCTTTTCAGTTTGCTTTAGTTTAGGTTTGCTTTCCTTAGTTAGTTTGCTTTCCTTAGTTTAGTAGTTTGCTTTAGCTTTAGGTTTCCTTTTTCAGGGATCCCAATTTGCAAAGAGGTGATGAACTTTCAAACACAATCTGGCTTATCTTAAAGTGTTCATTCCTTGGATAAATTGTTCATGAAATTCTTTGCAATCCTAGGAAGTTTTTCTAACTTCATCATTAGGACAAGAATTGTACTTGACTCGGAAAGGAACCAATAATTGTGTCTTGACACTGATATCTTGCAATTATAATTCCTGAGAAATCCATGTCTATTTTTTATTTTCTGAATCTTTTACTTTTTTTTTGTGTTTTTCCATATACGAGAGATCTAGCAAATCTCAGATTCTTCTTTGAAAGCTCACTTTGGTTCCACATTCACGATCTGGAATTCATTCAGCATTCCTTCTTTCAGCCTGGAATGAATGGAGTAATTTGTAGTTCATGCCCGGAATGAATGGAGCAATTCCCTGATTCAGCCCTCCTTCGAGTGCCAATTTATGTTGATGTGTGTTTTACGACAGCAGCAACACAACACTTGCTAGACCGTGGATCTAGCCAGAAGAAATATGGAAGGCTTAATCAGAGGGAATCCAGAGAACGTGAAACAAAAAAAGAGGTTGTGGATGGAAATCAAAGCACACTAACAAGCTTGAGTGAAAAATGCACTCAAAAACTTAAAAAATGAAGATTATCTCATGGAATATCAGAGGGTTGAACAACTCTCATAAGCATGACCTATTGGTGAATCTGGTAAGACAACATAAACTTGATATTTTACTCATTCAAGAATCCAAAATGCCCACTGATAGAGTAGTAAGATTATAAAATAGATTATGGAGGGTGTATTGAAGGTTTGGATGCCTCGGGAGCATCGGGAGGGATTGTATCCCTATGGAATCAAATAAAATTAGGAGTTAAAGTTATTGCTAAGCCTAACCATGTGGCTGTTCGGTTTTTCATCGGGCAGAAAAAGACTCATGGATTATCTCAAACATTTATGCTCCTAACTCTAGGAAGGATAGAAAGGGTTTATGGGTGTGGCTTCTGTCCTTTAGGAAAATGTATCCAAATGAAAAATGGTTGGTTATGGCCGATTTTAGTTCACTTCTATCGTTGGAGAAAAAAAGGGAAGTTCTTCTTTCTCTATGGAAGGAATGGAGGACTTAGCTAATTTTATTTCTTCTGTAGAGCTTATGGACTTACCTTTGCAGGGAGCTGATTTCACTTGGTTAAATAAGCAAGTTGGTTCCACCTTGATTCAGGTAAAACTTGACCGTGCTCTCTTGTCTGGACATTGGTTTCGAATGTATGATTGCTTTCTTACGGCTCTTCCTAGAGTGGGATTAGACCATACCCCTATAGTAGTTTGTGTTGATATCATGGGTAGAAAGAAAGGGAACCCCATCAGGTTTGAGAGAATGTGGCTTCAACATCTTGACTTAAGGCAAAAAAAATGTGGAATGGTGGAATATTTAGGTGCAGGGAACAACCATGTACATAATTGTTTATAAGTTGACCATATAAAAACCAAATTAAAAGGTGGAATGAAGATTGTTTTGGGGATATCTTTCTGTAGAAGGCAGATCTGGGTCAGAAATTGCACAAAATTACAACAGCATATCCATGACAATGGCACGAACCAGGCTGAGGCTTTAGAGGAATAATCTTTGCTTGTTGAGCTTCATTCTATAATTACAAAGGAAGAAATGTTTTGGTTCCAAAGGTCTTGCTTTGTTTGGTTGAAAGAAGGGGATAGGAACATCAAATATTTTCATATGATTGCTCTTCATCATAGAACTGCAAACAAAATCAAAGAAATAAAATCCAATGGGTAGGTGTTGTCCTCTGAAAACTCAATTCAGGAAAAAGCAGTAGAGTTTTTCTCGAGACTTTTGGTGCCATATAAAAAGACAAATTTAGGGTGCCTTCACCTCAAGAGGATGAATTTCTAAATGTCATTCCCTCTTTAGTCGATAGGAGAGATAATACCTTTCTGCTTTCTCTAGTTATAGAGGACGAAGTTAGATGTGTTTTTCTCTTCTTTTGAAGGAAACAAAGCACCAGGCCTTGATGGTTTTCCTCATTTCTTTTTTCAGACCTTTTGGGATATTGTCACTAAGGATTTAGTTGAAGTTGTTCAAGATTTCTTTACTCAAGGGAACTTACTCAAGGAAATGAATACAACATTTTAGTCCTTATTCTAAAGAAAAAGGGGGCAGCTGATTTTTTATGACTTCAGGCCAATTAGTTTATGCAATTTGGTGTACAAGATTTTGTCGAAAACTTTGGCTCTAAGATTGCAAACAATTTTGCCAAAGATAATTTCGCCCCAACAGAGTGGCTTTGTCCAAAATCGGAAAATTTAGGATTCTATAGTGTTGATCCATGAGGTGCTGCACTCTATAGATAAGAGTGGAAAAGTTGCTTTCATTTTGAAGCTTAACCTCGTGAAGGCATATGACAAAGTATTGTGGAGTTTGCTCTTAAAAATTCTTAGAATCTTTGGTTTTGGTAAGAAGATCTCTAGCTCATTCTTTGATGTATTTCTTCTCCTAGGTTCTCGGTCATTGTTAATGGTATTCTTGCTGGTTTCTTTGAAGCTTCAAGAGATTTAAGGAAAGGGGATCCTTTATCCCCCCTTTTTTAACAGAAGCCTTGGGACGCAGCTTCAAGTCAACTATTGAGTAGCAAAGAATAAAATGTTTTAAGCCTGCTTCTCTTTGTCAACTTGTGTCTCATCAACAATATGTTGATGATACAATTGTTGTGGGGGAGGCCTTAGTGACGGAAACAAAGGGAATTAAACACATTCTCTCTGTTTATGAGAATGTGTCTGGTTAGCGCATAAGCCTTCCTAAGAGTACCATTTTGTTTCAAAAAATGCATTTGGATCATCAACAGAAGATTCTAAAATCTTGGGATGCTAAAAAGAGGATCTCCCTTCCTTATATCTTGGCATTCCTCCCTTTTAAGGATAAATTTCCAGATTCCCTTTGTATTTCTTTGCTTGAAAGATTTCAAAGAAAGCTTGCTGATTGGAAGGGACCTTTGCTGTCCTTGGCAGGTAAAATTCAATTGTTGAAAGCTACTTTTCAAAATTTGCTGGTTTACTATATGTCTTTGATGAAAACTCCTGTCAAGTTTATTGAGAAAATAGAGCATCTTCAAAAGATTTCTTTGGTCTGGGACAAATGAGAATAAATGAATTTCTTTGGTGACATGGGACCAAGTTTGCCAACCTGAAAATTTTGGGGGTGTTGGAATCCATAGGCTCAAACTGTTTAATATGGTGCTTAATGCAAAATTAGCATGGAGGGTAATCTCCAAGAAAAAGGAATGGAATGAAATTATTTAGCAGAAGCATGCAAAAGATGGATTAAGCGACATTTTGAGTAGTAATGATCTTTCTACTGGTTCAAATTTTTGGCCGAATATATGCTCTACCAGGGACATTTTGAATAAAGGAATTAAATGGAAGCTTGGCAATGGAAAATATATTTGTTTTGGGATGATGTTTGGTTCCAGAATAAGCCTTTGGCTTCTTTGGATGGGATTTAGCCCCTTCAAGAGGAACACAAGCAGCATGTTGGTGAATATGTGGTGGAGTACATTGTTATTTGGAATGGTGTAAAGAAATGGATTAGTCTTAGTGAGTTGCCTCTTTCCTAGGAGGCTATAACATTAGTCCCAAGATTGTTGAGTCTCTTAGCTGCTGTCCATATACCTCAGGGTGATTCGGAGGATACTATGGTTTGGGCCCCTTCCCCTTCCGGTTTATTCTTTGTTTCTTCATGCTTCTCTTTGATTGGTTCTTTTCAGTCCACTTCTTTGTGGCCCTCCTTTTGGCAGCCTGAACTTGTCCCCAAAATTAATTCTTTTCTTTGGGTTGCTGTTCAGAACAAAATTTTAATCATTGATAACCTGGTTAAAAGGGCTTTTGCTTTTTCTAACAGATGTGTGTTGTGTTTGTCGAAGCTGAATCAATCTCTCACTTTTTTTGGGGTTGTTCCTATTCTTCTTTGGTGTGGAGGTTGATTTTAGAGAATTTTTCTATTTCATGGGCTTTTCCCTTCTCTGGGCTGGAAATGGTTCAATCTTGGGTTCCTCTGTTCTCTAACCCATCTCTTTCTTTGCTATGGTGTCTTTCTCTACCCCATATTTTTTGGGGGTGTTGGAAAATGCAAAATAATAGGATTTTTTGGGATCTTAAGTATGATTTTGTTAGATTATCTTCTAAATTTTGTTGTGCCATCAAAGAAAATTTTATTGTTGCTATTCAAGCCAAATTTGTAGAGTCTGGTAAGCTTCCTATATTTGAGATTGAAAAAAGAATTGTTAAGACTTGGGATTTGAATGCCGATATTTCAATTACTTTTAAGGGAAGCAAAAAAGATAGAAAGGATGTTAAATGGTTTGGTACAAATTAATCTTTGATGGAGCGTCTAAGTGTAATCCCGACCTTTCTGGGGGGGTGGGTTGTTAGAGATTGTGAGGGTAACATCAAGGGAGCCTATGCTATCAACTTAGGGATTCAAACAAACCACTTTGCTGAAGCTGTAGCTGTATACAATGGGCTGAAACTCATCAAAGAGATGGAAATTCAGAATTGCACTATCGAAGGAGATTCGCTTATCATCATAAATTGTTTAAGAAGGGAGAAGCCTAGTTGGACGATCCATAGTTTGATTTAGAATTCTACTAACGCAATTGAATCTCTCAATCAAGTCAAGATACAACATATTTTCAGAGAGGCTAATAGAGTTGTTGACATGCTAGCTAACAAAGGAGTGGCAATTAGGGGTGAGAATAGATGGGTGGAGGAAAGACTCCCACTTGAAGCTATATTGTTAGCTAGGCAAGACATTAGTGGTTAATTTTTAATCATGTTTCTTTATATGAATAGGGGTGTTCATATAATCATCAAAAGATATGCTTCTTTCTTCCTTCTCGAAACTTCGGTTTGCTGGAAGGTTGCTGACCCACAGAGGGTTTTAGCTTTTGGAGTTTTCCAATAGATAGGAATTGGAGGGACCTAGATCCGAATTCGATCATGGGTAGTGACAGAAATAGGTTGGAGCCCATTTTCTGTGCTAAACTCAAAGCAAATCACACCATATGGCGTATATTGGAGGCTGATGGACTCACTCCTTTTATGGAATGAATTAACGAGTATGATCTTACCTTGACTATATAATTTGCTAGGAAGTGGTAGAATATGAATGTAAAAATGTTGGGGATGGATATGTTCATTTTTGAAGAAGTCATAGTGGTTGTGACAGGGCTCAAGACTGAGAACACGCAAATCTTCAAAGACCGCAAGATGGGGGAAGAGGCCAAAGGGGTTTTCCTCAAAAAAGGTAGACCCTAAAATGTATACAATTTGGATGTGTTGTTAACTCTATGAAGAAACTATGGAATGAAATTGTTGTTTTAATTATATAACCCTAGAGGGTAGGTATACTACTCTTTTCTCAGGTATACTACTCTTTTCTCATACCATTTCGCTCTCTTGAATCACTTCAGGTTTCATCTAAGGTCTCTCTTCCATCCTTTCTCCTATTTTCCCTTGAAGTTGTTGTTAAGGAATTCAAGAGGGGGTGGCCAATTACTTGTTCATGTTGGTTTGATATTGTTGATGTTGAACCATTGGAGACAATCTCACCCTAATTTAACGATTAGTCCTTCAAAGACGAAAGGTAAAAGACTTAGGGTTGAGTCATCTTTTGAGTAGGAGGGTAGTTTTGAGGAGAGGGTTTCTAGAAGCAGCTCGGAGGAAGTTGAGGAGTTTATCAATATGGATTTTTTAGATGACTAAAATGATGCAGAATCGGTCCAAGAGGAAATAGGGGAAGATATAGAGGAGAATCTTAGAAAAAGAAAGGGAAAGAAAAAAGAATGGGAGGAGCTTGTGGCAGGGGTTGAGTTCCCTGGCATCCCAGCTCTCGACCTTATGAGGAGAACATGGTAAACCCATGTGATAAAGCTTTGCTGGAAAATGTTATCATTGTTCTAAACTAGCTAGTGGAACAATCTTTAGGACTTGTTCAGGAGAATCAGATTCATCATCAACTAACAAAATGGTTTTTCATGGAAATGAACCATTTGAACATCAAAGTGGCTATTCTTGGTCAGAAATATGAGGGAAAGATTCTGGTGCTCGAGGAAGAGGATAAACTAGTTCTTCTATATTGGGATGTGATGAAGGAGATCTTCATCACTTATGCATGCCTATGTAAGTCTGATATAAAAATCAGACCTTCATCAATTGTAATCAGCCAACATCATTTCAAATAAAGTGGCCAATCTTTCATCCGGGTATGTTCTAATGTGTTTTTGTATATGGATGTGAGTTGTTTTGATTAATTTCAGTCATCACTGCACGTTATTTGAATGTCATGTTGCAACCTTTCCATCTACATATCATATCAAACACATTGGTGAAAACAAAACATCAAAACCCTAAGTGAAACTTCAGAAAAACAAATCAGAAATTTCACGACAGCAGGGTTATTTTCAGTTCAGATCTAAACAAGGTTCTTACAACAAGGAATAGCAGCTGCACCAATGTAATTTCCAAGAATAAGTATGAAAAATGAGTATTGTATTGCTCAGAAACAATGCGGAAGTGGCTGGAAAACACTTCCAAACATTCTCCAATTGAGACCCTTTACTTCCCTTGACAGAAATATTATGCCAAACCTCCTGAATGAGAGCAAACCCCAACGAGAGGTGGCTGACATACATCTAAACAGCAGAATCAAAATTGAGATTATGAAATTTTCTCTGCCAAGGAACATCTCTCTGGTGTCCGTAGCCTTCCAACATACTTCATTGGTGCCCACTAGGATGTATTTGAAGCAATGAGTCAACTCCACCGTGCTTGTGCTGCGCAACCCTAATATTCATATGCATCTCATTTGAAGATCTTCTAGTACAACCCAAAGCATCTTTTCCCAAAAGAACGCCTCCCACTCAACATAACCAAGTGTCATCCTCAAATTGTTCCTCCAAGGTACTAGGATCAAACAAGAATATTGTGTTCATTTTGAATTCATCCTCATGCACTTCATGGTAGTTTGTAACTTCTTTGTCATTTCCTTGAAACTCATTCGTGATAGTGCCAACATCTAAGAGCCTAGGGGCAATCCAAATTGCACCCAATCCATAAAGTGGATTAACAATCAAGTGGAAAACATGTTTAGATCCTTCTGTGACCAATACACCATGAGAAACAAGTTTGAAACTCCCACTTTTTATTGTTGTTCTGAAAATTCCAACAAGCTCAAAATCATGTTTATGAAACTTTCAAAGTCTGAAATGTAGAAGTCTCCATGATTCAACATGTCCCATGTAGAAGCTTCATCTTCAACTTTACTTACACCTTCATCAGGTGGTCTCCCTGGAGGATTACCAACCATAAGGCTTGGCACATCCACGTGATATGATCCCATTATACCAACAAGTTGGAAACCACACTCTAACTCAAGTTTTGAAACTTCTCCCGGATCCCATACCTTGATGTTGTCAGCAAGTGTGTTTCTACAATCAGGAGTTGTTTCATCATCCAACCTAAAGAGCAGATTATCATAAGTATTTTCTGCATCTATCATAAAGAGAGGGTTATCACGAATGTGAAAATCATTACTCCCTTCTTGCTCAAACCCATAAAAATCAGCATATGCAACTTTTGACTTCGGAAAGATCTCCAAATCAAATTCTTCTTGGAGATTATCAAGCTCATCAATTACTAGCTTGATTTCTTCAACAATGCACCTTTTTCTCGCTCTCTCAAGTTTGTAACAACTAGCTGTTCTTCAACTTCTAGAAGTGCCATTGGGAATTTTACAAGTCTTTTGTTGAATCAAGCTCAAGGGTGAGCTCATCAACCTTTCTCTCCTCTTTGGATGCACTAATGGCTTCTACTGCAAATTTGATAGCAAGATCACAATCTTTAATCACATGCAAGTACTCTGATTTCACCATCTCCAAAGAGTCTTTAATAATTTGCAAATTTGAAGGAGCAACTTTTTCTTCAATGGCTCCCTTCAAAAGTTCTTCGAAGACTTGGTGTGAGCTATTCAATCCTACGACGACTTGGATTTCTCTCTCATCTGTGACTAAGAGTTGTTCCTTCAATTCACACAACTCCCTAGGATTTCGCTCAACCAAATGACTCGGTTCTCCTTGTAGCAGAGATTTTGAAAATTCTTCTTCAGGAGCAATATGTTCATCAATATCCGCTTCCTCCTCACAATCACTTTGATCAAATGATATGGCAGCACCATACTTAAGCATTGAGTCATCACTAAGGGCTGATTTAAGGCCTTCAACAATCTCCACTTCAACATGCTCTCCTTTTGAACTCTCTCAGAAGCATTGATCCACGGGGACGCGTCCCCCTCGAAAAAGGTGCCGTTTCGGAGACGGGGGGACGTCAGGGAAACGTCCCCCCCCCGTCCCCCCGCCGCCCCGCCGTCCCCCCGCTGCATCAGAAGACGTTTCTCATTGGGGGGACGTCTGGACGTCCCCGAGTCTTCCAGGCGTCCCCCCTCGAAACATATTTTTTTTTTTTTGTTTAGGTTTTAACTTTTAGTCTTTTACTTTTCATTGTTTTGAAGTCATTCACTCACCGGCACCCGTTCGCGTTCAAGGAGATTACTGCGTTTGAACTTTGATTAAATTCTGCCTCCGTCGAATCACAGGTACTGAGGCTCGAGGGTTTTATTTTGGGTGATTCGTAAGAATGCGAATGCCTCAAAGAGATGGCATCACGTGGGATATCCCACGCGATGCCATCTCTTTGAGGCATTTTTTTTTATCTTTTTTTATGCTGCAATAATAAACTGTGAACAATCTTATTGGCCATCGAATCACAGGTACTGAGGCCCGAGGGTTTTATTTTGGGTGATTCGTAAGAATGCGAATGCCTCAAAGAGATGGCATCGCGTGGGATATCCCACGCGATGCCATCTCTTTGAGGCATTTTTTTTTATCTTTTTTTATGCTGCAATAATAAACTGTGAACAATCTTATTGGAAGTGCGGCCATTAATACCTTATAGTCACTAAAACCTTTTCGACAAATCCATTTTGTGCATATCCTGCAATCGTTGCAGTGCCTGCGTCTCCCTACCTGCGTCAAAATGGGAGCTTTGGTTATTTTTAAATTATTTTGATAAAGGATAGAGGAATTTTGTCAGATGTTGTGGTTGCAGCAACTGCACTGTTAGACTGTAGAGTGTAGTCTGTATGCACATTGCAAACTCAAAGTGGAAGCAGCAAGCACAGACAAGGCACATGAACTGTTTGACAGAATGCCTCAAAGAAATGTGGAAGCTCCGAAGCATAGACAAGGCACGTGAACTGTTTGACAGAATGCCTCAAAGAAATGTGGTCTCCCTCAAAGAAATGTGGTCTCTGCATAGACAAGGCACGTGAACTGTTTGACAGAATGCCTCAAAGAAATGTGGAAGGCTGGAAGCATAGACAAGGCACGTGAACTGTTTGACAGAATGCCTCATTCTGTCAAGGTGTGAACACTGAAAGCATAGACAAGGCACGTGAACTGTTTGACAGAATGCCTCATTCTGTCAAACAGTTCACGTGCCTTCTCTATCACAGTCTATGCTTCCACTGTTCCACATTTCTTTGAGGCATTTTGTCAAACAGTTCATGTGCCTTGTCTATGCAGACTGCAGAGACCACATTTCTTTGAGGCATTCTATCAAAGACTCAAACAGTTCACATGCCTTGTCTATGCTTCCACATTTCTTTGAGGCATTCTGTCAAACAGTTCACGTGCCTTGTCTATGCTTCCACTTTGCATACACATCTAACAGGGCAGTTGCAACTACAACATCTGACAAGTCACAAAATTGAAAGTTCCTCTATCCTTTATGTTTTAGATGGATGTCCAACTCCATACCCTATTCCAAAGCTCCCATTTTGACACAGGCAGGGAGGATGCTGGGCTGGCAAAGGTTGTGGAATTCCGAATTTGGCTTTGCACCAGCCAATTGCATTTGCAGCTTGCTTTAACAAATCCTGCAATCATTTTGTGCATATCCTGGAATCATTGCAGTCCATGAGACCACATTTTGATTTTTGAATTTTTCTGATTTTCATTTTAAAAATTTTTTTCTTAACAATGAAGTTGTACATTGTTTTAACTTTTTTCAATTTTAATTTTTGATTTTCTTTTGCAGGCTGCAGCATCATCATCATAACTGTTGATGACTGTTTTGATGCAATCATAACAATAAGTTAAAATTCACATATAATGAACGGAAACTATACTTGAAAGATAAGAAGGAATCATTTGAAATTCAACTAATCCCAAGTCTACAATGGTTCGGTTGGTCAAGTTCAGTTGGTCAATGTGAAGCTGTAATGTTCAAGGGGCCTTACGTAGTTTAGGTTTGTTTGGTGGTTTACTGGACTAAGAATATGCAAAAAGGTCATGAGATATGTCAATACTTTTCATTCCTTTGCATAAAAGTGATACTGTGCTGCAAGTTTTAGATGGTTTTCTTGAATTTTTTTGCAGCTTTCTTCTTTATCTATTTATGAAAACTGTCTACTTATAGCTCTGTTATGCATGCTTCTTCAAATTTGAGACAATTTCCTTTAGATCTCTACGTTTTCACCTAAATATTTCAGATGGGTTGGGAAAAGTTAGAAAGATCTACTCTATACCTCATTTAATCTACCGAAGGATCTAATTGTTTCTGTTATGCACTATGTAAATACCACAGTAATTTGATCAAATCCACAGTAAAAACCTTAAATGCAAGTTTTGAGCATTTTCACAAACATACATTTAAAATTGCAAGCTCTCAAAGAAGATATTTCAAAACACAAAGAAGAGCAGGAGAACACTCAGAAGATAGATGCAGAACTCCAGATTCTATTGTATTAGAAACGAATAGTCATACACGATTTACAATGTAGGAATGACTCTTAGTTTCATTGATCATACTACAGAGAACTTACAAGCTTTACAGATACAGTAAGACAGCCAGACATTCCACGCGCACCTTACTGCAGACAAACAGGCGACCTCCTTCTTCTACTTCTAAACTATGCTAACTTGCTGTATGTTCCTAAAAGAAAAAATCCTGTTGTAGCCACTGTTGTTTTCCTAAAATCCCTGTTGTAAAGTATTACAGTGTAGAGAGGCACAATATAAAGACATTCTGATTGTCCTCACTACAGCAAAAACCTAACTGAACCCCTGGTTCAAACCCTTGGTTACAGCAATAAATACAGGTGAACCAGTTCTTCAAAATATCTCTGAGCAGTGTCAAATCTGGGCGAAATATTGCCCCTTTTGAGAAGTTCCGGCAGCTCAGCAATAACTCTTGTTTGTCTGTTGTAGTAATACTCTCAGCTGCAACCTTGTTCTTCACTTGAATGGCCTTGACTTTTTCGCACTTCATCCTTATCTTCCTGCTCCTGAGATCAGATTTCCTTCCTCCATGAGGTCACTGTGTTGACTTTCCAGCTGCTTCCTCAACTGCAACCCTGCAAGACAAGACAAGCAATAAGTATTTCATTTATCACATAAACAGCAGAAAATTAAAATAATCGTTTAAATCCAGGTGACTGCGCAAAATTGTGGAAATCGGATCCAGAATACTCTCAAAACGCGTTCAAAATGCACTCAGACCGCTCAAAACCCATCGGGTCAACCATCGCTGACCGAAAAAATGCTACGGGCGCCAAAAAAATGGTTTAAAACTCCACCGCTTCATTTCCCCCCCATCGGCATGACTATCGCTATCGGCGTGTCAAAAAACATGTTGGCCGATATTCACTTCATCTGCATGATATTCTGGAAATATGATGCTCTCCCTTCTGAAGGTCCAGATGACGTCATCAGGATGTTTCGCTTCTGTATATTTGGGAAAAGAACAACATCATCATCATCATCATGATATTTGGGGCTTTTGTCGAACTTAGAATAAGACGTCATCATCATATTCGCGAACCGGATCGTGTTTTGGCAAATATCCTGCCGAAGGGAAATGTGATGATGATGATCATCAGGATATTTGCTTCTTCGTTTATCAGATCGGAATGACGTCATCATGATATCCGGGGCCTTTGTTAAACTTAGAACATGACGTCATCAGGATGTTTCGCTAACCGGATCATGTTTTGGAGAATATCCTGCCGAAGGGAAATGTGATGATGATGATCATCAGGATATTTGCAAAAGGTCGTTCTTTCTCGGCAGGAGGACTTCACGAAATATCGGGTAGACAAACAAGATCATGATGACCTTGACAATATGACAGGATAAAAAATACGATGATCCTCCTCATCGAATATCATGATGACGTCATCATCATATTTCGTCTTCAGAGCATGAGGATGAGTTGAGGTCATCGTCAGGTTAGCGCTAGGGTGATATTAAAATATGATCATGCTGTTGAAGAATGGAATATCACCCTCCCTTAAAAGAGAGGGTGATCATCATGATATTGCAAAAAGGAGATCAGGAGGATGAAGACGTCATCATCATCTTAGCGAAATTCAGCAAATATCAGGATGATGATCCTCCGATAGGATTTTAACATGCGCATGCAAATATGCCGATGGTGGATTTTCTAAGTCAGGGTGATCAGCATGATATTATAAGATCAGGTAATGTTAAAATATCATGATGATGCTCGCGATACAAAAGACCGCTCGACGGGGAAAACTTACTATGACTTAAAGTTGACGTCCGGATATTTGAACCTCAGGATGTTATCGGGGGGGCGTTTCAAATATGATGATGATGTCTTCATACAGCAAAACCGAGTTTATAAAATATGACCCTCCTAAAATCATGATGCTCACGATGCGCATAAGGTCTTTTGACGGGTAAAGGGCACTACCACCTAAGATTGACGTCCGGATATTGCGACTGCATGATTTTTATCGGGTGATAGACCAAGATCATGATGACCTTGACAACATAAAAAAATATGATGATCACTTGCGATTATCAGGTTTGACCAAAACTTTGACTGTGCATAACTTCCACATATGGACGAATTTTCAAGTGAAGTAAAAGGCAAACCTGCATGGAATTTCAAGCTCTTTCTAAATATGAGGTCACAGAAACAAAATATGAACTTTGACAAACTGACCTCATGATGATGACCTACCTCATCGAATATCATGATGATGATGCACCTGACCTCCTTTTTTACCAAACCGCCAGAAAGCAGACAAACACAAGCAGAAGCAAAAAGCAAAACATCAGCAGGGGTCCCCATTTTGCTAAGGAGCATAATGGGGCGTGTTGTGAACATCACAACAACTGAGTCCCATAAACTAAGTGATAAGGTGTGCTACCTAAAGCTGTTTTAAACTTGGTCCTGTCTACCCATAATGCATATCTTAACAGAGTATTCCACTCTCTAGGACTTTTGGCAACTAACCTCTTGATTATGTCTAATAAAATTTTGTTTGTTGATTCAGCCAGTCCATTACCTTGAGGGTAATAATTTGAAGAAAACCTTAGAATAATCCCATATTCAAATGCCCATTTAGAAAATTTTAAAGAAGAGAAAGCAGGGCCGTTATCACATACCAATGAATAGGGCGTTCCAAACCTGGTGATAATGTTTTCTTCAAGGAACTTGATAACTACCTCAGTTGTGGAAAATTTGCAGCAGGTGGCCTCAGTCCACCTTGTACAATAGTCCGTTACCGTCAATATAAATTTGTGTCCTGCAGAAGATGGGGGATTGATGACTCCGATAAAATCCAAGCCCCATTGTGCAAACGGTCTGGATTCGATCACAGGCTGCAGTGGATTGGCCAGATTTCTCCCTTTGTCTGCTGCAGTCTGACAGGTGTGGCAACTTCTGATGTGACTCTTAGTATCTTTGAACATAGTGGGCCAGTAATAGCCCGCTCTCAGTATTTTGTGTGTTGTAGCTAAATGGGAACCATGACCGGTTCCGTACTTGTCATGTAGTTCTGTCAACACTCTATCAGCTTCAGTTCTGTTTATGCATCTCAGATAAATTCCATCATGGTTCTTCCTGAATAGAAGACCTCCTTGCACCATATAATTCTGTGCCTTAATCTTCAAAGCTCTCCTCTGAGAAGCCTTCATCTTGCTTGGGTACTTTCCAGCTATCAGGAAGGTGCTTAAATCATCGTACCAGCCTGATGCGTCTTGGGAATTCAATACATATTGTTGTTTTATCAGATTTGGATCCATGTTTGCTATTGTCTGCACCAACGCCTGCCCTCTGACCAGCTTTGCGGGAATGATCTCCATGTCGAATTCTTGCAGTGTGGTGATCCATTTGGCTCTTTTTTCTCCAGGCTCGTTTTGCATCAGCAACATTTTTACTGCTGCGTCTGGTACTATGGCTTTAGTCTGGCTGCGCAGAATATAGTGTCTAAATTTTTTCACAGCCTTCACTAATGCGAATGCCTGTCTTTCGATATCTAGATATCTCAGCTGTGCATCCTTCAGAGGCGCACTCATAAATGCTATGGGCCTCTCTTCATTATTTTCACCTTTCTGTGTCAAGGCAGCCGCGACAGAATGAGAAGATGCAAAGGAGTAGATGTAAAACGGGCTTGTGTAGTCTGGACTTGTCAATACAGGGGCATTAGAAATTGCCTCCTTGATATCTTCAAATGCGGCTTTGGCCACTGGCGTCCATTCCATCTGTGCATCTTTCTTTAACATGGCATTCAACGGCTGCACGATCTCTGCAAAACCTGTTATAAACTTCCGAACAAAGTTAATTTTACCAAAAAATGATTTCAATTCTTTCCTACTGTTTGGTATTTGCAAATTTTTTATGGATTCTATTCTATCCGGATCAATTGAAATTCCATTTTCAGAAATGACATGGCCTAATAATTTACCTTCAGTTACGCCAAATATACATTTCTTAGGATTAAGGGAAATCCCATACCTTTCACATCGCTGGAGTACTTATCTGAGGTCCTCAGCGTGGGTGGATGCATCCTTGGAATACACAGTTAAATCATCCATATACACAACAATGCATTTACCTGATAATCCACGGAATGCAACGTCCATGGCCCTCTGAAAAGTGGCACCTGCATTAATTAGACCAAAAGGCATTCTTCTATACGCATAATTTCCCCATTTGCAAGTGAAGGTGGTTTTTAGTCTATCTTCTCTGTCAATTAAGACCTGATTATAACCTGAAAAACCATCTAAAAAAGACATCATCTTTGCGCCATTTACTGCTTGCAGTACTTCGTCTATTGGGGGCGAAGGATAATTATCCTTTTCAGATGCCTTGTTCAAATTTCTAAAATCTACGCACAACCTGATGTCTCCGTTTTTCTTCCTCACTGGTACTAAGTTAGCTACCCAGACAGAATGTCTGACTGGAAAAATTATTCCAGCGGACAGTAATTTTTTAACTTCCTCAAAGATTAAAGGCTCTAGAATGGCATTTACAGGCCTCTGTTTCTGCCTAAATGGTTTGACTTCTTTTCTTAAAGGTATTACGTGAGTTATGATGGACTCATCAAATGTTTTCAAGTCTTCATAAGTCCATGCTATGACATGTTTATATTCTTTCAGAACGTCCAGAACCTCTTTTCTAATTTTCTCAGAGCAAGCTTTCCCAATTAGTACACTTTGTGGATTTAGCTCAGTCCCTAAGTTATGTAAATCACACTTACCCCCTTCTGTTTTGGGTAAGTCTTTCTGTCTTATTACTCCGTCGAAGTCAAAGATGTGTTCTAATTCAATTACTCCTTTTGGCAAGAAGTTGCTCTTTAAGTTGATCATATCTTCTTCGTCCCATGTTACTTCAGGCCTTTCTTGTTCATCAATGATTTGGGCCTCAAATGCCTCATTACAAGTCAGAAAATTAATAATTTGCTGATCCTCTCCAAATACCTGAAAGTGTGTAACGTTGTCTGGTATACTGGGCGCGTTAACTAGCTCAACAGCAAATCGTCTTAATCCTGACAGTGTCAATGGTTCTAATGTACTAGCAGCAACTGCTAACGCATCTGGCCTGTGGTTCAGCTCTCTAGGAATGTGCTCTATGTTAAAGGCATCAAACGAATCCACTAAACCCCATACTCTATGTCTGTAACTAATCATTTTCTTATAATTGCAGGCATATAGTTTCCTCACTTGTCTGACTACTAATTCAGAGTCTGAAAATACTCTGATGGTTTTTACCCCTTTCTTGATGGCCATGACAAGTCCTAAAATTAGGGCCTCATATTCAGCAATATTGTTAGTGCAGGAAAATTGTAATCTATATGCTGCCAAATGTGATTTACCTTGAGGATTTATGAGTTCAATACCCGCGCCTGCGCCCTGTTTTGATTTGGACCCATCACATTTTAACGTCCACATGCCATCTTTACTTTTTTGATCCTTTATCTTGGCATACTTTGTCCCTTTTATTGCCTGTGGGGTGTTATCTTGTTTATTCATGGGTTTTTCCGTTTGGTTATCTTGCATATGTGTGTTTTTAGTTTGCAACTCAGAAAGATAACCACCCTTGTCCTCTATTTCTTTTCCTAAATCTGGAATCAAGGCATCTATGTTATCCTGAACATATCTCTGTGTCGGATCAGGATTCTCATTCTTCTCTTGTGACTCTACCCTCCCTATGCACTTTTTGTATTCATATTCAATGATGTCTTTGCATATTTCACAATTCTCCTCAGAATGTTGCCTATCATGGACTCTACACCTATTTTTATATAACTTACATTGGACTGGGAGATTGTGTGTAACGCACTCTTCCACCTCTTGTCTAATAGCACGACCAAATTTGTCTATTGCATTGTTTTCTTCATCTGAAGAATTTCCGTCAGACTCAATGAATAGTGCCGTTCTATTGCTGACACACTTCTTTCTAATGTTTAACATCATAATCTCTTCAATCTGCATCCCATTGTTGGTAATTCTATAGACACCTGGTTCAACAGCAGCATATAATATTTCATTAGTTCGATTATACTCTGTTATCATATGTTTCATTCTGGGTTCTGCCTCTATTCTGATCTGGTTTGGGATGCCTCTCCACGGTAACCACATGTGTGAAAAGTCAGTAGCCATATATCCGTTTAATGTCTTGGACCAATCCCTACTTAGCAACATTCCATAATTTACGGGTATATCCACTACTTGAATGTCAATGATTTGGCTTACCCTAGGGTCTGAAGCTAATTGCACTTGTATGTTCATGAGTTCTCCTATCACGCTAACCTCGGTCTTATCTAATTGCGTGACAACCTTGGCAGATTTGGTGGGAGTCAGCCCGAGAGTTTTACATATTCTTAAGGGCATTACGTTGGCTGAAGCACCAGAATCTACCATGCAATTGTGTATATTCTTCCCACACAACCTAACAGTTAACAAGAAAGGTTGAGTATCCCTCTTATCCGCATGTATTACCACATTTGTATTGGAAGGCTGCTCAACTTTCTTACCCTTCTCCTTAGGTGGTGAATCACTATTAGGAACAGTTATATCAGCAGACACCTTGTTTGTTATGGATGTATCCAGGGATTTTAAAAAAGCATTTCTGATCCCTGGAGTCTTCAATAATTCATTTAGAGGTATACTGACCTTAATTTTCTTTATTTCCTCTGATAAGTAATTCATTAATCTTGTTGTCTCTATTGCTTCTGTCTTACTTGTTTGATCCTTTTGCACTGTTGTTCCATTATTTGTGTGCTGACTAGCTTTAAGCATGGCAGGATTGTTGCTAGCATTCTGATCTGGGGGTGTATTGATGTTATTCGGAGGAGTGGAAGTGGTGAAAGGTCCTCCCGGCCTAGGGTTGTTCCTCAAATTGTAAGTGTGGCTTTTATTTGTTTGTTGAAAGGCCTGCACCTCTTCTGTTTCATTTAATATCTCATTTTCAGATTCAAAAGGAAACTGAAAAGCATTTAACACAAAGGCTGATTCAGGATAAAGACTTTCACAACAGTATGGTTCATCCTCTAGCAATTCATCCTCTTTCTCTTCTGCAGTTGCAAAGGTAAACGTTTCTAAGACTAATGCTGTGTCATATTCTGAGGGTACTACCTCATTACCCTTAGGAACGAGAAATTCAGAGGTAGGAGGCTGTACATCTATGTTGAAAATACTAGCTGCTAAGTGGAACTGTGGACAGTCGTGCTCAGCATGGGCATTGGTATTGTGAAATCTGCACCAATTTTTGGGTGCTGTACTGGCCATTTGTATGCTAGTCGTTTGTTTTGGACCATGATTATCTATATTCTCAAAAGGAGAAGCCAGAGTACCGTTGTTGGGCCCAGTGTTCCATGTCTTGGGTGGCCTAGGTTGATTCTGATTTTTGTTATTATTGCCCCAGGTCCTATTATCTATCACTGGCCCCCTATTTTGCATTGGTTGCCCCTGACTGGGGCCTTGATGCTGATTGTAGTTTTGGTTCTGATTGTACTGCTGATTTTGATTGAGACTATAATTCTGATTTTGGCCTTGGTTGTGATTTTGATGTGGATTGTAGTTTTGGTTGCTTCTTCCATAGAGGTTCTCATTTCTTAGCTGTGTCACTTCGGTTGTTAATCTTTTCAAATGTGCAGTAATTTCTTTGATTTCTTCCCTATCCTCTTGTGCTTTTGCCACAGTTACATCCCTAGGAAGTTGGAAGAAAGGCTGACCATTATTTTGACTGTTATTGGAAGTACTAGCCGTGTAAGGAGTTATAGCTTGGATTGGAGTAGGGTTATACACAGGTGTGTAAGAAGGAACCGGATTTACTAGTGGAGCATGCTGCACAGGGACTCCATTCCATGGGTGTGCCTGATTCTGCACCCCAAAATTTCCTCCATTGACAAATGGGCTATAAGTTGTATGCCTCATTTCTTGGTTCACTGAGGCTGCCTCTTTATAGGCTTTGGATATTGAATCAATGTCAGGTTTTCTTTTGACAAACATGGCGGTTAAAGGATCCAAGGCAGCATAGTACATAGCCAACAAGGGAGCATCATCTATGGTATAAGGGGGTACTAGCCTAGAATAGGCCTTTTGAAATCTGTCATTGAAATTATCAATTAGCTCTCCCTCACCTCGTTTTATAGCAGCCAATTTATGATACAAAGCGCAAGGGTCAATGGGTCCTCTAAATCTTGACAGAAATGCTTCTTCCATAAGTGCCCAGGAAGAAATGTAACCATTGGGTAAGTTTACGTACCAGCTAGAGGCCTGCTCATTAAAGGTGTAAGGAAACAATCTACACACAACATCCTCGTGCTCTAACATAGCCCTAAAACATGCTTCCTTAAATATTCTAATATGATCTTCTAGGTCCTGGTGCAACTGGTATTTGGGACATATCTTTTCCGGATTTTTTGGCATGTCATGATAGTCATTGAAGAGTATGGGAGAATTGACATCGAAATAAGCCATTGTAGGTGGTTGAGCTTGACTTGAACCTGCAGGAATACCTGGATTGATTGGTGGATTAGGATTTAGAGGAGGATTGAGACCTCCAGGAGTGCCTGAACCAAGATTTAAAGATCTGAACAGTGATCTATCAGGACTTACAATACTACGGATGTTAAAAGGTGACCCAGGAGGTGTTCCAGATGAACTTCCCGCTTGCGATATTTTTGGATTCCAAATTAAAGGGCTTTTACTTCGCCTTGTATCAGGTAGTTGCACAAATATATCTCCTGAACTGGACCTAGACCTAGTCACTCTATTACTGTCGTTAGCCAGTTTGAAATGAAACCTAACTCAGGAAGGCCCTCCTTCTAGCGCCAGAAAACTGTTGATGACTGTTTTGATGCAATCATAACAATAAGTTAAAATTCACATATAATGAACTGAAACTATACTTGAAAGATAAGAAGGAATCATTTGAGATTCAACTAATCCCAAGTCTACAATGGTTCGGTTGGTCAAGTTCAGTTGGTCAATGTGAAGCTGTAATGTTCAACGGGCCTTACGTAGTTTAGGTTTGTTTGGTGGTTTACTGGACTAAGAATATGCAAAAAGGTCATGAGATATGTCAATACTTTTCATTCCTTTGCATAAAAGTGATACTGTGCTGCAAGTTTTAGATGGTTTTTTTGAATTTTTTTGCAGCTTTCTTCTTTATCTATTTATGAAAACTGTCTACTTATAGCTCTGTTATGCATGCTTCTTCAAATTTGAGACAATTTCCTTTAGATCTCTACGTTTTCAGCTAAATATTTCAGATGGGTTGGGAAAAGTTAGAAAGATCTACTCTATACCTCATTTAATCTACCGAAGGATCTAATTGTTTCTGTTATGCACTATGTAAATACCACAGTAATTTGATCAAATCCACAGTAAAAACCTTAAATGCAAGTTCTGAGCATTTTCACAAACATACATTTAAAATTGCAAGCTCTCAAAGAAGATATTTCAAAACACAAAGAAGAGCAGGAGAACACTCAGAAGATAGATGCAGAACTCCAGATTCTATTGTATTAGAAAGGAATAGTCATACACGATTTACAATGTAGGAATGACTCTTAGTTTCATTGATCATACTACAGAGAACTTACAAGCTTTACAGATACAGTAAGACAGCCAGACATTCCACGCGCACCTTACTGCAGACAAACAGGCGACCTCCTTCTTCTACTTCTAAACTATGCTAACTTGCTGTATGTTCCTAAAAGAAAAAATCCTGTTGTAGCCACTGTTGTTTTCCTAAAATCCCTGTTGTAAAGTATTACAGTGTAGAGAGGCACAATATAAAGACATTCTGATTGTCCTCACTACAGCAAAAACCTAACTGAACCCCTGGTTCAAACCCTTGGTTACAGCAATAAATACAGGTGAACCAGTTCTTCAAAATATCTCTGAGCAGTGTCAAATCTGGGCGAAATATTGCCCCTTCTGAGAAGTTCCGGCAGCTCAGCAATAAGTCTTGTTTGTCTGTTGTAGTAATACTCTCAGCTGCAACCTTGTTCTTCACTTGAATGGCCTTGACTTTTTCGCACTTCATCCTTATCTTCCTGCTCCTGAGATCAGATTTCCTTCCTCCATGAAGTCACTGTGTTGACTTTCCAGCTGCTTCCTCAACTGCAAGCCTGCAAGACAAGACAAGCAATAAGTATTTCATTTATCACATAAACAGCAAGAAATTAAAATAATCGTTTAAATCCAGGTGACTGCGCAAAATTGTGGAAATCGGATCCAGAATACTCTCAAAACGCGTTCAAAACGCACTCAGACCGCTCAAAACCCATCGGGTCAACCATCGCTGCCCGAAAAAATGCTACGGGCGCCAAAAAAATGGTTTAAAACTCCACCGCTTCATTTCCCCCCCATCGGCATGACTATCGCTATCGGCGTGTCAAAAAACATGTTGGCCGATATTCACCTCACCTGCATGATATTCTGGAAATATGATGCTCTCCCTTCTGAAGGTCCAGATGACGTCATCAGGATGTTTCGCTTCTGTATATTTGGGAAAAGAACAACATCATCATCATCATCATGATATTTGGGGCTTTTGTCGAACTTAGAATAAGACGTCATCATCATATTCGCGAACCGGATCGTGTTTTGGCAAATATCCTGCCGAAGGGAAATGTGATGATGATGATCATCAGGATATTTGCTTCTTCGTTTATCAGATCGGGATGACGTCATCATGATATCCGGGGCCTTTGTTAAACTTAGAACATGACGTCATCAGGATGTTTCGCTAACCGGATCATGTTTTGGAGAATATCCTGCCGAAGGGAAATGTGATGATGATGATCATCAGGATATTTGCAAAAGGTCGTTCTTTCTCGGCAGGAGGACTTCACGAAATATCGGGTAGACAAACAAGATCATGATGACCTTGACAATATGACAGGATAAAAAATACGATGATCCTCCTCATTGAATATCATGATGACGTCATCATCATATTTCGTCTTCAGAGCATGAGGATGAGTTGAGGTCATCGTCAGGTTAGCGCTAGGGTGATATTAAAATATGATCATGCTGTTGAAGAATGGAATATCACCCTCCCTTAAAAGATAGGGTGATCATCATGATATTGCAAAAAGGAGATCAGGAGGATGAAGACGTCATCATCATCTTAGCGAAATTCAGCAAATATCAGGATGATGATCCTCCGATAGGATTTTAACATGCGCATGCAAATATGCCGATGGTGGATTTTCTAAGTCAAGGTGATCAGCATGATATTATAAGATCAGGTAATGTTAAAATATCATGATGATGCTCGCGATACAAAAGACCGCTCGACGGGGAAAACTTACTATGACTTAAAGTTGACGTCCGGATATTTGAACCTCAGGATGTTATCGGGGGGGGCGTTTCAAATATGATGATGATGTCTTCATACAGCAAAACCGAGTTTATAAAATATGACCCTCCTAAAATCATGATGCTCACGATGCGCATAAGGTCTTTTGACGGGTAAAGGGCACTACCACCTAAGATTGACCTCCGGATATTGCGACTGCATGATTTTTATCGGGTGATAGACCAAGATCATGATGACCTTGACAACATAAAAAAATATGATGATCACTTGCGATTATCAGGTTTGACCAAAACTTTGACCGTGCATAACTTCCACATATGGACGAATTTTCAAGTGAAGTAAAAGGCAAACCTGCATGGAATTTCAAGCTCTTTCTAAATATGAGGTCACAGAAACAAAATATGAACTTTGACAAACTGACCTCATGATGATGACCTACCTCATCGAATATCATGATGATGATGCACCTGACCTTTTTTACCAAACCGCCAGAAAGCAGACAAACACAAGCAGAAGCGAAAAGCAAAACATCAGCAGGGGTCCCCATTTTGCTAAGGAGCATAATGGGGCGTGTTGTGAAGATATTCGATGAGGAGGATCATCGTATTTTTTACCCTGTCATATTGTCAAGGTCATCATGATCTTGTTTGTCTACCCGATATTTCGTGAAGTCCTGCCGAGAAAGAACGACCTTTTGCAAATATCCTGATGATCATCATCATCACATTTCCCTTCGGCAGGATATTCTCCAAAACATGATCCGGTTAGCGAAACATCCTGATGACGTCATGTTCTAAGTTTAACAAAGGCCCCGGATATCATGATGACGTCATCCCGATCTGATAAACGAAGAAGCAAATATCCTGATGATCATCATCATCACATTTCCCTTCGGCAGGATATTTGCCAAAACACGATCCGGTTCGCGAATATGATGATGACGTCTTATTCTAAGTTCGACAAAAGCCCCAAATATCATGATGATGATGATGATGTTGTTCTTTTCCCAAATATACAGAAGCGAAACATCCTGATGACGTCATCTGGACCTTCAGAAGGGAGAGCATCATATTTCCAGAATATCATGCAGGTGAGGTGAATATCGGCCAACATGTTTTTTGACACGCCGATAGCGATAGTCATGCCGATGGGGGGGAAATGAAGCGGTGGAGTTTTAAACCATTTTTTTGGCGCCCGTAGCATTTTTTCGGGCAGCGATGGTTGACCCGATGGGTTTTGAGCGGTCTGAGTGCGTTTTGAACGCGTTTTGAGAGTATTCTGGATCCGATTTCCACAATTTTGCGCAGTCACCTGGATTTAAACGATTATTTTAATTTCTTGCTGTTTATGTGATAAATGAAATACTTATTGCTTGTCTTGTCTTGCAGGCTTGCAGTTGAGGAAGCAGCTGGAAAGTCAACACAGTGACTTCATGGAGGAAGGAAATCTGATCTCAGGAGCAGGAAGATAAGGATGAAGTGCGAAAAAGTCAAGGCCATTCAAGTGAAGAACAAGGTTGCAGCTGAGAGTATTACTACAACAGACAAACAAGACTTATTGCTGAGCTGCCGGAACTTCTCAGAAGGGGCAATATTTCGCCCAGATTTGACACTGCTCAGAGATATTTTGAAGAACTGGTTCACCTGTATTTATTGCTGTAACCAAGGGTTTGAACCAGGGGTTCAGTTAGGTTTTTGCTGTAGTGAGGACAATCAGAATGTCTTTATATTGTGCCTCTCTACACTGTAATACTTTACAACAGGGATTTTAGGAAAACAACAGTGGCTACAACAGGATTTTTTCTTTTAGGAACATACAGCAAGTTAGCATAGTTTAGAAGTAGAAGAAGGAGGTCGCCTGTTTGTCTGCAGTAAGGTGCGCGTGGAATGTCTGGCTGTCTTACTGTATCTGTAAAGCTTGTAAGTTCTCTGTAGTATGATCAATGAAACTAAGAGTCATTCCTACATTGTAAATCGTGTATGACTATTCCTTTCTAATACAATAGAATCTGGAGTTCTGCATCTATCTTCTGAGTGTTCTCCTGCTCTTCTTTGTGTTTTGAAATATCTTCTTTGAGAGCTTGCAATTTTAAATGTATGTTTGTGAAAATGCTCAGAACTTGCATTTAAGGTTTTTACTGTGGATTTGATCAAATTACTGTGGTATTTACATAGTGCATAACAGAAACAATTAGATCCTTCGGTAGATTAAATGAGGTATAGAGTAGATCTTTCTAACTTTTCCCAACCCATCTGAAATATTTAGCTGAAAACGTAGAGATCTAAAGGAAATTGTCTCAAATTTGAAGAAGCATGCATAACAGAGCTATAAGTAGACAGTTTTCATAAATAGATAAAGAAGAAAGCTGCAAAAAAATTCAAAAAAACCATCTAAAACTTGCAGCACAGTATCACTTTTATGCAAAGGAATGAAAAGTATTGACATATCTCATGACCTTTTTGCATATTCTTAGTCCAGTAAACCACCAAACAAACCTAAACTACGTAAGGCCCGTTGAACATTACAGCTTCACATTGACCAACTGAACTTGACCAACCGAACCATTGTAGACTTGGGATTAGTTGAATCTCAAATGATTCCTTCTTATCTTTCAAGTATAGTTTCAGTTCATTATATGTGAATTTTAACTTATTGTTATGATTGCATCAAAACAGTCATCAACAGTTTTCTGGCGCTAGAAGGAGGGCCTTCCTGAGTTAGGTTTCATTTCAAACTGGCTAACGACAGTAATAGAGTGACTAGGTCTAGGTCCAGTTCAGGAGATATATTTGTGCAACTACCTGATACAAGGCGAAGTAAAAGCCCTTTAATTTGGAATCCAAAAATATCGCAAGCGGGAAGTTCATTTGGAACACCTCCTGGGTCACCTTTTAACATCCGTAGTATTGTAAGTCCTGATAGATCACTGTTCAGATCTTTAAATCTTGGTTCAGGCACTCCTGGAGGTCTCAATCCTCCTCTAAATCCTAATCCACCAATCAATCCAGGTATTCCTGCAGGTTCAAGTCAAGCTCAACCACCTACAATGGCTTATTTCGATGTCAATTCTCCCATACTCTTCAATGACTATCATGACATGCCAAAAAATCCGGAAAAGATATGTCCCAAATACCAGTTGCACCAGGACCTAGAAGATCATATTAGAATATTTAAGGAAGCATGTTTTAGGGCTATGTTAGAGCACGAGGATGTTGTGTGTAGATTGTTTCCTTACACCTTTAATGAGCAGGCCTCTAGCTGGTACGTAAACTTACCCAATGGTTACATTTCTTCCTGGGCACTTATGGAAGAAGCATTTCTGTCAAGATTTAGAGGACCCATTGACCCTTGCGCTTTGTATCATAAATTGGCTGCTATAAAACGAGGTGAGGGAGAGCTAATTGATAATTTCAATGACAGATTTCAAAAGGCCTATTCTAGGCTAGTACCCCCTTATACCATAGATGATGCTCCCTTGTTGGCTATGTACTATGCTGCCTTGGATCCTTTAACCGCCATGTTTGTCAAAAGAAAACCTGACATTGATTCAATATCCAAAGCCTATAAAGAGGCAGCCTCAGTGAACCAAGAAATGAGGCATACAACTTATAGCCCATTTGTCAATGGAGGAAATTTTGGGGTGCAGAATCAGGCACACCCATGGAATGGAGTCCCTGTGCAGCATGCTCCACTAGTAAATCCGGTTCCTTCTTACACACCTGTGTATAACCCTACTCCAATCCAAGCTATAACTCCTTACACGGCTAGTACTTCCAATAACAGTCAAAATAATGGTCAGCCTTTCTTCCAACTTCCTAGGGATGTAACTGTGGCAAAAGCACAAGAGGATAGGGAAGAAATCAAAGAAATTACTGCACATTTGAAAAGATTAACAACCGAAGTGACACAGCTAAGAAATGAGAACCTCTATGGAAGAAGCAACCAAAACTACAATCCACATCAAAATCACAACCAAGGCCAAAATCAGAATTATAGTCTCAATCAAAATCAGCAGTACAATCAGAACCAAAACTACAATCAGCATCAAGGCCCCAGTCAGGGGCAACCAATGCAAAATAGGGGGCCAGTGATAGATAATAGGACCTGGGGCAATAATAACAAAAATCAGAATCAACCTAGGCCACCCAAGACATGGAACACTGGGCCCAACAACGGTACTCTGGCTTCTCCTTTTGAGAATATAGATAATCATGGTCCAAAACAAACGACTAGCATACAAATGCCCAGTACAGCACCCAAAAATTGGTGCAGATTTCACAATACCAATGCCCATGCTGAGCACGACTGTCCACAGTTCCACTTAGCAGCTAGTATTTTCAACATAGATGTACAGCCTCCTACCTCTGAATTTCTCGTTCCTAAGGGTAATGAGGTAGTACCCTCAGAATATGACACAGCATTAGTCTTAGAAACGTTTACCTTTGCAACTGCAGAAGAGAAAGAGGATGAATTGCTAGAGGATGAACCATACTGTTGTGAAAGTCTTTATCCTGAATCAGCCTTTGTGTTAAATGCTTTTCAGTTTCCTTTTGAATCTGAAAATGAGATATTAAATGAAACAGAAGAGGTGCAGGCCTTTCAACAAACAAATAAAAGCCACACTTACAATTTGAGGAACAACCCTAGGCCGGGAGGACCTTTCACCACTTCCACTCCTCCGAATAACATCAATACACCCCCAGATCAGAATGCTAGCAACAATCCTGCCATGCTTAAAGCTAGTCAGCACACAAATAATGGAACAACAGTGCAAAAGGATCAAACAAGTAAGACAGAAGCAATAGAGACAACAAGATTAATGAATTACTTATCAGAGGAAATAAAGAAAATTAAGGTCAGTATACCTCTAAATGAATTATTGAAGACTCCAGGGATCAGAAATGCTTTTTTAAAATCCCTGGATACATCCATAACAAACAAGGTGTCTGCTGATATAACTGTTCCTAATAGTGATTCACCACCTAAGGAGAAGGGTAAGAAAGTTGAGCAGCCTTCCAATACAAATGTGGTAATACATGCGGATAAGAGGGATACTCAACCTTTCTTGTTAACTGTTAGGTTGTGTGGGAAGAATATACACAATTGCATGGTAGATTCTGGTGCTTCAGCCAACGTAATGCCCTTAAGAATATGTAAAACTCTCGGGCTGACTCCCACCAAATCTGCCAAGGTTGTCACGCAATTAGATAAGACCGAGGTTAGCGTGATAGGAGAACTCATGAACATACAAGTGCAATTAGCTTCAGACCCTAGGGTAAGCCAAATCATTGACATTCAAGTAGTGGATATACCCGTAAATTATGGAATGTTGCTAAGTAGGGATTGGTCCAAGACATTAAACGGATATATGGCTACTGACTTTTCACACATGTGGTTACCGTGGAGAGGCATCCCAAACCAGATCAGAATAGAGGCAGAACCCAGAATGAAACATATGATAACAGAGTATAATCGAACTAATGAAATATTATATGCTGCTGTTGAACCAGGTGTCTATAGAATTACCAACAATGGGATGCAGATTGAAGAGATTATGATGTTAAACATTAGAAAGAAGTGTGTCAGCAATAGAACGGCACTATTCATTGAGTCTGACGGAAATTCTTCAGATGAAGAAAACAATGCAATAGACAAATTTGGTCGTGCTATTAGACAAGAGGTGGAAGAGTGCGTTACACACAATCTCCCAGTCCAATGTAAGTTATATAAAAATAGGTGTAGAGTCCATGATAGGCAACATTCTGAGGAGAATTGTGAAATATGCAAAGACATCATTGAATATGAATACAAAAAGTGCATAGGGAGGGTAGAGTCACAAGAGAAGAATGAGAATCCTGATCCGACACAGAGATATGTTCAGGATAACATAGATGCCTTGATTCCAGATTTAGGAAAAGAAATAGAGGACAAGGGTGGTTATCTTTCTGAGTTGCAAACTAAAAACACACATATGCAAGATAACCAAACGGAAAAACCCATGAATAAACAAGATAACACCCCACAGGCAATAAAAGGGACAAAGTATGCCAAGATAAAGGATCAAAAAAGTAAAGATGGCATGTGGACGTTAAAATGTGATGGGTCCAAATCAAAACAGGGCGCAGGCGCGGGTATTGAACTCATAAATCCTCAAGGTAAATCACATTTGGCAGCATATAGATTACAATTTTCCTGCACTAACAATATTGCTGAATATGAGGCCCTAATTTTAGGACTTGTCATGGCCATCAAGAAAGGGGTAAAAACCATCAGAGTATTTTCAGACTCTGAATTAGTAGTCAGACAAGTGAGGAAACTATATGCCTGCAATTATAAGAAAATGATTAGTTACAGACATAGAGTATGGGGTTTAGTGGATTCGTTTGATGCCTTTAACATAGAGCACATTCCTAGAGAGCTGAACCACAGGCCAGATGCGTTAGCAGTTGCTGCTAGTACATTAGAACCATTGACACTGTCAGGATTAAGACGATTTGCTGTTGAGCTAGTTAACGCGCCCAGTATACCAGACAACGTTACACACTTTCAGGTATTTGGAGAGGATCAGCAAATTATTAATTTTCTGACTTGTAATGAGGCATTTGAGGCCCAAATCATTGATGAACAAGAAAGGCCTGAAGTAACATGGGACGAAGAAGATATGATCAACTTAAAGAGCAACTTCTTGCCAAAAGGAGTAATTGAATTAGAACACATCTTTGACTTCGACGGAGTAATAAGACAGAAAGACTTACCCAAAACAGAAGGGGGTAAGTGTGATTTACATAACTTAGGGACTGAGCTAAATCCACAAAGTGTACTAATTGGGAAAGCTTGCTCTGAGAAAATTAGAAAAGAGGTTCTGGACGTTCTGAAAGAATATAAACATGTCATAGCATGGACTTATGAAGACTTGAAAACATTTGATGAGTCCATCATAACTCACGTAATACCTTTAAGAAAAGAAGTCAAACCATTTAGGCAGAAACAGAGGCCTGTAAATGCCATTCTAGAGCCTTTAATCTTTGAGGAAGTTAAAAAATTACTGTCCGCTGGAATAATTTTTCCAGTCAGACATTCTGTCTGGGTAGCTAACTTAGTACCAGTGAGGAAGAAAAACGGAGACATCAGGTTGTGCGTAGATTTTAGAAATTTGAACAAGGCATCTGAAAAGGATAATTATCCTTCGCCCCCAATAGACGAAGTACTGCAAGCAGTAAATGGCGCAAAGATGATGTCTTTTTTAGATGGTTTTTCAGGTTATAATCAGGTCTTAATTGACAGAGAAGATAGACTAAAAACCACCTTCACTTGCAAATGGGGAAATTATGCGTATAGAAGAATGCCTTTTGGTCTAATTAATGCAGGTGCCACTTTTCAGAGGGCCATGGACGTTGCATTCCGTGGATTATCAGGTAAATGCATTGTTGTGTATATGGATGATTTAACTGTGTATTCCAAGGATGCATCCACCCACGCTGAGGACCTCAGAAAAGTACTCCAGCGATGTGAAAGGTATGGGATTTCCCTTAATCCTAAGAAATGTATATTTGGCGTAACTGAAGGTAAATTATTAGGCCATGTCATTTCTGAAAATGGAATTTCAATTGATCCGGATAGAATAGAATCCATAAAAAATTTGCAAATACCAAACAGTAGGAAAGAATTGAAATCATTTTTTGGTAAAATTAACTTTGTTCGGAAGTTTATAACAGGTTTTGCAGAGATCGTGCAGCCGTTGAATGCCATGTTAAAGAAAGATGCACAGATGGAATGGACGCCAGTGGCCAAAGCCGCATTTGAAGATATCAAGGAGGCAATTTCTAATGCCCCTGTATTGACAAGTCCAGACTACACAAGCCCGTTTTACATCTACTCCTTTGCATCTTCTCATTCTGTCGCGGCTGCCTTGACACAGAAAGGTGAAAATAATGAAGAGAGGCCCATAGCATTTATGAGTGCGCCTCTGAAGGATGCACAGCTGAGATATCTAGATATCGAAAGACAGGCATTCGCATTAGTGAAGGCTGTGAAAAAATTTAGACACTATATTCTGCGCAGCCAGACTAAAGCCATAGTACCAGACGCAGCAGTAAAAATGTTGCTGATGCAAAACGAGCCTGGAGAAAAAAGAGCCAAATGGATCACCACACTGCAAGAATTCGACATGGAGATCATTCCCGCAAAGCTGGTCAGAGGGCAGGCGTTGGTGCAGACAATAGCAAACATGGATCCAAATCTGATAAAACAACAATATGTATTGAATTCCCAAGACGCATCAGGCTGGTACGATGATTTAAGCACCTTCCTGATAGCTGGAAAGTACCCAAGCAAGATGAAGGCTTCTCAGAGGAGAGCTTTGAAGATTAAGGCACAGAATTATATGGTGCAAGGAGGTCTTCTATTCAGGAAGAACCATGATGGAATTTATCTGAGATGCATAAACAGAACTGAAGCTGATAGAGTGTTGACAGAACTACATGACAAGTACGGAACCGGTCATGGTTCCCATTTAGCTACAACACACAAAATACTGAGAGCGGGCTATTACTGGCCCACTATGTTCAAAGATACTAAGAGTCACATCAGAAGTTGCCACACCTGTCAGACTGCAGCAGACAAAGGGAGAAATCTGGCCAATCCACTGCAGCCTGTGATCGAATCCAGACCGTTTGCACAATGGGGCTTGGATTTTATCGGAGTCATCAATCCCCCATCTTCTGCAGGACACAAATTTATATTGACGGTAACGGACTATTGTACAAGGTGGACTGAGGCCACCTGCTGCAAATTTTCCACAACTGAGGTAGTTATCAAGTTCCTTGAAGAAAACATTATCACCAGGTTTGGAACGCCCTATTCATTGGTATGTGATAACGGCCCTGCTTTCTCTTCTTTAAAATTTTCTAAATGGGCATTTGAATATGGGATTATTCTAAGGTTTTCTTCAAATTATTACCCTCAAGGTAATGGACTGGCTGAATCAACAAACAAAATTTTATTAGACATAATCAAGAGGTTAGTTGCCAAAAGTCCTAGAGAGTGGAATACTCTGTTAAGATATGCATTATGGGTAGACAGGACCAAGTTTAAAACAGCTTTAGGTAGCACACCTTATCACTTAGTTTATGGGACTCAGTTGTTGTGATGTTCACAACACGCCCCATTATGCTCCTTAGCAAAATGGGGACCCCTGCTGATGTTTTGCTTTTTGCTTCTGCTTGTGTTTGTCTGCTTTCTGGCGGTTTGGTAAAAAAGGAGGTCAGGTGCATCATCATCATGATATTCGATGAGGTAGGTCATCATCATGAGGTCAGTTTGTCAAAGTTCATATTTTGTTTCTGTGACCTCATATTTAGAAAGAGCTTGAAATTCCATGCAGGTTTGCCTTTTACTTCACTTGAAAATTCGTCCATATGTGGAAGTTATGCACAGTCAAAGTTTTGGTCAAACCTGATAATCGCAAGTGATCATCATATTTTTTTATGTTGTCAAGGTCATCATGATCTTGGTCTATCACCCGATAAAAATCATGCAGTCGCAATATCCGGACGTCAATCTTAGGTGGTAGTGCCCTTTACCCGTCAAAAGACCTTATGCGCATCGTGAGCATCATGATTTTAGGAGGGTCATATTTTATAAACTCGGTTTTGCTGTATGAAGACATCATCATCATATTTGAAACGCCCCCCCGATAACATCCTGAGGTTCAAATATCCGGACGTCAACTTTAAGTCATAGTAAGTTTTCCCCGTCGAGCGGTCTTTTGTATCGCGAGCATCATCATGATATTTTAACATTACCTGATCTTATAATATCATGCTGATCACCCTGACTTAGAAAATCCACCATCGGCATATTTGCATGCGCATGTTAAAATCCTATCGGAGGATCATCATCCTGATATTTGCTGAATTTCGCTAAGATGAAGATGACGTCTTCATCCTCCTGATCTCCTTTTTGCAATATCATGATGATCACCCTCTCTTTTAAGGGAGGGTGATATTCCATTCTTCAACAGCATGATCATATTTTAATATCACCCTAGCGCTAACCTGACGATGACCTCAACTCATCCTCATGCTCTGAAGACGAAATATGATGATGACGTCATCATGATATTCGATGAGGAGGATCATCGTATTTTTTATCCTGTCATATTGTCAAGGTCATCATGATCTTGTTTGTCTACCCGATATTTCGTGAAGTCCTCCTGCCGAGAAAGAACGACCTTTTGCAAATATCCTGATGATCATCATCATCACATTTCCCTTCGGCAGGATATTCTCCAAAACATGATCCGGTTAGCGAAACATCCTGATGACGTCATGTTCTAAGTTTAACAAAGGCCCCGGATATCATGATGACGTCATTCCGATCTGATAAACGAAGAAGCAAATATCCTGATGATCATCATCATCACATTTCCCTTCGGCAGGATATTTGCCAAAACACGATCCGGTTCGCGAATATGATGATGACGTCTTATTCTAAGTTCGACAAAAGCCCCAAATATCATGATGATGATGATGATGTTGTTCTTTTCCCAAATATACAGAAGCGAAACATCCTGATGACGTCATCTGGACCTTCAGAAGGGAGAGCATCATATTTCCAGAATATCATGCAGATGAAGTGAATATCGGCCAACATGTTTTTTGACACGCCGATAGCGATAGTCATGCCGATGGGGGGGAAATGAAGCGGTGGAGTTTTAAACCATTTTTTTGGCGCCCGTAGCATTTTTTCGGTCAGCGATGGTTGACCCGATGGGTTTTGAGCGGTCTGAGTGCATTTTGAACGCGTTTTGAGAGTATTCTGGATCCGATTTCCACAATTTTGCGCAGTCACCTGGATTTAAACGATTATTTTAATTTTCTGCTGTTTATGTGATAAATGAAATACTTATTGCTTGTCTTGTCTTGCAGGGTTGCAGTTGAGGAAGCAGCTGGAAAGTCAACACAGTGACCTCATGGAGGAAGGAAATCTGATCTCAGGAGCAGGAAGATAAGGATGAAGTGCGAAAAAGTCAAGGCCATTCAAGTGAAGAACAAGGTTGCAGCTGAGAGTATTACTACAACAGACAAACAAGAGTTATTGCTGAGCTGCCGGAACTTCTCAGAAGGGGCAATATTTCGCCCAGATTTGACACTGCTCAGAGATATTTTGAAGAACTGGTTCACCTGTATTTATTGCTGTAACCAAGGGTTTGAACCAGGGGTTCAGTTAGGTTTTTGCTGTAGTGAGGACAATCAGAATGTCTTTATATTGTGCCTCTCTACATTGTAATACTTTACAACAGGGATTTTAGGAAAACAACAGTGGCTACAACAGGATTTTTTCTTTTAGGAACATACAGCAAGTTAGAATAGTTTAGAAGTAGAAGAAGGAGGTCGCCTGTTTGTCTGTAGTAAGGTGCGCGTGGAATGTCTGGCTGTCTTACTGTATTTGTAAAGCTTGTAAGTTCTCTGTAGTATGATCAATGAAACTAAGAGTCATTCCTACATTGTAAATCGTGTATGACTATTCGTTTCTAATACAATAGAATCTGGAGTTCTGCATCTATCTTCTGAGTGTTCTCCTGCTCTTCTTTGTGTTTTGAAATATCTTCTTTGAGAGCTTGCAATTTTAAATGTATGTTTGTGAAAATGCTCAGAACTTGCATTTAAGGTTTTTACTGTGGATTTGATCAAATTACTGTGGTATTTACATAGTGCATAACAGAAACAATTAGATCCTTCGGTAGATTAAATGAGGTATAGAGTAGATCTTTCTAACTTTTCCCAACCCATCTGAAATATTTAGGGGAAAACGTAGAGATCTAAAGGAAATTGTCTCAAATTTGAAGAAGCATGCATAACAGAGCTATAAGTAGACAGTTTTCATAAATAGATAAAGAAGAAAGCTGCAAAAAAATTCAAGAAAACCATCTAAAACTTGCAGCACAGTATCACTTTTATGCAAAGGAATGAAAAGTATTGACATATCTCATGACCTTTTTGCATATTCTTAGTCCAGTAAACCACCAAACAAACCTAAACTACGTAAGGCCCCTTGAACATTACAGCTTCACATTGACCAATTGAACTTGACCAACCGAACCATTGTAGACTTGGGATTAGTTGAATCTCAAATGATTCCTTCTTATCTTTCAAGTATAGTTTCAGTTCATTATATGTGAATTTTAACTTATTGTTATGATTGCATCAAAACAGTCATCAACAGGACTGATCCCATACTTCCAGTTAATCTGAGAATACCAACCTGGAAGTTTGCCAATGAATATCTAGGCTTTGATAACGATAGGGAAGCCAGAATAGTGCAAATGTTACAACTAGAGGAGAAAAGAGGTCAAGCCCTCGAGAATTTTGCCAAACACCAAGCAGTTGTTAAGAGGTGGTTTGACAAAAGGGCAAGAGTCAAAACATTTAGGATATCAGACTTAGTGTTGTGCTAGGACAAAGCACATGAAAAGAAAGGAAGCCATGGAAAATTCGATAAATTATGGCTGGGTCCATTACAAGTCTCAGAAATAATAGGAGATAACACCTTTAGACTTAAGACCTTGACTGGAGAAGATGTGCCATTACCTGTTAATGGCCAGCATTTGAAACACTACTTCCAGGCTTGAGGTAAAAGGGGGGCAGTCCCTTTTTCTTAATGTAAAGTGCTGTGGATAATGTACAGTTCTTCTTTTGTGTTTTCTTTTGTGTTGGCTGTTTGTATAGCTTGTCCTCTGTTTGTTTTTGCTTTTTGTTTCTTTCTGTTTGTACAGTTTTTTCTTTTGTTGTGTTGTTTGTACAGCCTGTTTGTTTGGTTTGTTTGTTGTCTCCTCAGCAGGGATCTTTATTTTACTTTAGAGTATTAAGGAGCAAAACTAGCAACCATTCAAAACAGTATAAAATTTAGGATATTCAGGTTAACCATTTGCAATTTACACATAATTTGTCACTATCATGAATGTAGAGAGTTGTTCATCTTCTGAAGTTTTGTATTCAATAAATGTGATTGAGAATTCGAAGCAGGTTTCTCACGATGACACACCTAAAATCCTTGGGTTTGTTGAACTTACTAGTGTAGATATTAGGTGAAAAATCAGAGGTCACCCTTGCTACCATTACAATTCTCAGCTTAATTTCAGCAAGTGCCCACTCCTTGCATCATAAAGTTACAAATTGCTATATCTTATGAAACCTTTCAAAATTAGAAAACAAAAATAAATAAATAAATAAAGCGGATTATACCGAAAATCCAGATTAAGCCATCTAAGTAACTCTACCGGGGCTATGGACGCTCGCTGGCAGTGGGTCTCTACTTAGGAGAATTGTAATGATAACCTTGCCGGGGCTATAGACGCTCGCTGGCAGCAAGGCTCTATCCGGTCGGCTATGAGGGAATATCCTCACCTACGTAGGCTAATGTCAGTCATTGGTTTGTTCAACCGATCTTCAAGATGAGGATAATTAATCACGTGCACACAACTAAACTGAAAATGGAAATTCATGCATCTTTATTGAATACTTTGAGTCTCAAGCTGAATAGTAATTTGCAAGAAAGATAGTTGGAAGTTATGAGTTCATTTCATCTAGTTTCCTTGAACACTCTGAATTTAATTGTTTTGTTTTGGTTGCTAGTTGTTGTGATGTTCACAACACGCCCCATTATGCTCCTTAGCAAAATGGGGACCCCTGCTGATGTTTTGCTTTTTGCTTCTGCTTGTGTTTGTCTGCTTTCTGGCGGTTTGGTAAAAAAGAAGGTCAGGTGCATCATCATCATGATATTCGATGAGGTAGGTCATCATCATGAGGTCAGTTTGTCAAAGTTCATATTTTGTTTCTGTGACCTCATATTTAGAAAGAGCTTGAAATTCCATGCAGGTTTGCCTTTTACTTCACTTGAAAATTCGTCCATATGTGGAAGTTATGCACGGTCAAAGTTTTGGTCAAACCTGATAATCGCCAGTGATCATCATATTTTTTTATGTTGTCAAGGTCATCATGATCTTGGTCTATCACCCGATAAAAATCGTGCAGTTGCAATATCCGGACGTCAATCTTAGGTGGTAGTGCCCTTTACCCGTCAAAAAACCTTATGCGCATCGTGAGCATCATGATTTTAGGAGGGTCATATTTTATAAACTCGGTTTTGCTGTATGAAGACATCATCATCATATTTGAAACGCCCCCCCGATAACATCCTGAGGTTCAAATATCCGGACGTCAACTTTAAGTCATAGTAAGTTTTCCCCGTCGAGCGGTCTTTTGTATCGCGAGCATCATCATGATATTTTAACATTACCTGATCTTATAATATCATGCTAATCACCCTGACTTAGAAAATCCACCATCGGCATATTTGCATGCGCATGTTAAAATCCTATCGGAGGATCATCATCCTGATATTTGCTGAATTTCGCTAAGATGATGATGACGTCTTCATCCTCCTGATCTCCTTTTTGCAATATCATGATGATCACCCTATCTTTTAAGGGAGGGTGATATTCCATTCTTCAATAGCATGATCATATTTTAATCACCCTAGCGCTAACCTGACGATGACCTCAACTCATCCTCATGCTCTGAAGACGAAATATGATGATGACGTCATCATGATATTCGATGAGGAGGATCATCGTATTTTTTATCCTGTCATATTGTCAAGATCATCATGATCTTGTTTGTCTACCCGATATTTCGTGAAGTCCTCCTGCCGAGAAAGAACGACCTTTTGCAAATATCCTGATGATCATCATCATCACATTTCCCTTCGGCAGGATATTCTCCAAAACATGATCCGGTTAGCGAAACATCCTGATGACGTCATGTTCTAAGTTTAACAAAGGCCCCGGATATCATGATGACGTCATCCCGATCTGATAAACGAAGAAGCAAATATCCTGATGATCATCATCATGACATTTCCCTTCGGTAGGATATTTGCCAAAACACGATCCGGTTCGCGAATATGATGATGACGTCTTATTCTAAGTTCGACAAAAGCCCCAAATATCATGATGATGATGATGATGTTGTTCTTTTCCCAAATATACAGAAGCGAAACATCCTGATGACGTCCCCTGGACCTTCAGAAGGGAGAGCATCATATTTCCAGAATATCATGCAGATGAAGTGAATATCGGCCAACATGTTTTTTGACACGCCGATAGCGATAGTCATGCCGATGGGCGGGAAATGAAGCGGTGGAGTTTTAAACCATTTTTTTGGCGCCCGTAGCATTTTTTCGGTCAGCGATGGTTGACCTGATGGGTTTTGAGCAGTCTGAGTGCGTTTTGAACGCGTTTTGAGAGTATTCTGGATCCGATTTCCACAATTTTGCGCAGTCACCTGGATTTAAACGATTATTTTAATTTCCTGCTGTTTATGTGATAAATGAAATACTTATTGCTTGTCTTGTCTTGCAGGCTTGCAGTTGAGGAAGCAGCTGGAAAGTCAACACAGTGACCTCATGGAGGAAGGAAATCTGATCTCAGGAGCAGGAAGATAAGGATGAAGTGCGAAAAAGTCAAGGCCATTCAAGTGAAGAACAAGGTTGCAGCTGAGAGTATTACTACAACAGACAAACAAGAGTTATTGCTGAGCTGCCGGAACTTCTCAGAAGGGGCAATATTTCGCCCAGATTTGACACTGCTCAGAGATATTTTGAAGAATTGGTTCACCTGTATTTATTGCTGTAACCAAGGGTTTGAACCAGGGGTTCAGTTAGGTTTTTGCTGTAGTGAGGACAATCAGAATGTCTTTATATTGTGCCTCTCTACACTGTAATACTTTACAACAGGGATTTTAGGAAAACAACAGTGGCTACAACAGGATTTTTTCTTTTAGGAACATACAGCAAGTTAGCATAGTTTAGAAGTAGAAGAAGGAGGTCGCCTGTTTGTCTGCAGTAAGGTGCGCGTGGAATGTCTGGCTGTCTTACTGTATCTGTAAAGCTTGTAAGTTCTCTGTAGTATGATCAATGAAACTAAGAGTCATTCCTACATTGTAAATCGTGTATGACTATTCGTTTCTAATACAATAGAATCTGGAGTTCTGCATCTATCTTCTGAGTGTTCTCCTGCTCTTCTTTGTGTTTTGAAATATCTTTGAGAGCTTGCAATTTTAAATGTATGTTTGTGAAAATGCTCAGAACTTGCATTTAAGGTTTTTACTGTGGATTTGATCAAATTACTGTGGTATTTACATAGTGCATAACAGAAACAATTAGATCCTTCGGTAGATTAAATGAGGTATAGAGTAGATCTTTCTAACTTTTCCCAACCCATCTGAAATATTTAGCTGAAAACGTAGAGATCTAAAGGAAATTGTCTCAAATTTGAAGAAGCATGCATAACAGAGCTATAAGTAGACAGTTTTCATAAATAGATAAAGAAGAAAGCTGCAAAAAAATTCAAGAAAACCATCTAAAACTTGCAGCACAGTATCACTTTTATGCAAAGGAATGAAAAGTATTGACATATCTCATGACCTTTTTGCATATTCTTAGTCCAGTAAACCACCAAACAAACCTAAACTACGTAAGGCCCCTTGAACATTACAGCTTCACATTGACCAACTGAACTTGACCAACCGAACCATTGTAGACTTGGGATTAGTTGAATCTCAAATGATTCCTTCTTATCTTTCAAGTATAGTTTCAATTCATTATATGTGAATTTTAACTTATTGTTATCATTGCATCAAAACAGTCATCAACAATAATGAGTTCACAGTCACACAGCATAAGTGACAATGAGGATAGAGAGGTTGAAGTTCACAGTGAAAATGACTCTTCTCAATCTGATGATCGAGATCCTGATTTTGATTTAGAAGGGGAGGGTGAACATGCCTCAAATACTCGATCTCACTCTCAAACTGACACAAGTTCCGTTGGGAGTAAAGCTCGTGATAAGTGCCCTTCACAAATCCTTCAAAAATGGGCCAAGGGCCCCTTTGATCCAAAATCACCTTTAAAACAATTTGCATCTAAGATAGAATCAAACCCTGCAGCAAAGGGGGGGGGCACTAGAAAATGGAAGTGCAACATATGTAAGCTTACATGGTTTGGAAGCATTACAAGAACTAATGCTCACCTTCTTCTTGTCCGAGGCAAAGGTGTAGATGTATGCAAAGTTGTGGATGGTAACTTGAAGTTCAGGGCTGAAATGTTAAAATTATGGGGTTGTAAAGAGCATGAAGCATCACCTTCTGTTATGTTGCCACAAAGGAGTAGGGGTGATCAAATTTCTAGTGCTACTTTGCAGATTCAAAGGCCACCAAATCCATCCAGTTCAAGTGCAACACAGCCGAAGGGGAAACGTAAGATGGCATCTTCACAACCATTGGCAGATTTATTCAATGTGCAAGCAAAGGATGAGGCAGATGATGCCATTGGCAAATTGTTCTTTGCTAATGGCATTCCATTCCATGTGGCTCGCTCTCCTTATTATAAGGAAGCTGTGTCAAAGATAATAAGGGCAGGACAATCATATGTGCCACCAGGGGAGACTAAATTGAGGACAACAATCTTGGATCAACACTATTCCAAGATTAATATTTTGATGGAGAAGATGAAGAGAACCTGGATCACAAGTGGATGCAGCATAGTCATGGATGGGTGGACGGACATTAGGCACCGTCCACTTATCAACATCATCGTTACATCTACAGCGGGCCCTTATTTCCTTAGGGCTATTGATTGTTCTGAGCATAGCAAGGATGCCCATTATCAGTTCCAGATCCTCAAGGATGCTATAGAGGAGGTTGGGCCACAAAATGTGGTGCAGGTAGTGACAGATGCGGCCCATGTGTGCAGAGCTGCAGGGAAGTTGATTGAGGCAGCCTATAGACATATTTGGTGGACTCCTTGTTGTGTGCATGCTATGAATAATGCACTTAAGGACATGGGTAAAATCAGTTGGATCAAATTAATTGTCAGTGATGCTAGAGATGTGCAGATGTTTATCTGCAATCACCATACTTCACATGCACTTTTCAGGTCCTTCTCCAAGAAGGAATTCCTGAAGCCTATAGAGACTCGGTATGCATCATATTTTATTCTCTTGGAGAGGATGCTTGAGTTGCAAGAGCCATTGCAACTAATGGTAATGACAGCAGAATGGAACCGATGGCCTGAGTCAAAGACACAGAAGGGATTGAGGGTTAAGGAGGTGGTGACGAATGATGTCTTTTGGGCTGATGCCAAATATATTGTCTCCATCATTCAGCCAGTCTTCACAGTTATTAGATTTGGGGATTCTAATGCACCTTCCCTTGGAGAGGTATATGAGTGCATTGATTCCATGTTTGATCAAATGAAGACTATTGTGCGAGAGAAGGACCCCACAATGCAATTCTACACCGAGCATATTCATCCGATCATTCAACGTAGATGGGAGAAGCTCAACACTCCTTTACACATGGCTGCCTATGCATTGAACCCAAAGTGGTACATACCTAGGCCCGGTAGAATCACACCTATACAGGATGCTGAGGTGAAGGAAGGGTTCATGAAGGCCATTGACAAAATGTATGATTCTACAGAGGCCAGCTTGCTTCGTACTGAGTGGTCAAAATTTGCCATTCTTTGGGGATATTCAGAGGCAGCCCAGATAGATTTGGAGACTATGTCACAGGAGGACCCCAAGTTGTGGTGGACTATGCATGGGCCTAGATCTTTGATTACTACTCTAGCCATTCGTTTGTTGTCCCAGGTTTCTAGTTCTTTTGCTGCTGAGAGGAACTGGTCTACTTATAGCTTCATCCACTCTGTTAAGAGGAACAGGCTTACTTCTAGGAGGGCAGAGAAGCTCGTGGCTGTACATAGTTCCTTGCGTCTCATTGACCGCACCACAACTACATACAGGGAGAGTCCAGCAGCCAGATGGGATGTAGAGCCAGAAGAGCCATCACAGATAGATGAGGATGCTACACAGATAGGGCTGGTTGGTATTGGTTTAGATGAGCTTGAGCATTTGGGGTCCAGCAGTTCCAGTGATGACGAGATCGACATGGAGCTTGGGGATGATTAGATCATTGGTGGCACCAAGCCATTAACCATTTTGGCATTACTATTTAGTATTTAGTATTTACTATTTCAATATTTTGAACATTGTTGAAACTTGATTGTAATTACTAATTATGAACAATGATTATGAAATTCAAATTATGAAACATCTTGATCTAGTTCTCATTCCAATGTCTCACATTGTTTCAATGTTCACTAGTTCAATGAAATCATGGCAATGTGTTTAAACTCTAAACTTTACTTATTCCTTAGGCTTCTACAATTATACATCTTTTTATAACTAATTTTTCAAGTATTATATGTATTTCAGCGCGCCGCTCCCCCGCCGCCGTCCCCCCGCTGTCCCCCGCCGTCCCCAAATTTAGGCCCCCCCGTCCCCGAACCCGAAACGCGTCCCCTGCCGTCCCCCCGTCCCCGTCCCCGAAACTCCGTGGAACTATGCTCAGAAGTCAAACTACTGTCTTTCATGCATGGGAAAAACCCACTCAGAATCAGAATTGCCATCAATAGAATGGTGAAGATGCTCCACACTAGGTGCTGTTGTGAAAATTTCAGCAGCATCAATTTCTTCAACTACTACAAATACACTTTTCTCCATGTCCTCATCAAGACACTCTGCTATAATAATCTCAGGCTCGCTTGATAAATCACCTTATAGCAATCTATCATTCATTCTCATCTCAGTTTTTAATGTTGTGGCATCTTCATAACCATCAGGCTCCTCATCAAATGTAGGACTTGCAAAGTCCAACACTTCCGGTTCCTAATCTTCTTTCACTTCTTCAAGGCTAGGCTCAACTTTAGAAATTTCTGTTGTAGTATTTTCTAAATCAGCTAGCTCTTCAATTATCACATCATCTTTTTTCTTGCATTGGTGGTTAGGCTTCCAAGAATCCTTACATAAAAAACAAAGATTTCTTCTCCTAAGTTCATTCTTGCTGTTATCTTTCTTCCTTGTAATGGGAGAGTTCTTGTTCTGTTGGTTGGAAGGAGATGTCTTGGAATAGTTTTTGGTCTTTGACATTGGAATAGTTAGCTCTAGCTTCCTCGGAAGCATTTTCTTCTTCTCCTCTTCCTTCCTTGCCCTTCGAATGTATTTTATAAGGCCCTTTTTGTTAGGATCCCCCTCTATGATTATTTCCAAAAAATCATCCAAGGAAATTTGATGCTTAGTCATTTGATAATCCTTGGTACTCATCAATAATTTTTGTGGCCTCTAGTTCATACCTCCTTCGATCCAACTCCCTTTGAATTGTTCTTCCTAATTCGGCCTGACTTTGTCTAAGAGAATCAAGCAAGACATCTGTCTCATTTCTGCCCCTCATGTTTGTCTCTTTGCCCCTTGGAAACATCTAGTTGCAATCGTTGAAACTGAAATGCAAACTACTAACACTCGCATGCAAGTGCTAATCATTATCATGCAACTGTCTACGTGGCTGGGAACTAACATGCAATCTGCAATAAGGGTAAACTATCCAACAGGCGGGCAGGAAAACCAGCTCTGATACCACCGTAATGTTCTACCCCAATTTTTTTCAAATTTTCAACACTATCAAACAGTGTTAGCAAATCAAATGCAACCATGTAATATATACAAACCCTTGCCCAATTTGATCCAACTTTCTGAGTTTTCTAATTTTGTTTCTTGTTTGTTTTCAATGGTTTTAATGAGTTTTCAATGTGAGAATGCATTTGCCATGTTATGATGCCAATATAGAACCATTTGATTCATGAAATAATAACAAATAGATGAACTGAAAACACAATCAGATGTTTGATATAGATTGGAACGGCATAGTATTTTATTTCAAATTAAAGATTTGAACAATGCAATTGTCTACAACATACCCGATTGGGTTACACCTCTTCTTCGCACAAAATGAAACCCTACATGACAAATAGAGGACTGATTTTTACGTCTGCTGTTCACACTGAGATTCGATATGATTTTTGCTGATGGAGACAATGCTGGACAGCTCCAAAATATGCCACAAACTCCTCCCAAAGGTTAGCGCTAGTTCTTCAATGTAGTCGCTCGAACCCTAGATGCCAAATGATGGATAATAGATGCCAAAAGAATGGTAAATGTGCCTCAAAACTCTGATCTGCCAAATCAGAAATGTCTGATGCAATTTTCTGATGTAAACAATGACTGAAACCCTTCATTCAAGTGCCATGATTATCCTCCTATGTTGAGCGCTATTTTCCAAATGATATTAGGAACCCTAGGTGATGAGCATAGATGTCTTTCTTCATCAAACAAGCCCACGATCTGCCTATATAACAGTCCAGATCTGCAAATTACTCCCAATGATGTCAAATGATGTTCAAACTTCAAACCCTAGCGGCCAGCATTAAGGAACTCAGATCTGCCCTAAAAAACCCAACGATTCCATCATAAACCATGCAATATCAATGCCAAATGGAAACCCTTCTCAAAAGACCTGCAATCATTTATCATTGAATCTCCATCATATCAAATTGACATTTTGGCACAAATCATGTCAATTTGTCCTTCAAACCCTAGCTGTCATAAACCTGCAGAAATAATATGTCCTTGTAGCGCCAAACAAATGCAAAAACCTGCAAATATGTCCAATGTAAACCACATATGGATTCACCTCTCAAAGTGGAGTGGGTTTTCGTCCAAACCACTAAGTTTCTAAGGGTTTTCGTCCTTAGAAAATAGGCTGGAACAAAGTTGCAGCTCAAAAAGAAAATCTCCAATATCAAATGATAAATACACAATAATGCAAAATGACTTCCAAATGCCCTTTTTATAATCTACAAGTAGGGCGCCCAAATTTGCCATAATTTATTTTTCTTTCATGTCCACCTCCATAATAAAATAATATTTTATTTTAATTTTCCCATCTCCAATTGGGACGTCCAAGTCAAGGAATAAAATATTATTTTATTTTTACTTTATTTTTCTCTTCTCCAAGTGGGACGCCACTCTTGGCATAAAATATTATTATTTTATTTTTATTTTATTTTTATTTTCTCTTTATTTTTCCCACTTTCCATCCTCCAAGTGGGTCGCTCCACTCCAAGGCAAATTATTTAATTAATTTTGACTTCACTATAATTACCACAAAATTACTCCAAATCATAATCCAACTTCGTTTTGCCAAGGAAAAATAGTTAAATGCATGATTTAACTACTCAGAGTGACTTTCCATTCTCCAAGCTTTAAGTTATTTTCTAATTTTGCAAATATCTGAGTCACTTTGCACAATGGCTCAAAAGGGGACATTACATAATCTCCTCCACACCTTCTGATTACCAAGTTCCCAAACGGGCGAGGTGAGAGCATACAAGTGCTTTAGACTAAGCAATTATAATGCAATGCAAATCGAATACAACTTCCACTTATTCAGTGGGCATCCGCTTATGCAGTAGGCATCCACTTTGCAGTGGGCAACCACTTATTCAGTGGGAGAACAGAAAGGAAACCTAGGCACATCCACTTTTCAGTGGGAAGCCATTTCAATAAACCACTTATTCAGTGGGTAAACTGAAAGTAAACATAGGCACATCCACTTGTTCAGCGGGAAGCCTTTACAATGAACTCATACTGAAAGAACAAAATCTCACTGGTGGTTAAACCTTCCAATGAGTATTACATCAATTTGCAACTTGTCATATGAAATATCAACAACATATAAACTACAATAATCAATAAATGACTGAAATCAGGTTGTTCCTTTCCGCTGTAACACCAAAACATGAAGAGTTATGGCTATACTATCATAAAAGCAATAGACAAGCATACCCAGATGTAGTAATCTGCTGTAGAAGATGATTAATGGCTCCCCAAGTGTCACAGACATACACTTCAGACCTCTGCAATAGCAAGCTACGTGATTGATATACAATACTTACCAGCTGATAATGCTCAGAAACCCCACTAGGAGTAAGAACTTCAAAATACAGATTGCCCACTTCCAAACTCATACTGGAAGTTTCCCATGGTCATAGCGCCTCAAAACTAGATGAAAGAGTGCACAAATGATAGGTGTTCTGCCCTCAAATCTCACACTCCCCACCTCTTCTGGATAGTATGACCTCTTCTGGATAGTACGACTTGCACTCAAACCATTACTTTCCTCTAATTTGTTCGCTGATTTTAGACTGGAATGTTGGCGGCTGAACCTGCAGAATACTTAGTTTGATAAACCACGGATGATGACTACTCCAAGATGTATGGGAATTGGTATGGCACAATAGCTTAGACCCCATTGAAACCCCTTATAAAACACAAAAAGATTATAGCATATAATTTCTCAGATTTATGCAAACCAAAAAAATCTCAGAACACATCAAACCCATTAAGTGCAATGGTAAATTCTGAATGAGATTGCTCCAGTAACTCCGCTTTCAGCACAAATGGTGATTCCTATATGAAATTACACCAACTTCAAGAGGGTTTTCGTCCTCAAGAAGAAATCTGCAAGAGATTTTTCATCCTCAAGAGATGGAAGAACACACAGGTTCAATCCGATAGCATAACAATATAATTCTTCAACATAAAACCTAACAATGAGCCCTCACTTCTCTTATATAGACACTTTGGAAGTTACACAAGAATATAATTCTATCTTGGAAATAATTATTTTTTTCCCTCCAACTTAATAATTTCCTTTTTCCCATGTAAAGGCGCTCACTTTGATGTGCGCAAACAAATAATAAAACATTTTCCCTTTCCAATGAGCTATAACACTTAGTCACTTTAATTTAATTCCAACCTTAGGTGACTTAAGTGAAAATAATAATAAAATAGCTCAATTAATCACCCCGACTTATGAAAAATCCCAAACTATAGCAAACTGCAAAATAAACCATACCAACACCATCCAAGAGGTTTGGGATAAAGAATGATGCCAACTAGGTGACTTTCTAAAAATAGACGGCTACTCCAAGAAGTTTGGAACAAACCGGAAACCTGAAACTACTTCTGAAAGCATCACTGTAATCCTGAATACCAACTGATTTCAATGCCAAAGAAAAGAAACCACTCCAAGAAGGGAACACCACTTTATAATTAATATTACACTAAGTTGCTAATACTTATTCCAAACCTTAGGCAACCTTAGTGAAATACTAATTAACTACTTGATAATAGTCCCAAGCTATGGAAAGCATATAAATGCATTGATCAAACAACTTTGACCATATCTGACATGTCCCCATTTCTGGCATGATCACCCAACAGGGGTCTGAGTTAGCCTATCCTCATTCTCGTAGGCTAATTCATCAAACAAGGGAATAATTTTGGTTGAGCTATGGCTTGGAGAAGATAATGTGTTCAGAGGCTTGGAAATCGGAAAGATGTTTCATAAGGCTCAACCAATTCTTGGCAAGATGGAAAATGAATTAATGTAATTTTTACATTAATTATCAGAAGGTGAAAATAAAATAATATTAAATAAGAATATTTTATTATTATTTAATATTATTTAATGTGGCGCCCAAGATTGGAGAAATAAAAATAATAATAATATTTTAGTATTAGCAAATTGGAGCACTCACCTTGGAGAGGGCAAAAAAAAAAGAAAAAATAAAATAAAATATATTATTCCTTGAATTGTGGCGCTCACCTTGGGAGAAACAATCAATTAATCAATTAATATTATTTTATTAATTTGGGCGGCGCTTTGGAGATTTAAAAATAATAAAATATTGGTTGCTAGCCGACAAGGAGGGAAAAGTGAAATTCAAACCTTTAATTTGAATTGTTGGCCTCATCAAAGACTCAAGTATAAAAGAAGGCTTTGGAGCCTCATTTTGGCATCATGAGTACTTTGGAAACTTTGGCATTTTGCTTGGCAATTTGATTGCATTGGTGGAATTGGACAAAAACCCAATTTGCATCTTGGACGTGGATTCATGAGGTGGATTCATACGGAGTTCACATTTGCACTTCATTGGAGACTTGTAGTTTCATTGAGCATCATTGATACATCTTTCATTGTGATTTATCGAGGATTTGGTCAGAGACCATTATTGGTGATTTGAGCTTGAAGATTGTTTGCATATCATTGAAGACTTTGAGATTCATTTGCACTTGAGCGCCGATTTGGTAGAATGTCATATTGCTGGTTGGAGCGCCATATTTGGTAGAGGTTATTGGCTGTTTGGTGGTACACTTGTTGGCAGATCTGAATCTACAACAGCAGAAACCTAATCACCGCCACCTTGAAGGGTTTGATTGCATCTTTGATAGCAGCGATTCCACCTTTGAAGGGTTCACTGGATTTTATGCTTATCGCCCATCACCTATTTGTATATTCAGGGCAGCGATCAGTCCTTGGAGACTATCGGCCATCCTTGGTGGTCATTTCCCCTTGTTTTTGCTTCAGCGATTGGTCATAACTTGAGGACTCTTCACATCAGATCTGGGCATGGAGTTTCTGCCCTTTGCATTGTAATTTTGACATCATAATTGGTATGTTTCATTGCACATTAGTTTCTGTTTTTGCATCAGCAGTAATACTTAGATTTGTAAGGCCAACTTGGAGCCTCAATATTGATTGATTGTAATCCCATTCTATGATACTACATTTGGAGTAGCAGACTTGCATATGTAATTTTGCATACTTAGGATGTGTATTTCATGTTGTAATTCACCTTGATAGGGCTGCCACTATCAATATTGCAATATCATCAATTTTTGCAAATTTTAGTGCATGTTTCATGCTTGAAGTAGATATAATTGAAGGAGCAGAAATAAAATCAAATTTCAGTCCTAGGGTTTCATTGTGTAATTGCAAATTCTGAAATTGTTGGTTCAAACCCTAGTTTGGCACATGCCAGTGGTATCAGAGCTTGGATCCTACCAGCCTGGAGGGTATATTTGGGATTGATGAAAGTCAAGTCTTATCCAATAGCATTCTTGTGTATAAGATTTGAAGTTAGATCCACTTACATTGGGTTGAGATTTGACTCGAACTTATCTGGGTGTTGAGTGAAAAGATTGACCTAGTCGGGAGTTAATTGTTATGCATACACCGACTCCATATGGTCATACCTCTAGAAGAAGAAGTGGACATCAAGAAGAGATCTACCCATTTGCAGAAATGGATCGAAACAGAAGAGTTGGAAGTCCACCAAGGGATGACGCAGATCCGTATTTGGTGGAACAACAAAGAACAAATAGGAATATGGAACAATTGATTTCTCAAAATCACTTGATGCAATTAATGACTCAAGCTTTGGGTAATATGAAAGTGAATGGTTCACCAGCAGGAGATGGCAGCGTGGTAGGTACGCCACGTGGTGGGAGAGCACATGTTTCTTCGGTGGATAGGCCCTTCCGGCCTAAATTTCTACCTAGTGAAGAAGAAGAGGAAGAGGTCATGGAAAATGAAGAAGAACAATCTTTCGCAGACGAGTTGACTACCATATGTGAAGAGTATGATGCACTTCCTAACATGTTCAAAAGACGCATAAACATCAATCAATTCATGAGTGAAAGGAAGGACGGGAAAAGATCAAAGGTAGGGCAAAGACCTAGAGGGCTAGCCAAGCAACACAAAGAATATCAAGATGCACCGAACAAGATACCTATACCTAACTTTGATGGGAGTGGAAAGATAAGTGCAAGATCATGGGTTCACAAACTTGATACATTCCTCACACTCAAACCCATGGATGAACAAAAGGCTATACGGCTGGCTACTATGCATCTTGAAGGGATAGCATATGATTGGCAACATCATGGACTTATCTCACAAAGACATGCGATGATCACTTCTTATGATGAGTTCACACAAAAACTTAGCACTAGATTTGACAGGAAGGATGTGGAGGTCTACTACAGAGACTTGGCACAGTTGAGATAGATTGGTAAAGTGGATTTCTACATCAATGAGTTCTAGAGGATTACAGTCATATTTCCAGATATGACAGAAAGAAGGATGGTAATGTTGTTTGTGGAAGGTTTGCATGATAAGTTGAAGGGATTGGTGAAGGCTCACAAGCCTAGTACACTTGATGATGCTATTGAGCTTGCACTTGATCTTGATACTACACCTTCATCATTCCATCCTTAGAAGAAGACTTTTAAGGGTTCTAGTTCAAATCAGAGAGGGTTCAATTAACCGAAGTATCAACCTCCTAGGATGGATCAAGAAACAAAGAATGAGATGAGGAGGAAGAAGTTTTGCTTTTCTTGCAATGAGCCATGGGGAACTAGGACACCGATGCCTAGGAAAAGGCAAGGTTCATCTCATAGAGGTCATTTCTGATGAGGAGAGTGATTCTGCAGAAGACAATAACTTGGATGGTGATGATGATCATGTGGAGCAATAGCCGTAGTTGGAGCTTGAGCCGAACATTCAAAATGACAAAGGACATGTAACCATTGCATCAATTTCAGGAGTACCGAAATATCATGCTTTCTGATTGAAAGGAGTAATCAACAGACAAAGGGTCACTTGTTTGGTTGACAGTGGAGCCACTCATAACTTCATAGATGAGGACTTTGTGAAAAGAGGACTAAAAGATAAGGATTTTTCAGGGATTCAGTGTGACAGTTACAGATGGATTCACCATGAGTTGCACTAAGATTGTATCTCAGCTTAGCATTCAGATGGGAGACTACACATTGACTCATAATTTCTATGTGGTAGGATTGGGAGAGATTGATGTTGTGTTGGGAATTTAGTGGTTGCAGTCACTTAGCAAATACATACAGGATTTTCAGAAGATGGAACTCATTCATGATGGGAAGAAGGTTGTGTTGACAGCACTTTTAGATGGAGGCCTTAGAGTTGTGACAGCAATGATAATGGAAACATTGTTAAGACATAATGATGTTGCTTGGGCAGCTCAATGTTTTGTATCATCCAAATCTTCTTCCGATAGTCAGAAGTACTATGTGGATATACCGTCAATGCTGGATAAGCATAGTATGGTGTTTGGAGAGATTGCTCCTGGTAGACCACTGGATTGTGGGTTTGAGCATGTCATTGAATTGGTGGAGAGTTCCAAGCCCGTCATCACTACACCTTATCATCATCTGCGGCATTTTAAGGAGGAGATTAAAAAGACGATCAAGGAGTTGCTTGAGATGGGACACATTCGTCCTAGCTCTAGTCCATTTGCATCTTCAGTGGTGTTGGTGAAGAAGGATGGCACAATGAGGATGTGCATTGATTATAGAGCTTTGAATAAGAAGACAATCAAGAATAGATATCCCATTCCCAGGATCAATGAGTTGCTTGATAAGTTACACGGGGCCGTGTATTTCTCCAAGATTGGTCTTCGTTCAGGGTATCATTAGATTCATGTCCGTGAGGAGGATATTCATAAGATAGCATTCAGATGCCAGTATGGACACTTTGATTTTCTGGTTATGCCATTCGGTCTAACCAACACCCCTACTACATTTCAATCTTGCATGAATCCAATTTTTCGGAGGTAGTTGCACAAGTTTGTGTTGGTGTTCTTTGATGACATTTTGATATACAGTAAGACTTGGGAAGAACGTCTCTAGCATATTGATGAGATATTGGGAATCATGGAGGCACAATCATTGTTTGCTAAGGCATCCAAGTGTGAATTTGGTATGATGGAGATTCTCTACTTTGTACATGTGATTGGAGCCGATGGAGTCAGAGTTCATCAGGAGAAGATACAGGCAATTCTGGATTGGCCACCACCACGGAACATTTTAGATTTGAGAAATAAAAGTTAAATTAATTACTGGATTGGCCACCACAAGCATACGATTGGTGGCATCATGAACTTGTCTCACAAAGACATGCGATTATCATTTCTTATGATGAATTCACACAAAAACTTATCACTAGATTTGACAGGAAGGATGTGGAGGTCTACTACAAAGACTTGGCACAGTTGAGACAGATTGGTAAAGTGGATTCCTACATCAATGAGTTCTAGAGGATTGTAGTCATGGTTCCAAATATGACAGAAAGAAGGGTGGTAATGTTGTTTGTGGAAGGTTTGCATGATAAGTTGAAGGGATTAGTGAAGGCTCACAAGCGTAAGACACTTGATGATGCTATTGAGCTTGCACTTGATCTTGATACTACACCTTCATCATTCCATCCTCAAAAGAAGACTTTTAAGGGCTCTAGTTCAAATCAGAGAGGGTTCAATCAACCGAAATATCAACCTCCTAGGATGGATGAGGAAACAAAGAATGAGATGAGGAGGAAGAAGCTTTGCTTTTCTTGCAAGGAGCCATGGGAACGAGGACACCGATGCCTAGGAAAAAGCAAGGTTCATTTCATAGAGGTCATTTCTGATGATGAGAGTGAGTCTACAGAAGACAATAACTTGGATGGTGATGATGATCATGTGGAGCAATAGTCGTAGTTGGAGCTTGAGCCAAACATCAAAAATGACAAAGGTCATGTTACCATTGCATCAATTTTAGGAGTACTGAAATATCATGCTTTCTGATTGAAAGGAATCATCAACGGACAAAGGGTCACTTGTTTGGTTGACAATGGAGCCATTCATAACTTCATAGATGAGGGCTTAGTTGTGAAAAGAGGACTAAAAGCTGAGGATTTTCAGGGATTCAGTGTGATAGTTGCAGATGGATTCACCATGAGTTGCACTAAGATGGTATCTCAGCTTAGCATTCAGATGGGAGACTACACATTGACTAATGATTTCTATGTGGCAGGATTGGGAGAGATTGATGTTGTGTTGGGAATTCAGTGGTTGCAGTCACTTGGTAGATACATACAGGATTTTCAGAAGATGGAACTTGAATTCATTCATGATGGGAAGAAAGTTTTGTTGAGAGCACTTTCATATGGAGACCCTAGAGTTGTGATAACAATGAGAATGGAAACATTGTTCAGACATAATGATGTTGCTTGGGCAGCTCAATGTTTTGTATCATCCAAATGTTGCTTGGGCAGCTCAATGTTTTGTATCATCCAAATCTTCTTCCGATAGTCAAAAGTACCATGTGGATATACAGTCAGTGTTGGATAAGCATGGTATGGTGTTTGGAGAGATTCCTCCTAGTAGATCACCAGATCGTGGGTTTGAGCATGTCATTGAATTGGAGGAGGGTTCCAAGCCCGTCATTAGTACACTTTATCATCATCCGCGGCATTTCAAGGAGGAGATTGAAAAGACGATCAAGGAGTTGCTTGAGATGGGACACATTTGTCTTAGCTCTAGTCCATTTGCATCTTCAGTGGTGTTGGTGAAGAAGGATGGCACAATGAGGATGTGCATTGATCATATAGCTCCGCATAAGAAGACAATCAAGAATAGATATCCCATTCCTAGGATCAATGAGTTGCTTGATGAGTTACATGAAGCCGTGTATTTCTCCAAGATTGATCTTTGTTCAAGGTATCATCAGATCCGTGTCCGTGAGGAGGATATTCATAAGACAACATTTAGATGCCAATATGGACACTTTGAGTTTCTGGCTATGCCATTCGGTCTAACCAACGCACCTGCTACATTTAAGTCTTGCATGAATCACATTTTTCGGAGGCAGTTGTGAAGTTTGTGTTGGTGTTCTTTGATGACATTTTGATATATAGTAAGACTTGGGAAGAACATCTCCAGCATATTGATGAGGTATTGGGAATCATGGAGGCACAATCATCGTTTGCTAAGGCATCCAAGTGTGAATTTGGTATGACAGAGATTCTCTACTTGGGACATGTGATTGGAGCCGATGGAGTCAGATTTCATTAGGAGAAGATACATGCAATTCTGGATTGGCCACCACCACGGAACATTTCAGATTTGAGAGGATTTCATGCACTATGTTGCTACTACAGTAGGCTTGTAAAAGGGTTCTCATCTATGTTCCACGACGTTTCGGGGATGGGGATGGGGGAATGGCAGGGGATGTAGCAATCTACCCTAATTTTTTCCAATTTTGCAAAGCTATGAATAGTGTTAGCATAAATGCATAAACAACTAAAAATGCCTTACACTTTCTAATCACCCAGATCCCAGGATGGGCAAGGTGAGAGCATATAGTGATTGGCTTACAATAGAAAATTATGCAAGAATGAAATACAATTTATCCGCTGAGGCAGGCATCCACATGATGTGGGAATTCACCACTTTATCAGTGGGTAATAGGCAAAAGAAAATTACATAGCCATCCACTTATTCAGTGGGAATACTCCACTTATGCAGTGGGTAGAAGAAAGAAAGATTCAGTTATCCTCATTGGCGGTAAACCATCTAGGTTTCTTTAATGTGATTACAATAATGATGAAATTACAACTGAAAACAATTTACAATAATGCTCAGTGAATATTGATAATGTCTCCTGGAGGATAGATCATCAAAACCCTGCATAGGATGGCATTAGTGAATCTTTAAACATGCTGTCCACAATGTAGAAAGGCTGATTGCTGAAGACTGATCAATAAATAGCAAGAAACAGAGTACTCTCAATTGTACGGCTGCCACAAAGATATCATTGTTGCAAACAATTCCTAGATACAAACACCCAACCCAAAACTAGTCACAGTCTGATCTAAAATGCTCATCACTGCTGATCAAAACGTAAGACAAAGCTTACTGATGTTTCACTGGTATTTAATGCAAACAATTCCCAGCATGAGGCCGTACGGCCCTAATGAAAAAATCCACTCACAGCTACAAGGAAACTTCACCAACCAAACTCATATCACTCAAATTGTAGACGCCTTGGAGTAAGAAACTGACTACATATGATATTCGAACTCAAACATCACTCAGTTTGCATTTAGCAATGATGGTACCCTGCTGGTACGGAATAGCAGAAGTACAGATTTGACCATATAAAATCAAAATTGCATTAAAGATAGTTGGAAACCATTAAGAAAGGGACGCCTATAATAGTAGATGACAATGCAATAACACAAGGATGCAAAGACACTTTGATAGATTTTTTTTTGGATGACACCACAAATCTGCAGGTACGGCCAAGGGGTACGGCTGAATATAGAAATTCAAACTTTGTTCTAAAATTCTCAAAAACTCCCATAATATGGTCGCCTAGTCCTCTATTAAACTCTGCAACAAACTCAAAGCATAGCTACCAAATGCACCATAAAATATGCATCAACTCCCAAACTCAGGTTGTACGGCAGACATGTGCGGACATGTACATCTAATATCCAAAATACATTCAATCATCTATAACTTATGCTTGATGGAACAGTCAAAGGCTAACAAAGATATTCCCACAAATTTGAGATCCAAACTTCCACAAATTTATTTTCATGAACCAAAAATACTAGCAAGCTGGTACGGCCATGGCTGGTACGACCAGCTTGAGAAAATAATGAAACACCAACCAAACTCCCAAAAGGTTTATAGAACGGCTTCAAAACTCATTACAATCAACTTTAAATTAGATACAAGCAACAACTCATAAAATAGGCCATCTCCATGAAGCTCAATGTGATTCCCTGAAGTAGAAACCACCATAACCAGCTAGGGTAGATATCACACTATCGAAACTGATCTTCGAGTGGGTTTTCGTCCACAAGAAGGTACAAAAAGGAAGAACACGCAGGTTCAATCCAACAGAATAACAATACAAATTCCAAGCATGCCTCCAAATGAGCTCTCAATGTCCTTTTATAACCTTTTGAGAGGAATATAATATTATTTTCTTTGACTCTTCGTATTACTTCTCTCAAAGGACCTTTTTAATTTTCCCCACCTAAAACACTTAACTTAATATTATAAAGTGACTTTATTGATTGGCATTAAAATAAGTCACTTTATAACTTTTTAATATAATTATTTAATATTACCCTTTAAACTTAGCACCTTTTTGCCAGGTAACATTAAATGATTAAAATAATTATTATTCCTTAGGCGTAGGAAAATTGGGGACATTACAGTCCTCCCTTCCCAAAGATTGCTTGTCCTCAAGCAATCCACAACTGCAATCCGCCAAGCTGCCATAGCACCTAATGCCAGAGTGGAAATTAACTGCACCTGAACACCATCCACCTGGATCCCATATCAACCTATCCATCCGGCTATAGAAATAGAGATAGATATCTATCCTGACCCAATCATCATATATCGTCCATCTGTATGAGTAGACCATCAAAAAGATGTGAAAACCAACTTCCATATACACATAGATCAACTTTATAAGCCACCAATTGCCGCTGTTGTTACTTAGGCCAGCAACAAAAATGAAATCATGGGTGTCAACATGCCCATACATACCAAGGAAATCCATCCAATACTCAATGTCCAACAAATAAACATGCCTCCACACACTCCCAAGCAGCTGAATAGCTGGTGTAGACCATGAAAAATCTGAAAGTGCAATGGAATTCCAAGTAATACAGCTACTTACCCATGACGAATCAAAGAAAATGAAGTCACCAATCAGCAAATAAAAAGCTGCCCTATCATAATCAATTGGTGACATAGCCAGAGATGAGTTATGGATGCCTTCAACTCCCACCAAAGACGACTTTTGAATGGCTGGTCCACTAGGGGTGTCATCAATATGATCAACAACATTATCAAACAAATGACTAACATTAGCTGAAATTTCAGAATTATCCTCATCTATCCATTGTTCCATCTTGCTTGAGGTCTTCACTAAACCATCCAAATGATATGTATCATCAATCTCATTAATACAAACATGTGAACAACATGAAATTTCTAATTCATATGAATTCATTTGTTCATTGGGTTTGGCTGTCATAAGAGACTTGTTCATGACACATTCAACATCATTCTTGAGAAAAAGAGATCTAAGATAAGCCTCCCTTTGTTGTCTTGCTTGATCTAAACGATGAACTTGTTCTTTGACTTGCTGAAGATGCAATCTTGCATGGGCAGCTACAAGCTTAGCCTCCTTGGTCCTTTGTGACCATATATCACACCAAATTTGTGTCCTTTCAACATCATCCCAAGTCTGATATACAAAATCAGAATTCTTATGACTTGAATTCACCTCACAAATTCCATTTGTAACACCCAATTTCTGAGAGCCATCTATAGGAAACTCTATGGTACTATCATCCTTATGTGAACTTGTTACCTCATGATGGATTGAAAAAATATGACTGCTGTTATAAAATTCAGAATACCTGTCATATTCATGTGCCATGTCTTCAAGCTTCACAAGAGCATCATCTTTGAAATTTTCATATTCAACACTTGTACTTTGAGTGCCAACACTTGCAGACTCTTCTTCCTTCATTTCTCCAAGTGTAAGAGTAGCAATCTCATAAGAATGAGGAAGAATATCGCTGTCCCAAATCAGAACTTTGGAATCCTCTTTAATGCCTACATTGTAGTCCTCAAACACTATCGAGTCTTGATTTGTCTCATCTTCTTCCTCAATGATTTGGGTGGGAAGTGTCTCAAAGAAGTCTTCATCACTGAATGTCATAAGCTTGCAAGGTTCCTCATTATATGATTCTTCAATCCTCTCCTCAACTTGTTCAACTCCTACTCCATTTGCCTTGTCATTTTGTAGCCTAGGAATAGCTGATATAAAGGACTGATTTTCTGAATTATGCAAGGTGTGATTATGTCTACTCAAAAGTAGACAAAGATCAGCAATCTCTCTATCTTGATCTTTTACAAATTGGATAGCTTTATCTCTATCTCCAACCAATTGTAAATAGTCTTCTTTTATAAACTCCAAAGCTTCTTTGAAAGGATGTAAATGTGTATGAGAGATACCATGTCCCATTCCTTTTTGTCTTTCCTCTTTTTGGGCTGTCCAAATGAGGTCTTCTAGGTGTTTGTGAATGCTATCCAATCTTGACAATGCTTGAATTATTGTATCTTCCTTCACCACCATTTGATCTTGCAAGACTTCCCAAACTAAGGACTTTTGTTCCAACTGTCCTTGGCTGCCATAGTCTGATTTTTCATCATGTGTTGATGAAGAAGCAATATGACCATCCAAAGAATCCATACCATTGCTACCCATATCATTAACATGCTCTTCTTCTGAGTCATCTGAGAAGTCAAACTGTGGTTCTTGTATGGGAAAATCCCACTCAAAATTGGAATTGCTATTACTAGATTGATATTGATGCTCCATGTTTAGTGTTGTCCTAGAAGTTTCAGCAGCTTCAAATTCCTCAATTGCTGCAACTCTACTTTTTTCAAACCCTTCAAGACACTCAGCTGCAACAATCTTAGGTTCATTTGATAATTTTCCTTCTAACATCCCATCAATCATTCTTACTCCTGTTTCTAGAGAATTGGCATCCTCGTAGTCATTAAGCTCATCAAATTTAGGACTTGCAAAGTCCATTCTTTCAGCTTTCAGGTCTTCATTGACTTCATCAAAGAAACTCCAACACACTTCCACCACACTTGCCATAGGACTTTCAGCTTTGTGAATATCCATTACTCCACACGAAGACTCATCATCCCACTCAGCTGATTTATTTGATAATGACATGCTATCCACTTGCAGAGAATGAGGAACTTGTATACCAAAGGAGATTAACTCTTTTCAAGTCAGCTGATCCTTGAACTTCTCAATCTTCAGCTCCATTAGTTTTGATGTGAAATCATATGTTGCAGAGGATACATGCTCTTTCCTCCAAATGACCAACAAATCTAATTGCAACTGTGGGCAAACCTCATTACCTTCATCTAAAATCAGGGACATGATGCTGAGCATGCTATTTTTCACCTTATCTGAATGACGTTTTCTGATTCCAGAAATGAAGTATTCAAACATCAGGAGGATCAATTCATTGCACCTTAAATCAATCATCAGATAACATAATTTAATCTTTGCCATAATTTCCAAGATTTTCACCCTTTGACCAAAGGTAGGACTTTTTACATCATGCAGCCCTTGGAAACTCTTCACCATTAGCTGAAGTATAAATTTCATAGTATCATCATCATAGGGTGCCTTAGGAGCTGAAATCCTTGCAACTTCACTAATGCAAGTGACAACTGCAAGCCTTATCTCTTCATCATTATGTCTCATCAACTCTGGCTTGACCAACAAACACACCAAAGGAGCCAAAGCTTTACGCACTGCCTGAGAAGGTGATTGGTCAACCTTACATAAACAACCCTCTGCTTCATACAAATTTCTAAGAAGAACTTCTTTAGACCGAGGTAAATGTTCTAGTCTCCTACCAACAATCTTCAGCTTCTCTTGTAAATCCGAGATGGCTTCCTGTTCTTTGCACCATCTTTCAAATCCCTCTTCAATGGAAAACTGGTTTTGCTCCATTGATTTCAACAAAACTTTTAATGGCTCACAAACAAAAGCCATGTTGCCCAACTGAAAATGTGATCTGGCTTTGACAAATTGCAACAAGATCAGTTACCCAACAGGCTGGCAGGATAACTGAGAGCTCTGATACCACTGTAGCAATCTAACCTAATTTTTTCCAATTTTGCAAAGCTATGAACAGTTTTAGCATAAATGCATAAACAACTAAAGATGCCTTACACTTTTTGATCACCCAGATCCCAGGATTGGCAAGGTGAGAGCATACAGTGATTGGCTTACAATAGAAAATTATGCAAGAATGAAATACAATTCATCCGCTGAGGCGGGCATCCACATGATGTGTGAATTCACCACTTTATCAGTGGGTAATAGGCAAAAGAAAATTACATAGCCATCCACTTATTCAGTGGGAATACTCCACTTATGCAGTGGGTAGAAGAAAGAGATTCAGTTATCCTCATTGGCGGTAAACCATCCAGGGGTCTTTAATGTGATTACAATAATGATGAAATTACAACTGAAAACAATTTACCATAATGCTCAGTGAATATTGATAATGTCTCCTGGAGGATAGATCATCAAAACCCTGCATAGGATGGCATTAGTGAATCTTTAAACATGCTGTCCACAATGTAGAAAGGCTGATTGCTGAAGACTGATCAATAAATAGCAAGAAATAGAGTACTCTCAATTGTACGGCTGCCACAAAGATATCATTGTTGCAAACAATTCCTAGATACCAACACCCAACCCAAAACTGGTCACAATCTGATCTAGAATGCTTATCATTGCTGATCAAAACATAAGACAAAGCTTACTGATGTTTCACTGGTATTTAATGCAAACAATTCCCAGCATGAGGCCGTACGGCCCTAATGAAAAAATCCACTCACAGCTACAAGGAAACTTCACCAACCAAACTCATATCACTCAAATTGTAGGCGCCTTGGAGTAAGAAACTGACTCCATATGATATTCGAACTCAAACATCACTCAGTTTGCATTTAGCAATGATGGTACCCTGCTGGTACAGAATAGCAGAAGTACGGATTTGACCATATAAAATCAAAATTGCATTAAAGATAGTTGGAAACCATTAAGAAAGGGACGCCTATAATAGTAGATGACAATGCAATAACACAAGGATGCAAAGACACTTTGATAGATTTCTTTTTGGATGACACCACAAATTTGCAGGTACGACCAAGGGGTACGGCTGATCATAGAAATTCAAACTTTGTTCTAAAATTCTCAAAAACTCCCATAATAGGGGTACGGATGACACCACAAATTTTCCAGCGTGAATTTGTTTTACGGCATGAGACAATTCCGAGCACTATAATGCTCACATATAAAAGCCTATCGGCTAACTATAAACTATAAAGTTTAAACAATAAACAATGAGCATTAATGATTAAACACTAGTAAAACAACAATGAAGAATCTAAACAATAATAGAATTAATGATAATCATGAGATTGAAGATTCATAACAGCAATATTAAAGCATTTTGTTGTTCAAATTCTAAAATTAAAGTTCAAACTTCAAACTTCAAAATTAAAGATAAAATTAACTGTTAAACCCGAAGGTCTCAAACTTCAAAATACAACAATCTAAAGACTAATATCTATGCCTCATTCGGGCTATCAATATCATGATATTAGGGTTTTGGAAGGGGCGTGGGAGGGTTTGTGGACCCCACGCCCCAATTAAAATTAAAAAAAAACGGGTTGTATGCGTTAAGACATTGGGGGACACCTGGCTGTCCCCAGCCGTCCCCGGGATGGCCAGGCGTCCCCGATCCACTACCCACCGTCCCCAATTTTTCCTGCACGTCCTCGATACGTTTCGCAATTTTGCATTTTACTGGGGACACCAAGGGGACGTCCCAAGTCGTCCCCCCATCCCGGAAACGTCACTGGGGACGGGGACGGGGACGGGGCTGGAGGAGGTGGGGATGCGTCCCCTGTACCCCTGGTTCTCATAGTTGGCAGCACCTCTCCGAATCTCATGAAGAAGGGAGCATTTAGCTGGTCAGATGTGGCTAAGGTTGCTTTTGAGAAACTCAAGAGGGTGATGAGTTCATGCCCAGTGTTGGCACTACCAGATTTCACACAGCCTTTTGTGTTGGAGTGTGACGCATCAGGAGAAGGCATTGGTGCGGTGTTGATGCAGAATAGACATCCTATTGTTTTTGAGAGTAGGAAGTTGAGGGATGCAGAGAAGCTCTATTCCACCTATGATAAGGAGATGCTTGCCATCATGCATGCATTAGTGATGTTTAGGTAGTACTTGGTGGGTAACCGATTCGTGGTTAGGACCGACCACAATAGTTTGAGGCACTTCTGAATTGGCCACCACCACGAAACATTTCAGAGTTCAGAAATAAAAGTTAAATTAATTACTTTTTCCTCTCCAACTTAATAATTTCCTTTTTCCCATGTAAAGGCACTTAATTTGATGTGCACAAACAAATAATAAAACATTTTCCCTTTGCAATGAGCTAAACCCTTAGTCACTTTAATTTAATTCCACCCTTAGGTGACTTAAGTGAAAATAATAATAAAATAGCTCAATTAATCATCCCGACTTACGGAAAATCCCAAACTATAGAAAACTACAAAATAAACCATACCAACACCATCCAAGAGGTTTGGGATAAAGAATGACGCCAACTGGGTGACTTTCTAAAAATAGACGGCTTCTCCAAGAAGTTTGGAGAACAAATTGGAAAGCCTAAACTGTGTTTGAAAGCATCACTGTAATCCTAAACACCAACTGATCTCAATGCCAAAGAAAAGAATCCACTCCAAGAAGGGAACGCTACTTTATAATTAATATTACACTAAGTTGCTAATAGTTATTCCAAACCTTAGGCAACCTTAGTGAAATATTAATTAACTACTAGATAATAGTCCCAAGCTACAGAAAGCATAGAAATGCATTGGTCAAACAACTTTGACCATATCAAAGTGTAGTAGAAGACTTGGGATGAAAATTGGAGGCCATCAGGTGACTGTCTAAAAATAGCATATTTCTCCAAGAAGGTTGGAGAGCACCTGAGAAGTCGGAATTGAATTCCGAAAGCATCTGAGAACTCCAAATGACTAGCCGAACTTAAAACCATGAACAACTGCTTTGCAAGACTGAGCCACGGCCTACTCCAAGAACGTTGGAGTCCTCTCAAGCAAAGCTAATAGCATCTTGAAGACTAGGAACGGGCGAAATGTGCACAAAAGATCTATGCGCCGAAAAAGGGACACTACACTGTCCTGTACTAGGATCGACAACTTAGGTTAATGCATCAAATGTTAATGATAGACCTTTCTACTATAAATTTGTGCACACTATATTTATTTTAGAGTATGGGGTGCCCAATTATATTCACTTAATAGTTAATAGTAATCAATTGATGTATTGTGTTGCAATGATGTTTTGAGACTTTAAATATATACATGCTTTCTCTGCACTTGGATTCATGAGATCCTGAAAGGTATGCACAATAGTGTTATTCCTTGATTCCATGATTACGAACATTACCATGTGCAGCATATTTTTCACAAAGTGCAGTAACAAGATTGGAATCATTGATATGACCATGATCACTCAATTCAACAATATTCTTCTCTATGTTTTTGTTAGGGAGTTTTAGATTGAGCACATCCTTTTACTTCTTCAGCAGCTGTATCCAATGTAATGTGATCTCTTTTGAAGACTCAAAGTTGCCTTCATGTAATGACTCAGCCTTCTCAATCACATGACTTCAGGTTGGATGGATTCATTTGACTTTTAAAATAACTTGTCAAAAGTTTCCCATGTCTCCCATGTAGCCTGAGGAAATTCAAGATTCTTGATATGATAAAACAGCTCATCAGATACATGATGATACAAATGTCCAAGAGCAATATCTTTCCTATCAGGCCACAAATATATTTTCCTGTATCAACGAATTCCTTTTCACCCTTGAAAGGTTTCCTCCCTTCTTTTTCCTCCATAGGCTGTAAATTGAACCTGTAAGCTTAGGTTCAAGTTGATAGAATTCCACCATTGATGACTGGCAAAGTGGCAGGCAACAAATTCAAGATCAAAGTGTGCCCCAATAGAGAACAACACTTATGAGTGGAATTGCACGCTTGGAAAATGCAGTGGAACTGTCAAAAGTAAAACTGCAGTGGAACTGCAAACCCTAAAACTCAGTGGAAGTGTAGTCTCTGAAATTCTAGAGCAGAACTGCAAACTGGAATCAATCCAAAAAAAAAGTTAATGAACTACAGAGAAAGGAGCTTGAAACTAAAAGGTGCAAATTAGAATTTCCCACTGTCCAAAAAAACATCACAGAGTTATGCATGGGAACTGTTAAACTTGGAAATGGCAAACAGGAAGCATGCAACTAGAAATTGTATACAGGAATAGTTCAAACTGTTAATGGTGAACAAGAATTGTGTTTTTCAAAAAGATTTCAAACACCATTGATCAACAAATGATCTTCCATGCAGAGTTGTGTGGAAATAGATATAGATACACTATTAGATACAGATATGGTGAATTTTCAAAATCCCTTGATACAGATACAGCTAGATACGGCAACTATAAGGATATACATATATTCAATTATTTATACATCTAAGGCTATGGAACATAACTTTAAAAGTGTGTGCATGTGTGTGTGTATTGTCACAAACATAATAATTAATATAACAATGTGTGTGTGTGTGTGTGTGCATCCATTTTTTTTTATGTTTTACTACTTTTCTTTTTCAAATTTTGAATGCTTTTCCATAAACCCTAAACTGGATATGGCACTGGACACTGACAGTATAGTGTTGTATCTTGGATTCCTGATGTATGGAGATAAGGCCCAAATATAAGCTCATATATGGATATGGTATCCATGCCCTATCCTGGAGTATTGTATTTGTATCCAGTATCTGATACGTGGGTATGTGTATCCAGACGAGAGGGGAAGTATCTGGCAACTGTGCTTTCATGCTTTACTGTTATTTTGTCTTCAAACTTGTGGAGTTCTTCATGCCCAACAGCAGGGTTTGGTTTGCCATGATACCATGACAAATTTCATGGTTATATTATTAAAGCATCAAGCATATACACTATTCAACAATAACATTTGTGTACAGTATATTTGAGTTTAGATAGCATCCAAGAACATGCACTTTGTTATAATCAATTGGTCAATCACCTGCTAATCATTTTTTTGGATATTTGCTCATCCCTTTATATATGTAAATGATTTGCGACCTTAGTGGCATCACTAGCATAGCTGAAACCAAAGGATCTACCCTTGATTTGCACTATGCTTAATGATTTTCACTCACACAGTTGACATAGGGAACATTGGTCAATGTTTGCTCACATTGACACAGGATATTTACAAGGACATAGTTTTCATTTTCGTGTCATAGTTGATGAAATCAATGCTTAGCTATCTCTAGATTAGAAAATAAATCCTTATGCTTTATTTATATCATTTTACTATGCTTCTTGTAAGAGAAATGTGCTCAATTTGTATCAAGATATTTTATCTATCCCCTTCATATTGTCTGCAGATTCAGACATTGCTCAAGGAGATGGATGGTGAATTCTTAAAGGTCATCTACAAAACCAATTCAACTCAAACCTACATTGAGATTCAGTTTCCTTATGTTCCTATGTTCGTTGAAGGATGGGAATTTATTGTTTTTAGCTAGGTTCCATTGCAGCATTTGATCCCTCCTAAGTGCAGACCTCTTGAATTGGCTGTCTTATCTGAATGAGATTTCATCGATGTTTCCCTTTTCAATAATTTGCTATCAATATTCTGTACAAATTGGTTACTCAATAAACATGTCAAGTTTTTGGTGAACATTTAAACTGTCATGTTAGTACAATTTTTTACAGCTTGTGAATCACTGAATTCTAAATTTTTTAGTAGTCGTTGACATGCAATTCACTATCAAACTGATTGGATGGACACCAAAGATAATGATGAACCAATGCCAACACAGGTTATTCTACTTATGATTGTGAACTTAAAATATGGTTACAAATTACCGTAAGCACCATCATTATCATTCTGAAGATATTTGGTCTATTGCATATTGGCATTCTTTAAGCTATTGCTTAGGAGATGGATGGGGAATTCGTAAAGGTCATCACAAAACCATTTCAACTCAAACCTACATTAAAATTCAGTTTTATTACGTTCCTAAGTTCATTGAAGGATGAGAATTTATAGTTTGTAGCTTATGTCTAATGTGGCACATAACTTCTGAATGGGTTTTGTGTCATATCTAATTGAGGTTTCTCCAATGTTTCCCTTTTCAATAATTTGTTATTAGTTTTCTGTACAAATTGGTTACTCAATAAAAATGTCAAGTTTTTGGTGAACATTTAAACTATGATGTTAGTACAACTTTTTACAGCTTGTGAAAACTAGAATTTTTTATGTAGTAGCAGACATGCAATTCACTTTCACAATGATTGGATGGACACCAAAGATAATGATGTACCAATCCCAACACAAGGTACTCTAGTTGTGATTATTTACTTGTGTACTTACAAATATGGTTAAATTACTGTAAGGACCATCATTATCATTATGAAGATATTTGTTATGTTGCTGTAATGTTCCCGTTTTCCGAGTGATCACCTAATGGAGTTGGTTAGCCTATCCTCTTCCTGTAGGCTAAGCTGGAGGGCTAAGGGAATGGGCTAATTGATTAAATACTATATTTAATCAATTTATTTGGGCATATTGAGGATGTGAAGTGACTTTCTATATTTTTGTGAGTCATTTGGAAAAATAAAATAAATTAAATAAAATAGCTTTGAAGGTGGATGACCAAGGAAGAGCCCAAAAGATGTAATATCAAGTGCCAAAAGAGGTTTGCTCCTCTTGGAGAAAAGAATAAAAAATAAAATAAAATATTTCCTTTGTTTCTTGGTGCCTAGCATGAGGTCAGCCAAGAGTGAGGGAAAAGAAAATAGAAAAAATGATAATAAAATAAAGTGAGCGCCTAGGAGGAAATCGGCCAAGGAGGAAGGAAGAAAAGGAATAAAATAAAATATAATAAAATATTTTGCTAGAGGGAGGTTGGCCATGATGAGGTCTCATTAGATGGCTATAAAAGAAGGCAATTTGGAGGTCGTTTTCATCATTCACATTCATATCTTTTCATTGGAGATTCTTCTCTTTGGCTGCAACTTTGGTTCAGCATATTCCAAGGACGAAAACCCTTAGGAATATCGGTGGATTGGACGAAAAGTTAAAACCCAATCTCATCTTGGAGGTGGACTTGTACGGAGTTCATATTTTTACTTCATTGGAGTTTTGGAAGGAAAGAAGGAGCGACAAAGACATATTTGTTTCTGCAGAAACCCTGTAATTTCCCCTTATAGGATATTCCTGATTTCTTTACTTGCATACAATAATATCACTAGAAAGGGACATTAGAAATATTAGAGATCAATAAATTAAGATAATATTCAGTTCAATTCATAACACTATTAAGTATCGACTATGTTCAAGTCTTAATTCTTATTTCTCTTTCTACTCTTCAACCTTAGATGGGGAATTACTTGTCTAGGGCACGCTAAACCTTCTCCAATGTAATTGGGATGGGATTACTCCGCCTCTCCGTAACAACCTTGTCTAGGGTGCGCTAAACCATCTCCAATCCATCGGGATGAAATTACTTCGCCTCTCCCTAACAAAACCTTCTACCCTAAAGTTAGAGGCAATAGAAATAACTAAGTATTCACATCTCTTTCTAGTTGTCAACCACGGATGGGGAATTACTTGTCTAGGGTGCTCTAAACCTTCTCCAATGTAATTGGGATGGGATTACTCCGCCTCTCCCTAACAATCTTGTCTAGGGTGCACTAAACCATCTCCAATCCATCGGGATGGAATTACTTCGCCTTTCCCTAACAAAACCAACCTACCCTAAGGTTGCAGGCAATAGAAGTAGATAGACAATGAGATGAACATACCATTACTTAATATATATAGCAATTTTCATAATGTGTATATATATATATATATTCATGTCTAATGACAATCATTCAATTATATGTATTAGTAACTACTAATCACATGTTATTCATCATAAAGTTGGATACATTATACCAAGATAAATCTTACCCTTGTACCTTTGAGAACTCTTCAAGGAACTCTTTCCTTGCAGCCAATATACTGCTGTTCCTTAATATTAAATCTGCTGTTCCTTATATTTAAATCTCTATGTAAGAGAGAACTCTTTTTGTTCCTTTTATTTCTGCCTTTGTATATGGTATTCCTCTATGCTTGTTCGATTCCTATTATCTTTCAATATTTCTGCCTTTTATATATCTTTATGATGAGTGACATCCATTTTTAGAGGGTGATGTCTCTTCAAAGATTACATCCCTTAATATATGTGGCTGCCTCTTCAAGACTAATCGCAGCCTATATAATTTAATAACTCCTAGATAATGGATCGTATCTTAATCTGCACTTTTTATATTGAATAGTCTTTCTTTATGAATTGGTCTTAGTCTTATGTTATAATTTATAATTTATATTCATTTATTATATATAATCTCTATAATATTATTTTATAATATTAATTATAATATCTTATATAATATATTAATAATGAATAATAATAATAATATCTCTGCTTATTTAATAATATCTATTATATTAATAATAGATTTTCATTAAATATAAATAATAATATTTAATTTATGATATTTAAGTATTTAATTTATATAATATTTCATTTTGAATATATTTAAATATATTTACAATATATAATATTTAATTTAAATATATTCAATTTACGATTTATAATAATAGATTCATATCTTTAAAATAATCAAAGTCATTAGTATAGGGACATGACAACCCTCCCCACTCAAAATTGCTTGTCCCCAAGCAATCACAACGAGTTCTTTGCATTTTAACGTCTACCTTCAATGTGTTGAGACGAAGTCATGGTCTTGTTCTAAATGGATAGAACAATTGAGTTTGATGAAAATTTTCACATTTTCTTTTAAGATCTTCCTCCCTATTTATGGATTCCTAAAGAGCTAAGTTGCCTTTATTATGTCCTCAAAAATTGTTGTTTTGGCTTTTAAGAGATTGACCCTCCTAGGTCGATATGATACCTCAGTGGCCCTAAATCTCAATTGAATTCTTTAATGATGGTTTTGGATATCTTCTTAGATGAAATGCTCTTCCCTTTTTCACCTCAAGGTGTTGAGTGATATCCTTAGCATGTTAAATATGTAAGTGATTACACCAATTTATGGGTTACATGCATTGCCATGTAATTACATAATAAAATTGAAGTAGACAACCAAGTAGCTCAAGAATGCAAGCAACTAGCTCAAGCAAGTAGGCAAGTAGCTCAAGTAGACAAGCAAGTAGCTCAAGCAAGTAGGCAAGTAGCTCAAGCAGGCAAGCAAGTAGCTCAAGTAAGTAGGCAAGTAGCTCAAGCAGACAAGCAAGTAGCTCAAGCAAGTAACCGAATAGCTCAAGCCACAAAACATACATGTAAGTCGTAAAGTATACACTTAAATACATAAGTTGCACAAATACACGTACACACATAAGCCACAAGGTAAACTTTTGAATACACATAAATCACAAAGTATACACAGGATGGCAGGATGACTGCTCTGATACCACTTGTAATGTCCCCTTATAGGATGTTCCTGATTTCTTTACTTGCATACAATAATATCACTAGAAAGGGACATTAGAAATATTAGAGATCAATAAATTAAGATAATATTCAATTCAATTCATAACACTATTCAGTCTCGACTATGTTCAAGTCTTAATTCTTATTTCTCTTTCTACTCAACCTTGGATGGGGAATTACTTGTCTAGGGCATGCTAAACCTTCTCCAATGTAATTGGGATGGGATTATTCCGCTTCTCCCTAACAACCTTGTCTAGGGCGCGCTAAACCATCTCCAATCCATCGGGATGGAATTACTTCGCCTCTCCCTAACAAAACCTCCTACCCTAAAGTTAGAGGCAATAGAAATAACTAAGTATTCACTGTAATGTCCCCTTCTAACAAGCCAAAATTTTCGCAACCTTGCAAACAAATTCAACTTGTAAAAGAGAACATTAGTATTCAATTCTTCTTATCTAATCATATTAACCATAAAGATATATTAAATCAAACCTTATAATCATAATCTAAATGTATTCTATCTTTCACAATATCCATTATATATGTTTCATGATTCCAATTGGGAGAGATATACTTGGGTATACATGGTCATCAAACCACTTGCCCAACGAGAGAGGGTTTATAAAGGAGCAATCGGGGGGTCCATATTTTATTCCTTTGACTGGAGACCAACCCAAATCAAAGGCCCATCCCTTGTCCCGGAGAGGTACTCTAGACCAACACGAGACAAGGGCCTATCCATTACTTGACGGTTCTCTTGACCAACACAAGATAATGGGAATGTATCGGTCTTTAGCCGGATGGTAGTCTTGACCAACTACGGCATCAACCATGATGTCGGTCTTTAGTCGGATGCTACTCTTGACCAACTACGGCATCAACCATGATTATACCTCATTGCTCACCCATATCCCTTCATCTCGAACTATGAGTTTGGTTGATATGCCATGAACCTCTACCCTCATCCCTTATCTTTCATGTTTAAGTAATGTTCTTGTTAAGTCATCTTTACTATCTCATTGTTTGCCATTCGCTAGGAATCATATCATTTTCATCAAATAAACATTCTTGTATTATGTGCATCTTTTATGATAAACATTCTTATTCTATATTGAACATTTATTCTATGATGTGCATATCTACTTTATAACATTCTTATCCTATGCTAACATTTGCTTGTTCATATGTATATTCATTCTATCCCATACTTTATTAACATATATATTTCATAATAACATCTTTTATATAAATTGAACAAGTTAAATATACATACTTACCTGCTGTAGCTTTACCTCAGATTTCTTACCTATTGTTGCGGTCTTCTTTCTATTTTCCAATGTTTTCCTTGCTCGATGGAATGACTAATATAATTTTTATTGTATTGCTTCTGCTGTTTATATATTATATAATATATACTTTTACACACTTTTTCCCATCATACTCCCTTATGCCCTTTTATATATTTCCAAGGGTTTACTGTGGGTAAAAGGATATACCCTTTCCAACGGTTGCGACTTTAATTTAGTTAACAAGGATACAATTTGGTGATAGCTGGTGTCAACCAACTTAATCGCTACACAAGTCTTATTACTTAATAAACTTGTCTTATAATGGTTGTAATTATAATTGCGGCATACATACTTTTATTTATATTTGTTATTTATATTATATATATAATTTAATAATATATAAATTATTAATATTTATATTTATCATTGTCATTTATGACTCTTGTCAATTAGAATAGATATATTATATTTTAATTATAGAAAGAATATTAATATAGTAATATTATTTATTAGATAATAAGTATTAATAATAATATATATTTACTTAAATATACGTAATTATTTTACCAAAGCAATTTCACTGACTTTTATCATGTTGTTCAAATCTTTAATTTAAACAATGTCTTAATGTCGGGACATTTATAATATTTATAATAATTAACTTATAATATTATATTTATGTTTATTCTTATACAATATAATAATATATATATATATATATATATATATATATATTTTAATAATATTTATATTTATAAACATGTATTGTTATATTATAATCATAATAATAATTAATATTAATATTTATTATCATATATTGTTATTATATAATAATAATATCCTATTTATTTATATTTATATTAATGATTATAATTGTTATTTATATTTATAATTTTTATAGATAACATCATATGATATTATATATATTTATTAATGGACTATGGCTAAATTTTTAATTTAAACAGTTCCTTGATATGGGGACATGACAACCCTCCCCACTCAAGATTGCTTGTCCTCAAGCAACTATAATTAGGTGTCCTAAAGTAATATTTTATAACATTATATTTTATTAGGTTTCCTTTTATATAAAATAACATTAAACTCACCAATAATATAAAATAAACTAAAAAATAAACTATAGTGCCATAAATAATATAGTGCCCTAAAATAATAATTTATAAATAGGGTTTTATCTTTTAAATTTTCACAACTATATTCTATAAATAATTTATTTTATAACTATATTTTATTAAGGTTTATGTACACAATAAATACTTTGGGTTAGTTGTTTACATATATTTTAATTTGTTTTTTTTTCACCCCATAGGTTACCCATAGGTGAAATATATTACTTTTTTAACCTGTAGGTTACCCATAGATGAAAATAACTTTGTGAAATATATTACTTATAAGAACTAAATAGATATATATATATATATATATATATATTTATTAAGAGTTGTTTTATTTTTATTTTTTCTTTATTTACTCACTATTTATTACTTATTACATATTTGTAAGTAGATTTTAATTTTTTAATGTTGCATCATAACATATTTAGTAGATTTTAATAATTTTTTTTAAAAAAAAGTTGCATTTAGCAATGTATTAAACACCACTAGCAATTCATGAAATTCATACTTACGATTTTCATTGATTCTTATTTTTTTATTTATTTATTTTTTGAGAATTGGAAGTCAACTATTATTCACAGAATGGCAGGAATACTGCTCTGACTGTAATGTCCCCTTCTAGAAAGCCAAAATTTTCACAACCTTGCAAACAAATTCAACTTGTAAAAGAGAACATTAGTATTCAATTCTTCTTATCTAATCATATTAACCATAAAGATATACTAAATCAAACCTTATAATCATAATCTAAATGTATTCTATCTTTCACAATATCCATTATATATGTTTCATAATTCCAATTGGGAGAGATATACTTGGGTATACATGGTCATCAAACCACTTGCCCAACAAGAGAGGGTTTATAAAGGAGCAATCGAGGGGTCCATATTTTATTCCTTTGACCGGAGACCAACCCAAAGCAAAGGCCCATCCCTTGTCCTGGAGAGGTACTCTAGACCAACACGAGACAAGGGCCTATCCATTACTTGACGGTTCTCTTGACCAACACAAGATAATGGGAATGTATCGGTCTTTAGCCGGATGGTAGTCTTGACCAACTACGGCATCAACCATGATGCCGATCTTTAGCTGGATGGTACTCTTGACCAACTACGACATCAACCATGATATCGGTCTTTAGCCGGATGGTACTCTTGACCAACTACGACATCAACCATGATTATACCTCATTGCTCACCCATATCCCTTCATCTCAATCTCTGAGTTTGGTTGATATGCCATGAACCTCTACTCTCATCCCTTATCTTTCATGTTTAAGTAATGTTCTTGTTAAGTCATCTTTACTATCTCATTGTTTGCCATTCACTAGGAATCATATCATTTTCATCAAATAAACATTCTTGTATTATGTGCATCTTTTATGATAAACATTCTTATTCTATATTGAACATTTATTCTATGATGTGCATATCTACTTTATAACATTCTTATCCTATGCTAACATTTGCTTGTTCATATGTATATTCATTCTATCCCATACTTAATTAACATATACATTTCATAATAACATCTTTTATATAAATTGAACAAGTTAAATATACATACTTACCTGCGTACCTCGGATTTTTTACCTATTGTTTCGGTCTTCTTTCTATTTTCCAATGTTTTCCTTGCTCGATGGAATGACTAATATAATTTTTATTGTATTGCTGCTGTTGTTTATATATTATATAATATATACTTTTACACACTTTTTCCCATCATACTCCCTTATGCCCTTTTATACATTTCCAAGGGTTTACCGTGGGTAAAAGGATATACCCTTTCCAACGGTTGCGGCTTTAATTTAATTAAACAAGGATACAATTTGGTGATCGCTCGTGTCAACCAACTTAATCACTGCACAAGTCTTATTACTTAATAAACTTGTCTTATAATGGTTGTAATTATAATCGCGGCATACATACTTTTATTTATATTATATATATAATTTAATAATATATAAATTATTAATATTTATATTTATCATTGTCATTTATGACTCTTGTCAATTAGAATAGATATATTATATTTTAATTATAGAAAGAATATTAATATAGTAATATTATTTAATATTATTTATTAGATAATAAGTATTAATAATAATATATATTTACTTAAAGATACACAATTATTTTACCAAAGCAATTTCACTGACTTTTATCATGTTGTTTAAATCTTTAATTTAAACAATGTCCTAATGTCGGGACATGATAGACTTTATAATATTTATAATAATTATCTTATAATATTATATTTATGTTTATTCTTATATAATATAATAATATATATATTATAATAATATATATTAATATTTATATTTATAAACATGTATTGTTATATTATAATCATAATAATAATTAATATTAATATTTATATTTATTATCATATATTGTTATTATATAATAATAATATCCTATTTATTTATATTTATATTAATGATTATAATTGTTATTTATATTTAGAATATTTATAGATAATATCATATAATATTATATATATTTACTAATGGACTATGGCTAAATTGGGGACATGACAAACCCTAAAGCCAAATTGTAAGATTTGTGCCAAATACAATTTGGAGGAGTGAAGATAAATTCAGATTTTCAGATCAGACTTGGAGCGCCATCATTTGGAGGGTCTTGAGCATTGATTGTGCTAGGGCTTTAACCCTAGGTTGAGCGCCAAGGAGGGCGATTTCAGTTTGGAGTGTGGGAGTCAACCCTAACCGCCGCCACCTTCATCTTGCATGCCATTTGTCATCTTCAAAGGTGTGCCGCCTTGTTATAGGAGTTCGCCCATCTAGGGTTTGCTGATTGACATCATCATTCGCCATTTGTGGTATGTATAAACTTATGTTTAGGTCTGATTTGTAAGGGCAGATTTCTGGGCTATGTTTGGGCATGTTTGAGCCTATACATTTGATGTAATTCCAAATCAGAATATTCAGATTTGTAGCAGCAGACTTATATATTCAGAAATCAGGATTGTTTGTCATTTGTTTGCATTTGATTGGTCATATCTTGTGGATTGAGTTCATGGTTGATGTTACCTTCATATGAGTACATGATTGGCATTTTTATTTGAGCATTTTGGCACATATATGTTCGCTGTCCACAATTATTTATAAATCAGAAATAAAAATCAGAATTCAGATTTAGGGTTTGGGAAGAATAAAAATAAGAATTCTAGGGCAGATCTGATTAGGGATCTTACACCTTAGTGTTGAAAACTAGGGCAAAAGTCACGAGTTTTGCATTTAAAATTGTGGGAAGAATGATTCAATTGTCTTTTCTTAGTAGTTGAGTGCAGTCATGGTTACCTGAAAGGGCTTTTACAGTGGCAGGATTCACTTTTGTAGTAGTCAAGTGCAGTCATGGGTGCCTGAAAGGGCATTTACAGTGGCAGGATTCACTTTTGTAGTAGTTGAGTGCAGTCATGGGGGATGATTTCTCAGTTGCCTTAGTGTTGAAAATTGGGGCAAAAGTCACGATTTTTGCATTTAAAATTGTGGGAAGAATGATTCAATTATCTTTTCTTAGTAGTCGAGTGCAATCATGGGTGTCTGAAAGGGCATTTACAATGGCAATGAACATGCAAGAACAAAGGATTTATAGTCACGATTTTTTTTTTATTTAATTTAAATTTAATTCTAGTAATACTAAAATACAAAAATTGGGCATTTCAAATGCTTTTTTCCATGATCGTTGTTAATATGACAATTGTACAATTTTGTATTAACATTTCAGTGTTTCACTCAATTCAGGATTTTAGTTTTCAATGTTGAATGTTGATTGTTAAATGTTTGATTTTCAATGTTCAATGATAATTCTGAATCATCTTTTTTCAATGTTCAATGTCATAGATGTTATTGTTATCTGATTTTCAGATATTCAGAATGTTTAATGATGTTTAGCAGTTTAATTATACATTTGAAAAGTTATAAGTATATATAAAATTTGCCATCCCTAAAATTTGGGAAAAGTTTCACCATCCTAGAAACTTCGCACCCCATATCTTCATCCCCAAAACTTAGAGAAACATTGTGATTATGTGTATTTATGATGTCATGAATCAGATCATGCCATTTTCCTTCTTGGTGTTCACACTTGGACATGTTATCTAGTTTTTTCCAAAGTCTATCTTCCATTACTTAATGCACTCAATATCTTTGCCATGGAGTGGAGGCCTACTTAGGGGTCTAACAACAACTCTCCTTTAAGAGTTTCAGCCTCATTCAATCTGGCTTCTCTAATGAAAAGTAAACTGACCCAATTTGTTTCTTTGAAGGTTTTATCTGACCATTCAATAAGGTATTCTTTGACTTCTCTCTGTCTGAATTTCCTTTCATAGATATTGCAGCTGGAAAATTGAACCTATTTCCAAAAAAAAAGCTAAGACTAAAACTTTTCAAACCAAAATAAATGATCATTCATCTGATGCCTCTTGCTAAAAACAAAAATATCATAGTGTAAAAATGCTGCAAATAACAGAGATGCATGATATTGGAGGGTGCCAATTGACCCAAGTATTCAGTTCGCTTAATCAATACTTTAGGATCAAAAAAATGTCCAATGAGAGAAATTCATGTTTTTTCATTTTTTTGGTCCCACCCTAGATATAAAAACTTTGATTGGGATCCCCAAATTCCTTGCTTTGTTTCCATATCTAAACTTGGCATGTACAACAAAACCAGTTTAACTGAATTTAAGTAGCGATCATGCTTTGCATTTTTCCTCTCATTGTTTATTTCTATTATCTTATTTGAGAGGATTCTTGTCCCTAGAAATTGTAGTGCACTGAATTATCTAGTTTGTGTTTTGATGATTCAAAGTAATGCCTCACAGAATATTGAGCAGAAGTCAAAAATGGGTACTTAAAGTGGTATTATTGCTTCTAATTGATGTATAAGATAAAGTATAACAATTCTCTGTTCTTTACTTGTAGTTGAAAACAGACATTTCTTCTGGATTTTATGTTTATTAATGCTTATCTTATGCATATAACATTCAAATGAGTTGATGCATGGTATGCTCATATATCTACTTTGCATTTGACTCCACTTAATGTATGGGGATTTAGTTTTACTCTTGATTTGGGGAAGAATCACTATGTTAAAATATCAGCATTGCTATAATGCTTTAACTATTTTGACAATTGTTAGATTTCAGTGGCAGAGGCTAAATTATGAGCCTTATAACATGAGCTCTTCTATTATTAGAATATTGCTAATGCAATTAAATTACTTCTTTGGATTTGCACAATGCATGTTACTAGTTGCCCCTTGTAGCCTTTAGAATATAAAAAGACTAGTACATAATGTTTAATGAAACACCAGCTGGGGTAACGATTTGTTGTTTGAAAGTTGTGAACATCTGATAATTTCCTTTCTTGTAGTTTGAAGTTTTATTAGAGGAGCTAAAAGAACAGGAATCAAGCTCCAAGCCATCATGGCATTCAATTTGTGTCATTCACAATAAAATCAATTTCTACTTTTGACATTTAACTGAAGCTGTAATATTCACTTTTTCAGGTTCTACTTTGCACACATGACATGATAAAGCTTTCACTGTGGGATGCAATGCACACCCAACAAGCAGATCTAAAGAAAGTCGAGGTGGACCATCTTAGACGCTCATTGAATATTCTTTTGGATAAGAAAGATATTATATATTTTCTATCTATGGCAGAAAAGACCTAAAATAACTAATGAACACTCACACTTTTCAGTTGAACATAGAAACTGACAATTACAAGTCTAACTTGGTTGCATTAAATAAAACAAATACATGAACAACTATGAATTAAATATGAAGTGTTGCATACAATGCTACAAAACTTGTTTCAATAAAGACTGCAATACAAAGATTGCAATAATTACCAAATCATACTTAATTCATAAGATAATTTAACATGAAAGTCAGATGAACTCTTTGAACAACAGTTTCAGTAGTAGGCATAAAAATTACTATTGAAAACCTAAGGGCAAATGGCAATTATTTATAATGGTTTACAAAACATTGCATGAAAATTAAATAAAAACTAACCAAATCTTCTAAGCTAGAATAGTTTGCTTGCACACAAAGGAAATGCAAAATACTATTTTGGCCAATAAAATACGATTTAAAATTAGAAATAAATTTTTGATAAGATAACTATGACTGAAATAAATCTCCTAAATAATGATCCAAGACTTGACATCTCCTGAAATAAGAGATCTAAGAATGGGACTCCAAGAATAGAAGAAACCTCAAAAAGCACATTCTTCCAAGAATAGCAACAACTAAAAATAGCTATGTTCCATGACATTTAGGGGACGGGGATGGTGGGACAATCGGGGACGCATTTTAGGGGCCATTTTTTGGGGACGTCTGTATATATATACATAGGGATACTCAAGTTTCTACAAGTTTAACCATATAGGACATCAAAATTTAAGTTCAAACATTCATATATGTATCGAATTCAATATTAAAACTAATTGGTGTGAATGTCTTTATCAATTTCTGCCAAAAGCTGATTTGAAATACCCATTTCATTGTGTAATTTAATGCAAATTCTAATCTCTTGCTTTCGAAGACTGATTTCCCCAAGGAGAGAATGTGTGCAAGATGTCATTTTTCATTCTAACCCTTGGACATTCAAGGTTGCTTAAGAGAAAAATGACTTCTTTTTGGTGCTCTGAAATTGGATTTTACCATTGTGAAATTTCTGATCTTAAAGATAGATCACGTAATTAATGAAATGTGAAATAAGCGACTGTTAGGGTTGGACGTGTGTGCATCAACTTTTGTCTCATCAAGGGAGGAAGGTCAGTCAAATGCTAATTCATGAATTGAATTCTACCTATTGAATATTACTATCTTGTGTTTCATATTCTGTTTAAGTCACATGTTCATTTAGTCAATTGACTAATCAAATTGAGCAAATTAAAGGGATCAATATTTTATCCTCTCCAAAATAGGCCGTGTCATATATTGTTGGTCCGTTAAAAAGTATACAATGAATACATCACCTTTCATGTTTGTTATGCTGATTGCTTTTGTCATTGTTGTAGCCTTTGTTGCTCGCCATATCATTCACATGTCAAAGAAACAAACACAGTAATGCCAAAAAAATAATGATTTATTTTTGCATTGGGGACACCTAGACATCCTTGGCCATCTTGGGAATGGCCAAACATCCCCTTGATGTTCTGTCTTTTTAGTACATGTCTTAGGGATGTCCTGACATCTTGGAAAAAATTGGGGATGGCTAGGAGACGTCCCTTGCTGTCCCACTGTCTTAGAAATGCCATTGGGGACAAGGATGCCGGATTCAGAGCCGGGGATGCGTCCCCTTGGAAGATAGAAAAATAGCTATCCAAGAACCCCACTCAATGGTCCTTGTGCAGAAGTAGCATCCTTGATACTTTGAAGAAACTCATGAACTCTGGGTTCATTAGGTACTACCATTAAATCCATTTGCACAATTTGCATTTGTACCACATATCTAGCCTTCAACATCAATGCCTCTAATTCTGCTGATTTTTCCTCGCCTTTTTGGACGTGTATAGCGATTTTGGCCAACTCATACATGTTACTCACATGTTGGGCTTTTCCAAATTTGTTTTTACTAATCGTTGAAACTGACTCTGTACCTCATCCAGATCAATTGACATGCCATGCTCATCAAGGTACTTACAAGGGATAGTTAGTTACAAAATAGGAAACAAGCTCTTCTACTTCATTCAATTTATTTTTTATTCATACACAGTAGAAATAGTTTAATCAAGCATCCTCATAAAAAAATTGTATTGCCCCCTTCCACATAAAAAATTGTTTTTCTTGCAGCTTAATTAATCTTAGGGTGTTGGTAGGTTTAATCTTTTTTGCAATTTGTTCATAAATTGGAAGCTTATTAGCCATACCTTTTTCCATTTCTGAAATTTCATATTTTACCTCTTTTGATTTGGCTATCCAATCATATAACTTTCCCAACACTCTAGTAACTTGTTGATATATCATATATCTCATCAATCCTATTGCTTAGTGTTTTTCCCATGTGCAACTAGCTGATCTACTTGTCTCTGCTCACGGGTTGATTGAAGAATTTGAGGCACAAATCCTGTAGGGCTAGGAACAAGTTGCAAGAGATGAACAATAAACACTTTGTCTTTTTCATTCATGAGGATTCTTTCTTTGATCTTCTCAGCGACTACCTCCAACATATTAATATCACCATGGTGTGTAGTATGTACTAGCCCCCAAATCGCTCTTGACTATCTGAAAGTTTGTTGGCTCAACATTCTGTGTATTCTCCTGTGGAGGAATAGTAGCCACCATAACCAAATGACCATCTGTATCTCTCTTCATCCTAGATTGTCTCTTGGGCTCTTTCGGCTCTGATTCTTAAATGATGGAACCAAAGTTGATTTGATAAGGTGGAATTTTCCTCTTTTTGTTAACCACAGATTTCACCCACTTTGGAGCTTCTTTTCCTTTATCTTGCATTCTCAGGGAATTTCTAATGGGAGAATTGATATCAATGATATGGGGTAATTTGGGAGAAGGGATTGTATAAATAGGAGATGGTGGAATTTGGGAACAAGGTGGAGATGAAACAAGGGGAGTAATAAGAGATTTCTGCTGTATGGATGTCAAGGCAACATCCATAGGTATGTTAAGTGAACATGGTCTAATCAGTGATGGAGGAGACCGAGAAGGAAGAGAAGTAGGAGGAGAAGGAAACATACGAGTGGATGACATAATTTGTGGTTCTTTACATTGCTAAATAATAGGAAAATCCCAACATTCTTCTTAGCAACTAATTTCAACTTTCCAACATTCTTTGGTAGCATGAATTTAATTGTGTAGGATGAGCTAGAGAGAATCTTAAGTTTTTCCATCTAGGCATTTGCCATAAGTGACTTCAGTCTAGGGCCACAGATGGAGTCTTACAATGTAATACTTGAAATGTTTATTTTCCATGCAATGAATGACCTGATGATGTGACTTTCCAGCAGACAGTATCTGGGATGAAGGTGAGGTGAGTTAAGTGAAGTCAATTCTTCTCTAGAACACTAGACTTGTGTCAAGTAGGAATTACCCAATCTATCAAATATTTGATGGTTCTATTCATGAGGATCCAATTAGTAAAGTATTTTGAGTGCTAGGGAAAAGAGTAAAGACATATGTAAAGACAAATGAAACTAAAAATGACAACTTTGTTTATTATTTTAGCGAAAGATATCCCTTCATCATAGCTTCTGAACCAATTGATTAATTGTTAAGAGATAGCTGCCTTTCTTAGGCTAGGTGTAACACCCACTCTAATCTAACAAAATTATAAACTTACATCTAACAACAACATTTCAGCGGAAAGATTAACTAACTATTATGAAAATAGTATCAAATGCAATAGAATTCAAATTTCAACTAACTTTCATTTTCAGCTGAATTAATCTTTTCTAACAGAATATGCATAATCAAGAATAAACTAACTAACTTTTGATTAACTATATTTGTCCAATAAAATTCAAATATTAAGATAGGAAGAGAGATTAAGAAAAGTACAACTTGAATAGTTTCCTGCTGATTTGTTTGTAAGATCCTCCTCTAGATTCTGGAAAAAGAAATATCAACAAGGGCTTTATCCACCCAACCAAGACCAACTGGTCTCCCGTGTTTCTTCAACTGAAGAAACACGACCCTTCACGAGGGTGATTAGCGAGGAATCTAATACCAACAATATGCCTCTGAGCCTGGTGTCAAGAACCTATACCTCCTGATCGATCTTTTCCCTAAAGGTACCTCCTAACTGGAAAGATCACTCTGACCAGTGGTATATCTGGTACTTGATAGCTGACAGATGCCTATACTGCATTGTAACCTTGGCCAAGGATTTCTGATAATTATCTGACACTACTGTGTCGTCAGCATTCACCCTTGCTCGGCATTGACATTATTTCATATGTTTCTTTTTGGTTACAGGTTTGGATGAAAATCATGTATAATCCACTTGACATACTTCTAGATTTATAAGAGATACGACATAAGAACATTTAGACAGAAAGGTATCCTTTAACTCAGTGACCGAAGTCAAATTTCTCAATGAGAATATATAAGTGGATGTAAGTATATATATATATATATATAGATATAAATATATAGGGATATAGACATACTTCTGCAGATTCAAAAGATTTGGAATTGAAAGACACATACGGATTTAGGAGATCGTTCATGAATCGCAGAATAGAAAATACAGAGTAACAGAATGAATTGTAATTACGATTAGCTATGGCTATCCAAAATAATGTATTTCTATCCATCGCATGATGAACTATAGTATATTGAAAGGAACCATTGTCTTGCATGAATAAGCTTTTACAAGTCGAGGCAGAGGAATATGCGACTGCAAAGACAAATCTTGATTGCTGGATTGGTTCTTTCTACTGCTCCTATGATATTGATTCTACAGAGTAAGAAAAGATATGAAGCTCGTGCACAAGGATTATATGGTTCGGATTTCTGAGTTGCAGTGACGAGGACACTCCAAAGAATGCAAAGCAATGTTCATAGCACAACATACAAATCCTGCGAATGCTTTTGGAAAGAGGGTGCGAATGCTACTTCCAAAGATTGAGTAAAGAATGACGATGAAAAGGATGAATGCCAACAAATAAAGGCATGCCCCCTCCTTCCCCCGTCCGCATGCAAGAAGGAACATTTCCTTCTTGGGCGGAGTGGAGGAGTTACACACAAGACTCCAGCTCGCACACCACCAAGCGCTCCTCAAGAGGTGAGAGAAAATATATTTTATTTAATATACATAAGGAAAATAACTCTTACCAACTTGAAATATATACGTATATATATGTGCCTTGGGCCAAGGCTACAATGATATAGTTGTCTAGACTTAGACTTAGGCATTATTGTTGTTTTTCGATTCTTGTAACCACACCTCTCCTTGTTGATATCCCTTTTTCTTGACAATTGATTTATCCTACAAACACTTTGACAATTAATGGAGGTTAAATCATTTCCTTGATACGAACATTAATATATATTATATCCATACATCCATTCTCACATATAATTGAAAAATATTCGCATATAGAAGAAAATCATTCTCACATAATTATACACATTATCCAATGAATAAATTTCATATTCACATGAAAGCAGTTATACACAACTAACAACATAACCAACGTTTCATTGTTCAGAAGAAGGGGATGTAACATATTCTTCCCCTTAAGAATCATCGTCCTTGATGATTATTTATCAATATTTATCAAAATTTAACAACATAGTCTCATATACGTCTTAATTGTTTGGGAATAAATAAGGAAACTTTTGATGAATCTCATCATAATCTTTCCAGGTGGCATTCTCTTTTGAATACTGGTCCCACCGGACCTTACATTGTACCACCTCATGATTACGTAAGTGCAGCGTACGTATCTTGAGTACTCGGAGTGGCTTTATTGTGATCACCCTAGTGTCCCGTACCTGCAATGATTTCCAATCAATCATATGTTTAGAGTCTGCATAATATTTCTTGAGATAGGAAACATGAAATACATTGTGAATTCTGGCGAGAGTCGGGGGTAGAGCAATTCTGTATGCCACAGGATTGATAATTTCTAGAACTTCAAAAGGTCCCACGTATCTTGGGGCTAACTTAGAGGCTTTTCCAAATTTTATAGAGCTTTTCTGTGGTTTTATCCGCAAAAGAACTTTTTCTCCCACTACGAACTGTCTGGGAATACGTTTTGCATCAGCATAACTCTTTTGCCGGTCATTGGCCTCTTTCAGTCTCTGCCTGATTATTCTTACCTGCTCTTCCATTTCTTGAAGCATTTCAGGTTCTAGAATGATCCTGTCTTCCCACCTGTTCCAACTTATAGGGGTTCTACATTTCCTGCCATACAGTGGTTCAAAAGGTGCCATTTTTATTGCTGACTGATATGAGTTGTTATAAGCAAATTCTACCAAGGGTAAATATTCCTCCCACCTGTATTGTTGATCCATACAGTACATTCTAAGTAGATCTTCTAAAATTTGATTTACCCTTTCCGTCTGACCATCTGTCTCGGGATGATAAGCTGTACTAATATTTAACTGAGTCCCCAAGGCTGAAAATAAGGTCTGCCAAAATCTGGATGTCATCCTGGCATCTCTATCTGATATGATCTTTTTTGGTATTCCATGGAGACGACAAATTTCCTGTACAAATTTTCGTGCGATCACTGGTGCCCCATCTATCAAATTTCCTGGTATGAAATGTGCCACTTTGGTGAGTTTGTCCACTACCACCAATATGGCATTATGCCTGTTCCTAGTCATAGGTAAACCTTGTACAAAATCCATACTAATAATTTGCCATTTCTAATTAGGTACGCTATGAGGCTGAAGTAATCCTGCTGGATGCTGATGCTCTACTTTGACCTTCTGACATTCAAAACATCCTGCCACAAATCTTGCTCTGTGTCCTTTTTCATTCCTTTCCAAAAATATAACGGTTTGACGTTGGCAATCATCTTGGTTACTCCTGGGTGTCCTGAATATGGTGCGGTGTGTACTTCTTTCCATATTGTTTTCCTTAACCCAGAAGATCTTGGAATATACATCCTACCTTTAAATCTCAAAAGCCCATCTGCTTCAATGTGAAAATCTTCATATTTAGGCTCCTGTGGATTTGACTGAAGAGCTTCTCGAACTTGCAAATAATATTCATCTTCATTTAATTTCTGAATCACCTGAGTTCTAAAATCAGTGTTGATTGACACCATGGACGTTATATGCTTCCGTCGACTCAATGCATCAGCTACTCTGTTTTCCTTGCCCTTAATGTAACTGATTTCGAAATCATAATCTGCGATTAACTCCATCCATCTTCTCTGGCGAGCATTTAGATTGGGCTGAGTAAATATATACTTCAAACCTTGATGATCTGACTTAAGTTCACAAGTTTTTCCTAATAAATAATGTCGCCACATTTGCAGGGCATGAACAATAGCTGCTAACTCTAAATCGTGGGGTGCATAATTTTGCTCATATTGTTTCAATTTCCGAGATTCATAAGCCAACTACTTTTCCTTCTTGCATTAACACTCCGCCTAATCCATCTCCCGACGCATCTGTTATAACTACAAAATGACCATTAGGATTTGGTACTATCAATATTGGGGCGGTTGTTATTTTTTCCTTTAATAGGTTAAACGCCTCTTGACATTTTTCAGTCCATTCGAATCTTTTTCCTTTTCTTTGAAGAGAGGTAATGGGGTGAGCAATTCTAGAAAAATCTCTGACAAACCTTCTGTAATACCCAGCTAATCCCATGAAACTTCTAGCCTCAGGAACATTCTTCGGTATTGGCCAATCCACTATAGCTTTTATCTTAGCAGGATCCATTGCAATTCCTTTAGTTGATATTATATGCCCCAAATATTGTATCTCTTTCTGGAAGAAGGTACATTTTGACAATTTTCCATATAGTTTATGTTCCCTTAACCGTTGAAGAACTATTTGAAGGTGTTGAAGGTGCTCTTACTCATTTTTGGAGTAGATAAGAATGTCATCTAAGAATACCAATACAAACTTATCTAGGCAATCTCTAAAAACACTGTTCATTAAATTCATGAATGCGGTTGGGGCATTGGTGAGTCCAAATGGTAGAACTGTGAACTCATAGTGTCCATATCTAGTTCTGAATGCCGTCTTATGAATGTCTTCCTCTTTTAACCTGAGCTGATGATATCTCGACCTCAAATCTATTTTTGAGAATATTGTAGCGCCTTTCATTTGATCAAAAAGATCATCTATTCGAGGTAAGGGATATTTGTTCTTGATGGTGAGCTTATTTAGCATTCAATAATCTATACATAAACGAAGAGTCCCATCCTTCTTTTTAACGAAAATCACTGGGGCACCCCATGGTGAAACACTCGGTCATATCAAACCCTTATCCAGTAATTCCTGTAATTGTGCCTTTAGCTCCACCAGCTCTAAGGTGGTCATACGGTAAGGTACTTTTGAAACAGGTTCAGCCCCTGGTACTAGATCAATGGCAAAATCAAATATTCTTCTAGGTGGTAACCCAGGTAGTTCCTCGGGAAATACATCTTGATATTCCCGAAAATAAGGGTATTTTTCAGCGAAGGTCTCTTCCTTATCTTCAATTCCCATTTTCCTCTTCTTATTCTGGGAATGCTCTGCCCCTTCTTTGACTGCTTTCATCTTGACCACAAACAATTTACATCCTTTCCTTCTATTTCTTTTCAGCTGCATAGCCGAAATTTGTCGCACCTTAACTTCTCGTTGTTTCCCTTGAATCCTCACCGGGTTCCCTGAATCATCCATACATTCTACTATCTTAGCATAACAGTCGACCTTAGCCCTATGTTCTTTTAACCAATTCATTCCAATGATCACATCATAGGAACCCAGAGGTGCTACGTAAAGGTTGACCTCTGTAGTAAAGTCTGGAAATTCAATCTTGGCTTCAAATAGACATTGCTCTACCTGAGCTCTCGTCTGATTAGCATATTCAACCATCTATGATTTGGCCATATACCCAATTCTTTTAGGGAACCTTCCCAGTAACTTAGGTGATATAAAGCATTCAGTGGCTCCAATGTCTATTAAAATAGTTATTGGGTTTCCATAAAGCATACCTGGGGTTTCTATGGGAGCAACCTGGTACTCTGCTTGTCTATTGTCAACTGCTGAATGAATTCTTTGTTGAAAAACGGTCTGTTGAGGTGGTAGAGGCTTCCGTTGCTGCTGTCCTTGCTGGTTCTTAGAGGGACACTGATTTGTGTAGTGCTCACCTCCACAATTGAAACATCCTCCGGGTGGTCCCTTCTTTTCAGTACTTTTACTAGTGTGGTTTTCATCCTTCCAGGGGTTGTAATTATTCTTTTTAATCTGATTATTCTTGTACCCCTTCTTTTTGAAATTTTGCTGTGACTGCTCCCACTTGCCTTTGTTATGCTTCCTGTCCCTGAAGGAATCATCTTTCTTCAATCTCTGCTCTTGCCGAACAACTTTCTCGTAAGCCTCATCCATAGTCCAAGGCGCCAAAACATCTACTGGTCCTCCAATAGGATTGTTTAGCCCCATTATGAACTTTCGTACTCGAAAGTTTTCATCCTATTGGTACTGTGGAACATATTTGAGTAAACGGGTATATTTATCCCAATACTCATTGACAGTTAGAGGTCCCTGCCTGAGGTTTTCAAAATCTAACAGTTTTTTATCATAAAATAACTGTGGAAGCCATCTTTGGCGGAATATCCTCACAAATTGATCCCATGACACATCAACCACTGCCAATCCCATTTCAGCCCTTTTGTTTTCCCACCATGTGGCAGCTTCTCTTGCCAACTGGTAGGCTGCCCATGCTGCTTTAGAGTTATCCGAATAATCTCGAAGCTCAAAATACTTTTCCATTTCCGTCAGCCATGCCTCTGCGGCATCTCCCGAAGTAGAGCCTTCAAATTTAGGAGGTTTTATCTTTTGCATATCTTTGGCTAACTCATAGGCCAATCTACTTCTCTTGTATCCTATACTTAACGTTTTTGAGTTATCTTCATGCTGGTCACTTTGATTTTCAGACCTCTCATCTCGAGCTTCAGATTGCCCTTCTACCTTTTTCTCTAGGTGGGCTAATCTAGCCTGAGTTGCTTTCATCATACTCAATATCTGATCTATTTTATCCATGGAGCTATTGTCTTGATCTTGTCTGAACTCATTTCCGGAATTTTCCATTCCAATGAAGTTCCTGAAGAAATTAAGAGTTTTAATTAGTTTTTTGGTTATTGTTTGTTGTCATTTAGTAGTTTTCACAATGAATTAAGGAGTCTTCCTTTTCGCATAAAATTATTTTTTTTAAAACTCAAGTCAAATACAAATAGCTCACAAAAATTTTAATTTATTTGAAGAAAAAAAAAGACTATCACTCCCTGTGATAGATTCATTAATAATTACAAAATTCCTATCACTTCCTGTGATAGATTTATTGCAATTCAATACAAAAATGGTCATCACTTTTTGTGATTAGTTTATGAATCTTTTTGCATTATCAGTGATAGGTTCCTCCTGATCACTAAATTCTGAAAATGGGATAAGTCTATATCCAGGAGTCGGAACTCGATCTCCTTCAGATGTTTCTGGTTTAGTGTGGTCTTTAGATTTGGTCTTGTTTATGTCTGCAATTATGGCGGACTTCACCTTCTCTTTTCCAGAGGCTGTCCATTTTCTTCTCTCCTACTGAAGTCTTTTCAGAGCTTCGGCTATTGTTTCCGAATTTGCTAGAGGAGAACAACTTGAATAATCATAACGAAGTCTGATCTTCCATAGTCGAATGGATACAGGGTCACGAATCTTTTTACGGGGTGTTTTTCTTATCCATAACATCCTGAAGAAAACATCAATAACCGTTTCCAATGTTCTAAGCATGATGAGCCCCAAGGTTCAGTGTGGAACCTGGTAGCTCTGATGCCATATGTAACACCCACTTTAATCTAACAAAATTATAAACTTACATCTAACAACAAAATTTCAGTGGAAAGATTAACTAACTATTATGAAAATAGTATCAAATGCAATAGAATTCAAATTTCAACTAACTTTCATTTTCAGCTGAAATAATCTTTTCTAACAGAATACATATAATTAAGAATAAACTAACTTTTGATTAACTATATTTGTCCAATAAAATTCAAATATTAAGATAGGAAGAGAGATTAAGAAAAGTACAAGTTGAATAGTTTCCTGCTGATTTGTTTGTAAGATCCTCCTTTGGATTTTGGAAAAAAGAATATCAACAAGGGCTTTATCCACCCAACCAAGACCAACTAGTCTCTCGTGCTTCTTCAACTGAAGAAACCTGACCCTTCACGAGGGTGATTAGCGAGGAATCTAATAACAATATGCCTCTGAGCCTGGTGTCAAGAGCCTATACCTCCTGATCGATCTTTTCCCTAAAAGTACCTCCTAACTGGAAAGATCACTCTGACCAGTGGTATATCTGGTACTTGATAGCTGATAGATGCCTATACTGTATCGTAACTTTGGCCAAGGATTTCTAATAATTATTTGACACTACTATGTCATCAGCATTCAACCTTGCTCGGCATTGACATTATTTCATATGTTTCTTTTTGGTTATAGGTTTGGATGAAAATCATGTATAATCCACTTGACATACTTATAGATTTATAAGAGATACAACATAAGAACATTTAGACAGAAAGGTATCCTTTAACTCAGTGACCGAAGTCAAATTTCTTAATGAGAATATATAAGTGGATGTAAGTATATATATATATATATACATATAGATATAAATATATAGGTATAAAGACAAATACTTCTGCAGATTCAAAAGATTTGGAATTGAAAGACACATACATGTTGTGACGTTTTCACACATCGCCCCATTGCAAATGGGGACGCCCTCTTTTTTTGGCCCGGTTCCATTTTTGCTTTGATCTTGCAGTTTCTGGCTCAGTTTCCGGTTGACCATGAATGAGTTCCCAAAGTGGTGAGCCCACAAGATGTTTGAAATAGTGAGGGAGAGATTGAGTCCTTTCCAAAAAGGTGTGAAGCCCTAGTTGCCTTTCCTTAAGCAAGACTGGTCAATCCATGGGCGGGTGTCCATCATTCCACAGTTCCAATCCATGTTTCAAACTTCAGAGTTTGGAGGTCCTTGTTCACAATTCCATTCCCGTGGTCATTGTTCTAAGTTCCTGTCTAGGGTCCTACTCCAAAACCCACCATGATTTCTGTTCCAGAGTTATAAATCCAGAGCCCGGAGTGTACCGAGGGCTTGTCATTCCTTGGCGAAACTCAATGATCCTTGACTTGAAGTAATGGAAAATTCCAAAGATGACTACAAGGATTCCATGATAAATGAGGCAGTTCCTCGTTCCAAGGTATAAATCCTCGTTTAAATGTCAAGAGGCTTCATCGGGAGTGAATAGAAATTCCACAGTTCAAGGCAGGAAAACCCAAGACCCAGTCCAACTTGAGACTTGGAAGATCCTCAGGAACATTCCTGAATTGGATTTTCCTTCACAGGAACATTCCTGAACTGGATTTTCCTTCACAAGAACATTCCTGAATTGAACATTCCTTGACCCACTCCAAAATGCGACTTTCTGCCTTGCAAGAGTTCTGGACAGGGAAATTCCATCACTTAGTGAAATTTGCAAACAAGGAATTCAAGGATCATTCCAAGATCCACCCTGAAAACTGTGACTTTTTGCCTTGGAGGAATTCCTAACAGAGGAAATTCCCTGACCATCAGGAAAATGCGACAAGGTGGAAAATCCTGTCCCAACAGGAATTTGCGCCCTAGGAAATTCCTCCTTGACTGTCTGGAAAATGCGACCTGGAGAATTCTTCCGTGACTAGGTGGATTTTGCGACCTACATAGTAGAATACCTGATCAAGTCTGAAAGTGCACCATGAAGGAAAATTCCCTACCTATCTGAAAATTTCACCTTGGAATTCGGAAATCCTTGAAGGGTAGAAGATGCTTCTCATGATGGATCCTATTTCAGATATTGAATCTTTGATCAAAGTCAAAGATTCTATCCTTGCTAAAACAGAATGATAAAATCCTTAGCCAAAAATCATGAAAACTTGTCAAAATCGCAAAATCCTGTAGGGACTGGAATCTGTGCTCAGGAAGGAATTTTTGTCCTGGTCGCAAAATCCAATACCTACTGGATTATGTGCCCCAGGAAGAATTTTGTCCTTGGTCGCAAAATCCAGCACCTACTGGAATATGCGACCTGGACAGTGGATTCCTAGAGGAACTGAAATATGTGACTTGGGCAGAGGGATTCCTGGAGGAATTGGAATATGCGACCTTGGATGAAGGAATCCTGAAGACAGTGAAATTACAACCTTCCATCTGAGTGAGATTCCATAGGAGCAAAATTTCAAGACTTAGCCAAATTTCAACAAATAAATTCAAAAATCATTCCAAGGAAAGACTCCTGTACCGGGAAGAAATTGTCCTGTGTCGCAAAATCCAGTCCAAGGTGGATTATGCGCTCCAGGAGGATTTTTTTTGGTCGTGGTCGCAAAATCCAATCCCAGGTGGATTGTGCGACCTGGACAGGAGGAATCCAATTCAGCCTGGAATTTGTGACTTGGAACAGAGGAATTCCAGTCCAGACTGAAAATTGCGACTTGGGAAAGTTCCATGACTTTAAGGAATATGCGACAGGAATAAAGTGATCCAGGACTTGAAGAAAAATCCATAACATGACTTAGAAGAATCTCGAAAGACAAATCCAGTTCCATTCCAAGAATCATCTTGAAAGAATTGCAACTTGGTCATACAACAATTCCCAAACTGTCAAATTCCTAACCATCAAGAAAATGCACTCCTAGTCAAAAATCCAGTTGGTACTGGAAGTGCGACCAAGAGGAAGATTCCTCCACCAGGTGGAATTTGCGCCAGGAGGAAGAATCCAGACCCAGCAGGAATCCTGCTCCCTCCTTCCAGTTGTGCCTTGCCCTAGAAACTCCTCAATTCCTGCCTGATAACCTTGGAATGAAGGAAAAGTTAGTCCAAGTATGAAGAATGCCAGAAAATGAAGAAAATCCTTTATTTGTTCAGGAATTTGGAATGAAATTAATCAATCATGCAAGTTTATTTCCTATTTTATCTTTGGATTGCATTGCATTTAAGGATTTCATTCATCATGACTACTTGAGGTTTTCTCATTTTTGCAGGATTCGAGGACATGGATTGTGTTCCATTAAGAGGGTGCTCGGCGGAAATCCATATGTTCGAGGTGAATACAAAGAGTTCCAAGGCCGGAGAAGGAGATTATCCTACGTCAAGGAGACTTCACAGGTCCAGAGTAGGACATCACTCCATTCCAGTGCCCGCCTTTCTCCCCCTAGCACTCAACATGATTGGCGCAAGAGAGGCAACATCAAAGATTCCAGTTCAATGACAGGGAGACTTCACATAAAGGATAAAGGAAGATCAAGAGTCCTTTCAAAGATTTCAAATGTCACGGAGAATGCTTGCATCAAGGATGACAGAATGGGAAAGATCACTCCAAGTCCAAAATCAGGGATTCCAGTTCCGGACAAGAGGATCAATCCTTGGAAAACCAAGAACAAGAGTACAGTTCACCATCCATCAGGAAGAACGAGAATCCACGCCAAGGATGAGGAATTCCAACCCAGGAATCCAGGACAGGGAATTTTATTCCACGACAGGGAATTCCAACTCAGGAAGGAATTCCATTCTAGGACCCTAAGGAAAATGCGCCCCTGCTCTAGGAAGGATTCCTCCACGTGAAAGTCCCTGGACACCCTAGAATTTTCGCTCAGGATAAAGGATTCTTGGACACCCTGAAATTTGCACCCAAGGAACAGGATGAGATGGCAGTTGACTAGTCACCTCCCTACTAGGCAGCTTAGTCAGCATGGGCGTCTAGGACAGGTGGCAGCTTTTCATCTAGGACAAGGTGGCGCCCAGGACAGGTGGCGGCATTCCTTTGGACCTATGACACAAACTCACCTACTCCCCTAGGGTTTCTGACTCAAGGCACGGATTTCAAGATCATATCTCCCCACCTCCTCTTTGTATTTTGCTGGCCTATATAAAGGCTGAGAGGCCTCATTTGAAAGGATCCCTTTTCTCTCATTTTTCTTCATGCTCCTAGAGCAGCTAGATAGCTAGTTTTACTTCTGTATCATTTTTGAGCTGGAAACTTCAAGGATCAGCAAGATTGTTGCAGAAACACTTTCCAAATCAATAATATAAGCATTGTGGACTGGTGTTTTTGGAGTTCTTTGGTTTTTGGCATGGTTTTCCTGATTTCCTTGAAGCAAATCTTAAGTTTCTGAAGTTGTTTCATTTCTTTTATTTTTCAAGCTTTCATTAATTAGAGTGATGGAAAATATTGTTGTTGGTGAATGATTGAAATTGTTAGTTCATACCCTTTGTGATCTTTGGCTTGCAAATCACAGTGTATGGTTAGTCTGAACTTGTTCCAAGCTTAACTTCGATTGTTCTTGCATGTTTTAAGTTCCATGTTCCATGCCAGGACAGTCTGAAAATTCTTATTCCTCCTTTGAAGATAGCACCATCTCTGTCTGAGTTGTTGCCCCATGACGAAGCAGAAGCGTGGTTCCAGTTTCCATCCTCAGCAATAGTCTTTTCCATTAGTTAGTTTCCTGAATCCTCCTTCATCTTTTGCATTTTCTTTTAGATTTTCGCTAGAATTAGTTTTCCAGAAGCTTCATTGCCAAATCATACGCCTCTTCAAGAGTGGAACTTAGGAATTTCAAGTTGTCCATTTGTGAAGGAGCTCCATTCACCCACAAATCCGAGTCCCAAGAGTAATGAACTTATCCATGTCCATGAAGAAGGAGCAATCTCACGTAAGTCCCCCTCGTGATTACCAGCAAATCACATCATTCCACTGAGTCTATCCCTATGCATGTCAAGACTTGACATAAAAGGAACCTTGGGGTAGTCTCATTCGATCACCAAGTTCAGCGTTTGAGAGGCTTTTTTCAAGAGAGGATAGGATACTCGGTATTTTATTCTATTGTTGTGGTGTCACAAAAACATCATCAACAATACGGATTCAGGAGATCGTTCATGAATCGCAGAATAGAAAATACAGAGTAACAGAATGAATTGTAATTAGGATCAGCTACGGCTATCCAAAATAATGTATTTCTATCCATCGCATGATGAACTATAGTATATTGAAAGGAACCATTGTCTTGCCTGAATAAGCTTTTACAAGTCGAGGCAGAGGAATATGCGACTGCAAAGACAAATCTTGATTGCTGGACTGGTTCCTTCTACTGCTCCTATGATATTGATTCGACAGAGTAAGAAAAGATATGAAGCTCACGCACAAGGATTATATGGTTCGGATTTCTGAGTTGCAGTGATGAGGACACTCCAAAGAATGCAAAGCAATGTTCATAGCACAACATACAAATCCTACGAATGCTACTTCCAAAGATTGAGTAAAGAATGACGATGAAAAGGATGAACGCCAACAAATAAAGGCATGCCCCCTCCTTCCCCCGTCCGCATGCAAGAAGGAACGTTTCCTTCTTGCGTGCGGGCAGAGTGGAGGAGTTACACACAAGACCCCAGCTCGCACACCACCAAGCGCTCCTCAAGAGGTGAGCGAAAATATATTTTATTTAATATACATAAGGAAAATAACTCTTACCAACTTGAAATATATATGTATATATATGTGCCTTGGCCAAGGCTATGATGATATAGTTGTCTAGACTTAGACTTAGGCATTTTTGTTGTTTTTCGATTCTCATAACCACACCTCTCCCTGTTGATATCCCTTTTTCTTGACAATTGATTTATCCTGCAAACACTTAGACAATTAATGGAGGTTAAATCATTTCCTTGATACGAACATTAATATATATTATATCCATACATCCATTCTCACATATAATTGAAAAATATTCGCATATAGAAGAAAATCATTCTCACATAATTATACACATTATCCAATGAATAAATTTCATATTCACATGAAAGCAGTTATACACAACTAACAACATAACCAATGTTTCATTGTTCAGAAGAAGGGGATGTAACACTAGATAACATATTATCTTTTTAAAATTGAAAACTTATTTGTGAAAATATGTGCATGAATTTTGCCTTATGCCACTGACAAGAGAATCTGCTTTTCTATTACAAGGAATTTTCCATTTGCCCCACTGAAAAAATCAATCTACTAGGAATATCTAAGGATGTAAAAATAATTTACAGTGTACACAACTTAAGTTTATATGCAAGGGAAGATTGATGTTGTAGATATTGGTGATCATTTATGTGGTTCTAGCATGACTAATCATGGTTTGTTTATCTGTAAGAAACATAGTGTTGAGACATGTATCATGAGTCCTCACCAAGACTTGCTGAGTCTCAGCACCATGTTTCTTACAGATAAACAAACCATGATTGGTCATGGTATATCCACATTAATGATCACTAGTATCAACTTGAAATTTTCAAACAAAACCCATTAAAAACTTTTTTTATGTGTATTATATTTTTAATCCAAGTTTTTGCCAAGTCTGCACTGAGTTTTGATGCCGAATCCAAGTCCGAGGCAAAAAATGGTTCACTGAGTCCGAGTCTCAACACTATGGTTAGAAAACAACTTTAAGAGTTTAAAAAGATTTGTATATAAATTAAAACCATTTTTTCTGAGTTTTCCTTTCAGTAAATCTGTAAGATCTTCCAGATTTTTTATATAGTTCAAATTTTTACCTTATATTTTCCTTGATAATGATTACTTTTTGCCTCCTTTTTCAGGTAGCAAATGGTCTGCCACGAATTTGTTTCTTATCTGGCTTAACTGGGGAGGAAACAATGATGTTCATAGATGCATTCCCTGAAGCTGGTATGACGCTTACCACTGTGTCTCTCTGTAAGAAACTTTGTTGTGCAGTTTATTCTGCTTGGTAGCCATGAGAAAAAAACAAATCAACAGAATTCTAAAGACAAGCATACTAATGTTTCTGTTTCTTTTATTCATGCAGCATGAGGATCCTTTCATGGAATATATATTAAACTTGACTTGATATGTGCTGCTGCATTTTGCAGGATTGGAGTCTGCAGTTTTTGCTGCACTTGTGCCCAATAGTGCCGGGAAATCAGTTGAGGAGCTTATAGAAGAGATCATGGGAGACCATGAAAGATTGGTAATGATTTCCGATGCAAATTACCTTTAGATTCTGATTGAATTTATGACCAATGAATCTTTCCCAATTTAATTTTTCTGCAAAATGCTTATTGCCAAAGTGTCGTATTTCCCATACAGGAGAAATGCAATTAGAGCCAATTTGAATTTCCTTCCAACATGTTCTCCGTAAGCTACTAAAAATTCCCAAGATTCACATTATATTAACCATTGTTAACAGCTTAGACCAGAAACCAAGCAGTGGATGTTAAGTTGCATGGTTACGGATATGGCATCTAATCTGCTAAAGATACAATAAATTTTCAAAAATATATGATACAGTATGGTAGTGTAATGTCCCACCCTAGTTTGGAACAATTTTTTCTCAAACACCCATAAAGTTTACTGACTTCTAGTGAGCCGACATTCCGTCAAACACTTTTCTGGTTTGATGTTTTGTTGTTGTTCTCAGTGTATTTTCAATGCATTTGTGTTTGGGATCATTAAATGTGCAATATATAATAGAAATTTTCTCAAGAAACAACTCAGAATTGCATATAAATCTCACAGACATTAGATCAAACATTTGGCATGAAACAGGAATAACAATGAAGCACAAACTGACCTTAACTCCAACAATAATATATTGATTTCAATGAGTATTTTTTCTGTTACAATATCTGAGATACTAGAGCATGGTTACAAGCCAAATAATGAAGATCCATAGCAATATATTGCTGCTGTTGCAAACTGTACGCTGCTGTAGCTTGTTTGTAAGTCCCCTGTAGATGAATATACGAAGAAAACTACTTGCACTCCCTCCTCAATAGCTGGTCCAGCATACAATGACAATGAGAAGTCTGTTATACATAAGTAAATATGGCTTTGCAAAGCTTGGACAGCAATCCCAAACCTCCACATGCAGCTCGAAAACCTCATACCCAGTGGCTAGCAAAAGAAATGATGCTAAGGGGGTGGAATAAGCAGCACCAACCCTTCCATAAGTCCCACGTCCCTCCAAAACCACTCACACACAACTCCCTTTGGCTCCAAACTCCTCATGCAACCTTCTGGCACTCACAAAAAGGTGTCACACAGCCATTATGAAGACCCGCACATCCATTGATATACTTAGCAAATACTTTCCGGAATCCTCCACAAATCACCACAACTCCCAAGTTTATCAAATAAATTTATTATTCAAAGAATCTCAATAGAATTTGCATAGTAAACCCTTCGTGACTAATAATCATCAAATCCTCTAACCGGCAATCCTTCAACACACTGGCAATCTCTGAATGAAATTGCTCCAACGGAATCCGAGGGTTTTTGTCCCCAAAGTCCAAATCTTCGGCTCATTGTCAATCCCTAGATGGAACCACACTATTGAAGACAGAGGGTTTTCGTCCTCAGCTTCAAGAAACCTATTGGCACCCAGAATTACCAGTTTCAAAAGTGCCCCTTTTTGCCCCCAAAAATCCATCTGAATCCCACTTTGTGCCCTCTTTGTTGAACCTATAGTTTATAACCAATTAGAGATATCTTTCATAGGTTTTCATGTGTTTGCCTTTTGAAAATGCAAGATAGGAATCCCAAAAATGACTAAGACAAAAAATTATGTGTTCCCTTGTATTTTTTCACCTTGTCGGAGTTTCGGCCTCCTGCTTTCCTTCATGCCTTGTCTATCGGGCTCAAATTTGCCTATGTGTTGAAGTGCCTTCATTGTCGTCGGAGTTTTGGAGTTTGGTCTTTTTATCTTCAGTCTTGTGCAAGGCAGGTGTCAGGTGGAAGGCCCGAGGGCCGAAGTCCGATAGGTTTACATGAAAAATATTCTAAGTGTTGGTGTCCAGTGGAGTGTCGGAGGTCGAAATTCTAGTCTTCCATCTTTTGTGTTGCGGTTAGAAGGCGGAAGACTCGAAGGCTGAACTCCGTCCTTTTCCCTTTACAAAGCAATTATATGTTCGAGTGCCGGGCTTTAGGGTTTCTCTCTTCCACGTTCTCTTTCAGAATGCGTAAGGTGGAAGGCCCGATGACTGACTCCCAATGGGCCATGTGGTGTGTTCTGGTTGCTTTCCGCCATTCCGCGGAGGATATTTTATTAAGACAAAGGGCGGCTGCGGAACTGCAAAAAGTTGCCAGGTGGCAGTGATGTCATCCGGAGGGGAGGGTTCGGGGCCCGTGTCCCGTTCCTTTTTATTCGAAATGTTTCTAAGTGTTTCAGAGTTTTGGACTTCGGGGTTTTCGTCTTCCGTCTTCCTTTCTTCAGAAGGAGGAAGGCCGAAGGCCCGAAATCTGAACTCCAATGATTTTCAGTGTTCAAGGTTTTATAAGACGGGGTCCGAGCTCCTCTCCTTCCTCTTCCAGATTCGGCAGGTGATAAGGCGGAAGGCTTGAGCTCCGAAGTCCGATATGTCGAAGCTTGACCCTTTTGCCTTCCAGGGCCATTTTTCATTGTGCAAAATGTGAGGGGATTGCTCAATGACCCTCTTGGTCGCCATTAATGCATTTTCATCATCATAAACAAAGGTCAGATCTAACATACAAAGTATATAATTCTTGCACTTCATATCCTTGGAGATTTAGTGTTTAGATCAGCAATATATCTATATTCCCCTTTTGAATATATATGTTTCTACTCAACTTAGAAATCTCTTTCCTATATTCTCTCTCCTCCAAGACTATTCACTTCCAATATATCAGATATATTTTATTTAGAAAATCTATTTTTCCTTCACTCAGAATTATATATCAGTTATATATGTTTTCCACTTGGAAAATATCATTTCCATTGCTTTCCATATGATATTCATTACCTTTCTTCTTACATTTATATATAATATTCTTGTTTGTATATAGCTGTTCACAAAATCAGAATATACATATGTTATTGCTTCCTTCCTCTTATTCCCCTCCCATTCCTTACCATATTGCCTTATAAATCTTCTAAGGGAAGCGTCTTTTGGAGCGGTTGTATTGTCTTATTGACCGCACCTTTTCATAATTACTTTTGCTGCCCTTCACTATTGATTAATACCTTTTAATATGCCTTTTTCCCTTTCGTTATAAAGTTTAATACACACTGATCACTGCCTATATAATTTATACTTTAAAAGATCATTTCATTCATACGGTGATACATATAATGGGCAGCGATTGCTGACCTTAAATTGTGGGTCCCTTATCCTCATTTATGAGGATCGCTGTCTGTAGGCAGCACTCTGTGTGATTGTAATATATAATAATATTTTCATTTATATAATATCCTTATTAATATATGTAATGATATTTTATATAATATTGATTACCTCTATTAATATATGAATAATAAAATAATATTTGGATTAATTTATCTTATAGATATATGAATAATAATATTTTTATTAAATGAATAATATAGTAATTTCTTATTAGTGAGATAGAGTAAGAGATTCTTGGTAACTTCATTCATATCTTTAATTTGAATGAATATAATCAATTCATAAACACGTTTGATTATAAATAAGGATATGATGACATATTTGAAAAAAGCAGTTTCACTGTTTATCATGATGGTTCAAATCTTTAATTTAAACAATGCCTTAATATTGGGATATTACAGTCGACCCCGCCCAAGATTGCTTGTCCTCAAGCAATCATAAAAATCTTTAAGATTCCAATTCAATTCTTTTGAAGGATTGTGGTTAGCATACTTACCTTAGTTCCACTGTCCTCATTGATGACAAATATTCTTTTGGTTCATGTGTTTGTATTTCCCAATATCTCTCAACAACAAGCATTGGTAATTAATGATGTCTTGTAATTTAAGATAAGTTTCCTTTTACCCTTAGAGAGGACTCCAAAGACATTTTGATCTTTGATTTTGTAGTTTTACCCTTTGAAGAGTCATGTTCAAATCCAATAACCATGTTTTGAGGAATAATATGTCATAGCGAGAAAATTTCTGTAAGTATTCAAACAAGGTTTGTGATAAGCTGATTTCTTATGAGGAGTGTATAGGGTTTTGAATCACATATCTTAACTGAATGTCTGTTGTACCTATATGTACAAATTGCTGGATGTATGATGTACAATAGTTAGTTACTCCTTAGCGAGTAATAGGACTTCAATTCCTTCCTATTTTTTTGATTCCATTGGGGTTTTATCCTTCTTTTCACATATCCCTATGTTTTGATACTAAATTTATTTTCCTAATACTGATATCCTTGACCCTTAATTATGAATGAAGGGTTATTCTTAAGAGAAGAAGACCCTTGGATGATATGATCTACCCTAGATATCACATGTAGGAAAAATAAGACAAAGATCATTAGATCAATATTATAAGTTATAAGGTAGATCATAGGATATGGACTGGATTGTTTCATCGTTGTTTCAATGAGTGAGTACATTTGATCTCGTTCTAGATAGAACAATTAAGTTTGATGAATATATCTTATTATAAATTTCCACATTTCTTTTAAGATTTTTCTCCTGTTTGTAGGTTCCTAGAGAGTCGAATTGTTTTTATTGTCACCTTTCAAAATTTGTTGTTTTGGCTTTTAAGAGATTGACCATCCTGGGTCAAGATGATATCTCAGTGTATCTCAAAGTTTGAGGGTTAGATAATTTTAATTCATCTTTTAATTAGGCCTAAGTCTCTGTGACAACTAATGGTCGCGATGTGTATATTTTCATTTGAGAATTGGAAGTGAACTATGTTGAGTGATTATGATTGATTGTTTTTTTTATTTCTTATTGATGGTTTCTTCACGATGAAATGATTTCCCCCTTTTAATGTTATTCTTAAGGGAGGTGACACATATAATGGGCAGCGATTGTTGACCTTAAATCGTGGGTCCCTTATCCTCATTTATGAGGATCGCTGTCTGTAAGCAGCACTCTATGTGATTGTAATATATAATAATATTTTCATTTATATAATATCCTTATTAATATATGTAATGATATTTTATATAATATTGATTACCTCTATAAATATATGAATAATATAATAATATTTGGATTAATATCTTATAGTATGAATAATAATATTTTTATTAAATGCATTATATGGTAATTTCTTATTAGTGAGATAGAGTAAGAGATTCTTGGTTTCATTCATATCTTTAATTTGAATGAATATAATCAATTCATAAACACGTTTGATTATAAATAAGGATATGATGACATATTTGAAGAAAGCAGTTTCGCTGTTTATCATGATGGTTCAAATCTTTAATTTAAACAATGCCTCAATATCGGGATATTACAAGGGCAATGCTACAGCTACAGGCGATTCTGAGGTAATTGTCTCCCACTTTGAAGACCATGTAATAGATGATTTTCTAGAACTTTGTTTGGGGCAGTTACCTCTAATTAATGTGGATCATATTGAAAGCGCATTTTTGAGCTCATTGGCTGGGCCTGATGACATTGAGGCTGGATGTTCAAGTGTGGGTCAAGTTGTTGACCTGCAAGGTGATGAGGAGAAAATCATTTCTGATTTTCTTAGCAGCAAATTTCACATAGCAGTGTGTGCCAAGGAATATAAAACAGAGAGGCAGATTGAAGATTGTGAGTCTTCACTTGAAGTGCCTCAAATTTCAGAATTATATGCTAATGGTGAAGATTTAAATCTGAATCATGCCTTTGATTCAGTCATTGAGGAGCACATTAGCATTAGTGCAGCTGGGCCACAAGAAATTGAGCAGTCTTATGACATAGCCGAGTATGAGATTACACCTGGGTTGTCATGCCCCTCTATTTATTGAATCAATTATGTATTATTCGAAAATATTCCTATAAATTATAAATTAAATATATTTATTAAATATTATAAATTGAATGTACCTACATTCAATATCATAAATTATTTAATATTATTATATTATAATATAAATATAAATATAAATATAAATGATTTTATTATAATATAATAATAAGTGTAATAAATAATATTTAATATATAATAAGAATATATTATTAAATAAATATCAAAGACTACGAATATTAAGGTGGAAAGAGACGCTGACTAAAAGAGCAGGGATCATACTAATGGCCACGAATATATTGGAGGGGGATATTAATGGTGGAGAGATCAACGACTTATGCAAATGAAATACAATCTTTGGTCACGTTTGGCCATGACAACGATCACTGACACATAGTCACATGGTTACCATTAACAAAGCTACGATTAATAACTAAATGTAATAACACTTGTGATGGTGGTGACTATTGGCGAAAAGACACCAATCTCAAATATAAGAGGATACGGGATCTGTGGTTGAAAAAGGGAAAACAGGGACACAATGCACACTAGTAATCTCAGACAGACGACGGGATGAAATTCTCCAACTTCTCACGCATCATAACCTTGCAATGAATACCATAATCTGGAAGTAAACTATCTACCAATCGGCGCTCTAATTCATACACGATCTCTATCGAACATTCATTGAGGAAAACGCAATTCAGACAAGCATCGCAGATATAAACACCAAGAAGTATTCTTATCTATTTCTACTCTAACAGTCCAAAGACATAATAATATATTTGGATCGGAACATCAGAGAAACATATTACTCCTTCCCATTCAAATCAGATATTAAAATATAAGGAAACTACGAATTGCCAGCCGTTGTGACATATAGACCCGTGGAGATCAGATACTTCAAAGGTATGATTTATCTATTATCCATTTTAAGTTATATGCTGTTAGGATTCATTTCAGTGCATTATAAATTGTATAATATGAAGTCTCATTGTTGCCTTTCAATCTAATCTGCATTTGATATGAAAACACTATAATATATGTCCATAAAAGGCTGCTGCATTCATCTGTTCATAACAAAGTCTGCATAAATCGAAATACACGATCAGATTCATATGTTGTTCAGCTAGGCGATTATATCTTAGTTTTGCCATAATAAGTTCTAAGCAAATCTCTAATCTCTGCATTAGAAGTAGATATCATATTACTTTAGATTCTGAATTTTAATCCATTGCATATGAAAGCATATAATACGAATGATTTCATAATTTGCTTATATATATAAAGAGGATAAATGATCATGAATAGGTTTAATGAACTATGACATAAATGATCATGATAGGATGGATTTGAGTAATGAAATAGGAGGCCAAGTCAATGCCTATTAACAAGATAACAAGAATGATGATTAAGACATAAGGTTGTTAAGTAGGATGGAATGGCCAACCATGGGTAATTGAAATGTCCCTTGTCTCACAAGAAGTGGATTAGGCCTTTGTGTAAAAGCCAAGGAGGGCCTTAGGGTAAAACCTAAGGATTATAATAGGCCTTGGGGTAAAACCCAAGAAGTTTATTAAGGCCTTTTGACTAAGTTGGTGAGTTATTCACCCTTGAGTCGAAGGAGTTGAATATTGGACCCATGGTGACTAATCGGCCTATTACATCCTACTCATCATCCCTTATGAATGGAAAGATTAAATAATGATAGTTATGATGAACATGATATGATGCATAATGGTTATGATTATAAGGTTCTAATCCTAGATGGGAAAATAAAAATATGAACTTGATATTTCTTATGAATTTTATAATATAAATATTATGAGAAAGAATTGAGTACTAATGTTCTCTTTTTGCAAGTTGAAATTGTGTGCAAGGTTGGAAAAATTTTGGGCTTGCTAGAAGGGGACATTAAATGGGTTGGATGAGTTTCAGCTTGATAATTTCCTTCATGTTGATATTTTTGTAGGCCCAGAAATGCATCATGTTGACATGGGACTTGAAGATAAGTGCTTATATGTGAGTCAGCATGATGATGAATCATATTATCTATGGCTGCCTTGCTCTAGTAAAATTTTTTTCAATCTTCAGCATGATGATATGAATGTATTTTGTCATGTCCCCGTTTCCGGCTTGAGCACCCAGTGATGAATGGATTAGCCTACTCCTCATTCCCGGAGGCTAATTCTGAATGAAAAGGGAATGAAATGGGTTTTGACTAACTCTGTGTGTCATTTTGCAGGTACAATCAAGGAGTTTTGAGTCATAATCCACTGTCATTGAGAAGGCGCCCATTTTGGCTGAACATACCGATCCTGGCGCCTAGCTTCTAGAGTCACTTCTGGCATTGAAGTTGAGGTTTCAACTAAAGGCGCTCCACCTGAATGGGTTTCTACAATCAAGCGCCTAGATCAGAGATGAACATGGTCAAGGTATGATGGGGTTTTCATGCCTAGGCGCTCATCCTACATCAGACTTCCCAACAAGTGCGCCTAGACTCTGACATGAACATCAAGGCGCCAAAACAGGGTTCCATGACCTTGAAGATGAGCCTAATTAGGAATATGAACTTCAAACCCCTCAAGAGGTCAGGGCGCTTGGTAAGGCAAGTAGTTTGCTTCATCTCAAGACTCCAGAAGTAAGCTTTTGTATAGCAGATAAGCATTTCAAGGGAAGGCGCCATTTTACTCTTCCACTGGTACCTTAGTGCGCCCGAGAAGGAAGTAAGTCCTCAAATTCAGTCTAGATACAAAGCATGATTTCACCACCTAGAAAAGACGCTTTATGGGCATCATCAACAAGGTTAAAGACTCACTTTCAATCTGAAGAAGCATTAAACCAAACTTGGCGCACTTTACTCTCTCTCTCACCTCACACATGCGCCTACTCCATGAGGCTGGATTAGTGCCCTAGTTTGATTGTTTGTCCCAGACATTTGACATGACAACCAGGAGTCTTTCAACTTGCAGGGAAACATCCTTCATTATTGCTCTAAGATCCAAGATATTGAGGGCGCATTTCAGGATCTCCACCACCTCCCAGGGGCGCCTAAAGCAAGTTAGTCACAAATCCTCCTCTCTTCTGCCTCCAGTTGGTGCTTGGACTCCAGAGTGCCTATTTTGGGCGCCCAAACATGTTAAGTCTTTAATCCAAGCAGAGATGAGATTCTGACTAAAGGAAACAAGGTTAGGCGCCAAGACAATCAAGTACATTCAAGATAAGCTCTGCAAGGGAGGGCGCCAATTCTCACCTCCACTGTTGTCTTGTTGCGCCTAAGGGACTTATTCCCAAAAGTGCGCCTAAGGAGTTCTCAGTCCATTCCAACTGATAGGCACTTGATAGAAGGTAGTCTTGTTGATTCAGTTGTGATTTGAGTTGAAGGTTTTAGCAAGACAAATTCCCTTTTTCTCCCTAAGGCGCCAATCTGGACCTTTTCCTATCACCAAGTGCGCCTAGGTGAAACTGAAGGCTAAACAAAATATGGATGCTCCAGATATGGGCGCTAGGTTGAGAGAGCATCAAAAGTTGGATTGCAAGGGTGAATTGAGGAATTAGGCGCTGGTATCAGTTGATGCTACTCCAAAGATGCGCCTAAGATAGTTGCAAGTCTTCTAAACAAGTTTTGGAACAAGGTGCTTCATCATAAGGTAAGATGACAATCATTCAAAGTCAAGTTGTTGTCAAAGTTCTTTGAAAGGGGGTGATAAGCTGCTACCAAGGTGCCAAAACCCTTGTGAACTCTCCAAAGTTGGCGCCCAGTTAGAAGAACACCAGAATTGCAGTGGTTGAGGTTGTAAACAACAAGTAGGAAGTCTAGAACTCTAGGCGCATTCTAGAGTCCTTGTCAACCTTCAATTGGCGCTTAGTGATAGCAAGGCGCACTTCTTGGGCATTTCCTACCTCATCTAGCGCCTAACCTCAAAGTAGCGCCTAACCTCAACTCCAATGAACGCCTCATGAGGATTGACTGAGTTGAGTGTCAAGGCACTCTTCTTGATAACATTGAAGAGCTTTTTCCAAGTTAGGCGCAATCTCCAGGTGCAATCTCCTCAACTGGCGCATAGAACAAGCAGGGCGCACTTTCATGTTCCAGACATCTCAACTTGGCACCTAGTCAGGAGATAAGGTAGTTGTAACTACCTAAGCTCTCATTGGTCCACAGAAGGTCTTCGGGATCCGTGTCAAGGTCTCTGGATAAGCTTGCCAACTCAGAATGAGTCATCAGATGGAATATTCCCTTGGATATGCTTCTTGGGAAACATGCCTTCATTACCTTTGAAAGGCCTATAAAAGGAGGAGCTCTCTCATTCATTTGGCATCGGTTCATTTTGACAAAATTCTCTCTGCAAAGCTGTTGAGCTTGTAATCTTGAGGCCTGCGAGTTTCAAGTGTTGGGGTGATGCTCCCTCAACAAGCAAGGTGATGCTCCCTTGTGATACTGTGAGGTGTTGACATTCAGTTAACATCATTGAGTTCAATTGAGTTGATCAAGTATAGGCGCCCATTGTAATCATCAAGGCTTCAAGGCCTTTCCTTTGAATTTCCATTTGAATAAGTTGTACTTCATGCTATTGAAAGCATTATCCATGTAATAAGACATTGCAAGTTGATTAAATCAAGCGAATAAACAAGTATCCAACTCCCATTCAAGTAGTTATCTTTGATGTATATCTTTGTGTTGTTGAAGTAGTTGATGAGTTGATAGCAAGTAAAATTGTTTAAGAAAGGAAAAATTTTAGTAGAACTAGTTGGGTATCTTACATATTTTTAATGTGTATGCATGCAAAATATTTTTATTGCTGATGTTGGGTGATCACTGCAACAAAGGATTGAGAGAGTTCAGCTCCTTCAATAGGCTTTTTTTGACAGAGGCAAGTAGCTTCATTTAGTTTACTGCAGGGGTGGCCTGCAGTTTTCCAAAATTTTGACTGCAGTCATTCTTGACTGTGTGTTTCTTTGTAAATATGTTTTTTGTGTGTGTCCTTTCGTGTGTTTTGTGTGTTGGTCTGCCCAGAGATAATCTAGATTCTTGCTATGACACTGCTTGTCACACGTCCTTAACCAGAGCCAGTGTTGGCACCCAATATTACTAGTTCCAAAAGTGCCCCCTTTTGCCCTCAAAAATCCATCTAAATCCCACTTTGTGCCCTCTTTGTTGAACCTATAGTTTATAACCGATTAGAGATATCTTCCATAGGTTTTCACGTGTTTGCCTTTTGAAAATGCAAGATAGGAATCCCAAAAATGACTAAGTCAAAAAATTATGTGTTCCCTTGTATTTTTTCACCTTGTTGGAATTTTGAAGTTTCGGCCTCCTGCTTCTCTTCATGCCTTGTCTATCACGCTCAAATTTGCCTAAGTGTTGAAGTGTCTTCATCTTCGTTGGAGTTTCAGAGTTCAGTCTTCTTGTCTTCGGTCTTTTGCAAGGCAGGGGTCAGGTGGAAGGCCCGAGGGCCGAAGTCCGACAGATTTACATGAAAAATATTCTAAGTGTTGGTGTTCAGCAGAGTGTCGGAGTTTTGGTCTTCCGTCTTCTTCTGTGTTGCGGTTAGAAGGCTGAAGACGCTAAGGCTGAACTGCAACCTTTTCCCTTTGCAAAGCAATTAGGTGTTCGAGCGTCGGGCTTCGGGGTTTCTCTCTTCCACGTTCTCTTTCGAAATGCGTAAGGTGGAAGGCCTGACGACTGACTCCCGACGGACCATGTGGTGTGCTCTGGTTGCTTTCTACCATTCCGCGGAGGATATTTTATTAAGACAAAGGGCGGCTGCGAAACCGTAGAAAGGTGCCAGGTGGCAGTGACGTCATTTGGAGGGGAGTGTTCGGAGCCCATGTCCCATTCCTTTTTATTCGAAATGTTTCTAAGTGTTTCAGAGTTTTGGACTTCGGGGTTTTCGTCTTCCCTCTTCCTTTCTTCGGAAGGAGGAAGGCCGAAGGCCCGAACTCCGAACTCCGATGATTTTCAGTGTTCAAGGTTTTATAAGGTGGGGTTCGGGCTTCTCTCCTTTCACTTCCAAATTCGGCAGGCGATAAGGTAGAAGCCCTGAGCTCCGAAGTCCGATATGTCGGAGCTCGACCCTTTTGCCTTCCATGGCCATTTTTCATCGTGCAAAATGTGACGGGATTGCTCAGCAATCCTCTTGGTCGCCATTAATGCATTTTCAGAGCCCGATTTCATGTGGGAAATGGATTTCTTGTTTCCCCATTCCACTGTCCCTCATTTGCATTGAATTTCTTGTACCCATGGCATGGGCGAACCTCCTGTTTCAGCGGATTTCTCAGGCAGAGCCATGTGGGTGCGCTCCAAGGACACTGAAACGAAGTTATTGCAGCATGGGCAAGGTTCCTTCTTGTTGGCTTCTCTTTCTACGTCCATGACTGCTACAGTAAAGATGAAATGTTATATATGCATGTTAGAAAGATGTAAAAAGGGTTGGTCACTGAGCCAATTCTTTGGTCTGGGAGCGCCAAAGGATTTTCTTTGGCATCAACACACGATTTGTCTAGTCTGTTAGTGAAGGGATATGTTTAGTATAGAGTAGGAAGGTTATGTAAAGCAGATTTGAATGTAATGGTATGTCTCCACGGGAGTTTGTAATGATTTTGGTAAATATGTAATTGCAGTTATGTATTTTCCTTTGCCACATTTGCTGGTATGAGTGTAACAGGTGTTTGGAGATGTGACATCATCTAAATAAATACAAGGCTTTGTATTTGCCATCATTTTGTTATACAGGAATCACTGCAGTCCCCTTTTGGATTATTAAGTATGTTCATTATATGAAAATCTATTAGAAAGTCATATATGTAAATGTATGTCTAGTTCTGTTGAGCCTTTGCTGTGTATTTCTTTTCCTCCTTGCATTCTGTGACTCTATTGCCCAATGGAATAGGCATGGGTCCATATTGGAGAGGGACCAAACAATCTTTCATAAATACACAAATCTTTCACCTATGGTTTAGGGATAAAAACCATCTTTCCTGTGCATGTACATTCACACATTTGAATCAGCTTAATAAGAGGCCTGTGCAGCCAATTTTTCTTGATCTAGTGACAGCTTTGGGGGTCAAGTGTACATTGGGCATGGCTGTGTATGTTTATCTGTATTTTATTTCATGCCTCTAGGAATATCCTTCCTAGGTCTAGTTGAGCCTAAAGAGCAGAGGAGTGTACCCATTCCTGTAGTTGGCCAAAATTCCCCTTTACTTGTTGATAAACCTCTTCCTTTCACCTTGACGACAATCCCTGGCCTAGGTGTTTTAGGAACGTTTTAGAGTTTTGGGTTGGAGTTACTTTGGAACCAACAAAACCATTGGGGTTTTCCTCCCGCTGGTAAGAGTTGGCCAAAGGCACAATCTCAGAATCTCCAAAGGAAAATAAACAAACTTCTGAATATCCCAAATGAGCTCACACAACCTCCTTTAATACTTTTTCCCACCGACCTTTCTAGAACCTTTTATTTTTTAATTCACTATTTAATTAAAAGCTCCTTTTTGGCTCCAAAAGACCTTTTTATCAAAATAATGATAATATTTGATTCACAAGGTCCCAATATTATGTGTCCATGATTTAAAACTTTTTATTCCAGTTCTGATGAGCTATAGCACTAAGGTGCTTTTAAAATAATTTAAATAATATTTAGCGACCTTAGTAAAATAATTAAAAATAAAGCCATTAATACACCTATTTTGCGGAAATTGCCAGAATGCATCGGAATCGAAAACTGATTGCACTGGAGTGATTTTGATGAAGAATAATGATAAACAGAGCCAACCAGGTGACTTACTATAAATAGACACCCTCTCCAAGATTCTTGGAGAGAACACCCAACGCTGGAAATCACCCCAGAAAGTGGCATATGAGTCCTCCAGACCACCTGAGCTCAATGGAATCATCAAATAACTCCTCTGATAACGCTAACACACATCCACAAGGTCAGTGCCAATTGCAATGCAAGAGAACCCGAAAATGGGGACATTATAGTCCTCCCTCCCCAAAGATTGCTTGTTCTCAAGCAATCCCTGCACAACACCAGAAACATCGGACTGAAACGAGCTATAACCACCTGTGATCCCAGGGTCCCACGTCAATCCTAGAAAGAACCCACCATGTTGACGCTGCGCCACTCTGATTATAGCTATAAACTCATCGTGCCAAAACCACACTCCTCTCTCCTGTGACCCAATAATATATCCATCATCAAAAGCCAAACCGAAATACTTGAAAGGGATGAAATCTATACCATGAAACATCTCCGGTCATGGCATCTCAGTGAGGTCCATAACTGCAATCCCTGTACTTGACACGATCCTGGGTAACAGGAAAGATAACCTACTCAACCATAAAACATAAACCTTAGCATCTCTCCTCATGATGTCCCAAAAGTGAGATAGATCAATCCGTAACAAGTGGCTAGTATAGAACATGCCAACAAAACCAACTCTGAAATCAACTATCTTGGAAATGCCTCTATGGTCATAAACTGTTAACACATCATTGACACTTAATCTCCAAGTGTCAAAGAGGCGATTCCGAACACACCAACAGACCCAACCCACTGCAATCAACCAAGCATTATCTGAATATATACATACCAACACCATGAAATATCTGTAGTGACCATCACTCACCGAAGTGGACACAAGAAATAACTGAACTGTGTCCAGAAAAACTCTCACAACCAGCTGTGCTAAAGCCTGCCGAAGCTCAAAAACCATTTGCTCATAAAATGATGTCATCATGATCAATGTGAAAATGCAAGGGTAGTAGATAATAATATGAAATACCCCCGAAAACGTAGATGTAAGCATGAAAATAGTTGATAAGATTTCTCCTATAATCAAATCACCTCCACCAAACAACCTCAACCATACAGTACTCAACTGCTGGTCGGAGATGGCCATCCAACTCATCTGCATGCCATGAACTGAAGTCCTGTGTAAACTGATTGGAAAGCGGACAGCGGTAACATCACTGAAATTTGGCTCACAACTCCAATCCTGTCTCAACACCTCACTGCTGGAAACTACACCTGGGTCCCAAATCCTGTGATCAATTCCAATCTCATAACTGAAATCGGTAAAATCTCCATCATCCAACTCGAAGAGTGGATTATTAAAAGTCATATCAGCATCCACATCAAATAATGGATTACCAACAAACTGAAGATCATCCTCAACTCCAAACTCAAACCAATCCTCTTGATGATCCAAACTCCCATTTTCTGATTTCATGGGGCAATCCCAGAGAACCCAAAAATGGAGACATTATAGGTAGGAAGCATTATAGATAAAAAAATATATATAACTTTTATTTTGTATATATTATATATATAGGTAGACAGTAAATGTGATATTTTAGGTCTGGGCCTAGCCAACATGCCAGCTTGGCATATGAGACCTTGTTCACACACACGCATGTTATTACACCTAAGTTGTTGATTTGGAATTGGGTATGGGAACAAGTATGTGGGTATGGTACACCGGTATGGTAGACATTTTTGGGGGGGTTGGGTACGTTTTGGCTACGTCTATACAAAAAACATATAAAAAATCATAATTATATATGTATTTGCAGCCTAAAAACATGAATTAAGTTCAGAATACCACATATTATGCATATGCTAAACAAAACTATCATAAATATTACAAATTTGAAATTTGATATCAATTTGTCTAAGTTGAATGTCATGATACATATTCATTGTTTAATATTAAAATAATACAACTAGTAATCAGCATCATATGGGTCATCATGAAGACCAACATCATCATCATTGATAGTAGATGATCAAGGTAGATTAGAAGAACCACATGCAACCCAACTACCACTTGCAATAAAAGTATGAAGGCCATCCGACTTCTCAAAAAGTGAAGATTGTTTGATAGTAGAAAAATCCAAGTCGGTTTGCTTTGGTTCTACATCGGACAACTTCATTGCCCCTTGTCCTTATTCTGTTTGTAAGAAGACACAAGTTGGAATACATGCAAACTACCACCTATGCTTTACTTGCTAACAATCGGTTGTATTTCTCTAAGTGGATGAAGGAATATGTACTCCAATTCCGCTCAGATGAAGAGGAACTAGCAACCTATTGAGGCAAAGTGAGAGAGTTGCAGTTATAAATGTTGGAATTAATTGTCATTGATGTCAAAATTGCTGCTGTCAAAGAACCTGTATGCCTTGATAAATGGGAAATTGCTTTGGTCAAATTAAATCACATATCATTAGGAATGAAGCCGACCTCATATGGAAGAAATAATCTTACATTTATGCTGGCCGACCTTCTAGATTATGGTGCCAAAAATTGAAATTAAACATTATAATTAATGTGGCCGACCTCGTCATGTTAGCGCCACTTTAGAGCAGCCGACCCTTTGGAAGTGTTCACCCCTTGTTGGAAAATTAAATTACATTTATAGAGGCCAACACTATTGAAGAGTTGCCTCCCTTGGAAGAATCGCTACTCTTTGAAGAAGTCACCTCCTTTTATGAGAGGCATAAGAGGATATAAAAGTATAAGAAGTTAGAGAAAAATAAACAAGCAGAAAATGAATAATCAGTCCTAAAAAGGGCAGATTTCTGAGTATATAACAGCAGATCGATGGGTGTGAAAATGTGATGAGCAGATTTGAGAAAGAATGCATATGTCAATAATGTAATATCATTTATGAGCAGATTTGTAAAGAAGAATGAGGGTGTCAAAAATATGATACAAGCAATTTTTTGAAGGAGAATATAAGTGTGGAAAACACTGCATCATTTACAAGGAGATTGTATGAGAAAGATTCAAATGATCATCCATTGAAGAAGCAATACTCAAGAAGGCAAATATTTTGTTCGTTTGGAAGTTGGTGCTTCCCAAAAGAAGAGATTGGTGTCTCTTGCTAAGTTGGTGCTTAGCAGTGGGGATTGGTGTCTCTAGTAGGTTGGTGCCTAAAAATTGTTTAGCAATAGGGAATGGTGTCTCCAATGGGTTGGTGACTACAAATCTTTTGTAAGAAACATTTGATTTTTTATGATTGGATTTAGACAGTAGATCCAAGTAGTCTTTTCATCGTGGTTTTCTACCGAAAGGGTTTCCATGTAAATCTTGCGTTGATCAAATGTCAAATTTGAAAATAATACAATTAAAAATGAAAGAAATTCAAATTTGGAGAGCGATAAAAATTAAGAAAATTACTTATTACCCTCTCAGTATAAGTGTGTGCTTAACAATAAAATTGTAAATCAAATGTCAAATTTGAAAATAATACTTTAAAAATGAAAGAAATTCAAATTTGGAGAGCGATAAAAATTAAGAAAATTACTTGCAATAAAATTTTGATAAGGGTTTGGAGGTGTGGCAATGTATGGCAATTAAGGTACCACCAGGCATGAGCATTCTTGCTACACTTGTCATGGAGAGTGGACATATGTTGATCATTGGAGGCTACAAAATCAAAAAACTCATTCATGACTAAATCCTGCAAATCAAGATTGGGGAAGAGTTCAGTAAGTACTTTCTTGTACCCTTAATTGGCTTTTGTATCTTTGTATGGTGGCACCCGACATAGCAAGAATCTCATTGCTGTAAAATTTGGGATCAATGCAAATGCGATAAGATGTAGTGGGGTGGTCATTTTGTTCCACTGCTCATCACAAATTGATTGCACCACTTTAAAGAAAGTTTTTTCAAGATCTTACTTCTTTTCATTTATTATGGACTTCATCTTCTCAATCATTGAGTCAATGCTATTGTATATTTCTCCCAAACATAGTTTATCCATGTTTGTAAAGAGGATCATACTCATGGTGGGCTTGGTGAAACTAAGAAGATATTCCACGTGATCCCACCAAGTTTCATCTAGGATCATTTTCTTTACATTCGTTGCCCCCTCATTGTTGGATTGCCTCCATAGGGACCAACTTTGGTTGATGACCATGCTTGAAAGCAGCTCTTGCACCTTCATAAGTCATCTCAAGACAATTGTGTTGGATGTGAATCGAGTCTCAACAACCTATTCAAAAATTAAAAATTAAAAACAAAGAAGAAAGCATACTTAAATTTGAAAAATAAATTATAATTGTAAAAGTGAAATATAAAAATTAAAAATTGTAATGTTTCAATTACCTTCAACAACTCTAATTGTGAGAATGATCTAAAAATGGCTTGTGACATGGTGGTTTGTGATGAATATTTGGATCTCTTTAGCCTCAACATAGACTTGTTTGATCCGATTTATTTTCTTGCCCAACTTTTGTAGCATGAGGTTGAGTGAGTGGACAACACAAGATGTCCAAAATATATGTGAAAACCGTGTCTCAACCAACATACCAACTGCTTTGCAATTCTTTGCGTTGTCCATTATGACTTGGACAACATTTTGAGGACCCACTTCTTGAATGCATTGTATAAGGATGTCATCAATAATTTGTGCATCCCTCACCCACCCCTCACAATCTACAGATTTCAAAAACATTGCACCTTTAGGGCACACTACAATCACATTGATTAACAACTAATTTCTCACATCCTTACATCCATCAAAAATAATGGACACCCTTGTTTGTTTCCACGAATTCCTAATGGGAGCCAATGAAAAGTATATTTTTGATCTCCTTTGCCTATAAGGTGATGCACATCTTCTCACAACCTAGGCCCTTGTACCCTTGTGGAGCATCATTTATTTTTCTCAACATATCTTGCCAAAATGTTGATTGAACAACATTGAAGGACAAATTGTTTACAAAGAGGCATTTTCCAACAATTTGATCGACAATCCCTCTAGCATCATTTTGAAATTACCTCTCTAATGGCTCCCTCGTTCTCTTCATATTAGTGGGCTCTTCTTCATTTTTGCCCAAAAATGGGTGGTTCTCTATTACAACATTAGGGATGTATGGGATGGAGAAGCAGTGGGCCTCCATGACCCCCTTCTTTTCCTTAAAGGATGCCTTATTGTAAGGGCAACTCTTGTGTCTGCTACCTTTTGCTCTCTGATATATTTTGCTATTTGATGATGTGGAACAAGAACACCATTCTTTCCTATACATGCTTTGATTCTCATGCTAGGAATGGCACACAAATGGGCTTTCACTTGGTTGTATGAGCTAGTATACCTCTATCACACCCATTGCGTATCCAAATAAATATCCCACCATTTGGAATCAACTATATCATTTGTACATGCCTTCACAAAGGTGGGTTGATTTTAAAGGTGGGTTGGCCAATGGAGTTAGAATTGGCTGCCATTGTATTCTCTATAACAAGAAATTTGAAAAAAAATATCGAACAACAGTTCTAGCATGATTTTTAATTTAAATTTATATATTGTTTTTAAAATTTAATATTAATATTTACTATTTATCAAACAAAAAAATTAGTTTAATATTTTAAGTTTTACTTTCAACTTCAATTCCTATTCAAGACATACTTGTAGCATATAAATTAATGACAATATATACAAGACATACTTCCAGTATATACAATACAAACAATACAATTTTTAACGCTTGAACAACAAACAAAGTTGAAACAATAAAATACAAATTTTAGCAACTTGACATTAACTTCTGAATGGTTGAACTTGGTTTTATGTTTTTTTGAACCATGTTAATATCATACATGCTAAATTTGTGTGAATATCTATGGTTATGTGTTGTCAAACTCAAATCAAGCAACAAAAATATTGAATGGAAGACCTACTTTGTGACTGCTGATTGAGGTTAGTCTGAGGTGGACTTGAAAGCAAAATTAATTGGAATGGAATTGGGCACCTAACTTGTGGGTTATAAAAAGGTGTTTGGGAGTCATTTTGATCATATTGTGAATTTGTCATTTGATACTTGGAGATTTTCTCTTGAGCTACAACTTTTTTTCAACGAGCTTCTAAGGACGAAAACCCTTAGAATTTAGTGGTTTGGATGAAAACCCACTCCACTTTGTGTAATGTCTCCATTTTCGGAGTGATCACCATTGGAGGGCTGAGGGCCTTGTTTTCACACTCCGGGAATTTTGGAGGAGAATTGAGGTGTTGAGATGACTTATCATAATTTCCAGGGCATTGTGAGTGTGGAGACTTGCCAAGTTGTGGAGATGGATTTGCTATTATAACTAATGTTGATGCCACCTTGGATAAGTGTTATTGTTTGATCATTTGTGTACACCAACTTGGAGGAGGACTTATTTGATGCATTATGGGTTTGGACAAGCTTTGAAGGAGAAACAAAGGAGAAAATAATACCTATCCCCTGGCGCTTGAAGGAAGATGACTTGGAAGATGAAATTCATATCTTTAACTTGAATTTCCTTAGCACCCACCATGACTAATGCTGGTCAGCCCTCTTGAAGGGAAAATAATTATTAAAATAAGAAAATACCTCTGTCTAGGTCGGCCAGAGTAAGCTGGGCGCTAAAAAGCATAAAGGAGGGTCGGCCTTGATAGGAAAAAGGTGATAAAATAATGATTTTTCTGCCTAGGTCGGCCAGCAATATATGGAGATGAAAAACATGTATAAATATAAGTTTTTTGGTGGCATTTCATCATCATTCATTGGACATATGGAGTTTATCTCTTGGAGAAGGATTTGGGATGAAAACCTCAAGTTCTTGGAAGGAGTTGGACAAAAACCTAGCTCTTTCTTGTGGAGAATTCTGTGATAGGAGTTTACTTGCACTTCATATCAGATTTGGAGATCATCTCTGAGGCTTCCCTTGGTGTGGATTGTTGCATCTTTGATTAGGGTTTGACCTAGATTTGGAGCACCACCTTGGAGGAAGGTTGATTGCATTTTTGGAGGCGAAGTTAGAGTTGTCATTGCTGATTAGGGTTACGGCAGAGCATAATTCTATAGCAGCAGCAGTGCAGGTCTGTTTTTACCCTAATTCCTTGGCGTGAGCATCAACATTGTCTTAGAGTTTCATCCCTCATTGGAGCGCCATCATTGGAGGTCATTGGAAGATCATTTTTGTATTGTTTTGGTATGTCTTTTCTATAAAACTTGGTTAGAATGTTGGGCAGGGTTGGCACATTTGCCCATGCCTTTGATGTAATTAAGGACTTGTTATATTCTAAATTTCATAGCAGCAGACTACTGATTTTGTTTTCAGACCATTGTGGTTGTAATTTGAAGTGGATAAATTGCATATTTCATGGCGTAATTCATGTTCATAATTTGTAGTATCTTTTGTCATCAATTTTAGCCATGTTTTGGATATGTTTCATGCTTGTTGGGAATAATTGTTTCGAGCAGAAATTTGGATCAGATTCTAGGGTTTCAGCAGAAAACTAAAGAGCAGAAAACTAGGGCAGAATTCCAAGTAAGAAAAATCAGAGTTTTCCTGAGCTGTCCAAAATATCCCGTTTTGGGATTTTACAATGATATCAGAGCCTTGATCTTGCCAGCCTGCGGGTCTACATGTTATCATGGATGACACAAGGAAGATTTTCGAAGAAATTGAGAAAAGCATAAGAAGCTTAAAATCATTCCTATCTAAATATATGAAAGATGAACATCAAGAAGCCACACAAATCATTGAAGAGTACAATGTTTTTAATTCCGAGTTAGCTACTCCTTTTGAACTTTACTTGAAGGTTCATGAAGTTGGAAATTCCGGGAAAGAAAAATCTCTATGCCTACATCCGAAAATTGATGAAAGAAAAAGAAAAATTGGAAGTCACCATTGAAGAAAGGTTAGAGAAGGAAGAAGTACTTGTTGGCAACTTGCAGCCTACAAGTAATCAGTAGGAAGACAAAAATCAGTCAACATGCATTGAAGTTTGGACTCCAAGCCCTAGACAAGATGAAGACAAGAGTTCACTTTAGCCCTATGAGGATAAAGATGAAGGACAATCACCTTTTGAGGTTACAAGTGAAGAGTACATGGGACTTCATGATAGCCACATGGGTGAAGAAGATGCTGCCATGGAGGAAGAATTACTTGTTGGTGATTTGCATCATGAGGACATGGGCGAACAAGCATCACACATTGCAAGTTGCGAACACCTAAGACTTCATGATGACCGCATGACTGGAGGGTATGCTATCACGAAGTCTGCCAAACCTACAAGGTTGGATCAGCTACAAGAAGGTATGAGTTCGTTTGTTGTTCCTTTGATTGAGCCTAGCATTGCTTCATCACCTTTGCATCACAATGGCAAGGAATCAAAGGGTAGTTTGGATGTCTTTGAGATGGATTTTGTTCATACATTTGAGGATGGTTCAAAAAAATTGCTATGTAGTGAACAAAGAGATGTTGCTAAGGTTGATTTAGATGGGCAAGAGATGAATGATCCCTTGATGATCAAGGAGGTCATAGCGGTACATTCACTTCCTAGGTCAGCCATTGAGGAAGATCATGAGGTAGAAGATTCCACCTACTACTTTGATGGAGATCCTTTGATCGAGCATAATGATGACTTAGCTTCCACCCATGGGTGTAATGGAGAAGATGTCAAGAAAGAAATTGATTTGTGGAGGCATGATTGTGATATGTTGCATGAAGACCTTGGGTCCCATAAGTCACATCACTTGGAACTTGGACAATTGAAGACACATGAAGGTAAGCTTGTGGAAGCCCTAATTCATTTTGATCATGTTCATAGAGTGATGGCAGGTTTGTGTTGGAAAGTTCTAGAGAGGCATGAATACTTTGAAGAAGATCTATATCTTGCCGGTTTTCAAGAACTCCAAGAGGCCTTGGCTATAGTGAAGTCAAACTACTTGCATCTACTTGCGGATAGAGATCATCTCTTCAAGATTGGCGAGGTATACGCTAATGCTTTGAGAAGGGAGGAAGATGAAGTGGATAAGCTCACCTTTGAGCTTAAAGGCACTATGGATTCCTTGAAGAACACTCAAGAGACCCTTAAAGAATTAGAAGATCATGTGAAGAAGCTTCGTTGGGAGTTGAGCATGGCACACTTTTCATCATACACAACAGAATTTCAGATTTCTATGGCTGCCACATCTGATGAAGAACAATGCAACATGAAGATGGCAAAGAGTAGAGGCATGAAGGATGGACTTGAAGGATCCTATGATGAAGTCATGAAGATAGAAGAGACTTATGCACATGAGGATTCAGCTTGCAGCCATGGGACAGAAATTATGGCACATGACACACCTGATTTTCCATTGGGGACTTCCCTTGGACCTGCACTAATTGATGAGCACTCACTCATGGAGGAAGAGGAGATTAGGGTCTATGAAGACATCACTAAAATGCATGAGGTAAGGTCTGATTTTCAGGTTTGCAACAATAGTTCTTTGTCTTCACCTCATCATGACATGACAGCCAAGAGGATCAGCCTTAAGACGTGTTTTCCATGGAGAGACTCATGTTGGATAAGCTTTGGGTAGAGAGCATGCAACCACGATGAAGGAGATGTTTGTAGGCACCATAAAAAGGTATGACAACAGTTCTGATTTTATTTGGAACAGCAGTCTTTCACTCTTGCATAATCATATGTTGACAGCCCTTACACATGAGAGTGGGATTGGGATTGGGAAGACCTCTTCTATTGTTGGCCTTCATTTTGTAGACAAACATGAGGTCTTATTTATGTGTCCAAGACCCAAGAGGACTGAGTTAGTTCAGCATGACATGTGGCATATGAGGAATGAATCTTGTAGGGTGGCCAAGTGAGTGGAGCAATTAGATTTGAGGTATGATTCAGAGTTCCTTGATTATTTACTTCATGAGGAGTTGGTGTCACACATCATAGTCTTGGATAGCATTATGAAGTATACACTTGGTGGATCAGCCACTAGTGTAGATGGATCTATGGGTAATCCAGTTTGGATTGGGCCTTTGACCATTCATGGAGCACTTGAGGAGTTTGCTTGTGAGGAGTTCCATCATGTTGATGACTTTTTGGTAGGGTGTGTAGCTGCTCTATTTTAGAGATTGGTGATGCATAACATGGAGACACTTACATTTGATTGGCATGGTGGAGAACTACAGCTGATCTATGTGCCTAGGTATGGAGACATTGCTATGGTTTTTGATTGTGAGGCACTAATGGGTGTATTGTAGCTGGACTATGGCACTGGGCTTGGTGGTGAACATGATGACATTGGTTTTCCAGCCTTAGTTCATGGAGATATACTCCCTACATGGTTTGAAGATGGTTGTTCTACTTCATGGTGCATGGATTGCCTATTGAGTTCTTGGAGGACAGCTGTTCGGGAGTTTGGAGAAGAGTTGGATCATCTTCTCACCATTGAAGGATGGCATAGGGATGATACTCTACCATCCTATGTCCTTGGAGACACTATTCACATCCACATAGGTCTGATTTTCAGTCATGAGGTTGCTGTTCTGTTCTATATCAGCAACTTAGGGGGAGTTGTTATACACTTTCTTGCACCTATGTTGGGTATTCTTCACATCCATGGGAGATCCACAAGAGTTGGAGAGTGGTTTGATGTTGCTAGCACTTTGAGATGCTTCCATCTCTTCATGATTACTGGATGTGATGATAGGATGATTTGGGATCCAGGTGGTGGCATGTTTGGTACATCACTTCATTTTGATGAGTTGCTTCACAACTCATGGAGCATTGATGATGACTTTGTCATATCCCGATATTAAGGCATTGTTTAAATTAAAGATTTAAACATCATGATAAGATAGAGAAGTCGGTTTTGATGATGATCATATATATAATAATTCTATTTTATTAAAATATAATATACTTATCGTATTTATAAATAATAAATATATGTAATAACATTATTATTATTATTATCGTCAATATAAATAGAAGATATTATTATCATATAATAATATAATAATCAATATAAATATAAATATAATATTAATGAAGATATTAAATAATATAATTTATTGAATATAATATATAATATATATTATATAAATATGAATATATTAATCATTAATATTATTATTATTATACAATATCAATATATATATACATATATATATATATTAAGATGGCAACGTTTATGTTAAAAGTCAGAACAGCCATTATATTCCAGCGAATATCATAAATGGCAACAAATATATTAAGGCTGCGATCACATACTATGCAGCAATTAAGGGTTATTAAATGTTAATAACATTTAGCAAGGAAAGGACATGTTTGTGGAAGGGTGCGTCACCCTTCACTAAGGACAGCACCATGTATTTAAGGAAATAGTCAACACTTCCAAAGGCATCGAATGAATAGGACAGCAATTCCTTCTAAGATCTTCAACAAAAAAGAAAATATATAAGTCAAGGGCTGATTAAAGGAGAACTGCGGATCCAAACGGGTTTGTGATTAGATTAGTATACATTACCATCCATAGATTATAGTTAGCATAATATGCTTATGATAATTATTTTTGGTTTATAATTAGATAGATATGTATTTTCATGTTATTAGCATTAGTATCATATTTCTAGTATGAGTGTTTATAGATATTCTATCTACTTGAATTCATAAATGAACCATGTAATTGGTAATTGCTATGTATAATTAATTATTCATAAGTGCAAGATCTGCCCCATAATAATAGTAATAAACAATTGTATAAGAACGAGGATGTCATATGACGACATTTCCAATTGAGACATGAATAACTCTATCCATACAAATAAGAATGGTGCCCTAGGCACATGATAATAAATAATATATGTATGAAAGACATATAAGCCTTATGCTCATCCATTTAGAATGATGGTATCCCAATAATTCCCATAGAGGAACAATATCCTTAAGGGATAATTAGCTTTGTGATCCATAGACCACTAATCGAGAGGACGAGCTCCTTATTGGTATGCATTCTCTAACCCTACTCATGATATACAAGGGATGAGTACATGTTGGCCTCATCATTAATCTTAGCTATCACCCTACGAGAACGTGTAGTTAGTTAGGGAAGGGCGGTTTAGTAATCTCGCACCTAGGTGACTCTCAAATGGGTGAAGTATCGCTGGGTGTAGCGTGAAGCCCCTTGAGCCAAGTGGTGAAGTATTGCCGACTGTAGCATGAAGCCCTTGGGCCTATGGTTGCATAGATAAATTGTTATAAAATGGCTTACATGGTAGGTGACTCTCAAGTGGGTGAAGTATCGCCGGGTGTAGCGTGAAGCCCCTTGAGCCAAGTGGTGAAGTATTGCCGGGTGTAGCATGAAGCCCTTGGGCCTACGGCAGTGGGATCTTGTTATCCAACACCCTAACGAATAGATAACCATTTCCATGGGGTTAATGGTTAGATTAGATTAATGATCAGGCACGATGAATACCTCTCCCAAAGTATATCATGAGATCTCCATATGATAAGAATGAGAAAATATTGGTTATAAATATGTTAATATACATTGATATTGGTTATGTATATGATGTTACTAACCCTAATCATGATATAGGGGTTTCATAATAGAAATTTTAATTACTAATGTTCTCTATAAGAAGTTACATTTGTGTGCAAGGTCAAAGGAAACTAGAACTTCCTAAGAGGGGACATTACAGACTTTGATAGTGTGGAGCAGCAGTGGCTTGGAGACAGGTGGACGTGTTTCGGACTTTATACTCTTCATCGCTTGTTGACAGGCATGTTTCTCTTCAAGGCTTTAGATTGGACTAACCATTTGTTCTTGATGGATGGAACCTTGGGAGTTTTGGAGATTGTTGCACTTGTGGTTGCGGGCATATTTTCAGAATCTGGAGGAAGGGGCCAGGTCGAGCTCGAGTGTGTATGGCTACGACTACCGGAGCTCACTTCGCATTGCATTTTTCACATTCTTCTCGGGAGGTGCAGCCACAGATTGAGATTTTGTGTGGTCATAGGGCATTTGGACGAATGGAGGTACATGTCATTTGAGACTACCTCACAGGATGCAGAGTATTTGGGTGGATGGAGATACATGTCATTTGACACTATCTCACTTGCCACATACTTGCCATTGCTTGAGGACAAGCAATTCCAAGAAGGGAGGATTGTAATGTCCCCATTTTCAAAGTGATCAACATTGGAGAGCTGAGGGCCTTGTTTCAACACTCCGGGAATTTTGGAGGAGAATTGAGGTGTTGAGATGACTTATTATATTTTTCGGGGCATTGTGAGTGTGGAGACTTGCCAAGTTGTGGAGATGGATTTGCTATCATAACTAATGTTGATGCCATCTTGGATAAGTGTTATTGTTTGATCATTTGTGTACAACAACTTGGAGGAGGACTTATTTGATGCATTACGAGTTTGGACAACCTTTGAAGGAGAAACAAAGGAGAAAATAATACCTATCCCTTGGCACTTGAAGGAAGATGGCTTGGAAGATGAAATTCATATCTTTAATTTGAATTTCCTTAGCACCCACCATGACTAATGCTGGTCAGCCCTCTTGAAGAGAAAAGAATTATTAAAATAAGAAAATACCTCTGTCTAGGTCAGCTAGAGTAAGATGGGTGCCAAAAAGCATAAAGGAGGGTCGGCCTTGATAGGAAAAAGGTGATAAAATAACGATTTTTCTGCCTAGGTCGGCCAGCAATATATGGAGATGAAAAACATGTATAAATATAAGTTTTTGGTGGCATTTCATCACCATTCATTCACACATTCTTTGGACATTTGGAGTTTATCTCTTGGAGAAGGATTTGGGACGAAAACCTCAAGTTCTTGGAAGGAGTTGGACGAAAACCTAGCTCTTTCTTGTGGAGGATTCCGTGACAGGAGTTCACTTGCACTTCATTGTTTTGGAGCAGAATTGCAGATCAGATTTGGAGATCATGTTTGAGGCTTCCCTTGGTGTGGATTGTTGCATCTTTGATTAGGGTTTGACCTAGATTTGGAGTGCCACCTTGGAGGAAGGTTGATTGCATTTTTGGAGGCGAAGTTAGAGTTGTCATTGCTGATTAGGGTTACGTCAGAGCAGAAGTCTATAGCAGCAGCAGTGCAGGTCTGATTTTACCCTAATTCCTTGGCGTGAGCATCAACATTGTCTTAGGGTTTCATCCCTCAATGGAGCGCCATCATTGGAGGTCATTGGAAGATCTTTCTTGTATTGTTTTGGTATGTCTTTTCTATAAAACTTGGGCAGATTTATGTTGGGCAAGATTGGCACATTTGCCCATGCCTTTGATGTGATTAAGGACTAGTTATATTCTGAATTTCATAGCAGCAGACTACTGATTTTGTTTTCAGACCGTTGTGGTTGTAATTTGAAGTGGATAAATCGCACATTTCATGGCGTAATTCATGTTCATAATGTGTAGTATCTTTTGTTAACAATTTTAGCCATGTTTGGATATGTTTCATGCTTGCTGGGAATAATTGTTTAGAGCAGAAATTTGTATCAGAATCTAGGGTTTCAGCAGAAAACTAAAGAGCAGAAAACTAGGGCAGAATTCCAAGTAAGAAAAATCAGAGTTTTCCCAAGTTGTCCAAAATATCCCATTTTGGGATATTACACTTTGTGAGGTGGATCGATCCGGGGTTCATCGTTGGGCATAATTGCAGGTTTTTCTACATATTGGAGCTTCAAAGAATCATCATTCCAGCTAGGGTTTGAAAGGAAATCATCATCCCAGCTAGGGCTTCACATTGGTGTTTGGGATTGAAGCTTTTTATGCAGGTTATGGACAAATTGATGTAGATCATGAGGTTTCATTGATATATTTTCATCATCATATCCATCACTAGGCTTTGGAGGTGAAGCGCCACATTTTGGAGGGTCTTTTTGGTGATTGATAACAACTATTTGCAATCAGATTTGGTTTCAGATTTCAATAAATAATTTTAGAAGTGCAGATCTGAGGGTTTGAAGGAGAGATTACATTGTTTTTGGCATTTTTCCTCAACTAGGGTGAATCGCCCTTGTTGCATAGGCTAGTGCTACCAATTGGAGGCTTCATAAGGGTTTGAACTTGATCATTTGTGCAATCTGATTTTATATCAGACCTCTGCAGAAAATCAGAATTTCATATCAGATATTTTGGTGGAGAAATTGTCATCTTTTCATCATCTATCAACATCTCATGTTTGGCGGCTTCACTAGGAGGTTATTGCTTCATCTTTGAAGGTGATTTGTGGCATTTGAAAGAGACAAAATTCAGATCACACATTTGCATCAGATCTGCCCTATTTCTGAGTTGTTATCATTGTATGATTGTCATTCAAATATCTACCTATCAATCGGGTATGTTCTTTGTAATGCAAACCTTTCAAATCTTCAATTTGAAATAAACTACTTGCTGTTCCGATCTATTTCAGTGGTCTGATTTGTATTTTCAGTCATCTATTTGTCTTTGTTTTATCCAACGAATGGTTCTATATTGATATCAAAACATGGCAAAAACACTTATGCATTGAAAAATCATAAAACCTATAAAAAACAAACAAGAAACAAAATCAGAAATTCAGATCAGAATTCAGAAAACTGGATCAGATTAGACAAGAGATCTTACAGGGTCACTGGTCCGGCAGTTTCTGGGCAAGATTACCTAGATCACCATCATAATAATAGCTATGCCCTACCACTCAGCCAAACAAGCTGGGAAAAATCCATCTAGATGATAGGTAATTGGAGAACAACAATACTTCTTTTAGTGTAAATTGGCTATTGATGGTGTTTTGATCTTTGAACTGATTGATTGAAGATGTTTTATAGGGGTGAACTAATTTGCCAATCTGATTTTCTTGAGTATTTATATTTGGATGCCTATGCCAGTAGGGACCATTGTTGGAAAGGTGTCTGGCTGTTGTATCTTGTTGCTGATGTAGCTCTGTTTACTGTAGTTTTCTTAATGTCTACTTTCAGTCTCTAATTATATCTAATGCTGGAAACAAAGTCATTTTAGTTGTTTCAAGGCTGCTTTGGAGATGTAAGCAATTTCTTTATGTGGTCGTACTCCTTCAATGATTAGTCTGGTTATAACAGATTCATTTTGATATTTGCCTTTTATTTTAAGCTCAAAACTTGAAGTTTTGCCTAAGTTTCTACAGCAGAAAAGGTTTAGGGCTTTGAAAAGAAGTTTCTTGCACCTTGTCTCTTTATGAAAATTTGCTCAACTATCCAATTTTTCTAGCTACTTGAAATTTTAATTTTGTATTCTTCAATTTTGTTTTGTATGACAGTTGACTTATGAGTAATAGGTCAGTGACAATATGTACTCTAAGACTGAAAAATTGATACTTAATGAGAATTCAAGAGTTATTGACAACATTGAAATTTTGAATCTTTATTTATGTCTTCTAATTGAAGTTTGGACTTTGTTTCTCTTTCTACACACTCTATTTGGCATGAAATAACATTTGCAGTTCCTTTTTACCGTGTTTTTATGAGTATTTTAGCATATTTTAATTTGCCATGTTTTTCCCATTCTATACCTGTGTAATTGAATTCCATTTACACTTTTAGTTTGCTGTGCCATTGCTGTGTAAGTATAATGTGACCATAGTTGCAAATCCCTAACAAGGTGGACAATGCATTGAAAACTTTCGTAAAATTTTACTATGCAATCCTCCTATTGTCATTTGGATTTCGGGAACATACCTAGTTTCTCCACATATACATATAAAAAATGTGATAACACCAATAGAAATGTGATAACTACTTTGCAGGGGACTGATAAGATCAGAAAACAAGATTTTCAAATTTATCTTTTGTCTGTCTTTGCTTTTGTTAATTGTTAGTTTGAAGAGGAATTTGTTCTCCTGAAATTATTGAAAACTTATTGTAACCGATTCATGCCAAATTATGGGTTTGTTTCATATAAGCTCGCTGTTGCAATACCTTCTTCATTATTGATACAATATATTTTACTTTTATCAAAAAAGAAGATTTTCAAATTTCTTATGACCATGTTTGACCTGCATATTTGATGTTTGCATAAGCCCTTTGATCACTGACTTCTGGATTTTTAGGAATCTTTGCTCTTTTCTTGGATTTATATTTTTCCCTGTTTTTTTGCATGTCCTATTCCAGCTTTAACTTATTAAAATAGCCCTATTCACAGTAGTGCTCTTCTCAGAATTCTTGTGTGTTACTAATTGATCTGTTTCATATTGTATTTTGTGACTTGATTTGTGGCAAAATTATTGTACTGAAGTTTTCTACCTTGTTGTTGATGAATATTTCCTTCTTGTCTGCCTTCTAAATTTTTTCTAAGGTGGAAATTCTTGCATCAGAGGCATACTTTAAAGTTGCCAATTAGATCCATAACAATACGCTTCTCTCAAGTATCAAGGCTTCCAAGTGAAAAAGTAAAGTGGATCTGAAATTTTTAAAACAAAAATGAACGGAACTCAAATTGCATATGATGTAGATTTTATAGCACAGACCGACTATCAGAAGTGGTCACATTAAGCTTGGACATGAGGTGCCAGTGAAGTAGTTAGCAATAAGAGGACACATCAGCAAATTTCAGTAGGCATATGTAGCATAGACCATTTTGATCTTAATGGAGCATATGGTATACAGGTATCTATGTTGACAGACTATGTCAATGATTATTGTTATACAAACAAAGATGGTTGAGTAAAAATATCCATGCATCGACCCTGAATACAAATTCTAATCAAATAAACTTTCTTATATTCGTTAATGGTCAAATACACTTTCTTATATTTGTTAGTGGTCCAAACTGACTTGGCTTTGAATATATATTGCAGACTGGACAGCAAGAATAGTCAAGCTTGAGAGGTGGACATGTCAACAGGTTGACAGTTTTTATTCATTTACTAGATTTTGAAGTGTGAAAGGCAGGCTGAACAAGAACTCCAAAAACATGGGTAATTGCAGATGAAGTATATATGTAAATGGGGATTTAACCTGGATTAAGCTTTAGAGATTCACTTAGCATTATATGTGTCAGTAACTACTTGTAAAATATTAGAAATATAATTTTATGTCAGCCTTCCATCAATAGATTTTGTACCCTCTCTGTGTATTAAGTTTAATTGATTAAAAGTTTGACATGTCTTGTACACTAATTTATATATTTATGCTTCCAAATAATGTCTGAAAACATTGAATAAGACGTAAATTTTCAACAAGCATAGGTTAAAGAGGCCTTGTGTCAAAGGCATGTATTGTTTCTTGTCAAGACACTCTATGAGAATTGTTAGTCCTAGATCTTATGCATAAGATAAATGGCATAAAGTTAATATTCATGTGGAAAGTTCCTAATCATAATGATTCGTGTCAAGATGAAAGATAGACCAAGGATTTGATGCATTGCTAGTAAAACTTGGTGGATTAGGTGAGTAATAACAGATTTGTCAAGATCTTTCCTTCTCATTGGAGGAAAGAAAATCACATGCAACGAAAAATTGAGAGAGGGGTGACAAACTGTTACAAGCAGACGAAAGAAGAAAAACACAAAAGATAATATTGCTGATCTCAAAGGTAGTAGGGAGACATAAAATAACTTTACCTGCAAAAGCTACAGAATGTGTGCTTAAAAGTATAGGAAGATAGCATCATCGTGGAGCTAGACATGGAACCATTGGAGGATAATATTTACAATATGGCCACTAGATGGCTCATATGAAGTTTACTTGGCATGCAGCTATATGTGGACGATCTTTATTCATGGGCAAAAAAGCATTTGATGTAATATCCCCAATGGGATTTGCCCTAAAATCTCTGATTTCTGCCCTAGATTTCTGATTTAATTTTATGCTCTTTTTTTATTTAGTTTTCTGTTCAAACGCTAGGACTGAATTCTGATTTTTATTTTCAGAATGATAAACAATTATGGGCAACCAATAAACATATACCAAATATTCATAAAAATATGCCAAACATATAGATATCATCAACCATGATAACAACCATGAAATTCAACCATCTAAGAGCCAAACATAGGTCCAATAAATCTGATCTTTTATTAAAGAAGTTTGCTGCGACAAAACTAAATATTCTGGACTGATTTTACAATGAATTCATGGGCTCAAATATTCCAAACATATGCCCAGATTTCTGCTCTATAAATCAGATCCAAAACTAGGATTATACATACCAAAATATGCAAAATAGTCTTCAAACACCAAACCCTAGATGGGCAAATCCTTCCTTGGCAAGCGCTTAGGGTTTGTTGCTCCAAAAATGCAAAATGCCCTCCACAAATGGGTGCTCAAGTCTGCTCCAAAGTGGCACTCCAAATTAGGGCAAAACCCTAATGTAATATGCACACAAAATGCCACAAAGAAGTGTTGCTCCAAATTTGAATATGCAATAATGCTCCAAACCTCCAAATGTCTCCAATGAAGTGCAAATAGAACTCTGTTATGAATCCTCCACAAGATAAGCTAGGTTTTTGTCCAAATCACCACATTCACAAGGGTTTTCGTCCAAGGAATGAAGGCTAGCAAAATTGTAGCCAAAGAGTATAAAACTTGAGAAAATCTGATGTGAATGATGGTGAAATGACTCCAAAACACCTTTTATTTATAGACCTCCAAAATAAACTCCTCAAGGTCAACCTCCTCTTGGCAAATCCTTTTATTTTATTTTGTTCTTTTCTCCCATAGGGACCTCCCTCTAGGTGCCAAGAATATAAAATAATTATATTTTATTTTTATTTTTTTTTCCCAACTTGGGCGACCAACTTTTAGGGCTTCATAATTCCTTTTTTGGACCTCTCCTAGGTCGCTTACCTTGAAAACAATTTTATTTTATTTATTTCTTTTTTCCTATGGCATCACAAAAACATGGAAAGTCATTTCTCATCCTCAAATTGTTCGACAAAATTAGTCAAGTACATCATTTGTCTACCCAGAATATTCCCTTGCTCCTTCGACTCAGCCCACGGGAATAAAATAGGCTAGTCGACTCTGATGGGTGATCACTTGGAAAAAATGGGACATTACAGTCCTCCCTCCGTGGAATCGCTTGCCCACAAGCAATTGCAAACTTGGATACTGCAAAACATCCTGAAGTGGCAAGTCTCTCCAACGAGTCAAGTACTCCATGATCACCTTGCTCCTCAACTTGTGGCTACATCTCCCATAGTGAATATGAAGAATGATATACAAAGTGAGTTCCAGTGGCCAGTAATGAGACAAAACCAACCATACACACTCAAACTCAATTCGGCTCTATCCCCCAAATTATGAACTTCTGCTCCATTCCATGCAATCTGTCTGTGTAGCTATAGGAACAAGAATACCAAATCATCAACCACAAATGTCATCAACTCTCTTCCTTCGAAGGTTCCACTGTCCACAAATGCTAAGTCTATCAAAGACAAAGTGTCATACATATCCAAAGCCCTAAAGAGTGTCATGCCTATCAACATGAGATAGGTGATATCATAATCATGATCTCTGAAGCACAACCACTTGCACCAAACCTTCCACTGCTTCACTCTGATACAAACATCACTCAACCAAAAGTTGTGAAGCAACTCACCAAGATCCCTGTGAAGTAGTGTACCAATCACACCAATACTTGGATCCCAAATTATTACACTATCACACCAACTGAAAATGAAGAGATAATTGTCTCTCATCATGTTATCATCATCAAATATCCATCTAAATCTGAATGGTCTCATATGGATGTGAAAAGTGTCCATCACATGTGCATAAACAAACATGCAAATCCACACTAGGCTGATATAAATCAGGTCAGCACTATGAAAACTAAAAATTAGACTTGTGATCATGCCAAGAATGCTTCTACTGTCATAGGATGATAAGATCTCCTCATTATGCAACCTCCCAATGCTGTAGTGGCCATCCCACGCACACCAATCCATCCAAGCAATTGCAAACATCAATGTACATGTTATGTCATAAAATGTCCCCCTAGGACTTTTACCTCTTAAGTTTAGCTCCCAGGTTCCTTGTTTTGCATCTTGCATGTTCATTTTAACTCCCGATACAAAATGACCTGAAACCTATGTCAAATGGAGTTTGAGGGACATTGTGAGCTTTAACCCTGCCTTAAAATAGGACCCAGGGGCTTGGGCGCTCGCGCCCTAGTCTTGCCCTATTTTAGGCAGGTCTCAAATTTGAATATCGGTTATGTGACCGTTAGAAGTGTACCATACCGACATGTTAAGTTTGAATTACAAAATTTGTAGCGGGAATGCATATATAAGCATGTTTAAGACTTCATTTGTAAACTAGATGGATAATGCGAACTTGCGATCTTATGCTAAGGTGATTCAAAGTGTTCATTATGCTACAGAGCAGTCTTGTGTTATCGTGTTTGTATGCAGATTTTGGCTTCATCAATCTATCTCCTCATGGCGTGAAAGAGCTTCATTCCTCCATGAGAGGTACACCTCCGAGGTGATATCTATTTGTGTTTGAATCAATCATTTATCATTTTGTTTTGCCTTTATCTCGCAGGGATACACACTCTTTATCTGACAACGGTGTTGGGAAGACTTGAATGTCCTTCTGGGGCTTGACTGAGGCAAGCTCCTAAACACCACAACCCCCAACCACACTCTTTGTGATTGCAAGTTACAGGTATCAGATTTCATGGAGTGGAGTTGCAGAGGAAGGTTACACAAGATAAGAATTCCAGATCTGACGGAAAGAAGTAGTTTGGTGCACTATCGAGGTCCAGATGCTAGTCATAAAGCCCTCCGAGGTTGCAAGAGTAGAAATCTTTGGAACAGTGATAATTAGCATCAGAAGAGGTCCCGACATCCTGAAGAATATCCTGCCTTGGGCCTGGGCGCTAGTCACAGTGCCCTCCGCATCTATAGAGCTGAAAGTAGACAGAACAATGATCATCAGTGTCGGAAGGAGTCCGGAAGTCCTTGAAGAAAACATTGCATTGGGCTCGGGCGCTAGTCATAAAGCCCTCGACTGTTGAGATTCTCGAACTTCAAAAAATGGTCAGTAACTAATCTGTGTCTATTGTTTTTGTTTGCGAGAATTTGTCATAATTCATCTGTTTATTTACGATTTTGCATAATTAGGGTTTTGAGCATATTTGAGCATTAAATTAATATATTTACCAACAATTTCTAAATTTCCTTATCATTACAAGTGACAACCAACCTGTAGGTGAATCCTCTTGCAAAAGTTGTGATTCAACTTGATTAAATGTCCTTGAATGTGTGTAATGAAAGGAGGATCTAACTATTTACCCTAAACCCACTTTTTCTACATAACAATACAGTCTGAAAACTTCATGATCAACAATGTAGAACAACCATCAGTCACCAAGGTGTGAGATGAAAACCAATGGACTAGGGCTGGAAAATTTATGCTCTCATGCTCAACTCCATGCCTTGGACTATAGTCTAGTTGAAACCCAACATCCATAAGCACATATCTCTCAAAATTGGTTACCTTCATGGTATCTTCTTCACATATCTCAAGTTCTGAAATTAGGTCAGCCTTATGCCCAATCGACGAATCATCATCACAATGGTGTAGTGTCAAAACACAAATAAGCTCATTGAGCTTTCCATGAATGATCAAATTCTTATCCAAATCTGAATCAAGAACGTTTTCTTCTATACATGCACAACTTCCATTGGTTCTCCAAAAGATGTCTCATGAACCTGATTAAGATCATTTGCACAAAATGAGATTTCTGATTTGCCCTCTGTAATGTCCCCATTTTCAAGTTCCCTTGTAGTGCAGTTGGCACTAACCTTATGGATGTGTGCCAACGTTATCAGAGGAGTTTTTTGATGATTCCAATGAGCTTATGTGGTCTGGAGGACTCATATGCCACTTTCTAGGGTAATTTTCGGCTTCTGGTGTGCTCTCCAAGAATCTTGGGGAGGGCGTCTATTTATACTAAGTGCCATGATTGGCTCCATTTATCATTATTCTTCATTGGGATCATTCTAGTGCAGTTAGTTTTTGATTCCGATGCATTCTAGTAGTTTTTGCAAAATGGTTGTATTAATGGCTTTATTTTAATTATTTTACTAAGGTCGCCAAAAATTATTTAAAATATTTGTTGGCGTTTCAATTCGCACCTCTAGAATGCGAGTTGGAAACAGACAGCTATGCACAGATAAACTGCTCTCTTATTGGAAGGGGGAGTTCCCTTTTTGCTGATGTTCGCTGAAAAGATAAATTAAACTTCACCTATCTTCTTTTTGATTCTCAGCTGCGAGCACAAGGTTATAAAACTCTAAATGCTGCAGAAGAGGTTGTTTCCTTTTTTAAAACTTCTACTTCAACTAAGCATAGACTAACGACGTTTTTAATCTCCTAAGTAAATTCAGAGCAAAGGAAATTAAAAGTGAACAAGGAATGATTGTTTTAACAAAAACTTAAGCAATTTTCTCCCAGATTTACACCACAAGACTTATAGTAATCTAATGATGAAAGCTACAAAAGCTACACATCTGATGACGAAAACTTGAATCGAGATAGAATATCAGAGCAAAACAGGCACGAGACTTCTATTCAATATCACAAAGTTGGCACAACTCCAGGACAACAATACTGTAGCAAAAGACATGCATACAACAAGTGATCAAACACCGGAGAATAGATTACATAAAGAGAAGAGCACTTTCAATAACAATTATGCAGGCTAGAATAGGCACAACAAAATATGTTATCTTCAACACTACTTCCTTACAATTAATACAGAGTGAATAGACTCTTGGAATAACAAGACTTGCAGGCTAGAATAGGCACAACAAATTTGTTATCACAATTACCATTACATACTATGGGCAAGGATGCCCTTATTTATACTAAAATCAGAGTAGGGAACCCTAAAATCTCCTTGATTAACCCTAACTTGCCAACTCGCAAGCTTTATTATTATTCTAAGACAAAAATACAATAAACAAATGCTTTAAAGCGATTTGCATTAAAGCAAAGAAAATTCCAACTATCACAAAGTGATTTCTATCTAAATAAAGAATGGACGAGCTTTTGATGAAAGCAAATGCTTTAAAACAAAAAGCATTTAGTTAAAGCACCTTTTTGTGTCTCATCCTTATCTTCATTGTTGTCCCGTTGGTGATGTCATCTATTGATATTTTAGGAAATAATATCTTCTAAAAAGTAGATTCTGACCGAAAAAGCTGGCACATAGGTTTTGTAGGCAATTCCGTTTCGAAGCAACCCAGATTGTTGGATTTTGAAAAAGTGGAGATTTTCTCGAAAAAGCAAGAAAAAAATAGATTCTCGAAAAAAAGTAAAACTCCAAATCTTCAAGAGGATGATAAATTGGATGGACCCATCTCGACGAAAACTAAAAAAGCTTTGGTCGAATTTCTGAAAAACGATCCCCTTGAAACAAGGACCCTGAAAAAATGAGCCTCCCTGTTTCCTCAACCCGAAACTATGAAGAACGTTGAAAAAACATTTTGTTTGGGTCTTCGAATCTTCGTTGAAAGAAAAATAAAAATCTTTCCTTTGGATGCAACCTGCAAAAGATAATGAAATAAAGAAGCCAAATGCTTGTCTTTATAGTTCTTTAGGGCGAAAAAATAGCTTTATTTGTGTGAGAATAAAACTTGGACCTCATCCATGAAGAAAGCAACTTTTAAAGCATAAATCCAAGTGGATGTCTTCGAATAGGAAGAATCCCTATTTTGTAGCTGCCTATGGCTTCTTGTGTGAGATGACGAAAAATATCTTCTTTTGATGATGTCATCGAACACGTGAGTTGAAAGAAGTGTTAGCCAATTTTCCTTCGTTTTCGACACTTCAGCACTCGTTTTGACTTAAATATGGCTTGTCTTCGACTTCAACAAGGTGGCAAAATGTCACCGTTGACTGAAAAAATTGATTGACCCTGACATTTTGGAGACTTATCAACTGAGATTCCATTTCCGGCCTCCGATTGACGATCTGGTATTGTTTGACCAAGTTTGACCTCCTGAAAACTGCCAACGGGTGAAGATTGGAAACAAAACTGTCGGAAAACATTGCAGACATAGGAAAAATTCTATCTCTGGGCAAGTTGGGCACCCCAAGTCACCTGGGGCGCCTGGTTTCACCAGACTTAGCCATTTTTTCAATTTTTGCAACTTCTTCAATTTTTTGATTTGTGTGCGCGTTTCTAGTGGCAGAGGACCCCTGCTTGGCTATCGATTTCTGTCAACTGGGATAAAACTGAGTCTAAGGGTCTGGCAGATAGGCAGGCCTGATGAGAATTGATTGTACTCTCTATCTGCCTCGGGAAACACGCCAGACTGTCCAACTCTTAACCGGAGCGGGCTGACAGAAGGAGATTCACGTTTTTTGAGAAAAACTTCAAAAATAAACTAACTCTAAAGATTTTGGGCGCCCCAAGTCACCTGGGGCGCCTATCTTTCCATGCCTTAGAAAATTTTATGAAAAATTCAAATTTTGTACCATTTCTCAATTTCCGTGCCAACAGCACCTGTTCGATCTTCGATTTCGGTCGTTCTGACGACTGTCGAGGCGGGACGGAGGGTGATTTGAGCAGTCTGAACATATCTGTGATGAAATCCCAGCTTTGACTGATGTTTGACCAACCGGGAAAGAGCCGACGGAAGCATTTTTGATGTTTCTCGAAAAAGCGTGAAAAAAATCTAACATAGGAATGGTTGGGCGCCCCAAGTCACCTAGGGCACCTATCTTCACAACACTTAGTCAAATTTCTGATTTTCCAACCTTTCATTCCACCTTGGATCCATCTTGCATCATTTTGCGTGCATCGTTGAGTCGACGATTGTTCGTCAGTTCTGCGTCTTTGGAATAGCGTTGAAAACTCGTCAGCGAGCTCTAGGAGATGAACTTTCTCTGTTGATGACTTTAGAGCTCATGCTTCGCCTTCTAAAAAAGCAAAAATGACCCAGTAGAGAAAACTTGATCTTTTGAAGATTTCGTCTGGACCGTGCTGATCGTGAAGCAAAATCGACCAATGAGAATCGAGCTCGACCCCTGAGTCGGAGATTTTATTTTTAGAAAGTTTTGTCAGCATCCATATCTCAAGAAACCCAGAAAACCTAATCTGACGTCTATTTTTAGAAATTTTGCTTTTTTGACTTTTTGACGAAAAAATTTTCTAGACTTGTTCAAAATGCCTTAATGAAGCAAAAATTTTGATTGGGTACAACAATTGGCTCTGTCTGGGGACCATGTCGGATACTTATGACATAGGAGAACTGAGAATCTCTGGTCTTTTAAGCTTGGACCAGTGCCTTATCCATTGGGCAATAGAGTCAAGTTACTTTCCTAATCACCTAGAACAAGACTTTTCCCACATCACCTAAAATCGGACTTCCTAAAATCACCTAAATAGTTGGAACTTTCCAGGACACAAAGAACACAACTGTCACATTATGAAAAAGGGAAAACATTACGACATAACGATCACATTACAGAAAGGGGAAACACATTATGAGAACAAAAAGTGTTTGAAATTACTCCATCCCCTAAGGGATGAAGTGTTTTAAGTATAATCCACTGTAAGGCAGCAGAAGGAGCCTGTCGTCCATGTGTGTGAGAATATAGGTATTCTCCCCTGCAAACTCATGGATCTTGTATGGCCCCAGCCACAAGGAATGAAATTTTCCGTGCGTTCCCTTGGGCTCATGTCTTTTGTCCCAGAGTAGGACTTGATCACCAATCTCAAATTCTTGCTGGCGAGCCTTCTTATCAAATATTTTCTTCACTCGTTCCTGATGCTGAGTGATTTTGTCTACGACCTCCACCCTTTCTTCTTTTAGCTTCATCAGATACAGGGTGCGCTTCTCAATAGGATCTTTGAACTCATCATCTTCAATTGCGGTTGCCAGCTTCAAAGCAGACAACTCTAGCATGATAGGTAGCATTGCTTCTGTACCATACAGAATGACGAAAGGTGAAGTACCAATAGCTCTCTTGGGGGTAATTCTGTTGGCCCAGAGAGCATCATAAAGCTTCTTATGCCAAGCCTTTTGATTAGAATCAACTAGCTTGCGTATGATAGTGACTGTTTTTGTTTGATGATTCGGCCTGTCCATTACCCTGAGGTTAATAATCTGATGAATGTGACAACATGGTGCCGTGATCATAACAAAACTCCAGTACTTCCTCGGATGAGAAACATGTTGCATTATCAGTCACTATCTTGTGTGGTACCCCAAATCTTGAAATAATGTTCTCTTTCAGAAAGTCACAAACAACTTCCGAGGTAGCCCACTTGGTTGGAATAGCTTCAACCCACTTAGTGAAATAATCTGTACCTGTGAGGACATAAATATGTCCCTTACTGGAATGTGGGTTGATAGGGCCAACGAAATCCAATCCCCATTGCTGAAATGGACCATCAATGATTACTAGTTTGAGGGGAATGGCCGCTAGCTTGAGTTTGCCAACAAACTGTTGACAGATCTGACACTTTGACACCCATTCATATGCGTCACGAAACATAGTTGGCCAATAAAACTGTGCTTGCAGAATCTTGAATGCAGTAACTCTTGATGAGAAGTGACCTTTGCATTCTTGACTGTGAAATGCATCCAGCAAACGTTGTTGTTGATCTTTGTTGACACATAGCAAAAGGGTTCCATCAAGCCCTTGCTTGTATAGAACGCCATTCCAAAGCACAAACTTTTGCGCTTTCAATTTTAATGTTCTCTTCTATTGTTTATCCATATGAATTGGACATTCTCCATAAGTTAAATAGTATACAATTTCTGCATACCATTCATTTGCAGAATCAACAAATAGGACCATAGGAAGATCCTCTTTAGTTTCAGTTTCAGATTCACCATCATCCTGGTGCTTCAGATCACCGTCTTCTGCTATCAATTGACAGAGACCTCTCCCGCGGACAAGTTTTGTTGGCTTGATCTCCAAATCGTATTCTTGAACCCTTGCGACCCAGTTACCTCTCTTGGTGCCCATCTCCTGTTGAGTTAGCACGCTTTTAACTGTTGGATCAGTAACATACACTGTTGTGTGAGCTGTCAAAATATAGAATCTGAAATTCTTTACTGCTCTCACAACTGCATACGCGTCTTCTCTATTTGAGAGTACCGTATTTCACTATCTTTGAAACTACTACTCATGAAAGCAATTGGAGACTCAACATGTTCGTTCAATTTTTGCGTCAATATGGCAGACATGGTGTGTTCGGACGCATAACAGTAAGGGATGAAGTCTTTAGTAAAATCAGGACGGACTAACACTGGCGTTCGGCTGATGGCTCCCTTGATTGCGACAAACGCCTTCTTGCCTTCATTTGTCCACTTGAAAGTAGATGTTTTCTTCATCATAGCTGATATATCCTTTGTGAGCTCTGAGAAGTCTGGTATAAACCTTCATATGAAATTTATTTTACTGAAGAAAGAATGCACACCAGTTTTGCTTGTTGGTAGAGACAGATTTTTGGTAGAATCAACCCGATTAGGATCAATCTGTATTCCCTCCTTGGAGACGATATGTCCAAGCAGTTTAGCTTCCGTTACTGCAAAGATGGACTTCTTAGGATTCAAACAAATTCCGTGGTATCTGCATCTTTCAAACACTTTCACCAAATGGTCAAAATGGTCTCCTCGTGTTTTCGAGAAAACGGTGAGATCATCGAGGTAGACGACAATCAACTTGTTCTTCAAATCTCCAAATGCCAAATGCATAGCTCTCTGAAATGTAGCATCGGCATTGATGAGGCCGAAGGGCATCCTTTCATAAGCAAACGTACCCCACGGGGTAGTGAAAGCTGTCTTGAACTGATCTTCCTGAGGCACAACGATTTGATTATATCCGGAAAAACCATCAAGTAATGATAGCATCTCCGAACTGGTGACTGTTTGCAACATGTGCTCCATGATTCGCAGAGGATAATTATCCTTGATGGATGATTGGTTGAAGTTCCTAAAATCCACACAAATTCTGATTTCACCATTTTTCTTGCGTACAGGAACAATGTTGGACACCCATGTTGAATGCTGAATTGGAAATATTATCTTTGCATCCACCATCTTCTGGATCTCCGCATAAATTGTATCTTGAATCCACGGATTGTAATATCTTTGTTTCTGCTTGAAGGGCTTTGTATCAAGTTTCAATGGAATTGTATGAGACAATTCAACGGGTGTGAAGACTTTCAAGTCTTCGTATGACCAGGGAAAAAAATCTCGATATTGTCTAAAGAGAGACAAACCTCTCGCTTTCTTCTTCTGTACAACATTTGCCTATATTAACAAGCCTAGGCCTGTCTTCTGAACCAATGTTCACTTGATAATGTTCAGCAGAGGTCTTATCATCCATTCTTCTTTGATTTTGAATGTATCCATCATGTCTGTCGAATATATCCTCCAAGGATACGAGACCCTTAGGAATTTTGTTACCTTTCAACTGGATAATACCTGAATCGGTCTCTTCTACTACTTTTGTATCCTTTGAAGTTTCCGTAGAAGATTCTTCAAACCAACCTTCAAATGATGAGAGGAATGAATTAGATTCATCTTTGTTGTCTTCAGTATTTTTGATCTCAGTTGTTGATTCTTTGAAAGGAGCCGAACTCCCCTCAAAGAAAAGCCCCTTGAAATTATCTTCCATGATGAGAAATTCTTTGATGTGGTCATCATCATCGAAGATTTGCCAGTTGTCACAATTGTCGGGGACGGCTGGCCTGTATATTAGCTCAATAGCGAATGCATTCTGATGAAAATCAGAGTGAGACATGAAAAGTGAAGCGGATACTGCCAGGGCGTCTGCTTTGCTATTATCTGAGCGTGGAATGTATCGGATGTCAAATGCCTCAAACCAATCGATTGCATTCCACACCCTATATCTATAATGTCGAAGGCGATCTTTCTTCACTTGAAATTGTCCCCTGACTTGCTTCACGATCAGTTCTGCATCACCTTCAACTATGAGTAATTTAATACCCATATCCTTTGCATTCTTGAGACCTAACAAAAGCACCTCGTATTCTACTGTATTATTTGTGCATTGGAACTGCAAGTGGTATGCAAATGGATACAAACGACCATCAGGGGAAATTATCATGACTCCTGCTCCTGAACCTGCAGATGAACAACTTCCGTCAAATTGCAAAGTCCATATCTTTGGCTCTTCTTTTGATTTGTCAATTGCACAAACAACTTCTTGATTTTCTTCGGTTATCTCAGACATCATAACATATGTACCAGAACCCGTTTCTTGATATAGCACTTGTGCTTGAGGGTCCTGAGATTTCACCACCGCGAACTGTGACTTGGTTTCTGGTTCCAATTTGAAATTGCCTTTCTTTAAAGGAATGGTCGCGGATGACCAATCCAATTGTATTTCTCCTCCAAGATCTTTGTAGAAGCTTCTACTCAATAGCATCCTATAACTGGCTGGAATGTCAGCTACCAAGATAGTCATCATTATTTTCTTCGTTGGGCAAGCCGCCAACCGTACTTGAGCATCCTTCAATTGTCCTACCAACGGCACTGACTTAGACTCAAGCGAATAACACTTGTCATGCGTTTTGGTGCACGACAGTCCCAAAGCATTCATTACTTGCAAAGGCATGACGTTGTCCGAGGCTCCTGAATCAATGATACAATTGCTCAACTTATAGCCTCCTATATACAGAGAGATATAGAAGGGCTTTGGCTTCTGTCCTGCTGGAACGGAAGATTCAAGCAATGTAGGCTGTGTGACAGTTTCTTTCTTGACATACTTAACAATTCTATCCAGCTGATCTGGATGGTCCTGAAGATACTCCAGCTGAAAAATCTGCACCTTTGTCTTCATCATGGAATCCACCATATCAAAATTCGTTGAAGACGAATCTTGCGCAGCTTTGACATTTTCGATCTTTGCTTATCTTCTCCTTCCTTCTATGCTTTAAAATGCTGAGTACGTGTAAACACAAGAGTCGAAAGATTTTCATGATTCACTGCAAGAGAATATTGACGAAAATCCTCTTGTTTTTCCTTCATTATAACGGGTTCATTCTGGAAGTATCTCGTAGTAGAGTCGCCATCGAAGTTGTCCATCTGTGATAAGACAACATTCACACTTGGGGAAGAGACAATGTTTGAAATAGATGCAGCATCAGCATATCCCATGATTTGATTCATTCTGAAATTTTCAGGACATGTGGCTCCAGTATGCGCATCTGTCTCATGAAAGGAACAAAACACTGTATTTTGGGCAGCATCAACTGCTTGTCTTGGTGGTGGTACTGGCAACCTAGGCCTGTAATTATTGAAAGGATGAAAATTGTTCCTCTTAGGCTGATATGGTTGTTGTGGTTGGTACTGTTGTTGCGGTGACTGATATGGTTGTTGCGCAGGTTGCCCCTGAGTAGGCAACTGTCTCTTCATGATAGTCACTTCATTTGCTACCTTATGTAGCAGTGGATCTGCAAAACTCTGAACAAGAGGCCTGATTGAATCCGTCTTCATCTTGCCAGAGGTAATCATGTCATTCTCTAACTTGATGGCATTTTCTTGTGCATTGGATAATTCTGTTTCATTAGCCGATCTCAAAAAGAAGGCTATCTTAGAAGGAAGAGCGTTAATGAAACTGCTCAACAGAGTTTGCGGAGATGGATTAGGAGTGTGAGAAAGACGCGTAACCAAGCGATTAAACCTTGCCATGAACTCCCTCATTGGTTCATTATTTTCCATCTTTGAATTTGAGAGTTGGGTGAACAATCTATGACCATCTTTGGCAGGCTTGAACCTTGCCAAGAATTTCTCACTCATCGTTGCCCAACTTGTAATGATACCTGCTTCCAGATGATTGAACCAGTCGGCAGCATTTCCCACGAGAGTCTCAACAAAGAGACGCACAACAACATCTTCATGTGATACATGCAAAACAGCGCAAGCCATTGTGAATGTAGAGATGTGTTCATCAGGATGTTGAGTTCTGTCACCATGGAACCGGGGAAAGTGCTTCCTTGACCCGTGTGGTAACTCATGATGTGCTTGCAGGGCCAAAGGTCCAAAGTTATTACCCCAAGGCAATGGTGGTGGTTGCCTCTGATTTGCATCATTGTGATTGTTGTTATTTGCATCACCCATTGCTCTGGGCTAGTTTACTGGTTCTTCTTGTAATTCTTCCTGCTTGACTTCAGGAATTGTCTGAACTTTAGGAACTATGTTGGATGCTTCTCCAACTTCTGTAGGATCAAGATCTTGGAAGAAAAGATCCGTAGCACTGCCTCTTCCCCTTCTTGAATAAACCTTGTGAGCCAAGATTATCTATTGCCACGCGGGAGGTGGTAATACTGGTCTTCTTGCCGCAAGATCCGCTTTGTGTTCTTCGTCAAGAATAGCAGCCACGTTTCTCCACTGATCAAGACTTTGCTTTTGTACAAATATGAAACTCCTCAGGCTGCTAATGATGTTCGTTTGCTCTCCTTCCACTCGTACAAGATTTGGTTGAATAGTAGGTGGCGTAAGATTTGGTTGTTAAACTGGAGTAGGACGCCAGAGAGTCATTCCCATGACATAAGCCTAAGCTTGCTTGAAGTTTTATGCCTCGTGCCCCACGGTGGGTGCTAGAAAACTGTTGGTGTTTCAATTCTCACCTCTGGAATGCGAGTTGGAAACGGACAGCTATGCATAGATAAATTGCTCTCCTATTGGAAGGGGGAGTTCCCTTTTTGCTGATGTTCGTTGAAAAGATAAATTAAACTTCGCCTATCTTCTTTTTGATTCTCAGCTGCGAGCACAAGGTTATAAAACTCTAAACGCAGCAGAAGAGGTTTTTTCTTTTTTTAAAACTTCTACTACAACTAAGCATAGACTAACGACGCTTTTAATCTCCTATGTAAATTCAGAGCAAAGGAAATTAAAAGTGAACAAGGAATGATTGTTTTAACAAAAACTTAAGCAATTTTCTCCTAGATTTACATAAGACTTATAGTACTTTAATGATGAAAGATGAAATGAAAGCTACAAAAGGTACACATTTGATGATGAAAACTTGATGAATCGAGATAAAATATCAGAGAAAAATAGGCATGAGACTTCTATTCAATATCACAAAGTTGGCACAACTCCAGGACAACAATACTGTAGCAAAAGGCAGGCATACAACAAGTGATCAAACACCGGAGAACATATTACACAGAGAGAAGAAGCACTTTCAATAACAATTATGCAGGCTACAATAGGCACAACAAAATATGTTATCTTTAACACTACTTCCTTACAATGAACACAGAGTAAACAGACACTTGGAATAACAAGACTTGTAGGCTCGAATAGGCACAACAAATTTGCTATCACAATTACCATTACATACAATGGGCAAGGATGCCCTTATTTATACTAAAATCAAAGGAGTAGGGAGCCCTAAAATCTCTTTGATTAATCCTAACTTGCCAACTCGCAAGATTTATTACTATTCTAAGACAAAGATACAATAAACAAATGCTTTAAAGCGATCTGCTTTAAAGCAAAGAAAATTCCAACTATCACAAAGTGATTTCTTTCTAAATAAAGAATGGACGAGCTTTGGATGAAAGCAAATGCTTTAAAACAAAAAGCATTTAGTTAAAGCAGCGTTTTGTGTCTCATCCTTATCTTCATTGTTGTCCCGTTGGTGATGTCATCTATTGATATTTTAGGAAATAATATTTTCTAAAAAATAGATTCTGACCGAAAAAGCTGGCACATGGGTTTTGTAGGCAATTCCGTTTCAAAGCAACCCAGATTGTCAGATTTTGAAAAAATAGAGATTTTCTCAAAAAAATAGGAAAAAAATAGATTATTGAAAAAAAACAAAACTCCAAATCTTCAAGAGGATGATAAACTGGATGGACCCATCCCGACGAAAACTGAAAAAGCTTTGGTCGAATTTCTGAAAAACGATCCCTTGAAACAAGGACTCTGAAAAAGCGAGACTCCCTATTTTCTCAACCTGAAACTATGAAGAACGCTGAAAAAACACTTCGTTTGGGTCTTCGAATATTCATTGAAAGAAAAATAAAAATATTTCCTCTGGATGCAACCTGCAAAAGATAATGAAATAAAGAAGCCAAATGGTTGTCTTTATAGATCTTTAGGGCGAAAAAAAAACTTTATTTGTGTGAGAATAATACTTGGACCTCATCCATGAAGAAAGCAACTTTTAAAGCATAAATCCAAGTGGATGTCTTCGAATAGGAAGAATCCTTATTTTGTAGTTGCCTATGGCTTCTTGTGTGAGATGACAAAAAATATCTTCTTTTGATGATGTCATGGAACACGCGAGTTGAAAGAAGTGTTAGCTAATTTTTCTTCGTTTTCGACACTTCAACACTCGTTTTGACTTAAATATGGCCTATCTCCGACTTCAACAAGGTGGCAAAATGTCACCGTTGACTGAAAAAGCTGACTGATCTTGACATTTTGGAGACTTATCAACTAAGATTCTATTTCCAGCCTCTGACTGATGATCTAGCATCGTTTGACCAAGTTTGACCTCTTGAAAACTGCCAATGGGCGAAGACTGGGAACAAAACTGTCGGAAAACATTACAGACACAGGAAAAATTCTATCTCTGGGCAAGTTGGGTGCCCCAAGTCACCTGGGGTGCCTGGTTTCACCAGATTTAGCCATTTTTTCAATTTTTGCAACTTCTTCAATTTCTCGATTTGCGTGCGCGTTCCGGTGGCGGAGGACCCCTGCTTGGCTGTCGATTTCTGTCAACCAGGATAAAACTAAGTCTGATGATCTAGCAGATAGGCAGGCTTGATGAAAACTAAGCTGACTGTACTCTCTATCTGCCTCGGGAAACATGCCAAACTGTCCAACTCTGAACCGGAGCGGGCTGATGGAAGGAGATTCATGTTTTTCGAGAAAAAATTCAAAAATAAACTAAGTCTGAAGAGTTTGGGCACCCCAAGTCACCTGGGGCACCTATCTTGCCATGCCTTAGAAATTTTTTTGAAAAACTTAAATTTTATACCATTTCTCGATTTTTGTGCCAACAGCTCCTGTTCGATCTTCGATTTCAGTCGTTCTGACAACTGTCGAGGTGGGACGGAGGGTGATCTGAGTAGTCTGAACATATCTGTGACGAAATCCCAGCTTTGACTGATGTTTGACCAAGTTTGACCAACCAGGAAAGAGCTGACAGAAGCATTTTCGACGTTTCTCGAAAAACATGCAAAAAAAATCTAACACAGGTAAGGTTGGGCACCCCAAGTCACCTAGGGCACCTATGTTCTCAACACTTAGTCAAATTTATGATTTTCCAACCTTTCATTCCACCTTGGATCCATCTTGCATCGTTTTGCATGCGTCGTCGAGTTGACGACTGTTCGTCGGTTTTGCGTCGTTGGAACAACGTTGAAAACTCGTCAGCGAGCTCTGACAGATGAACTTTCTCTGTTGATGACTTTAGAGCTCATGCTTCGCCTTCTAAAAAAGCAGAAATGACCTAGTAGAGAAAACTTGATCTTTTGAAGATTCCGTCTGGACCGTGCCGATCATGAAGCAAAATCGACCAATGAGAATCAAGCTCAACACCTGAGTCAGAGATTCTATTTTTAGAAAGTTTTGTCAGCATCCATATCTCAAGAAACCCAGAAAACATAATCTGATGTCTATTTTTTGAAATTTCTAAAAATAAAAATTTCTATTTTTAGAAATTTTGTTTTTTTGACTTTTTGACAAAAAAATTTTCTAGACTCGTTCACAATGCCTTAATGAAGCAAAATTTTTGATTAGGTACAATAATTGGCTTTGTCTGGGGACCATGTCAGATACTTACGGCATAGGAGAACTGAGAATCTCTGGTCTTTTAAGCTTGGACCAGTGCCTTATCCATGGGGCAATAGAGTCAAGTTACTTTCCTAATCACCTAGGACAAGACTTTTCCCTACATCACCTAAAACCAGACTTCCTAAAATCACCTAAATAGATGGAACTTTCCAGAACACAAAGAACACAGCTGTCACATTACGAAAAGGGGAAAAACATTACGACATAACGATCACATTACAGAAAGGGGAAACACATTATGAGAACAAAAAGTGTTTGAAATTACTCCATTCCCGAAGGGATGAAGTGTTTTAAGTATAATCCATTGTAAGGAAGCGAAAGGAGCCTGTCATCCATGTGTGTGAGAATATAGCTATTCTCCCCTGCAAACTCGTGGATCTTGTATGGCCCTAGCCACAAGGAATCAAATTTGTCGTGCATTCCCTTGGGCTCATGTCTTTTGTCCCAGAGTAGGACTTGATCACCAATCTCAAAGTCTTGCTGGCGAGCCTTCTTATCAAATATTTTCTTCACTCGTTCCTGATGCTGAGTGATTCTGTCTACGACCTCCACCCTTTCTTCTTTTAGCTTCATCAGATACAGGATGCGCTTCTCAATAGGATCTTTGAACTCATCATCTTCAATTGTGGTTGCCAGCTTCAAAGCAGACAACTCTAGCGTGATAGGTAGCATTGCTTCTGTACCATACAGAATGACAAAAGGTGAAGTACCAATAGCTCTCTTGGGGGTAATTCTATCGGCCCAGAGACCATCATAAAGCTTCTTATGCCAAGCCTTTTCATTAGAATCAACTAGCTTGTGTATAATAGTGACTATGTTTTTGTTTGATGATTCGGCCTGTCCATTACCCCGAGGGTAATAATCTGATGAATGTGACAACATGGTGCTGTGATCATAACAAAACTCCAGTACTTCCTCGGATGAGAAACATGTTGCATTATCAGTCACTATCTTGCGTGGTACCCCAAATATTGAAATAATGTTCTCTTTCAGAAAGTCACAAACAACTTCCGAGGTAGCCCACTTGGTTGGAATAGCTTCAACCCACTTAGTAAAATAATCTGTACCTATGAGGACATAAATATGTCCCTTACTGGAATGTGGGTTGATAGGGCCAACGAAATCCAATCCCCATTGCTGAAATGGACCATCAATGATTACTAGTTTGAGGGGAATGGCCGCTAGCTTGAGTTTGCCAACAAACTGTTGACAGATTTGACACTTTGACACCCATTCATATGCGTCGCAAAACATAGTTGGCCAATAAAACTATGCTTGCAGAATCTTGAATGCAGTAACTCTTGATGAGAAGTGACCTCCGCATGCTTGCCTGTGAAATGCATCCAGCAAATGTTGTTGTTGATCTTTGTTGACACATAACAAAAGGATTCCATCAATCCCTTGTATAGAACGTCATTCCAAAGCACAAACTTTTGCGCTTTCAATTTTAATGTTCTCTTCTGTTGTTTATCCATATGAATTGGACATTCTCCATAAGATAAATAGTATACAATTTCTGCATACCATTCATTTGCAGAATCAACAAATAGGACCATAGGAAGATCCTCTTTAGTTTCATTTTCAGATTCGCCATCAGCCTGGTGCTTCAGATCACCGTCTTCTGCTATCAATTGACAGAGACCTCTCGCATGGACAAGTTTTGTTGGCTTGATCTCCAAATCATATTCTGGAACCCTTGCAACCCAGTTACCTCTCTTGGTGCCCATCTCCTGCTGAGTTAGCACGCTTTTAACTGCTGGATTAGTAACATACACTGTTGTGTGAGCTGTCAAAATATAGAATCTAAAATCCTTTACTGCTCTCACAACTGCATACGTGTTCTTCTCTATTTGAGAGTATCGTATTTCACTATCTTTGAAACTACTACTCATGAAAGCAATTGGAGACTCGGCATCTTCATTCAACTTTTGCGTCAATATGGCAGACATGGTGTGTTCGGACGCATAACAGTAAGGGATGAAGTCTTTAGTAAAATCATGACGGACTAACACTAGCGTTCGGTTGATGGCTTCCTTGATTGTGACAAACGCCTTCTTGCCTTCATCTGTCCACTTGAAAGCAGATGTTTTCTTCATCATAGCTGATATATCCTTTGTGCGCTCTGAGAAGTTTGGTATAAACCTTCGTATGAAATTTATTTTACCGAAGAAAGAATGCACACCAGTTTTGCTTGTTGGTAGAGACAGATTTTTGATAGAATCAACCCGATTAGGATCAATCTATGTTCCCTCCCTGGAGACGATATGTCCAAGCAGTTTACCTTCCGTTACTGCAAAGATGGACTTCTTGTAATTCTTCCTGCTTGACTTCAGGAACTATCTAAACTTCAGGAACTATGTTGGATGCTTCTCCAACTTCTGTAGGATCAAGATCTTGGAAGAAAGGATCCGTAGCACCGCCTCTTCCCCTTCTTGAATAAACACTGTGAGCCAGGATTATCTACTGCCACGCAAGAGGTGGCAATACTGGTCTTCCTGCCGCAAGATCCGCTTTGTGTTCTTCGTCAAGAATATCAGCCGCGTTTCTCCACTGATCATGACTTTGCTTTTGTACAAATATGAAATTCCTCAGGCTACTAATGATGTCCGTTTGCTCTCCTTCCACTCGTACAAGATTTGGTTGAATAGCAAGTGGCGTAAGATTTGGTTGTTGAACTGGAGCAGAAGGACGCCAAAGAGTCATTCCCATGACATAAGCCTAAGCTTGCTTGAAGTTTTATGCCTCGTGCCCCATGGTGGGCGCCAGAAAACTGTTGGCGTTTCAATTCGCACCTCTGGAATGTGAGTTGGAAATGGACAACTATGCACAGATAACTGCTCTCCTATTGGAAGGGGGAGTTCCCTTTTTGCTAACGTTCGCTGAAAAGATAAATTAAACTTCGCCTATCTTCTTTTTGATTCTCAGCTGCGAGCATAAGGTTATAAAACTCTAAATGCTGCAGAAGAGGTTGTTTCCTTTTTTAAAACTTCTACTTCAACTAAGCATAGACTAATGACGCTTTTAATCTCCTAAGTAAATTCAAAGCAAAGGAAATTAAAAGTGAACAAGGAATGATTGTTTTAACAAAAACTTAAGCAATTTTCTCCCAGATTTACACAAGACTTATAGTATTTTAATGATGAAAGCTGAAATGAAAGCTACAAATGCTACACAGCTGATGACGAAAACTTGATGAATCGAAATAGAATATTAGAGCAAAATAGGCATGAGACTTCTATTCAATATCACAAGGTTGGCACAACTCCAAGACAACAATACTGTAGCAAAAGGTAGGCATACAGCAAGTGATCAAACACCGGAGAACATATTACACAGAGAGAAGAAGCACTTTCAATAACAATTATGCAGGCTACAATAGGCACAGCAAAATATGTTATCTTTAACACTACTTCCTTACAATGAACATAGAGTGAACATAGACTTGGAATAACAAGACTTGCAGGCTAGAATAGGCACAACAAATTTGCTATCACAATTACCATTACATATAATGGGCAAGGATGCCCTTATTTATACTAAAATCAAAGAAGTAGGGAACCCTAAAATCTCTTTGATTAACCCTAACTTGCCAACGCGCAAGCTTTATTACTATTCTAAGACAAAGATAAAATAAACAAATGCTTTAAAGTGATTTGCTTTAAAGCAAAGAAAATTCCGACTATCACAAAGTGATTTCTATCTAAATAAAGAATGGACGAGCTTTGAATGAAAGCAAATGCTTTAAAACAAAAAGCATTTAGTTAAAACAGCTTTTTGTGTAACATCCTTATCTTATTGTTGTTCCGTTGGTGATGTCATCTATTGATATTTTAGGAAATAATATCTTCTAGAAAGCAGATTCTGACCGAAAAAGTCGGCACGTGGGTTTTGTAGGCAATTCCGTTTCGAAGCAACCCAGATTGTTAGATTTTGAAAAAGCGGAGATTTTCTCGAAAAAGCAGGAAAAAAACAGATTCTCGAAAAAAAACAAAACTCCAAATCTTCAAGAGGATGATAAACTAGATGGACCCATCTCGAGGAAAACTGAAAAAGATTTGGTCAAATTTTTGAAAAACGATCCCCTTGAAACAAGGACCCTGAAAAAGCGAGCCTCCCTATTTCCTCAACCTGAAACTATGAGGAACACTGAAAAAACACTTCGTTTGGGTCTTCAAATCTTCGTTGAAGGAAAAATAAAAATCTTTCTTGATGCAACCTGCAAAAGATAATGAAATAAAGAAGCCAAATGCTTGTCTTTATAGATCTTTAGGGCGAAAAAACAACTTTATTTGTGTGAGAATAAAATTTGGACCTCATCCATGAAGAAAGCAACTTTTAAAACAGAAATCCAAGTGGATGTCTTCGAATAGGAAGAATCCCTATTTTGTAGCTGCCTATGGCTTCTTGTGTGAGATGACGAAAAATATCTTCTTTTGATGATGTCATGGAACACGCAAGTTGAAAGAAGTGTTAGCCAATTTTTCTTCATTTTCGACACTTCAACACTCGTTTTGACTTAAATATGGCCTGTCTTCGACTTCAACAATGTGGCAAAATGTCACCGTTGATTGAAAAAGCTGACTGATCCTGACATTTTGGAGACTTATCAATTGAGATTCCATTTCCGGCCTCCGACTGACGATCTGGGATCGTTTGACCAAGTTTGACCTCCTGAAAACTGCCAACGGGCGAAGATTGGGAACAAAACTGTCGGAAAACATTGCAGACACAGGAAAAATTCTATCTCTGGGCAAGTTGGGCAACCCAAGTCCCCTGAATCAGAAATTTCGAGTCTTGTAAGGAGCCCAGAGCCACAGATAGAAGAGCAAGATCATGTATGGAAAATGTACTTTGATGGCTCTAGAAGTAGGAATGGATCTGGTGGCAGTGCAATGCTTGTGTCCCCTTAAGGCGGTAAGTATTATTCTGCTTTTTGTTTTGCCTTTTCATGCACTAATAACAATGCCAAATATGAGGGATTAATCCAGGGATTGCAGTGGACAAGAAAGAGGAAGATTGGTTGTTTATAGGTGTTTGGGGACAGTGAACTCATTGTAAACCAGGTGAGAGGATTGCATGCTACAAAGAACGATACTTTGAAATGCTATAAGCATAGGGTGTGGGACATGATTGAAGAGTTCGATGCTTTCAATCTGATATCTATCCCAAGAAATCAGAATTACCATGCAGATAGGCTAGCTGCAATTGGGGCTCAGTTTGACATACCCAGTGATATTCAAAGGGAGAAGGTGCAACCTCATGTAAAAATAGTTGATAGACCCTCTATCCCTGACAATGACATTCATTGGCAAGTTTTCAAAAGTGATGAGCAAATCCTGCATTTTTTTGTTAGAAGAGGATGAGTTCTCTGTGGTGAACCAAGATAAGCTCAAACAACAGTATGGCAATGATTAAATTATTCAGTTGAGGACAAACAAGTTGCCCAAGGGGCTGGTAACCTTGGAATCTATTTTTGGCACTGATGATCAGATGAAGAGAACCAAACTGGCATGCAGATAAAAGAGGAGCACTACGAGGAGCTGGAAATTTTTAAGGGTAAGCTTCTCAAGATCAGAGAAATCTATTCGCCTGAGGATAGAAAGGCTTTTATTGCTCTGTGCCATGAATTTGAAGATGTGTTTGCCTAGGATTATTCAGACCTAAAAGGGTTTGACCCTCACATTGCCCAGCATACCATAGAGTTAGAGCCAGGTGCAAAACCTATAAGGTAGAAACAAAGACCCTTAAACCCAAAGCTTGAACCCGTGATGATTAAAGAATTGACCAAGTTGATTGAGGGAAAGATCATTTTCCCGATCACACATACTTCTTGGGTCTCCAACCTTGTCCCTGTAAGAAAAAAGAATGGAGAAATCAAACTGTGTGTCGATTTTAGAGACCTAAATAGAGCCTCCCTGAAGGACCACTACCCGCTGCCCTCTATGGAGCAGATCTTGCAAGTAGTAGCTGGCTCAGAGAGATTCTCCTTGCTTGACGGTTTTTCTAGTTATAATCAAGTGTTAGTCAAGGAGGAGGATCGGTATAAAACCGCTTTTACTACCAAATGGGGCACCATGGCCTACATGAGAATCACTTTTGGTCTATCAAATGCTGGCTCAACTTTTCAGAGGGCTATGGACATGGCTTTCCAGGGTTTGCTTTATAAATTGGTGCTAGTGTACCTCGATGACATAATGGTCTTCTCCAAGGATGCATCTGAGCATTTATTCCATTTGAGGCAAGTATTTGAGAGATGCAGAGAGTTTGGGATATCTCTTAATCCCAAAAAATCCATTTTCGCTGTCCATGAGGGCAAGATGCTAGGGCACGTGGTGTCAAAAGAGGGCATTACCATTGATGCAGAAAGGGTAAGGTCTATTTTGGAGTTGCCCTTACCCAGCCACAGGAAGGGACTTCAAAGTTTTATTGGCAGGATTAATTTTCTGCGAAGGTTTATACCAGATATTGCAAATTTATTAAAGCTACTGACCTCTATGTTGAAGAAAAATACAGTTTTCAGTGGACGAAAGAGGCTAAACTCAGCTTTGATTCCATAAAAGAAGCATTGTCAGTTGCACCAACTCTAATAAATCCTGATTTCTCCTAGGATTTTATTTTGTATGCTTATGGAGGTTTGGATACCATTTCTGCAATTCTAGTGCAACAATAGAGTGAGGGTTTTGAACAGCCAATCACTTTTTTCAGCCAGGGGCTAGAAGAGTATGAATAGAAGTACAACTTCATTGAGAAGCATGTCCTTGTAGTGGTGAGGAGCCTCAAGAAATTTAGACATCTTATTTCTAACAATAAGATACATTTAATGGTCGCTCACCCTGGTGTAAAGGAGTTCCTGCTGAGTAAGGACATCAACGAGAAAAGAGTTGGTTGGATTACCAGGGTCATGGAGTATGATGTTGACATCAAAATAACCAAGCTCGTCCAAGGAAGAGGACTCAGCGAACAGCTTGCTGCTTGTTCTGAGAATGAAGCAAGCAAGGAAGAGAAGGCGTTTATGGCCATTGGAGGTGAACATCAGGCTGATGCAGCAGCGGTGGGCACAGGTTGGGTGCAGGATATGATTCATTTTTTGCAAACTAGTGAATGTCCGGAAGGGTTAGATAGAGCCAAGAGGAGATACTTTAGACTGCAGTCCATCCCATACGTTTTGATCAATGGAATCCTTTTCAAGAAAGATTTTAACGGTGTATTATTAAGATGCATTGATGAGGCTCAGACTAATAGGGTGCTACGTGAATTTCATGATGGAACAGTAGGGGGACATTTTGCGCCGAGGACTAATGCTTGGAAGATAATGAGAGCTGGATATTATTGGCCCAGCTTATTTAAGGACGCTCACACATGGGCTAGAAAGTGTGTGAAATGTGCCATTTTTGCAGGCAAGGAAAGGTTGCCATCTCTACCTCTTCAGCCAATTCAAGTAGATCAACCCTTCATGAGATGGGGCATTGATTTTATAGGCCCCATTAACCCACCGTCCAGCGTAGGCCACAGGTGGGTGCTTACAGCAACTGACTACTTCACAAGGTGGACTGAGGCAGTGGCCCTAAAGGAATCCAATGAGAGTGTTGTCTTGAACTTTTATAGTGATTTGGTATCTAGATTTGGGGTACCTAAATCAATCATCTTAGACAATGCCTTGGCCTTTGTTGGATTAAAGATAACTGACTGGGCTGTGAAGAATGGGATCTATTTGTGCACTTCATCAAATTATTACCCTCAGGGTAATGGCCTAGCTGAGTCCACAAATAAAAACCTCATAAGGATCATCAAGAGAATAATGGAAGACAACCAGGGGACCTGGCATACCCATTTAAAATCTGCTTTATGGGTGGATAGAGTCACTCCCAAGAGATCTATTGAGAACTCTCCATATATACTAGTTTATTGAAAAGAGGCAAGATTGCCTGTATCTATAGAGCTGCCAGCTCTTGACATCATGAACTAGCTGGAGATGTTTGAAGAAAAGGATCCCATGGCTGTCAGATATGCTCAACTCATGGAGCTTGAAGAAATCAGAGACAAGGCTATGAAGACTATGGAGTATCATCAGTTTCAGACAAAGGGAGTTTTTGATAAGAGAGCCAACCCCAGAAGTTTCAAGGAGGGTGATATGGTGCTCAGATGGGATGAATTGAAGAGCAAGCCAGGAAAGCACTCCAAGTTTGACAATATGTGGAGTGGCCCATTTCTCATTATTGAATGCAAGGAGCACAATGCGTTTCAGTTATCAAATATGGATGGACAAAATTTGCCTATCCCAGTCAATGGGATACACCTGAAAAAGTTTTTTTGAGGTATGAGTGCCTTGTAAATTAGTAGATTAGGTTTCTTGCTTTCAATAAGTGTTGCTGCACAATAGTTTAGATGCCTCTTCGCTTTCCCCAAGTGTTGTCTAGCATAGTTTATGAGTTGCTTTCAGCATTTTTGCTTGGGCCTTCGGTCTTCCTGTGTTCTTCATTGCTGTTATGCTGGGGTACTAAGGTCAAGATGTTTGTCAAGGTATTTTCAGTCTCTTTGACTCAATGCCTAATGGATGTAAGGCCACTGATCATTTGTTTAGCAGGCAAACACCCCCGAGAGGTCACCAAAAATGTTATCCTAATTTCCTCTGCCTAGAGTTAACTAGTTAGCCTTGTATTATCTTGAAAATCCTTTAGAAATGGCCACACAAGGTGTAAATTCTTCAAGTACTCATGCTCTACTTTGCCAAAAATCCCAGGATCTTGCTTGAGGGATCTTTACAAAAACCCAGAAAAACCCAGAAATCTTTTGTTTTCAAGTGCCTTCTATCGCTGGGATTTTCTCATTTTTATAGCTTATATTTGTATGTATTTTTGAATGTACATTTGCATATACATTCGCCTTTGTACATACAAAGGAGGATACATTCGAAAATGTACAAGGCAAAATGTGAATCGGCAAAAAAAAAAAAAAATCTCAATCGGCTTTCACAAAAGTGGAAAAGATGGTTGTATGCACCCCAAATGCATATCGGGTTTGTATATGCATTTAGGGAATCTTTCGCAGATTCCCCAGAATATTTTGTGCTTGAATATCAAAGTGAATGTATATAGGGTTTGTATGTTCGCACATACAAACGGTAATATACAATGAAAAACATACATGGCCGACATACATGCATTTGCTATAGTAGAATGTATATCACCTCATATACATTCGCAAGATACAAGTAGAGTATGCATCAGCCGACATACAAAGACAAAGATACATGTGCTATAGTGGAATGTACATTCGAGAATATACAAGGTAGGGAGCATGCAAGTCAAAGATGCAGAGGATTACATGCAAAGGCTGAATGTGCAAGTGGTGGGGCACGTGCATATACAAAGAAGATTGCATGTGTTCTACATACAAGTGAGAGCACTACAGTGGAATGTATATTAGGTTGTATGTTCGCACATACAAGGCCGATATACAAGCAGAATATACACCCTGGACCCGAATAGAAATTTCAATTTGTTCTATGTTGTTTTCGGGTCTGCCTTGCATGAAAGGCGATTGTATACAAATCGTGAATAAAAAAGGGGCATATACAAGCCGAATCCAAAGGCATTTTTCAAAAAGCTTTATAAAAGGTTTGAAGTCTGGGTTGTATATTTGCCATTGTATATTGCGATATACATAGAGATATACAAAGAGGGTGATACAAGCCATACCCGATAGGGCAATCAAATACAATTAATGGTTAGTTTGGGGTTCGCGGCTTGTATGTTAGCTGATACAAAGGATATTCAACTAGTGGGACCCGCACATATAAGGGCGATTGTATGCATATACAAATCACGAATAAAAAGGGGTTAAGTGCATAATTGTATGTGCTGGTTTTTTGTATGTATGTTTTGCTTGTATCTTTGCATATACAAACCGACATGCAAGGGCCGATATGCAAGGGAGTTTTTGGCCGAGCAGGATGCAGTTCTTTAGTGATGGGTCCCAGTTTCAATACGATGGCGAATCGGGAGGTGCCACGTGGCAGTGGTGAATGCATATACAAGGGGCTCTTGCACATACAAAGGCGATTTGAGAGGTAGTTTCAAATGCATATTCTGAAAGCGACTGCAGAGACCTTTTAGGCGCCAAAGACAGAGATACATGCAAAGCATTTTGTACATGCAGAGGCAGACTCAGAGGTATTTTCAGAGGCCGATATATACACAGATGCAAAGCGATATATACAGGTAGTTGACCAAAGCTTTGACCACCTATATCTCCTCTGTCCTGACAAATTTCGACATGCTATAAGAGGCAAAAGTGCATATTTTTGCCTCCTCTTTGATTTGGCAGGGTTTTTGAAGGGATTTTCTGGTTTTCATTTTTTAGATCTGGCTTTGCATATTTCGGCCGATAAGACGTTTCAGCGGCCGTCTTGAAGATGTGGGGGACTTTTCTTCTCCACAATGGCTTCAGTTGGTGGTTTCTGCAGGTGCATTAATGGCGTATGGGCTTTTGCCTTGCAGGACCAATTTCTGTGCAATTGGATGGCGATCTTGGGGATTTTTCTCCGGGCCCTATCCTATCTCACGTCTTGGCAGCCATTCTCTGTTGTCTTTTGTCCTATCAAGGCTTGGTCCCTGTCCGTTTGCTATACCTCTGCCCATGCGCCCTTGGTTCTGGCATTTATGGCCTAGGTTCCGTGAATCAGAGATTCGTTGCTTTTCTGGCAGGAGTCTGACCTATAAATGTAATGTAAACTCTCTTGTTAATAGAGGATGGTTTTTATTGGGGCTGTTATGCTGCCAAATTTTCTGTAGACAGATCCCTTCTGTTTTTGAACATTTTGCATTGTAATGGTCTTTGGACCTTCATGATTAATATATGCTGACTTCTCACCTTTCTTGTGTCTGCATTTCTGTGTTTTAATTGAAGTTGTAATCTGTTCTGTGGGTAAGACGGCCTCTCTATAGGTTTAATCTTCATACCAAAGCCTCAACCAGTCATAAGTCTATGTGAATCTCCCTCAGTATTAAAAGAATCATTGTTGTGTCCACACCATGACCACCATCGTTCACTAGATCTGGTGTATTACCCCCTTTTTCTTTTAGTTTCTTTCTAACTATTTTCCCCTGCAAAATATTAGCACTAGATTTAGTTGCACTTCTCTAAGTGATAGGCTTAGAGAGGAACCAGCCTTCTCTGGAGGTCTGATCTCAAATCGCAAGGTCCCACACTTCGAGACCATTCCCATGTTACCCCAGATTACTAAGGTCTAACAACTGCAACAAAGGGTGCAAATCTGGGTGATAACAGTGACATAAGACTCTGTGTAGATTTCAGAGATTTGAATAGAGCATCTTTTAAAGACCATTATCCCCTACCCTCTATGGAACAAATTTTACAGACTGTGGCTAGATCATAGAGTTTTTCCTTGCTGGATGGCTTCTCTGGATACAATCAGATTTGGTTGGCTGATGAAGACCAACATAAAACTGCATTCACTACAAAGTGGGGAATATTTGCATATGCTAAAATGCCTTTTGGCCTTTCAAATGCTGGAGCTACTTTTTAGTGTGCAATGGATGTGGCATTTGGGGAACTTATAAATAAAATTATTCTGATCTACCTAGATAACCTCACTATTTTTTCTAAAAATGTTGTAGATCATTTTGACCATTTAGAGGTTGTTTTTAAGAAATGCCAAGAGTTTGGAATATCTCTGAATCCCAAGAAATGTATCTTTACAGTACGTTAGGGTAAACTTCTAGGGCATATAGTGTCAAAGGAAGGGGTCTCTATTGATCCAGAAAGAGTCACTGCCATAATGAACCTATCTCTACCAGTCAATAAGAAAGCAGTTCAATCCTTTCTTGGGAAGATCAACTTTGTTAGCCAATTCATATCTAATTTTGCTTAAAAAGGGTCTGGTTTTCAAATGGATTGCAGAAGGTAGGTAGGCTTTTGAAGAAGTCAAGAGAGCCATTTCATCAGCCCCAGTACTCAGAAACCCAGACTTTTCTAAATCTTTCATAATGTATATGGGGGAGAATTCAGTGTTGCTGTTGTTTTAACTCAAAAAGATGATCAGCAAGAAGGAGAACACCCAATAGCCTTTTTCTCTGGAACTCTCAGAGAATATGAGGCTAGATATAATTTTTTGGAGAAGCAAGCATATGCCATGGTAAAAGCTCTTAGAAAATTCAGACATACGGTAACAGGAAACAAAATCTTGATACTAATGGCTCATCCTAGTGTAAGAGAATATATTATGGAGGGTGAGATCACTGAGAAAAGGGCGAATTGGATAACAAAGATCTTGGAATATGATGTAGAAGTAAGACCCACCAAGTTAGTCAGAGGCAAAGGATTGTGCCAATATATGACTCAAGACATGGAGAGGATAATGACTGAAGAAACAAAAAGTGAAAATGTATTGAAAATCCAAGAGATTGACCAAGACTCCTAGGTCAAAAATAGAATACAATTTATGAAGCATGGGATTTTCCCAAATGAGCTCTCCCATGATAAGAGAAGATACTATAGGCAGCAAGGGGCCCATTTTGTACTAATTGACCATATTTTATTTAGGAGAAATGTTGATGGTATACTTCTGAGATGTATAGAGAAGGATGAAGCTCAGAGAATACTACGTGAATTACACCATGGAGCCTCAGGAGGACACTTTTCAGCAAGGACCACTGCAATCAAAATAACCCAAGCAGGATATTTTTGGCCCACTCTGTTTACAGATTGCTATCAATTGGTCAAAGAATGCCAGGCTTGTCAGTTTTATAATGGAAAAAGGAGAAATGCAGCAATGCCTCTAAGCCCCATAGTTGTGGATGAACCCTTTTCTCAATGGGGTTTGGATTTTATTGGAATGATCAATCCAGTGTCAAGTATGGGACACAAATGGATCCTCATAGCCACATATTACTTTACCAGATGGAGTGAAACAGTACCACTCAAAGAGGCAACAAAAAAGGTCATATTAGACTTTCTAGAAGGCATAACTACTTGGTTTGGTCCTCCTCGTACCATTATATCAGATAATGCTAAAGCATTTTTGGGAACAAAGATATCTGAGTTTGCATTAAGGAATGGGATTTATTTGAAGACTTCTTCAAATTATTACCCTCAAGGTAATGGTCTGGCAGAGTCCACTAACAAGAACCTAATCAGACTCATTAAGAGGATAGGGACCAATTATCATATAGAGTGGCATAAACTACTTAACACAGCACTGTGGGCTGACAGGATCACACCAAAGCAAGTGACTAAAATGTCTCCCTATGAATTAGTTTATGGTAAACTAGCAGTAATACCACTGAGCTTAGAGATCCCTACTTTGCAATTGCTGAAACAGATAGAGATTGAAAAAAATGGCCCCATGCAAGTCAGACTAGCTAAGCTGTTGGAAGTGTAAGAGAAAAGGGAGAAGGCACATGAGTCACTAATGAAACATTAGAAAAGGGTAAAAGATTGTTTTGATAAGAGGACTTCCAATCCCATCTTTGAGGTTGGCGCTCTGGTATTGAAATGGGATGAAAGAGCTGCTAAGCCAGGTCGACATAGCAAATTTGAATCCTTATGGACGAGTCCCTATAAGATTCGTTCTTGTAAGCAACAAAATTCATTTGAACTAGAGACCATGGATGGGGAACCTGAAGAGATTCCTGTAAATGGGATCTATCTGAAACATTTCAATTAAGCAGGGGCTCTTATGTATCATAGTTAGTTAGTTTCTTTCCTTTTCTTGCTTTCCTGTTTTCCCGCTTCCTTGTTCCCGCTTTCCCTTTCAATAAGTGTTCGTTGAACACGTGTCTTCAGTGCAAAGCCCCTTCTCTTTTGATCTCACATTTATTAAGGTTGTTCGCTGATCCCCAAATTCCCTGGAAGTACACACTTTTTAGAAAATATAAGCCACTCTCGTAACATTTTTGACACTCTGTTCCATGCAAATTTCAAACAGATACACTAATTGTTTCTCTGCCATTTATAAGATAAGATGTGTCATTGATTACCTCCATAAAGCCCCAATGAATTAGTATTAAATCCCAACTGTAGCTCTCATTTGTTTCTCTCTCTGCTTTGAATCACTGTTGCCTCTAATTCCGTCCCTAGCAAGCGCCTTCCAGTTAAGTGTCACTCTTATTACACAGTTTCATTCTTTCCTGTGTCAAAGCTTACTGCATTCTCCCTGCAGATACAGAGATGTCTGAAACACAATCTCCTCAGGAGGGACTGGGAATTTATGAGTCGATTGATAAGCTGTTGACCAGCAAATCATATGCTTCAGCGCCCGCGCAACCAAGTAGATCCTACCCAAAGAACAAGGGTCCCTGAGGTAGGATATTCTGTCGATTCAGTAAAGGTAAAAGATTATGTAGATGGCATTTTTGATACGACCCTTCAAAAGAATACCAAGACTCTCAGGGAGGGAGCACATCAGAGGTGTATTCTCAAAGCAAAAAATGGGCAGTCTAAAACTTTTGGTATGAGAATATGGACCTCGCGATTGGCACAGTTCCTAGTTCCGAGTGTTCATATCTGTCCTGAGTTAATTGAGTTATGCACAGAGTTGTTTCATGCACCATCGAATACCATACAACAAGGGCCTTTCATGGTACATATTACGCCCAAGGCCATAAGAGATATGCTGGCCCTGCAACATGATAGAACAACCACATTCCCAACTGTTGCTAAAATGCAAAATACATGGGCCAATGTAATCAACAATGTCAGGTTCCTCAATTCAGAGATGTAATTGGGAGATGATAACACCCAGATGCCCACACTACCCACAGGGAGGGCACAATTTAGTCAAAATGTTCAAGAGGCACTGTCAATGATAGCCTTCATTTTTGGGATGAGAGAGGACAACACAGTCCATGACTGGCAAATAGCTATCATTTTCAGATTGAAAACTGTGGACAAATCACAGGAGTACCGATTGGATTTCTCAGAGCAAATTGCTAACTCCATGATTGATCAGCTCGTGAATTTCAAGTCTAAATGAGTTTTCAGGTATTCTGCTTTTCTACTCCACCTCATGTTATATCAGAACCATAATATTTTTACACAACATATGCAATTGAATATGTATGACCCAGATTTTGGTCAAAATAAAACTATTCCTATGTCTGCATGGACACGTGTTATCTGAATCCTTCGACCCATATGAGTTTTGGGAACTTTTTGTAGCCCCTGCTTTTTGCCAATTGAGCCTTGAGCCTGTAGAGCATAGATTTACACAAGGTATAAGGGGATTTATGACCAACTGCCCAATTCCTTGTGATTACTTCTTTGGGGCACATAACACAATAATTAGAGTCCATGGTTTCAATGAGGACCCTATGTTGTTACCTAAAATATTGACCCCTAGGGTCGTATTCTTAGAAGTGACACGACAGGTGTCTGTGGTTGATAATGAGTTTGGCCACAAGAAAAAGAAAAAGAAAATGTATGATATCCCATGGGTCAGGAAAAATATGTCACTTGAGGTTAGAGAGGCAGAGCACCTTTTGCTAAGAAAGCTAGCTGCCCTAGGTTTCTTCATCATTGAAGATAAATGGAAGTATGACCTAGACAGTTTTCTGGACTCCTAGATTAGGAATAACAAAGTCCGTACTAAAATGGTACATGAGGGTCGGCCATTCTGGGAAGATAGAAGGAATCCTAAAGAAGACAACCCAGACCTATATGTTGAACTAGCTAATTTACCCTATGAAGGGCCTAGGCCATGGGAAAACTTTTATGTTAAAGAAAAAGTTTATGACCCTAAAATAAAGATGACTACTAGTTTGAGGAAATCATTGAAGGCCCAAGATTGGAAACCAGAGAAGATTGAAGCCTATTAGAAATATAGGCAAGAAATTTCAGAGTTAACACATTCTTTTGGAAATATTGACACATATGAGAAATGGGAATCAATTTGCGATGAGTGGCACCCCTCCCCAGTCTCTAGCCCAGAAACTAGTAAAATTCAGAGGAAGGAAGAAGAGTTAGAGGAGGAAGCAAAGTCACCCCACACAATGCAAGAGACAGGACATGCCTCTTCTGCTGCTCTTGCATCCTCATGGCCCCAATCGCTCAGCACACTAGAAAAGCAGAAAGGTGTGGTCTCATCACCAACTATAGGGGTTCAAGCAGCTTTAGCATTTGGAGGTCCCAGATTTGTTCCTTTGAAACCACCAGTGGTGGTAAATGTGGAAGAAAAAGAAATAGAGAAAGAAACAGAGGAAGAAACAGGAGAGAGACCTAGGAAACATAGGAAACTGCACCTGCAAGAGGAGTCAGAGGAAGAAATTGTGCCACAGCAGCAACAACTGCCAATCACCTCTTCGGTCACTCAGCTAAGTGTTTTTTCTCCCTTTTCTTCTCTATCTCTTTCTTCTACTTTAGGAGTGGCAATCCTAATTAGCCAAGCATTTATACCCCCTACCACTTCTGTTGTGCTTTCATCAACCCTTGCCCCAATTGTCAGTTCACAGGCCATTTCATTACCATTATTTTCCCCATCTGTGTGAAAAAGAACCCCTCAAGTTTCTCCTAGCCAACAATTATTGGCTATTCCCTATGGCCTACCTCAAGGCCATCCCTTGGCTAGAGGATACATTGCTTCACCTCCTACATTCCAAGCCCAAGTAGACACAACAAAAAGGGCTAGGGAGGCTAGAATGGACAAGAAGAGGAAGAAGGAAAACAAGAGCCCTGATGTGCCACATATGAGGTCACTTTTTGACCCCATTCAACAACAACTGACAATCACACATTTATCTCTAAATGTGGTGAAACCTAATGAACAGATTCAGCCCCAAGACTATTAAATGCTGTAGCTATGGATATGTCTCTTTTCAGGCCACAAGACAGGGTCAAGCTACTAAATGAGACTACAATTGCTGTTGCAACTGACTATCTGAAAGTGTCCAAAAGGTTGCAGAAAGTAGAGAATGATTTAGCTCAAGAGAAGGTGAATAGTAGCAACCTGGCTGGGGAAGTTCAATCCAAGAAGAATGAGATTGAAAGTCTAAACAAACAGTTGCAAAATACTATTTCTTGTCAAATACATCAGGCTACATAGGCCCAGAATGCTTCTCTTAAGTCTGAGCTAGCATAAGAAAAGGCTACAATGACTATTCTGAGACAAGAGAAAGCTACTCTGGAGAACAAATATCAAGAGAAGTTGCACCAGGCCACACAATTTCAATAGAAGTTGTTGAGTGAACATAATGCTAATGGTGCAATTCAGGCACAACTCCTGGTAGAGCAACAAAGAACAAAGCAGCTAACAATTGAGTTAGCTAATAGGCCATAGAATGCTGGATTTTTGAATTTTTTGAAAGAGCTTTATGTTTCAGTATGGAAGAGAATCTTTGAGGAGATTATCCAGCTAAGACCATCTTTAACATTTTTGTTAAATGCTTAGCAGCTATGTGAGAAGGTTGAAACCTTGGTATAGGCCACTTTGTCTACTATTTCACTGAGGGTTTTTGACTCTCATCTTTTATTGAAGAAATTATATGATACAACAGATGAGACTCTATCAGCAGCAGGTATCAATGACAGAATGGTCGCTGCTAAAAAGGTCAATGAGGTTCTGAGTTGCAACTCTGTAGCTATGAATTGCCAAGAACTTCTGAATACAGTGAAAGGAGTGAAGGACATGAAGAAACATATAGAGGATTTGGTGCAATTGGGTCTTCCTTCACCATTCCCAGATAATAACATAGTATTAATGATTGATGACATCAAGGCACTTCTCTTGACCAGGCAAAATGATGAAACAATTTTTCAGGGTTTGAGTGATTCTTCATCAGTCAAAGAGGTGGAAGATGTGTTGATACCGATGGCTCAGCTGGAGTTTCAATTAAAGGCAGTGGTCTAGATTTTGCAAACATTTTCCCACAAGGATATAATTAATCTTGATTTTGCCTTTCAAGATTTACAAAGTAGACAAGGACTCTCCGATTCAGAATGGTCTGTTTATCAGACGGCATTGCAGAATTTGTGACTCTGTGTTGTATTTTCAATACATATATTTTTGCCAGTTTTGGGTTCTCTCCGAGTAGGCTCAGCAATCCTATTGGTCACCAAGAACTGTAGAGTGTCAAAACTCTACATTTTGTTTCAGTCGCGTTGAGTCTGTGGGTCTTTTCTGTTTCTGTGTATGTTTCAAGATATTGTTGCACGGGTTTCTAATACTCTCTACAGAAGCCGCCAAGTGTCAAGCCACAGTGATGTTAAGTTTCAAGCCAGCGGAGAATGCCACGTGGTGGATGCAGAGGTAAAGTTGTTTGGTTTATGACCCTTTTCTGGCGAGAAACTTAAAGTTTCTAAGGTGATGCGGAACTCGCCAAGTGTCAACTTCTGCAGGAGTTTCCAATGTTTCATAATGTTTCAAGTGCAGAGAACGCCACGTGTTAGTTAGCGTGCGCGTGGAAGATGCCGCTTGTCCCAGTTTTCTCCTTTGAAGTTAGTGAATGCTAAAGCTGTGGGTCCCATTATTAATATGTTTGTTTCTAAACTGATGCAGGTTGTGACAGTTGTCAACAGTAGAGTTCACCTGAGCAGAAAGACACAATTTTGAGGGCTTTGCAGAAGAAGACACGTAGATGTTTTTGAAGGCTGCGGAGCACGACAAGTGTCATTTTCCTGTTCATTCCTAAGAGACAAAGGAGTTTCTCATTCTGCTGCGGACACTACCATATGTCACAGTATGTTTCAAATTTCAAGTACGCGGGTCTTGCCATGTGTATGTCCCTTAACGGAAGGAGTTGTGCCACATATATTTTACCCTAGCCAATGATATCGCAGGAAAGAGAAAACTGTTGCAGATTTTGAAGGATCGTAATCACCGGAGACTTCCAGTTATCTTCAGTTCCGTTGGGTCGTTGGGATTCGATTGTTGCAGACAATCTAGAGTCAGATCTTAGGCTATAAATATGTAATATTTGTAATAGATCTAGATAGTTTTTAGACATATAGAGATATTTTTCTGTCAGGGATTTAAGAAAGAAATCAGAGACTTTTGCTGTGACTAGTTGATATCATTTTGCCTTTATTTTGTTATTCTTGATAAGAAGGTTAATGTACCTGTGCATGTATCTATGCCTTTTATATTGCTGGAAAATTAATGAGAAGAACTCAGTTCTATGCCTTGGTTGATATTAACTGTGTCATTGCACAGTGTCTGATTGTGAGCCTTTGATTATATTCATTTCATCTATTTATGTTAATCATGCAGTATCTACTCTTTAATATAACTGAATCTTGAGGATAGTTTCACTGTGGTTAATTTGAAGGAAATACTTTCACTCAGGGGCATCGCCATAGATAGTTTTTTCTTAATTGTATCTGTAATTCTATTAGCCTCTTACCCTTTTCCTCAAAACCCATTTAAGATAGAGAAGAGCTAGCTTCTTTAAAATCTGGAGGTTGTTTCAGGTTGCAAGTCCCACATTCTTGAAACTTCCCATGTTGGTGTTAGAACCTGTGCAATTTTATACATCAACATTATCATGCCAAAATCTCTCCTCCAATCCTCTTGAGCTAGTTTTATTAGTGAGTTGCATAGGTTTTGAGAGCATTTCACATTGTCCATTATCATCTTGGGGTAAAGCTAGAGTGCTTGTGTGCAACACTCTCCACCCTATCTAGGGTTTGTGGATCACATTGGAAGGTATAATATTTGTTTTCATTGCATTTTCTTGTGTTTGCTTTCATTTTCTTTTCCATATCCTCAATAACAAAGAAAATTAAACATAAAAGAAACAACCACAATCCATCACACATGAGCACCAGGATTTTTATATGGAAAACCCAAAACTAGGAAAAACCATGGTGAGTGTTAGCTCATAATATATTATGTAGGAACAATACTAAATTACAATAGAGGCTCACCGACTTAGGGCTCACTGCCCAAGGCTCACTACCCAAAAGAAGTGCTCACTGCAAGAAGGCTCACTGCCTAGAGAAAGAAAGAAAGAAGAAGGGTGGTTCGCTGCCAATTTGAACTGCTCTAATTGCATCTACACATGCATGGTTACAGTTCCAATGAAGCTTAGAAAAACTGTCTCAAAACTCTTCATCTTTGACTACTCTATTTTGTTGTTCTGCTTCTACATCAAACAAGATCTCTCTTCTTCTGTTCTTTTTGTTCTTATAATTCTTCACACATTGAATCCACCATCACATTCGCACTCCTCACACCCCAAACATCGAATTTGATCACACACACACACACACACACATATATATATATATATATATATATATATATATATATATATATATATATATATATATATATATATATATATATCCGCAACATTTGATATTTACACATTAGGTCAGCATACTAAGATGTAGTGTGTAGTCATAACTTATTGGCCAAAATCATTTACTAAAATACATAGTGGATCAAAACAACACTTGAATCATATTCACATCTGTCGGCTCCATCCATATAATCACTTAGAATAAGATTTCAAACAACAAAACTTACCGCACACACACATTATACTATCATGTTGGCCTTAACCAAAGACTATCACTGGTTCAGTTCAATTATCAGATTACATCTTGCACTACAGACCACAAGATTTTCTCAAAACCATATCAGAGACTCTTCACATATCATAGATCATACCTCCAGAACCACAAAGCAAAATATTCTTTTGTGGTAGAATGCAGACCACAATAACACATGCCCTGTCACAGTCAAACTATATCATACCAAGTAGCGATACTTAGACATTCATAACTGACTCTCTGGTGGAACTTAGAACTTGCAACTCTAGATATAGATACTCCATACATGTGTTTACAACACCTCAAAATCACATAACGAGATATGCAACAACGGAGAAATGTGGACCAATTCAATTGAGTGTTCTGTTCTAATTTCCTCTATTCTCTGCACTGCCAGACTTAGACTTTTTGAAGATAGGCTTCCGGTACTCATCAAGTACTAAAATCTTGGACAGATGATCATTTGAGAACTATGAACAACACACCTAAACTGCATGATATGATCTTTTACTGCGGACCAATACCAGCTCAAACACTGTCTCCTTGTTGCTTCTTCAGTATACTGCCAACACATAGCCAAAATGGTTAAGTCTTCTTCTTCTCCGGACCAAAAATGATGTTCCAAACTTGTTCCTTTGCTTGTTTCTATCAATGACAACATCTTCAAACATTATGCACAAACACTCTTCATCATATTAGTAATGTCTCTCTCTTTATTATGTTTGCCAAGTTGCTAACAATCTCCCCCTTTGGCATTTATGGCAACACTTGATGTGAAAAACTGTTACAACTCCCCCTTTCACTTTATACACTACTCCCTCTGTCTTCATGCCTTATTATTTTTCAAAAAAATTTCACATGCTTCATTTTCTCTCCCCCTTTGACATCAATGGCAAAGGTGTATGATACAAAGATATATACAAGTTGCCAAAAATTTAAAACTATTTTTCTACTTTACTGCATATATACAAGTGATATAAAAAATGCTTACTATTGTTCCGGGAGAACATCTTTATAGATTATTTTTAGTTGCACCAATTCTTCATCCCAACTGGTCTTAGCATCACTCAAAATTAGTATATGTCCATTAATCTGGGACATCAAATCTTCTGCTTTCTTCACTATATCAGAGGCTTCAGTGATTTGCCTTGTCTTGTTTGCCGCTGCTATTAACTTGGTTAGGGATGCAATTTTGAAACTTGCTACCTCTCAGAGCTAACTCATTCTATGCTTTATGATATCCCTTTGGGTCTACAACTTATGTATATTAGAATGAATGGTGTCAACTTGTGCTCTTTTATTGCCAATAGCATCTTTTGTCGGGTCATAAGTTCTGGCTATGGTCATTATCTGAGCTTCCCATCTATCTATTTTATCTTTTATGTCCTTAGACTTATCCGGCCATGTAAGACAAAATTGATACAATTGACTAACTTCTTTAAGAGCTAGCTGTGCATACTCTACACTTTTCTCTAACAAAATTCTATCTTGAGAAGCTTTATCTTTTAGCTCAACTAATCTCTTATTGTCTATTTTAGCTCTTACCTTTTTATCAGCAGCTTGCTCAAAGGATTCAAAATGGGAATTCATAGACTTTATAAGCTTTTTCATTTGTACTATGGGAGTGAGTGTTCTATCTCTCTAAACTCCGGGCATGATCTTCTCAAAAATATTTATTGCTTTACCAAGTAGCTCACTGTCTTCCAAATGGTATTTCAACATCTCTTCTTGTGCAGTGGCTTGAAATATTGTTCCAAGTCTTAGCTTCTGCAAAGGGGACATTGTAGCAAGATTGATAGGTCCTTGCAGAAGCTTAGGTGTAGTCAAAATCTAAGCTTACTTCTGCTTCTCCAAAAACTCTCAAAGAGTCAACAGTGTCTTTGTTTTCTCCAACTTGAGATGACTCAGCATCTTGTCTCTCCAGAGGTTGATCTTGAATGTTTTCTTGTTCATTTCCTTTCAGTTTTGAAACATGATTGTCCATTACTTGTTCATTTGTTTCCTCTCTCTGCTCTTCTTGTCTCTCAAGGATATTTTGTTCTGGGTTTATCCTTGCTTCTTCAGAGCTCTTCTCTTTCTTAGAATCTTTCATCTCTTCATCTTTTCCTAAATTTTCTAGAGGAATGACTGTGTTTTGTTCCATGTTTTGTTCCACATTTGTCTCAGGAACTGCATTATCTGCACCAATATTTTATTCTTCATCAGTGCCAACAATAGTTGAAATGTGTAGCTCATGTAACACCTTCAGAGTTATTTCTTCAGTCTCCTTCACAAGTTTCTCACTGTCACCAGACATTAGAGCATTGACTCTCTTTATGGTTCTGAATTCCTCACCGAGCTTCTTAGTGACTTTGGTTCTTTCCTTAGGGGTGATGTCTAGACATAGTTTTAACATGACATATTCTTTTATTTCTGCATCTTTGGCCATAGCCCCTTCTTTTGTTGTTGTCATTATGATGGCCAAGCTATCTGGTAACTCATCTATAACCTCAATCAATGTTTTGCAAAACATATCTAGATATCTTACAACTACTGCTTCAATGATTACCTTGTCTGCATTTGATCTTTCATCATACATGTCAACAATAGGTTTCAAGGTACCATGTTGAGCAAATGCATTGACTATAGCCTCCAAGGATATAGTTTCTTCATCTCTGTTCAAAGTCTTTTCTCCTTCATTCTTCTTCTTGCTCTCAGCTCTTCCAAAGGGCTTTTTCAATAGTGGCTTTATCTATTTTTGTCCTTTTTGCTTTGACCTCCTCATCTATTTCTATTTCCTCATTTTCTTCTTCTTTTCCAAGGCTTATATACACCCTTTTTGTTGTCTTTTCTTTCTTTTCCTATTCTCTTCCGGTTTCTCCTTTGGCCCTTATTCTGCAGACTCTGTGTTTTCTTTCTCAACTTCAATGGTAGCTGCTATTGAGCATGATGCTCTTGTTCTTCTCCTAGAGCAAGATGTAGGTTTTTCTTTCTTAGATTTTTCCTCTTTCTTCTCTGGATACTTTGATGCTTGTCCTTCCAGGGCACTTCATGTCTTTTCTATCAGAGTAGCTACAACCTTTGATGCCTCTGCCTTGGTTTTTGCTTCACTAATTTGTTCATCTATAAACCCTTTGCTTTTTAACAAACTCATCTACCATTTTTCTTGCATTCTTCTTGATTTCTAGTTGTCTTTGTTCCATAAACACTTTGAGAGACAATTCTTCAAATGTTCCAAATTTTCCTTCCTTAGGGTCTTTAGGTTTGCTTAGCATTAAATCAGCTAGTCCAGTCAAAACTTCCCTTGTGCCTTCATATCCCATGGCTAGGACCTGTACAATTCTTGGTTCTACAGCCTCCATAAAGCATTTATCCTTGCCCACCATGAATACAATGTCTTTTTCATATTTCTTTGCAACTTTTTTAGGGATCTTGGTCCTAGCCTGCATTTTCTTCTAGAAATTCTTGAAATATCCCCATAAGGCTCTATTTTGCTTATCAACATTTCCTAAACTACTCAGGTGATTTCTAGTTTGTGCAGTTGCTGGTGCATGATTAAGCCAACCAATATTACCTATACTTGGTAACTCTCTTAGAAAATAGAAGAATAGACAGACGATGAGTGTTCCATACTTGAAGGGATATTTTGTGTTCTTTGTCCTTTTTAGGTTTTCCATTAGTTGTTGTCAAAGCAACTCACATAGGTCATAGTCAATCTTGTTCTTGACCATATCATATGTTGTATATATGGCAGTTCATAAATAGAGTTCTCCCTGTTGGAGAAATAGATCTTGTAACCAATGACCTTTGATGCAAATCTCACAGCTAGATCCACTATATCATTTATAGTTAATGCTCTTTTATCAAATTTCGCACCTGTCAACTACATTACTGTGTTGTTCTTCATGGACTTCAATTTCAAAACTTTTCTGGTGGAACACATGCTAGTAATTGCTTTGATCGCATCCTTTGTTATCATATAGGGCTCATCAAGCCAAAAGAATTCTTCATGCATCCTGCTCAAGACATATATAACCCAAGCATCATCCAGGATCACAAGAAAATCCAACCAGGTATCCAATTTCTTCTCAACTAGGGCACTATACTCTTCTTTTAACTCAAATTTGTCATCAGTCAATTCCTTTAGATAAATATCCCCTAATTTTACATGATCATATTCATCTAGTTTTAATTTGTTTGCCTTTGTCCTTCTTGAACTTAGCATTCTTTTCTTGACCGGTTTTGGAACTTTCACCTTTCTCAAATCCCAAGCCTTCTTTGTCATCAAGACTCTTCTGACTAGCAAGTATTCTTTCAAGTTGGGCAGCACTCACTCTAAATTTATCTTCCTGAATCCATGCATGTTTCAGATCCACAACTTCTTGTTCAAGCTTTATGTAGTCTTCAGTTTTTCTTTTCACCAATAGATTTAAGTCTTCTTCTGCTTTTGCTCATTTTACAACTTCCACTTTCAGATTGTTCAAGGTGTCATTTACAGATATCAATTGTTCACTAACCTCCTTATATTTTTCTTTAAACTTCTTGACTTGTTCCCTTAATTTTTTGATACACTCATCTGCTTCCTTGACATTATCTTTCAGATCCCTATTTTCTATTTCAACCTTTTCAAGATCTGCAAGTGCAAGCTTGAGTTCTTCTTCATTGACAAGTGTACATTCTTCTTCAGTTTCAATTGCATCAATTTATTTAGGAGGAGTAGTAGGTTTTTTACCTGCCATGTGTTCAGTCTCCAAGATCTTTCAGTCTCTAAGATCTTTCTCAAACTATAAGGCTTCTTCCAAGGAACCAGGCTCTGATACCAATTGTTGAACACCCAAAGTACTGAGAGAGGGGGGTGAATTAGTACTTTATTAGACCTCTTACTTATTAAACTAGTAATCCATTTACTGCATGTAATAACAAAGCAAATTAAACATAGAAGAAACAACCACTATCCATCACACATGAACACCAAGATTTTTACGTGAAAAACCCAAAACTGGGAAAAACCATGGTGAATGTTAGCTCACAATAAATTATGTAGGAACAATACTAAATTAGAATAGAGGCTCACCGCCCAAAAGAAGTGCTCACTGCAAGAAGGCTCACTTCCTAGAGAAAGAAATAAAGAAGAAGGGAGGTTCACTGCCAATTTGAATTGCTCTGATTGCATCTACACATGCATGGTTACAGTTCCAATGAAGATAAAAAATACTGTCTCAAAACTCTTCATCTTTGACTACTCTATTTTGTTGTTCTGCTTCTACATCAAAGAAGATCTCTCTTCTTCTTCTCTTGTGATTCTTATAATTCTTCACACATCAAATTCACCATCACATTCGCACTCCTCACACCCCAAACACTGAATTTGATCACATATCTATCCACAACATTTGATATTTACACATTAGGTTGGCATACTAAGATGTAGCATGTAGTCATAACTTGTCAGCCAAAATCATTTACCAAAATACATAGCGGATCAAAACAACACTTGAATCATATTCACATATGTCGGCTCCATCCATATAATCACTTAGAATAAGATTTCAAACAACAAAACTTACTGCACACACATTATACTGTTATGTCAGCCTTAACCAAAGATCGTCACTGGTTCAATTCAACTCTCAGATTACATCTTCCACTGTGGACCACAAGACTTGCTCAAAACCATATCAGACACTCTTCACATATCATAGATCATACTTCTAGAACTGTAAAGAAAAATATTCTTTTGCGGTAGAATGTGGACCACAATAACACATGCCCTGTCATAGTCAAACTACATCATAACAAGTAGCAATACTTAGACATTCATAACTAACTCTCTGGTGGAACTCAGAACTTGCAAATCTAGATATAGATACTCCATACATGTGTTTACAACACCTCAAAACCTCATAACAAGATATGCAACAATAGAGAAATGTGGACCAATTTAGTTGAGTGTTCTATTCTGATTTCCTCTATTCTCTGCACTGTTGGGCTTAGACTTTTTGAAGATAGGCTTCCGATACTCATCAAGAACTGGAATCTTGGACACATGATCATTTGAGAACTATGAACAACATACCTGAACCGCATGATATGATCTTCTACTGTGGACCAATACTAGCTCAAACACTATCTCCTTGTCGCTGCTTTAGTATACTGCCAACACTTAGCCAAAATGGCTAAGTCTTCTTCTTCTCCAAACCAAAAACATTGTTCCAAACTTGTTCCTTTGTTTGTTGCCATCAATGACAACATCTTCAAACATCATGCACAAACACTCTTCATCATATTAGCAGTGTCTATCTCTTTATGATGTTTTCCAGGTTGCCAACATAACTCCCCTTTTGGGTGCCCCAAAGATCAGCTATCCATTTTCCCACCCAAGAAATTTGTTATTTGAAATTTAAAATTTGAGAATTTGGTAACACCTTTTGGGAATCATAAATTTTGAACTGGGTGTCTAATTGGTGAACCATTTGATGCATTGGAAAGATTGTGAAGTTCTCTACATCATGGTAACCCATGATGTTGGATATGCCAAGTTTCGATCCTAGAAACGACATCTAAATGCCTCAAATTTAACTTTAAAATTTTTTCATTATACTTTTTAAACACTAAAACATTAAAATCACTCTACCTAGGAATGGTCTTGAGCTGATTATTTCACCAAGGGTTGAATTTTATAATTTTGAAGCTCTATGTAATATTTCAGCTCCATACGTGCACAAATGCAAACTAGCTAAAATTAACAGGTTACTATTTTTAGCCTTCAGAAAATCTTGATAGTCCAAAACCACTAGAAACTTCAACTTGTGCTCCAACTGAACTAAGAAGCCTACAAAAACCAAAATTGAAATCAACATAAAATATTTTTGGGTGATGCAAGATTTCCCTAACACCTCTGGATGCTCTTGCATCAGACACCTAGGGTAATTTCAGAAGTGATCTTGTCACGTCTCAAGTGTTTGGTTGAAAACCCAAGCGGTCAACTTGTGCCTTAGATAACCATGTTGAATCTTCGATGGGCCTTCCTTTCCATTTAATCAAGAATTCTTCATACTGCATGTTCCTAGTGCTTCTTCCCACACAGCTATCCAAGATTTCTTCTATTTCTTCCCTCTCCAAAGTAGATGTTGGAATATTCCACTATTCTTTTGTTGGTCCATCCTCCATGCGTCCTTCATGATACTCAGTCAAATCAGCAATGTTGAACACTAGAGAAATGTTTATTCCATTTGGCAATTCTACCTCATACATTTCCTGAATCATGTTTTTTTAGGATCTTTAATGGTCCAAATTTCTTCATTTGCAACTTATTGTATGTCCCCACATGAAACCTCTCCTTCCTTAGGTGAACCATAACTTCATCTCCAACCTTAAACTCCTTAAATTTTCACTTTTGATATGCCTTAGTCTTGTACTATGAATTCATCTTATTAATATGCTTTCTTACCTCCTCATGCAAGTTCTTTAGGTGCTCTGTAAAGGCTTTGGCTTCGACATTGCTTTTCTCTCCTCTATCCATCTTCCTCAACTCAGAAGCATTTCTTAGACAACTCCCATATACAATTTGGAATGGGGATTTACCAGTACTTCTATTGACAGAATTGTTATATGCAAGCTTTGCCTATGGTAACATCAAATCCCATCGCTTGGGCTTACCTCCTACCAAGAATCTCAGTAGGTTGCCCAAACTCCTATTCAACACTTCTGTCTATCCATCATTCTATGAATGATGTGTAAAACTAAACTTCAAATCAATCTTCAAGTTCTTCGATAAGGTCCTCTAGAAATACCCAACAAACTTGGTATCTCAATCTAAAACTATGCTCCTTGGTAGACCATGTAGTCTAACCACCTCCTTGAAAAATAACTCTACAACATGAACAACATCGTTGGTCTTTTGGCACAGAATGAAATGTGTCATCTTCAAAAATTTGTCAACCACCACAAATATGGAGTCATGTTCTCTGTGTTCTCGGCAAGCCAAGAACAAAATCCACGCTGATATCTTCCCATGGTTTCTCTAGTACAGGCAATGGATTATACAAGCCAAAAATCCTGGCTAACTCCTTTGGCCATTTGGCATATTCTGCAACTCTACACAAATTTCTTCACATCCTGGTGTAACTATGGCTAGTCATAGTTTTCACTAACAAAGGCAATGGTCTTATCTCAACCAAAATTTCTTTTCAATCCTCCACTATGTTTCTCCTTGATTAAATTATCTCTCATGGAACTCCTCAGCTGGCTTCCTCTGAAAAACATACCATCTTGGCTTATATTTTCCAACCATCGTGTCTTGTCCATGGTAATAGTTTCCAAACAAGCTTTCCAGGTCTTAGCAAAGTCTGGATGTTCAAGGTACAAGCTCTTGAGTTCATCGAACCCAACAACTTCTACCTTCATCTCTGTCAAAAAATTATGCTTTTGGCTTAAGGCATCTGCAACTTTGTTGGACCTCCCACTCATATGCTTCAAAACAAAAGTGTAACTCTGCGAAAACTCAACCCACTTTAAGTGCCTTTGATTCAACTTTCCTTCACTATTAATATACTACAAAGCCTGATGATTAGTATATAAAACAAACTCTTTTGGCAACAAATAATGCCTCCATTTTCTCAAAACCTAAACTATAGCATAAAACTCCTAATCATAGACATAACACTTTTCTTGGCATCATTAAGAATCTCACTGAAATAGGCAGTGGACTTACCTTCTTGAATCAAAACATCTCCTATGACACTGCCACGAGCATCACAATCTACCTAAAATACTTTATTGAAATCTGGAAGTGCCAAAATAGGTTGCTCTGTGACTTTCTGCTCCAACATATCAAAACTCTTGGCTACCCTTGTAGTCCATTTAAACTCTTTTTCTATTCCCTCTCATTGTCTCAGTTAGGGGTACACAAATGCTACTAAAATTCTTGATGAACTTTCTATAAAAACTTGCCAAACCATGAAAAGACCATACCATTGTAACACTCCTTGGTGTACGCCATTCAATGATTGCCTTCACTTTCTCTGTATCCATCCTAAGACCATCAATTGAGATAACAAATCCCACATACACCAACTCCTTCACAAAACTACATTTTTTTAGATTAATTAGCAACTTCTCTTCCCTTAGCTTCTTAAAAACTCTTTGAACATGCATCAAGTGCTCCTCCAAGGTCTTACTGAAAATCAAAATATCATCCAAATAAACAATGCCAAATTTACCCAAAAACTCTTTTAATACCTCGTTAATGAGCCACATGAATGTGCTCAGTGCATTGGTTAGCCCAAATGGCATGACTAACCACTCGTACAGGCCCTTTGTAGTCTTGAAGGATATCTTCCATTCATCTCCTTCTCTGATTTAGATTTGGTGATATCCACTCTTCAGGTCAATCTTTGTAAAGTACTTGGCTCCACTCAAGCAATCCATAATGTCATCCATCCTCAGTAATGGAAATATGTACTTGATTGTAATTTTGTTAATGGCTCAGGAATATGTACACATTCTCCACTCTCCATCTTTCTTTGGTGCTAGTACTATAGGTACCGTACAAGGACTCAGACTCTCTTGAATCAATCCTTTCTTTAATAGTTCTTGAACTTGTCTATTCAGCTCCTTATTCTCTATAGGAGTCATTCTATGGGTTGCCTTATTTGTCAAACTGGCTCCTGGTATCAAATCCATTTGGTGACTAATCTTTATCACCAGTGGTAAACCTTTAGGTACATTATTATCTACACAATATCTCGAAACTCTTCCAACAACTTTGAGACTTCTGCTAGTACATCTTCACATTCCTCCTTATAGATCTTCGGAATCAATGCAAAGCATACATGCTCGTGATTCATTCCATGCAAAACATTTCTACCATATACCAAACAGATTCTAGCATTGCTACATACCTTCTCTTCTAGCTCGTTCAAGGGCTTCAACTTGTGTGGAACTCTATCCTTTGTTAAGGAATAGATGTTGGCATGGCCATCATGGATAGCACACCTATCATACTGCCACAACTCCCTAATAACCAATGACATGCATCCATGGGTATGATGTCACACAGTACCTCATCACAATAGTCTCCAATCTTGAACTTGACTAAACGTTGCTCATTGACCATGGCTTTGTGGTCCTTTTGCAACCATGATGATGTGGATATTTTCTCCTCTCCAACTTTAACATGGTAACCATCTCCTCTGAGACTAGATTATCAATGCTACCACTGTTAATAATAACTTCACAACATTTACCTTCAAATTTGCATCTTGTTCGAAATAGACTCTTCCTCTAGATTGGTTCTTTTTCTTCATTCACCAAGGCTCTTCTTATGATAAGAGCTTCTCCTCTTTCGGTATCTTCAAAATGATCAAATTCAGCAGCTTCATCTACATGTGCAACTCGTGCATTACCTTAAGGTCTTCTATTTATCCTTCCTTGATATTGTGGACACTTGTATGCTTGATGTCCTTCTCCACATTGGAAACAGGTTCCATGAAAGCCTCTTCTTCCAGGTCCTCATCCAAGTTTTCCTATTCCTCTTTGTTCACTACTATTTTGTTCACGAGGACAGTAGACATTGTCTCCTTTCTGGTTCTAGTTGGTACTGCCTTCTTCATTCTTCTTTTGATCTTCATATCAACCTCCATAGGATCTTCCACTAGTCTTTCTGTTGGAACATATTCAAGAGACACTGCTGATATGGTGTTGTCATTGATGGAAACAACCTTACATGTTTGGAGACAACTCCTGAGGCAAAGGTATGTATAATATTTTGGTCTAGAAAGATTAACTTAGCCAAATTGACTAAGTATTGACAACACATTGAGACAGTGACAGTAATTCAGTTGGTATTTCTCTGCAATTGAAGATCTTGTCATGTGGTTCTAGTATGTTACTCTCAGCTCTCTGGTGAAGTCATGATTAAGTGTTCAAGTCCTTATTTCCTTCGGAAGTCATATGGAGAAATGTCTAAGTCTAGGTGAACAGAGTTAAGTCAGAAATAGTGCAGAGTACCTGAGTAATCTGGTCTTCATTTCTCCACTGATGAATATTTTGATTTTTGGTTTTGATGCATTTAAGATACATGCCATGAGCATCTAAATCCAGATTTGTGGAGCTTGAAGTTCACTTGTTCACATTCTACAAGTTCTCCAGTATTGGCTTTCAGGTTGACAGTATTTCTCTATGACAGAACAACAATTCTAAGATTTGCATTTCTTTATGAAAGGATATTATGCTCTGTGGTTCTGAAGGTATGTTAAGAGGTCCATAATGAATGTTGGATATGAATTTCAAAGTCTTATATGGTTCGCATTGAAAGTTATGGTATGACAATCAAGCTAGTTGGATGTGTACTTAAGGGTTAAGCCGACAGTCATGTTAGATCGATATGCGGTGAAGATACATGATTGGAATCATTAATCTAAGTGGTTCTATAATAGGTCTAGACTCATATGAAGAGTCTTGCATGTTTGATTGGGTCCACATTGTTGTTTGGGCACAATAACAGGCTGACAAGGTATAACTTGAATATACAAGCTTTTATCTTTTACATGTCAACCTAGTTTGAGGAAATTATTGATGTGAATATATATATTCGATAGATTTTGGCTTTGGTTGTATGAAGGTGTGTGAATATAGTGCAAATTAAATGTGTGTGCAATCTAAAGCATTTTTGTGATCAGAAAAGCATAGTAAGGACAGAAGAGCAGAGTATATATGAAGCAGAGCAGATAAAGCATAGTAGACATTTGAGTCTATATACTGAGCTATTAATGGAACTGCACTTCAACATTCTGTAGATGCATTTGCAGCAGTCATCTCTTGGCAGTGATCCAATCCTTCTTCTATCTTCTTTTCTATTTTCTTGGCAGTGGGCCTATTGCAGTGAGCACTTCTTTTGGACGGTGAGTCCTTGGGCAGTGATCCCTAAGGTAGTGAGCCTTCATGTAATTCAATATTTTTATCATAATATATTGTGAGCTAGCACTTATCATGATTTTTCTCTTTTTGGGTTTTCTACGTATAAATCCTTGTGTCTATGTGTTATGTCTTTATGGCTATTGTTCTTATGTTTGTTTTTCTTTCATGTTATTGAATGTGGTAAATAGATTAATAAATGTGTGGAAGAGAAGTTTTACAGAATAATGATTCACTGGGCCCCTCTCAGTATTCTTTGTGATCAACACTTTCCACCACAACCTCTTCCTCTCTACTTTTTTTCAAATCTTTTGTTCAGCTTCTCTTCTACTTTCATGGAAAATGGGTAAGCATCTTTTATGGTAGTCATTCGAACCAAACTCATCTCCTCTTGGATACTCAATCTCAACCCATTAATGTAATGAGCTACCTTCTCCTTGTTGGCCTCAAAAAGGCGTGTTCTGATTATAACCTTGTAAAACTCCTATGTGTATTCTTTAACAGACTTGTTCCCTTGCTTCAATCCTTGCATCTTTTTCAATAGCTCTAACTCATAATCAACAAGAAAAAACTACTTCTTTAGCTTCTCCACCATTTGATCCCATATGGTAATCTTTCCTTTTCCTCTTCTATTTCTTTCTAGTTGTACCTCCTTCCACCAAATATTGGCATGACCTTTTATCTTGGTCTTTGCAAATTTGACCCTTTCAAGATCTTTCACATCTTCATATTCAAAATACTCCTCCATGTCATTGATCCAATTGATCAACTCTTCCGGCTTGAGATTTCCAAAATATGTAGAAACTTCAATCTTGGGTCTTTTACCAATCTTGGTGATGGCCTTCAATAATGTGATAGTTTTCTCAAGTTTTTCTTCTGCAACTTGTTCTTCTTCAGACTGCTCTTCTTCTTTTGCTTTGTCTTCACTTTCCTCTCTTTTCCTTGGCTCCAATCCTCTATGTAGCTCCTCTTGGAGAGCATTGATTTGTGTTTGTAGAGCTCTAAAACCCTCTTCTATAACAACAGTTCTTCCACCACCATGGTTTCTTCATGGAGATATTTTATCTCTTCCCCTAGCAAACCCACAACCTCAGGTTCTGGTGTAAATTGATTCATGATCAGCAATCTGTCTCTGATACCACTTAATGAAGAGCTACTCCACTCAACACTCACACACGATTCAAAAACATAAATTCTCACAGAAAATGTGAGGTGGGAAATCAAAAAAAATTATTTCTTCAATAAAATGAAGTACAAAATCAAAAATTACATGCTACAACATGGGTTGTTTCACAACAAAGAAATTATACTCTATTAGAAACTTCTACAAGTCGGAGCCACAATCTGTACTAATGGAGCCTGTCCCTTCGTAACTCCTCTCTATCCTTTTATTAGCACCATCAATAACTTTCTTGCCACTTCTCCGCTACCTTCAAATGTTCTAGAACGTGTAACTGCCCTTTTGGGTGCCCCAAAGATCAGTTGTCCATTTTCCCACCCAAGAAATTTGTTATTTGAAACTTAAAATTTGAGAATCCAATAACACAACTTTTGGGAGCCATAAATTTTGGACCAGGTGTCTGATTGATGAACTGTTTGGTGCATTGGAAATTTTGTGAAGTGCTCCATGTCGTGGTAACCCATGATGTTAGTTAGGCTAAGTTTCAAGCCTAGAAACTACATCTAAATGCCTCAAATTTAACGTTGAAAATTTTTCAGTGTATTTTTTAAACACAAACCTTAATATCTCTCTACCTAGAATGTTCTTGAGCTGATTCTTTCACCAAGGGTTAAATTTTATAATTCTGGAGCTCTATGTAAAATTCCAGGTCCATATGTGCACAAATGCAAACTTGCCAAAATTAATAGGTTACTATTTCTAGCCTTCAAAAAATTTTGACAATCCAAAACCACTAGAAACTTCAACATGTGCTCCAACTAAACTAAGAAGCCTAAAAAAACCAAAATTTAAAGCAACATAAAATATTTTTGGGTGTTGCAAGATTGCCCTAATACCTTTGGATGCTCTTGCATTAATAGCTTTGGTAAAAATATGAGTGTGTGCTTCATGTGTGGGGTGTTTGTGGTGTGTGCAAGATGTTGCAACTTCCAAAAAGCCTAGGAAAATGTCTATTGCTTTGGTGGTATGTGCTTGTGCAATGGAAGATAAGATAGAAGATTGAATGTCATTGATATGTTATGGATTTGATCAAGAAGATTGAATTTGCAACAAGGCTAGAAGATATCATGACAACAATGGAGGATTTGGTGTATGGGAAACCTTGCAAAGTGTTAGAGAAGATTATAAGCAAGATATGGATCCTAGAGTGAGGGGAGAGTATGGAGATCAGGGAGCTATAACTATGGGATCTTTAGATTTAAATAGCTATGGAAGAGTGTAGATGGATGGTGAAGATTTGGAAACTTGGTATTCACCCTTAAAGAGAAAAACTTATTATTGAGAGAGTGTAGAATGAGTGTAGTGCTTGTAGGTGAAGTCAATGTCTAAACAAGAGTGATGAGGAATTTAGGCTTGTTTAAAATCTTAAGTTTCTAAATTTGGATATCAATGCTTGGAGTGCATAGGTGTCTAGGACACCAACATTTTGGGTGCATAGGTGTCTTGAGTTTGGGTCTGAAACTTCTGGGGTAGGTTTTAGAGATCTGGGAGAGCCTGAAAGGGCTTGCAAAACATATTAGTGATAGGTTTAGACCAGTAAACAAGCAAAATGAGTCCAAAACATGTCTATGCAGATGGATGCCAAAATGAGTGCAAAAACATCAGGTGGAGATTGCAAAGTAGGCAATTTCGAACCTTACAGTTGTTATCAATACACATATCTGGCTCATGAATGTCTAATAGCATCAAAAAATTAATCACAAACACCAATAATAGTATCGAAAAAAGAGGAAGCAAATGCCTTCCTAAAACCTAAAAAGAAGCATCTAGTTAAAGAATAATTGGTAAGTTGGAGAATCAACAAATGAGACCAAAAGAAAGATAATGACATTGATCATTAGAAGATAGTGACTTCCAAGGTATGAGTAACTTTGAAGATGTAACTTATAGAGGGTTATGGCAAGGTGACAGTTGAAGAGATCTTGGAAGAGGACAAAGAGGCACCCAAGTCTCTAGCATGGGGTATCATTAGCCCAATTTTAGAGAAGGAGATGGAAGTGGAAACACTATAATATCTTAGACTCTTTCCAAAAGAATTAAGAAATATGGTTAAACCTCTTGGAGAAAAATGATGAGGCAATAGGCTCAAATAGAGAATAAATCAATAGGGTGAGTAAAATTTAGTATGAGTGAAAAATTAGCAATATCATGTAGTTTGTAAGTGAAACAATCTCTAATAATGGATAGAGTAAAAGAGGAAGAAAAGCAACTCAGATCAAGATCCAAAAGAAATCTATGGCAAACAATGGCAAATTGAACTCAATCTCTTCTATAAAAAGTGATTGGGAAAGTTGAGAGACATAAATTCAATCAATAAAGATAATCTATCAAGAATGTTGTTAGCATTTTAATTCACACTTTTCAGCATGACATAAAATGGAACAAATGTGTTGTAGAATCGTTCTTTGACTTAGAAGGGAAACTTTTTGTAAAATACAAACTAACCTAAAATTGGACAATATGTATTTGCAATTTACAATCATTACAATGGTTTTTGTGGTAGTTCACGTTCATGTTAAATAAAATGTAAATGTGTATCTTTTTGGCTTTTCCTAAGGTGAAAAGGTTAAGACTCTCTTTCAATACTAGACAAAGGATTTTATGTTTTTTGACTTAAAACAAATCCTTATAGTTTCACGTTTGCATTGTTCAGTTAAATGCAGAGACTGAACAATGCAAGTACACATACAAAGTTGAATAGGTTAACACAAACATGAATGTTATGGTAAATTGAATGCAAGACTTGGTACAAAGCCACAATCTACACCTTTGAGCTCATTTGCAATACAAAGCTTGTAAATTTTCCAAAACAATTTAACCCTCAACACCTGTAACAAGACAACTTAATAAGCATTTAAAAGCTCAAGCTAAATAGAATAAATATTATTGAGTGAACAACTTCTAGATAACAATAATAACAATAAGATTCAATGCTTGATGAATAGCAATTCCAACAATATGTAGACTGAGAATTACCATTGATCGATACAATAAAGTGGAAAAAACACTGATTTATACTATTTATAAGTAATTGCATGAAAATAAATAAATCAAACTAACTACTCTTCTACCCTAACTACTATTGTTTGCATGACGTACAAACTTTAGTACAAATTATCTAGTCCACTAGTTTAAATTTGACACATTAGACTATCAATTCAACTAACAATTGAAATTATTATAGTTATCCCTTAAAAGCTCACATCTCTTGCATGAAGAGATAGGCGATCTAACAATAGTCAACTCTTGACCATAAATAGAAGACACTAAAAATAGTAGATAGCTATTAATAGTGAATTCTGGTTAAAAATAGTTTGTCCTTGAATATCCTCTTTTCTCAGAAATGATGATGACCAAAAAATAGTGCAGGCTATTTTTAAGCCATGCTAAAAATAGACTTTTGGAGATTTGCACGAAGCTTTTCCTTGTTTGGACAAAGTTTGGTGAACTTGACAAATCCTCAGAAACTCTAACTCTAAAAAATTGACAATCTTCTTGATGCTTTAAATCTTTGTCAATTTTGCATTAAACCCTTTACTCTACCATTTTGAATCTAAAAGCTTTCTTTTGTGAATTCCAACATCTATTTCTTGTCAACTTTTGCAAATGCTCATTCTCAAAATTGTACCCATTATTTTATAAATAGTTCCATTTTTTGAAAAGGTGTATCTTTTAGAATAGAGACCTCTTCCATTCTCACCAAATAGGTCCACAAAATTAGAATTCTATTTTTTAGTTGGATAAAAAGTAATATTCAAAATACCTTTAAATAGGTGCATCTCCCTCCTGTTAGGCACACTTAAAATGCTTCGTTTAGGTCACTACTTAGGCATGCACTTGAACATTAGGAAACATTTTTCATGTTTTTTTATAAATTGTTAATTATGAGGCATGTGCCTAGACACTTTGAAACAATTTTTAACACTTAGCTTCGACAATGTGCCCAGCTAATCTGCCCTTTGAATTTCTTCATGTGTTGAATATGTCACACAAAATGGAACTCATTCTTTTACAGTAAGGTGCACGTCTATCCTTCTAAATGCACTAGATAACAATGTCTCACATACCTATTAACACTTTGGTGTGCCTTAGCACTGTTTGATGTGCCTTATGTCTTGCACGCGTGCCTTGATCCTTTGTACATATGCTATATGATTCTTTGACATGCAAGTATGCATGGAGGCACGACTTAAATTTGATGGTTGAATGGTTGTATTTGGCTATTTTTGTCGTAAAATACAATCAAAATTTTAGGAAGATTGTATCATATGAAAGGGTAGATTTTAGATAGAACGTCAAAATTTCTATAGAGTTATTTTGATATATTTATTTAGTTTTTATATAACTTTTTATAATAAAAAAATGTCTTAATATTTAAAAAGCAAGTTTGAGTAGATAACCGTCATGAAAATTTTGCTTGACAAGTAAGGTTGATCATCAAATTTAGGCCTTGCATGGAGGATGGAAATTTTAGTTGATTTTTAAACACTAGCTCTTATTATGAGGTGTGCATGTATCCCTTCACATGCACTATGGTCATACACTCCAAGATTTTCATTTTGAAGTGTGCGTTGGGAATACACTAAAACAATTTAAATGGTATTTGGCTTGTATTGGTGTGTGCCAATAATTGGAGGCAATTTCAATAAGAAAATAGATCCTTTATGAGGTGCATACCCCTATACAGGGACACACTAATACACTGAATTTTAATTTTTCAAAAACACTACCCTTCTAGAAGCAGTTGCTTCCTCTCCTTTGCATGCCTTATATCTAATGCATTTCAAAATGATGTTGAAATCAGTCATGAGACCTCATTCCTGACGTATGCAAGAAAACTTGACTTGAGGACTTGCATCTATTCTTCCCTATAGGTGTATTTCAAAACTCTTGGCACACCTCTATCTAGGATATGAACATTGTCTTTGTATATGTGTGTGCCATTATCTAGGCGTGTGCTTGATCACTAGGAAAAATTGGGTGCATTGTATTGGTGCACATGGGTCTCTTGGTGTGTACCTATTCATTGAGCCTTAAAATATTCAAAATATATCTCTTTTATTGGGGTGCACACCTCTCCTGAACATGCCTATATACATTCATCATTCTTCGTATGTGTTGGTCCCAATATTTCCTTGTATTGGTGCACGCCAGTGTCCAGGTGTGTGCCTATACACTAGATTTTAAATTTTCAAGAAATCTACCTTCTTTGTAGAAGCACTCTTCCTTACTCAGATACACCTACACTCTTGACTTGTTATGTATTGGCACGCACCTATGCTTATCCTTGCACTTGAACATTATCATCATATCTAACACCGGTGCATTGATGTTCTTGGATGCACACTTGTAGTTTTTCTTTACAACTTAGACAAATTTCAGATTTTAAGTCCTCCTTTCTTCCATCAAGATCCTCATTCCATGATCCTACAAGGGGTCAGAAAAGAACAAAAATATTATGAGATAATAAAGATTGCATAAGACTTGATCATGAAAGACTTGACATAATACGAAAGTTTCATATGGGAATAACAAATGTAAAAGGCATGGATGCCCAATCAAATCAATAAATGATAAAATATGTGATTGAAAAAGAAAAATTTGATACTCTATTATTATAAAAAATCGGGTTATTTAGATCAACTATCCTAGCATTTGGAATAAATCTAGGCATGTGAGGAAAGTAGATGAAATCACCCCTATGAACTTCATGGTCACTAACTTCTATGTTTCTTGTCAATTAGGACCTATAAAGTTGGATTTAAGAAGCTTAGATGGTAACAAACATATTACGTCAAGTAAATGGATATAAGAGGCTTCAATTCTATTTTGGAGACAAAGGAGAAAAGAGGAGGGTTCAGTTTTTGGAACATTGACATCATGGACTTGTAGATGTTTGTCTCTAGCTTAGAGTTATAGGACATCAAACTATCTACTATCTACTTCATATTGAACAACATGAGAATGGATAAGGAATGTATAGTGGAAGGCCTCAATTTCTAGGGAAGATTAGTTGGGTTGAGTTGAATTTCATAATAAAATAAGAAGTTTTGGAGGCTCATACCATTAGTTGATATGCTTGTGGATCAACAAAGATGTGTCCCCTATTGTTTTTCAGTTAAGGTTGAAAAAATATGGTTGGAACATATTGGTATTGATAATTTCATTTAAGATTGGTGGCAATTTTCACAAAAATTAAATTTCTCAAATTGATTAAAAATTTAGAATAAAGATAGCTCTAGTTAATTCTTTAGACTGATCTAATTAGGATGAAGGGACCATGTGTCCCTACCTAATTATGTATATAAATGAGGAAGAGAAAGGCTCTTCTAAACCATAATAAGTTGTAAGATTAAATGCATATTTTTATATTCTAATTTTGGAGGCCACTCCTTGAATTGGTTTGATATTTTATTGATTTTTACCATTATCACCAAGAAATATCCTAACAAGTAGTATCATTATGGTGATTTGGGCTAAGGATTTTGTCTTTACCATAAATTACAAACTGTTATGAATTTGATCATATTGTTTCAAGGTTTTGAATAATATATCCAAGAAAGCTACAATAATTTTTTTAGCTTGTTGTGATAGTTTTTGAGTGAGTTATTGTGATTTTATGATTTTTCATTAATTTTCTCTGTAGTTTGCAGTTTTCATAATTTTTAAATGATTTTTTTAATATTTTAGAAAAGCTTGTGAAAAACTTGGTAGGACTAGTTCTTTATAGTTTCTAATTAGAGGCAAAATATATTTTATAATCTAGTGGTCAAAGTTTTGTCAAAGGAGGGACATCAAATTTAGTTATAGCTCATCTTTTAAATTTTCATGGTTATAACTCACACTAGATACTTCCCTCCCCCACCTAATAAAAAATCTAATTTTGGAAAACAAACACATCAAAAGCCATACCATCTTTTGGATCAAAGAACCTTTCTACAAATATTAAGTCTGGTGACTCTCTTTACTCTCCACCACCTAAAGTTGAGAGAAAATTCTACCAAGATGTGAAACAATGGTAAATTTTATCAAGGATGATTTGTTTAACCCATTTGCAACATCCTTAAATGAAGTTTTTGATAGATGTAAATAAAAACTATTATCAAAATTATAGTCCCAGCCAAACCACCTCGGTGGGTATAACCCCAACAAACAAAATCAAGGAAAAGGGAAACCTTTCCAAGGTCCAAAATTGAATCAACCCAAAATAGACATTCATAAGTTTGATGGTACAAATATAAATTAATGGATAAGTCTCATGGAACAATATTTTAAGCTTCATAATATACTAGAGAATGCAATGGTAGACATAGCCTCACTACATTTAGAATCTAAATCTTACCAGTGGTACCAATGGATGATGAGTGACGAGTAAGGGCATGTACTTAGTTGGAAAGAATTTAGTAATAGCTTATCAACTCATTGTGAGCAACTATGGAAGGGAAGCTATCTCATCCATTTGATAAATTTAAAAACAAATAAGGTTTGTAGCCAAATATAATGTCAAGCATATCAGATTGACAATATGAACACAAAATGTGACACCTCTTAGAGGTTTCAATTCTACGTCAATGAAATTAATGATTGAGTTAAGCGTGATGTTTGTTTGTTAGAACCTTGTACAATTAAGAAAGTTATACAAGTATTGCATATTAAGCAATGAAACTTTTCCACCAAAAGATCCATGCAAGGTCAAACCACATGATGGAGAGATAGAAATGTGACTAATCCTATTGACCAAAATGTGGCAAACTTCTTTAACCCAAGACAAATTACTAAGCTCTCTCCTCAACGTAAAGTAGTGAAAAGAGAAAAAGGTCTATGTTGGCATTGTGACAACATATGATCTAGAGGTCATAAGTGTGCCAATAGAGAGAAAATACTAATGATTATTGAGAATGTGGTTGAATATGAGGGAGAAGTATCTATAGAAAAAACAAATGTGAAAAATGAGCATGTAAATTGTGAGGAAGAAAGCCCCACTATCTCCCTAAATGCATTGAATGGGATAAGTACAACACAAACACTTAAAGTGGTTGGTTACATAAAAAAGTGAAAGGTGATGGTGTTGGTTGATAGAAGTAGTACACACAATTTCAATGGTAGAAGATTGACTAATGAGCTTAATTGTTTTGTGTATCCAATCTCTAATTTTTAGGTCATGAGAGTTGATGGGAAATAACTCCCTTGTAGTGGAAAATGCCATCATATAGAACTCTTAATGGGAGACATTCAACTAGATCTAGAAATGTTTGTTGTCCCCATTGGGGGAGCAGATTTAGTTTTGGGCATGTAATGGCTTAAATGGTTGGGAATATTGCCCTTCAATTTTTAGGACCTATTCATGGTTTTTGATGTAAACCAACAAAATTATAAACTTGAAGGAATGAAATTGCCATGAATCAAAGTGATCAGCTCTCATAGGATGGGGAAACTATTGAAGAAAGGATGTTATAACTTATTGACATAACTACAATTTTAGAAGCACAAGATGTGAAAAATCAAGATCCTCTAGACCTTCAAGAGATCATTTGATACAATCAATAGGTTTTTCAAGAATCCAAGGGTCTACCTCTAGTCAAAGACCATGATTATGCCATTGAATTAATAATAGGAATTATTCCTCCTAACATCAAACCTTATTGCTATCCATATGAATATAAGTCAAAAATTAAAAAAAATGATCAACGAAATGTTGGATTCAGGCATTGTTAGTCCCAAAAAATGTGCCTATTCATCTCCTATGGTTATATTAAAAAGAAGGATGAGTCATGGAGAATGTTCCTAAATTATAGGGAGCTCAACAGACCACTCTCAAAGATAAGTTTCCTATTCCTATTATTGATGAATTATTAGATGAATTGAGTGGTGCATATTTTTTACTAAGTTAGATTTACATTTGGGTTATCATCAAATTCAAATAAATGAGGAGGATGTACATAAGGATGCTCTTAGAAAACATGAGGGTCATTATAAACTCTTAGTTATGCCATTTGGTATCACAAATGATCTAACTTTTTAAAGCCTTGTGAATTTAGTGTTCTACCCATTTCTTCAAAAGATTGTGTTGGCATTATTTGATGGCATCCTCATCTATAGAAAAAACATGGGAAGAACATTTGCAACATGTAAAGAAAGTATTATAGGTATTAGAAAAATAATCAACTCCATGCAAAAAAATACAAACATATCTTTGGGGTTAAAGAAGTGGAATACTTAGTGTCACACAAAGGTGTTAAAGTCAACCATAAGAAGATTGTAGGAATAAAAGAGTGGCCAAAACCTAAAAATATCAAGATTTGAGAGGATTCTTGGGTCTAACAAGATAATATATATAGGATTTGTTCACAATTATTCTTGCATAGCAGCACCCTTAAGAACATCATTGAAAAAGGATTCTTTTTCATTGTCAAAGAAATCCACCAAATAATTTCAACAATTAAAAGAATCTCTCATACTTCCACTCCTATATTACCTACCCCAAACTCCTCTAAGACATTTGTAATAGAATTTGATGCTTCTATACATGACATTGGGGTAGTACTAATGTAAGAAGGGTGACCCTTGGCATTTGAGAACTTCAACAACTAAAACAAAAGAACTTGGTAAGGCCCACATATGAGAAAGCAATGTTACCTGTAATTCATGTAGTTAAAAAATGGTGTCAATATCTAATGGGAAGACATTTCAAAGTCAAGATAGCTAATGAGAGTCTAAAATATTTTTTTGGAGCAAGAAAAATGGGTCACCAATATGCTAGGGTATAACTTTGAAAAAGTCAAGGAGAATATTGTAGGTGATGCCCTTTCTCAATGAGAAAAAGAGGAAGATTTTTTTTGTCATTTCTTTATTGTAACTTGAATGGGTAGAAGTTGCATGAGAAGAGTGGCAACATGATCCTCTAACAAAGAATCTCATTGAATAACTTCAACATGACCCATCTTCTTTAGATAAGTATGTTTGGCAAGCAGACTCTTTATGGTATTATAAAGATAGACTCTTTTTATGTAAAAAATCTCAAATGTATGACTCACCAATAGGAATTTAGGATTATTAATGACCTATCACCATACAAAGAAAGATTTCTTTTGGGAAGGACTTAAGGGGGATGTAAATAATTTGTGGCTAAATGTTTGATATGCAACAAATAAACATGAAATAGTAAGCACCCCTAGCCTCTTACAACTATTAATCATACTAGCACAATGTTGGGAGGAAATATCAATGGACTTCATCACTGGGCTGCCAGAGTCAAATAACCCCAATGTGATTTTGGTGCTTGTGGATAGACTCACTAAGTATGCACATTTATGTGGACTCTCATCCAATTCAAGCTAGTAATGTGGTAAAAGTATTCATGGAAAAGGTATAAAACCTCCATGGTATTCCCAAAATCATTGTGAGTGATCATGACCCTCTCTTCACTAGCATCTTTTCGAAAAACTTATTTACAACATGGATCACAAAACTAGTGCATATCTCATCTTATCATCCACAATTAGGTGGACTTGAACATAAATTGTGAATACATGTTTGGAAGGATTTCTACATTGCTTTGCCTCCAACAAACAAGTGAAAGGGTACAAATAGATTTCATTAGTAGAGTGGTGGTATAACACATCATTTCAGACATCAACAAAGATGACTTCATTTAAGTCTCTTTATGGATACCCCCACCATTTTCTACTTCTTATTTATAGGTTCATCCCAAAGCTCATGCTATAGAGGATCATATTCAAGACCAATAGGAAATACTTCAAATCCTTAAGGACAATTTAATTGTGGCTCATAATAGATGAAACAACAAGCATGTTAAGAATTTGATATGAGCAGATCACAATTTGGCTAGGATTTCGCTACACTGCATGGTGGATCCTCCATGGTAGACAAAGTTTCCCTCCCATGTGGGTTCTCACTTGCATAAGAAGAAGGGTTAGTTCATAAGAAGCTACCTTTTGGTGAAGGCTTGGGCTTTAAATCCTAGGTAGATCTTCTTAAATATCTCTCTTTAGCACCTAAATATCTTAGAGGTATCTCTTATAGTGATTCAGAAGAGGAGATTTCTATCAAAATATATGACTTAATGATTGATAGAGTCATCTTGAACATGGATCGAGCATTGGTTGGTAAGTTCTTTGGTAAACACCCCAAAATTGATCTTGTACACCACTGGACCACTGCAAGATGGAAGATCAAATTTCATCTTGAGGTTAGTGCTCTATTGAATGGCCTCTTTCTCTTTTGCTTCTTTCTATCTAAATATTGTACCAAGATTCTAGTTGGGGGGCCTTGGTTAATGGGTAAATCTAGCCCCTCTTTATACAAATGGAAACTATACCTTGACCCTTTAGCTAATCTCTATACAATGGTGCCCACTCTAATTCACCTATCGAGTCTCCCATTGGAATACTAGGATGAAGAAATAATAGTCAGGATAGCAAACTCCTTTGGTCAGTTCCTCACATTGGACAACATCACTAAAAATAGAAGTAGATTGGTGTTTTCCTATTGCTATGTCAACATTACTATCAATAAGGTTTTTCCCACCTCTATTATGTTGGAATGTAAGCTTGGTTGATGAGTCCAAGTCATTCAATATGTCAAAAATGTTCAACATTTGGACATATGATTGATTCATCCTCAAAGAGTTCCAAGGATTTAGTGGTCTTAAAGAATCAAGAGAATTGGAAGAAAGAGAAAGGTATGGATCAAACTTTAAAGGAGGATGATCACCCTATAGATTTATCTTTGCAAGAGAAATCAACAAGAACCTACAAAGGTGGGACCTTGTGAGAGGAATCTTTGTTGGAGGAACCATTGAAGGAGCTACTCATTGAGGTCTCCATTCCAACTATCATAGAAGATAAGAATTTAGAATAAGGGGACAGATTTCCTCGAGAATAAGGAAAAGATAATTTCAAAGAATCTCAAGGTAATGAAGATTTCATTCTTTCTCGGGTCACTGGAGAGGGGGCTTGATCTTGCAAGGAGTGAATACCTTTTCTTTAGTTCTTAACCTTCCCAATTTGAAGAAGGATAAGGACAAGATTCTAAATTCAAAATAAGTGAAACAATAGGTTCCTCTTAGATATCCATCTTTTTCCCCCCAAATGAGGAAAGGAAAGCCCCTAAAGACTAAGGACAATAGAAGAACAACAGATGTAGGGTTGACCCAAACAAAGGAAGGCCAATTCTAAGAGAAACCAAATCGAAGGAAGCATCTCAAGAATTTTCCAATGAAAAACAATGTACCCTGGAGATGTTAGCCTCCATGAAACCTAAGAAATGAGGATATTGTCATGGAATATAAGAGGGCTTAATAGCTTTCATAAATAGTCTATTCCTATGAATAGATTAAAGGAAATCAATCTAGACATTTTGCTCCTTTAAAAAATTAAAATGACTCAACTTTTTTTTGATGTTAGAAATTGCATTTGTCCATATGCTTACTATCAAGTCATTCCAGTGGAAGGTGCCTCTAGGGGGTTTCTATCACATGGAAACTATCTCAATTTGAAGGTACCCTTATTTACATGAATAAAAATTTATGAACATGCATTTTTGTGATAAAGCTATAAGGTGTCATGGTTTTTGACTAATATATATGCTCCTAACTCAAGATCACATATAAGGTCTCTTTGGAATGATCTAATCAGTTTTAGGTAATTGACAATGGATGGTTGTGGGGGACTTTAACTCTTCCCTCTATCCCTTGAAGAAAATGGGTGGCAATGAAGACTTATCTAATAGTATGATAGACATGGATAATTTACTCATAGCTAAAAATTTATTGGATATTGACCTAAGTGGCTTCTCATTTACATGGTCCAATAATAGAGTGAATTCCCATATGATTCAAGTTAAGTTAGATAGATTTCTCATATCATCCAATTGATATATTGTGGCTAAATGCAAACTTTCTGCTCTTTTAAGAGTCAGGTCTATCACAATCCCCTTCTTTCATAGGATATGGAGGAAAAAAGAGGGTGGTACCCCTTTAGATTTTAGAAATTGTGGACATTACATCTAGACTTCAAAGAGAACATCAAAAACTAGTAGCAAATAGAAGTTGAAGGGACAACTATGTTCAAGCTTGTCAAAAAAATTAAACAATGTTAAGAATGTCAAAATGTGGAACAAAATATCCTTTCAGAACATTTTTGAAAATAAAAAGAAGTTAAAGGAAAACCTAACAATAATGCAACAAAGGATGGAGGTCATTGATGCATTTGATGTTTTCCATAAAGAGGAAAAATAACTAGCAAGTCAGCTACACAATATTTATATTTAAAATAAGTAATTATCTGGAAACAAAAGTCTAGAGTTCAATGGCTCAAGTCTTGGGATAGGAACACCAATTTCTTCCAATAGTCAACTCTCAAGAACATGAGGAATAATAAAATTTCTAAACTTAATTTAGAATATGGGACCAAGATTACTAAATAGGAAGACATCTAGAAAGAAGGTATTAGGTGCTTCCAATCTCTGCTCAATAATGTTCCTATCACAGATCACTCAAAGGAGGAATAGTTATTTGAGATTATTCCTAGATCTACTTCTTTCAAGGATTTAGATATCATGGTGAAGAGAGTGTTGGATGGGGAAGTCAAGGATACGATGTTCTCTTTTGACCCTTATAAATCCCCTGGTCCAATGGATTTCCTTTAGCTTTCTTTCAAACCTATTAGGATATTATTGGCCATGATGTTATAAAGGAAACTCAAGAATTCTTTGAAAGTAGAAATCTATTATGTGAGATAACTAACACCTTTTTAGTTCTTATTACAAATAAGGTGGGGATGAGCAACCTCAATTATTTCAAACCCATTAGATTTTATAACACCATTTATAATATCTTTTCCAAATTGCTAGTTTGAGAATACAACCATTTTTTGATAATATTATTCACAAGAATTAGAATGGTTTTGTGTCAAGAAGGCAAATCCTTGATGTTTTTATCATGGTCCAAGAAGTGTTCCATTCAATGGATAAGAGAAAAAGGAGAGAATGGCTCTTAAACTCAACATCTCAAAGGCATATGATACAATCTCATGGGAATTCATGCTAAAAGTTCTAAAGAAATTTAGATTCCAAAGAAAGATTCTCAAGTTGATGAAATGTTGTTTTACAACTCCTACGTATTTGGTCATAATAAATGGAACCCCACAAGGCCATTTTTCTTCCAAAGGAGGACTAAGACAAGGGGATCCTTTATCCCCTTACCTCTTCATAATGCTTGCAGAAGTGCTTGGTAGGAATATCTCCAAGAACATTGCTAATCAGAACTTGAAAGGGTTTAAACCAACTTCTACCGTAAATCCTTCATCTCATGAACAATTTATTAATGACACCATCCTTCTTGGGAGGGATTCTATTGTTGAAGTGAAGAACTAGAAAATAATTCTTGTTGACTATGTTGTTGTCTTTGGGTAGAAAATAAATCTTGACAAAATTGGCCTTTTCTTCTTCAACATAGGCCACCATCTACAAACACAGATAGTTGTGATTCTTGGCTTTAATATCAACCAATTTCTTGCAACTTCTCTTGGAATACCATTAATATTAGGAAGAATCAATAATGGGATATGGAAGAATCTTCTAGAAAGGATTCAAAAGAAGCTTGCATCCTGGAAAGACAACTCCTCATCATGCAAGAAAAGTTCAACTTGCTAAGACTTCTCTATAGAGTATCCCTATTTATTTGTTGTCTCTCTTTAAAATCCCTAGGTTCTTGGCTGATAAGGTTGAACAAATCTAGAGAAGATTTCTTTGGTCTGGGATAGAAGAAAAACACATAATTGCTCTAGTGGCTTGGGACCAAGTTTGTTGTCCTAAGAGTCATGGGGGACTAGGGTTGAGAAAGATCAAAGATATGAACAAGGCCCTCTTGGCCAAAGTTGGTTGGGAATTCATGATGAATAAACCTAAATGGAGCAAAATCACGCAAGTTAAGTACTCAGATAATCAAGATAGCCTTTCCTTTATCAATAGGAGTCATACTCCTGTAGGATCTACCATTTGGAATAATATCTCCAAAACCAGACAACTGCTCAATAAGGGAATTAGATAGAATGTTGGTAATGAGGAGACATTTTGCTTTTAGGAGGACCCCTAGATTATTTCTTCCCCTTTAGCTTCTTATCTACTTTGTGCTCACTTGAAAGATTTTATGATAGAGAGATATGGTTCCTTTGTTGCTAACTATTGGTCTATGACAAAGGCACCTATAAATAGAAAATGTCTAATAAAGATACTAGTGTTGTAGATGTTGTTGCCCTAAATGATTTAAAAAATAATACTAGCATACCTATATTTAAAATATATATCTAAAGTACACCGAGAGATATCCTTCTCGAGGTGCCTAATGTTAGGATTAGTGATTAAAAAATAGGCATCTCGAGAAGGATATCTCTCAGTACTTTAGATATATTTTTTAAATATAAGTATGCTAGTAGCATTCGGAGTGGCAAGCCTAATTCTAACTATATTAAATATAATTATATGAATCATTATAATTATATAATATAATATTATAATATACATTAAATATATTATATAATAATTTATAATTTTTATATAATATTATAATAATTATAATTGTAATATATATAATAATTAAAATTATATATTATATTATATTATTATAATCATAATTAGGGATTAGGTTAAGATTAGGCTTATAAATTAGGGTTATAATTAGAGTTAGGGTGAGAATTAGGTTATGCTTAAAATTGGGATTATGATTACATTTAGGGTTAGATTTAGGGGTTAAATTAGGGTTAGGGTTAGTATTCAAGTTAGAATTAGGATTGCATTTAGTATTAGAGTTAGGGCCAAAATTAGGGTTAGAATTATGATTAGAAATAGGGTTAGGGTTAGGGTTACAATTATGGTTATGGTTAGTATTGTGGTGAGGGTTAGGGTTAGGGTTAGGATTAGGAGTAGAATTAGGGTTATTGTTAGGGTTAGAATTATGGCTAGAATTGGAGTTAGGGTTAGCATTAGTGTTAGGATTAAGGCTAAGGTTAAGGTTACAAATATAATTAATGTTCAAATTACGGTTGGGATTATGGTTAGAATTAGGGTTAGTGTTAGTATTAGAGTTACAACCAAAATTATGGTTAGAATTATGTTAAATAGGGTTAGATTTAGAATTATGGTTAGATTGAAGGTTTTGATTAGAATTAGGGTTTGGGTCATAATTAAGGTTATGCTTAAACTAGAATTAGGGTTATGAATACAATTAGGGTTTAGATCATGGTTAAAATTAGGGTTAGGGTCAAAATTAGGGTTATGCTTAAATTAGGGTTAAAATAAAGTTTTAATCTAATTAGGGTTGTGGTTATGTTTATAAATCTAGTTACATTTAATGTTTTATTCATGTACCAAATTATGGTTATGGTTAGGGTTAGGTTTAGAGCTAGGATTTGAATAAAGGTAAGGTTTAGAACTAAGGTTTTGTTTAGGGATTGAGTTAGGATTAGGCTTACAAATAGGGTTAGATATAGTGTTAGTCTTATAGAACAATGCTAAGTGTGATCTTACGATTATGGTTAGAATTAGGGTTAGATTTAGAATTAGGGTTTGGGTTAGGGTAAGAACCAAGGTTAGATTAGAATTAGGGTTAGATTGAGGGTTATGATTAAAATTTGGATTTAGGTCAGAATTATGGTTTTGTTTAGGGATTAGTTTAGGATTAGGTTTATAAATAGGGTTAGATATAGGGTTAAATTTATAAATCAATGCTAAGTGTAATCTTATGATTATGGTTAGAATTAGAATTAGGGTTAGATTGAGGGTTATGATTACAATTAGGGTTTGGGTTGGGGTTAGAACCAAGGTTAGATTAGAATTAGGGTTTTGTTTACAGATATGTTAGGGTCAAGGTTATAAATAGGGTTAGATTTAGGGTTTTATTCATGTTTTAAATTATGGTTATGGTAAATATTACAATTAGGATTAGGGTTATGATTAGGAATAGAGTTACGATGTTAGGATATTTATATTTAGAGAAACCTACATGCTAAGTGTAAATTTAGGATCATGGTTGAATTAAGCTTAGGGTCATATTAGGGTTATTCTTAAAATTGGGGTTACAATAAGGTTTTAATCTAATTAGGATTATGGTTATGTTTAAAAATCTTGTTAAATTTAATGTTTTATTTAGGTACCAAATTATGGTTAGGGTCAGGGTTCCATGTACAATTAGGGTTCAAATGAAGGTCAGATTTAGAAATAGGGTTTTATTTAGGGATTGGGTTATGATTAGGCTTATAAATAGGGTTAGATATAGGGTTAGGCATATAAATCAATGCTAAGTGTAATAAATTACGATTATGGTTAGAATTAGGGTTAGATTGAGGGTTATGATTATAATACTTGGGTTAGGGTTACTGCCAGAACCAAGGTTAGATTCAAATTATAGTTTTGTTTAGGGATACAGTTAGGTTGAGGGTTATAAATAGGGTTAGATTTATAATTAAAGTGATTGAGGGTTATGGTTACAATTAGGGTTTGAGTCAGAATTAGGGTTATGCTTAAAATAGGGTTTGGGTAAGAATTGTAATCCTGACCGTAAATGTAACCCTAACTATATTTGTAACCCTCACTCTAGCTATACATAACCCCAACCTTAATTCTACCTCCAAACCTAACCCTAACCATATTTCTAACCCTAATTATAACCCTAACAGTAATTGTACCCCTAACCCTAATTCTAACTCAACCTTAATTCTACCCCTAGATCTACTTAACCCTAATTCTATCCCTAATCGTAATTGTATTAATAATTTTAATTTTATCCTTAATCCTAACCTATTTTTTATCGTTAATCATAGTTGTAACCATAATTATAACCCTATCCCTAAATGTAACTGTAACCCTAACCCTAATTGTATCCCTAATACTAACCATAATTCTAAGTATAATTCTAACCTTAATTCTAATCAAAATGTATAATTCTAACCCAACCCTAAACCTAACCCTAATATTTAGACCAATACTAACCCTAATTCTAACCCAAACCCTAACCCTAATTCTAACCTAAACCCTAACTATAACCTTAATTCTAACACTAATTGTAACTGTAACTGTAACCCTAACCCTAATTCTAACACTAATTCTAACCATAATTCTATTTCTAACTTGAATTCTAACCCTAATTCTACCCCTAGATCTAGTTAATTTCTTATTCTATCCCTAATTCTAGCCCTAACCCCAACCCTAATTCTAACCATAGTTTTAACCCTAATTCTAGTCCTATTTGTAATAATAACTTTAATCCCAATTCTAACATGAACCATAACCCCAACCCTAATTATGACCCTAACCCTAACGTTCAGGCCAATACTAACCCTAATTTTAACGCCAACCCTAACCCTAATTCTAATCATAGTTTTAACCCTAATTGCAACCTAAACCCTAACCCTAACCCTAATTCTAACACTAATTCTAACCATAATCCTGACCCTAATCCTAATTGTAATTGTAACCCTAACTCTAAATCAAATTATAATTCTAATCTTGATTTTATCCCTAAGCCTAATTCTTACCCCAAAACTAATTCTATTACTAATTCAAACCCAAATAATAACTATAACCCTAACCCTAACCTTAATCCTGATAGTAATGCTAACCCTAACTGTAATTATTTAACCCTAACCCTAATTATAACCATAATTCTAACCCTAACCCTAATTCTATTCTTAGATCTAGTCAACCCTAATTCTAACCCTAACCCCAACCCTAATTCTAACCATAGTTGTAACCCTAATTCTAGACTTAGTTATAATAGTAACTTGTAATTGTAATTCTAACCTAAACCCTAACCCCAACCCTAATTGTAACTCTAACTCTAGTTCTAATAATAACCCTAAGTCTAATTATATCCCCAAGCCTAACATTAACCATATTTCTAACCCCAATTCTAACATGAACCTAAACCCTAACCCTAACCCTAATTGTAGGCATAACTTCTAATTTGAACCCAAATTGTAACTATAACCCTGTTGATAACTGAGAGGGGGGGGGTGAATCAGTTATCCTAATTATTTCCCTTTTTGAACTTTCTTATTAATTAATGCAGCATTGAATCAAACACAAAAACATTACCATGAAATAAGAAACACATGACACAGTATTTTTGACGTGGAAACCCTGTTAAGGGAGAAAACCACGGGGTGATTAACCCAAAAATTATTCTCTGTTAGAAGAATAGGAAATTACAAAATGGCACTTGCCAATTAGGGCTCACTGCCCGAGCACACTGCTCACAAGAGGTCCACTACCTACAAGAAGACACACTGTCTACAAAGTGATAAGAATCACAGTCTTGAACTGATTGGAAGCATCTGCATATGCTGGAGTTCAGTTCCGGTTAGGCTCAGTACACTGATCTGCTGCACTTCATCTTTCCTCTGTTCTTTATTCTGCTATCCTTTCACATACCGGATCTTTCTTGCTACTTCTGCTCTGTTCTGCACTTATTCGCATATATCTTAATACATTCACACCCTTCACAACTAAATCCATCCCCTATATATATCCGCACAAGTAATTTCATCACCTTTTTAGTCAGCATCCGGAACAGTCTAGTTTCTTACAAACTCTGTTCTGTCGGCTGAATCCTTGCTCACCAAGCAATGCGGATCAAGCATATACTTGTAGATATCATTAATCATGTCGGCCAAACATGATTCATGCCTTCACAACCTTTATCATCAACAGTAACACATCCGGAAAGTAGTCTGATACTATGTCAGTCAGTTCTTCCTCTGTTTTTACTGTCTCTCAGGAATCCGGTACTCAACTATTCATATCTTTTTCCTTGTCCATCACCGGAGGCTAAATCCTTGGAATATACCACTCAAGGTAGTCCTCTTGACTTCCCCAAATCCGCACTGCACCAAGATACTTCCTCTGAGAGATCCGGACCAATCTGTCGGACCTTGCCACATGCTCTGTTCTTGTTCACCGGACCACAACAATCTTTATTCTGACTTCCGGTAGGGACACACCATGACTTGCGGGTATGTGGGATGACCTTTGTTGCCATCAATGACAACAACCATGAATCCATATAGTGTCTCTTGCCAACAATCTCCCCCTTTGGCATTGATGGCAACACTTAGTGAAAAATGACTAAGTGTTTACACTATGCTCCCCCTTGGCTGATGCTCTATCTTTATATACAATTTCCGGAACTCCCCATTAGTTGGATTCCTCATTTTTCACTGCTCCTCACTCCCCCTTTGACATCAATGGCAAAGGGTAGGGTCTGCACACCAAAATTTTCAAAAAATTTCTATACATAGCCGCATATTTACATACTCACATATACTGAAGAATGTCTGCAAAGGATGTCTACAATTGGATCATTTCTGTAGCCCAACTTTGCTTCATTCTATCCAAAATTGAAATGTGACCACTCAACAAAAATGCAAAAGCTTCTGCCCGCTTGAGATCTGTCGGATCATTTGTTTGGGCGGTGGTCTGAGCATCACTGATGGCCTCATGCATAGTTTCCAACTTAGGGATTATAATCCTTCTAAGTTCTCCCATCCGGTTAGTGATATTCTTCCTTTCCTTCTCAAGATTCTTTATTTCATTCAAGACTGCAATAGTCTGACATTCTTGATTTATTATGGAGGAAGAGAGAGGATCAAAACTTTGAGATAAACTTTGTAGCTTGTCCTGTTCCTCTTTTATTTTCTTATCAATTGCTGTTGTTGCCTTTGACCAGGATATACAAAATTTGTAAATGTCACCGCCATCCTTAAGAGCATTTTCTAAGCTCTTTATTCCAATACTCACAATTCTCCTATCTTTAGAGATTAATTCTAATACTTCTGAAAGTCTTTTATCCAAAAATTCCTTCCGGACCTTTTCTTCAGCAGATTTTTCTAGAGATTCAAAATGTGTACTAACACTGCTGACTAAGGTTTTGAGATTACCGGAAGAGGAGGCTGTGGGATCCTTTTGAAAGGATGGCATGATCTTTTCTAGCACTCCAGATGCTACCTCCATAAGCTCACAGTCTTCCATGTGAGATTTCAGCAGCTTCTCTTTGACTTTCTCATTTGCAAATGAGGCTATTTTCATTGTTTGCACCGGTGACAAAGAGTCAAAATCTAATGGTCCTTTTAGCAGGTCCGGTTCATCAATTTCTATAGTGGCTTTTGTCAGGAATTCTTGAACAGTTTGTGCAGTGTCTCTTGCCGGAGACAGATGTTTCTTCTCTTCTGCAGTTTTGTCCTTTTGAATCTTTTCTCCTTCCTTACTCTTACCACTTTCAGTCGTGGTTTTCTCTAGCTGCTGCTTCTTTCTCCTGTAGTTTCTCTTCTTCTTGGGATCCGGAGACTGTAGGGGAAACCGGAGGAGAGATATTTGTCTGTTCAGGGCCCACTTCTTCCGGAACAGATGATTCCAAATTCGCAGCTGTTTCTGCACCTAAGTCCTCTACAACAGGAAGATTGAACCTTTTGAAGGCCTTCCGGAGGATCTCTTCTGTCTCTTGGGCCACTTTGTCAGTCTCACCAAGCATGAGTTGATTCATCCTGGCTTTACTTCTGAACTCATCTTTGTAGTCTTTGAAGATTATGTTCATTGTCTTGGGATCAATTTGAGGATATAGCTGAATAGCTATCTGCTCCCGGATCTCAAGATCTTTTGCATGAGCATTATTCTTTCTTATTTCTAATTCCTTTTCTAGGCTTTTAGGAATAAGAGATATGATCTCAATGAAAGCCTTATTGTATATGTTCAGATATTTGACTGTGGCTTCCTGCAGAATCTTTTGGTCAGCCTCACTGTAGTCATCATAAAATTCAGTCATTGGTTGAAGGTTTCCATCCACCGTGACCGACTTGATTACACTCTCTAGAGACAGAGTGGGCTTTTCAACAGATACCTCTGCCATTTCATCCTTGTCTTGGCCTGTGGAGGGTTTACCGGATCCTTTCTTCTTCTGCTTCTTTATTTCTTTTATTCCCTCATCTGACTCTGTTTCCTCTTCATCCTTTTGGCTTTCATAAGCCCTTGTGGCTTTTGTCTTGGATCTTTTACAGGATGCCTGGACTTCCGGTTTTGAACTTTTGGTTCTGGTCCGGGTGGGAGTTTCAACCGGAACACTTTCTTTACTTTTCTCTTCTTCCTCAATCTTCCTCCTCTTTTCCCGGCTGGCATCAAGTGCCTCTTTTGAGATGCCTAGGCCTTGAGCAATATGCTCAACTTCTTTTCTTACCTTCCTCTTTATCTCCGGTTCCCTGAGTTCTACATGTATCTTTACACTCAGTTCCTCAAAGGTTCCAAACCTTTCTGCCTTTGGATCTTTGGGCTGACTTAGCATGTGTTGAACATGCAGCTCCACTATTTGTTCATCCACTTCATACCCCATGGGCATGATCCATACAGTTCTTGGTTCTACTGCCTCCATTAGACACTGATCTGTTTCTACCATGAAGCATACTGTGTCTTTGTACTTTTCAACAAGGGATTGGGGTATTCTTTCTCTTGCATGCATCATGCTTTGGAAGTTCTTGAAGTATCCCCATAGAGCTGTATTTCTTGCTTTAGCATCCCCAAGTCCATGCAAATAGTCTCTGATTTGGATGGCAACCGGTCTGTCATTCTGCCATATCCATCCACTGGATCCGGGAAGCTCATTCATGTAGTAAAAGAAGAGACAAAGGATCAGATTGCCATACTTGAAGGAGTTTTTCTTGTCCTTCTTGATCTTCTGCAGATTTTCAAAGAGTTGGTTCACCAGAAGCTCACACAAGTCATAGTCTGCATTCTCCTTTAACATTTGATAAGCTGTGTAGATTGCAGTTCCCGGTACTGAATTTTCCCTACTGGAGTGATAGATTTTGTAACCAATTATCATAGCTGCAAATTTGACATCCGGTTCAGTGATGTCATCAACTGTCATAGCTCTCTTGTCAAACTTGGATTCGGTTGCATCACTAACTGTCTGATTTTTGACAAACTTGAGAACAGGTAATCCACCGGATGAGTGCAGACCGGTTACAGCCCTAATTGCATCCTTGGTGATCTTGAAGGGCTTGTTCAACCATAGGAAGTTGTCATGTACTCTGCTTAGTACATACCGGACCCATTCATCTTCTTCAAAATAGGGGAAATGAATGCACTGTGCAAAGTGTTTGTCCCGGATGGCTTTGTACTGAGGTTTGATCTCAAAGGAGTCATCTATCAATTGTTTGTGATAGATATCCATCAGTTTTGATTCTCCAAAGTCTTCAAGATTCGCATGGATGTAAACCCTAATATCTTCCGTATGCAATACACCATGAGGAACACTAGAGAAGGCTCCTAGTGGATCTACCTCCAATGATTTGTAAGGATGTTTCTTGAATGTGGGGCGAGGTCTATCAGAGATCTTAACTATATTTGGAGTAGCCATTCTTCAAAGATTTGCAGTGAGATAATGAAAACGGAGAATACCTTATGCGCCTTCGGTTAGCACGGAGTGGTTGGATTGATTTCTTTATGCAATGACTTCGGCAGGAGATCTTTGGTGTGCTTGAAGAATCTTGTTGCAGAGCTCCACTTTTCGCTTCTTCTTGAGTGCAGAATGAGCAAATGATTTTTGAGAAATCCCTTATATTGCTCCGCAAACCCTAATATCTATTTGCAATAAATGCTTCACCTATATTATTCCAGTTTGTCTTGTCCGGATAGCTTGGAGTATCCCGGATCAGTCCTGATCTATGAACATCATGCGGATCTTTTAATCATGAATAAATCGAGATGACACATTACAAGAACATCCCAAACACTCTGTCCAATCTGCAGAATAAGATAGTGCACTTCCGGATCTCTCCAGACCTTTTTGTAATCCTCTGTCATACCGGAGCATCTCCCGGAACAGGTCTTACTTGATCGATCACAGCTTCTTCATAACTCCATGCAGACCTCTGAAATCTTATCTGGATCATCTCAAGACTTATATCTTTAAACCCTTTACTCCGCATCTTGTGCCACATCCGGCACCACTTGATTGGCTGGGGGAACAGGATTTTCTTTGAGTCTCCCCCTGAGCCAGAGCTCACTTTTTAATTTCTGGAAGAAATATCAGCACCAGAGTCTGGTGCGGATCCAACCTCTACATTCTCTGAACTTTTCTTCACCCAAATCTTGCTCATCTGATTCCTAACTTCATCCGCATTCATCTTTTGTTTACCCTTGTCTTGATTCTGATTATACACCGGACCTCTTTTGTCCTGATTCTTGCTTCTGCAGACTTTAGCATTATGACCGGACCTATTACAGATTTGGCAAATAACATTTCTTTGCATATTTGACTAATATCCTCTTGATCTGCATTGATTAGCCATATGACCTACTCTATTACATGTAAAGCATCTACCTTTGAATGATTTGTTTACTTGCATATTTCTGCATTCATGGGATTTGTGTCCATACCTTTTGCAGTTGAAGCACTGTTCAGAGAAGGATGAATTAATCTGATTCATTCTCTTTCTGCACTGATTAGCTTTGTGACCAAAGTGGTTGCAGCTGTGGCAGTATCCATTGAAAGATGGATATCTTTGAGCATTGGGCTGTCTTACCAGAGGTCTTCTAGGCCTGCTCCTTGGATTTTTTGATCCAAAATTCTTTTGACCGGATCCGGAGCTTTCTCCTTTCTCATATCCCAAACCATACTTGTCATCTGTCCTCTTTTGACTTCCAAGAAGAACTTCAAGTTGAGCAGAACTTATCTTGAATTTCTCTTTATATTCATTTGCTGTTTGAAGGTCTCTTTTGAGAGAGGCAATTTGATCCTCAAGTTTTTCTTCATTATCTTTGGCATCTTCAAGATCAGATTCAAGATGTCTGATAATCCTGCCCATCTGGTGGCATTCTTCTAATTTTTCTTTAAGAGATTGTCTTAGATTGTCTTCAGCCTTTCTCTTTTCTTCAATCTCTTGAGTAAACTTTATAGTTCCTGATTCCATTTCATGTCTTAACATAATGACTTCTTTTGATAACTTTTCACATAACTTGGTTTGCTCAGTCAATTCTTCATTTGTATTGCTTTCATCACTTTGTCTTGCCAATTGTTGGAGCAGCTCCTTTCTCTTTTTCATAGAGAGACTTAATTTGTCTTTTAATTCTCTCATGAATTCATCAGCCTGTTTGAGTCTTTCCTTTAATTCATTGACTTCAGAATTTGACTGTTCAAGATCCTCAAGGGCAGTCTTGAGTTGCTCCCTTAAACCATATGCATCCATTTGAACTCCCAGATCTTCCTCAAGCTGTTAGGCTCTATTAGGAGGAACTTGGCTCTGATACCAATTGTTGATAACTGAGAGGGGGGGGTGAATCAGTTATCCTAATTATTTCCCTTTTTGAACTTTCTTATTAATTAATGCAGCATTGAATCAAACACAAAAACATTACCATGAAATAAGAAACACATGACACAGTATTTTTGACGTGGAAACCCTGTTAAGGGAGAAAACCACGGGGTGATTAACCCAAAAATTATTCTCTGTTAGAAGAATAGGAAATTACAAAATGGCACTTGCCAATTAGGGCTCACTGCCCGAGCACACTGCTCACAAGAGGTCCACTACCTACAAGAAGACACACTGTCTACAAAGTGATAAGAATCACAGTCTTGAACTGATTGGAAGCATCTGCATATGCTGGAGTTCAGTTCCGGTTAGGCTCAGTACACTAATCTGTTACACTTCATCTTTCCTCTGTTCTTTATTCTGCTATCCTTTCACATACCGGATCTTTCTTGCTACTTCTGTTCTGTTCTACACTTATTCGCATATATCTTAATACATTCACACCCTTCACAACTAAATCCATCCCCTATATATATCCGCACAAGTAATTTCATCACCTTTTTAGTCGGCATCCGGAACAGTCTAGTTTCTTACAAACTCTGTTCTGTCGGCTGAATCCTTGCTCACCAAGCAATGCGGATCAAGCATATACTTGTAGATACCATTAATCATGTCGGCCAAACATGATTCATGCCTTCACAACCTTTATCATCAACAGTAACACATCCGGAAAGTAGTCTGATACTATGTCAGTCAGTTCTTCCTCTGTTTTTACTGTCTCTCAGGAATCCGGTACTCAACTATTCATATCTTTTTCCTTGTCCATCACCGGAGGCTAAATCCTTGGAATATACCACTCAAGGTAGTCCTCTTGACTTCCCCAAATCCGCACTGCACCAAGATACTTCCTCTGAGAGATCCGGACCAATCTGTCGGACCTTGCCACATGCTCTGTTCTTGTTCACCGGACCACAACAATCTTTATTCTGACTTCCGGTAGGGACACACCATGACTTGCGGGTATGTGGGATGACCTTTGTTGCCATCAATGACAACAACCATGAATCCATATAGTGTCTCTTGCCAACAAACCCTAACCCTAACATTAATCTTGACAATAATTCTAACCCTAACCCTAATTCTACCCCTAACCCTAGTTCTACCCCTAGATCTATTCATCTCTAATTCTATTCCTAATTCCAACCCTAATCCCAACCCTAACCCTAACTCTAACCTTAACCCTAACCCTAACTCTAATTTTAACCCTAAACCTAATTGTAACCATAAACATAATTCTAACCCTATTTTAATTGTAACACCAACTCTAACTCTAATTTTAAACAAACTATAACCCTAATTCTAATCATAGATTGAACCCTAATTCTAACCTAAACCCTAACCCTAACCCTATTGTAGCCTAACTTCTAATTCGAACCTAAATTGTCAAGATAGCCCTAACCTTAGTCCTAATAGTAATGCTAACCTTAACTCTAATTCTAACCCTAACCCTAATTCTAACCATAACCCTAATTCTCTCCCTAATTCTAACCCTAACCCCAACTCTAATTGTAACCATAGTTGTAACCCTAATTCTAAAGGTCTAACCATAATTATTATTATAAGTAATTCTAATTGTAACCGTAACCCTACTTCTAATACTAACCCTAACCCTAACCCCAACCTTGATTCAAACCCTAACCCTAATTCTAACCCAAATTATAATCCTAAACCTATGCCTATTTCTAAACGTAATCCTAATTCTAATTATAATTCCAACCCTAATAGTTACCCTATCTCTATCCCTAATTCTAATCCTAACCCTAATTCTAACCTAAACACTTATTCCAACCTAATTCTAACCTTAACACTAATTGAAACCCAAATTATAACTATAACCCTAACCCTAACCTTAATCATGATAGTAATGCTAACCCTAACTTTAATTCTAACCCTAACCCTAATTATAACCATAATTCTAATCCTAACCCTAATTATAACCATAATTCTAACCCTAACAATAACCCTGGAATTCTATTCCTAACCCTAATTCTAACCCTAACCCTAATTCTACCCTTAGATTTAGTTAACCCTAATTCTATGCCTAATTCTAACCCTAATCCCAACCCTAATTCTAACCATAGTTGTAACCCTAGAATTTGAATACTAATACTAATTATAACCCTAACCCTAATTATAACTGTAATTGTAACCCTAACCCTAATTCCAATTATAATTATAACCTTAATTTTATTCCTAACCCTAATTCTTACCCCAATGCTAATTATATTATTATTTCAAACCCAAATTATAACCCTAAGCATAACCTTAATCTTGATAGTAATGCTAACCCTAACTCTAACTTTAGTTTTAACAATAATTCTAACCATACGTAACCCTAACATTAACATAATTCAAAGCCTAACCCTAACCTTAATTGTAGTCCTAACTTCTAATTTGAACCCAAATTGTAACTATAACCCTAACCTTAATCCTAATAGTAATGCTAACCCTAACTCTAATTTTAACCCTAACCCTAATTATAACCTAAACTCCAACCCTAATTCTAACCATAGTTGTAACCCTAAGTATGGACATCTTTTATAGATTTTTCTAAATATAGGTATTCTAATCTAATTTAATTTTCATATTAATTTTAATATTTCTTACATTATCAATTATCAATCCTAGCTCTAAAATTACTTGTTGTTTTAAAAATCTTATTTTGACACTTATAAGATTATAGTATAATTATAAAACAAACTTACTAGTTAAAATAAATGAACAATTAATGTTGTTTATTTTCATCTTCTTTGACTTTGTTTTGGTCATAGAGCTCGTTTGGACTTTGGGGTGTGCCCTCTCCACCCAAAACTTTTTTGTAAATATTGTAATATCGTTTATATTTTATATACAAATAATGGCATATTCATAAAAAAAAAAAAGAACACTATTTTAATTTAAATAATTAGTCAACAATTTAAAATCACCTATAATTCCAAATTTACATAAATTTTAATACTATTACTAACTAAAACTTACTAAAACTTGTATAATGTAAAACTTAGTAATTTCCTTAAAAATTAAATCTTAGAAACTACCATATACTAAAATAGAAAAAGAAAGTTAAGTATAAATAAGGCATATTTCTTACATTATCAATTATCAATCCTAGCTCTAAAATTACTTATTATTAAATCAAAAATCTTTCTGACCATAAACAGAAACATCCAAAACCAGAAAAAACCATAACCCATAAGGAGAGGGGCAAATTACAGCGGCCCACTCTCCATAGTCTAGACAAACCATGACAGAACAACCAAAAACTAACAGAAACCTAACAACTACTTAGCTTCCTTTTCGAATAGCTCCACACCATCGCAATCTTCATCACAGGCACAAGAATATGTAGGCCATGCACACTTCTGAACCAGAACACCAAGCTTCACTGCTATATTCTCCACTGTCCTCCTAGCTTCCACCACCCCCTAGAATAGAATGTCATGCATATGCTCGAGCACCACCTCCTGGTTCTCAGTAGTTTGATTAGAAGCCTCAATCAAATCTTCGTGGGTGAGAACTGAAGCCGCAACTATCGATAGCATTGTAGCCACTGTTAAGGATTGAGCAACCCCAAACACATTCCATCTTCCCCTCGATGTACTAGGATCTAACAGAAGATGTGCCATAGCCTCCTAAATGTTAACCCTCTCCTTACCATCAACCTCTTTAGCCATTTTCAACAACCTACACAACCATTCGCTTAAAGGATTCTTGATTTCCCCTTCAATGTCCTTGACAAAACTAGCCATCGCCTCATAAGAAGATAACTTCTTCCAGTGCTTTCTCGTCATATACTTTCGTTTCATCCTACCTCCCACAGACTTACTACCAATCTTCTACGCTAATTGCCTCCTAGGCGACATTCCCACCGCCTTCTTGCCTTTGCCCCTGCTACTCGGGCCACCACCAACATCCACCTCTACCAAACCACCACCCTCACCAGAGTCAGCCATAAGGAGACCAATAGCCAACAAAGGAGAAATAAAGAATGACACAATCGAGACACCACCCATCATCAAAACAATTTAAGACTCAAATATACTGCCTCACGCCATTAGACTGGAAATGAAAGCTAGCTTGCCAACAATCACTTCCGCATGAGAAAGATCTCGAGACGTGCCATCTAATGATAACCTACTTAATGAAATGTCCCTTTATCAGGAGGACCACCCAAACTTTTTTTGTGAATATTGCAATATCATTTATATTTTATATATAAATAATGGCATATTCATCAAAAAATAATAATAATAACACTATTTTAATTTAAATAAATAGTTAACAATTTAAAATCACCTATAATTCCAAATTTACATAAATCTTAATACTATTACTAACTAAAACTTACTAAAACTTGTATAATGTAAAACTTAATACTTTCCTTAAAAATTAAATCTTAACTTATTATGCATGATTGTTTTTATTCAATTAAAATCAAATTAAAACAATTGTTTTTTAAGGAAACTACCATATCCTAAATTAGAAAAAAAAAATCTAAGTATAATTAAGGCATATTTCTAACATTATCAATTATCAATCCTAGCTCTAAAATTACTTATTATTTTCAATTTTTTTTTTTTTTTACACTTAGAAGATTATAGTATAATTATAAAACAAACATGCTAATTAAAATAAATGAACACTTAATGTTGTTTATTTTTGTCTTCTTTGACTTTGTTTTGGGTTTAGACTTTGGGGTGTGCCCTCTCTAACCCAACCTTTTTTTTGTGAATATTGTAATAGCATTAATATTTTATATATAAATAATGGCATATTCATAAAAAAAATAAAAAATAAATGAACACTATTTTAATTTAAATAAATAGTTAACAATTTAAAATCACCTATAATTCCAAATTTACATAAATTTTAATATTATTACTACTAAAACTTATTAAAACTTGTATAATGTAAAACTTAATAATTTCTTTAAAAATTAAATCTTAACTTCTTGTGCATGATTGCTTTTATTAAATTAAAATCAAATTAAAACAAGTGCTTTTAGGAAACTACCATATATTAAATTAGAAAAAGAAATCTAAGTATAATTAAGGCATATTTCTAAGCTTTTTTTGTCTATTCTATTTACTGAATTCATTATTGTAGTGCAGTGTAATGATTAATAGAGTTTTGGTACAAATATGAATTTCCAAATTTCTAAATTTTTAGAGATTAATAGATTTTAAATTTCTCGAAAATCTAATAAATTTCTCGAAAATCTAATAAATTTCCCTTTGTATTTCTAAGAGGAATGTGTTATATATATGATTTAGTTAAATTTACTTTATAAGTGATTTAAGCATACTATTCAATTGATTTTTCTAGATTATTTGTACCAATAAATATTTAAACCATTTTATCTAATTTTAAATTGATATGTATATATTTATATTGAATAAGAGTGAATAAGAACAAATTTTATTAAGTCTTACAAATATATTAAAAGAATCATCTTAAAATAAATTAATTTTGAGACTTAGATTTCATAGAGGATTTTATAAAATAGATCCCTTAAATATATGAATCTGGGCTGCAGAATATTAAAAAACAAATGGTAATAGGGTTTCAATTTTTCTGTGGTTAATGAAATTGCAGCAAATAGAATTTAGTTTTTCTATCTACAAAAATCCCTCTGAAGAAGAAGAATATGGAGGCACGATGCACAATTCCTGGTAGTTTCAAACTTCATCAGGATCCACATCGCTATAGTCGATGTTGACGTTTTCATGCCAATATAAATTTCCCTCTGCCAGAAAAGCAACCAGACTATATCAAATTTGGGGTTTCCAATTTAGACTTTAAATGAAAAGGGACATTATTACCGGGAAGGTAACAATGTAGCAGATTGGCTGGCAAACCTTGCTATTGATATGATAGAGAAGGAAGTTTTCTTTGATCAGTCTGGGAATTGATGGATGAGGAGGGAGGATATAGGCACTGGTAGGGGAAAGGGGAAAGGGGCCAGTTGCTGCCCACGCCCTAATAATCGCTATGTTTTTAATCACTTGACTCTCAATTAAATTTTTAAAAAAATCAATACATGTAAAATACCAACCTAATAAATTAACACAAATGCACCAATATATGTTCACAACATTTGTACATGTTCTCAAATGTACCAATACACGTTCACAACTCCAATAAATTAACCAATGAAATGAAGACAAGTGCACAAATGTGATAGCTAGCGGTTACTGGTACATTGTTGTGCATGTATGGGGCGACATGTTGAAATGACACTTTTTCGACCCATGTGCACATAACACATCGTACAGTGAAATATATAAGTGCCCAGAAGCTGAAAGAAAAGCTTTAAGCTCTTCGGTCGCATACTGAAAAACCCCAAAAAAATCGTTGAAATCCGATATATCTAACTATGAACTTGACGTGCGCGAAGTTAGGGTGGACGGCTACTCACCCCTTTCCCTACCCCTTTTATCCATGCCAGTCGATTTTTTCTCAGCATAGGATAGATGATCTCATTGTTAATTTTTATAACCCAGCTACAGAGTAATTGCACAATAAATTCACAAAATAGAACCTCTATCTGATTTATAACAATTAATACTCTGGGTTAAATAACAGCAAATAACAGTGGAAGCAAAAATAACAAGAAGCCATACACAAAGAAACAATAACACAGATATAACCAGGAAACCCCAATATGGGGAAAAACCTGCAAATGTTGGATCTTCTATTCAGCCTCAACAGCAATCTTTCCACACATAATACAATACAATGTTGCTACAACAATCTTACATAAATAGCCCTGCTAATGCAAGAGAAAAGAAATTTTCCTTGCAAGAGAAAAGAAACTTGCCTAGCAAGACAAAAGAAACTTTCCTTGCAATAGAAAAGAAACTTGCAAGACAAAAGAAACTTTCCTTGCAAGAGAAAAGAAACTTGCCTTGCAAAACAAAAGAAACTTTCCTTGTAAGACAAAAGAAACTTTCCTTACATAACTTGGCACATAAAATCACTCTTGGTGTTATCTCCACCTCACAACTAAAGAAATATTCTATTAATAAAAAAAAAGAAATCATGCTGTTGCTAAATATCCAACTTGAGTTGCCTTTAAGCAACTTCCACCCTCCACACGGGCCCACCTTCCAAGCTACAAAAAATCAACACTCCCTCTTAGCGAGGAAGGTGTTCAACACAACACCCAACTTATCCCTGAAGAATTCAAACTTACTCTTCATCAAAGGCTTGGTCAGGATATCTGCTATATGTTCGTCAATAGGAATGTACTGGAGCTTCACTGTCCCCTTCACACAATCTTTGATGAAGTGGTACTTGATCTCAATGTGCTTTGACTTGTCATGAAACACTGGATTCTCAGAGAGTTTGATACAACTCTGATTATCACAATAAATGACTGTAGGATCTAGCTCCTGATCAAAGAGCCCAGCTAAAAATTTTTGAAGCCAGATAGCCTCACATGTAGCCATACTGGCTGCCATACACTCGGCCTCTGCAGAACTTAGTGCAACTGACTTTTGTTTCCTACTGTACCAAGAGACTGCTCCTGATCCCAAACTGAAACTGCACCCTGAAGTGCTCTTTCGATTAGCTGTACTACCTGCCCAATCTGCATCGGTGAACCCCTCAAGTTTCACTCCATCCTGTTGAACATATTTCAGCCCATAATCAATTGTGCCTCGGAGATACCTCAAAACATGTTTTGTAGCTATCCAGTGCACACGTTTAGGTTCCACCATAAATTGACTAAGTGAGTTTACTGCAAAACAAATGTCTGGCCTGGTGTTGACCAGATATAAAAGAGAGCCTATCAACTGTTTGTATAAAGTTGGGTTCGCTGCCTCTGATCTGGAAGTGTCAATCTTCTTCCAGTTGGTCACAAGTGGCATGGACATGGGCTTACAGTCCTCCATCCTGAATCACTTCAGGATATCGATTATGTACTTCCCTTGTCCAAGGAAGATCTCTCCCTCTTTCTACCACAACTCCAATCCCAGAAAGTAGTGCATCAACCCCAAGTCCTTCATCTCAAACTCTCCTGCAAGATCCCGCTTACAGTGGGCTATGAGCTCCTCTAACCCTATGAGAAATAGGTCATCAACATACAACACCAATATGAGAAGTTCATCCTTCGCTTAAACATAGTACATGTTTGGATCTGCCTCACTCTTGATGAAGTCCACACTCTGCAAGTAACTATCAATACGTGAATACCACGCCCTGGGAGCTTGCTTGAGCCCATACAGTGCTCTTCTCAACCTGCATACATGAGAATCCCTCCCATGTGCTTCAAATCCTTCTGGCTGTTCTATGTAAATCTCTTCCTCAATCTCTCCATTGAGGAAGGCCGTCTTTACATCCATCTGGTGAATCCTCCAACCCATCTGTGCTGCTATAGAAATGATAGCTCTTATGGATGAGTACCTGGCTACTGGAGCAAAAGTCTCGTCGTAGTCGACTCCTTCCTTCTGAGAAAATCCCTTAGCCACAAACCGGGCTTTGAATTTTTCCACACTACCATCTGCAACATGTTTAATCTTATACAACCATCTCGAGCCCACCACAGACTTACCTTCTGGCCGAGGTACTACCTCCCACACGCTATTCTTCATGATGGAAGAATACTCTTCCACCATGGCATCCCTCCATACTTGGTGCTTGGATGCTTCCTGAAAGCTGGAAGGCTCCTCTTCAATTAATTCACTCATAAGTGCCACATAATCAGAATAATGTTTGGGAGCTTTCCTCTGTCTGACTGAATTCTGTGGGTCACCAACATACTCCTAGGCCTCTCTCAGTGTCTGCTCAGCTGATCTGTTTCTCTTCTTCTCAGTAATAGGAATCTGAGGCTGAGGAATTATTTGTTCCTCTTTCTGATCAACTTGCTCGGCCTGCTTGCTCTGCTCTCCAGCTTGAGGGTTGAAGTTTGAGGGATTTGTTTTGCCTGAACCGTAGGTGATTGCTTCTCCTCATTTATCAAATTGCTAGACTTTTGAAGAGCCCTCTCTTCCTCAAACCTCACATCTCTGCGAACTACTATTTTCCTGAGAGCAAGAATGTAAACTCGATAGGCCTTAGAAGTTTCACTGTATCCAACAAGGATACCCTTCTTTGCAGTTGGTTCCAATTTGGTTCTCTTCTCCACAGGAATGTGACAATACACAAGGCATCCAAAGATACGAATGTGCCCCAAATCTGGTTTCTTACCGGTGAACACCTCTTCTAGAGTCAATTTGCCCAACACTTTGTGGGGGCTCCTATTCTGCAAATACACAACTGTATTGCAAGCTTCTGCCCATAAGAACCAAGGTAGATCCTGATCATGAAGCATGACCTTAGCTGCTCCAACTATAGCCTTATTTTTCTGTTCAGCAACCCCATTCTGCTGAGGGTTGTATGGAACCATCAACTCTTTCTTGATACCTTCCTGAGTAAAGAAATCTTTGAAGGCATTCGAGGTATACTCGCCTCCATTATCAGACCTCAGTATCTTGATCTTCCTCCCTGTTTGATTCTCCACAAGAGCCTTAATCTCCTTGAACCTACTGAAGATCTCATCTTTGTTCTTCAAAAAATATATCCACGTCTTCCTGAGAAGTCATCAATGAAAGTAACATAATACTCATACCCATTCAAGGATGTTGTTGACATGGGCCCACACACATCTGAGTGTACAAGATCCAAAATCCCTTTGGACCTAGTGTCACTGCTTGGGAAATTGGTCTTGGCATATTTCCCAAGAGCACAACCCTTGCACACTTCATGGTTTTCTGTCTTCATCTCAGGCAGCCCCGTCACTATTTCCTTGAGCACATTAAGTGCTGCATGGTGAAGATGAGCCATCCTCCTGTGCCACAATTCTCCTAGCCCTTTACGGTTGCTTACCAACGCATGTGCTGGCTCAAACTGTAATCGAAACAAGCTTCCATGCCTAACTCCAATCACTTTTGCAACCTTGGAATCCTTGGGACGAATATAGACTTTGCCCCTTTCAAAGGTTATGATGTAACCCTTGTCCTCCAAGGTAGAAACCGAGATTAAATTCTTTGTCATGCCAGGGACATACAACACATCCTCCACCAACAAGGGTTTGCCAGACTCCCTCTAAAACTTGACGGTGCCAATACCAGTTGCATGGTACTTGGCATTGTCTCCAAGCTCAATATAGAAATCCAGCTTCTTCTCCTCCAACTTGGTGAAGCATTCTCTGACTCCCGTCATGTGGCAAGAAGCCCCACTGTCAATATACCACACCCTGTTGGCAATTGAACTTGAGAGACAGGCAATGAGTGAAAACTCATTCTCAAATCGTGATGCAAACTTGTCCACCTCTGCTGTGGCAGCAACTTGCTTCTTTTGCTTGTCCTTTTTTTTCTTATTCGGACATTGACTGGCATAGTGACCCATTTGATGGCAGCAAAAACATTTTATCTTGCTCAGATCTTTCTTCTTCCCATTCTTGGAAGAACCTTCCATTTGCCATTTATTGGACTTTTTCTTTCCCTTGCTTGCAAGAGCAAGATTTTCTTTGTCTTGACCCTTCTTTGTCTGATCTCCTCGATGAGCACCTTCACGGATCTCTTCCTGAACGAAATCATCCCAAAGCCTCGTCCAATTAGGTAGCTGATCTCTACCAACAATACACTTGACAGACACTTCCCAGTGCTTCGAAAAACTGTTCAAGGCTAAATGCACCAACTCATCTTCAGTAATCGTCTCTCCAACAGCAGCCAGCTCATCCTTGACCTATGCTAGCTTGGACAAGTAAGAGGTCACGCTCTTGCCTTTAGACATCTTGGTATTATGCAATTTGTCCTTCAGCATCATCTTACAACTCTGATAGTCGCTCTGATAAAGTTTTGTGAGCGAATCCCACATCTCCTTGGCGGTGTCTTTCCCTGATAGATGAGGAATTAGATGATCTCTTACCCCATCCAGGATAATCCTCTGAGCCTTGGCCTCCTTGACTTCATGCGAATCTAGGGCAATAGGATTATTTGTTGGTGGTGTCACCTTTGTACTAGCATAGATCCACAGCCTGTTCTCCTTGAGAACAAAAGTAATCCGAACCTTCCACTGTAAAAAGTTAGACGCACCCTCAAGCCTGTCCTCATATCGAACACTGGTTGCCATAGCCACAGAAGAAACTGGAGACGAAAATCTAAATTTTTTTTTCTTTAAAATCTGCGTCACAAATCTTGGCTTCGTATTTAGAGTTTAGAGCTCTGATACCATGTTAATTTTTATAACCCAGCTACAAATTAATTGCACAATAAATTCACAGAATAGAACCTCTATCTGATTTATAGCAATTAATACTCTGGGTTAAATAACAGCAAATAACAACAGAAGCAAAAATAACAAGAAGCCATACACAAAGAGACAATAACACAGATATAACCAGGAAACCCCAATATGGGGAAAAACCTGCAAATGTTGGATCTTCTATTCAACCTCAACAGGAATCTTTCCACACATAATACGATACAATGTTGCTACAACAATCTTATATAAATAGCCCTGCTGATGTAAGAGAAAAGAAACTTTCCTTGCAAGAGAAAAGAAACTTGCTTGGCAAGACAAAAGAAACTTTCCTTGCAAGAGAAAAGAAACTTGTCTGGCAAGACAAAAGAAACTTTCCTTGTAAGAGAAAAGAAACTTGCCTTGCAAGACAAAAGAAACTTTCCTTACATAACTTGGCACATAAAATCACTCTTGGTGTTATCTCCACCTCACAACTAAAGAAATATTCTATTAATAAAAAAAAAGAAATCATGCTATTGCTAAATATCCAACTCGAGTTGCCCTTAAGCAACTTCCACCCTCCACACGGGCCCACCTTCCAAGCTACAAAAAATCAACATCGCCCAGCTAAAAGGATTGTTGGATGTGATTGTTTATTTTAAATCTACTCTGGATTGAGCATTTACTCCTGGAGTGTTTGTGTGCTTCGATGGATTTGTGGGAACATACGACAAGATTGGGATCCTCCAACGATGTGACTAACACCCCTGGATAGGTGTCAACGACAACTTACCTAAGCTACCTTAGGTGACACCTACCCCCTAGTGTTTCCACAGCCTAGGGGGATGTGTTAAAATTCAAATTGTTGTTTTAAACCTTGTCGTACTCCGTAACTAATCAGACTCCATCTCCGAACCTTGGAGGGGGGCTCTCCCGTTGGAAGGCCAGCTATACATTGTATCCTCCCTCGATTTCTTCAGAGGCCAGCAAGAACGAAGGTGACAGGTTTTAAGTTTTGAAGGTGGCGGATGTCACTTCACAGTGCGGACATTTGATGTGAATTTTAATTCGCATTGTGGTTCATTTAATAACAGACGTGCCTCCTTTATTATTTAGGCATATCCGCAAGATGATTGTAGATACGCCTTACGAGAGAGGACCCAATAGTGGTGCACCCTAACTTCACGCCTCTCAAAATCATACATGGCAATTTTGAATCACTCCAAAAATTTTATAGTAGCTTACTTGGCAATGCCCTTGCTTATAACTAAGGTTTCAGGGCCACATCAGCATGCTTTTTGTTGAGGTGTCAAATAGTTCCCCAAAAAAAGGGTGGACCAATAGGTGTGCATTAAGACCTCCTTTGTTGGTGCGCTGATGTGGCATCACATGATTGCTTGCTTTTTAAATCTAAAGAGCACATTTCATTCAATTATTAGTACTTATAGTAACACTAACAACTTTAAAGCCACAACTACTAGTACTAAACTTCAAAAAATATTGGGCCTTAAATGCACATATATTATCTCAACCATTGGAACTATCTCACCTATTGGGTCTTTTCCCCTATCCCTTTTGATTTTTCATTCTTTGCAGGTCAAGTGGAGCTGGGCTTAAACAACACACACTAAGCTTTGACTTGCTTAGGTGGCTAGTGGGCCCCTTCTCTTATTGACACATTAACAAAACACAGTAAGAGAAGGGGCCCACCAACCACCTAAGCAAGTCAAAGCTTAGGGTGTGTTGTTTAAGCCCAGAGAGTAAGAGAAGGGGCCCACCAGCCACCTAAGCAAGTCAAAGCTTAGTGTGTGTTGTTTAAGCCTAGCGAAGTCAAAGCTTAGGGTGTGTTGTTTAAGCCCAGAGAGTAAGAGAAGGGGCCCACTAGCCACCGCTAGGCTTAAACAACACACACTAAGCTTTGACTTGCTTAGGTGGTTGGTGGGCCCCTCTCTTATTGACACATTAACAAAACAAAATAAGAGAAAGGGCCCACCAGCCACCTAAACAAGTCAAAGCTTAGTGTGTGTTGTTTAAGCCCAGCAACGGCCTCTTTGAGCCTACTTTGTTGTTTCTTATAGTTTTTGTTTCTATTGGGCTTAAACAACACACACTAAGCTTTGACTTGCTTAGGTGGCTGGTGGGCCCCTCTCTTATTGGCACATTAACAAAACAAAATAAGAGAAAGGGCCCACCAGCCACCTAAGCAAGTTAAAGCTCAGTGTGTGTTGTTTAAGCCCAGCGGCAGCCTCTTTGAGCCTACTTTGTTGTTTCTTGCAATTTTTGTTTCCTTGGTGCAGGCACGAAGGACTAATGGAGGGCGTAGTTCCTAATCACAAAATTATGTTCCATCCTTACTCTTGGGAACCAATGATAAAGGGAAGCGTGAACATACTGGATTTGAATCAATTTTTTGAGATAGACTGCAGGCTATCCCAATTTGCTGTTAGAAATATTTGCAATCAAAGGTGGCTCGATACCCCTGTTTTTTGCTATTGTAATGTATGTTTGTATGCCTTGTTAATAGATATGCCATGAGTTTAGACCGGCTATGTATTCCTTTTTTGCTAGCTGGAAATGGGATCTATCATCCCCATTTTGTATTTGGATTGTTATGTTTAATCAATATATGTCTGAGGGCTCTCCCCTCTTTTCTTTTAAAAAAAAATTAAACTTTAAAGAAACAAAGGATTTCAAATAAATATTAAAAAATATAATACTATAATACTACCATGGATATGGAAGAATCTCTCTAGCATATTATATAGTCTTGTCAAAATTGTTAGCTATCCTTGCAAGCACTCAAACCTTCATTGAATAGGAATTCCATTGAAACTTATGAAAATCCAATTACAAATAATATGGATTAAGGATTGCATATAGAGAATGCTTTTACCTCTACATCTGTAAACAGGGCAAACTATGGTTAGATTTCCTTCATGGCCTTGGATCGATTCCTTAAAAGGCGATTCTATTTAATGAAAATGGAACAAACGGATTATAGTTTTTGTACTAGAAAAGCAAAGAACTGATGCAAATACCTTTTAGAAAAAAAATTCTTTCACAACATTCGATCAATTCCTCCAACTGTGATTCTTTTTTTTTTCTATTCCCAGTTCCCTTCAGTTCACCTCAAATCTTGCAATTTTGTATGCTCGCCCCAAACAGAAACACAACAAGAATATGTATAAACTGACTATCGGCCTTCCATCCATCCACCATGCATTTGATTTGATTTTATTTATTTGTCAAGAAGCAATTGAAATGCCTATTCATTTCACCTTCTCCATTGACGTGGATCCCAATAATGCAATGTAACTCCTTGCCATAACCTATTAATATTTTGATTTTTTGGATTTTTGTTTACTGGAATTTTTGGATTTTTTTATCTGTGCTCACTTCAAAGATTTTATAATAGAGAGATATAGTTCCTTTGTTGCTAACTATTGGTCTAATGACAAAGGCACCTATAAATAGAAAATGTCTAATGAAGATAATAGTGTTGTAGATGTTGTTGCCCTAAATGATTTAAAAAATAAGATTACCACTCATAGATTCAACTTGTTTCTTAGAATGGACACTCTTATCTCGACTGTTGATCCTAGTGGGCTTATTTTGTCAAATTAGGCTTCAACATCATTATATCTCAATAGGCTACTAATTTCAATTGGAATTCTATTTGGAACAATAATTTGCTCCCAAAGATTAATTTTTTCTAGTGGGTCTCTTGTCAAGGTAAGATTCTAATTGTTGACAACCTTAATCATAGAGGCTTCTCTCATGCCAATAGATGCATTTTGTGTAATAAATCAGAAGAAACCATCAACCACTTATTCATTGATTGCCCTTTTGGTTAGACATTGAAGCAATCTATTCTACAAAAAAATGATACTCTTTGGTCTTGGCTTAGAGATTTTTGCTTCATGGTCAATAGCTAGAAACCTCCTTTTACTCATTCGATGATAAAGGAACTCTAGAATCAATCCCTCCCCCATCTCATTGTAGTTCCTTTATAAACATTGTAGTCCTTACCATGTCATGGGATATTAGATATTCAAATGAATAGTTTACAAAAGTTTGCTTTTTCAATAGTTCAAATCCGTGCATTAGAGATTATTTCTTTCACCACTTAGGATTGATCATGCAACACTCATGATTGAAACATAGTTTTTTAAGTCTACATAGACTCTAAAACAATGAGCATAACATAGACACAAATTTTAGAATAGGGGCGAATCAATTTTGTGTTACATCAACATCCACTTGCCATCATCAATTTTAAAGCTAAGTACTATAATCTCCCCATTGAATTATATTATTTATTACTTTTTATTTATATAAAAAAAATTTAATTTCATTTAAATTAATTTATACTTCATATTTATATACTTATTATATGTAAACTGAAAATGATACAGTATCTCTCTTTAATGCATCAAACTATAATCATTATAATAGTATTTATATACTTATTATATGTAAACTGAATTTATTTCATTACAATCATAAATGATACAGTATCTTTCTTTAATGCATCAAACTCTTAACATTATAATAGCTTGTGATTGATTTATAACGTAAATCAAGTTCCAAATTTACCCTCTAGATGGGTACTTGACGACGAAGCGTTAATAATCATGTCGCTCCAAAGCAACGCTTCATATCTCACAAAGGCCAAAATACACTATAAAACGAGCCTCGCAAAAGGATACTTGTATTCACTAGCCAAAGCAGTTTTTCTAATCTTTATAGAGAGTGTTTAAATATATAACAGCCATTTCATTACAAAAGCAGTTTTGGGTAGCGAATTTTCATTACACCAAGTATTTCTTGCCCTGAATTTATTCATTGTTTTCTGTTAGATCTTCTTCCATCATGCAGATATTTGTGAAAACATTGAGTGGAAAGATCATCACTGTTGAGGTTGAGAGTTGTGATACAATTGATAATGTGAAGGCAAAGATTCAAGAAAAGGAGGGTATTCCTCCAGACCAACAGAGATTTATCTTTGCTGGGAAGCAGCTGCAAGATGGAAGGACACTTTCTGATTACAACATTCAGAAGGAATCCACTCTTCACCTTGTTATCCGGCTTCGTGGGGGTATGCAGATTTTTGTAAAGACCTTAGCAGAAAAGACCATTACCCTTGAAGTTGAGAGCTCATATACAATTGACAATGTCAAGTCTAAGATTGAGGATAATGAGGGAATTCCTCCAAATCTGCAGAAACTGTTTTTTGCTAGAAAGCAGCTGGAAGATGGGAGGACACTTGCTGATTATAACATTCAGAAGGATTCCACTCTAGACCTTGTCCTTCGGCTCCGGGGTGGAAGTTAGATGTAGGAGTTATTTAGTCCTACTGGATTTTAGATGTAGGATATCTTTAGTAAGTTACTCTACCAAAGTTTATATCATTTGAAAGCTCACATAGGATTTTTATGGTATATGCTAAAGCTGGGCCATGAAATGACTAAGTTCTGTCAAATAATAATAAAAGAAGCTTGAATACCTGAAGTTCATAATTTCTTTGGAAACTATGCATTTGGCAGCTGCTTGTTTTTCTACCATGTTGGTTAATAAATCAATAATGTGTGTGGGAATATATACTTTTTTGGGATATGGTAGTCAATTTGGCTTCATGAAAATTGGTTGCTCAAGAGCGTTCTCCATTCTTCTGCAAAACTTGAGTGTATTTTAGGTTTGAAGTAGACATTAGTTTATGCAAGTTGATTTCTTGCTTAAAATTACTCAACCCAATTACTATTAGTACAATTTGTCACCCACTAATGTTGGAGTTGATGTTTTCCCTGTATTGCACTTGATTAGTTTTCATAGAAATTTGTTTTGTGAATAGCTATCTCCTTTATTCTACAAAACTTGAGGTACTCAGCATTCGCTGGAAATGACATCAAAAGCAGAGTTAAAAGCATTCATTTGAATAATCCTTAATAGGAAATATTAGCTCTCTTAAATCTTCTTCTTTTGTGCATCTAACTACTATGTCCCCAAATCATTTCTCTATTTTTTCTTCTTCCAAAAACGGTTTCCATTTACATTATGTTACTTTAAATCTCCAATTTGTGAAGAAATAACTGGAGCATCGTATTCATTACAATCTTCTTCCTCTTCCTCTTCTTGTCATGCAATAACAAGCACCTCCTCCATCAAATCCTAAATCCTTCATTCCCTCCAAAGGGCACATCTTTCTATATCCTCTACAATGAGGTATATTCTTAAAAAATATATATTATTCTCACTACTACACCACTTCTTTTTTCTTCCTTCAATGTTTCCTTGACATTGAATGTGTGCTCACACTTTCTTCATTTGCACGTGTCTTCTAAAAGACATGATTCTATTACGACATCATCCTTTTCTACATGTTCTTGGGTTGATAAGAACATTAGCTACCCATCCTCCATTTTCTCTTCCCTAAGTTCCTTGATTACCTCTTTTAGATGATTTCTCTTTCTTCATTAGTATCCTATAGCATGAGGACTTCCTCTTCTCTTACTTTATTATCTTGAAGATCTTCTTTGGGATGCAAATATTTCTCTTGTGAAAGGCTACCCACATGGCAACTTCACTCTCTCATTGTCTCTTGAGAGTTGAAGCTTCTCCATTTTTGATGCATGCATTTTGGGATGTACTGTCTACTTCATCAATTTGGAAATTATATGTTCCCAAGTCTTCACTTTGTCTTTTTTTATTCTCTAGTCTCATCTCTTAGAGATCTTCCCACCCCACCACTACATTATTATATGCAAACTCTTGATGGGGTCTTCAATCTTCTTCTTCCTAAAGAAATTCTATGGCTCTACTATCCATTTCATTAACTATTTTGGTATCTATCTACTAAAAAATAAAAAGTGCTACTTTGCAAATGAGGTTTCTTATATTCCTTTTTCCCCTTTATTGGGACAACTCATTCATATAAATGACCTCTTTTGTCTTCCTTAAAGGTTTCCATTCTTTGTTGCATTACTCTCATAGCATTAAGTACTTCATCCGATCTCCCCATAAACTTTGATATTTTATCCTCTACTACCCTTATGTTTGGAGGCATTTTATTTGTCTTGACACTCCTTATTTACTGCTACACTCTCCTTGGTCAAAATCCTATGTAAGGACACACATACTGTCTACTTGGACTTCTACTAACCCTAGTCTTGAGATAATGCACTCCTTCCTAGAACAGTAGCTAACTCTGATACCAAATAATGGTTCTATCATCCCTAAGTATGAATTCCTTCTAGTTATGGAAGCCTCTTAAGCATCCCAAAATCCCCTTTTTAACCTATGTGTTGTCCTCTTTCCTCCTTGAAACAACCTTCTATTCATTTGGTATGATATCCTCACTTTGTGTACACCTATGCATGAGCTACTTGTATGGGCAATACTAAATTCAAAACACAAAGAATTCTTTGTGTCTCTTCCCAAAGACTTTCACTATTTGCTCTACCATGCATAAACAAAATTGAACATTTACAATTTCTCTCTCTATTGGCTCCTCCTTTTCTTGTTTTCCCATGCACCTATGTTTTGCTTGTCCCTTCTGCTAACCTACTTCTACATGCCCCTTTCTCCAATTTTTAAATTTCTATCCTCTCTCTCCCACACACCCTATGGTTATATGTGTTCCAAAATAATTTCAATATAGCTTAAGCCAGCCCCAAATGAGGTTTGACTTCATGATTCGTGGGGAAGGACACCAAGGGGGTATATTAAATAATCAAATGTTTCAATTGTAGAAAGATGTGGGTGGGTGTTTAATATGGTATTGGAGGGTAGGTGGGGAGCTAATCCATAGATATCAAGTTTTACGAATTAATTGTACTAGGTATTTAATGTAGTTAAAACACCAAAAATTATAAAAAATAAACAATGAATAAGATTGGTCCTCATGCATGTTTTTGGTTAATGTCGAATGTAATTGAAATAATTTGCACAAGAGAAGAATATAATAGAAAACTTGTTGCAAATTCTTGATAATACTTGAGAATAATAAGCCACTTTGAGGGGGAAAACCTCCAAATATATCTAATGAGAACACAATTCACTATATGATGATCATAAACTAACCATTAGCTCTTATATATACCATATTTATGTCTTGGTTGCCACTGAGGCTAACTTAGATACCTAAATACAACAAGGATGATTTAATTACCTAAATAAGAATATAATAATGATCATATAATTTAATTAAGAATTAAGATAGCTACAAGCCGACTACTTGCAACTCTATTCACATTATAGGGTTAAAGGCAAATGTCCAAATATCTTTAGTGTGAACACAATTCGCAATATGATGATCATAAGATAATTAGTAGCTTCTATATATACCCTTATTATGCCTTGATTGCCACCTAGGTTGACTTAGATACCTTTTATAACATCTAGGATTACTTAACTACCTAAATATGGATATAATAATGATCATATAATTTAATTAAGAGTTCAGGTAGGTACATATTGACTAGTCATTACCCTATGCACACTATAGGGTTAAGGGCACAACACTCCCCCCTTCTTCACATAAGCATCAGCCTTGATATTGATCAATTGTGAATGCTTTTGCATAAAATCTTCATCTTCCCACATGGCAACTTCAATTAGCAAATTCTTCCATTATGTGAGTTCTTAGTTCTCAATTCCTTTGTGTATGTCTAGAAAACTAACTTAGGCTCTGAGATGGGTCTTCCCTCTACATCTATCTTAGGTAGCACTATCTATGTTGAAATGTTATGTCAATCATCTTATTGCTTCATAAATTATTCTGTGACTTTGCCATGTTCTCTTGAGGCTAGAGAGTATCTCTTGTTGGTGTTGAATGTGTTCTTCCTTTGCTCCAACTTTTTGTTGTACCTTTATAAAAGAGGTGAAGGATGCTAGATGGTACCCTAGCATTGATTGAATGGCCAAGTCTTAGGATCATTGTTGTGAGGTAATCCTCTTAGACCATCTTTCAACAATTGAGTCACATCTATATCTACTCGCTTTTTAATTATATTTTGCATTTGAGTGTGTGTACAAGGCTACCTATGCAGGATTCCTATTTAGTTAGGTCTCCCTCTAAGACTATATCATTAGTTTGTGTTGCATTTTGTAGCCATAGGATCATGTCCATATGTTGCACCACTATTTTTTTGGGAAACCCTAAGCCCTAAAGTTATGCAAATTTTATCGCAACCCTAAACTACTGTATGTATGTATGTATGTTTTCATTTTTTCCATAACTTTGGTATACAAAATTAGTTTTTTACAAATGAATAGGCATCAGAAAGATGGTTCCATGCTCTATCTAGTGGCGTTAGTAATTTTCCCAGATTGTTACTGGTCAATTGTATTGTAGGTTGAAGTCTAGGCTTCTTTTTTGGCTTTCAAGCTCATAACTTTCACCCAATATCTTTGTTTTTGAGATTGAATAGGCATTGGAAAGGTATTGAGGATATCTACACAACCACCTATGTGATTTTTCTAGATTCAGCCCTAGGTTAATTTCATTTTTTCATTTTTCGGAATTTGTTTAATAACTTGGACATACTGATACTTGGAGAAGCTTTATTTTTTGGGTAGGCTTCATATTTGCTTATTCATTTCTACACTTTATTTTTTCTGGTTAATCATGTCTCCTAATTTATGGAAGATCAAATGTGATTATTGTGGGAAGAAAAGGCATACTATAAATCAATGCATGCTAAAAGAACTTGATGATTTGAAACTTCTCTATGAGATTCATTAGTTAAAATAGATTTGCATTGATAATGGCATCAGTCAAATTCTTCTAACCCAACATGTGCAAAAACATCTTCATTACTTGTTGCTACTACAAAGTTTAGTGTTGCTTCATAGAAAGATTCTAGTGATTCCTTGCAGCAAGTCATTTGTAGTCTTCCAGATCCATCAACTCATTGGGATTCCTATCTACCAGACATCTCATATTTGTTTGTGTAGTATTACATTTTTGATGTGAAAGATACATTGAAAGATATTCATTTTACCTTTGATGACAATCATGTCATCACATTATCTTTTGTGTTTCCAGATGTAGTTTAGATCACAACCTCTCCTTGTTCTAATTCTCTAATTAGGTAGACAATTTCTATTTTGGAGAAGACACCCTTTTCTAATATGAGGATACTAGAGTTGCATTTAGAGGCACACATTTGGATTTGGATTCCCTATTCATCCAGGATGGGGGAATGGCTTCAACATTCACCAGTGGATATGTTTCTTCCAAAGGGCAGAAATGTTGCTTGCAAGTAGTGGATTATTTTCTGTCTTCAGGCACTCATCATTGGTGCTAAAGATGATTCTTGGAGGGGATTCAAATATCATTTATTCACTCACTTATGAGAGGGTATTGGTGTAAAATTATATTTACACATTAGCATAAGTTAATTAGGAAAGCATTTTCCTTTATTAATTGTCAATCTTATCACTTACGATAAGATTTCCTTTCTGCTTTTCTACTTTGTGTATTTTTAACAAATGCAAATGTATACCTATGTATTATTCCTTTGTGAATAATTTAATGCACATAAAGTATTAATTGCATATTTTCCTCAATTTTTGTCTTGTGTAGCTCAATCTCTCTTTGTAGAAAAATTATTGCAGATGGTCCTTGGAATCTAACAGTATGTTGGCTGACTCCTTCACACCATGTGCAATGACAAAATTTTGGTGCAAGGAAAATTAAACATTAACCTATGTGCTTTTCATCCCAATTGTTAGTAGTTAGGTCATGGGAAACATTGGGAGGTGATATTCAAGGAGAAGTAATGGGTGGTGGAATAGGTGTCATTTACTAATCATGTTTTAGTGGGTTTCTAAAGTAAATTTGGGTCCCTTCTTGCATGGGTTTTGGTAAATCATTCCCAGCCAATACTTAACAACATATTTCAACAAAACATGTGATTATATCCTTATCTTTGATGAGCTTGACCTCAAATAATATATTTTAATAGTTAAGTCTCCATATAAAATAAAGTGAAAATTTCAATAATCATTCCACTTTCCAATTATAAACATAAGAGGTACACAGTAAATCATCTCCCCTAAAATATTTTTAAGAAAAATGTTATATACCAAAAAATGGTTATCTCCTTAAAAATACCATTCAAATACTAATTATATAAGAAGGTAAAGAATATAACCACAGATCAAATTTGACTATAGTCTTTGATATATTCTCTACTTCACATTCCTTTCACTACCAAGCTACCTTCTCTTTATGGATACACAATCATAACTAAACAAATTACAAAATATAAGAAGGGACAATGCATAATAAAATTAGATAGAATAGAAAGAAAAAGAAAGGAAAAATATATGGGTAAAAAATCAGAGGTGAAGTTCAAGAGGTGAATTTGTTTTAGCATGGCCACTCCCATATTACAAAATTTCAAAAGTAAAGCAATTACAATGAAGATGAAGCTAAGACAACTATGCTCTTTCTAGCCTAAAGTTTATTTATCTTGACATATATTATCCTCTTAATTGGTAAACCATCCATTGATTTCAAAATCATGGGATTTCCAAAGGCCCATCCACAATATGAGGTAGCATAAGAATTATCAAAAGCATTAAATTTGTCTACATCAAGTTTGATCAAGATGGTTTCTAAATGATGTGGGTAGCTCCGCAAACCACAAAGAAATACATATTTTTTTTTACTGTACATTATTTTTTAAAGAAATATAATGTTAGAGACTAGAAGCCACTTACTATAAGATAAAAGGAAAATGTTACATGCTGCTACTTCTTTTTCTATTGATAATGTTATATTTTTGTTTCTTTTGCTACATCCCTTCTTGAAATTCACTTTATTGTGTGTGAAAAAAACATTTGCATGTAGTAGTCGAAGGTTATCAAATATTAACAATGAAGTTAGTTTGGTAAAAGGAAATAATCAATCCATGATAATTTTTAAGGAGAGTTATATTAATAAATATAAAATTTAAAATGTAATAATAAAAGTAATCTATGGCATATATATATATATATATATATATATATATATATATATATATATATATATATATATATATATATATATATATATATATATATTTATGTTTATGTTTAAAAAATCAATAAAATAGTATTATCAATATTATTAACAAATAATTTATTAGCTTTGTTTAAGGTCTTTGTGTTGGTGTTTTAGACTATTGTTGTATTTTTATTGCTATTTTGTTGTTTTTGATTAAGGTAGGTTGGGTTCTTGATAGGACCCAAACCCTGTTACAAAATAATAAGAAACAAAGCAACCAAATTGCCCAAATAAAAAGAAACTAAAGAATCAAGCTTAAACAATGCCTGAAACAAATCTTTGTACCCTCACACTGTTATTATTGGTGTGTGGTAGAGAAACCAATTTGGGAAGACCTTTCTTCCGCCTTTGAACAATTGTCCATGAAGTGTTGTCTTCCAAACTAGAAGACCTAGGAGAAGAGGGATGGGATGCCCCCCAGAGGTCCCATCTAAGGGCACAACACAATGTGAGGAACAATGTGGATTTTTCAATCTATAAACAATTGTATCAAGATCGATCAAGTGATAGTCTAAAGTAGAAGGAAGATCAAGAACTTGATGATCTGTAGGAACATTAGGTTAAGTGTGGGATCATGATGGGCCAAACACTACCCCTAAGTGGCAATGTAAATGTGAAAAAGACTTAAGTAACTTCATGTACAATATTGAATGAGTTACCTACATAATCTAGAAATAAGGTAGTAATAAAACTTATAATAAATTAGAGTATTTTATGGGCTACTACTTTTTTTTGAAAATTTTAACAATAGTTTGGTGAAAACTGGATTTTTCATTGAAGCACTACTAAAATTTTTAGGAAAACGTAAAAAGTAGGTGTCATTCCGGCCAACCTAAGTATGAGAAAAAGATAATATTTTTCCTCCATTATTTAGATTTAAGTAAATGACACATGAGTGGATGTGACCCATATTTTTTTTAATTTTTTAAGTAAATAAATAATTATTTATGAATTTTTTACTGTGACTTTTTTAAAATATTAAAAATCAATTTTCCAGCCATCCTAACTTGGTCAAAAATATATGATAATAATTTTTTTTAAATTTTAATGTATACCAAATAAATCCTAGAATGTGACACATCTTTTGGATTTAAAAAAAAGATTAATATGTTGAAAGTTATGGGTGTTTTTAAATATGTATATCTATTAGGAAATTAGACATAGTGTATGTAGAAAATTAATAATAATTACCTATTAAAATTATTATGAGGTACATATTATATTTTTAGAATCTTAATAACTTCTTCTATAAACCCTTTTCATTTGATTAAATTTAATTACAAAAAAGTTTGTCAGCTTCGAGGATGAAATTGTAAAAATTTTTAGGATAACAATAAATGAGTGGTTTTGCAAGTTTCTTTGGCAAGTTTTGGGACTCCCACTTGCCTAAATATGAGGTAATACCAAGGCATTTTTGGACGGAATTCATATTTCAGCTATAAATATTAACACCCTTTCCATCCAAATCTAAATATTAGTCTAAATGTTAGAAATCTTTCATCCAACAATTTTTTTCTCCATTGCCACTGTTTGGCCCATCATGATCTCGCACTCACCCATTAGCCAAAGAATAAGGAGGAGCCTCACAAGGCCCGGATGGAGTTGCTGGAATGGAGGAAAGAGGCTTTGATTCCTCTGAATCAGCTATCAAATCTTATGGAAACACTATAAGATGGTGGGGAAGAGCATTTTCCCACCAAGTAGAAGAAGACTACTTACGGATACCACGGGGACAATCCGAAGCCAAGTGCCATGTAGCGAAACAATGTCTACATCAAAAAGGGATGCCCTCATAATCAAGCAACTAAGGCCAAGGCTAGTCATTCACTTGTAAAATAACCTCACCTAGTAAAGCTTTCGACAGATTAACATCCACTAAGAGACGGGCAAAAGAGGTGTGAGTTAAATTCATAGAAGTTGGGTCCACCTTTAGAAATTAACCTAGAGCATTGCCTATTTCCTCATAGGCTAATTTACTTTAGAACCTAGATAAGGTAATCTCACCCAAATAGGCATAATGTTAATAGACTCTTTCATGGGATTGAAAGAGGGAGACCAAGGACGAATCGATAGAGAATGAAAATCCCACATCTAATCTCCAATAGCTAACACAGCCTCTCTATCCTTAGAAGAACCAAAACAAACCACAAAAAAACCTCTATCAGAAGGGTAGATCTCCATATTACCCTCAACTAAAAGAGTCCAATGTCTAGAAATCCATCACTGCAGATTCGTGAGAGAAGGCCACATACAGCTAAACCTACAGATCAAACCCTTTCTCATGAAGAATCCCTCATTGTCCATCACTTCCTACCCCAAAAGAACCACAAGAGTAGCTGAGGCGCAAGGGATAGGCATTTTCTTCCAATCCAAGATCCCATACATGAAACCCTTTCCTGCATCAATTCCCTTCTCCACAAAAGAAGGGTGAAAGGAAAATATTTTATTCACCGCATCTGCATAGGAAGTGCGAGGAGAGGATTTTTCAATAGGTGCATCCACGCACATAGAAGAAGCACAACCACCATCCAAAGTAGGAACAACATCATGCAGAACAAGAGAGGAAACATGCGCATCCACGTGCACAACAGAAGCACAAGCACCATCCAGAGAAAGAACAACATCATGCAATTCAGAAACAACCACCGTCGGCATACGATGCACACAAGAAACCCTAGATCTGAGACCCACGAGTGGGGAAACCTCATTCAAAATCAAAGAATCATGCGAGAGGGAGCGAGAGGATGCCATAATCAGATATTTTTAGCTATTTTCTTGCTGGTCAACTTATATTTAGCTAATATTGTGTTGTTTGTAACAAAGTTTCAAGTCCTTCAAAACTTGTTTTACTCTTTAATAAAAACAAATAATATTTACTTTATTTTACATATTTTAATATAAATACTTATGATGCTCTGCATCCTTACCTATAAAAAAAACAAATAATATAATAGGGTTTTTCTTAAATTAATATTTTAATAATATTTACAATACAATGAGATTCTTCATATGTTTCTTATTAAGGGTAAAGGTGGGTTTCTGAAAAGGCTTAAACTCTTTTACAAAGATAAGATTAATTACAACAATGAAGCGCAACACACAACAATGAAATAATTACATATGATGATAGCACTAAGACTATACACCAATAGCTACAAAAACAACACTAATAGCTCAAAGACAACTCACCAAATGGGATGTCATGCCCCCTCTCCTATAGGACGACGATCATCAATTTAAAGAATTCGATGTAATGTTCAAATTAAAGATTTAAACATCATGATAAAAGACCGTGAAGTTGCTTTTCATGAAATATGGTGTTTAGTCAATTTGATTAGAGATAATTATGTATGTATTAATATTTAACACATATAAATAATATTATTAATATATGATATTTAATAAACAATATTAAATAATATTATTATATAAATATTCTAATATAATTAAAATATAATAAATACTATATTTATTTAAATAATTAAATATATTATTATATAAAAATAAATATAAAATATAAATAATAATAATATTATATAAATATTGATAATACAAATATAAATATTTAAATATAATAAATATATATATTTAATCTCATATAAGAGATAAAGCAGCAAATATATGTAATGAATAATATTAAGGGAGCACTTATAGCAATCGTAACTAATATTCCTTAAAGGCAGTAAATCTAATGTGCAATTAAGATTACATGGAGGCGCCATTGGTTTGATTTGAGTTTGCCATAAAGTTCATTAAAACCATGTAATCCAAAGACATTGAAATGGTCAGAAGGAGATCTATGTCTTCATACTAAGAATTGGATTTGATTCATTTGTTATAGTGATGAATGCCCTCATAGATATGTATACCAAGTGTGGGAGCATTATACTTGCTCACAAAGTAATTGATTGAAAGCCCAAAAGAGATGTATTGGCATGGACAACTATATTTAACTTGGGTTAAAAAGACAACGTCGATAAGAGGAGATGTACCTATGGAAAGAGGTTGGAAAGATTTCGTGGAAACAAAGGTCCACAAGATAGAGAGTTAGTATGAATTGCAACTTAAATAGAAGTTAATATTTTAGTTAAGAAAAGTCAAGAGATGTTTAAAGAGGTGCGACTCTTGATTAGACAAGATATATAGATCATTCAAGGATACATTGAATAGAAGGTAAGATATAATTCTTGAGTTGGAAAGGCAAGCAAAAATAAAGGAAATAAAGTCTAAGGCAGAAGTAAATATCATTCAGTCTAACTCAACTTATACAACAAATAAATTTAGTTCCTATTATAGGAACAACAAAAATAAAGGAGTCTTTGAATATTTATATGATTATAGCAGCCTTGTGAGAGACAAGGACATACACAAGATATTAATATAATAGTGATAATAGGATCACTTGTGCATGTCCAAATCATCTAAGGAGAAAGAATCATATATTGGTATGGTATATCTAACCCATATGTTTTCTATGCTTTAAATGGTTATATTTAGTTCAATTCATGATATACAAGGCATGAGCGCGTCTTGCCGAGTCTTTAATCTTTCTCTATTGCCCCTATGAGGATTGTTTGGGTTGTTAGGGAAGGGTGGTTTTGTTATTAATGTCTCACACGGTAGGTGACTCCCAAGTGGTGGTATTGATGGGGATTCATGAAACCCTTGGGCTGAGTGGTGGTATTGACGGACGTTCATGAAACCCTTGGGCCTACAGTAGTGGAGATTAGTTATCTAGTGCCTTAACGTAATGTTTTCCCCTCCTCCGCTAGGGTTGATGATTAGGTTAGATTAAAGACCGGGCTGGACATTAGCCATTCCCAAGTATATTATGATGTACAAGACATGTTAAAGTATAAGTATGTTTAAGTATGTGGAAATACATTTGAATATATGTACTCACAAATAACATTATATTCTTGTTCATTATTATTGATTATGATCATGATGCAACTAACCCTAATGATTATAGATGAATATTTGTATTTTGTATATGTTGTTATTGTGTTTGATTACATGATTCCAATTCAGAATTACATTATTCAAAGAAATATTTATATTGGAAAGTGGTAACCCTAACCCTAAGTTGTTGCGATTATAATTTTAGGGCACTTTTGGGAAGGGGACATCACATGGGACTAAAATAAGTAGCTTAGGACATACCATCAAAATATGGCTAATCAGGTGGCTTATAACCATAAAGCTTTAGAGATCCCTAAACATTAGCAATAGTCCTACTCATTGAATTGTTGAAACAAATTTCCTTCCTTATGGTGGCACCTGCTCAGGGTTAGGGTTTTGAGTCAAAATTTTCATGTCCTTATTCCTAAAAAACCCTTAAACCCCTAAGGTTTTAATCCCATGGTTCATCCCTTGCTTTATCTTTTAATTCCCCATTGTACACCTGTAGTAGGTCCCTGGTCATTTAAGTTATAACTTGAAGCCTTTGTATTCATTAGGTGACCGGCCCTATGTCCTAGTCTTACCCTTTCTAGCTCGTGAAATATTAAATCTATGTCCTAAGTCTTCGTAAGGTTTATAAAGTGTTGTGTAATAATATTTCGTAGTGTCACAGAGCATTTAAGGTGATGTCATCATCCCTCTATGGGGCTACGACAAGGTGACACATGTCAAGGAATCTGGGCTTATAGCCCCTTAATCGAAGATCTTGCATCAATCGAAGATCTTGCATCAAGGAATCGTATGCTGCCAGGTGTCGAGGTAAGAAGTGATCTGTAGGGAAGTTCAAATCTAACAGTAGCGCAAGCGTGTAGGGGAATCTTGTCAGAGATAAAGATCCGCCATGCGGCCTCGATATGGCGACACGTGGCCTCATCTTAATAAAGAAATGAAAGTATATGAAAAGAGGACGCGTGGAGGCTTTATCGCGCTCACACAAGGCAAGTTGATGGTGGGCCATTTTCAGCTGTGATGTCGCAAAATGGCGCCACGTGTCCCCATCGGATAAAAGGTAATGTCATCAGTAGAGGAAGTACGTCTGACTTGTCTTGCTCCTATTGGTCAAAGACTTTTCAATGAAGACTCAAATTTTCAAATCTGGCGGGTGAATGGCGGCCGTGGATTTCATGAGAAAAAATTTAGATCAACAGCCCAGGTTTAAACTTTTCATGAAGGACATTGTGGGCACCTTGTGACATGAATTTGAGTTAAGGTTGAAGCTACTTCTGTTAATGCCTTAGAACCTATGCTACGAAGCTTCAAAAGGAAGAAAATTAGGGCTTTCTACATCATTTCCACAACATGAATAGAGTCTAGACACGCAACAATTTTTCGGGCGAGTAAAAGAAGGAATTTCAATCTTCTGCAGGCATAAAACTAGTAAGTTTACTCTGTTCAACCACGCTCAGTAGATTTTTAAGTTGATTGCTTGATTGAAAGGGTAGAAAATTGTTGAAATAAGAAGCCCTAGTTTGGTTGAGCGTCTCTATAATGATGAGTCAAACCAGTCAGGCCTCCACATCAAGATGCAGTTTGGATGAGGACCTCATGGTCCAATTCCTGGGGTCTGTTAAGCATGCTTTGAATCTGCATGGTTCTGGCAGGCTAGATGACAAATTCCTAGATTTCTGCTCCAATTGTCTGTGCCGGGTTGGGTTATATTTAAGCATTGGCATCATAGGATGAACTTCAAAGTCCCGGTCTGCAACACTTGGCGGTTGGATTTGGCCAAACTAGTTTGCCCTAACATATTCCCAAACCTAGACTTGGTGAGGGCCATTGCACAAAGGTATGATCCTCAAACAAGATCAGTCTTGGCAGGAAATGGCACAGTGATAATCAAATTTACAAAGGCCTACATCTCCAGTGTGTTCAACTTAAATCCTTCAGCCAATAAGTAGATTAACCTAGGTGCATTGAAGGAAAGCTATAAGAATGTCAGACGTGCATACATGAATTTCAACCTGGCCAAGCACACACCAAGGGGGATAGATGGCCAATTGTTGAAAATATTAGATAGGGAGGAGGAGCCTTTTGATTGCTCCCTATTCATGCACTACTTTGTGAAAACCTACTATAGTCTTTGCCAAGTACTTTGAAGGGATGCTTCAAACAGAATGCCCATCTCTCTTATGATTATGGCAATAAACATTCAAGATCCAGAGACAAGGGAGCCATATGACTATGCTTCCTATGTGGCAGAAAAGATGCATAAACAGATGATGGCACTTAAGGGCAAATTGTATACTGTGGATGCCCATGTTGAATTCACATGGTATTCTTTGTTGTGTCATATGATTTTGTTTGCTTTGTTAGGCATGTGGCATGAAAATCTACATGTCAGAATGACATATTTGCAAGGAAATGTGTTGCCAGTTCAAATGTGGACATGCATGTTGGACATGCATTGTATTGATTTTGATTATGTAATTTTTGAGGAGTATTTTGTGAGAAGAACTCTTGGTTTCTTAGAGCCAGAGGGAGAAAGGCTGCATGCAGATGTGTTGGATTTTCTGAGGCCTTTAGACATGACCCCTAATTGAGGGATTGATCATAACTAGGGTGACTGGTTCTATCATGCTCACACTACTTGTATCAGAATTTATGGGTGTGAGGCCCCTCCCTATATTTTGCCTAAGTATGTCCCAAAGAGGATTACATTCCTAGAGATCATAGGTAGTTAAATGAGTTAGATAAAGAACATATAAGGAGACATAGGAAGGGCTCATTCTTTCACACTTCCCTCAAATTCAGTGATTTCTTAACAACTGATAAAAGTGGTTTGGATCAAATTGATTCAGTTCTTCAGTGTTACAGGATGAATGTGGAGTAGCCTAGGATGTTTGACCCTGAGGGTTTTATTGATAAAGTGAGGGTTAGTGTGAAGAGACAAAGGTACATTCATAAGGTCTTTTATGATGAGGACACTATCAGAAATTATTTTACTATGAATGATGTCCACAGCCTAAGAATCAAATGGGAAACAATCATGGCAGAAGAAAGAATGAGGAAAAATCTGAATGCTGCCTACCCAGGTGCCTTTGCAAAAATATAGGACCCAATAAAGAGGATTTAGATGATTTTTGATCATGCAGAGCAGCTAATTGCTAGTGCTCCTATAGGTGAGGAAAGGCCCACTTACTAGCTTGGTAGCTCAAGAGGGGGGTATGTTGCAAAGAGGGAATCACTTGACCCTCCCCCTGCCAAAAGAGCAAAGATAATTGATTTGGAGACTAAAGAAGAAATTGAGGTAGTGGACTTGGAAGAAGTAGAAGAGCAAGTACAGGAAGCTGCCCATCAAGTGCATTCACTTGATAGAATAAGGCCATATTCTTCCTCTAACAATAGATCAGTGAGAGAAATGATAGGTCATACTATAGATACATAGGATGCCAGGGTAATGCCATGTACTAAGTTTATGGAAGATGATGAATTTATTAATACTCCTGAATTCAGGAGTTATGTGTTGAAAGTTAGGAGCGAAGAATTTCAAAAGAAAATTGAAGAAGCCAAAAGTGGAGCCGATCCATCAGAGTATGAGGCCATCACCCAAAGGGTGTTGACTGAGGTAAATTAGGATATTAGTGGCATGACTCTAGAGGAGGGGAGGGCATTGGTTGCCAAAAGTAATGTATTACTTCTCCCACATTGGACCTTGTCAGATGTAATTGCATTTGACACAATTACCAAAGAAGATTCTGAGGTAACAGATGAGCAAGTAGAGAAGGCGCTCTCTGGTGTAGCGTTCAATCCTAGGTTTGATACTTTAGCAATATGGGCATTGGCCCCAAGTAATAATAAACCTAGGATTGGATTGGGGGAGTTGATAGGAGATGTGATAATTAAGAGAGTGTCAAATACCCCTGCTCCTCAAGCTGCAAGCCTAAATGTGCAAACAACACAATTTGTAGAAGCAGTGACAAATAAGCTGCAAAAGGATCATGATGAGCTACTACTGAAGTATGGGTAGGCAATCACAGATCTTAACAAATGTAAAGAACAGTTGTTGTTAGGGGCTGACACTTCAAGTACTCTAGCTATGATACAAACTACAGAAGCATTCCCAGTTGATACAGAGCCCCTACTAGTAGAGATAAGAGAATTGAAAGAGGAAGTGAAAAGATTGAAAGAAGAGAAGAAAAATTCAGTTAGGGAGATGATCACAAACTTGATAAATCATAGAGTGACCAAGGTTCTGGCAAGGGTGGATGAAACATGGAGATCTTATTCAAATCTAAGAACAACCCTTGATGAGCATGAACAAGACAAGGAAAGTCTCAAGGCTATATAAAGGGTATGGCTGCCAAGGACTGGTGAATTAAGGGACCTGCATAGGTGTTCAAGATTTGATGCAGAGGCACAACCAAAGATGAAGCTGACACTTGACATGCTGCTAATACTTGAGGAGGTCATAGCTTTTCAGTTAAAGCTAGACAAGCTGTTGGGCGAGAAGAAACAGTTTATTGAAAGGATAGATAAGAAAATAATGCCAAGTATATTGGAGGCTGATGGGCAGGTAAAAGGTCTTGACAAGTGGAGAGCTAACTTCGATGGCATTGCTGGCTAGTTAATATCTACCTGTTGTATCGATGGAGATCCTACCTTGAAGATTTTGAGTTCAACTTTGGACAAACTACATGTGTTGGAAATAAATTTTGAACTATTATGTAAGGAAGCAAAGATCCTGATGGATGCAAGGTACATAGGATATAATGATAAAATATCAAAGTTGATCTCATTTCAATGGCCATCAGAGAAGTCATATGCTAATTGGACAGAGAAGTATGGGTAAATGTGCCTAAGAAGGACGAGCAACTACCTTCTCCTCTTCATTTATGTGGCTGGGCTTCTCTAATCAATTGCACTCCTCCTGAGAAATTGCTTTCTGTCTTTTCTCCATGCTCTATGTAATTAATGTTCCAACACCCTTGAGCGGTGCTTTGTGATGTAAAACTCATCTAACCAACCGGATGTTTTAAATGTTGAGTAACATGTTCTTGTGTCTATAAAAGAACCGGTAGCCTCACTTTGTAAGGTTGTTGGTGATTTGGGTGTTTTGCTAATGAAAGTATAGAGCAATTTTGGAGGTTGGTCTAATTCTGAGTTGTGAGTCTATTTTCTTGTAATGTTGAATGCATGTTTTCTTTAAGCATTTTATCAATTCATATTGAATTTGTATGAGAAATTCTATTTGCATGTGTTTCTATTGATTGTCTCCTATGTTATCTGCATTTTTCTCTTGAATAAAGATACTAAGGGTTTCTAAGTTCTTGAATACACATTCGTTGTATTGTATATCTTTTTTTTTGTCTCTAATTAAGGATTAGATTAAAAATACTCTAAATCAGATATGGGGAAGGTTGTGTGATAGCAGGGATATTAGTAAGAAGAATCAATAGAAATAACCATCCTTGGATAGTTTTCTATAAGATAGGGAACATTTAATATCCTTTGAATTTGTATGTACTTGATGCTTAAAGGAATAGCTCTGCATTTGTGAGAAGTTGACTCCTAAACCTAGGATTGGCACCAGTCAAGGTTGGCCTTATTTTCACAAAATACCTACAATCAACAATCACATATGTATTTAAGAGCAAAAATATGAACCAACTTGTTAGTTTTTAGGAGTAGGGTTTTAGGTTTTCAAATCCTCTAGCTTACAAATGAAGTAGTGTCCAAATCTATCCCCTTTGCATTTATCTCACAATTTTGGTTTACATAATGGAGGATTTATGTACTTAAATGTCAATACCTAGTTGAAGTTAAGGTTTATTATATGGGTATTGAATAGGGGAATACCCCCTAGGTCCTGTAGAGCCTAAAGTGTAGAGGAGATAGAGAGTCAGCCTCCTATTCATTGGCCATTGACCTGAGGTCCCTATGGATAAAAGATTGCTACTTTTTAGGGGAACTCAGACAATCAGCTGGGAACACCAACAGATTGGCGACTACACTGGGGAGTTGAAAAGGAACTTGGAATGTAATCATAAATCCCATTAGTGGGTGGTGACTCCAAGCAAAATCTCCCAGCTGGTGAAAATAGAAGTTGTATCCAGGGGAGAAGATCCCTGCAAAACCCTTTGTTCTAAGAATTACCAAGAAAAATGTATAGGAAGAAAGAAACTGCTCAACCCAGTCATGAAAGTTCACCATGTCCTAGGAATAATTATGATTCCAAGAATAATGTTAGGTCTCCCAAACAAAATAACACTTTTCAGCTTCAGAGGCTAATATTCAGGAAATTTATGAAAAACAACAAAGTGATGGGTTGAGATTAGGATCTGATGTGTTTCAAGAGCGTCCTTTTCTAGACCCCCTTGATAGATTTGAAGATACAAAATCTCCAAGAGATACTGACAACCCCATGAGACCATCTTCTTCTATGCCAAGAGAAGAGGAATTAGCTGAAGAGATTATAAATCTCAGGGCAGAACTTGATTACTTGCAAGCCCTAAAAATAAGAGATGATATGAAACAAAAGGTGGAAGCTTTTTTAATTGCCCATCAGAATTCAACTCCCACTCTCAATAATGAAAATGTGTTAGGAAATCGACAGGCGAATGAAGTTCAAAATCAACAAAATGACGAAAACATACTAGAATCCACAAAACAATCAAAGACAAAATGCAAATAACAATAGAGTACCACAGAATAATGTGAGAAATCAAAATGTTCATGGTAATGCAAATAGGAATGCTAATGCCAACCAATTTGGTAGAAGACCTATGCAGTTGGACTATTTTCTGGTATTTTACTTTAATTTGTTTAATTTTCTCTTTATTTTATTGTTTTTTTCCTCTCTTTTTTTTAAAAAGATAATACGTCTGGTAAACTTTTTAACGTGTCCGGTGACACTGGTGCGACATGCCCTCTGGCTCCACACAACGCTTTTGCTCGGAGCTATGAACCGGTGAGGCCACAAAACATGGGGGACCTCATCCCTAAGAAATAACACTTCAAACCCGCGAGCTTGTTGGCCCAGCGAAGGTGTAACGCCTTGCGAGCTCGTTGGCCCAGCGGGGGTTTTAACTCTGGTGGCCGCCACTACAACCGAGCAACTTAACCACCGAACCACGCCCTTATCGGCATTTTTTTTCTTTCCTCTTAATATCATCTTCCTTTTTACATTTTTTACCTTCTCTTACTCTATCTTTCCTATCTTTCTTTAATTTATTATTTTTCTCTTTTTTCTTTGTCTCTTTATTCTCTTTCTCTATAATTCTTTAATCCTAACTTTTTATTTATATTTTCGCTTGTTATTATATTTTCTCCTTTTATATTTTTTAGCCCCTATTTTTATTCATTTATTTTTCTTTTATCTATTAACTCATCCCTTATTTTTAACTAGTTATTATTTTATTTTTATTTTATTTTTTGTCACATTGACTCTGGTCAAAGAGAGGCCTTACCCACCCATCTCTCTCTTTTTATTAGACCACTTCTGTAGTTTATTTCACATTCTCTTCTTCTCATTCTGATGATGGATCACGGAGTGTGATCCGAAACATTGATGCAAAATAAAGCAACACACAGTGGAACCAGAAGCTGTACTATTATATCATGGACTGTGGAAATATCATGTCTACAAATTTAGACAATTAGATTTCACTGACATTCCTAGATACCCTAACTCTATTGATAATGACATTAGATGTGAATTGCCAAAATTTTTAGGTAACAATGTTGTGTCAAGCGAAGACCATCTAAAGGCTTTCCTAAATGTCATGGATAATTTTGAAGTAGAACATGAGGATGTTTTCATGAAATTGTTTATTCAGTCTTTGATTGATGAAGCCAAGGAATGGTATAGAGGTTTGCCTGATCAAAGTATTACATCATGGGATGATTTTAAGAGAATTTTTAGGGAACAATATGGAGATAAGACTGACCCTAGCTTCATCATTAACGAATTCACAAGTACTGCTAAAGGGTCAAATGAATCAGTCTCTGATTTCAATGCCAGGTTTACTAGAGTTTTGAATAAATTGCCGCCTCATATGAGGCCAAATGAACCAATGTGTATGGTCTTGTACACAAATGCCTTTGATGCTAAGACAACATATGAACTGAGAGACAAAAGTCTAGCTAACCTCAGAGATGCTTTCAGAATTGCAACTAATATAGAAAATAATAGGAAGGCATCAGGTAAGGGAAATAGAAGGGATGATGTGATAATCTTACAAAATCTAAACAATAGAACTCAAAATGCTCAGAATAATAGCTCCACATCTGAAGATAAGTTGGATAAATTTATAATTGCTTTCAAGGACTTAAGTTATAAACTTGCTAAAAATGAGAAGGGGCTTGGTCTTGAGAAGTAGATTTATTAGAGGCAAGAAAAGAGACCTCAGTTGCATGATATGCCATACAACACAAATTGGCACAATGGTAAACCTATTCCGAATAACAAAACTAATCAAAGTTCTTAGAACGCTAAAGAAACTCCTGATCCCTTGAGGAAGACTGTTAATACTGTGGAAGATACTCCATGGTGTATAATATGCCAAATGCCTCATTCATAGTCACAATGCATGATTGCTCAATCCTTTTATAATGATGCTAATGCTTGTGATGAGTGTAATGAACCTCATTGTGTTGAAGATGACAGTGTTAACATGCTTTCTGCAAATGGAGACTATTCCTCCTTGTTGAAATGAACCAGACAACTGAGAGTGGGGGTGAATCAGTTGTCTCAAAACTTAAACAATTATGCACCTTAAAACATTTAACACTTGTCCACTGTTTGTTATGATTAAGTCATGAAAGCATAATCTCATAAACATAAACACAATTGCAAGATCATACATAAGTGACACCAGAGTTTTACGTGGAAAATCCTATTAAGGGAAAAAAACATGGTGGATGTTAGTCCACAAGATATATAAGTTATAACAATACAGAAAATCAGAGGCTCACTGCCAATAGGGCTCACTACCCAGAAAAAGGCTCACTGCCAAGGGTTTTGAACTGAGATGTTAGCATCTAATCCATGCCTGAATTTAGTTCCATTAAAGCACAATACTCTTCCTTTGCCCTGCTCTGCCTTCTACACTTCTTCACTTAACTTAACATTTTTCACACAAGGATATCTTTTCCTCAACCAGATTACAAGTATATATATTATTCATCAACCTTGGAATGACATCAAGGTCGGCATTACAGTCATCAACCATTGGAACAATCTCCAAGGTCGGCATTACAAACATTTACAAAATAGGTCTTGACCTAATACAAAATTATGCTAAGGAAATGTAGTAAAGATGTATGCAGATCACTCCACACCTTAGTTGGGACTGAAACATGATCTTCCATGCCACGACATGCTTTTACAATTCAATATATCTCTGCAATCACTAGAATTAACCAAGTCGGCTAAGACTGGTTACACGCTACGTTATCTGGGAACAAACTTCAAACACGATCTCAATTCCTTAACGTGGACCAATGCACATGCAAGAACATGATCAGGAGGCATCCACAAGCACGTTGTAATCACCAGGAGCAACTGCACAAAATCTAACCACTTTATCCATGAGCTTCTTCATACCAGAGCACATGAACTTCACTGTCTTCAACTGTCATAAAAAAAGATAGCTTGTATACCACCAAATAATGAACCATTGTAGTTGTAAGCACTTATCATCATCCCAGACTTCCCTCTAGAACCGTAGAGAAAAATACTGTCTCCCTGTCACCAGTGAATAATAAAAAAAAAATAGGTTTTACTCTAGTGAATGTAACTTGCTCAATTCTTCATACCAGAGGCTCAAACTTAGGATTTAGCATCTTCAGACATGCCTCTAAATAACTTCCAATTTGCAGACTAAGATCTTCAATCTACAAGAAATGTGGAGTAGTCTTCTAGATTGTTCTTCAGTATACAACTCACTATCTTCACTGTGATTCACTGTTTCCTTTCTGATTCTTCTGAAGGGGCTAATTTTCTCAATATCCTCAACATATAAAGCTTCTAAACAGATAACAAAAATGGATACAATTGACACCAATGACAACACCGATTAGGCACATACTTGCAATAATATCCCCCTTTGTCATTGATGGCAACATATGATGTGAAAAACAACAATAGCCATTATGACAAGATTCTCCCCCTTTCTCTTTACACATCTACACTCTTTCTCTCTGAGTTTTTCACATGATTTCTCTCCCCCTTTGACATCAATGGCAAAGGGCACATACTTGCACTCTGCTATTCTAATCCAACTTTCCTCTGAACTCTCTGACTACTCCCCCTAAGAAGTAGCCCTTAAGGCATCAATCTGGATCTGGAGGTGGAACTCTAAGCACCACTAGACTGATGCACTCTTGTGCATCTTAGTTTAGAGCAAGAGGGGTGATAACCCCTAACTTTTCTCTGAGATACTCAAAGGTATCCTTAGGCAGAGACTTGGTGAAGATGTCTGCAATCTGATCTTTTGTAGACACATACTCCAACTTGACTTCATTCTCTATCACCTTTTCTCTCAGAAAGTGATATCTTATGGATATATGCTTTGTACTTGAATGCATTACTGGATTCTTTGAAATGTTTATGGCACTTGTGTTGTCACAAAAGATTGCAATTGGATCTTCATACACAACTCTGATGTCCTTCAATGTTTGCTTCATCCATAACACTTGAGTGCAACTGCATGCTGCTGCAATGTATTTTGCTTCTGCAGTAGACAGAGATATTGAGCATTGTTTCTTTCTTAACCAGGATACCAGCCTTTTTCCCAAGAAGAATGCACTTCCACTTGTACTTTTCCTGTCATCCAATCTCCAGCCCAATCTGCATCAGTGTATGAACTGAGAGTGAAATCATTATCTTTTGGATACCACAAACCATAATCCATTATGCCTTTCAAATATCTCAGTACTCTCTTGACTACCATCACATGTGACTCTTTAGGTTCTACTTGAAATCTTGCCACAAGATAAACTGCATGCATTATGTCAGGTCTAGTTTGGGTCAGATAAAGTAATCCTCCAATCATAGATCTATACCTTTTTTGATTTGCCATAGGTGAGTCATCATTTTTTCTCAACTTACAACCAGTTACCATGGGAGTGCTTACCAGTTTAGAGTCTTCCATACCAAACTTCTTTAACAATTCTTTCACATACTTAGACTAAGAAATGAAGATACCTTTATCTGATTGATTGATTTGTAGACCTAAAAAGAAATTCTATTGAAATGCGTTGGACCACTGAGAGGGGGGGTGAATCAGTTGTCCTGAAAAATCAAACACTTATGCACTTAAACATTATTCACTTATCCACACTTATTATGATTAAACAAAGAATGCATGAAATCAAAAGATTAAACACATATGCAACATTAAACACAAGAGACACCAGATTTTTATGTGGAAAACCCCAAGGTGGGGAAAAACCATGTAGAGGATTACCTCTCAAAATATATTGCAATATTTGAAAAATGATGTTCAAGCTTGGTCACTCCACGGGCCTAGAACATACTGGCTCACTGCCATGAAGTACTGCTAGGTTTAGCAGGCTCACTGCCTCAACCCTAAACCTAGAAAGATTACAATAAGGGTTGTTAAACCCTGAGGGCTATTACACCCTAAGGGCTATTAAACCCTACTGGTGGCTCACTTCCAGGCTTACTACCAAAATCACCATCTTCTTCATGTATGTGATTAATACATTGAAGTACAATAGTTCCTCTGCTCTGCTCTACCCTGCTCTACCTTATCTTCTTGCCCTTTTCCTTATCTTCCCATTTTTGCACAAGGACATCTTTTCCATGACTCAATTACAAGTATTTATATACTTCATCAACCTTGGAATGATCATCAAGGTCAGCATTACAATCATCAACCATTGGAACAATCTCCAAGGTTCGAATTACAAACATTTTACAAAATAGGTCTTACCCTAATACAAAATTATGCTAAGGATTTGTAGTATAGATGTATGCAGATCATGCCACACCTTAGCTGGGACTCAAACATGATCTTCCATGTCATAACACGCTTCCATAATCTTCAAGGGATCTCCACAATTACTGGAATTAACCAAGTCAGCTAAGACTGGTTGCACGCTACGTTATCTGGGAATAATCTTCAAACACGATCTCATTTCCTTAATGCAAACCAATGTAAAGGTAGGAACATGATCAAGAGGAATCCACAAGCACATTGAAATCATCAGGAGCAACCGCACAAATAGAAACCACTTTATTCATGAGATTCTTTACACCAGAGCACATGAACTTCACTATCTTCAACTGTCATAAAAGAAAGATAGCTTGCAGACCAGCTAAACATGAACCATTGCAATTATAGGCACTTATCATCATCCCAGACTTCCCTTTAGAACTGTAGAGTAAAACACTTTAATGCAGAGGAATGCAGAGCAAAATACTTTCTCCCTGTCACCAGAGAATAATTAGAGAAAGATAGTTTTACTCTGGTGAATGCAACTCTCTCAATTCTTCACACCGAAGGGTCAAACTCAGGATTTAGCATCTTCAGACATCCCTTTAAATAACTTCCAATCCGCAAACCAAGATCTTCAAGCAGTAAGAAATGCGGAGTAATCTATCAGATTGTTCTTCAGTAGACAACTCACTATCTATACTGCACTTCACTGTAACTCACTTGTTTCTTCCAGAGAGGCCAATTTTCTTAATATCCTCAACATACAAAGCTTCTAAACAAGTAATAGAATAGGACATAGTTGACACCAATGACAACAGAGACATGTTGACATCAATGACAACACCGATTAGGCACATACTTGCAACAAATTCATCTCACCAAACATGGACATTTCAAATTCATTTTGCATTTCCCCAACAAAAACCATGCACATACCTTCATTGCCTCCAAAGATAATGTCATCAACAAAGATTGCAACAATTAGGATTTGTTCATCATTGATCTTGAAATAGAGATTGTTGTCGGTAGTACCTTTACTGAACCCTAACTGTATCAAATATTTATCCAATCTTGCATACCAGGCCCTGGGGGCTTGTTTTAGTCCATACAATGCTTTATTCAATTTGCACACCAAGTCACCCTGATCTGATGAATGGAATCCTTTTGGTTGTTCAATATAGACTTCTTCCAATTCTTCATTTAGGAATGCAGACTTCACATCCATTTGATATACCTTGAAATCCTTGTAGGCTGCAAATGCTAAAAACATTCTTATTGCTTTAATCCTAGCTACTGGTGCAAATGTTTCCTCAAAATCTATTCCTTCAACTTGAGAGTATCCTTTGCATACCAACCTTGCTTTGTTTCTTACCACTTCACCATTCTCATTCATTTTATTCCTAAAGACCCATTTGGTGCCAATCACATTCTTGTCTGTCGATCTAGGGACTAGATCCCAAGTCTGATTCTTTTCTATCTACATCAATTCTTCTTTCATAGCATTTACCCAGTTTTCATCACTACATGCTTCATTTACATTTTTAGGTTCCACTTGAGAAATCAAACATTAATTAACCTGTTCATCAGCAGCTCTTCTTCTAGTTTGAACTCCTTTACTCTTATCTCCTATGATTTGATCTTCAGAGTGATTTAACTTCACATACCTGGGTGTCTTAGTAATGATTTTTGGAGCTTGTTGTTCTTCTTCCTCTAAGTTTTCTTCTTGTTGCACTACTACTCTACTTGCAGGGACATCTGGTTCATCAGATTCATATCCACTTGACACCTTTTCCTTGCTTTCATCAACTTTGACATTTGTACTCTCAATAATCTTCTTCAACCTATTATTGTATCACCGGTAGGCCTTGCTCTTGGCAGAGTATCCAAGGAAGATACCTTCATCACATCTTGCATCAAACTTACCTAGATCTTCATCTCTTCTGATATAACACTTACTTTCAAAAACTTTGAAATATTTCACAGTAGGAACGTTACCATACCACAATTCATAAGGAGTCTTAGAGCTGTTACCTTTGACTTGGACTATGTTTAAGATGTATACAATAGTGTGAATTGCCTCTCTCTAATATACTACTGGTAGGTCAGCCTCCTTCATCATTGTTCTAGCAGCCTCTTGAACTGTCTTGTTTTTCCTTTCAACTACTCCATTTTGTTGTGGAGTCCTATGTGTAGATAATTGTCTCTTTATCCCTTGTTCCTCATAGAAGAAGTTAAACTCATTTGATGTAAACTCTCCACCTCTATCAGACCTTAAGCATTTTATCTTCAAATCTAGCTCATTCTCAACCATTGCCTTGAATGCTTTGAACTTTTCTAGGGCTTCTACTTTTTTCTTTAAGAAGGTAACCCAAGTCATTCTAGAATAATCATCAATCAACAACATGAAATACCTGTCTCCTTGTAGACTTCTTACTCTGGTAGGTCCACATAGGTCTGTATGCACTAACTTCAGTAATCCATCAACAGATTGGTCCTTGCTCTTGAAACTTGTTTTTGTCTATTTTCCAAATTGGCACTCCTTGCACAAAGTATCAGCAGGCTTCACAAGCTTGGGCAAAATTGATATGACACAACCTTCTATGCCACAACCAACTTTCATCATTCTAGGCCAACAAGCAATATTAATTAGTTCCTTTCAAATGATAACTGTTACCTCTTGTCTTCTTACCAGTTGCAATCACTATTCTGGAGCTTTCCAAAATCTTACATCCATTGTCCTTGAATCTGAGATCATAACCTTTGCCACACATCTGACCAACACTTAAGATATTGTGCTTTAATCCCTTCACATATAAGACATCATTAGTGTTATGCTTGCCATCAAAAGAAATAGACCCTTTTCCACAAATCTTACCAGATGTATCATCACCGAACCTAACCAGTCCTCCATCATATCTTTCCAAACTTATGAACTTACTTTTTTCACCAATCATGTGATGAGAGCATCCACTTTCAATAACGCATTCATCTTTGTCTTCGATAACCTGAGCAGCCAAGGCACTTTCCACTAGTTTTTCTTCCTTCACACAGCTAGCAAGATTAGTAGTCACAGGTTCTTCCTTAATGGCAATAAACAAGCATTCATTACTAGAAGTACTAGTATTATCTGGTTGACCATCTGATACTCCTTCATCATCATCAAGATCTTCAACATAATAACATTTCTTTGGAATCCTAGGTCTATCAGGTCTTGGCTTAGGAACTCTTGTGGGGCACCTAGAAGCATAATGACCAACTTTACCACAACTAAAACACTTAAAAGGTAGTTTGCCTTTGAACTTACAGTACCTCTGGGTAGATTGTTAACAAAGTTGGCTTCAAGTTCTTCAAGCTCATAATATGGTTCCACCTTATACTTGTCAGATCTGGGGGTTCTTTCTGAAGTGCTGGCCTTGAAAGCATTCTCTGTCTTCGGAAGTGAATCACCAAGCTTTCATCTCAAAGGTTGTTAGCTTCCCAAGCAGTTGATCTTTTGTAATCTTTGTCACTGTCATTATTTCTTTAATTGCGGCCACCTTATGACTATATGATTTAGGCAGTGATCTAAGAATTTTGTTCGCAACTTCAATATCCTAAATTTTTCCTCCCACACTTCTAATGCTACTCACAAGTTCATTGAGCTTTTGCATGAAGGATGTTATGTTGTCATCTTCGCTCATCTTCAAACATTCATATTTTTCCTTCAAACTCTGCAACTTGGCGCTCTTCACAGATTCATCTCCTTCATATAGATTCTTCAACTTATCCTAGATTTCATAAGCAGTTTCCAGCTCCATGATCTTTTTTACTTCGACATTAGATAAGGTGCTTAGCAAGGAATCTTTGGCTTTTATGTTTAACTCAAATTAATTGATTTCATCTTCAGTTTGCGGACCATTCTTTGGTATTTCATACTTATCCTCGGTTATTTTCCAAACACTATAACCCAAGCAGAGGAGATGGGTTGCAAATCTTCCAGACGGAGTAATTCATTCCATCGAACCATGGACTTTCCTTCTTATATGAGATCCTGGATCAGCCTCAAGCGGTCAAGCTTTCTTCTGAGGAACTTGGCTCTGATACCAATTGTTGAAATGAACCAGACAACTAAGAGGGGGGGTGAATCAGTTGTCTCAAAACTTAAACAATTTTGCACCTTAAAACATTTAACACTTGTCCACTATTTGTTATGATTAAGTCATGAAAGCATAATCTCATAAACATAAACATAATTGCAAGATCATACACAAGTGACACCAGATTTTTACGTGGAAAACCCTGTTAAGGGAAAAACCACGGTGGATGTTAGTCCACAAGATATATAAGTTATAACAATACCAAAAATTAGAGGCTCACTACCCAGAAAAAGGCTCACTGCCAAGGGTTTTGAACTGAGATGTTAGCATCTACTCCATGCCTGAATTCAGTTCCATTGAAGCGCAATACTCTTCCTCTGCCCTGCTCTACCTTCTACACTTCTTCACTTAACTTTGCATTTTTCACAAGGATATCTTTTCCTTGACCAGATTACAAGTATATATATTATTCATCAACCTTGGAATGTACATCAAGGTTGACATTACATTCATCAACCATTGGAACAATCTCCAAGGTCGGCATTACAAGCATTTACAAAATAGGTCTTGACCTAATCCAAAATTATGCTAAGGAAATGTAGTAAAGATGTATGTGGATCACTCCATGCATTAGATGGGGACTCAAACACGATCTTCCACACCACGACATGCTTTTACAATCTTCAATATATCTCTGCAATAATTGGAATTAACCAAGTCAGCTAAGACTAGTTACACGCTACGTTATCTAGGAATAAACTTCAAACATGATCTCAATTCCTTAACACAGACAAATGTAAATGCAGGAACACAATCAGGAGGTGTCCACAAGCATGTTGTAATCACCAGGAGCAACCGTACAAACTCTAACCACTTTATCAAGATTCTTCATACCGGAGCACATGAACTTCATTGTCTTCAACTGTCATAAAAAAGATAGCTTGCGGACCACCAAATCATGAACCATTGTAGCTGTAAGCACTTATCATCATCCTAGACTTCCTTCTAGAACTACAAAGCAAAATACTTCAATGCGGAGGAATGCAGAGCAAAATATTGTCTCCCTGTCACCAGTGAATAATCAGAAAAAGCAGGTTTTACTCTGGTGAATGTAACTTACTCAATTCTTCATACCAGAGGCTCAAACTCAGGATTTAGCATCTTCAAACATGCCTCTAAATAACTTCTAATCCACAGACCAAGATCTTCAATCTAAAAGAAATGTAGAGCATTCTTCTAGACTGTTCTTCAGTATACAACTCATTGTCTTCACTGTGATTTGCTATTTCCTTTTTTATTCTTCCGGGGGGGCTAATTTTCTCAATATCCTCAACATATAAAGCTTCTAAACAAATAAAAAAAAGAATACAGTTGACACCAATGACAACACAGATATGTTCACATCAATGACAACATCGATTAGGCACATTCTTGCAACACTCCTCTGATGAGGCAGATGTAGAAACAAATGTGAATGAGAGAAGGTGCTCTAAGGATGCAATCTGTCAGCAAGGTTTTTTAGATGAAGAAAATGAGGATCATCAGGTTTATGCCCAAGATTCACATGCTCCTTTGGTTAACTTTAAGGCCTTCTGATGAAGAGATCAGATCTCTTACAACTGTTGCAGTGGCTCAGGTTAAGAGCAACTATAACCTCAGAAGTAAAGTCCAAGAAGGTGACTCAAGCTAACCAGGAAGCATCTTTGTAAAGCAACCTCAACATAAACAAAGAGACCCTGAATCACAGAAAAAGCAAGGTAATAACAATAAGAGAGATTCAAAAGAAAAATTGAATCAAAACACTAAGAATTTAGAGGGTAAGGTTTCTCAGAATGAAGAAAAAGCTAAAGGTCCACATGTCGTGGATGATAGTCAAAAAACCATAAAAGCTAAGGCTGGACAGACTCATGAGAAGAGTAAGAATGGGGGCCAAGCTACAACTATTATACGAAATTATGTCCCATTTGACATAACTCAAGCTTTGTCACATATGAAAGTCTTAGTTCAACTGATGGAAATGATGAAAATTGAGGAATATAGAAATAAGGCATTGACCTTAATTTTAGGGGTATCTCATCAGACAGATCACACTGCTAAAGATCAAAACAATATCCAGGAAATGGGTGTTGATGAAGAGGAAATCCCTGAAGTCTACTTAGGAACAATAGTAACAAAATGCCCTTCCTAGGTAGAACCATTCTATGTGTCCCTTATTGTTAATGGGAAGGTAATTAGGAACTACATGCTCAATTTAGGTGCCTCAACAAATATCATGCCTTTGGATGTTATGCAACAAGTTGGGTTGAATATAGATAAGGCATGTGGAAAGTGTTATGCTATGGATGCTAGGGAAGTGCCAATTATAGGGATTATAAAAAATGTGGACTTCATGCTTGCAGCCTATCCAGAAAAAACCTATACAATGAATGTGACAGTAGTTGATATCAAGCCACAATATGGTATGTTATTGTCTAGGAGGTGGGCAACATTGATTGGAGGAAGCATGCAATTAGATTTGTCATATGCTATGATTCCCATGAATGGTAAGGATGTCAAGTTGGTTAGAGAGGAAAGAGCACTAGATACAGTTGAAGATCAAGAACCAAAAGATCAGATTTATTTTGTGGACACTGATTGTGAGAATTTTAGGGTTGTGTCATGTGATCAAGATGTAAAGAAGAAGGAACCTATTGATGAAGAGCTTAAAAAATAGAAAGGTCATAATAGCTTTTGGACCATGTACTTTGATGGTGCCTACTCAAAGGAGGGTTCTAGTGCAGGAGTGGTGTTTTTGTCTCCTACTGGTAAGATCCTTAAATTCTTCTTTCTATTGAAATTTGCTTGCACAAATAATATTGCAGAATATGAAGCCCTATTGCTAGGATTGAATGTTGTTCTTAGACATGGCATTAAGATGTTAAGGGTGTTTGGAGATTTAGAACTAATAGTTTCCCAAGTAAGAGATAAATATGCTTCAAAGAATAAAAGGTTAAAATAATATAAACATGCAGTTTGGGATACTATTGAGTTGTTTGATGCATTCTCAATAAATTGGATAGAAAGTTCAAAAAATGTTATGGCAGATTTCTTGGCTAATGTAGCCATTAGGCCAGATGATATTACATTGTCTGATATCATAAATGTTGAGATTAAAATCAGGCCGGCAATGACAGACAACATATGTAGTTGGCAGGTTTTTTAGGATGACAAAGATTTGGTAGAATTCTTGCATTGTATAGATGAGTATGAGAATTAGGAAATAGATTTCCAGAACTTTGTGGAAGTTGAGGATGGGAAAGAAACCCTTTTTGGAAAAGAGGTGATACAACTCAAGACTAATAGGATTCCAAGAGGTTTAGTAGCTTTAGAAAGAGCATTTGATAACAGAGACCAGTTGATTGCCAAGACCTCTTCCCCTCACATGGAAGATTTGGAGGAAATAAATTTGGGTACACAAAATGCTCCAAAGAAAGTTTACATAGGTAAGCACTTGAAACCACATATCAAGGCAATGTGAATAGCCTTACTAAGGAAATACAAACATGTCTTCACTTGGTCATATGAAGACCTGAAAGCATATAGAGAGGACTTATTTAGGCATGAAATTCCCCTGAGACCTAGAGCTAATCTATTCAGACAGAGGCAGAGACCTATTAATCCTACTTTAGCTCTGAAAATGCAAGAAGAACTTATGAAGCTTAGGGATGCTGGAATCATTGAGCCTATAAGACACTCTAATTAGGTGTCAAATCTTGTCCCAGTTAGAAAGAAGAATGGAGATATAAGACTATGTGTAGACTTTAGAAATTTGAATATGTCTTCTTTGAAGGATAATTACCCATTGCCTAACATGGAAGCTATGTTGCAAAAGGTGACAGGGTGCGAACTCTTGTCCATGATGGATGGATTTTCAGGATATAATCAGGTGAAGGTGAGAGAATCAGAACAATACAAGACTACTTTCACAACTCCATGGGGAACTTATGTATATGTAAGGATGCCATTTGGATTGACAAATGTAGGCTACTTTTCAAAGAGCAATGGATGTTACTTTTACAGGATTGATTGATTCTATCCTAGTTGTGTATCAAGATGACCTAACTGCTTATTCAAAGAAGGAAGAATAGCACTGTATGCATCTATAACAGATTTTTATTAGGGCACTAGAATATGGCATCTCCCTAAATCCTAAGAAGTGTGCTTTTGGCGTAATTGAAGGAAAACTCTTGGGGAACATAGTATCTAAAGATGGAGTTAGGGTTGACCCAGATAGGGTTACAACAATTGATAAAATCCAGATACCCAAGACAATTAAAGGCATCTAGTCATTCTTTGGGTAGATTAACTTTGTTAGAAGATTTATTCCTAATTTTGCAAAGATTACCAAGGCTATATCTAAGATGTTAAAAAGTACGAGTCTATAGCATGGGGAAGTGAAGCAATTCAATCATTCCAAAGCATCAAAGAGGCTATCAAGACTGCCCATGTTTTAAAATCTCCTAATTTTTCTAAACCTTTCGAATTGTTTTCATTTGCTTCATTCCATACAATTGCTACATGCTTATTGCATGAAAATGATGATGGATTTGAACATCCAATTGCCTTCTTTAGCAAGTCTTAATAGGCTGGAGAGTTGAAATATGACATCATGGAGAAGAAGGCTTATGCTTTAGTCAGGGCAGTTAAGAATTTTAGACCTTATCTGGTTGGAGCTCAGATTATATCATATGTGCCATGATGCAGCAATTAAAGACATATTCACTCAACATGAAGTGACTGGAAGGTGATGCAGATAGATAAACAAAATCCAAGAGTTCAACATTGAGATTCAGATTACCAAAATGGTAAGGGGACAAGGTTTGACTAAATTGATGATAGAGTCGAATATGGAGGCATGTCAAGTGAATGTAGTTCAGGACCAAGCTTGTGAAATGCATAAATTAGAATGGTACAAAGATATTGTACATTATTTACAAAATTTGAATTGTCCTACCCATTTAAGTGACAGCCAAAAGAGAACATTAAAACTACATGTTGTCAAATATGTTATTGTCCAAGGTGAGTTGTATTGGAAGAACCCTGATGGTGTGCTGCTCAAGTGTGTAGATGAAAATTAGGCCAAGAATATTTTAACTGATATGCATGAAGGGGTCTGTGGTGGGCATTATACAGCTAGGACTACTACCCATAAGGTTCTCAGATTAGGATACTGGTGGCCAACACTTTTCTCTGATGCGCATAAGATGGTGAGGAAATGTGATTCTTGCAAAAGATTTTCTAGAAAACTTAAGTATGCAGGTACATTACCTCTTAAGACTATAACAGTGAAGGCTCCATTTCAACAATGGGGAATAGACTTCATAGGAGAAATAGCAGAGAAGTCAAGTGGAGGACATAGTTGGATTTTGGTTGCTATAGATTACTTTACCAAGTGTATTGAGGCCATTCCAACTAAGAAAGTTGTAGAGGAAAACTAATGCGTTGTAGACTTAACATAATTCAGAGGTAAACCTATCTGAACAGTCCACTCTATCATTGTACTTCCTACATTAAATTATCAACCAAGGAGTGTAAACTTATGATGGCACCTGCACTATATATGCCTTCAGAGACTCATATTCTCCTAAACTAGCCTATTCAATCCTATTCAGGTAATTCTACTTTGCTGGAATTTACAGAAATGTAAGAACAGTAAGAACATTTACATAACCTAGTGGCTATGGGTACCTTTAGCATAAGCTGTAAATAACTGCTAACGACAGTAAATTGAATAATTAACTCAAAACATTTGAAATTATAAGAGAACTAATGCTAACCTCTGGAGGACTTAAAGTAGACAAAGCATGTACTCATTCATGAATCACAACTACTGGAAATAGCAATCAGGATATTTTACTTAACTCACAATGCAATTTATGAAATAGCAGAGAAATAATTTTAACTAGAAATGCATAAATAAATAACGAAATACGTTAAGTGAAGATCAGTACCTTGAGTGGCCAGCTCAGGGGACTATCTCACTTTACTAGAAATCAAATCTACTTCAGATTCTCACACATTCTAGTAACACATAGTTGTATTCAATTCATATCATAGATAGAATCTTTTCAGATTGTATTCAATAAAACATGTCTGGATCTTCCAACATAGAAAAATAGAGTAACAATTGAGAAACTATAAAATAAAGTAACTTGGAAAAACTAACTTGACATCGAACTCATCCCTCCTAACTTATACAGAAATGGGAGAGTTTTATGTAACTACCAACTACCTTCAACCATCAATCCATTCCTAGATACTAGGATACAAAGTAAGATTGATTTATTAACTCCAACTGAACAGAGGAAGGAGAGTCCTATTCAGATAAGAATCCCTATACAATGGCTCATATACTAAACACATAAGTTGTGATTAGAATCCTAGAACAAGTCTTATTCTTCTGTATTTATTCTTCCATAATGATCACGTTCAACTTTAGTTAGCACTTGACTGTGACTTCCTTTAATGCCCTGTTTTGCAATGTGCTATGAATTCTCCTTTCCTCGATGCCACATACTTGTTGCTACACAGGGGTTAATCTATAGAACATATGCATGCAAATAACCTTCATAATTAAACTATAAAATCTCATCTATATGCATGCATACTCATGTCTAACTCATTCAATTAACAAATATTATCACCATGTTTCATATTGACAGAATAGGTTCAAGGTTTGTAGAATATATAAAAAGACAATATATTATGATGGTAATGTCTTGGAAAAGTATCTGGAATATCATAGGCATAAAGTCTGAAAGCATATAAAAATAACATAAAAGAAGCCAATATTTGAACCCATCAAAAGCCACGAGTAGGGTTGTGCTTGACTTTATTCCTAGAACACATAATAATCAGGTTGGAGTACCAGTGAAATTGGTTACAGACAATGCCATGTGCTTCAGGTCTGGTGAGTTTGTAGATTTCTGTAATAGTTATGGAATCAGTTTATCTCATGCATCACCATATCATCCTCAAGGAAATGGTCAAGCAGAATCTAGTAACAAAAACTTCTCATGAAGATAATTAAGAGAATGTTTGATAAGAACAAAAGAGCATGGGACTCCAAATTGAAGTTGGCACTATGGGCTGATAGGGCAACAGTAAAATAGGTAATTGGTAAGTCTCCCTTTGAGTTAGTATACAGTATAGAGGCAAGGTTGCCAATGAATAATCTCTTGCCAGTGTACAAGTTTATAGAAGAAAGTGGTGAGGATATGGAAGATCCAATAGTTGAGAGAGTGAATCAATTGATTACACTAGATGAAGCTAGGAGAGAAGCACATAAGACCAATATCAAGAAACAATAGAAAGTGAAATATTTGTTCGATAAGAGGACTTTAGAGTGAAAATTTCCATATGAATGAATTGGTTCTTGTGTGGAATGTCAGGAATTAGGATAAGGGCAAACATGACAAATTTGAACCATTATGGGTAGGCCCTTATCTAATAAGTAATACTCATGGAGAGGATTCTTATTTTCTCCAAGGACTAGACGGTGAATTTCAAGAGTTGCCTATGCATGGACAATTCCTGAAACATTACTTTTTATAAGTAAGTTCTTCTCTATGCACACTATAAAATAGGATGTTTATAGGTTGTAAATAATGTATATTTTTGTATAGTTCGTTCTTTTTGGTTTTGGTTTGGTTTGCTCCCAGAAGTCCAGTGGTTCTCATTGCAACCTGAAAGCTTGCATGTCCCTAGTCAGAGCCAATGGTGGCACCTGCTCAGGGTTAGGGTTTCGAGTCAAAATTTTCATGTCCTTATTCCTAAAAAACACTAAAACCCCTAAGGTTTTAATCCCATGGTTCATCCCTTGCTTTATCTTTTAATTCCCTGTTGACCACCTCTAATAGGCCCCCGGTCATTTAAGTTATAACTTGAAGCCTTTGTATTCGTTAGGTGACCAGCCCTATGTCCTAGTCTTACCCTTTCTAGCCCGTGAAATATTAAATCTATGTCCTAAGTCTTCGTAAGGTTTATAAAGTGTTGTGTAATAATATTTCGCAGCGTCACGGAGCATTTAAGGTGACGTCATCATCCCTCTGCAGGGCTGGGACAAGGTGACACCTGTCAAGGAATCTAGGCTTGCAGCCCCTTAATCAAAGATCTTGCATCAAGGAATCGTATGCTGCCAGGTGTTGAGGTAAGAAGTGATCTGTAGGGAAGTTCAAATCTGTCGATAGCGCAAGCACATAGGGGAATCTTGTCAGAGATAAAGATCCGCTGCACAGCCGCGATATGGTGACACGTGGCCTCATCTGAATAAAGAAATGAAAGTATATGAAAAGAGGACACGCAGAGGCTTTATTGCACTCATGCAAGGCAAGTTGATGGTGGGCCATTTTCGACTATGACGTCGTGAAATGGAGCCATGTGTCCCCATCAGACAAAAGGTAATGCCGTCAGCAGAGGAAGTACATCTGACTTGTCTTGTTCCTATTGGTCGAAGACTTTTCAATGACAAAGATTTAGATTTTCAAATCTGGCGGGTGAATGGCGGCCATGGATTTCACGAGAAAAAATTTAGATCAATGGCCCAGGTTTAAACTTTTTATGAAGAACGTTGTGGGTGCCCTGTGACATGAATTTAAGTTAAGGCTGAAGCTACTTCTATTAATGCCTCAGAACCTATGCTACGAAGCTTCAAAAGGAAGAAAATTAGGGCTTTCTACATCATTTCCACAACATGAACAGAGTCCAGATGCGCAGTAGGTTTTGAGGCGAGTAAAAGAAGGAATTTCAAGCTTCTGCAGGCTTAAAACTAGTAAGTTTACTCTGTTCAACTGTGCTCAGTAGATTTTTTAAGTTGATTTCTTGATTGAAAGACTAGAAAATTGTTGAAATAAGAAGCCCTAGTTTGGTTGAGCGTGTCTATAACAATGAGTCAAACTAGTTAGGCCTCCACATCAAAACATAGTTTGGATGAGGACCTCATGGTCCAATTCCTAGGGTCTATTAGGCATGCTTTGAATCTGCATGGTCCTAACGGGCCAGATGACAAATTCCTAGATTTCTACTACAATTGTAGGGATGCCCAATTGCCTGTGCTGGGTTGGGTTCTATTTAAGCATTGGCATCATAGGATGGACTTCAAAGTCCTGGTCTGCAATGCTTGGCAATTGGATTTGTCCAAGCTAGTTTGCCCTAACATATTCCCAAGCCTAGACTTGGTGAGGGCCATTGTACAGAGGTATGATCCTCAAACAAGATCAGTCTTGGTAGGAAATGGCACAGTGATAATCAAATTTACAAAGGCCTACATCTCCAGTGTTTTCAACTTAAATCCTTAATGGCATTACCCTACAATTCTTGGTTGAGAAAATATGGAAGACCCAAGGTGACAAATAACATGAGGAAAACACAAAATAGATGCTTATACTTTCAAGTCTCCACATTCTCCTTTCTCCTTGATAAGGCAGAGGAGATTAAAGCACCCAATTCAACTCCTAGGTTTACCCAAGGATAAATTGTATGTGGATTCCTCTATTAAATCAACTCAACATGGATTTAGCAAGGATTTTGGTTAGCAAGTGGGTGGAGAGTTTAGCATAATGTGGATGCAAATGAGATGAGATGAAAATGGCTTGGATTGAGCTTGTATTTATAGGCATTTTGGAGAGGATTTTAGATCAAGGGTTGAGATTCAAAGTTAATATCCAAGCAGGGATTTTTTTAGTGGCGAATCTTCGCCAATTGGTGAATAGTTCATTTCTGCAAATGAGGAATTAGTGAATACATTACCATTGGCAGGGGGCCAATTCGCTTGGTTTTTACGGATTTTTGGTCAAATGTGTGTCAATTCGCCACCCAATTAATTTTTGAGTCATTTATAGTTAGTATTTTCTTCACGGTATTCTATGCGGTTGTAACGGTGATTCACCTAGAATTTCGGAGGCATGTTTTAATTCACCCACATATTTGCCAATATCATTAAACGGTGGACATGCACGAGGACCCAATTCACCAATATCATTAAACGGTTGACATACACGAGGACCAATTTTGCCAGTATAATTAAACGGTTCACATGTATGAGGACCAACTTCGCCAATACCATTATAACTCCATGCTAATTGTAGGGCCATATTTGCCTAGAAAATTGCTATATATGTGTTTGATGGAGGTCCATTTCGCCTAACATTTATATGTGTCCTAGTAATAGTATGCGGGAATTGCCATATTATTATAATACCATTTGAAAATCCCGCGTTATTCACCAAATATGCATTGATATAAATGCATTTGAAACTCTAATTAATCCTTTACACATTTTGTTCAACTCAGCTCTCGAATCCTCGATTCATTTCGGATCATAGAGAAGTTATAGCTACAAGCATTGGCGAGTCACTGAAAGGTAAGTGATCATTTCTTTACAAGTTTATTGTGTAATAATATAAGATTCATGTTGATTATTTATGTCTTTGTTACAGATGATATTGATTGAGTAGGAAATAGGACTAGGGAGATATCTTAATCTAGGACCCAGGGATCTATATTCTATCATCTATGATTGCATCTTGAACAAAATGACATTATTTCTATACCTTTTAATTCATGAGAGATGTCGAGCAAGAAGTTTTTTGAGGGTGGTGAAGGGACTCAAGGGAGGTCAAGGCCATCAAAACGGAGAAACAATAACATAAAGTCATACTTTGGAAATGTTGGTGGTCCATCAGATGTAGGTACAACATCAGAACCTATACCATCTATTGACTTGCATCACAATGGCACGGATGATATTTCAGGGAATACCCAATGTAGTAGGAATGATGACAATGCCACAGATGATATTCCAGGGAATACCCAATGTACTGGGAATGATGAGAATGCCACAGATGAGGTTCCAGGGAATACCCAATGTACCAGGAATGATGAGAATGGCACATATGATGTTCCAGGAAATACCCAATGTACTGGGAATGATGAGAATGGCACATATGATGTTCAAGGGAATACCCAAGGTAGCCGGAATGATGACAATTCCACAGATAATGTTCCAAGAACAAATGATAATGAAACTAATGAAGTTATATAAATCAATGAAGATGAAGATCCTGCAAGTGCACGCAAGGGGAAAATAAAAGCCAAATCAAAAAAGGGGCGTGGCTGGGAAATGTCAAGGAGTTTTCAGATTGATTGGGTGTCAAAATTCCAATTCATTGAACCAGTGGAGAATAAAAACAAAGATGAACCTCCCACAGAATGCAAGTGTAAGATTTGCAGTTGGAAATATCATAGGGAGAAGAGGTTGCAGTTAAAACTTGACACCATGGAAAAACATATTGGCAAAGTTTATGAAAAACAAATCATAGATGGACAAGAAAAATTAGTGATAAGATGGAAAATGAAGGAAGAATATCTTCATGTAAAGAATGCCCTCGAATATGAAGCGCATTTGCAAAGAAAGGCGAAGATTCATGTAGGTGGAGGTTTAATTGAAGCTCAATTTGGAAAGATGATGGGAGAATTACAAATGGAAAAAAGTGTTCAGTTGCATGTTGTTTTTCATATTTTGAGTAGAGGGCGTCCTATGACAGACTACCCTGAATATAATAGTTTATTATATTTTATGGGCGTTCCTAATTTTCCCAACACACACTAGTCAATAAACAGTGGATGGGAATGGGCAAGTTCTCTTGCTGAGGTGGAAAAAGGTGATTTACATGAAAAAATAAAAGAGTCAACTTTTATTGCATTATCTCTAGATGAAGTTACAGCAATAGATAATACTTCCTGGGTATGTATGAATGTGTATACTGTGGCAAATCATGTCCGCCAACCTAATCTACTCTTTGTTTATAAAATGAAGGAGAATTCAACATCACAAAATCTATTTGAGATGGTTAAGAAATCTTTGAATGAAATTGGAGGTATGGATGACTACACAATTGCTAGAAAGTTGGTGTGTGTAGGGCGAGGTGGATGGAGCTTCAGTAATGCAAGGTCATAGGAATGGTCTGTGTGTGAAGCTACAAACTTCTATTTCACCATACATGATTGGAATTCACTACATGGCCCACAGAATGAATTTAGCATTTAAAATTGTGAGCAAGTTTCCTGTAGTATCAAAAGTTGAAGATCTAGTCCGCGAGCTCTACTCATACTTCTACCGAAGTCCCAAAAGGTTTTTAGAATTTCAACATTTTGCTAAGAGAATAACTGCAGGAAACAAGCTTCTTAAGGATGTTGATACCAAATGGATCTCCTTGCTTGAACCAACTAAATGAGTTTTTGCAGAACAATAATCCTTGATTGGTTTAATGTACGAACATCACTTCATAGTTGACAGGGCTCCTAACCTCTTACATAGGTTAAGTGACATAGAGACACTCCTTGTTTTAGCTGGTATTCTTCCCATGCTGGAGGAAATGAACATGCTTATGAAAAAAGCCCAAGAAAGGACTATGTATATTTCTAAATATACTAGACTGCGTAGAATGATATGCATGACCCTCGATAATCTATATATATCAAGCCAGTCCTTCATAAGTCCAGAATTTAGCAGCTAGCATTTGATAAAAAAATGTGACCAATAGTGCTAAATTTTTACTGTTTAATGATAGTGGGGAGTTATGTGTCTCTATAAAGGGATTTGAGATACCATTTTACTATTTAAACAAGGTCAAGCGCACTATCAAAGAAGAACCTATTTCAAGGGAAGTTTTTGACAAGATTGTTAATTCTGTAAGTACTTCTTCAAAGAATATTGTGAAATCTCTTTCCTCAGAGATTAGAGATCGATTCCCTCATGATGAACTTCTTGAAGCCATGTCTATAGTGTATCCTCAATATTGGGTCAACTGTGAGCCAACTGATTTTCACAACAAGATAAAGACCTTAACAAATCATTTTTGCAAAAGTATAGAATTCAATGGACAAGTAATAGAAGGAATTTTAAATCAAACTAAGCTCATTGATCAATCAGGTCAATTTCTAATTTCAATGAGGAAATAGTTTAAACTCATGGAGGCTCCCCACCAACATGGATCGATAACAAAGCTTTGGGCAACCTTAAGTCAAAGCGAAATATTGCATGATGCATTATTAGAAATTTTCAAGCTTGCTAATTTATGTCAAACCATGATATTGGGGTCAATGGAGGATGAGAGTGTTTTCAGTGCATTGGGGTTCTTGAAATCAAAGATAAGAAATAAACTTGACAAGAATTTGGAAAATTGATTGAGGATGTATACAACTAGACATGATATCCAGAGTTTTCCTTTTGATAGGGCACTCGCAATCTGGAGGTCCTCATGTGAAAGAAGAGGGTTGTACAACACTTCAAACAATAATAGCATACAGTACAATGACATGATGAATACCAGTGCCACATGTAGTGGTAGTGGTGTTGATGAGACGCTCTTAAGTGGAAATATGGAGATAGAAGAAACTAAAGAACATGATCAGGATGATTTTGGATATCATGGTTAGAGGGAGGATCAGGAGAATCTGATTGATGAGATGATTTGGCAATTTGAAGGGATTTAGAAGCTACTAGGTATTTATACTGTATTACATGTTCCAAACTCCAAAATGTTGTTGATGGCATTTTATTTCAATTTGTCTATCTGTGATGTACATTTTTTATTTTCAATCAAAAAAATTAATATTTTCATTTATTATTGTGTGATTCTGATAATTTGTACAAGCATTTAACTAAATGTGAAGTAATTTTTCTTCTCTATAACCACAGTAGTGTTTCATTTGTTTTCCTTTATTGCATTGTGATGTTTTTTTTAAATTCCCAAGCTCAAGTTCTTGTAAACTATAGAATAATGCGTTGCATTACCATACTTTGATCAGTTCCTAAACCAACTCTACTTAAGAATCCTTGTAATCACTCAGAACACTCAATATCTTCTTAAAGCATTAAATTTACTTTGAGTAAAACCAATAAGATAAATATTCAAGCACTAAATTTAGGTTCCTCGGTCATAGCATTTTATCAATTTTAAAATAGCAGACCCCAGCAGTTTGTGCCACTATGTCCAGCAGAACATCCTGGTGGGGCTTCCTTAGGTTTTAGGACTTCTGGTTCGCTTGGTTTCATCTATTTGAATCCCTAAAATTCTAAGTGTTTATGCTTTGTGCTTCCTTTGTGGTTTTTCTTCTTTCCCTCTATTAATTGTTTGTCGAAGGTTACGGTTCACTTAAGTCACAACTTAATGTCTTCACACTTGTGAGTTGACCAGCCCCTAATCCTAGCCTTAGCTACTGTCGCCCGTAAAAATCAAAGCCTTAAGTCTTAGGTTAAAGCTTAATAAAGAACATTTCGCAGCTTTGCAACGCCTTTTTCATGACGTCACACACCCCCCCGTGATGATGCGCAATGACTACCATCTGTCAACTGATTATGGGCTTAAAGCCCCCTACTGAAGATCCTTTATCGACGAACCAGCTACTGCCAACTGTCACCCGGAAGATTTGACTAGCCAGAATTTTGTCACCCTAATTCCCTAAGTCATGCATTCTATTTCTATGTTAACCGTTTGCAGTAGGTTTCTGGTCCCTTAAGTCATAACCTTAAGCCTTTGTATCCGTTAGGTGACCAACATTCTAAGTCTTAACGCCAATGGCCATGAAAAATTAAATCAAATGTCCTAAGTCTTCCCGTAAGTCCTAAGGTTTAATGAAGGGTAAAAATTGCAACGTCGCATGGCATCTTTGATGACATCACCACCCCGCTGCATGGCTGTGATAGGTTGACACCTGTTTGAGATTTTATGCTTACATAGTATTCCATTAGGAGTCTTGCCTTTGCCAATCGTTTGTTGCCAGTTGTCGATATGATAGTGGTCCATGGAAGAACTTTTTATCTAATGTTTGGCATCCATCGCAAAGGTATCTCTCTGAGGGGAACATTCACTACACTGTTGCGAGATGGTGACATGCGACACTCCTCTATTAAAGAATTGAAAAGTAAGTGGAAGGTGGGCACATGGGGGCTTAATCACATTGTCGCATGGTAGGTAAGTGGTGGGTCGTTTCCGGCTACAAGGCCCCACGTGTTCGGTCCAGACAAAAAGGTGATGTGATCTGCAGAGAGGGTATAGCTGATTTGGCCTATTCTGATTGGTCAAGGACTTTTCAAAGGTGGTGATGAATATTTTCAAATCTAGTCATGTGATCTCAGCCGTCGATTGCAGAACATAAGGAAAGGATCAACGGCCCCATTTCAAATTTGCTACAAATGAGGATTTTCAAGTGTCTGTGGCACAAACTGAGTAATGGCCATCACGGCCACCATTAATACAACAAATGGCAAGAAATCCAACATTATAAGGGCATAATTTAGGGCATTCTTTATCATTTTTGAGAGCACAATTGCATTTCTAGCGAAAGGAGCTTCAAAATGAGAAAGTTGATGTGATTCCAAGCCTCTGTTAGCGTAAAAAACAAGTAAGTGGCTTCTATTCCTCCGTGTCTCATAAATTCAGCTATCCATTCATTTCAAAGTGTTAAGAAGTAATTTATAGTTGCAAAAGCCCTAGGTTAATTGCATAAACACAGTTTAGAAGGATGAGTCAGTCTAGTCAACCTTCCACCTCAAAACGTAGTCTAGACGAAGACCTCATGATCCAATGTCCCAGGTCATTAAGGAAAGCTGCAACAGGGCTAGGAAAAGTAGGAAAAATGATAAAATCTATGACCTGTGTGTGAACTATAGAGATGCTAGGATACTTGTATCAGCGTGGAGCCTATTTGAGCATTGACATAACAGAGAAGACTATAGAGCCCCTATTTGCCATGCCTGGAATTAATTTGGCCAAGTTGATTTGCTCCAATGTCTTTGTCAATCCAGACCTAGTCAGAGCAATTGCAAGTAGATATGACCCAAAAACTAGGTTTGTTCTGTCTGGAAATGGTTTTGTCATAATTAGATTCAAAAAAGCCTATATTTCAACTATGTTCAATTTAGACCTTGCTACCAGTATCCCTATTGACTTGAATATCTTTAGAGAAAAGTATAAGATTGTCAAATATGCATATAGATCATCCAATCTAACCAAGCATAGACCAAGGGGAGTTGATGGAGGTCTGGTAAAAATTTCTGACAGAGAAGAGGAGCCCTTCCATTGTAAATTGTTCATGGAATATTTTGTCAAAACTTACCACAGTTTATGCCATGTGCTTGGGATGGATGCAGCTGCCAAAATGTTAGTATCCTTGATGATGATGGTAGTTTACATTTAAGATCTTGGAACCAAACATCCATATGACTATGCGGGTTACTTGGCTGAGAAAATGCACAAGCAAATGGTGACAATAAAAAAGAACCTATATACTGTAGGTCCCCATGTGGAATTCACATGGTATTCTTTGATGTACCACATGATCCTATTCTCTGTCAGGCTACTGGCATAAAGATTTACATGTGAGGATGACAGATGAACAAGGCAACATGATGCCAGTGCAAATGTGGACTTGCATGCTTGACATTCATTTTAAGGATGCTAGTTATGTTGTTTTTGAGGAGCATTTTGTAAGGAAGGTCTTAGGTTTCTTGGAACCTGAGGGGGACAGAATACCTAAAGAAGTTAAGGATTTCTTGAGACCTTTGGAAAGAGACCCACACTTGAACATAACACAACTGGGGAGATTGGTTTCTGCATGCAAATACCACTTGCATTAGGATTTATGGGTGTGAGGCTCTACCTTACACTTTGCCTAAGTTTGTGCCCAAGAGGCTTGCCTTCATGGAAATCATAGGGCAATTAAATGAAGCTGACAAGGAGCATTTTAGAAAGCACAAGAAGGGGTCACTCATCCCTACTTCATTGAAGCTTAGTGATTTTATAACAATTGATAAGAATGGATTAGATCAGATTGGCTCCATGCTTCAGTGTTACATGATGGATATGAAGCAAGTGAGAGCATTTGACCCTAAGGGTTTTATTGACAAAACAAGGTTGAAGTTCAGTAGGCCTGGTTACCCCCACCGAGTCCTCTTGGATGAAGATATATTAAGAAATTGTCAGTTAATACAGGAGATATATCTTTTGAGAAATAAATGGAATGTAGTGATGGAGGGAGAGAGGATGAAGAGAAATGTCAATGTTGCATACCCTGGGGCTTTTGTTGAAGTGCAAGATTCCATAAGGCGAATTGAGATGATCTTTGCCAAGGCAGAGGAACTAATAGCTAGTGCACCTACAGGTGAGGAGAGGCCATCTTACCAACCAAGCAGTTCTAGGGGTAAGTATGTAAGAGAAGAAGAATCCCCTGATTCCCCTGCTCCAAAGAGAGCAAAAATCATTGACCTTGAGGCAGAGGTGGAGACAAAAGTTGTGGAATAGATGGAAGAAGTAGTAGAAGAACAAATTTAGGAGCCTCCTCATCAGGTGAGTTCCCCATTAAGGATAAGGCCATACTCTTCACTAGATAATAGGTTGACAAGGTCAACAATTAACAATGAAGTTGATACAGAAGATGTGAGAGTACTGGCATGTAACCAATTTATTGCAGATGATGCATTTGTCAGTACACCTGAATTTAGGTCATTCATGTTGAGGACAAAGAATGAAGAATTTCAAAGGAGAATGGAGGAAGCAAAGAGTGGTGCTGACCCCTCTGAGTATGATACTATTACTCAAAGGGTTTTGAGTGAGGTTAATAAGGATATTAGGGCAATAACCCCAGAGGAGGGTAGGGCTCTTGTAGCCAGAAACAACATCCTACTACTACCATACTGGACTCTATCAGATGTAATTGCATTTGATACCATAACAAGAGATGACTCTGATATGATAGAGGAACAAGTCAGCAAAGCTTTGCAAGGTGCAGCATTTGACCCAAGGTTTGAAAACTTGGCAATTTGGGCATTGGCCCCCAGTGATAAGAAACCAAAATTTGGTTTGGAGGAACTGACTAGCAATGTCATAATTAGAAGGGTGTCAGACACCCCTGCCCCTCAAGCTGCCAGTCTAAATGTGCAAACGGCACAATTTCCTGAGGCATTGACAATTAAATTGTAGAAAGACTATAATGAAATGTTGGAGAAAAATGCAGTGGCCATGGCCAGGTTGAGAAAATATGAAGGGCAACCACAATTAGAGCCTGGTCCATCTCAAACTCCCCCTATCATTCAGACTGCAGAGTCACTTCCAGTTGACACACAACCCCTCCTTTTAGAAATAAGAGAATTGAAGGAGGATAACAAAAAATTGAAAGAAGAAAAGGAGAACAAAGTAAAGGACATGGTCACCAATTTCATCAAAAACAGAGTGACCAAAATCTTGGCCAGAGTGGAGGAGACCTGGAGGTCTTACTCACAATTAAGGATAGCCTATAAGAAGCATGAATCTGATAAGCAAAGACTATTAAGTGTAAAATCTAAGTGGCTACCAAGAACTATAGAGTCAGAGGTTTTTGTAGGTGTTCTAGATTTGATACAAATGCACCTCCTGAGCTGAAATTGGTGTTAGATATACTAAAACATTTTGAGGATGTGGCCAGTTTTTAATTGAGATTGGATATAGTTTTGAGGGAAAAGATGCAGACAATAGAAAAGATGGACACTAAATGGTTACCACATATTTTGGAAGCTAGTGGGAAGGCTAAGGACTTGGATAAGTGGAAGAGAGAAATAATGGATAATGGTCATCAATTAATTCCCGCTTGTTGTGATGAAGGCGATCCAACCATGCAGGTGCTGAGTTTATCACTTAACAAGCTGCATGTGGTTGAAATAACTTTTGAGATATCCTGTAAGAATGTAAAGACTAATTTGGATGCCAAGTATGTCAATCATAATGGCAAGATCGCAAAGGTTATCTCATTCCCCTGGCCACTTGAAAAGACATACAGTGAATGGAAGGACAAGTATGGGTCACAAGATTGAACAGGCCAACCACCTTTTCCCCAGCATTAACGAGGTAGATCTTTAGGCAGCTACACGTCTCCCAAAGTCCATCTACTCCTCTTTTCTTCTCTCAAATGAAATTAATGTTCTCAACGCCATGTTGGCGGTGCATTGTATCCATAACCTATTTGAAATGATAATGTTATCAATGTTGAGTACACGTTCTTGGTCTATAAAAGAACTATGTTACTCATTCTTGTGTGGTTGGAAGATTTTTGAAATTTTGAGAAGTAAATAAGATACAAGTACTACTTTGTAATGTTGTTGGAAGATTGGGGAAGTTTTGAACAGTGAAATATAATACAATTCTGATAGGTTTCCCATATTTCTAGAGTTGTAAGTTTCAGTTTCTTGCATGTTGCATGATTTTTCATGAGCATTTTATCAGTTGTAGATTGAAATATATGAATAATGTTGTAGCATATTATATTATTAATATACACCATTAGCAAATATTTAATATGAAGTGGACAATTAAATAATACAGATAATTTCAACACATAAAAGGATTTCAGTGTTATATTGATTTTCAAATGAACATTGAAGGTCTGAAGGAAATTAGAATACATTGAAGACTAAAGTATTACATTTACAATGTACAATAACTTGCTCAAAACTAACTCTGCACAATGCTCTGTTGGGACTTGGAAACACATGTTTTTTATTAGATAAGCAGCAAGCCAAGGGTGTTGAACCCATTACAAAGCAGCCCCTAGGGCAGTCCAGATAGACAACAAAAAGAATGGATGCCAAAAAACCAAAGATATTAGTCCAACAACCTAGTCATTCTCGTATTGATGTCATTGGAAACACATGTTACTAAATCATTTTATCAGCTTTTGTAGAGTTCTCCACTCTTCATCTGATGGAAGTGTAATTTTTCTTAACCCATGGTTACTGAGTTGTAACTGTGATAATATTTTATAACTGATATTGTTACTTGACTTGAATGTATCACTCAAAGTTGCATTCAAGGTTATCAGTGGTACGATGGAATCCATAAAAAGTGCCTCATCAAGATTTTGAGGAAATTGGTCCTTGTCAAAGTTCATTTTATCCTCCATCTTCTTTTTGAAAGGATCCTTTCCAATGTATCAGTATGATGGGTCAAAACACACTGGTAAACCAAGCTTTTTGAAGTGTTCTACATTTGTTTATAGTTGCTTTGTCAATAATGCAGCTTGTACCAAAAGTTCCTGTGCTTGTTCTAGCTTCGTACATTTTTCAATGATAGTTGAGGCCTTTATTGTGGCATCAATACGGTTCTGAATTTCTTTGGATTTCAATTCTTCACCACTAGCTATGTAGATTGATTGCAAAATTTTGTTTGCATTTGACTGTCTTAAAGTTGCCATGTCTCCATTTTCAGCAATGTATTGTTTGAGTGTATTACTACATAATACTAGATCATCAATGAATTCAAACATTTTAGACAAATCATCAATCCTCTTCATTATTTTCTCCCAAATGTTACTTTTTATATAAACTATTGTGTTTCTATATAATTCAGATACTTTGTTTTGGTAGGATTTTATTTCATTTTCTGCATTCTTCAGTTTTTTCTGCAAATTTTTAGAGAATTTTTTCTCTCTCTCTCCACATTTTCTTGCCACATATGTCCTACTTTTTTTGATTTCTCTAGTTTGGTATTGGCTTCAATCAAGGATTGTTCTAATTTTTCTAAATTGGCTATTTGAATATCATAATTTTTTTTATTTTCACTTAACATTTCCTTCAGTTTATTCACTTCCTCCTCTGTCTGTTTATTCACTTCACTTGTAGATGTAGAGTCAGAGTTTTTTATCATTTTCTCTAATTCTTTGGTCTTGTTCTTTGCTCCTTTCCTCTTGGCTTTTTCACTTGCTATGTCTACCTGTAACTTTCCTATAAGAGTCTCCAACTTGTTATGTAAATCACAAAGTCAAATGAAAAAGAGCAATATGAATGGAATTAACATCACTGAATATATTTTCCTTCTATTGTAACTCAATTACTAGAACATGTGACCTGTCTATCTTACAACTCTAATTTGTAGACAATAAATTCAACAAGGTTACTAGGAAATTAAAAATAATCATACCTTTTTTTTCTCTCTCTTGCTTTAGCAATGATGTGTACACCACTTCGTTTTTCTTTTTTGATACATTAATTTTGTCAGAATTTTTCATTCCAGAAAAATCCACTTGGATGGTGCTCACCTCATAGTCAGATCATTGCATCTGGTCCTCTGGTTTATCTTGAACTTTGGGTACAATAATCATGTAATCCATTTTTTTGTTTTTCAGGTCAAATGTAGTCAATACCATGGTTGTTGCAGGCTCTGAAGTTGCATTAGTCTCTATCTCTAGCACTTGCTTCTTGTGACTTTTAGATAATTTTGCTCTCTTTTCAAACTCAGCTTTGTAATCACAATTTGTGACACTTAACATAACTTTGAATGGAGAAGGAGTAGTTGTAGTGTTGGCAGCATCTCTAATTAATTGTGGCTAAGTATTAGCCATTCTTGTCCTAGTCACACTAACGATAGGAGGGGGGTGCCTTCTGGAAACAACTGCTTTGATGTGGATGTGGAATCAAAACCTTCCATAACCTTCTGCTTCTTAGTCTTCACAAGGCCTTGCTCTTTAAGTTTGTCTATAGTTTCATTTAATGTTGTTGCATCTCTTGCTAACCACTACTACTACTAATACCTGTAACATTGCCAGATTTGTCACCAGTAGCACTAGAATGTCCACCATCTCCTGCAAGAAAAGAATGAGAAACATGTAGATCAAAAGACCCTTGTGGTACTGTTAGTGATTGAATCTCACTCTGAGGATTTGAAGTTGGAACAAATCTGATCTCCTGATCTGTATGTGTATGCCCTTTGTCTTGTTCATCACCTCCAATGTCGAGTAGAAGATCATTAGGTTTTCTAGGGAATACCTCTGGTACCATCCAAATGCCTTCTCTTGTGGGCCCCAAACCACCACCTTCATAACCCAATTTTTTGACTATTGATGCCCCTTTAGTATATGTAAATGTCTTGTGGTCTCACTCATACGAGGTTTGAATACATATGCACTAAGATCTTTGGGTTGGTCTTCATCCTCATCATCACTTTCAACATTAGTTGCTTGAGCTTCAGAGGGATGCTCTTTATCCCACAATTTGTTGAACTCTTCATCTTCTAAGATGTCTTCGAGATCTGCAGTAGCTTTTGGATCACCAAGATCCTTCCTCATAGACCAAAAGGCAGAAATTTTTTATTGTGACCAATGTTCCTCTGTACAAACTTTTTTTAAAGTCTCTAGAATTTTTGTACTCTTAGATAGTTCAACAGCTTTTGTATAGAAATTGTTGAATCTCTTGTTTGCCAGTGCATCTCTTTGTGTTTGTGGAATTGGATGCAATCCCATTATTTCTGATGACAATTTTTCAAAAGAAATACCTCTTTGAGTAGTAGTTTCTTCCATGACTTTTCTCACCTCCTCCAAAGAATTCTTGTTTTTCAACATTTCTAGTAGGGGCTTACTTTCATGTTGAATTCTACTTGGAGCATTCCTATTGGCCACAAGCCTTGTATTAATCACATCACATGGGTCATACTACCAATGAGAGTCAACATCAAATTTAAAAAGTTGTAAAATTTCATGTGCCACAGTGAATGCTTTTCTCTTGAATGTGAACCCTCCACATGAAAAAGGTAAGGAAGGAAATATGCTCTTCTTTTTGCTAACTAACAAAGTGCAATAGATCTATACTCTCCATCTGTCGTATGTATTTCAATGGAAAAATCCTCTTTGTCACATGTATTGGAAGTTTGTGGGGATTTACTCCCGATCCATAAAATCCTAGGACAGTATATTCCTCCATGAAGTACCAGTCAGCCAATTGTATTTCTTTTCCCAGTTGAATGCAATTTCTACAAGACTCGAGCAATCTAGCCATTGGAATATTTGTAATGGTTTCAAACAATGGAGCCAAAAAGTAGTCCACAAAATGATTGTAGTTCTTTTGATTATGGTACATCTTTATCTTATGGGTCCAATCCAGTAGTCTATTTTTATCTTGCCGACGCTGAATTTGAAGCTTGTTGTCCTGAAACATCCCAGCAAACTGCATTAGAAAAAAATAGCACAAGTAGGTTGTGAACCTAAATGTCTTTCTGTTGGCACTGGGAGTGGGAGGTTCACTTTGGCTTCGTTTAATCATTAAAAACTGACAATGCATAGATTTTGCAATGTGCTCAAGAAATGTGTATTTAGTAGGTGGCATGAATTGATGGATATTGTATACCATTTCAAGGAGGATTACATCCACTTCACTATTATTTTCCAATACAAGGCAAAACACTAGCATGGAAACAATATCCTGGACCCATGATCTAAAAATATCAATTTTATAAGGAGGCTTATGATTCTGATTGAGTTGGACACCATCCACTGTTAGAGATTTGATAAATCTTTTTTTGTTATTTTCACTAACTACTTCATAAGTATTAGCAAGTTTTTCTAGGTTTATGCAGACTACTCCACATTCTTCAGCAATAAAACCCAACAATTTGCCAAATGTTCTCCATTAATGGGAAGAATTATTTCCTGGCTATCTTTTTTAACTATTGCTTTTCTTTTTTCATCATAATTCTGCGCATAGACCATGATAAATTTAGGGCAAGGGAAAACCTCAGGTAACATCAAGCATCCCAATCCAACCACCCATGGTGCAGTCATCCCATTCATTGGTATTTGTTTTTTTGGGTCAGGTTGCGTAGCTTGCGCTTGACGTACCTTATTTTCCAATGAAAACTTAAGTACTGAGGTAAACCTTCCAAAAATTATAGGGTCATAAATATCATGGTATTCATCTGTAAAACCTAGGGTTTTAAGCAATCCGGCATAGTCTATTTTTTCTTTTTCTTTGGTTTTCCCAATTTTTGGTCTGGTAGTGCTAGTAGACATGCTTGTAAACACTCAACCCTAAACCCAAAGATTGAGAAAACTGAAGTCTCAAGGACAATAGTAATAGGAATTAAGTATTTATGTATTTCACTTACCCAGAAAAGATGAATACAAAGACTAGCACTGAGTGAATCCGTGCCATTGCACAACCGATATTAAAATTTTTGGTGCACTGCAATCTCCTTGTCACTTGATTCCTTGACCCTCTCACTTCCAAGTAGTATCAATTAAAATTGCTAAATGCTAAGTGCCAATTGTGAAGTAAAGCGAGTGAAATGTGGTAAATTCTTTTATTAAAGTTTAGTACAAGTATGTAGTTTTAGTTGTACACTTGTACTGAGTACTCCCACTTCAAAGTTCAAACAAAATTTAAGGATGGCATGCAAGTCTGTAGATTGAATTAATTATTTAATATAGCACGCACATCGAACGATAGAATTGAAAATTTGAAACTAGTGTATAATCTCAACCGTTGATCTTTGTAAATCTAACGACTCTTGATTGATTCCGGAGGTTTGAGATTGCAAGTCCACCACTTCGGACTTTCATTCTAGAATTCAACTATACCCGTCCATCTGGCATCGAAACATTTCACTAAAGTCTGCAGCTCCTTTAATATTTATATGAAGTTGGGCCCACTTTGATGATATAATAACTAATAGAATAAAATGAACACATTGACATCATTGCATCAATAATAAAGTAGAAATTATATTAATACAAAAAGATTTACACTTGGGAAATTAAATTAATACAAAAATATTTACACTAATACACACGAGAAATTATATTAATACAAAAACCACTCCAGTGGCCAACCCAAGGCCCAGGCTCCAAAAACACACACCACCAGAGAGGCTACCATAGAAATCCCTAGCCCCTTGACTGAGCGACTCCTCAAAAACTTGCCACTCTACCACCCCAGCATAGAAATCACGAAAAAAAGTGGCCCTAGGAACCCGACCACTCCTACGGCCACTACGAGTAGAATTCCCCTACACTCACAGTGGCTTCAAAGTATACAATCCATAGCAAAGTCTCCTTTGTGTCCATTCCAATTACCCGCTAAAGAAAGTGTCTTCCATGAGCCATCCAAATCCTGTGCCTTCCCAGTTATTGTTCATTCATTTTTAGCAGGAATGGCTACCTAGCTATGCCCTCCTGTCCCTCCTGCAGCTTCTCTAGGTCTCTCGGCCATAGGATACCGACCCCCAGTTATGCACAAATCACCACATTTAAGTCATCCAAAAGAATATCTAGAGTGAATACCTCTCGTAGAATCACCAATGCATCCACCTTTGCCTCTCCTAGGTCCAACAAAGAAGCCAGAAAGCATGAGGAAATGTCTGAATTTACCCTATATCTATTCTCGGAGACCAAGAAATCTTTACTGAGGACCATCTTCACTGCCTCAAGGAAGAGTTTGTTTTGCTAGTTACAAATGTCACCAGTCTTTGATTTGTGATACGGCCCAGAAAGGCGACCTGGCGCTTATTGCAGCAAAGCCTTATGGGAGTGTCCATGCTATATTTGAGCAAGCCAGTTGAGCGCCGTTTTGCTGGAGACCTCCAGGATTTAAAGGAAAATCGTTAATGAACCACGCCTCAACTGACAGATGCATTTATTCATTGTCTAGATTTTTTGTAGCGTCAATCTTCGGCTCATGTAAGGATCGACCAACAGCGATTCTCTGAATTTGTCAGAAAAATTAATGCCTAGGAAAAGTATGTTAATCATATAATGTAATTATTATTATTATATAGTCAGACTTAGAATAAAATAAAGGGGCTCAGGGCCGGTAACTTAGAGCAAAGGGGCCAGTAACTCGACGATAACCAAGGGGATTAAAGAACAACTTAAGTTGGGGAAACCAGCTACAAAGGTCAATGATGAATTAGAAGGATAAACCCTAAATGCCTTAGACAATACCAGCCGCAGTGTTATTAATATTGAAAATTTGATTCTTTGAACCATCTATGATTTATATACATTGCAATTTGTCACTGAACTCATGTCAATTTCAAACCGTAATTACTTCTATTTTATTTAGTAAAATTTAACATCACCCTTCAAAAAGATTGGGGAATTACATCTTACATGAACCTCTAACCAACCTCAAAATTCCAAACAAAACTCCTATCCTTCGACCTTCAAACCTTGCTTTGATCCTCCAAAATATTTTTGGTTTCTCTTTTCGACGACGCTTAATGAATATTTCACTGTAGTCCATAATTATCCTATTAGCAGGCAATGGCTCTGTTACAAAGTCAATTATGTCCTCATTCACAATGATAGTCAATGATTTACTATAGAACCTTGCTTTATATGTACAAGAAACCACTAGGTATGGGTAACAATAAGGCCAGTAAAGGAGAATTAAATTGGTTTTCTCGAGGTCACTGGCAATTGAGTTGCAATACCAATTCCATGTATCAATTTGAATTTCTAGTTTCTCACACATGCATGCATAGATTCAACCCACCACCCAGAATAGAAGGCATCATTTGCAAATGTTAAAAGTGTTATTCTTGACATGATTTATTCCACTTGATGAATGCTCGTATTTCTTCATTCTAAGACATGCAAAGCAATAACATCCTGCATAGCCACACACAAGCAAAATTTTCCATCATACTTATGAATATTCTACATCTGTCAACTGAGAACTCTATCACACAGTTAAATTCAAAATCCTGAATGAACACAAAATAAGTACTTGATAACTCACTTTCTTCGCATAGCTACTATAATGAAAGCCATTACTTTGAACTTTTATAGTCTATTGATTCTTCTACTAGTTGAAACTTAGTAATCCAATATAAGGTTGAAACAATAAACACTATCATATATACATTAGATGTACTGCCATGACAAATGGGTAATAAATAACAAGCAACTCCATTTAGTTGCCTTTGTTGTACCATGGAAATTCGCATTGGCTAATCTATGTGGTTTGTCATGAGTCATGACTCACTTGCCATTAATGAACTTAATTGAACATTGGCTAATCTATGTAGTTAAGTGCATTCAATCAAATCAGTCATACCACCACTGACCATTTGATGAACCCTAGAATGAATGATGAACGGTTGTAGTTCAATTCTGGAAGGTAGATCTCCAATGCTACACATTGCTAACAAAATCCTCCAGAATCAACTAGTAGTCGTTAGATATTATTAGATCAACGGTTGACATATATATAAAATATATAATATATTTATGTTGATTATTGTATAAAAGTCAAGGTGGCAGTGCAGCAGAGTGCAAGCCCTCAACTGTACAACTACAAATTTAGGAAATTGGGTGTGTCAGTACTTTTGCCCCAAATAGAACTTATGCCATCAATTTGTGATCATCTGACAATCAAAATCTATTAGAATATTTTCCATTTAATGACATCCACGCTGGAAGTGACTCTTTCCTTTCGTAATAAATAAGGAATGTCGTGAAAAGCACAATTGCACTTTTTTGGGAAGGCAATTTATGCAGCTCAATTATAAATCGTACAACAGTACATGCCGCCAAAATTAATGCAATTTATGGAAACATTTTATTGGTTTTGCAACCCTCGCAGACACATTATTCTGCATTTTCAATTTTTCACTAGTGTGCTTTGGAGGAGCTCTGGATTGCGTCTTCTACAAGTGTTGAACATGAGCTTTCGCAACTAGGATGACTAATTTGTGCTCTTTCTTGCCCATTTCTTATAGTGATAAATTTGAATAATTTAAGTCAACTAGGTGGCAATTGGGAAGAACAATTATTTTTCATGAGTCCAGACTATTTGTTTACCCAAAATCCTTTGGAGATTTATTTGGCACCCTTAGCAATTACAGAAGCTTTTGTTTACTGGTTTCTCAAACAAGTAAAGATGAAGCTTTTGTTTATTGAGATAGATTTAGCTAAGGTGAAGGATACCGAGCTAAGTCATATAGATTTCGACTTGGAGGATTTCTGGGCTCAATTAGAGCAAAACCCTAAGTCACCTATAGCCCAGAAAATCCTAAAAAGTGGGTTAGCTTGTGCTCGGGGTTTCTCACCTATTGTGCCATGTCCAAACCTGGTTGCTGCATGTGCAAATAACTATTATCCTGATATTAAGGGAAAATTTCAAGAGCATGTTGGTTCTTCTTCTGTGCATAAAGAATCAGGAACAGGAGAGCAAGGAACATCCCAGGCTTCTAGAATTCAAAAAACTTCAACTAGTGTGGAGAAACCTCATCACAGAGTTGGTTCACAATCTGGTAGTGGTGGGGATGGAGAGCAACCTAAAGATAATAGGAAACAAAAACTAAAAGGTGTATGTGAACAGGATGGTCAGCCTACATTCGTGAAACCATGAGCAGAGAAACAGTCGGATGCCTTACAATAATTGCAGGTAGATCACATGACTTCTACTGTGTCTCCTTCACCTGGTAATGATTCTTCTATTTATCAACAAATTGCTGATGAGGGTACTTTTATTTTTTGTTCCTTGTTTGAGAATCCAGCCTCCCTCATATCAAATGCAATTCCTGTGCAAGATACTCCTAATCAACCAGAGAGAGTTGTCCTGGGTGCAAGTGAGAGCGGTACAGTTTTGTCTCCCCCTTCCTGGCTAAAGAAAGTTTTTGAGAAAAAGATGAGATATCCCCCAACAACAGACATAAACGTTGACACTATAACTACACCTGAGCCTAAGAAGGCTAAGAGGATGTCTCGGATGGTAACGAATTCTTCCTTAGGGCATAGGATTTTGGAGATTACAAACCTCATCAGGGATAAAAATGAAAATGAAGTCACAGAAGCATATTTCAATATGACCAAGATTGACATGGGTCCTCCTATAGTGGAAGGTGATTTATATCATGCAAAATTCTCTCAACGCATGCTAGCAAAGAGAGATAAAGATCAACAATAGGAGAATGCAAAGCTGCAAGCCCAGGTGAATTCTTTGACATCTTTCATTCAATCTATTTTTAATAGTACTTCTCAATCCTCTGATGCAACTCCTAGTGTTTCTATTGATGGAATGGATCCTAGCATGTTGTAACAAATCATGAGATATCAAACTCTAGGTAAGGCCATCGAGCAATGGGTAGAGCAACTCACTATTGATGGTTTGTTGTACATCGAGGAGGTCATGAAACTATATACCCTCATTTATGATAAAAGGAAAGAGTTAGTTACAGAGTTACGAAATATAAAGAGGGAAGATAGTAATCTACTCACGGTGTCTACAGAGATAAAAGATATGATGGAAATTGATACAAATATTCTTGTAGCTAAAAAAATTTTAAATGATCCAAACAAGAATCATTCTGTGTCTTGGCCAGTGCACTAGAGTGGAAGAGGTCTGTGCTAGGGTATTTTAGTGGACAAATAAGAAGAATTTTGAATCAATGTCACACTGATATGGTTGATCTTAAAAACAATTGTAGTACAATAGATGTAGAGATTTCAGATGAAAGCAGAGAGAACTTCAACTTCCTTGATGTCAAGGAAGTAAAGCAAAATTTTAAGAAGATGCTTACTGAAGAGCTTGTTGGTGCTGACATAGTTAATGGCGAATCACTAGGGAAGCTTGTACATATAGCAATGAATCTTAGACCTTTCAAGCATGAAATTGATGATGTCTATAAGAGACTAACAGATGTAGACAGAATGATAAGTAAGTGGAAACTTCAGGCAAACATTACCTGTGGACCAAGTGACAAGATTTTAAATCCCATCATTACTAGGTACAGGAGGTACAAGGCAAAATTGAGAGCATCAACTCAGGTGGGCTCAACTGCTGCTCAGGATGAAGACCAAACTGCTGCCACATGATGGCATTTCTTATTTTTATGTCATTTCTTTAAACATGCTTTGGATACTCTTGTGGCAAAGACTTATTATTATTTTATGTTTTAAATTGGTTGTCCCCATGAAGCTGTTATTATTTCAAAGACAGTTATTTTATGACAAGTCTATATATACTAAGCATGTCGATGCATTTAGGATCTTTTGGCAAACTTTGTGTTGTTGATAGGGCAATTTTGTGTTACTCTATATTTCAGTTATTTTCAATATATAAATTGTTATTTTCAATATTTGTTAATCTGAATTGTTCCTTCATTGACACTTGTCTCTATTCTGGAGACTTTATGGAGAAAGATGGGTGTGTCAGAACTGCAACCCGGAATAGAACTGATGCCGGTGATCTCTTATACTGACTATCCATCGATCTAAATGTAAATATTTTTTTAAGCTATAAATTCGCCAATTAAATTAGTCATTATAATTTAGCATTTGATATTTTCACCAGCCACATGATTTTTCAAAAAAATTGCCAGCACATTCGCCAAATAATTTATTTTACATTTTTAAATATCTGTATGATTCGCCACCTAATTTATTTTATTTTTTGAAATACAACTATAATTCGCCACCTAATTTATTTATTTTTTTGGAATACAACTATAATTCGCCAAAGAAATTAATTAGTTTTTTTCAAATCTATATACAATTCGCCAGCAAAAAAACCATTGTCGACAAATTTGAAAAACTTCGCCAATGAAATTATTATTTTTTTCAAAAATAGGCATAGATTTGCCAAAAATTTTATGGCCTTGGGCTAGGATTCGCCAGGATTTTATAGGTATTTTTAGGGGCGGGGTTCCTTAAAGTTATCCCTAGATCCAAGGTGGAGATGGCATGATGAGATGGAGGGCTAGATTTTGATCAACAAAAATGGAGGGTTCTTATTATTTTGAAATTTTAAATTCACCTTGGGAAGGCTTTGCATTAATGAGGATTAAGACTTGTGAGTGAATAAAAAATTTATTTATGTGGGAGAAGGTGGAATAAAAAATTGTGCTTTATGGGTGAGTGGGATGACATGTGACACATGCATGTTTTTTGCAAAGACATGTGTGAGCTATTTTTATTAAAAAGAGCTCTTGCCTGGAAGAGGAAAGGTGATGTGGAGACGCATGTGACTCCTTTGAATAAAAAATTGCTTTTTATTCAAAGGGGTGTGGAGAGATGGTTCAATGATGGTTTAGCTTAAGTGATTAACTTAATTAATGAGACTGTAGGAAATTAGTGAGGGGTTTAATTAGTGGTTAAGCTTAATTAATTAAGAGTTTACTTAATTAATTTGGGTCTAGGGGCTAGGTAGGGTGTAGTAGCTAATTAAATAATGTTATTTATTTAATTAAGCTAGGTTTAGGTCATAGACTAGGGGAGATTAATCAAATAAGTATGTTTTATTTGATTAATCTAGGTTAGGGGATGAGGAAAACTAATCAAATAAATATTAGGATGTTTATTTAATTAATTGTGAATGATGTTCTAAGGTATAGTAATAAATTTTAAAGGGTGAAAGTACAAAGTTGTGTCACACTTTCGGTCAACTTATCAACACAAGTGAATTTTAGTATTTATAACTAAAAATCAATTTTGGTCAAACATATGATCTAGTAAGATTCATTCTAGATAAGTTAAATATGTCCACAACTTTTCCAACTAAAATTGTTGGCTAAATGCACAACGCATTCCACGTGAGGAGCACTGATCTGAGTGAGTCCAGGAGTAACAACGGTTGCCTGTAGTTGGACCATGGGTATGTCAACTAACCCTCCTTTGTATTTTCTTAGGTTTCAAGATATTTATGGGGCTCAAAAGTGGTAGGTTAGGAGGTTTAGCGCCTGCGTGCAGCTGTGTGACACATTTGGTCAGTGAATTAGTGTCATAGGCTAGGTTAGTGCAATTGGTTTGGTTAAAGGGGTGTTTGTTTTAGTGCCTGTGGTTGGTGTATTAGTGCTATCAGTTGGATTAGCATTGGGTTTAAAGAGGGTTTAGCACCATCAGCTCAATTGGTGCATGCCCCAGGGTATTAGCGTAATCATCTTGATTAGTGCTTAGGGTGAATGATTTAGCGTAAATGGTTGGTTTAGCACCAAATGGTAAGTGTTTTGGGTTGTCCAAGTGAATTAACACCTGGAGTTAGGGTAATAATGCACTTGTCTTGATTAGCACCAAGGGTATGTGTTGTAGTGCAATTGTCTCACTTAGCACAAAAGGTAAATGGTTTAGTGCCAATGTCTAGATTAGCGCTATAGATTAGTTTGTTAGCACCTCTGACTAGAGTAGTGTTAGGAGTTAATGGAAGCGCCTATGCGTTGTTTTTCAGAAAAGGACTAATTTTTTGGTTTCTTGGGTACATGTTGATCTACTAGCTCTGCAGTCACAAGAGGGGTGACCACCTGTGATGGTATGCAGGGATAGGTTGACTCAGGTGGAGTAGAACTACCTAAGAGCATTGGGGTTATGGTCAATCTCAGAGATGCCTTGGTTGCGAGTGCATCGGGTAATGATAACAGCCTTGGTAGAGCACTGGAGGAGTGAGACCTACTTGTTTTTGCTACTGATGGGTGAGATTACTATCACCTTGGAGGATGTGTGGAGGATCCTATGGATCCCCATTCATGGAGAGCAAGTAGTGTACGATAAAGCGTCAAGTTTGTTGGCACTGCAGTGTGTTTTTTTCCTGGGGTAGGTAGACACAGGTAGATACAGGTGGGAGATGGTGTGGGCAGTGACCCTTAGTAGGCACCTTAGCGATTTTGAGCTATAAATTTGATGACTCATTAGGGGAGTGTTGATGCCAGATCGGTGCTCTTGTGGATTTTCAATGGGATGGGGAGACTACATGGAGTAGATGGTGACACGAGGTGTAGCATATGCATGGGAGCCATGCTTATTGATCGATCTATATCATGACATACACTGGTTTATGTATCTAAGTGGGGCCAGTCTTTGCTATGGTGTGACACTCCTCAACATGTGGGATTGGGACCATATTGCAGTTACGCAGCCAGTTTGTCAACATGAGAGGCCGCAGTTCCATCCTTATGTTTTTTGTTATACCGGCATCCTTTAGCATCAACAGTTGGGGAGTAGAAGATTTTGGAGGCACACTTTTAATGAGGTGACCACAATGACATGGTGGTCGTACATAGGATGTGAGCCATGGATAGATGATGATTATCATCTCCCATTTACTAGGCATTCATAATATTTGATAGGGAGGATTACACACATTTTGGATCGATACCTCCCTGATCAATTTTTGCAACAATTTGGGTTACGACAGGATGTGCCACAGGTGTCTACCATTTTTGCTTAGGTACGGTGGGAGTGTGGTCGGTGGGGAGCTGAGCTAGAGTCAACTATAGTCATCCTAGAGTTTGATGGGCTGGTGGTGATGTATTAGGATTAGGCATTGATAGTGGCAAATGTAGGTACTACACTAGCATATGATGCCTAGTGGGATAGGGCTAGACATGTACGATTGATCATTCCGATAGACCAGCCAGGAGTAGAGGAGAAGGAGGAGTACATTATCGAGACAGATGTAGAGGAGGAGGAGGGAGATGGTGATGGCAACAAAGGAGGAGGCAGAGGTGGTGGTGGCAGAGATAATGATGGAGGTGATGATGGTGGTGGGGGTGGTAGAGTAGGTATTCCTCTTCTGGCAGCAGTTCCAGTAGGAGCAGCAGGGGTAGGGCCATCTAGTACATGTCCTTCTAGTTCTAGTTTAGGTTCTAGGCATCGAGTGTGCTGGAGGGCGGATGTGCCAGGAGATGGAGAGGATGTGGATACCTTAAGGACTCGAGTGGTAATCCTGGAGGACCAAATTTGATAGGTCTAGGAAGAGCTAGATACTACATGTGTGGAGCAAGACAGTGCCCTAGGAGATGGGGGTTCATTAGCTTAGGTGACTGCAAAGTGGGATACCCTGCGAGTAGAGAGAGATAGCACTCTGGAAGAGGTACAATGACTACAGGGGCTAGTGGATGGAGGAGCTATAGGGGGAGATGGAGGAGGTGTGGATGGAGAGAGGGCTATGCGGCAGTACAAAAAGCAACAAGTGTTACAGTTACAGGTGTAGATTGTGTAGTTACAGATACAGCTGCAGATAAAGGCATTACATTAGCATGGGTAGCTACATCACTACTAGTGTGAGAGAGATGAGACTCTTCAGGCTATGGGCCTAGGGATAGTGGACATTCTGAGATCTATTCAGGCCCAGGGGGATGATGCCATGAGAGAGGCTCAACATTATCGTACTCTCTATGAGCGCATGGTTCCTACTAGACAACGTGAGAGTTACAAAAGCTGGTCTGGGGATTTTGCATCTCAAAGATTAGGGAAGTTCAAGCATTCTATACAATAGCCACAGTCCTAGAAGAAGCCTCTTGCTTAGCAACCTCTTGCTCAGCAGCCTCCTCCTTAGCAGCCACCTCAAAATTCGTCGACGGGGCCACCTCCCTCATGATCAATAGGGCCATCCCAGTCAGGGACTTCTCGTAGGGATAGAACCTCATGATAACCTTTATTTTTGTATATGTCTTCAAGTTTTGGCCTTTTGGGCACATTTTGTATTATGACCATTGATGTGTATGGATATGGATTTGGAGATATATGAGATGATGATTTTTGGTGGTATATTGATGTGTTTATGGATGTACTTGTATTTTGATTATGTTATGGATTTTTCTATGGTTATGTATGGACATGGATGTTTATATTTTCATGATGTATATAGATGCATATGGATGGCTTTATGTTTTTATGCATATGGATTTTTATGGTTTTATGGATGTTTTTGATGGATTATGATGTGATGATTTTTGGGATGATGATATGAGGTTATGATTATGGTTTTATGCATTATGGATTGATGTTTATAGGTTATGGATTTTTATTATGTTATGGGTATGGATGACATGTCACAGTTTATTGTTTATGTGATGCATATGGATGTTTATGCATAACGGTCTATGATTCAAATGATGTTTATGATTGTGATTGTGTTATGATATTGATGGGTGATTATTTTGTTATGATTATGGATGCATTATGTTATAATGATGATTTATGTTTATGTATAGATGTATGGATGAACTGTGATGTAATGTATATGGATGCATGATGTATTGTGATTATAGATTTATGATATGATTATGGATATGATAATGGATTTTGATGCAGATTATGTGTATATGTGATGATGCTAATGATATGATTGTGATGATAAGATGTTATTATGGTGGACTTCTTGCAGATTAATCAACTCGATTAGTTTGTTGCAATCAAGGTACATGTGTGACGAATTAATATGTAATATTTTCTCGTTGTTGCACATCCTAATGAATGGCCATCCTTTTCGATTTCTCATTTGCTTTACACATTTTGCATGTCATAGATCAGGGATTTGATAGTGGAGATGACCTTGATACTCTTGCCACCATAATTTTGCTATGATATTATGATATGATGATATGATTTTATTATGATGTGATGTTATGATGAGATGGTGTGATGATTATGATGATGTGATGAACTATGGTTTTTGATCTAATGATGATGTTGTGTATGTAGGATGTTGGCGAATATGGAGGATTCTAGTCATGATACATGGAGTGTTAGAGCTATTTTGAGGGGTTGGGGGGTTTAGATTCAGGCTTGGTGGATGGCTAAGAGGGGGGGTGTAGAATCCTCAGTCACTTGATGCACATTGTAGTATAAAGCCACTTTATGGGTTACTTGGGTTACGTAGGTTAGAAACTGATTATCTTAGGTGTTGGATGGTTATGAGATGGTCTTGTTAGGATGGGAGAAATGGTTAGGTCCTAGTCGTCATTAATGCAAAGCCAAGGTTAGTGATGTATGGTTAGGTGTGAATGGCAGAAAATATCACATCATTTCTATAAGAACCACATGGTTTGGGTGGGTGGGGGACAAGAGTAGAATTGGTTGATGGGATGGTTACTTTTTTGGTAGTCATATGGTGGAAAATGTCACATCAATTCTATAAAACCACATGATTGGGTTGGTTGGAGTTTGTGGTATTGGTAAGGAAAGTTTGCTGAGCAAAATTTTGAAGGGGATAAGATAATTGGGATTAGGTGGAATTGATTTGGGAATTGGTTGGGGGTGGGTGTTGTGTTGATATATTTTTAGAGCAATCCTAAGTTTATTATAGCAAAGAGGATATTTTTATCAAGGTATAAAAGACCAGGATGATGTTGTTTATCCGTCTTTTGCATGGACTAGACCTGCAAACAATAGGATGGTCCCATACATGCCCAAAGCAGTACATCCTTGTCTAGGCAAACATGGGGAATCCATAACATAAGCCCTTAGTACACAAAAGGTATGAGGAACCTTAGATGCAAAAAGAGATCAATCTGCTAGAATCGACCCTACTATTCACAAGATATGAATACTAAATTAGAGTAATGAGAACAACCCACAAGCACATCATACAAAAGCAATGACTATGCCCCATTCGAGGTATTTTGTCACATACCATCATATAGTGAGATCAAGGTAGTTTTGAAATGATTCTCAAATAGAACAGATGATAAAATCAATAATCAAAAGATCAACCAACTAAACAAATAATCATTGTATCTCTTGCCAAGATGGATGTAGATAGGTGATTCTACCTATTATAGGAAGGATGCATCCATTAAGGCAGGAATTGATGTATGATTAGGATAAATCACAAGATGAGAAGATATAAGCCATAAGTTGTGGTTGAAGTTGAATTGATAGTTGATGATTTTGCGTGAAAGGATGATGCTTTGATAGTATGTGTAGCAAGTGTATTGTGTTTAGATCAAGTTAAGCTTAGGGGATACGGACCATCCAAGTGGGGTCAGATGGGTGGCATCTTATGTACCTACATGTACTAGATACTTCCTTCGTATTCCACACTACCTAGATACCATGTATCCACGGGATCAAGGCACATTCAGATGTGGGTGATGATGATATGTAGTTTTGATTTGTGGTGATGATATGGGATGGAATGGAATGTTTTTGATTTTATGGTTTTTTTTGGGTTTTCTAAATGTTTTTGGGATTTTTTTTATTTTTCAAATGTTTTTGGAGTTTTTATATTTTATATTTTTTTGTATTTTCTGATATTTTTGGAGTTTTTGGATTTTCTAAATTTTGTTGGGATTTTTGGATTTTCTAAATTTTTAGGGGGTTTTTGAATTTTTTTCTTTTTTGAATGCTTTTGGGGTTTTTGGATTTTTTTGAAATTTTTTTAGATTTTTGTATTTTCTTCTATACAAAGAGTGTATACAAGGATCCACTCATCTGGGAATCTGCCTTGGGTGGGTGATGAAGGGTGGGATGTTTGGCGCTGAGTGTTTACAATACCAAGCCATGGGATGGAAGTGGTATGGAGTGATGGTCGAGGACTTATTAGATGGTGGAATTGGCCACTACTCATGGATGGTACTTATCCAAGGCACCATCGGAGTGGTTTTTACCATTGGACTACTTTATTGCACTTGGTTTTTTCTTGATTTTTTAACTTTTTTGTTCTTTTTTTGCTTTTTTTATTTTTATTGGGATATTTGATGGGTTAGGTGTAGAACTTCTTGAGATGCATGATGTTCATTGGCTCATCCAAAGGCTAGCCCTCAGGTGTTACTAGCCAATAAGCTCCTAATCCGTAACTAGCTGTTATCATAAAGGGTCCCAACCAATTTGGTTCAAACTTGCCTTTCTTGTGTCATTCCTGTAAATTCCTTTAATTTTCCATGAGGACAAGGTTACCTATTTCAAACTAGCGAGTCTTGATTTTCTTGTTGTAGCTTCTTTAGAGGTGATTCTGATAAGCTTGCAAGTGATTGAGAGCGTTGAGGCACTTCTCATCCAAGAGTTCTAGCTCATTCAAACGTGCAACCTGATACTCCTCATTAATGAGGTTTTGTAATGAGATTCTTAAAGAGGGGAGTTGAACCTCGATGGGTAGGATGGCTTCAGAAATACAAGGGAAAATGGAGTGGCTCATGTGGGGGTACGGATGCTGGTTTGATAAGCCCAAAGGGTGGTATTAAGCTACAGGTGTTAGTCATGGCCAGCTTTGTTAACAGTCTTCTTCAGAATTCTTAAGATAGTTTTGTTTGAATCTTTTGCTTGGTCGTTACCTTGGGTGTAATATGGAGTGGAAAAATGGTGTTGGATATGAAAGTTTTGACAAAGGGTTCAAACTTCTTGATTCTTGAATGGTTTCCCATTGTCATTGATGATGGCAAGGGGAATACCATAGCGACATATGATGTAATGGAGGATGAACTTGGCTATTTGAGTCCATGTGGTATAATTGAGTGGAATGGCTTCCACCCATTTGGTGAAGTATTTGGTGGTAGTGATAATGAACTTATGTCCATTAGATGATGGTGGATGAATTTTTCTAACGAGGTTGATCCCCCATTGTGAAAAGGGCCATGGAGTCATAATGGGTTGCAATTCCTGTGACAGAGCATGAATCAGGTCCCCGTGTTGTTGGCAAGGAAGGCATTTCTTGACAAATTGGTCAGCATCATTATCCATTTTCGGCCAATAATACCCTATTCTCAAAATTTTATTTGTGACGGTAGGTCCACTAGAGTGTGTCCCACAAATACCTCTATGTACCTCTTGTAAGGTTGTTTGTGCTTCTTGGGAATCGAGACACCTCAAAAGGGTACCATCAAGACTCTTTCAATATAATGCAATGCTGATAAGGGTGAAGCGGGAAGCTCGACAGATGAATGTACGACATTGGGAAGATGATAGATTGGATGGAATGATGTTGTCGTGAAGGTAGCGATAGATGTCTTGGTACCAAGGGGATAAGGGACCAACAATGCAACAAACCAATTCTGATTGTGAAACATCATAAGCTATCTACTTTAATTCTTCAATGAGGAATTCACATTGCTGACTATTTTTCTGCATATCTACCAGAGAACCTATGGTGGCCATGGCATCTACTACTTTGTTGTTAAGCCTCAGGACTTGCTCTAACTGTATTTCATGAAAATATTCCTTGAAGTCATCTACCATCCTTTTGTAAGGTAGAAGCTTGTCATCCTTTGTCTTGTATTAGTTATTTACATGCTTTATGACCAATTGGGAGTCACCATAGACCATTAACTTTTCTATTTTTCACTAGATCGCCATGCAGAGTCCTATGATGAGTGCCTCATATTCTACTACGTTGTTGGTGCAAGGAAATGTGATTTTGTATGATTTTGGAATGTAATCTCCTTGAGGGGTTACAAATAGGATTCCTACCCCTGATCCATGATGTGTATATGATCCATCAAAATACATTTTTCATTCTAATGTGGGTGTTATTTTGAAAATGGACTCATTTGGAAATTATGGAAGTAGTGGATGTTCGGTTAGGACAGGTGTGTCTGCTAGCTATTCAACTATGACCTGTCCTTTGATGGCCTTTCTTTTGGTATTTAAATATCAAACTCACTAAGGATCATCACCCATTTAGCCATGTGTCTGTGAGAGTTGCTCGAGATAATAAATACTTTAGTGGATCTATCTTTACGATGAGCTTTATTTTATGGTTAAGCATGTAGTGTCATAATTTCTAAGAGGTAAATATGACTGTAGGATATGCTCTTTCAATGGTTGTGTAGTTAATCTCATATCCAACTAATGTATGACCGATGTAATAGATGGCTCTTTCTTTCCCATTGTTATCATGGTGTGCTAATAATGCCACTATTTTTGTCTCTGTTGTTGAAATGTATAGTAACAAGGGTTGTCCTAGTTGAGGCAGCATGAGGACTGGTGGTGTAGCGAGGTATTCTTTCAACTATTCAAAGGCCTTTTGACAATTTGAATCCCATATAAATGCCACATCTTTGTGAAGGAGATGCTGAAATGGTTGGCATTTATCAGCTAGTTGTGTTACGAAGCGTCTGATAGATTGTAGTTTCCCTTGGAGGCTATGTAGCTGCTTCAGATTCTTTGTTGGAGGCATTTAGAATATAGCTTTTACTTTTACTGGATCCACTTCTATGCCTTGTCGTGACACAATGCAGTCAAGGATTTTTCCTGAGGTAACTCCAAAGACACACTTCTTTAGATTTAGACGCACTTTATATTCTTCTAGATGGTCAAATATTTTAGCTAGCACATGTAGGTGTTCCTCTCTTATTTTTTATTTTCCCAGTAGGTCATCCACATAGTCTTCCATGATACTGTGAAACAAATCATGGATTATAATGGTCATGGCCCTTTGGTATGTTGCTCCTATATTTTTGAGACTAAAAGGCATGACAACCCACCAATAGGTTCCCCATGGACAAATGAATGTCATTTTATGTTGATCTTCTTCATCAATCTTGATTTGATTATACCCTAAAAATCCATCCATCAGTGACAACATTTCGTGCCCAGTTGTTAAATCGACTATGATGTTGATGTTGGGTAAAGGAAAGCCATCCTTGGGGCATGCTTTGTTGAGGTCTCTGAAATCCATACATACGTGGATGCCCCTAGTGACTTTAGCTACAGGCACGATATTTGATACCCATTTAGGATAATCAATAGGTTGAGTAAATCCCACATCTAGGAGTTTTTTGTCTCATCTTTGACAAGCTATACAACTTGGGGATTCATTTTTATAAGCTTTGGTTTGACCAGATTTGCATTAGGATGTACTGCAAGATGATGGACCACTAATGCTAGATCTAACCCAGGCATGCCAGCATATGTCCATGCAAAGTTATGGCTTCATTCTTTGAAGAATGCCAAAAGGCCTCTTGTTTTGTTGGTGTAAGGGAAGCTTCTTAAGAAGTGATCTTCGATGATTCTTCTATGTCGAGGTTCATCTCTTGAGATTCTTCCACAAGGATAGGTGATCTTTCTTGGTAGAGTGCTAGGACTTCGGGGAAGTCCATTCTCTCATCTCCAAATGCCTCGAGGAGGTTCTCATCAGGAGATATGTCCTTTATTTTTACTTTTGTATCATCTGAAAGTGCCACATGGTGGTTTTCACTAGGGGATGTGTTTTTTATTTTTATATTTTTATGACTAAGAGACATGGAGGTCTCCCTGAAGTAAGTGGATGTGTTGAGTTCTATGACATATCTATCTTTATGATCTCCCAGTGGTATATGTTCTCTAACCCCCATCAATTCGACAATAGCTTCATCACTTTGAGTAACATCTAGGACTGGAGGTCCTTGTTGGTCCTAATCGATGAGTTGAGGTTAAATGAGTGGAAGGTCTTCAGATGGTGATGGCATGGTGGAAAGGCTATAGATGGTGCAAATGGATGATTCAAATAGCTCGGCGAAATCGTAGAAAGAGTCTTGATGATCATCTTCCTTAATGTTCTCAATTGCAGGAAAGGCTTTAGAAACCTCACTTAGGATATACTCTAGTTTTGTAGGGGTAGGCTCTTGTTTTCCATACCCTAAACCTTGATGATAAGGGTTCTTAGTAGCTAGGATTGGTTCAAGAATTCCTTTTTCATGAAGGCTCATACCTCCTTATCCTTTGTAGCCCATATTATTGACAATATCAAGACCTTTTCCATATTTCTCGATAGGTAGGATAGGAGATTTTTTTTCTTCATCTTCATCTCTATATAACTAGGATGACACATCTAGGATATCTTGTTCCATTAGGTGCTTGTGCTCAAATATTGGAGATGGCTTGCATTTGATGACAACCGTAGAGATTTCTTGTGACTTAGGTTTACCAAATGCTTTGGGGATGTCAGAATTTGTCCTACACAAAATGCACCATGTAGATTGTATTCGCCACATCCCATATCACTAACCTTGATCTTGATCTCAGGTGGTGGTGAGGGTTGAGAGGTGGATGCGATATTGGATGGATCGATGTAATTAGTGGATATTTTTAGATTATTGTTGGAGTTGGATGGTTTAATGACATTATTTTATGGGCAAAAGGTTTTGTCATGTCCTTCCAAGAAACTGCAGTATTGGAAAAGACAAGGATCAACATATATGGTAACCTCGGTCCCATTGTAGGGGAATTTAAGGCATTGGTGGAAAGTGGATGGGATGGCCAACATGGCGTGGATCCATGGGTGGCCAAGGAGGATGTTATAGGGGAGATCAAGATTGAGTACTTGACATTTTGTCTCCAAGATCTTTTGTCCAACTTGGATTGAAAGTTTGATAGTCCCTTCAGATTGTCTTTTTGTGTCATCGTAACCTTTGATTGTTGTGATTTCACTTGAGTCCACAACCACATTACAATATCCCAAGTGTTTTAGGCCAGAACACATTCTATTAAGACTCGTTTGATGGTATGTTTTTGGATACGAACTTTGATATGCAAGGCTTCATTGTGAGATGAGTTGGAGGTGGGGAGATCTTGTTTGGAGAATGTTAGATGGTGCAGCGAGGAAAGGTGTCCCACCATGGATTTGAATTGGTTCACATTTAGGTCATTAGGAACATGTGTTTCCATCAAATCTTTGTCAAGAACTTTTTTGTGGAGGGGTGATGTGCAAAGCAATTCGAGAATGGAAATTCAGGCAAGGGTTTTGCCAAGGTGTTCGAGGAGATTATATTTGTTGGTGGGTTGGAGGTTTGTGGGTGTGGAGATGGTAGCTTGGTCTTCAATTGGGTCTCCTCGAATAGATATGCAGCCGCAACGAGTGGTGATAGCGCAATTGGGGGTTTTAGCTCATATGGTGATAAGGGCCACACGATTAGGACATTCTTCTATGCGACCCACAACGGAGTCGAAATAAGGAGGGGGAATGACATGATATGATTGATTGGAAGTAGAGGCTTTTCCTTTGTTATGGTTTGAAAGTGGATCCTTGTAAGCTCCTAAGTTCTTGTTGAGAGATCTTTTGGGAGGTTCATCAATTGTAATGTCACCATGATCTACGAGATCTTGTATGCAATTTTTCAACCTCATGCAATTAGATGTTTTATGCCCTTTTACACAATGATATTCACAATAGGAATTTTTGTTAAACCATGAGGGTCTGAATTGATTATCATCATAAGGACGAATGGCGGGTAATGTGATTAAGTCATCTTTTTGGAGGTTTCTCAAGACATTTTCAATTGGTTCACCTAGAGGTGTGAATCTTCTTTTGGGTGCATTGCTTTGTCTTGGTGGACCTTTAGGAATGTTGATGTTGTTGTTGCTTGTGGATGGATTAGATGGTGTGGGGGATTGTATGTTTTGGACATTTTTTACGTCAGTTACACCATCGTTAAGAGTATTTTTGTTTTTGCCCCAAAAATGGGGTTTGTCATAGGATTGGTTTTTATTGTTGTCGTTGTTGGAGTTATTGGTGCTATTGTTCACCTTGTTGTAGTTTCTATTGTCGTTGTTCTCTTTATAAAATTTGATAGCCCCTTTTGCAATAAGGGCTCTTTCAACGGTAGTTCCTTTATCAATAACTTCTTTGAATATCAAGGCACATTGGATTTGGAGATGGAAGCCCATCTCTTGGTTAAGGTTTGTGACAACCATGTTGACCAATTGTTTCTTAGGGATTGGCCATGGAAGCTTGCTTACAAGAATTATCCATCATTACAAGAAGGTAGCGAAGGTTTCTCCATTCTTTTGTTTTGTGTTACAAAGGTTTGTCATTGATATTTCATGTTCAAAATTGTAGAAGTGATTAACAAATTTCTCCACAAGTTCATGAAATGTTTTAATTCCTGGGGGAAGGTGTGCAAACCATTCGGTGGCTTATCCTCCTAAGCTTCAAGGGAAAAGTCTCATGAGATATGTGTCATCATAGGAGACTTCTAAGAAAGCAATATAAAACTACCTAAGATGTTCTCTAGGGTCCCTTTCCCTTTGTATTTGTCAAACTTTGGTGTTTCAAAATTCTTTAGAAAGGGCAGCATATGGATGGAGTGATCAAAAGAGTATGGACAAATATCTTCAAAGGAGTATTGTTTCCTTTTGTGCCCATGTTTTATGCCATCAACCTTTTGTATCAATGTTTGAACAATGTGCAATAAATCTAGGATGGGTGGTGTTGGTATGTTAGCTTGTTGTTGTTGGATGAGGTGTTGGAGGAAGTTAGGCAATTGTTGTTGTTGGTGGGCAATGAGTTGTTGGAGGATGTTTCGTGGTATTTGTTGTTTTTAAGGGTTTTGATTTTGTTGACATAGAGTTGTTGGAACTGTTGTAAAAGTGTTTGGTTGGTGTTTTGTGTGGAAGATGATGTGGGTGGTTGCAAAATAGGAGGTTGTGCGTACATGTGAAGGTGGACATTTTTGAATTGTTATTAGGGTTGTTGGGTGTATTATGTGGTGGTTGGGAGAAAAGTTGGGTCATGAAAGCAATGGTGTTTGAATTGAATTGGGGGACACTTGTGGAAGCATTGGTGTAAGTTGTGTTGTTGGGTATGTTGAGGATAATTTATAGAGTAGATGTAGGTATGGTTGATGTAGATATGGATGTGGGGATTGACATTGATGTAGAGGTGTTGGTCAAATTATTGGATGATGAAGGTTGTGAAGTGTTGGGTACATTATTAGATGAAGATGGTTGGGATGTGTTAGTGGAGGGTTAGTTTGGCACTTTGGCACCATTTTGGATCAATAATTCTAATTATTTATTACGATCAACTTTAGGACTTGGTCCAATAAATCCATAGAGTCAGCGTCTTGCATGAAGTCTATGACTTCTTGATCGGTGTTGTGAGTATTGGATGGTTGTAGTTGGTTTCCCCAAGGATTTATCATGGCATTGTTTTCGTTTGATATTTGTTGTTGACCTCCAAAGGGATCCAATATGACATTATTTTGGTCGGTATTTGGCATTCCATATGGTCTATGTGACTCCACTTCTTGGTTCTTCCTAGCTTGTGACCTTGATTGTGGCATACAAGAGAGAAGTGTGGATTGGTCTTATGATGGTAGGTGAGTGAGGGATATGACCTTAGAAATTGATTTTCCAAATTTTGGACCAAAAATGGATGAGTTTACGATAGGATATGAGGATGATTTTTGGATAGATGATCAAGGGATACTTTAGATAATTTTGATGATGTTTGAAAAGGATGATTGAGGTATCAAATACAAAGAGGGCTCAAATAAATCTAAATCTTGTTGATTTCAAAAGGATTTTCCTCTTCTTACTTAAGGTAGACTAAGACACTTAAGCAAAAAGGGGATAAGGATTATTTCACTTGGCGTAGACAAGACACCAAGCAAAATGGGATCCTTAGACTTCACTAACTTAGGAGTAGTCTAGGCTCCTAAGCCAATTTATCTAGGGTAGATAGGGCTAATTTAGAAGAGAACTTAAGGTAGACAAGTTCTTAAGCTCCTTATAAATTAGAGGATAGGGGATGAGATCTAGATTTAATCTTGCACAAAATTTGATTTGGATGATGGTTTGGATATAGATTTGATTTGGTTTGGATAGGATTTGGATAATTTGATTAAGGTTGGGATGATCTTGATTTGGGTTGGGTTTTGACTATGGTCTTGGATAATGTTAGGATTTTGATTTGGAGAAGGTTTGATGAAAGTTTGGATGATGTTGATGTTGGTGAAAAGGATGTAGTGAGGATAAAGTTCCAAAAACAAAAATCAAGATGTGTCTAAGGTCAAATGGGGGATGTGAAATGCTTGAATTTTGACAAAGGATGGACTAAGTGGAGGATGGATGATTTTTGGATGATTTTCAAGGATTGTCACGTGCTAAGGATAGTTAGATTTTTGCCTAGGAGACCGAATTTTAGTCAATGATGTTCGCAGATCACGAGAACTAGAGGCACCAACAAAAGCACCAAAAGCGTTAACAGATCGATTGGATGTGCTAAGATACTGACCTCTAGCACTGATAGAATGATTGAAGGTACTGAAAGTCTAACTTTTGGTGCCAACAGACTGATAGGAGGTGCTAAATAGAGAGATGGAGGTGCTAAAAGGTCATCTAAGGTTTGAAAATTGCTTGATTTGAGTGGAAATTTGGATTTTTCTAGGTTTCAACTCTTGGCAAGAGATCATACAAGCAATGAAAACACAATGGCTGACTTCAATGCATGAAATTGGTTTTTTGGCTGCTATGGGTTTGGACATGGAAGACACATCATTCACATGAATATCCCTATAACTATTCAAGTATGAGTGTCATATCCTATAGACTCACTCAGGTGCGACTCAACCCCCACTATTAGATAATGGTAGTTTCCATCCCCTTGATAACATTTATCATTGGTAGGATAGGTAGGTAATGCAACGTCCTAGACCACCTTACACCCCTTACTTTGGAGACAAAGTCTTCCCCAAAGTGTATTCTATCTCTAACAATGAAGGTAATAACATGAGCTCTTCTCCTCCATGTAGCTGCAATGCACCAAAGGATATGATGGCTGAGGGTCTTATCTAGGCTTTACAAGCTTCTAAGGGGTGTCCCAATATATGCAAGGTACGGGGGACGAGTTCGTGAATGGGGGTGTCCCTATCCACCCAAGTGCCAACCAATACAAGTCTCGGTGGACTGAGGGTCTTGGGGTCTTTGCAAGGGGGGAGAGGGTCCTTCTTTTGAAGTGAGTCTTTTGATTCTCACAACGTTTATATCCCGCATCAGAACACGTGGTTGAAGTCATCCCTTGGGGTGATGAAATCCCCAAGCATGCCCCCTAAGAAGAAACCACTTCCCACTTTTGATCACCCAAGATCGCACGAAGCGCAAGGGGAGACCATACATGAAAAAGTGACCCCTTTGGGATACAAATAAACAAAGTGCTATATGGTAAAAAGGGGGATGAATGCATGCATGTAAGTACACTAGATCAAACCCTCCTTTCACTATAACATTCAAGGAAAAAACTGAGCTAATTCACTACAAGATGAAAGAGGACTCAACCACTAATTTTGTTCTCTTGTTTGCTATGGAAAGATTTGATTTAACCAAGCCTTTTATCAAACCCTAGGCCAATCAAGGCACTAAACCCTAGAATTGAGATAATCAGCTTATAACAGGCAAACATCAACAAAAAGCCAAGATCTGAAAGTACCAAGATGATTAGTGAGATGTCGTAACTTGTTCCACGAAAGCTGAAATGTCAGAAGACTCTGATTCTATCGCCAAAGTCCAGAAAGTACCGATATCCAGAAACTTAGAACTAGAAAAATGTCGTAAATGATGCCTAGATGTTGTATCTAGTGTCTGATTTAGCTGGTGGATGCTGATGCTAGCACCCAAGTCTGCTACGGAGGAATTTTTGCACTCTATTTTTGGATCTTGAATCTTTATCCCTTGAGAAACCTCCCTGTACCTTCACTTCTTCAATCCTCACACATGTAACATGCACACAAGAAGAAAAGGGGTTTGGGGATTGTGGTGTTTAGGGATTTGCCTTAGTCAAATCCTGGGTTAGCATTCAAGCTTTCCCAACATCGTTGTTAGAGAGAGAGAGAGAGTGTGTGTCCTTGCAAGACAAAGGCTAAAGATAATCCAAATGATGATAATTCAAACACAATGATAATGCCACCTTGGTGGTGAAGTCCTTAGGAGGATGAAGATTCTTCAACTCATAAGGATATTGATGATAATTCCAAATCTGTAACAAACACAATACTAACACAAATCTGCAACAATAACACAATATGTCTTGAATGCTCTTTTGCTCAATATCATAACCTTTCTATCAACTTATAACCAAATAAATTCAAACACTTGTTTATATATGCTACCCTGTTAAACTTTCACAAATTAATTGAAAGAGTCGACAAGGAATGATCCATTTAAAAGTCCTATGCCGACATCCTTTAAATTTTACCCCGACCAATCAGGGTGGACTTGGGCGTGAGCGACCAAGTCCCAAGAGGCCTTTTTGGTCAAGACCTAAGCTTTAAATGGGCCCCTAGTTCCCATTTGACATGGGTTTCGAGGGATTTCTCATTGGGATGAATATTTTGCTTGTAGAGTGTAAACACGGGGACCTAGGAGGTAAAAAGGCATGTGTCCACTTTTTACTCCATAACACAGAAGTTTGCAAATAGACTTTTAATCCATAAGATCACCCTAAGGTGCGAGGGGAGAGCATACGTCCAAGAGCAAACACAAACACAGAAAACAAAGTTAATTAACTTCTACTTTAACCTAATGTGCAACTAATGCTAGTGATAAAACAAATCTTTGACCATGGGGCTACACAAAAAGAGTTAGTAGCTTGATATTGAGTCTTGGACAAACATTTGATATCTGCAAAAGTGTGTTAGTGCCCAAAAACCTGTAGCAAAATATGTCAGACAAAAAGTGCTAAAACAGAGATTGACTGCGCTGACAGAAATACATAATGCGCTAAAACAAAGACTGATGGTGCTAAAACAAAAACATAATGTGCTAACACAAAAATAGATTGTGCTAAGACAAAAACTAAATGCACTAATACAGACACATAATGCACTAAAACAGTAACAAATTATGCTAAAATAGAGACCAATTGTGCTACTGTACTATGCAGTTAAAAAACCATATACATGTACATGCTGTCACATGGCCCAATGCACTGATATGGGGATTGATTGCGCTGATGCGAAAAAAATGAACAATCTACACAAAACAAGGTTATTTCTGCCACAAAATGATTAGGCAAGGTGTAAAACAACATGCAGGGTTAGCTTAATAGGATTAGAGTGCAGTTTTTAGTTCAGAAAGTTAATCAATGACATAAAAAGGTGAGTTCAAAATAGCCTTTAGTGTTCTTTCCAAAAATAAGGTAAGTTAAGTGATTTATCAAGGAAAGCTTAAGGCTAATTAGACCTATACTAAAAACTAACAGACCTTGCAAACATGAGTTAGGCAACATAAAACATTAGGAATGATTCAAAACAAAGAGAAATTTCTCTGTTGTGACAAATGCGCTAAACCAGAGCCCATTAACGCTGAACTAGGAACCCCATATGCTGATAGATAGACAGAAAGCGTTGAACATGATACTGGAAGTATTGACAGAGACATCTTTAGCACTTATAGAGAACCTTGAAGCGCTAAACAACGAACCAGAAGTGCTAACCTGCAAGAAACACTGTCAAACAACAAATAAAACGTTAGTTAAAACTGAAGGCACCGACAAAGATGCGGAAAGCATCGAAACAGAGACGGTATGCGCTAAACTGGATACTAGAAGCGCTAAACCAACCTGCACAACAAAAAACTTCACAAAAACTCACAAAAAACATTAGTTACAAGGATAGGTTTCCCACCAAGCATGCTAAATGAAGATGAAGGAAAGATGCAAAGACAAATAACATGAGGAAAATACAAAATAGATGCTTATACCTTCAAGTCTTTACATTCTCCTTTCTCCTTGATAAGGTGGAGGAGATTGACGCACCCAATTCAACTCCTAGCTTTACCCAAGAATAAATTGTATGTTGATTGCTCTATTAAATCAACTCAACATGGATTTAGCAAAGATTTTGGCTAGCAAGTGGGTGGAGATTTTAGGATAACGTGGATGCAAATGAGATGAGATGGAAATGGCTTGGATTGAGCTTGTATTTATAGGCATTTTGGAGGGAATTTTAAATCAAGGGTGGAGATTCAAAGTTGAGATCTAAGGGTAGAGATGGCATGATGAGTTGGAGGGCTAGATTTTGATCAACAAAAATGGAGGGTTCTTATTATTTTGGAATTTTAAATTCACCCTGGGAAGGCTTTGCATTAGGAGGATTAAGACTTGTGAGTGAATAAAAAGTTTATTTATGTCGAAGAAGGTGGAATAAAAAATTGTGTTTTATGGGTGAGTGGGATGACATGTGACACATGCATGCTTTTGGCAAAGACATGTGTGAGTTTTTTTAATTAAAAATAGCTCTTGTATGGAAGAGGAAAAGTGATGTGGAGACACATGTGACTCCTTTGAATAAAAAATTGCTTTTTATTCAAAGGGCTGTGGGGAAATGGGTTAATGATGGTTTAGCCTAAGTGATTAACTTAATTAATGTGGTTGTTGGAAATTAGTGTGGGCGTTAATTAGTGGTTAGGATTAATTAATTAAGGGTTTACTTAATTAATTTGGGTCTAGGGGCTAGGTAGGGTGTAGTAGCTAATTAAATAACGTTATTTATTTAATTAAGCTAGGTTTAGGTCATAGGCTAGGGGAGATTAATCAAATAAATATGTTTTATTTGGTTAATCTAGGTTAGGGGATGAGGGAAATTAATCACATAAATATTAGGATATTTATTTAATTAATTGTGAATGATGTTCTAAGGTATAGTAATAAATTAAGTAAATTAATTTATCACAAGTGAATAATTGGGATGAATGGCTATGGATCGATGGCTTAGGGTTAATTAATTAAATAAAATAATTTTTTTATTTAATTAACTTGGTGAAAGGGATAATTAATAATGCAGGGATGCAGGAAAGTGGCTTGCAGGGTCAAGACATTTTCAGGTGTCTACAATTGCTTTGCAGACTTTAAACAAGCCTTTGACACAGTGCCACATAGCAAACTTTGGAGTAGGATGGAAGAGATAAGAGTTCCAGATGTGTTTAGAGCAGCAATCCATAGGCTTTATGAACAAGTCAAGGCTAAAATCAGAACTAGTGAAAAAATGTCAGAGTGTTTTGGCAGTGATATTGGTGTCAAACAAGGTTGCCCGCTTCCCCCTAGAACCTTGTTTGGGATTTACATTGATAAGTTAGAAGATTGGATAAACAAGGCCAATGGAGACGGGGTTGAGATGGCTAAGTATGTAATAAAGTTACTCCTATATGCAAATGATCTCATATTAATTGCTAAAACAACTCATAGCCTAAGAGAACACTTGAGAGTGCTAAAACTTTTTGTCAGGAGGTTAGAATGCAAGTGAACACTAACAAAACCAAAGTTATGATCTTCTCTTTGAGGAGAAAAAAGAAGCAAATCAACTTTCTTTTTAAGGGTAGCCCGTTGGAAATAGTGGATGAGTACAAATACCTCAGAACTGATTTTAACAACAAGCTTAGCCAAGAAACATGCAGAGAAAAAAGAATTCAAGGGGATTGGAAAGCTCTATACTCTCTTCAAAAAAGATGTAGGAATGCAGAACTGTGGGACTTGAAAACCAAGAGAACACTTTTTGGTTTGCTTGTTATTCAAGTGATTCTTTATGGGTGTGAAATAGGGGCAGGGATATGTCAGATTAGAAGTGGAAGCAGGTTGAAAGAATACAAAAACATCTCATCATAAGCAGTCTCAAAGTTAAGAATGATGTTCCATATGAGATTTTATTGGCTAAAACGGGTTCTTTCCCTTTGGCATCGGCGATTGTTCGGTTGTTAAGCTACCTAAAGAAGATTCAAAATATGGCAAACCACAGGTGGCCTAGGCTAATTATGGAGGAAGAGTTAACTAGAAGAAAAAACACATGGATAAAACAAAATGACAAATGGATAAAGAAATGGGGCATTAATATGCAAGAATACCCAAATGCTAATGAGGAAATAAAAAAGTATGTAAGAGAAAATTTTCGGCACACCATATGGACAAAACAAACAGGGCCAAAAAAATCTTATTATATGAAAGAGTTTAACCCCACAGGAGATCATGAGAAAAAAGCCTATATAGGAGCGAATATTAAGTGGAAAGTGAAAATGCTGATAACAAAGCTAAGGACTAGCCCACATCATCTTAGATGTGAATAGCGCAGATGACTAATTCCTAAAGAGGGGTGGGAAAAGAGAATATGCCTTTTTTGCAACAAAGGCGTCGTGGAGACGGACCGACACTTCGTCATGGAATGCCCAACATATAGTGACATTTGTTCCAATTATGAAGACATCTTGAAAATCGCCAATTTAAACACTAAAGAGGAAAGACTGAGCAAAACTGCTAACCTATTGATCGAACTTCACAATAGAAGCTCTGATCTCAAGAGGAGATTACAAACTTCTTAGACGGGGAATATCCTATTTAAGAGACTGTGTGCTGCTCTTGATCTAATAGACTGCTGTGGCCCCTTATTAAAATCTTTCATTTCAATTCAATGGCAGGGGAAAATAGACGATGATAATTTTTCTCTTGAAAAGAAATTACTAAGTTTACATGACTCTGGGAACCAAAGGTTTGTTTATTTAATCGCGAGGAACAAAATCTTTAAAAAAAAAAAAAATACTAGGTAGAGAAAGTTGTGCGCCTCATGTTGACGCCATATCCTTGGTAAGAGATCAATATTTCTCGCCTCTATCCTGCTATGACACGTGCACCAATAACTAGCAAGCAGTCACCACCCATTATCCAATAGCCAATGTGGTCTGGATATCTGTCTATCAATACACTTCTCTGAAACTTGCTTCATTATTATATGCTTGAAAAATAACCTGGTTGCTCTTAGAGCAGTTGTTGTGTGGATAAGTCATGGCAACCACTATGGCATGCTCCCATGTAGTTGCAAGACCAGCAGGATTTTCAAGTTCAAGGGCATTTTCTTCAAGTAGATCAAGGTTTTTCTCAGGAAGCAGCAACACAGTGTCATTGGGTAGCAGCCATGTCTGCAATACTGCCACCAAATCTTCTGACTGGATGCCTGGCCAGCCTCGCCCTCCTTACCTTGATGGATCAGCCCCTGGGTATGTTAATCTTACCCATTTGGGAGAGTGGCTACTTGGCATAGCTTTGGATTTTAATCTCACTAACATTTGCAGTTTCATGTTTTTGTTTCTCTAGAATTTTAGACTGTATAATTCTTTGTTCTACTTTAATTATGTTATCAGAGATGTTTCTATTTTCATGTTATGATAATGTGCTGACTTGGGCACATTTGTAGAGATTTTGGATTTGATCCATTGGGTCTAGGTGCCGTTCCAGAGAATTTGGAACGCTACAAGGAGTCTGAGTTGATTCATTGCAGATGGGCCATGCTAGCAGTGGTGAGTACCCCTTGCTTCTTTTCAAGAATGTGTATATGAGTTGATTAGAGATGAGATGACTTTTGACGTCCTTAAGGCCCAACTGGTCTGTGGGAATTATCAAGGTATACTTATTTGCTTAGAAGATTGCTTTTATAAGCTTGTATTTAGTCTCAAAATAAATCCTCTTGAGTTCTGATTGTAAATGTTTGTGTAATTAGGCATATCATCATTATAAAAGGGGACCAGACCAAAAGAAGATGTGTTTTATTCTCTAGTTTGTTTAAATTAGATACCTTGCAGATTCTGTGTTATCCTTACTGCAATGAATTTTCTCTCACCAGTCTATCAATAGATATAAGCTTGAGGTAGTTTTTTTGTATAATAGTAGGCTGTTTTTAATGCATAGATGTCTTGTGGGTTTGCTCAAATTATAAGAATTAGCTTCTTCTTTTGTATGTTTCTACCACTCGCTTTTTTTGGAATCTTATAACTCACTTTCTTCCAAACTGCTGCAGGTTTCTCCTTTCCTACCTTATTTTACATCTTAGTTAATCTGGATTCTATTTGATTTGACCCATAAATGGTCTATCTTTGCAAATCTCAAAATGTGGTTCAATGCATTGGCTTTCCTTTTTGGCATGCTCTTCATGGAATTTTTGTCAAGTACTATATTGTGTGATTAATACCTCTTCGGCCGTATAGAAATGCAATATTGAATGTAGACTCAGGGGTTGGTATTGGAGCTATGTTCCTCGACAATTAACAATCAAGACAGGTTAATACAATTAACTTGAGAATTCAAAGACTTGTGACATTCTTAAAACCTGTATATCTTGCTATTTTGAATATCATTCTTCAATCTGCCCCTCTAAGAAGAAAATAATGCAATCATTGCTACTATTAAGCCACTGTGGCAACTGTATTATTTATTTATTAGCTTCTGTTTGCTTAGAATGAACCTTCTGCTCTACATCATGATAGTTTCTTGTAGCTTAGTTTAGCAACCTACAGTAAATTTCCCATTTGTATGCTTTAGATATGGATTAACCCTCCTTTTGAATATCATTCTTCAATCTCCCCCTCTAAGAAGAAAATAATGCAATCATTGCTACTATTAAGCCACTGTGGCAACTGTATTATTTATTTATTAGCTTCTGTTTGCTTAGAATGAACCTTCTGCTCTACATCATGATAGTTTCTTGTAGCTTAGTTTAGCAACCTACAGTAAATTTCCCATTTGTATGCTTTAGATATGGATTAACCCTCCTTTTGAATCTTTTGGTTGACACCCTTCAAAGTATTTCTTTCATCTTCTTCTTTCTGGGAGTTTCACCTGATTTAAATCCCCAAGACCATACTATTTTTTCATAATTCATAGGAAACATGTCATTCATCTATTGATTTTCAATATCCACCTTTTAAGTGTCTCTTATCTCTGTTTATGATTGTAGATGTGAGCATTTTCCCTCATACCTGAAACCTAGAGGCTTGTGGCTACAAAATTCTTCTGTCATGCCTACAAATTGTGTGTGCAATGTATGGCGAATTTGTAAGAGTTGAAAATTCGCAGTATGCAGTCTTGAAACTTTTTCTCTTATGTTATTTTCTCTGAAGACCCTGTATAGAACCAAGTTCTTAAAACTCACATCATTAAAGAATGATTTAAAATTTGTCATCAATATTCCTTCATGTAAAACTTTTATTTGAGATTGTCGGTAGCCAAATACTCCTGTTCTTAGTTCGATAGAAAAATCCTCTTAAACAGTTGAGGTAAAGCTCTAGTTTGCATGTTGATGTTAAGCAATTTAAGCAGATAAAAGATTAAATTGACACCAAACAGCAAACAAGAAAAACAGAGACAATAAAAAAATCAGACACAGCAAATGTACACCAAAAATCACGTGGTTCACCAAAATTGGTTACATCCACGGGAAAAATCAGGGTATTCACCTCTTTTATTAACAGCAGCAAATACATAGTTTCATCAATCAATAAATGTTCCATTCTCCAGCATATATACAAAGTCTCTAGGCAGACGAAGAGACAAGAAACAGGAGCGCTGGAAGGTCAGTAATGGTTGGACTTCACAACCGAACAGTTGAGTCGACTGGTTTTTAAGTACTAGGATTTTGTTTGTAGACTACCTATTCCTTTGAAGGAGAGAGTGCAAGAAATATTTCCAAACAGCAAAGGCTCGAAAGCTTGAGGATGGTATGCCATTATTTTTCAATCGGGTCCCTTGATTGATAGCCACAGTAACACATATTCCTACTTGAGTCTTCAATTTTGAACATTTACAAATCCATAATTTACACAGTTCAACATTATTAGAGATCACTTTTGGGATTAAATGAGTAGACTGCAGAGTATTTAATACTGAATCATTCCTTTAATGTCCCATTGGGCCATCTCTCATGAGTAATGACTTACAAGAACCCATCTCCAATGTGCTTCAATGGTCCTTTGGCACTCAGTATATTGAAACTAGCAAAATGAACTATTTAAGTTTTATATAATCATCATTTTATTTTTTAATTGATGGATTCTAATGCAGCCTTCTAGCCATTACCGTCTAAATTCTACTAATTATTTGTCTTCCTTGTGCTGCTAAAATCAATGAAGTAAATTTGTGTGTCTAATCTTACAATCCTGAGTTTTATAAAAACTGAACGTTTTTATGTTGGCCTTTTGCAGCCAGGAATGTTGATACCTGAAGCACTGGGTCTGGGTAACTGGGTAGATGCTCAGAGATGGGCAGCAGAACCAGGTGGCCAGGCAACCTATCTTGGTGCTCCGGTCCCATGGGGTACACTTCCCATTATTCTTATTATTGAGTTCCTTGCAATTGCTTTTGTTGAGAACCAACGAAGTATAGAGCCTGACACTGAGAAGAAAAAATATCCTGGTGGTGCATTTGATCCTCTTGGATACTCAAAGGATCCCGCCAAGTTCAAGGAAATGAAAGTGAAAGAGCTGAAAAATGGTGGGTACCTCTCTTTCCTCCACTAATTAGTTTCTAGCAGGTTGAAATTTAATGGAATTATATACCACCATGTCAAAAAACATATGTTGGCTGATTATCAGAGACCACTGGATTCAACAATAGGTTTTACAGTCAATTGGCAATGAATGAATTTGGTTTTCAGTGTCCCCTAAGACTGGGAAGCCTTAACAGTGACATAATTCTTTTCAATCATTTTTTACAAACTACAAGGAACTGCTAATTTGATTTATAATATGTTTGAGCATATATTGATTCATTGTGATATTTCTTTTTGCACTGGATCGCCCATAGGCCATGGTAAATACCATGCAAATGCAATATAGGGCTACTTTATGTTTTAGTCTTTATACCTACAGATTGAGAAAAATAGGATAGTAGTGTCAAAGGGGTCTGAAAAATAAGAGCATTGATAACAAATTCCAAACCTAATGGGAAATTTGGAAACTTAGGAGGACAAGTGTTTCGAACATGTTAGTCTACTGAGTTCCCCCTTGTGGGTTTTTAAATGCCAATGTTGTAAACAATCAGTTTGGGGGAAACTGGTCTGAAGAATTTTCTTTCACTAACATAATGATATTGTGTTTTTCTTGTAGGTCGCCTTGCTCTCTTAGCATTTGTAGGATTCTGTGTACAAGCCTCAGCTAACCCTGGAACTGGACCTTTGGAGAACCTGGCTACTCATCTCTCAGACCCATGGCACAAGAATATTGCAGATGTTCTCATTCCTAGATCTATACTGCCGTTTTGAATCCAGTAAAGCTGTTATGAATTTGTAAGCTGAAGTGCCCAACTATGTACCTTGCTTTGTATATGAATAGATTGCAGAATGCTCTTTCTTAATCCAACTCTTGAAATGCCCGGATGGACAGAAAAGTGTTAGTATATTATGTCAAAACCTTTGTACACCAACTATTATGGTTGTAAAAACATTTTGGTTCAGTGGATTGTTTCTATAATTCCTTTCTAGGACCTTTAGCTGTAATAATTAAAAGTTAAAAAAGAGCCTTCAACTAAAATTTCCTATGTCTATAACAGAATATCATCTTCCAAAAACTTAATCTACTCATATAGAAAATGACCTGGCTCAAATAAATTGATCAAGAGAGCAAGCATGTTTCGGTTTGATGAAGAATATTCAAAAGAGTAAAACCTCTTTCTCGATAGAGCAAATGATTCATGTATTGAAGCAAGAAGGGGACTATTTTAAAAATAAAGAGACAATTTATTGTAAATTGGTGCAAAGATATTAGCAATATTAGTTTCTTAGGCATTACAAATTAGGTGGAAATTAGAAAGGGTTGTTAGTGTGAAGGGGGTATATTACCTAATTGGTTCCACATTAGGTCATATTCACATTTGTCTAGTTAAGTTTACTTAGGGCACACTTAGAATAGTTATCTATTTTGTGTCTCATGTCATATGATTATGACACTCTATGTTGTCCTATGTCTCACCTTGGCCTATATAACCAAGGGTTTCTCATTGTAATATCAATTCATATACATATTGTATGCATATGTGCACCCTTTGGTAGAATAGAATTATTCTTTCATGTTATGTCTCTCTTGTGCTTTCATTGAAGCTCCTAAAACTTGGGTGGCTATCTCCATAGCCAAATCTTGCATGATATATAGCATTCTATACCCTTACAAGGGCAAATATGATTAAGAAATCATTTGTGGTTCATAATAGTTTGCATCACTTCAATGCTACTTAAAAAATTTCCTCATACAAGTTTTTTAAAAAAAATGTTTTCCCTCTTAAACCAAATATGCTTAAAAATGTGACTTGAAATTGCTTCCACCACTATAAAAAAATCTTCATAATCCTAAGCCTCACATGTACATATAAATAATTTATTTATAATTAGTATAGATATTTTATTACTTAATTCAATAATACAAATTTTAAAAACTTATCACTATAGATTATTTAGTATTTTAATACAATTATTTTAAGAAAAATAACATTTAATGTCCTAAATTAAATTTTTTTAAGTGCTAAGATGGAGAAGGAATTTAAAGACTATGAATGAGATTGAAACGTATTAGAAAAAAAATATAGCATAATAAAGAATTTGGTTTGGAGAAAACAACCTTCCCAAGCCACAATCTTCTCAAATTATTTACAAGTGACTCATCCCAAGGGCTTTAAGAACACTATGCAACAACAAGACTCCAACACCTACAAACCAACTTTGTAACATGCTTAATCACATGCTTCCACTTGCACCCAACTCCCTAAGCAAAGAAACAAATATTGAAATTATTATTAATGTCCACAATTATCCACAAAGGATAATGGAACAGAAGATAAACTCTGACATAATAGGTCAAGAGAGAGCATCTAAAATGCCTCTAAGCAAAACAAAAAGAAATATGTACAAAAGTCTATGCAACCAAAGTCAATACTAAAATCCAGAATCAAGTCAATTGTGAAAGAAATATATTTACATATGTTCAACTTGTCTTTACAAGGCCTCAAAAGGATCTATTTATAAAACAAGGGTGCAAGAATGCTTCAAAGAGAAGTCCAACTATCTTTAGAACCTAAAACACTTGAATAGTACCAAACAATTTAGCTCTCCTTGTAATATTTGGCTATGGAGATAACCACCCAATATCAAGAAAGATAAAGGCAAGCAAAAAGAAATTAGAAGATCAAAATGATAGAATAATGTTATTCTATTCAAGGATGCAATATGCAAGAGAGATCCAAGAGAGATTAGAAGTCCTGAATTAGATTAGATCGATTGCTCATATGAGAGAAAGAGGTGGGTATATATATTAAGGAAAAGAATTGTGTTTCTAACCCAACTCAAAGAAGAAAGGGAAGTGGTAGTGGATAGGATTTATAAATATCAAGATAAGGTAAAATGAATCTTTGATACAAAATATAAACAAAGGAGTGTCTAGGTTAGAGATTTAGTTTCTTTATGGGATAAACAAATAGAATCTTAAGGAAGACATGGAAAATTTGACTTCTTATGAATGGGGCCTTTCAAGATTAGACATTGTTGTAAAGAAAACACATATGATCTCACATATTTGGATGGTACACTCTTCCCCTACCATTTAGTGGGAAATACTTGAAGTTGTACAAGCAATGAGTACAAGTTGTTCCCTGTACTATACATAGGTGTTTTAGGTTTTTGTTGCATGTTGTCCTTATTTATCATGTTGTTCCATGTTTTGTTGTGTCCAAGTCTTCCATTCTAACTTTGTTTATCCTTGTCCCTACTTAGAGATAGTTGTTGCCTTGACAATTTCACCCCACATTTTTAAAACTTCTAGCTTATCATACATGTAACTTTGTTTATACTTTGGTTCATGTAACTAAGTTTGTTCTTTCTCATTTCTTGTTCTTCAGTATTCTGAGTGAATGTCTTCAAATTTCTACATATTAGAGTAATTTAAACCCATAAGTCAAGATAAGAAGTGTATGGTTTCCAAGGTGATGCAAAAGAACTTGAGAAAGTTGGCATTCCATAATTTTTGTAGAGTTGTGGAGTCTAGGTGCAACCTTGCAAGTATATGTAGTCTTTCTCACTAACCCTGCAAGTCCACAAGTTTATAAAGCATCGAGTTCACAAAACTCTTTAGCCATTGTACACAAATGATGGTGACATGTGTTGTTCCCGCCTCTTAAAAGTATACACAATATAAAAGCATAAGTCTCAAAAGAACATGCACTAGCAATCATATGAATGTCAAGTTTTGGCTAAGAAGTAATATTGAAATATATTACTTATGTTATAATGTTCAAACTTTAATATTTTAAATGAATTTTAAGAATATACATGTGTACTTTGTATTTGAACATTATTATTATTGTATTTGATAACTACTTGGTAGTTACAAATTTTGGCATATATATAGAGGAAGGACATTATTATAAATGGTTAGAACTTTGATAAAAAAAAATTGTAAGATTGTGTGAGAGTGAAAAGCCTTTGAGAGTTTCTCATTTTTTGGAGAATAATAAGATATAGATTAGAACTTTGAGTTTTATCTCGTGTTTTGTATTATTGTTTCTCTTATGTTAGATGTAATAATTATTTTCCAAAATTTCTTTCTTGCAATATGTAGATTTTAATGTCAATTCTATGTGCACATTTTATAATACTTTCTCTATGTAGGATTCATCAAACTATGATTTGTATTCAGTTAAACCTATACTTTAAACTTTATTTTTTTTATAGTTATAAGTTATTGTAAAACTCTTAAAAACACTAAATGTAGATTCTATAAAGTGTACAACAATAGATATAGGGTTTTGGTTTCACTAAGTCAATATCACCATCTTAAGGAGGGGTTTTTAAGAGTTTTACAACAACTATTGATGATTTGATAGGGTTTTTACCCCAATAACTATTTATGATTTGATAAATAAAAATATATTTACTAACACTCCTCTATGATTTAAACAATTTGTTAGCACTGAAGGTAGGGATTGTATATGTGTTTGAGACCTCAAGTTGCCCATTGTAATTGACTTATTTTATTAAGTCCAATTAATGTAATAAATAACTTTTGTAATTTAAACTTTTTTCTAACTTGTTAATAGTCTAGTATTTGATGTACACCTTGTTCAAGGTTGGTATAATTATCATAATAATTTAAATTTATAACACAAATTGAGTATGAACACCTATAATAAAGCACTTTGCTTTTAATTATAATCAAAATGCTCGATAAAAGTTAAATTTGAATCCTTTTTGCTACAACTTAAATTCAAATTTTCTACCTAAATTTAGATTTTAAAATTTCCCTCCCACACAACTTTATTCAAAATAATTTTGAAGCTCAAATTTTATTTTTAATTTTCCTATACTTTATGTGATGTAATAATTGATGTAGTATTGAGGCAATCCTCGTTGTACATGTGACAAAATGATGATGCATTTTTAATGCTTTTTGACACACATAGTGATACAGGATTTGATGGGTATTCATGCCCTTGTCACAACCTACTTGACAAAGAAAAAATATCAATTTGTATCAAGAAAGTGATAGAATTGCATCAAATAAAAGCATTACATTAGGGCCATGGGATAACATTTTTAATGTATTTGCCAAATTTGATATAAATTTTGTGAAGCTAACTAGTAACTTAATGTATAGTGGTTGTAAATTCCTTGTAAGCATTCTATAGTATAGAATATAGATGTTAGTTAATATTACTTTAGGTGAGTTTATCTTTTGTTATTTGAGAAGGATCTCTTTAAGATGAAGTTACTTTTCATGAATCAAAAGTTCTATTGATATGCATGTTTATTCTCATACCATCCATGTGCCTTCCATATTTGTTGTCTTTGCCTCATGTGTTAATGTCACATTATGGGAAAAGATATTTACTATTGTAAGTAGATGAGTATTGTTGTATAGAATGGATAAGGCCTTATATTTTTGAACTATATGTTGGCACTAGGATGTTAGAGAATATAGATCTATAGGACATTTTTTCTTTATTCATAATAAATATACATTTAGTGAGTGGATTAGGAATCAATTTTTAATATTTCGTAAATCTCTTTATATTGATGTAGTTCATGTTAGGAGGTTATTGTCATATAATATACAATATGTATTTGTCATGGACTTGTGGTGAATGAATAAATCTATTGTTAGATTGCATGCATATGAAGCCAATTTGTTTGACATGGATTTAGATTTCTAGTGGCAAATAATTGGATAAGTAAATGCAATGGAATTCATCAATGCCTTAGATTTGGTAGGGGATTCCTCCTTAGCTAAATAGATCTTAAAGCATGGGAGTTTTAGTCCAATCTCTAAGTCATGATCATACAATTTTATATCCTTTTGTGTTATTGGCCTAACTGCTTAGAAATAATGAGATTCATCTAAGTGTGACAAGTCACAAATGGGGGTGCATGAATTCATGTACCAACATAATGCATCAAGTGGAGTCACATTTACTTCCATCTCATGAACAAAATATATAGTATTGTCTAATTTGAGAGTATACCTTTTGGTCATTTACATATCTCTACTCACTTCATACAACTCAATAGTTGTGGATGTGAATGATCATAAATTTTTAAACAAAGCATTTTAACTTCACTTGAAATCAAATTAGACTATGATTTAGTATCAACAAGTATGTTTGGATGTCTCTTTTTTATTTGGATGGTTGCCTCTTTTTTATTTGCATTTTAATGTAGAAAATATTATTCATTTCTCCCCTTTCCTATTCCATGTTAGCCATACTTGTAGGTATGAAACCAAACTTCTAATCCACAATTGAACTTTAATTTTTTTTTATTTTATTGAAGGATACCATAGAATTTTTTGTCCTTTTTGTGTGGTTCTTAGGATGCAATTCAAAATGCAACTTCCAACATTTTTATTCTATCCATACTTACCAAAATAACTACAATCATTCTTTGAATATTTGTAAACAAGGCTTTTATATTTAAATATTTACTAATTATTTATTTAAATAAGATATTTCACATATTTATATTGTTTACTAACTTAAAATTAAATTATACATAGTGGTTTTATTTTAAAACAATTCAACCCACTTTAAAAAATGGACCTAAAAAATGAACCCTATTTAGCTAAATTTTGCATATGTAAAATTTACAAAGATACAATTTATATCTTTTGTAAATAAGAACATGACGATAATGACAAGAATAATTAAACTCTCACTTTTTTGTTTGGATTTTATTTCTATTTCTAGATAGTCAATCAATAACTATGTCTCCCTTATAAATTACACACCATCTCTAAATCTCTACAGATTGGTTAAACATTACAAATGTCATAACTATATATAACCTCATAATATTCTAAACACATATCTAGTAAATTTGAAATATTACTCTCTTACAAGAAAAAATATTAAAAACAAGGCAACACTAATTAATAGTTGCTATCAATTAGAGTGAAGAGCTAGGATGTAGATGTAGACCATTTTTCATCCCTCTCTGAATTAGTATCTTTTAGACCGCTTGTACTCTCAAGAAAAGGTGAGATATCTATGGGCAATTGAATAGATTGAGTACCAAGAAATGCCCTTGTTATTCTTTCTAATCTTTCAACTATCTCCATCATATGTGGGCGTTGTTGTGGCAACTCCCTTGTGCAAGCCAACCCTACTTGAATAAATTCAACAAGGCATGACAATACCATTGATAAATCTGATTCTTGAACATCTCTAAGCAACTTGTTGTCCACCACTTCTAGGATCTTATTTGGAAAATTTATACCTACCCATTTTGGTAGATTGATTCCTTCTACAAACATGTCATCTGTAGGTCTCCTCCTTGTCAATAACTCTAAAAGTAGAATTCCATAGCTGTATACATCTCCTTTTGCTGAAATCTTTCCACCCAATCCATACTCTGCAAAACAATACAATAATTAGTGTTCTAATCTCATGTGAAACATTCATACTAAATATGAAACCAATACAATGACAACCTAAATGTTATAGTAATTAAAAATCTATACCTGGTGCAATGTAGCCTATAGATCCCTTGAGCACATTTGTACAAGTCAATGAATCCATTGAATTCCCAAATAGAAGTTTGGTGATGCCAAAGTCTGCTATATGTGGAGTCATATCATCCCCTAACAACACATTATTTGGTTTAAGGTCACAATGAATGACTTGTTCAAAGCAATGATGATGTAGATATGCCATTCCTTGTGCTATCTCCTTTGCTATTTTTAATCGGTCAGACAAATTTAATTTGCATTCATCTCCTCCATCAAGATATAGCCATCTCTCCAAACTTCCATTTGACATGAATGGTAGAACTAGTGCTTTAAAATCAAGATTGGAACAAGCTGAAATGATTTTGATCACATTGCGGTGTCTAACTCTTTTTAACACATTACATTCTCTATTGAAAGTTTGGAGAGCATTTTCATCTTGCAAATTGAGAACTTTAACAGCAATATTTATACCATTATTGAGAATCCCTCTATAAACAGATCCAAAACTACCAACTCCTAATAGATTGGTCTGGCTAAACCCATTAGTTGCATCTTCAAGTTCTTCATATGATATTCTTTTAGGCCCAGTGTTGAGTTCAAGGGTATTTTGATTATTATGTCTCCTATAGAAAATTACCAATAAAACAATAGACATGATGATGATTACAATGCCAACCACAACTGGTACTATCACCTTTCTGGAGACTAAAAATTGTTTCTCTTTGGAATCAGAGCATGGCTCCAAATTGATCCACTTGCCGCAAAGGCCAAGATTTCCCATAAGTGCTGACTCATCAATTCTTGCAAAAACTCCTCCTTTTGGAACCTCTCCTGTTAATTTGTTTGAAGAGAGATTAATATGTTGAAGTGTTTTCATCTCCTCAAAAGCCATTGGGATTGCACCTGACAATTTGTTGCTAGAGAGATCAATATCTTGAAGATTTTTGAGTTTTGTGAGTGATGTTGGTATTGGACCATAAAATGAATTCCATGAAAGATTCAAATATTGTAAGTTTGTGCAACTTGATAGTGCAACTGGAATTTCACTTGAGAAGTTGTTGAGAGACACATCTATAGCTTGGACCATTACCATCTTGCTGATGTCTATAAGAGAACCTTGCAATAAATTATTGGAAATGTTGAAATAAAATTGGAGATTTTTAAGACCTGCTAATTCTAGGGGTATATTTCCTCTTAGCTTGTTATGAGACAAGTCCACCAGCTCCAAATTTTGGCATCTCCCTAAATTGGAAGGTATTTTCCTTGACAACTGATTGTGATCAAGATGAAGTTCTCTTAGTTGTGGAAGATCACCGAGACTATCTGGAATTTGCCCTGAAAGCATGTTGTTAGAGAGTGATAACAACCCAAGACTTTTTGCCTGACCTAAACTTTTTGGAATCCTTCCATATAAATTGTTTATATCTAGATACAATCTTTCAAGATGTGGAAGCTGACCGAGTGGTGATGGAATAGTTCCGTTGAAATGATTGTCAGATAAGTCTAAGTTTGTAAGCATTGTGAGGTTGTTGATGCCACGTGGTATGTTTCCCTCAATTTTATTAGAAAATAGCTGCAAAATGGAGAGTTGGCTTGATAGTTGGCTAACAGAAGAAGGCAAAATGCCAATGAGATTGTTAGAAGACAAATCTATAACTTCTATAGAGGAGCAATTAGTCAAGGCTGTTAGAATAGGCAAATTGCTGCTTCCACTCACAAGATGATTTCCCCATAAATGAAGCACTCGAAGTTGGCGTAAATTACCAAACTCCAAGGGCACCTTGCCGCTTAGTTGGTTAGCACCTAATAGAAGTTGTCGAAGTTGAGTGCAATTGGACAGGGAGCTTGGGATTTCACCAATGAATTGATTTTCCCACAATATTAGTTCTTGCAACTCTAATAGTTTTCCAAACTGCCAAGGAATATGGCCAGTTAATTGGTTCTCATATAATGACAAGTTTTGGAGAAGTGTGCAGTTGAAAAGGGTAGTGGGAATCACTCCTATCAAGTTGTTGGTGTTAAGATAAAGAAGTGTGAGTTGAGTAAGCATACCCAATTCAACAGGAATACCACCATGGAGTTTGTTTGTGTTCAAATCCAAAGTAGTTAAGGAGGACATGTTGCCTATGAAAGTTGGGATTCTACCTGTCAGTTGGTTCATACCTAATGCAATGATCTCTAATTGTGAAAGAAGGCCAAGCTGAGAAGGAATATTGCCACTTAAATGGTTAAAAGACAGTATGAGAGCTTGTAAAGAACGACAGCCTGCTAGACTGGAGGGAATGGAGCCTTCCAATTTATTTCTAGACAGTCTAAGTATTCTAAGTCGAAACAGCCTTCCCAGCTGAAAAGGAATTTGGCCTTGAAAACTGTTACGTCTAAGAACAAGTACTCTAAGAAAAGAGAGATTTCCAATAAAAGGAGAGATGGAGCCCAGCAAAGACATACCCGTAAGATTCAAAGAAACCACGCGTTGATGATGAGAAGAGCAGACAACACCAGTCCAATTACAAAAGGAATGATGAGGAGACCAATTAAACAAAGAATTGTAGGGGTCAAGGGAGAGGAAACTCTTGAAAGACAGCAGAGCTTCTTGATCAGAATAATAATGAGAAGAAGAATGCAGAGAGATACAACAAGGTAGTGCAGATAGAAACAAGAGACAAGCTATAGCCATCTTCATTTTCATTTTCATCTGAATATTGAACTCAGAAACAAGTAACCGAGAAATCGAAAGTTTTCCAAGCCTCTGTATTGTCCTCAGGCTCTCCGAAATCTTATTAAAAAGCTGCGAAGCCGTGTGCGATGGTCAGAAGTGTTTTCGCTTTTGCATAACAAAGTCTACACTCTTCTCGCACGCAAAAGAAAAAGGGAGGAAAATCTTATTATTATTCCACACGCGTTGGCGGAGACGTGTGGAATGTTGTTCTTGCCGGCCACTTCTATAACAAATTCTACGCTGGTCAATCGCAGGCGAAAGAAAAGTGGGGAAAATGGGGAAAATGAATGTACATGGAAGAAAAGTGGATTTTTTGGGAAAAAAATCTATCCCACAGTTGAATCTTGAAACACTGAATCACAATATTATGGACGGTGGAAATTTGATGTCTATTAGGAAAATGAGTGTTTACTTTGTGGGGAGTGTGAAAGTGTTCAAAGTATTTGCTTTCAAAATAACATCATCATATTTAATTAATATTGTAACTACTATTGATTGAAATATATTTTTATTATTCCACACGTCTCCACCGACACATGTGGAATGTTGTTCTTGCTGGCCATTTGTATGACAAAGTCTACACTGATCAATCATGGTGTCGCAAGCAAAAAAAAAAGTCGGGGAAAATGGAGAATTGATGTTCTCCCACCCAAAAGAAAAGTTGGGGAAAATGGGGAATTGATGTTCTCCCACCCAAAAGAAAAGTGGGGGAAATGAGTGTTTACTTTGTGGGGAAAGTGTTTAAATGATTTGGCAAATCTTTGATTTCAGTTGTTTCTACAAAAATGGAAGAAGGTTATGTAAAGTATTTAAATTGCATGAATTATATGATTTGGTGAATCTTTGATTTGACTTGTTTTTATAAAATGGAAGAAATTTTATGGAAAGTGTTTAAATTATATGAATTTTAGGATTTGGTGAATCTTTGATTTCACTTGTTTCTACAAAAATGGAAGAAAGTTACGGAAAGTGTTTAAATTATATGAATTTTACAATTTGATGAATGAGCAAGAAAGTTGTGGAAAGTGTTAGTAAAGTCATGAATATGTTTCTTTACATTTGGGATAAAAATAAGTGTAATTGTTATTTAAGCTTTTTAATTAGTGAGCAAAATTATGAAAATATCTTTTTTGATTAGGATATTACATAAGAATTTAAATTTAATCATAATAATGGATTTGTTTATAGTTTTAATATATTTATAATGAGTGTAAGATAGTTGGAAAATAGGGATTAAAATAATTTAAAATAAAATAAAATAATATGTTTATGGTTCTTATTAGATTATTAACATTAAATATATTGTGTTTCTAGTTTTTATAAAAATGTATTAGTAAGAGATTATGTTCAAAAGTGAAGGTGGGATGGAAATTTTACATTTAAAATAGTTGTCAACTCAAGTTGATTATAAACAAGTGGTTTATTACATATTTGTTTATATAAAAATGAATGGTGTTTTCTAAATTCTATATATAAATGAAATAGTAAGTGTAAAATTTCTATAAAAAATGAGCAATGAGCTCGGAAGTTTTTGATATAAAAATAACTTGGGTTTGTACAATTTCTACATAAAAATGGAGTAAGGTATATATATTTGTAATGGTGAAATTTGCATACCCATACCAATTCCCATTTAGTTTTGGGCCCTTTTTAATGGAATGTCTTAATACAATTAAAAATCAACAAGAGGAACACTCTTGTGCTAAGTTTGGCTCATGACCCAATGCTTATCCATTTCCATTTTACATTTATTTACACATATTTTCATGCATTTGACATTATCTCATCCCTCTTTTACACACTCTCCCATATATTCACCTTGATGTGATTAGCCATTTATTACACCTACATTCACATCCATCTCCACACATTCTATCCCTAGTTCAAAACTAGCACTTCTCTATCTCAAGACAATGTTAAGTTCCTCAAGATCAATCCCAAGTGGCTCATGATTGATCCCAAATTAAAAAAAATTAAATTCAAAATTAAAACCCTTGCCCTTTCCTAATAGTCATTATGAACCAACTTGGCACTTGTTTGTGTGACTTATTGGTATGTATTAGTATTTAAAGAGATTCAATGTGCATTTATTATGATGATGGTCAAACAAGCAACACTCCCTCTACGAACATTTGGATTTGGAGCTTAAAAAGAATATATCTACATCAAAATCATATAGGCCATGTGCACAACTACAAATGATGTCTAAGATCATTCTTTAAAAACTATAAAGCTAGTCCTAAAAGGGGTTAACCTATGATAACTTGACCTTAGTAATCTGATAATCTCCTCTAAAGTGTTGTCGCGGGTGATAGAAAAGTGGGTAAAATAGGAGGAAAATCAGTGTTTACTTTGTGGGGAGTGGGAAAGTGTTTAAATGATTTGTCAAGTATTTGCTTTCAGAACATCATCATATTTAATATTACAACTATTGACTGAAATATATTACTATTATTCGACATGTGTTGATGGAGATCGATGGAATGTTGTTCTTACTGGCCACTTGTATAACAAACTCTATGCTGGTCAATCATGGTGTCACACGCAAAAGAAAAGTTGGCAAAATTTGGGGAAATGAGTGTTCTCACATGTGAAAGAAAAGTGGAGAAAATGAGTGTTTACTTTGTCGGGAAAGTGTTTAAATGATTTGGTGAATCTTTGATTTTAGTTGTTTCTACAAAATTGGAAGAAAGTTATGTGAAGTGTTTAAATTACATGAATTATAAGATTTTGTGAATCTTTGATTTCGCTTGTTTTTATAAATATGGAATAAATTTATGGAAAGTGTTTAAATTATATGAATTTTAGGATTTGGTGAATCTTTGATTTCACTTGTTTCTACAAAAATGGAAGAAAGTTATGGAAAGTATTTAAATTATATGAATTTTACAATTTGACGAATCTTTGATTTTAAGAGAAAAACACAAGAAAGCTGTGGAAAGTGTTAGTAAATTCATTAGTATGTTTTTTACAATTGGGATAAAAATAAGTGTAATTAAGCTTATGGGCAGAATTTCTAAGTGTTTAGGGCTTAAGAGCAAATTTTTGCCTAGTATCTATCTAGGTATTCCTCTATTTTTTGGGCAAAACAAGTCTGAATTCTAGGACAAAGTTATTATGTCTATTCATTCAAAACTAGCAAGTTGGAAAAGTAAGTGGCTATCCTTTGCAGGAAGGATCATCCTTATTAAGGTGGCTTTACCAGCGATTCCAATTTATATGATGTCCCATTTACCTATTCCACTCAAAGTTGTTGAAAGTGTTAAGAAAATTCTAAGAAATTTCCTTTGGAATGGGAAAGGTGAGATCAAAAAGCTACCTTTGATGGCCTAGGATAGAGTGTGTATGACCCAGGAGGTAGGAGGAGCAGGCATCATAAATCTGAAATTGCAAAATTTAGCTCTAGGGGCTAAACTTGCTTGGAAGCTTTATGGTTTTGTGGATGTAAAATGGTGTAAAATACTTCAATCTAAATATTTAGATTCAAGTGATAGTAGTAGAATTTTCACTATATCTAATCCTTCATCTGGTTCTCCTATGTGGAATTTCATAATCAAGTGTAGAGGCATCATCACTTCTAACCTCTCTTGGATCATAAGAAATGGGAAAAAAGCTAAGTTTTGGTTGGATTCTTGGAATGGGTTTGAAAAGTTGCAGTCCAGCGCTGATTTGACTGATGCAAAATAATACCTCACTATAGCATGGGGAACCAATGTTGAGGATTATTTTCAAATCACTAGAGATTCTAGTTTCTTTTTGGTCTAATGGAAAGACTTCTCTCACTGCCCCTTCCTATACAATAAAAAAAGAGTGCTTAAAGATATCCTAGATGAAAGGAAAATTGTATTTTTCAATAGGGATGATGAATTTAAATGGGTGGGGGACAAAACTGGTTCCTATTCAGTCAAAGATGGATATCTTAACAGGGTTAATTCTCGAGATCAGTCTTGGCTTCTTCAACTTTGTTGGGATAAATCTTGTCTCCCTAAGGCTAGAGCTTTTGCTTGGTTAGCCACTCATAACAGAGTTCTTACTAGAGAGAGATTAATCAAATTTGGTATAAGGGTAGATCTCAAATGTTCCTTCTGCAATGAAAATGAGTCAGTTGATCATCTCTTCCTTCATTGTGCCTTCTCTTCGAGGATCTGGTATTAGATTTGGAATAACCTTGATTGGGTTTGTGCTTTTCCCATTTCACTATCCCAACTCTTTACCAGCTGGCTAGATCTTTATTCAAACTCAACCTTTGCTAGTCTTTGGAGAATAATTCCTTCTATGGTAATTTGGCATGTTTGGAGAGAGAGGAACAACATAACCTTTAAAGGGATAACAAATCTTTGGGAAATAGTAATAATCAAACTAGAGGTTGAAATTTTAGAAAAAGTGATGTCATTAGTTATACATCACTCACATAAAATAGATGTTTCTCCTCTTGGGATCATAAAATATTAAAGAAATGGACCCTTTTGAACCAACCTCCTGTCCATGGATCTATCAAAATGAGTGTGCCATGCTATAATAGAAAGGATGCTAAAAGGTCTCCTCCAGAGGAACCTCTTATTAAACTTGATTTTAACGATGCTTCTAAAGGAAATCTGGGAGCTTAATTTTTTATCCCTCTTCTTGGAATGAAAAATGGCACTTTAAAACAGCAGTGTGAAATTATTTCCAACAGATCAGACTCGAAAAATTATTCACTTTCTAAAAAAATGACATTCGATTTTCAATTGCCAATCAAAAGGTACAATTGTTTTACGAGTTCCTTAACTTACTTTACAAAAAGGGAAAAAAGTTTATGAAAATGGGACAATTCCCAAATCGTTTAAACACAACTTTGTCAGCTTCGGAACCAGCTTCCTGTCGACTATAAATATGCCCAATTTCGCCTCCGTGGATGAAAGTTATGGAAAATAAAATGCCCTCCTTGAAGGCAATTTTGAAGGGCCCTAGCAGTCTCCGTGTAGCATAAAAGTCTATCTCCTATGGTCTTCTAACCATGAGTGGTTAACTGAAAATGTTAAGTGTTGGCAAAAGATGCTAGAGGTTAACAATTTATGTTTTAAGGTTACAATTGTTGTTAGTGTTACAATAAGTGTTGTGGTTACAATAGAGGTTAATGTAACAAGAAATGTAGCATTAACTGTTAGGATTTGTAAAAATACCAGTTTACTAAGTTCAATACCAACACAATGCTGGCAGACTGCAGAAAAGAGATGCAACTGTGAATAAGGAAATTCGACCTGCAGTAAACCAGCCATGTAGAAGCCCAAGAAGAAGATTGGCGACTTGGACCAGAGATGTGAAGCCATCCAAAGAGTCAACACAATGACCTTGACATGAGAAAACCCCAATCTGTAGAGATGAATGTGACTGTGGGCATAAAGGTCAAGTCATTAGCCGTACATGGGCGTAGTGGCACCAAATCTAGAGCAGAGAGTGTCTATCTAATAGCGTGCAGGGTCCAGAAGAGTAGTAGAAAAATAATGACCAAATATTGAATGGAGATGGCATTTGTGACTCTTGCCAATGGAATACTTGGTGATTGTGAATGGAAACCACAACCTGGAGCAATGAAGAGATGCAAAATAGCAATGTCTTTCAAGCAATGGGTGATTGTAGCTGAGAAGAACCACAACCTTCTAGTAGAGTTGAAACCATGTCTTTTAGAAAAGGCAAATCATGAATGCCCATGCCCAAGCCCTCTAAACAGAGAACAAACAAAAAAAATGTGCAAATGTTCAGCGGTTTTACTGTGTGGCTGTTTATATCTGTAATGGTCGTGGGAAGGAGGTAGGCATTGCTCAAGCGACCAGTGGCCAAGTGCTGTGGAAAAAACACATGGGTTAGAGGGCCTTGAATCCCAATGAAGACCCAAAGAAAACTTCTAAAAACCTGAAGCGGCGTTCTGACGTTCAAAAACTTCAAAACAGTGACCTTGAAATTAATCAGAAAATGCCACAAAGTCTAGAATTAAGAAGGCCAATGAATGAACAACAAACTCTTATCTGCCTCCCAAAACATGGGCCATGACCTAGATTGGTCAAATAATAATTGAACCCGCTAATAGAGGCGATGCCTGAACCGGAAACAATTCTATGAAACCCTTGATTTCTCACTGCTCAAAAACTGACCACAGAGACATGTAAACAACTAAATCTTTCAAGATTTCGACAAAGACTGCAAAAAATCACCCAGATCTACTCTACAAATCTTCAATTTGCAAAATAAATTTGCATTTTCTGACGAAAATCATTACAAATCCATATGGTTGTACCGTCGTACAGCAGAGGGGTTTGGGGGTTAAAAACATTTTCCCTGTGTCAATTTTGACAAAACGATGTGCTATTTTGTCAATCTCAAACCTTCTGGACTCAATGGTGATGTCTGTTTAGCTCTACAAAGGACCTTTTGACTAGACTAGGTGCGGGATTAACTATAATGGGTAGAATTTTGCAAGCATGGCTCTAATACCATGTTGGGATTATCCAAGATCAACGAGCAAAAATACAACCACAAGCGATTTGCACACAATAAACCTATTGATATAGCCAAAAGATTAATGAAATATACATAAAATTCTTGCTTAAATAGGCAAGCATGAGGAGGTGAGGTGGTCGTACACAACGACTAAGCAACCCTCCAAAGGTGCAACACTTGTCTTTCTCAAGTAACACATGTTTGAGCAAGTGGCAAGTTTGCATGCAATAGTTGTCTCACAAAGGTGAGTACACATGTCTTCACCACATGAGTTGAGACAAAAAGATAAAAAGCCTAAAGTTGAGCTTAAGCTAGTGTGAATAGAAATCTCCTAGACATGATAAAAGCTAACTAGATAGATAATGTCACTTTTCACACTAACAATATTAAGGGGATATTCCTAAATTTTTTCTTTAATTGCACGACCTTTGTAGACATGTTTGATTTTAGATTTTCTAAATCTACACCTTAAAAATCATTTAGTTGCATCTAATATTTTTTTTCATATCTTCATTTTTCTCTCCATCCTCTAAATCTCTTGTTCTTCTACAATTGTGTTTTTTTATGGCTTCAAATTGCAATAATGGGATATTTTTTGAGATTCTGTGATAGTTTTTAAGACTCTCTTGAATTGTCTTGAGATAGGAATTGAGTGCTCTGAGAAAAAGTTGTAGAATTATTTACTTGATTTCTTGTCTCCTTGACTTACAATATCTTCATTTTGCACCATTGTTGAATCTTCTAAGACTACAAAGCCATTTTTATTCCGATTTTTCTATGAAGTCCAATTTTTTTTCTCCTCTTCACTTTTGTCTTAGGGAATTGAAAATGTTCAAACAATAACTCACAAAATGGTTATGAAAGTCATAAATCTTGCACCAAAAAGGAAACTTTTCATAGTTGATCTCTTGCTTTGTCTCCCTAGTTTCATATTTTAGGAAAATTTGAGCGTGGAAATGACTTGATTGAATCAATCCATACTCACAATCTAGTAAAGATATATAATAAACCAATTTCTATGGATTTTTCTATACAAATATAATTCCTCAATTTATTTCCTATTTTCTCAAAATATCTAGTTTCTAAAATGATATTGTTAATGTATACAAGCAAATCCAACTAAGGATCTTGTATAGAATGTCACGACGATTTATTGAATTATTACGCTTCTGTTTTAATTATAGCTTAATTATTGAGCAATAATTTAGCGATTAGCAATGCATTATATTTAATAATTATTATTTAAATTAATTTAAAGATTATAACTATTAGTTCTTGATAAAATCATTAATAACATTTTTTTGATTAATATAGTAATTACCATGAGAATTGTAGACACCTAAAAATGTCTTGACCCTTCTGACCACCCTTCGACATCATCCACATCACTAATTCTTCTTCTAATTAATTAATTAAATTTTTATTTAATTAATTATCTCATCCAACCCCTGAACCATTCATCCATCCTTCATCAATTAGCCCTAAAATTGAATTAATTTAATTAATTCAATAGTCACACCTTACTAACATCATCCTAATTAATCGATGTAAAACCGGGTAATGGTATCTTCACTTGGAGCAACAAAAGATGTGGTAAAGATGATATTTCAGAGTAACTGGATAGATTCTTAGTCTCTTGTTATTGGCTTGGGATAGGTGGAATACCAACTCAGATATTTTAGATTGGAAAAGTTCAGACCATTGGCCGATCAAATTTTTAGCGGTTCCCTTCAGTCCTCCGAGGAACCCTTCTTTTAAATTTCAACTCATGTGGTTGAGGGGCCCATCTCTCCAGGACTTAATGGGTGATTGGTGGCTACAGGGGAAGCCTGCTCATGGCAAAGCTATGTTTTCTTTTGCCAAAAGGCTCCAGTATGTGAAATACAGGCTTAAGAAGTGGACTAGGAAATGCTTTGGCAATATGCATCACAAAAAATTGGCAACTCAAGATCGGTTGAACTTCATCACCCACCAAATAAGGGATCAAGGTCTTTCTGAGGATTTGAGTAGAGAGGAGACTTCTACTGCTAAGGAGTTGGAGGAATGGGAGTTGTGGGAGGAGATTTTCTAGAAGCAAAAATCTCACATTGATTGGCTACAGGAGGGTGACAGGAATATTGCCTTTTTTCATAATTCTATTAAGGCTAGAAAGAATGGTAATCTTATTACCTCTCGTGTCTCCAGAGGGAGCTCATCTCTCTTCTCAAGTGGCGATTTTTGACGAGGCTTCCCAATTCTTTGCGGCTCTTTTTCTGGAAGACTCTCCTCCGGCTAGAGAAGATAAAATTTGCATTCTTGATTGTATCCCCTCGCTTTTTTCAGATGAAATGAATGCAGCCCTCATGCTTCCCATCTCGCTGCGGGAATTGGAGGTGGTGGTGTTCCAGATGAAGAAAGGTAAATCTCTGGGCCCAGATGGTTTTCTTATTGAATTCTTTCAGGATTTTTGGGAAATTATCAAATTAGATCTTTTAGAGGTGGTGCAGGAATCCCAAGGAAATAAGAAAATGTTAAAGGCCTTGAATTCCACTTTTTTGGCTCTCATCCCTAAAAAGGAAGGTGCCAATTATCTGGACCAGTTTAGGCCCATTGCTCTCTGTAATGTGATCTACAAAATTATCACCAAACTGATTGCAAAAAGGCTTAAGCCTTGGCTCAACTCGCTGATATCAGAAGAACAAGGGGGGTTTGTTGCATGCAGACAAATTCTTGATGGAGTTGTGGTAGCTACTGAGGCCATTCATTCCATGGCAAATTCTAAGGAAAAAGCTATGTTCATCAAGCTTGATATGGCAAAGGCCTATGATAGAGTTAAATGGGCCTTCTTGCAGAAAGTTCTTCTATCTTTTGGATTTAGTAGAGAATGGGTGGATTGGGTGAAGAGTTGTGTGACCTCTAGTTCCTTTTCGATTCTTATCAATGGGGAGCCTTTAGATTTATTTGGAGCTTCCAGAGGCCTCCGCCAAGGGAACCCCTTATCTCTTTATCTATTTATCATTATGGCGGAAGGACTTGGATGATTTCTCAAGTCTCAAGTTAGACAAGGGCTGATTCAAGGATGGAATTGGGATAATGGTCTGCCTCCCCATCCTCATCTCCAATTTGTGGATGATATTGCTTTGATGGGCTTGGCCAGAATTTATGAAGCTGTGAATTTAAGGAAAATTTTGGATACCTACTTGGTTGCTTCTGGATAGAAGATTAATAAGGATAAGTCTTCCATCTTCTTCTTTAATACCCCTCAGCTTATCCAAAGCGGGATTGCTCAGATTCTTCACTTTCAAATTGGATCTCTTCCTTTGCAATATCTTGGGATTCCCATTGTTGTGGGTTCTCAACGTAGGGAGATATGGCAGGATATTCTGGATAAGTTCCATAGGAGGGTTAGTCATTGGACTCATAGATGGCTCTCGATGGCTAGACGAGTGACATTGTTGAAGTCAGTGGTTCAGGCCCTCCCTATTTCCAGGTGCTTTGTTTAGGTTGCTCCCTTAAGTTTTATTAAGGAATTTGATGCCCTTGCCCGGTAATTTTTTTGGGCTGGCAATTTTTCCTTCTTGAAGTGGAGTCTAGTTAAGTGGGATTCTATTTGTAGGCCTAAGCAGGAGGGGGGCCTTGGGCTCAAGCCGACAAGGCTGAATGGTCAGGTCTTAGCTGTCAAATTATATTGGAGATGGTGCACTTGCCAGGATCAAGATTGGGCATAGATTCTCACTCACAAGTACCTCCAGGAGGCCGGACCCCTCAAATGTACCCCGATATAACCTTTTAGGGAAGGGATCTATGATTTTAGATACCCTCAAAAGAGGGGCAGAGCTTATCAAGGATGGCCTTTTCTGGATTTGTAATGGTGGCTATGAGGTTCTCTTTTGGCATGATTCTTGGGATGGTCACCCCCCTATAATTTCTATATTTCCTCATTTACATACCCTCTGCAATAGTATGCTTAAAGGCAGGTGGAGCAGGGTGGCAGACTTTAAGACTATTCAGGTGATTGGTCAAGTGGAGGTAATGTCGTGGAAAGAGCCTCATGAGTGGCCATCAGGTGGTAGTGAGGAGGATCATCAGGAACTTGCTAGCATTTTGGCTAGGAGAATGTGTAATTCTCTCAAAGGGAGGGATCTTCTGGCTTGGGGACCTGAACCGAAAAGAAAATTCTTAGTTGCCTCAAGATACTTGGAGTTGGACAGAAAGTTATTCGGGCAGGTTGGTGCTCCTTGGTGGAAAAAGGTTTGGAATATGTTCTCATGGCCCAAGTGCAATTTCTTTGCTTGGTTGGTTGTTCAAAATAGATGCCTTACCTAAGAGAATTTGAGGAAGAGAGGTTTCTAGGGCCCTTCTCTTCGTGTGCTTTGTCACAACAGTGAAGAATGTGTTTCTCATCTCTTCTTCCAGTGTACTTTCTCTCGGGAACTTTGGCATCTTTGGTGGGGGGCGTGGAACCATGCTTGCATTCACGCCACTTCCTTGATTGATTTCTGGGAGAGCTTGGGTAGGCCTCTAGCTCAGACCCCTTTTCTCCATATTATTTGGACTATTGGGCCTACTTTTATTATTTGGCACCTTTGGTTAGAAAGGAATAGGAGGATTTTTCAGGATGTGAGATTGGGGGTGGTCCAGTTATGGCAAAAGATCTGTAGCCGAATCCAAGAGACTACGTCAACAAAATGTGATCTCTTGGTCAATGTGGATCCTAATGACTTGGCTATTGTTAAGAATTTGAATTTGGTTGACAGTGGTTGAGGCTTCTCTGGTGATAGGCAGCCTTGGCAGACCAAATTGAAACTTTAGCGGGATGGTCAGTGGTCCCCTCCTCCCCAAAGTATTCTGAAGGTCAACACTGATGGGTCGTCCAGAGGGAATCCTGGATAGGCGGGGATTGGTGTGTTGGTAAAGATAGTGAGGGGGATGTTGTGTTTTTCTTCTCCACTTATAAAGGGTTCCATACTAACAATTTTATGGAGGCCCTTCCTATTCTTAGTGTTGTGGAAAGGGCCTGCTCCCTTGGTTGGGAAAAAATCATCTGTGAATCTGATTCATAGATTGTAGTTGATATGTTGCTGAAGCAGAAGGTGGTTGGGGCTAATTGGCAGTTGGTTTTGGTGGTCCAATAGATTTTGGAGCTTTGTGGCTATTTGAAGTATGTTTCCTTCCGCCATATTCCCCGTGAGTGGAATAGAGTGGTGGATTGTTTGGCCAAATGGGCCTCTAAGCATCAACAGGGCTGGGATGTTAGAGATTGGGGTCTTCTATCACCAGAGTATACTCTATCTTTAGATCAATTAATTATTAAGGATAGAAATAGGTAGGTGATTGTCTTGGAGTTCTTGGTGGAACTCTTGCTACTTCTTGGTGAGCCTGAGGCCTCTTGTTTTGTTTTCTCTCTTTGTTGATCAATAAATTTTGACCCTCTTGTTTTTTTAAAAAAACATCATCCTAATTAAATAAATAAATATGTCAAATATTTATTTGGTTAATTTGTCCATCTCATTAAACCCAAATTAATTAGGTAAATCATACTTATCTGATTAATCAGCCCTACTAATTAGCCTACCCCTAACCTAGTTGATTAAATAGCTATTATTTAATTAGCTACCCTAGCCTACATGACCCCTAGACATGGATTAATTAAATAAATCATTTAATTAATCCTAAACCCTGATTACCTCATCCACTATTTTTTTCCAACCACATTAACTAAGCTAATCACCCTGATTAACTTGGTCAAATCATGTTTAACACCTTCTCCCACACCCAAAAATTAAAAATTGTAAAAATACATAAACCCTCCAACTCATTTTTACCATTTTCATGATAAAACATCTTCCACATTTTTATCTTACAAATGTAAGAGCCTAAAAATGTACATGTGTCCTATGACCTTCACACTTCCACATAAAATGGAATTTTTAATTCCATCTCATCCCAAGGAAATTAATTTTAAATTTCCTCATACATCTAAATCACATTAAATGCTAAGTCATCCCCAAAATGAATAAAAGATTCATTTTTATTCTCCACAAGATTCATTTTATTCTCCACCATCCAATTTTGTTGATCAAATCGTAGCCCTCCATCTCACAATCAATCTCATCCCTTTATCTCAACAATCAATCTCCACCATTTGATCAAAATCCCCTCCAATTTGCCTATAAAGACAAGCCTCTACAAGCCATTTCATCATCCAATTTTAGAGTAATCTTACTATGCTCAAATTTCTCTCAATCATCTCCATTTTAACAAGGATATGGTGAAATTTGCATTGACAATTAGGAGCATTTCACATTGTAATCACTAGTTTGGGTGAAGCTAGGCCTTAAGGGTGCAAAGTCCTCTACCTTATCAAGGAGTGAGGAGCTAGGATGTTTTGAAAGGTATAAATTTTGTGTTTGTTTGTTTTCTTTCATGTTTTTATGCATTTCTAACTTTCTCATCTTTAGGAATTATATTTATTAAAAAGTAATAATAAAATTTCCTTTAAATATATATATATGGGGTTATTGTTACAGACAATTTATTTTTCGGTGCTCTGTAATAGTGGTACTTCTTGATTTTCAATAATTATAAAAGAATTTTTCTATCGAATATGATGGGCCTTGGAATATTTTTTATTACTCTAAGATTTTAATAATCTTTCCAAATGTCTTAGAAAACGTCATGTTTCCCATAGAATTTATAACATGTTGCAAGGGAAGATGTTTTGATAGGTTCTACAAGATAAATGTAATAAAAAGAAAATCAAATTTAGGGGTTCACCACTTGAAGTCACTGTCTAAAAATTGGGCATAAAAAGATCCTTGGGATGGAAGAAAAACATAGAGAACAAGAGAAAAAAATAGAGAGAGTACAAAGAGGCATAGAACAGATGCAAAGATATACAGGAAGAACAATAGAAGGATAGGCAGAAGAGGATACAGAGAGAGCATGAGGAAAGAAAGATTTTTGATAGCTACAGGAAGAAAGAAAGAGAACTAGTAAGTGGGACTTGACTTCTAAAGCACCAAATTTTTCTGCTCTTCACATTCTACCAAGTAGGTACCTCTATTATTTGCATTGTCTTCATCATATTTTAGGCATTTGAAATTAATCTGTGTATGCTTCTGAGCATGTTGTTGTTTAATATAGTCTCTTTTCGAGATAATGTATATACATGTTTTTTCAGTTACCTCTGCATATTAAATTTGTCCATTGTATTTGAATGCTTCTGTTGGTGTAACCCCTGAGACCCTGCTCACAATACCCTGATATTCCATTTAGGAATCCTAAACCCAAAACTCAAAGTGGATTCTATTTTAGTGAAGGGTTCCAAAAAGTCTATCAACAAATCCCACCTATATACAGAGAACACACCCTGGAGGCATTCTATCAATAGAATACACTCACAGAAATAGAAATTAAATTTTCATTAACCAATTACAACATAAGGCATTAAAATAGGTTAACGATCTTATGTTTTTTTTTTATATTTATGTATTGCTATGAAAAAAAATTAAATTTATAAAAGTAAATTAGAGGCAGCTCTTGACAGAGCTAGGCACCTAGGCATGGGCGGTGCCCAGCCATAGAGGCACAGCCTCTATGATGGGTGACGCCCAACCATAGAGGCTCGTCCTCTATGCTGGGCTACGCCCAACCATAGAGGTGTGACCTCTATGTTGGGCAGCACCAACAAGAGGAGCGTGCCCATCTCTCCCCCATTCACAAATAGATAACCCTCAAAGAATTCATTAAAACAAAACCATAAAATTATACCTCTTTAATAAATATTTCATTTTGTCTATATGCCTTCAACATTATACAACTTCTACAGATGATTTACTCTGTACTGTTGAAGCTACCTTGGATTATACAGGCATGTGAGGGTTTTGGAAAAAAAAAATAATAAACCTATATTGTAGGGATAGACCAGAAAAATTAGGTAGTTAACTAGTGAAAGAACATGGGAAGTTTGGATTTCTATACTCTTAGATTTCATTAAAATTTTGAATATTATTCAGATAGAAAATTAGAAATAAGATATTTTCCTTTCTTATTTATTTACTTACCTTAATGCATAAAAGATTAACCTATGGAATAAAAAAAGGGGGGGCTATGGACTTCCACATTTATTAGATTAGCATTAATATGTAATCTTCCCTTGTCATTTCTTGTTATTTGATTTGCGTAGATTGCCAAAACAACAATAGTATTATTTAAAATTTATGCTTTCATTAAGATAGCGTACCTAATTAATTTCATAATATTATGTGAAAGGTTAAAACGAAACATGTGTTACCATTATGCGTTTCCAAGAGAAAATTGTGACTTAAATAGGATGAAAATGACTATGACCCTAGTGCATGTGAACAACTTTTGTTAATTAAGAAATGATCCACCCATTACATCAGTAATATAAACTTTTGTTAATTAGATATATCTACCTAGCTCATCTTACGTAATCTTAGCTCAATTGAACTTGTTAGATAACAAATCGTCTTTTATACATTATGCTTAGAAGTATTGTGAATATATCTTTTGCACGTGAGTATTACTTAACATTTGATTTTATTTATGATTCTAAGTGTTTATAGCAATCTATGATATGCACGAAAAAAAAAGATATATTTGAAATTTATTTTGAAAACCAATGATGTTTGAAAGGTAGTAAACAATGTCAAATAGGAGTTAAGATCTTCATTAAGGGAACTATGACAGTCATTATTACTCTTGATAATATCCATATTAGTTATGTTAAAAGATGCCTCTTTTACCCTGATGACTTAGACTAGAGAAATGACAATACTAATGTGTTAGTTAAACCTCTGGATTTACTTAGACACTTCTTGAAAACCTTCTAAAAGATTGAAATCATCGTATGCTCTCACCTTGCCTATCAAATAGATCTTGGTGATCAAAAAACATATTCAATTCTTAGACAAACCACGATCTCAATTAATTCCAAGAACCAACGACAATAATCACCCTATGCTCTCACCTTGCCTTGGAATGGACCTTGGTGATTAGAAAATGATAATTGTTGGGAAGGAATTGGAAATTTTACGTTAACATATAGATGTGATCTTTAAACCAAAATTTTTAAGCTCTGAGTAAACTTAACAAAATTCTTCATGACAACTCTCTCACATCAACACCTCTTAAGGTGTTGCAAATTAGTAGTTGTCACCATACTGTCCCTATTTCACCTAAGTGGGTGGTAGCCGACAAAGAACTGTCTAGGGAGGGATAAACCCTAGAAAGGGTTGTGTACCCACTCACAGTTGCATGAAACCTAGTGCAAACAGAACTACATACTTGCTAAACTTTATATATCGAATATTGTATGTACCTTGATCCCATGGATACTGGGTATGTAGGCAGTCTGGAAGGCGAAGGATGCCTCCATTACTTAGGTACTCAGGATGTAGGGTGACTATATAATCAACTTCATAATTTCAAAAATCTAAACATAAGAAGACTAAACTAGATATAAAACAGTCTTAAGTACTCAGAAGAATCCCTAAAGAGGATTGACCTTATACCTAGTCGGTTGTCAAAATCTGAAGGAGGGTACAAGATCCTTAGATACCTTAACCCAATGAACTTATAGAGATTCCTTGGTACAATACATGGGCATATTGTATAATTTCTTGTAAGTGACTTAGGTTTTGGATTGATCTAGATGAGTCTAAGTCTCTAGCCAAAACAAAGCAATTGATTCCTACCCTTATAAGCCAGTGTGTCTATTGTCTTACCTATCCCATATTGGATAGAGTTATGGTCAGCTTGATCAGTTATAGGCCTCTATGGCCATTATCATGCCTACCTCATATTAGGTAGAGGTTGGGTCCATTTTACCTTGTTCCATATAAACAATTTACCCCATGGATAGATGAGCTCATATTGGCTAAACCCTGTATAGTCTAGCTTGGATGTCTTAGCCTGAATTGGCTACATGATACTTTCCTGAGTACTTAGACTAAATTTAAAAATAATAATCAAATGTTAAGGAACTATGCAACAAGGTGCTTATCTAAAACCTAAAAACTAAGTCACGCCTAAAGAAAGATAAAGGAAAAAATCCTCCTAATGTCCTAATCAGGTCCTTACATAGAACTTTCTGTTAGGACCATTTAAAATTCACTTAGTCCCACTTGGTTCCATACACTCTTTTTCCCATAGGCCCATCCTAGAATCCAGATTCTTTTTACAATTATACCTAAAAACCACTTGATAATTCAATGTAGTCTTTTCACATCATATCCATGCATCACACCTTGGAATTGGTCCACACAAGGGATTTTGTTTGTTACCGCAACCCCGTAGTCCACTCAAATAGCCTTGGCGGGTGTACGGGAATCAAAGGAAGTAAGGAATCAGTTACCACTTCCTCGCAGCATGCTAAAATTGCACTTGCGGTATTACGGTGTAAAAATGCGCAATCCAAGGTTCATCGCAGCCCTGCGGCGGTCCCAAAGGGGGGTTGCGGTATTGCGTTGTATAGAAGTTTAAACGGTGTGTGCTGAGTACTGCGGTCCCGTGACAATTTCAAAAGAGGCTTGTGGTAGTGCGGTAAAAGCTTTGAGTAACATGTATTGTTTTATCGCGACCCTGCAGCGGTTAACACATTGGCTGGTGATATGGCGTTAAAGACTGAGTTAGTATTGAAAGGTTTATCCTGCGGTCCCACGATGGTCAAATCAAAGGCTAGTGGTAATGTGGTAGTAGCTAAAGGTGACAAGGCACTCCCTGCTACCCCACAGCAGTGACTCCACTAGGCTCGTGGGGCAGCGGTAAACGATGAATGATAAGAGGTGACCGCCAAGTGTTACCGCAGTCCTATGACAGAGTACAATTGAGCTAGTGGTAATGCGGTAAATAGTTAAGACAACATGGTTTGCTCTCCTATCGTCTCATAGAGCAAATGAAATAACTATGTGGTAATATGGTAAACATTGAATGTTATGGTGGTTACCCCGCCGCCCCGCAAAGGTCATCATTTATGATGGCGGGGATGCGGTAACTGATGATATGACTACAAATCTAGTGAAATACTTTGTCCCTCTGATCTATGTACATTAACAATCTATGTTTGAAGCAATTTAAACACGCAGATTTGTCAATCTCTCGGCATGCATAAAGTAATGGTGATGTGATCAACTCTGTGATTGAATAAAATTTAGATTGTCCTTGCATTTCCTCATTTGAATGAGTTTGAGGTGTTCAGCAATTGCAAGCTCAAGCTTTGAAGTGTGTTCTACCAGTTCAATTCGACTGGGTAAGTCAATTCCATCTCCTTCTGTGTCAAAGTTGATATTTGGATGCATTCTTCTTTCAACTAGTTTAGTAGAGCAAGTAGTTATCAAAACCCTAGTTCTCAAAAGCATCAAACTATGGCACCTAAAAAATCTGAGTCCATAAGTAAGAAAACTGAACCACTTGCTCCCAAAGAAAAGAAACAAGCCCTTCAACAATCTCTATTGGACATTTTGCCTAATTCAGTTCACAAAGGGTGTAAGAAGCTATTCGAGGATGTAGCAGAGGGGCATTGTGATGCCAGAGTCCCCATTTCAAGCTGGAACCTTTTTTGGTACTTTTGTGAGAAAATAGGATGGACAAGGCCCTGTTGCCAACCCTTGGAATCTGAATTTGGCTAAGCTTGTGGTACCGAATGTGTTCATTGATGTTGATTTGATCAAAGTGTTGTCACAGCACTATCATCCAGCCATCAGAATAGTCAAATTGCCAAATGGGTCACCATTGTTGGTTGAGGAAAGAAATGCAGTCATTGATTGCTTCATGCTCAGCAGACAAGCCCTCACAAAGATTGATTTGCAGAAAAGTGAACAAGAATATACTAGTTTGAGAAACAAACACAGGAGTGATGAGTTTCTCATGTTTATGAGCAAAGGGGCCAATAATAGAAAATTTTCAATTTGAACCACTTCTGCAGAGCCTTTCTCAGTTGATGACTTTGCTGTGTATTTCAAAAGGACCTATTTTGCTTTGTGTCAAGTTCTAGGTATTGGTGCCCAAGATAGAATGCCAATTGGTATGATGATGATGGCCATGAGAATATAGAACCCAGAAGTCAATGTTGAGTATGATTTTGCATCATTTATTGAAAAGAAATTGCATGATGGGTTATTGTAGATAAAGGAAAACAAAACACCCTTGGATTTCAAACATTATTCTTTGTTGTGCCATTTGATATTGTACCAGAATAAGGGAAGGTGGCACAACAGAATGGACTTGAGCATGATGGATCAGAAGAGACAGAGACTGCCTACACAATGTTGGTGTTACATCTGGGATAGTAATTGCAAGAATTGCAATTACATTGTATTCCATGATGACTTTGTTGTAAGAATAATGGATTCACTAGGGTTTCTTTCACCTAGACTTTCCAGAGGAGTATTAGAAATGTTGAGGCCTCTTGATTATAGGCCAGAACAAGGTCACAAGCTAAATTTGTTGATTGGTTTTTCTTTCCAAACCATACTGTAATCAGAGTATATGGGTGTACTGAGCCACCCCATGTGTTGCCAAAATTTGTGCCAGACAGACTTGCATTTCTTGATTTTATGTGGCAAATGCTCTGGATGGAGAAATATGTAATGAAAAAACAAAATAAGGGCACATTTCTTCCTGATTTCACTGTGTTTGGTGAGTGGTCAGTTGGTTCAGATACTTTGGAGGAACTACAAGCCTATTTGAAAGAAAAATATTCTTTGAAATCAGGAATAGAAAGGGTTTGTGATCCAGAGGGTCACATGAACTTTGTTAGATAGGTCATTCTCACCAAAATGAGGATATCCCATCAAATTAATTTTGATGAGGATGTGATTAGAAACTACCTCACACCAGAGGAAGTGTATGATAGAAAATAGAAATGGGAAATTTTGAGGAGGATTGAGGATGACAGAAGGAAACAAAACCCTAATTTTTCAGGATTTTTTATTGAAGAGAAGGACCCATTGAAAAGAATAAATTTGATAATTGATCATTTTGAAAGAATATATGGCAAGGCAAAGAGCCAGCCTACTAAGGCTGCTAAGCTCCCAATAAAGAGATCAACTAGAGTAGTAATTGAGGAACCTACCCCTGATGCCATGTATGTTCAAGACCCTTCTCTTCTTGATCAGCCACCACCACCAAAAAGACAAAAGGTTCATGTGACTCCTTTGGTGCCATATGAAGTGACGGAAGGAATATGATATACTGATGAAGTGGTTGGTATTTTAAGGGATATGGGAGCTGGTGAAGAAGTTGATCAACCCCTCATTGGTCAAGAAATAGAGGCACACAAACTAGAAGAAAGAATGGATGAATAGGCACAAGGTGAGCCTGAATTACAAGAAGATGAAAGGGTTATGGATTCAATGAGGTTCATGGAGGATGATGATTTCATCAATACCCCAGAATTCAAAGATTTTTGGCTAAAAATGAAAATGAAAGAATTTGAAGAAAAGGTTGAGATAAATAAAATGGGTACAGATGAGTCACAGCATGATCAGGTTGTAACTCAAACTTTCAAAGAATTGAAAATAGATTAAATAAATGTCAGCCCTGATGAGGCTAGACAAATGGTTTTGAAGAGTAATATGTTGATCACCTTGGCCTTGAGTAGAAGAAAATGTTTTTGCTGAACCAATTGAGAAACTAGGATGACCCCATGATGGTCTCTGAGTTTGATTATGAGGATATAATGTCAGTGGTGTTGGGTTCAACCCAAAAATAGAAACCCTAGCAATATGGGCCACACAAAAGAACACCAACACGCCAAGATTGTTGGATGTAGTCCAGGAGCTGAGGGGAAAATCCATGGTGAAAACATTTCAAGATACATCAGTACTTGAAGCGGCCACCCTCACTATGCACTCTGCAATGTTCACACAAGCTGCTGTCAGAAAAATGGAGCAAAGGTTGCTCGACTATGAAAAAACTCAAATTGAAATGAACGATGAGGTGAATAGACTATACTTGGAGAATGTCAAACTAAAGCAGCAATTGAAGGGTGGTGATTCTCAAAGCCAAGCAATTGTGCCATATCAAGCCCATGTGCCACAAGAGACCAGTGATAACATAGTGCCAATTGATCAGTTGAATGTTTTGAAGTTGAAGTTGGAAAAAGAAATTGAGGAAATGAAAAAGCAAAATGAGAAAACAAAATATGAAGCAAGATTGAAAAATCTTGAGGTGTTTGATAAAATTTTGGAGTATAGAGTGAAGTTGGTTGTTGACAAATTGGGAGATGTGCATGAATGCTATTCTTCCTTGTCTCAGGCCATTAAACAATTGAAGGTCAATCTTTCTATTTTGGATCTAGTGTACAAGAGATGGCAGCGAACACACCATACATTGATGACCTTGTGCAAAGTTTTGCAGAGAAATCCAAATGCTCCTCCTATCAATCCAATAGAGAAGATGGTAAAGATGATTTTGGATGAATTTCAGTATGTGAATGGTGAAATTCAGAAGATGGATGAAAAGATTGATTCTTTTGCTACTTTCAAGCACCAATTCATTCCTTCAATTCTGACAGAGGACAAACAGATCAAACGTTTTGATTCATGCAAAAGTGAATATGGTCAAATAGTTTCTTAGGTCATTGATTTCTTGAAAAAGGATGAGGACATCAACATTCTTAGTTTCAATGTGATTCTAGATAGAGTGATTGCTTTGGATGTTGGATATGTGAAGTTCATCATTGATGTTAAGGTGTTGATGTATAAGAGATGGAAAGATCACTAGGATAATCTGCTCTAGATCCAAGAATATAAGAAGCCTAGTGATTATGTCATGTACCAATGGGAGCAACAATATTTGACAAATGAAGAATGAGCAAGCCAAATATGTAGTGGAGCAATGAGCATTAAGCTGGCGTCAACATGGCACCAACAAATCTTGGACATCCTCCTGTTTTATCTCTTTCTTGTTTTATGCTTTTCAATATGTATTCAAAATATATTTGGTGGTCTTGTTAAGACTTGTCAAAAATTATATATTGTAATAGGTCATATTAAGGGGTGGGTATATGAAAAGTCATTTTTGGAATGTGAAAGGTCTGAAGCTTGTAGCTTCCTTCACCCCTATAAGAAGGAAACCAAGACCTTGGGAAAATCTCTCTGGGAAGTTGATTTTGGAAAGAGACATTGTAAGGCCTGCTCTTCAAAGTTATATCAATAAAAACAAACTGCATTTCTCTGGTGCCATATATCTAGTTCTCAATTGCTTGTTGAATGTTCTTGTTATACTTTATCTAGTTGTCTCCATTTTTGTTTCTCCTTGTTTTTTGAATTAACATATCAAGCATATGTTTAGTTCCTCAAAACACATTTGTTGTTTTGGGTTTTTTATCTAATAGGGTTTCCTCAAGTAGGAATTAAATTCTATTGAATAGATCACTATAACTTGGAGGATCCAATTTGGATAATTAAGTAGAGCCAGGTAATAATAATCTTGCATGTATATGCCAGTCAGACAATTCCATGCCAACTACTTCAAGTTGTGGCTAGAGAGAAAGCACAAATCTTTCTGTGAACAGAATCCATTGCCCAATTGTTGAGGAAGGCATCGATCAATTCTTTTCCAGAATCATTTCCTTGTATCATATTTAAAAATCAAATTTTAATTTTGTATTTTGTAGGAGTAGGAGTGATAGTAGAATAGAAAATAACCTATTCAATTTACATGCCAAATCTAAATTAGGTTAAGATTGGATGATTTAATTGATAAAATTTCATATAATCCATAATCTGCTCATAAGTCACTAACAAATTTGAAGAAGTGATTAATCATTGGTGAACAAAAGGTAACACCCACCTAGGTGAAGCAGGGCCTAAAGTGTAGAGAATCTTAACAACCTGGGTTAATTTTGTCAATTGGCCAAATTGGTTGCATAACCTAATCATAAATCTTGGCATCTTTTAAGGTTTTGCATACTACAAATTTGAGAACCAACACTTTCTACTTTGCGTTAGTGTAATATTTTTATTACACATGTGTCATTCTTAATTGAAGGTAATCAAATGTCATCTATGCTTCATTAATTCTTGATTGATGACAATTAAGTGCTAGATTTACCTAATAAAGTGTTACCATTGTCTCCACTTAATTGAATTAACTCATTTCTCGATTTAAGTTAACTCATATCCTCTTGGGTTGTGTCACCATGACTGCATCTAAGAGGATATGTGTGTGTGTGTGTATTAATTGGGAATTAATACATAAAAAATCCTATTAAATTGAGTTTTTCAAGATAAGGTTTTTTAAATGTAGTTAATTTCTAATAATTTGTCTTAGGTTGATTTTACTTTACAAATCTGACACTTTGGAGCACAACCCTCATCCCATGGGCACATATACTAACGTGCTTCATCCCTAAACCATGGGCACCCCTAAAAATACATCATTCTTATATTTAATATAATTGAAGAAGGCAGAGCCTTAACTTGTTTACGAAAGTCTTACCTGTTAATACGCCAACCATGACTCTAAGTCTTGCATTTGGGTGGTGGGACCATAGATTTGCACATTGAGGCTAATGCATCCATCTTGCTTATATGGAGATCTCATTATTCAAGATTATTTTTAGCATTTTCTCTAATGTCAATATTGTTCCCCACCACCATCACTCAATAATTAGTGAGTTAATTTTTAGTGTTGTAATTATTGATGAGTCCTAATGTTATCTTTTATTTTCATACAAACATTGCTACATTTCCTTATTTTCTATGGACTTGGTATATTTAATACATAACTAAATACTCATAACTGCTTTAAGAATGGATGGATAATGTGTTTTAGTACTTATTCTTTCAATGGTTGAATTTGCTTGAATGTTTCTATGATTTTATATCTATGTGCATATATATTTGTGTTTTTGTGACATAAGCAGCTACAGGATTCAAGGATTGACCATTCCGAGTCTCTCCAAAGTTGTTCATGAAGGAAAGATGACTAGCTCCAGAGTGGGTCACGGAGCTTCAGAGTAGCATTCAGAATCATTGTTGTTCATTCTTCTTCTAGGTTGATGTTAGCTCAACAAATTCTATGCCCAACTTCAATCTTGGTATGTACCTCATGAGGAGTAAGGCAACCCCAAACGACTCCATCTATCCAACTAATCATCATAAAACTCCTGGCTAACTTGAGTTCCCTTTTCCCAAACTCTGTTCTTTCAAGTTCAAAGATTGAGTCATCCAAATAATTGAAGTTCTTCATGAAACTTTTCCTCTAATATAGGTCACACCTGCATGACCTCATGCCTTTAATCAAGGGTATCTCTTGCTTATAATAGTTGGTGTCTCTTGTTGGAATAAAGGACTATAAGTCTTAAGAATAAATTGAGGGAAAAAGTTTAGTCCAGTTTAGTTTTCAGTCAAGTTCACTTCAGTTTAAGAAATAAGGTTCAAATGTATAATAAGAAGTCATTAGAGAAGAAAAATAATTCTTTTTTCCATCATTTTTGTCTAGCAATAATTTTTGTTCCCTTTTCTGTAGTACAACTGTATAAGGTCCCATTGCATGAAAATAAGAAGAAAGTCTTTTTTATTCTACTTTAACTTGGGAGATCCTTCTGGAATGGGCCGTGCCCACTACACCAAAAGGAGGTGATCCTGTGACATTCATTTTCTTCTATTAAGTTTTTTTTATGTATGTTAGAAATTAAATTTCTTTATTGTGATGTGATTAGCATAATTTCAGTGTGTTCATTATCTCTATCAACCTGCATGCAATCATAAAAATTATAAAATCAAATGAAAAATGTTTCATTTTCAAGCATTTGCCTTACGACCTTAATTATGTTCAGCATTTATTCCAACATGTGTGTTTTATCATCTTTAGTGTAGATTGAACATTCATTTCCAACATCAATTCTATTCAATGTGTATTCCTATATGTGTGTTTCATTGGTTTTAGTGTAGATTATTGCTTCTGGCATAAATCTTTACATTTGCAAGTAGAGTAATGTAGAGAATGATGATTTTCAATAGCATTTATGTTTGATTTACATTTTCATCATCAAAATTTAGGAATAGGATCACAACTTTGAAACCTTAAAACCTTGCTGCAAATAGCTTCAGACACCACCCAGATTGATAAAAACTAAATGATAGGAAATTGGACGACTACAACAACCCTGACATTTTTGTTGTTGTTGCCAAGGAAATACTACAAATCTTGTAAGTTAGGGTGTTGGTAGGGATTTTCAACCAAAGCATCAAGATTCTTATAGTTTATGAGTAGGCCTAGAAACTCTTTAGTCCATTTTATAAAGAAACCCCCAGTCATCATATTAGAAAAACCACAATCACCATTGAGATCCATCCCATGGGAAATATAAAACCATTTATCAGGTCAAGAATCTTACACAAATCTTACATAGTCCCTGGGCCTTGCATCATTATGGCAGAAAACATTATGGGTGAGGATGGGCTGAACAATAGGACTTTCTCATATCCAATTTATTTGACTCCTGAAAGAAATGAGCCCCCCATGAAAAACATCTCTCCCTCAGTATTACCAACATTTAGAGGAAATGTTTTAGAAGCATCAAACCAATTTTTATTTGAATTCAAAGTCATCTATCAAACCATGACTATGGGACCAACAACTAGAAATTGAAGATTTTTCCCTCCACCTTGAAGGAATCAACCATGCGTTGGTTTATGGGTTCAACTGTTGATTCCATACATACATGGAAATAAATAGAAACTACCTTTTTTGATAAATATCAAAATTGCTATAGAGTTCAAGACAAAAAAAGAACTCTTCAGAATGAAACAACTGGAAGATTATGTAGATCGCTTCATCTTTGTCCACAGAGGATGTGGTAGTAGTATAGATGAAGAGCTCGGTAAAACCATTTTCCTAAGGGGGATAGATGAAGATGCAAGAGAAGACTTAAACCTTACGAGACAAGGAGATATCAATAAATTAGATTTTAGAGAGATCATAGAATTCAACTGGAATTACTCTTGTACTCGAGCAAGCAATAGAATACTCAAAAGGGGGAAAAATAGTGGTAATGATGTCACTAAAGTAATGGAATAGATAGCCAACCTTAAAACTAATATCCTACTTCATTTGAACACCACTCTAGATGGGATACAATCAAGTAAGAAGACCACCAAACCTTTAGCTATCTATTGCCCATGGTGCAGAGAGAAGCGTCTAATTAGAGAATGCCCCTTGAATCACACTAAGTTGTGCAAAATTTGTGAGAAGAGTCATCCCACAAACAAATGTAGTTTTCTACCTGAAATTAAAAAAATTGATTAAAAAAGATACCACGGGATGAGGAAGAGCTAAACTTCATTGAGCAAAAACAACCAAATTTTGGTTTTAACCAATATCTTGGATAGTTCAGGCCTAGAGGCCCTCTGAATTGGGTACCAAGCTAATGGTCTAGACCTTGGGGAGTCCCACCTCCACAAATATCACCTTAATGGGGGTCACCATGGCCTCAGCTTGAGTGGATGAATACGCCATGGACTACTCCTTGATGGCAAAATTAGAACTAGTACCAACAACCATGGGTACCTCAACATAACCAAGGACAAAGACATTACGTAAACCAACCACAAGCTCTATTGTCTAGACCGTCTCAACCATCATCCCAAAATCCTAGTGAACAAGTAAACCAATCACAATTACCTGCCCAACTTGTACCAAATCCTAAGAATAATCAGCCACAACAACCAATTTACAATGCAAATCAAAATAGAACCCTAAGTGTGATAGAACTCAATGACATTTAGCTATGTTCCCGAAAAATTTCAACAAAACCTCCTTCCACAAATTTACATGGGGAGAGAGAAATTTTGCCTAATGACATTCAAGAGGAAAAGACATCAAAACCAGAAGAGTCTAGAGAAATTCCTAACTCAATACCAATGTACCCTTTCCAGAGTGGCAATGGTAATTTCCTATTGCTTTGGAGAGCTTCGAAAAGCTTGAGAATGTACTTCATGATTCTTAGCTCATTTAGGAGCTCAAAAAAATTAACATTGAAGTTCCTCTACTACAATCCACCAAGGATATTCCTAAAATAAACCAAACAATCAAGAGTTTGAGCTTAAAAATCCCTGGAAGGAAGAAGAAATTATCAAACACTATCCACTTGGGAGGAAACATTTTAGATGTCTTGTCAAGTAAATTGATTACATAGAAGTATAGAGACCCAAGAAGTCTTGTCATTTTAGTGGTGATAAAAGGAATGATAGTTTCAAATGTGTTAATTGACCTAGGGGCTGCCATCAATGTAATGACCACAAATACTGCAGATGTATTATCTATGACTGGAATGCAACCTACCTCCACAGTTTTGCAACTGGATGACCAATCTATCATTAGGCCTAAAGGAGTGCTAGAAGATATTATTGTCACAAAAGATACTTGGGAATACCATATAGACTTCCTTATCCTTCAAGCCAAAAAGAAAAAATTTGGATACCCAATTATATTGGGTCGACCTTGGCTAGCCATAACAATAGCTCTCGTTGACTGACGATCAAGAAACATGACTATCTCTAATGGGTCAAACTTCAAAGAACTATCTATTTACCCACCTACCAAACCTTCCATTCAACATGAGAACAAACTATGGATAGATGGCCTTAAAAACTCAGACGAAGAAGAGGCATCCACCTTGGCCATGGTCACAATAGTAGAGAACTTGGAAGAATATGATGTGCATGAAAGAGAAGATGAGCTACCTCTTTTAAATGACATACAAGACATCTCTGAATGGCTCCAGAGATGTCTGAGAGTCATTGAGGGCATTCAATTGTCCTTTTTCAAAGGCAATTTCACCTAAGATAAACTCTCAACTTGTGAGCACACTACATCAAGTTCTACCACACCTTTGCCCTCTAAATACATTAATTAGTCATTATCAAGAAATTCACTCTACCAACTTAGGCACAAAATGAATTATTGTCCAAACAAATAAACAGTTGTCTAATAACAAGTGGTTGACGTATGAGAGGAGGCACAAGTAACACAACTGTTACAAAGCTACACATAAGCCTTTTCTTGGGAATACAAATACATGAAAGGAATTCATCCAAGCATGTGTACTCACCATATATACACTGAATATGTGTGACCTATGAAGCAACCCCAAAGGAGAATTAACCTTGTTCTAAGAGAAATAGTGAAAGAAGAAATTGAGAAATTGTTACAGGTCAGATTCATTTATCCTATTGCTAACAACCAATGAGTCTCACCATTATTTATTGTACCTAAGAAGAATGGGAAATGGCGTGTCTGCATTGATTATAGGCAATTAAACAAAGAAACCAAAAAGGATTATTTTCCTCTTCCCTTTACTGACCAAGTCTTGGATAATCTAGCTGGAAGTCATTATTTATCTTTCTTAGATGATTTTAGTAGTTATAATTAGATCTAGGTAGCTCCAGAGGATCAACACAAAACTACAACATATGATTATAGAGTTTTACCCTTTGGATTATGCAATGCCCCAGTAACTTTCCAACAGGTTGTCCTCGCAATCTTTGTTAATCTGACTAATACTTGTGTTGAAGTATATATGGATGATTTCATGGTCCATGGAAAAACATTCAAAGAAGCCTTGGAAAACCTCAACCAACTGCTTGAGTGGTGTGAAGAGCATCAATTATCCTTAAATCATGAGAAGTGTCTCCTTACGATGGATGAAGGGATAGTTTTAGGACACCGTGTCTCTTAAGAGGGCATTAAGGTGGACCTTAGGAGAATTGAAATCATTGTGCAGATTCCTACACCTCAAACTCAGACAAAAGTAAGAAGTTTTCTAGGGCATGCTAGTTATTACAAATGATTCATCAAGAACTTCAGTAGAATAGAAGATCCCTTTTTTACTTTGTTGAAAAAGGATTCTAAATTTAATCGGACTAGTGAGTGTCAACAATATTTTGAAACATCCAAAAGATCCAAATGACAACGTAATCATCTTACACGAGTCCAAAAAGGAAAACATAATAAATAATTCTAAAAAATTGGTGATAGATTGGGTTGGAATGTTAGTTCATGTGGATCTATCGCCATTGTGATACCAGATCACCCCTTTCCACTTCCCACAAACAAACCATAAATGCCATAATAATTTTGAAGTGACAATTAAATAAATACAATGCATATAATGTACCTTCTTTCTAAATCACTTTCATAATCTACAAATATTGTCTCGTCCATCTCTAAAGTTCTCTAGTGTATTCCATTCCCCAATTGTGTCAATACTACATAATATCAAGGCGGCCACGAAATAGAAGAGAAAATATAAGCTCAAAAATGTAGTATTTGACCCTCCGAGTGCAGAGGTATTTGCGTGGGGCGGTTGGCTGGAATTCTTGAAGCAATTTGAGGGATTTGAAATGGAGCTGGTAAAAGAATGTGTAAGGAATTATCACCTCACTTTTCAACAGTGAAAGGAGTTCAAGTTGCAGCCAGTCCCACAGTAATTAATCAACTGGCAAGTATCCCTAAGGTGGGTGAAGACATTTCACAGTCCAAAGCTTCCTATGAGGAGCCAATACAAAACTTTCATGTCACTTTAGAGCCTCTGCCCCAGTACATACTCGGCAAAGGAGCCACAAAAGGGATTGACAGAAGTGGCCTTCGGGAGCCCTGGTTGACTATTGTCCTTTGAGAAATGAAGTTCTTCACATGTGATAGGCAGTATGGTATAGTGTTGGGACCAGGAATGTAGATGATAAATCATCTTCAGCATGGGATAAATCGATCAGAGTGCCTCATCAATCTACCTACTTTTCTTTGTAACTGTCTCCAAAGAATGATTAGTAAATTCAAACGAGCTAATGGGTAAAATAGCCACCACGACCTCATCCATTTAATCATCAAACATCATTTTATGCAAAAGAATAATGGTCAAAGATAATGAGAGGAGTTCCTTCAAAATGGGTTGTAGAAAGCTGAGAAGAAAAAGATTGTATCTACCCCTATCTCCACTCCATCTATTCTAGTTACTCATTCTCCAAACAGCTCCAGAAAGCTACTACTCCACCAATCACAGAAGTAGAGGATGAAATAGTTGCCTCTGTCGCAACCCAAAACGACTACATCAAAGGCTTGTCTACAGAAGGATGATGAAGAAGAAGAGGCAAGAGCTGCTAAAATCTTGGGGAACATGGCGTCATCCCATTCAATACCCGAGGAACAACCCTCTAGAGCCCTCTGAAGAGAAGGAAAATAGCCTGGGATGATCGAGTCAGTAACAAATTAGAAGCACGAGTAGACTTTGCAAGCCCTCACCTTGTCTAAAACATAGCATGCCCTTCAGGAATGTCAATGACAACTTGGAGAATTGCAACAAATTATTGCATATAAGACTAAAGAATCAGAAGAGATGCAGCAACAATTTGCAAAAGATAGGAAGGCAAACAATACAATGGTCTCTAACCTCTAGCAGGCCCTAGAGCAAGAAAAAACTAACATTGCCCACAAAGGATGTCTACATTGCATCTCTCCCACAACAATTGTCACAAACTATCGTCGTCCATGATAAAAATGTTCAAGTATCTTTTCCACCACCCCCATGGCCTATCTCATTAGCCATGACTCGACTCTAAGAGGAGAACGCCCAACTCCAAAGGGATCTAGAAACCCTCTAGAAGGATAAAGATACGACAAAGGCGCAAGTGACTCAAGCCTATGAAATAGGGGAAACACTTCTAGCCCTGTGTTAACCCTCAAGTTTGTATACCCTTTTTCAACGAGAACAATTTCTACATTGGAAGCTTTTGAGAATTTCCTGCAATCTTCTGTTTGATTTTGAGAATAATCGAGACTTCTAGAAATTTATTTTGGAAGCACCATGGAATAAAAAGATATATTGTGTGAATTCTTCCAGCATGGGTTCTGTATGGAACCTCACCACACTTCAATGTTGAACTTATATGTGGGAGAAGTCCAATTGTGGGGTTTTGTTTCTCACCTCCACCATCAAATGGAATGGAAGAATCTCACAACAAAGTATCACACTACTGAGGCCATTGTCAGCCTCCTGATGCGCCATGAATACCCAAAGATTACCTAGTTTTCCAAAACCTTTAGGGCACAAGTATATCAACCAGGGATCAGGCACTAGTATGTGTAGAATATTCAGGCCAGCATCGCTACACTTCAAGATCATGAGGAATACCTTCCCCCAATTGTCATCAAGGCTTGTATCAATAGATGGGAGGGCTTGCCCCAACATCCGCAATAAAGGGAGCTTATCTCTCCCACTAATCTACGATGGAGCCTTACCAGAGCTAGAAACCTCATCACCCTAATCCAAGAATGACAGCAGGAATGGATTGGGATGAGATTCCAACCCCCCACTTATGACTTTTGTAGGACAAATGCCATAGAGAAAGGTGGAAAAATGGTTTACGAAGATTTTTGAGACAAATGGATACACAAAAAAGGAGCGACATTTCATTATATATAAGGAAGAAGATTATGATTGTAGTCGCATACTAGAGGATAAAAATTTAGCCAATGAGGATGTAGTACAAATTTTACCATGAGGACATGGCGTGATTCCAGTAGGGGGTGATGAGTCCTAATGTTATCTTTTATTTTCATATGGAAATTGTTGCATTTTCTTATTTTCTATGGACTTGGTATATTTAATACATAACTAAATACATGTAACTATTTTAAGAATGGATGGATAATGTGTTTTGGTGCTTATTCTTTCAATGGTTGAATCTGCTTGAATGTTTCTATGATTTTTTGTCTCTGTGCATATATATTTGTGTTTTTGTGACAAAAGCAACTACAAGATTCAAGGATTGACCATTCTGGATCTCTCTGAAGCTGGCCATGAAGGAAAGACGAGTAACTCTGGAGTGAGTCATGGAGCTCCAGAGTAGCATTTTGAATCATAGTTGTTCATTCTTCTTCTAAGCTAATGTTAGCTCGACAAATTCTGCACCCAACTTCAATCTTGGTATGTGCCTCACGAGGAGTAAGGCGACCCCAAACGACTCCAGTTGTCCAGCTAGTCATCATAAAACTCCTTGCTGACTTCAATTCCCTTTTTTTGTGCCCTATTCTTTCCAGTTCAAAGATTGAGTCATCTGAATAACTAAAGTTCTTCAAGAAAATTTTCCTCTAAGATAGGTCACACCTGCATGACCTCACACCTTTAATCAAGGGTATCTCTTGGTTAGAATAGTTGGCATCTTTTGTTAGGATAAAGGACTATTAGTCTTAGGAATAAATTGAGGGAAACAGTTCAGTCCAATTCAGTTCAATTTAAAAATAAGGCTCAAATGTATAATAATAAGCCATTAGAGAAGAAAAACAATTCTTTTTTCCAGCATTTTTGTCTAGCGATAATTTTTTTCCTTTTTCTATAGTACGACCATATGAGGTCCCATTGGATGAAAATAAGAAGGAAATCTTTTTTATTCTGCTCTAGTGTGGGAGATCCTTCTAGAAGGGGAGTTGAGCCCACTCCACCAGAAGGAGGTGATCCTGTGACATTCATTTTCTTCTGTTAAGTTTTTTTATGTATGTTAAAAATTAAATGTCTTTGTTGTGATGTGATAGCATAATTTTAATGTGTTCATTGTCTCTGTCAACCTACAGGAAATCATAAAAATTATAAAATCAAATGAAAAAAGTTTCCTTTTCAAGCATTTGCCTTACGGCCTTAATTTTGTTCAGCATTTATTCCACTATGTGTGTTTTATCATCTTTAGTGTAGATTGAACATTCATTACCAACATCAATTCTATTCAATCTTTATTCTTGTATGTGTGTTTCACTGGTTTTAGTGTAGATTATTGTTTTTAGTATAAATCTTTACATTTGCAAGTAGACTAATGTAGAGAACAATAATTTTCAGTAGCATTTACGTTTGATTTACATTTTCATCATCAAAATTTAGGAATAGGATCACAACTTTGAAACCCCAGAACCTTGTTGTAGATAACTCCAAACACCACTCGGATTGATAAAAACTAAATGATAGGAAAGTGGACAACTACAACGAACCTATCAATTATGATGTCATTGATATTCTTAACCTAATATAGTTATTTTTGTTTTTAATTTTTGCATTATTTCATAGGTCATTACTAGTTTTAATTTAGATGTTTGATATTAGATTTGTACTTTTTTAATATGTAAATTGAGGAAAGTGAGTCCCTCACTTTTTATATAAACCATCAACAAAAATACAAAGGTTGTTTCAAAGTTTTAACCCAACTAAAGTTCAACCCATAACCATTCAACTTCAAGAACCCCACATAAAAATACCAAGGAGCACCTAACAAACTAAGATCAAACCCAAGATTTAACACCATTACATCAAAACAAACACCTAAAAAGACCTTTGCCTTCCAAACCACTGTTGTGTCTCAAAGAAAAGGAAAGAAGAGCCTCTATGGTTGATTGGGAGTTGTTACTAATAGTTTCCTTAGCTTCCAACTAAAGCCTCTTTGCTTCTGGTTTCCTCTCTATGCATCTTCAAAGGAGTATTGGCCTGAAGTTGCATACCCTCAACTGCATCACCCAAAGTCAAACTAGATAAACGCCCAACAATCATTATTGCATCCATAGAGAAAACCTTGGAGCACTCATGAGGAAAGAAAATTGTTTTTTATTAAAGGTAAAAAGGGGGTTTTGCAAGGGCCCCAACCCTTCTACAACCACTAGACAAATAAAATACCTATGCATTAGCATAGCAACAACACAACATCCAAATTACAACAAAAACCATAACCCAACAAAAAGCCAAACGATAAATCAGAACACAACAAGAAACATAAGACTCATGGTAGTTTGAATCTAAAGTGCTCCAACAAACATTAAACTTTCCCTTTGAAACCCTTCGAAGAGCCTCTAGGGCTATTTTGAATCCAGTCTGAACTACCATCCACCGTGATCGAATGATCATAACATTTCATCTTTTTGCTTGAGATCTCGTTCTCCTTAGGAGGAGGAGAACCATTAGGTGAAAGCTGGAAACCCACAGGCACAATTTCCACACTTTGTACCATGTTATCAGGACAATGTGTACGATCAACCTATGAAGGAAGCATGCTAGAGAAAAGAAAATTGTTTACCAATAGAAATATCTTTATTTTTTTCCTTTTAAGATTTTTGCCTATGCTTTCCTTTGGGCCGCGGTTTTTATCTAAGATATGGTAATTCTTTCTATGGATTGCTACTTATCTTCCTCTTCTAGTCTCCCACCTAAACCTTCATTGTCTAAAATCTAAAATTCCTCTTCATTGAGCAAATCCAAGTTTACCAGAAAAAGTGTAATCCTCCCTACATAATCTCATCAAACCTCTTGCAAGGGCTTAGAACCACTACCCTTTCAAGCCACTAGGAAGACTTCATGCTTTCAACATAATCTTCATCCACTTACTAGCCTTTGAGATCCATTTCTACAAGTGGTTCAAGTGAGGAACCAAGCACATCGTTTCTTTATGTCTAATCCTATTGCATCTAAAACACCTAAAGGGAAAGCCTTCAAAATCCACATGTTAAAGCCATACTTTGTGACCAAAAGAAATGTGAATGACTTGAGAAACAAGTTTGAAAGAATTAACATATACACAAACCACACACAAAAGCCCTTCAAACTATCCATATCTAAATCAACCTTAACAAATTTACCCAACCTTTCAACCAGCAACTTAATCATATAAATGTTTCTAAATGTTAGAGGAAGCTTGATAAAACAAATCTATACTAGAAACGTAGCAATAACTTCTAGTTCAAGATCAAACAAGGGTTTCCAAGGAGACAAAAACAACCCCTTTTTGTCATAGAACCAAGGTCGTTCAACCAAATAAAATTTTGCTCCTCAATTTAAAAATGCATAAGAAAGAAGCCATTGGAAAGACGAGATAGAGATATAAAAACAATCTTAATCCAAGTAAACTCCATTACTAGCTTATGTCGTTCATATATTTTCTTTGCAATGTTATGAGCCAATATCAAACTTTAGAGCCTCTAGTGTCTTCTACAATAGTAGGCCCCTTCTAACATACATAAGTATTTTCTCAACACCAAGGTTCACTAACTTATGTTCAGATCGTCCTAAATGCTTGGAGGATTGGACTAACTTAACCTAGTCTTGTACCCTACTTAAATTAACAAGACCTAGTTTTTTCAAGCTATCAATGTCTCATGCACTAATTGGAAGTATGTATAACAATCTATTTTAATTAAACATACATTTTCTTTAAAAAGAGATGACAATAATAACATTTTTTAACATACTTTAAACCTAATTGATTTGTAGGATCCACCAATCTATATAAAAAATATAATTCATTTAAATTCTCACTAAAAAAATTTAATATTAAAGTTATTTGTATTATGCTAAAAATCATTATTTTTAATATCATCCCCACTAAAATGCCTGCAAAAGATCTAAGGAATTATAAACAAATCAAAATTAAAAATTAAAAAAAAAACATTATCAACATAGACTTAAAATGAGATAAAACTGAAAAAGAATTTCATGTCACATTAATCCAAAAGAGTAAGACCACCAAAAGTACAGCATTACTTATTTAGACTAGTTGTTTCCATGGTCATCTATATACACAATAAAATTCTCAAGCTTTGGTTGTCATTATATAAATGTTTGTGAACCCAATTGTGATTGTCAATATCAACACAACACGCCTAATACCATTATATGGTGGACATATTCAAAAGAAATGTGCTTTATTGTGTTTTAGTTAATAATTTGCATATTATATTTTCCTAGGATATTTTAAGAATGCTTATCTATCAGTTGCACCACCTCGCCCATATGTCTTGTGCAAATTAGTTCGAAGTTTTACTGTCATTGTTTTTTCTTGAAAACTTAAAGCTTGTATGAATAAAATGGATATTGTAAGTTTCAGTTGAGTAATTGTTCTATTATAGATTTATTAACTTTAAAACTAGATTGAAAACAATGAGCAGGGGAGCGGTGAGCACAGGAGAGGATTTTCAAATCCTGCACTAAGCAGGAACGGGAGTGGCTTGGATGGAGAAGAAGATAAGGACGATGAGAGGCTTCACTTAGGTTGGACGTTGGTGAGGGTTGGAACATTCCTAGTGAAGATGAAGAGGACGTGAGTCTCTTAGTGCTTTGGTTGGAGGCTCAGAGCACTCTTTCTCATGCTAGGGCAAAGTCCTATGGCCGGCTTGTTTCCTCACCTGCAGATAGTGTTGGAGGGCTTTGCCAGGTACTGAGGAAGGGAATCCTTTCCCCCTCGCCTGGTGTTGGTTCTTCCCCTAACAGAGATGCTTTTCTTTCTATGTTGCACAGAGGGCGTTCAGATGGTGTTTCCTCAATTTTGGAAGAGTCCTATCTTAAGGAGTCTATTGCTGCTCACATCAGGGCTCCTTCGTTTCAGGTTGAGAGCTTGGTGACGATTGGATCTAATGGGAATGCTACTGGTTCCCAGGGATTCGTGATCTCTTCTTTGATTCCTCAGGAGGTTTCGCCTGGGGTTACCACTACAAAGATTGGTGCCCCTCCTCTTTTCCATGTTTTGCCTTCAAGTGCTACAGATAAAGGGTGGATAGGGCAGGTTCTCATACCTGATTCCATCATTGAAAGATCTTCCACAAGATGGGCCAATGTCCTGGTCAAGAAATTTCAAGGTTACAGGCCGAATGTGGATTCTATTATGGCTTGGACTGTGAGAAAATGGAAGTTAAAAGGCCCTTCGAAAATCACTGAGATGATGAAGGGATTCTTCCTTTTCTCCTCTCTCAATGAAGACAGTTTATAGATCCTAAAGAGTGGTATGTGGTTCTTTGGAAGATCATGCTTATTCCTCAAGAGCTAGGAGCCATGACTAGACCTTGGAAAACTTTGCTTTGATAGGGTTCTTGCTTGGGTTATTGTGACAAGATACCCAAAAAAAAATTGAAATTTAAACAATGATATCACAATGTTAGCACAATATTGCATCAATCCAACTAAACACCTTCACAATTTTGATCACCAAGTTCCCAAACTGGGCAAGGTGAGAGCATACTATGTGTTGGCTTACAAAATGAAGATTGTGCAACAAAAACTATTACATTCATCAACTAAAGAGTAGGCATCTGCTTTTCAGCAGGCATCCACTTATGCAGTGCGGATTCTCCACTTATTCAGTGGGTGAAAGAACAAGAAAATAACATTGTTTATTCCTCCACACTGGCGGTTGGACCATCCAAGAGTTATCAAGTGTTTTTACAAAAATGGAAAAGAGGATTACAATGTATAAATAAGATGCAACAATACTCAAAGCATATACATATAACATCATCTTAGCATCATGAAAGACTTGTGTTCCATGGTAGGCAATCTGCACCACATTAGCATTAAGATCATTATGAAGTTTGGCTATCCCAACAAAAAACTTGAAATCTTATCACTGATGATGTGACTTCCTGTAGAAAACTGAAAATTACCCAGGTGTATGGTCTACCATCAGTCAATGCATTCACAACACCCAAAGCAGACTCCCCAAACTCCCAAAAATTTGCTTCCCTTAAAGTTCATTATGACATTAATGATCAAGGGAACAACACAATCTCAAAACATACAATCGAAAGATATCAAATCATTGATTATACTACTATACGGCTCCTAGGGACTGCTATGTATGGATAGGCCCAAAAATAATAAATTCTACCTCAAATAAACTACAAATATATGGAATGGCAGCGCCTTGTCAGAGCAATGGATGCCCAAACATTAGTTGTGATCAAAGCATAAACCAGATTTATCCATGACAAATCGTCTTTCATGCATTGTATGGCCCTATAGCAGCAAAACACATCATATATCACAAACCACCACTCAGAATTCATGAGAAGTGGTCAGATATGAGATGACAACCCAAAACAATTAATCTCCATTCATTATTTGCACCAAACAACTACAAACAAGATCACACCCAAAATCAACCCTCTAAGCATGTACGAGTGGGTGTACGGCCAGCTTGGCACAACAAAAAGCAACAAAAGGAAACCATCAACACTTCAATCCTCTAAAGACACCACAAAAAATGAGACTTTGCAAATACTCAACAAACTTCATAGTTTTCATTGCATTCGTTTTAGCTCAATGCAACCCCAGGGTGAAGTTGCCAATCTCCAGCTAGGAAGGATATTTCACCATCAAAATTGGGCATCTTCTAGAGGGTTTTCGTCCTCAAGAAGGAAGAACTCTCTTGTTCAAAACCAACAACATCTCTATATAAAACCCAAAGCATAAACCTTCAAAATGAGCTCACACTTCACTTTTATAGGCACCTGGGAGTTACACAAGTAATTAATTCTTTCTTGGAAACAATACTTTTTTCCCTCAACTTAGAATAAGTCCCTTTTTCCAAGAGATGTTGCTCACTTTAATATGCCTAGACAAATAATACAACATTTTTCCATTCCAAAAAGCTTTAACACTTAAGTTACTTTAATATTTCCAACTTTAGAGAACTTAAGTGCAAATAATATTAAAATAGCCTGTTTAATTATCACTTTTACGAAAAACCCCAATCTTCAACAATTTGATAATTAAACTGAACCAAAGTGTTCCAAATGTCTAGGAATGGGTAAAGAAACCAAGTAGATGACTTTCTATAATTAGACAACACCTCCAAGAATCTTGGAGAACTATCTAGGAGCCCGAAAAATATTATGAAAGTGGCAACTTGTCATCCTAGCACAACACAGAGCTCAAATCCAACATCAGTAAACATAAACAATTGAACCAGAAGTCCTTCATAAAAGAGGAACCCCTAACCATACCTCATAGCCTATCGGGATTCAGAAATAGGCTATTGGGCCCACCAATGACTAGGCTTGGAAAGGGGACATTACAGTCCTCCCTCCCAAAAATTGATTTTCCTCAAGCAATTGCAACACTGGATGCTGAAGGATGTGCTCACTTTCCCACATTACATCCTCTACTAGAAGATTTTTCCACTTGATCAGAAACTCTTAAATGGTCTTTCTTCTCAAAGAGCGCTCCCTCTGATCAATGATGGCCTTAGGAATCAGCTCAAGTCTCCCCTCATCATCAATAGGTGGCAATACTGAAGATGGAACAATGTTCTGACCAAGTGCCTTTTTAAGGCAAGAAACATGGAGCACATTATGTATTTTGCTATCTTATGGTAGTTCCAACTCATATGCCACTTCTCCAATCCTCTTGATTATCTTAAATGACCCAAAAAACTGAGGTTTCAACTTCTCAGCTCCACTTATCTTGATTGAGGATTGTTTGTAAGGCTGAAATCTAACATATACCATGTCCCCAAACTCAAAAACTCGCTCTATACGCTGATGTTCAACATATAACTTATGTTGGTTTTGGGCATTTCTGATATTTTCCTTCAAAGATTTCATCAAATCTTGGTTGTCCTGTAAGAAATCTTTGACTCTTGGCACTCTACTATCACCAAATAACAAGTCAGTGAAGCTAGGAGCTTCATAACCATACAATGCCATAAATGGAGACATTTTTATTGACATATGATAAGAGGAATTATAACAGTATTCGCCAACATGCAACCATCTTACCCAAGCCTTTTGCTGACTAGAAACATAGTTTCTGAGGTAACTTTCCAGCCATTTGTTCACTATTTCAGATTGGCCATCCATTTGAGGATGGTAACTGGTGCTGGGAGTAAATTTCGTGCCACACAATCTGAATATTTCTCTCCAAAACAAACTTAGGAACTCTTTGTCCCTATCACTTACAATGCTTTTGGGCTGCCCATGAAGTTTGAACACTCCTCTAAAAAATAGTTCAGCCACTTGAACTATTGTAAATCCTATAGAAACAACAAAAAAGTGAGCAAACTTAGTCAATCTATCCACTACAACGAAAATACTATCCTTTCCTTGCACCTTGGGAAGTCCCGTGATGAAATCCATGGCCAAACTTTCCCATTTTTTATTGGGAATTGGAAGAGGTTGGAGCAGACCAGCAGGGTAGGTGTTCTCATATTTATTCTGTTGACACACAGAACACTCTCTAACATGTTTGCAAACATCTTCTTTAAGCCCCTTCCAAGTAAATCTCTCTCGGATTTGCTTATAAGACTTGAATATACCTTGGTGACCAGCCAAAGGTGAATCATGAAAAGCTCTTATGATGAGAGATTTTACTTTGGAATTTGAAACAAGAAAGACTCTTTTCTTGTAAAAAATCAATCCACCATTTACCTCATACCTTTCATCTTTTGAAGTGCCACCAATGATACTTGTTGCAAATGGATCCTTTGCATATTCTATGATAATTTGTTCTTTCCAATCAGCAGTCAACTCAACCATAGAATGTAAATGTGGCCTTCTTGACAATGCATCAGCCACCACATTCTTTTTGCCTTTGACATAGACAATGTCAAAATCAAATGCTTGGAGCTTACTGACCCATTTCTGTTGTCTTTCATTCAAGTCTTTCTAATTTAGGAAGTACCTCAAGATGTTATGATTTGTTTTCACAATAAACCTTCCTCCCACCAAATATTGACAGAACTTGACCAAGGCATGCATAATAGAAAGCATTTCTTTGTCATAAATAGAGTAGCTTATCTCAGCTCCTCTTAACCTTTTGCTCTCAAAACAGATGGGATGTTTGTCCTACATAAAAACAGTCGCAATACCTTCACTGGATGTATCACATTCCAGTTCAAAGGGCTTTGAAAAATATGGTAATGCAAGAACATGATAGCTCCTCATGAGTTGTTTGAACTGATCAAATGAATCTTGGGCTGCCTTCGACCATTTGAAAGCTCCCTTTTTTGTTAGATCTGTGAGTGGGGCTGCTATTTGTGAAAAACCTTTCACAAATCTCCTATAAAATCTACATAAACCAAAAAAACCTTTCAACTGAGTAAGGTTTGTTGGTGGAAGCCACTCTAAAATTGCTTTGATCTTTTCTTTGTCCACACTCACTCCTTTGGCACTGATAACATGGCCTAAGTAAACAATCTTCATGAGGCCAAATTCACACTTGACTTCTTTAGCAAATAGGGAATTAGCTTCAAGAATACCAAGCACCTCATCTATGTGTTGCAAGTGCTCCTTCCATGACCTGCTATAAATGAATATGTCATCAAAAAAACCAACAAAAACCTACGGAGCTACTCGCTGAAAATTTGGTTCATACAAGATTGAAAGGTGGCATGGGCATTCGTCAAACCAAAAGGCATGACAAGGAACTCGAAATGCCCATAGTGGCACCTAAAGGTAGTTTTTTCAATGTCTTTCTCCCTCATTCTAATCTGGTGATAACCAAATCTTAAGTCTATTTTTGAGAAATAGACAGCACCATGAAGTTCATCCAACAACTCATCTATCCTCGGTATGGGATACCGATTCTTTATGGTCCTCTTATTAAGCTCCCTGTAGTCAATACACAAATGGAGAGTCCCATCTTTCTTTTTGACCAGCACCACTGAGGAAGCAAATGGACTCTTACTAGGACGGATGGAGCCCATGTCCAAGAGTTCTTTGAGTGTTCTCTATTTCATCTTTAAATCTCTTGGGCTGCCGGTATGGAGTTGTAATTACAGGCTTGGCTCCATCTTCTAATTCTATTATGTGTTCAATGCCTCTATCAGGAGGCCTTCCAAGTGGTAGATCACTAAAGACTTTGCTATGCTTGATCAATAAGTCTTGAACATCAGGATGATAGGATCTTTTTACCTCCTTAGAGGGTATGGGCATGATAACACATTGAGCAGCCCACTCAACTTGGTCATGATGGAACAGCCTTTCCATCCTCTTTGCAGTGACCACTCTTGGTCCCCTAGTAGAAATACCTCTTAGCATAACCTTCTTAGCATTATTATCAAATTTCAACTCCATTGTTTACAGATTCAAACTAATTTTTCATAGTTGCCAAATTGCATGGTAAACTAAGGTATTTTTCTAGTGCATGAAAGAGTAAATCCATCCACCACAATTATTTTGAAACCTTCAAACTCCTCAGGTTTCAAGCCCCTTCTTGTCACAACTCCTTCATCTATGAAGTTGTGCAATGCTCCTGTATCAATAAGAGCAATAATTCTTTGGCCACATAACACGCCACACACTTTGAAAGGGCCATTCCTTTGATTCCATGAAAGTTGAGCAAATGACATATCATTCTCATTACTCATTTCAGCCTCTTCTAGAACATCAACTTCTTCATTTTCACTTTAGTCTTCTTATTGGTCTGAATTTTTTGATTCAGATTCAGTTGTAACATATGCCTCCATTTGGTGTGATTTTCCCTTTTCGTAGCAATTGTGACCAGGAGCCCAAGGCTCCTTGCATGTGAAGCATAACTTTTTCTTCCTAAGCTCATTTCTCAATTCATCATCCATTCTTGGAAGAGATGTCTTGGGCTGATTGTTCTCCTTACAAAAATATTTTTTGTTCTTTCTTGGAGGGAAGGACTTGGAATGAAATTTGCTCTTTAGTGTGGTGAACTCCATATTCCTAGCCTTTTTGATGGCTTCTTGTAAAGACTTAGGCTCCAAAGCCTTCACCAATCCTCTCAAAGGTTCCAACAAGCCCTCAACAAAGAGGTATGTAAGTCTCCCTTCTACCACATCTGTCACCGTCACAGCTATTCTCTGAAATTCAGATATGTAAGAATCCACAAAATCTTTTTGTCTCACTTGGGCCAGCTCCCTGAAGTGGCTCTCTGGGTCATACTTATCAAAATGATCAATCAACCTCTGTGTGAATTCTTCATAAGAGGTAATAAGGCTATGACCTTGAGTGATCATGTCATGTGTACACCAGTCATGACCATCTCCTTCCAAATGAGCAATTGCAAATTTGATGGAGTCTAGTTCTAACATTGGATTCAAACACAAATAATTATCAATCTTTTGCACCCACGATCTGGCTGTGCATTTAGAAGATCCATCAAATGGGGGAATTGGCACCTTCCCAAGCTTCCTCTACAGATCTTGATCCTAGATCCTGTGCCTATTCATGTACTTGATTTGACAAAAGTCTTGAAGTGACATAGCACTTAGGAATTCCTCCACCAAAGATTGCCACTCACGCTGATAATCTACAAGCTCTCTGCCACAAACTGCTGCCCTCCAACTGGATTTTTGTTGCTGTCCCAAAAATACAGGCATCATTGGCCTAGTTGTAGAGGCCCTTGAAGTTCTTGTGTCATTATTTGGATTGCCAAGATTATTGGAATTGCTACCCTCTGGACGGTTCCCATCATTTCCTCTATTTCGAGGAGACTCTCCACCCATACTCTGATTCACCAATTGTGCCAAAAGTCTAGTCATTTGCTGATTACTCCTCACAATCTCTTGCTGGCCTCTAGCAAGATCGTTCAAACTATCCCTAGTACTGGGATCATGTGGTGGTCTATCTCTCATTATGTTCTCTTCCTCTGATTCTGAATCACTCTGAGGATATCTTCTCCTTCTGTAGGTGATGAACTTAGTGTCTCCTAGATTCATCAAAGGCACATGAAGACCAAACTAAATTCACTCTGAATGTTGATTTGAATGATGATCAATGGGCTGGCAGGAATGACCAGCTCTAATACCATTGTAACAAGCTACCCAAAAAAAATTTGAAATTTAAACAATGATATCACAATGTTAGCACAATATTGCATGAATCTAACTAAACACCTTCATGTTTCTGATCACCAAGTTCTCAAACTGGGCGAGGTGAGAGCATATTATGTGTTGGCTTACAAAATGAAGATTGTGCAACAAAAACTATTACATTCATTCGCTAAAGTGCAGGCATCTACTTTTCAGCAGGCATCCACTTATGCAGTGGGGATTCTCCACTTATTCAGTGGGTGAAAGAACAAGAAAATAACATTGGTTATTCCTCCACACTGATGGTTGGACCATCCAAGGGTTATAGAGTGTTTTTGCAAAAATGGAAAAGAGGATTACAATGTAGAAATAAGATGCAACAATACTCAGAGCATATACATATAACATCATCTTAGCATCATGAAAGACTTGTGTTCCCTGGTAGGCAACCTACACCACATTAGCATTAAGATCATAATGAATTTTGGTTGTCCCAACAGAAAACTCGAAATCTGATCACTGATGTTGTGACTTCCTATAGAAAACTGAGAATTACCCAGGAGTATGGTCTATCATCAATCAATGCATTCACAACACCCAAAGTAGACTCCCCAAACCCCAAAAAATATGCTGCCCTTAGAGTTCATTCTGACATTAATGATCAATTGAACAACACAATCTCAAAACATACAGTTGAAAGCTATCAAATCACTAATTATATTGTTGTATGGCGCCTAGGGTCTGCTATGTATGGATAGGCCCAAAAATAATAAAATCTGCCTCAAATACACTGCAAATATATGGAATGGCAGCGTCTTGTCATAGCAATGGATGCCCAAACATTAGTTGTGATCAAAGCATAAACCAGATTTCTCCATTACAAATCGTCTTTCATGCATCGTACGGCCCTATAGCAACAAAACACATCATATATCATAAACTACCACTCATAATTCATGAGAAGTAGTCAGATATGAGATGCCAACCCAGAACAATTGATCTCCATTCATTATTTGCACCAAACAATACAAACAAGATCACACCCAAAATCGACCCTCTAAGCATGTACGGTTGGGTGTACGGCCAGCTTGGCACAGCAAAAAGCAACAAAAGGAAATCATCAACAATTCAACCCTCCAAAGACACCACACCAAAAATGAGACTCTGCAAACACTCAACAAACTTCATAGTTTTCATTGCATTCGTTTCAGCTCAATGCAACTCCAAGGTGAAGTTGTCAATCTCCAGCTAGGAAGGATATTTCACCATCAAAACTGGACATCTTCTAGAGGGTTTTCATCATCAAGAAGGAAGAACTCTCTGGTTCAAAACCAACAGCATCTCTGTATAAAATCCAAAGCATAAACCTTCAAAATGAGCTCACTTCACTTTTATAGGCACCTAGGAGTTACACAAGTAATTAATTCTTTCTTGGAAATAATATTTTTTTCCCTCAACTTAGAATAAGTCCCTTTTTCCAAGAAATGTTGTTCACTTTAATGTGCCTAGACAAATAATAAAACATTTTCCCATTCCAAAAGCTATAACACTTAAGTTACTTTAATATTTCCAACTTTAGAGAACTTAAGTGCAAATAATATTACTAAACCAACGTACTCCAAATGTCTAGGAATGGGTAAAGAAACCAACTGAATGACTTTCTATAATTAGACAGCGCCTCCAAGAATCTTGGAGAACTATTTAGGAGCCCGAAAAGCATTCTGAAAGTGGCTAAGTCATCCTAGCACAATACAAAGCTCAAATCCAACATCAGTAAACATAAACAATTGAACCAAAAGTCCTTCATAAAAGAGGAACCCCTAACCATACCTCATAGCCTATCGGGATTCGGAAATAGGCTATTGGGCCCACCAATGACTAGGCTTGGAAAGGGGACATTATAGTTATTCTCCCAGGTTTACCTCTTGAATACTAGGATGGGAAGTGTGGAATGCCATCATTGACTCCTTGGGGGAACTCATTACTATTGATGAGATGACCAGATCTAGGAAGAGATTTATATTTGCTAGATTGTGTGTCGATATTGTCGTTGACAAAGTACTCCCTTCTTCTATCACTCTTTCTTCAAAACTGGGTGATTGGGTGCAACAAATTGTTTATGAGGAGTCTCAGGTGATGTGTCTAAATTGTCGCATGTATGGGCATGCTTCAACCGGTTGTGGAGTTTCTAATCAGCAAGACAAAGACATTGTCAAACCACATACAGATGTTTGGAGTGCTCCTTCAACTGTGAAGTGGACAAGCAGACAGGATCATTGTTCACAAAAGCATGGAAAAAAAGAGTCCACTGATGTTGAGGCCTCCTCCAAAAAACAATGCACTAGCCTTCCTTTGCAAGAGATTGGTAGGTGTTCTTCAAATCTTTTTGTGTTACCCCTTCAGTTGGAACGAGCAAAGATTTAGAATCTAAAACTAAACAAAGGTCTCTAATGCAATTTGAATTCAAACCACCTTGAGTGGTGGTCATGTTCTTTTGGGGTGGTTTTTCCCATTGCTTTACTCACTCCCTGTGTGGGGTGTTGTTGCTCGTCTTTGGGATTGTTTATTGGGGTTCCTTGTTTGTGTTGGGCTTGGTCCTTCTGATTCTTGTTGGTCCTTTGTTGTACTTGTTCCATGTCTTGTTGAACTCGTCTCCTTGACTTGTTTGATTAGTTGTACAAGGGTTTAGGCCCTTTCAAAAACCCATCAGTTCTGAACTCTAATTAAAAGTGATTACCCATAATCAAAACTTCAAAACTAGATTGAAGTAATATTATCAATATAAATATCTACCTACTCTACAATTTGCAATTATAAAGAATAGTTAGTGTTGCATCACTATTAAAAATATTATTGTCTTAATTTAAAATGTCAAAATCTTTATAATTATTCTTAAATTAAAATAAACTTACCAACCTACCTAATTATTTCCATAAAACTAAAGTTTAATCATTTATAGTTAAATTGTGTATGCTAAACCTTAGTGAAAAGAACTTATTTTAATAAATGATAATTAAAAATATTGTAAAATTAATTAGTTTTTAAATATAACAATCATTATTTTTAACTTTATCTGTCATTATCTTACAAAAACAATTTAATTTACCATTTATAGTAATATGAAACAGATTCACATGGTTGTTAAACTTTCCAACTAGATAGGTTATAAGATTTTCATTACCTTATAAAAACAATTTAATTTTACCATTTATAGTACTATTAAACAGATTCATATGGTTGTTAAACATTCCAACTAGATAGTTATAAGATTTTTACTTAGTTTACAAAAACAATTTAATTTTACCATTTATAGTAATATGAAACCGATTCACATGATTGTTAAACTTTCCAACTAGATAGGTCATAAAATTCTTACTTACCTTACAGAAACAATTTAATTTTATCATTTATAGTAATATGAAACAGATTCACATGATAGTTAAACTTTCCAACTATATAGGTTATAAGATTTTTACTGCTAATATATAAGATTTTTACTGCTCAAGTTTAATGTTGATTAAACAATAATTAGAGTCAATCATCAGGATAAAAGTAGGTGGCTTAAAATTGTTTTTAGGATAATTTTGTATAGGACTTCTTTCACCAAAAATTATTTGTTGTGTCAACTTCCTTGTAAAATCCCATAACCTCATCAACTCATGGTGTTATTTTTTCTTATCTCGAATAGACATTCAAGTCTAAGAATTCATCACCCATCACAAGTTTAAGAACTTTCTATTTAAAATCACTGAATAAGCCTCTCAACCATAACAACGAGACAATACAAGTGGGTTATCAAGCGAATCATACAACAAACAAATCAATAAATATAGGAATGCAATTACTATTGTACAAGAGTCATCTGGATAAGAGGTCTTTGATGGGTTGGGAATTCAATAGGAATGATCTATGTTCATGGCATTGGTAATGAGGACTAGGAATACTAAAGTACAAAGCCAACATCATACAGTTGATCCTCTAAATGGTTGTCCTCCAAATGAAGTATAGTAAGATTAAGAACTAAGTCATTAACATCTTCAAAAAGATTTAACAAAAATGCAGTATAGATATTTCAAAGAGAGCCTAATAATTGATTTGGCAGGGGCTATGTATGTAACCGTCACTCAGTAACTGCCAACAATAGGCCCTGACTTGGTTAGAGCTACTGATTATACATAAATTTGGGGTGTATCGTTGCTAAAATAAAAGGTACGTCAACCAAATCTATAAACTCTAAAGGCTTGGATACCATGATATGGCTATTAGTTTGGGGCTAGGAAGCTAGTGGTCCCAAAGCTCTGGTTCCTGTTTTCAATACAATATTTTTCACCTTACTCCTCCCAACGGATCCATTCTTGAAACCCAAGCTGCTATCAAATTCATGTGAGAAAGACCATCTTGAATGCCTACACATAACAAGTATAACACGAGTAATCATTCACAATTACCAAATATGTGTTAACAGGAAGTAATTATCAACAACTTCCTGAAATGATGTGATATATCACACTAATCCCTACTTAGCAAGAACTATGTGGTATCAATGTTATGTAAGGGTTAGAAACTTTCTCATGAATGTATTGCCAGTATAAACATGTTTCAGTCATTCATGACTTGCTGCAATGAGTGGTGGATTACAAATAAATTTGTCGGTCATAGAATTCCATACCCTTGATGTGAAGATGAATTACTTTAGGAAGACATAAAATTTACTATTTTCTGACATTATTTGAGACGAATTATATTGTTCGATAGTTGTTTCCATGTCATCCAACTGTCCAACAACACAATCAAGTTTCTTGCAACTAATTTCAGCGGTTGTACGAGAAACATAGTCAAAGTTCTCAAATGGCCGATATTCACACATGCTCTTGATTTCCTCTCGCAGTGTAACTTGGATGTCCTAGACCAGACAAACAAAATAAGTTCGTGACAAATGCAAGAAAATTAAAATTATAGTGCTACAAGAGAAAAAATCATCCCCACTTTTTGATATATTCTCATGCAAAAGACGTGAACCAATGATGTGTCCAACTTACTAAAACAATTCTAGCACTACAGCTGTCTCTACTATTCTCATCATTGCAGAAAAAAACAACTCATATCATCCAATGAATATAAATTACTAAGGTAACAGACTTGGCTCAAGTATTACAGATTATTAATCATAAAAACAGATCACTGTTTATTAAGTACTAATTAATACCACGATATCCACTTTAGTAAACCAAGATGGCAGTCATATGACAGTCTTTATATTCAAAAAAGATATTTCGACATTTTGAATTCCAATTTCTCAGGCCAATACAAATGTGGACATTGTTATGTCCTCGATCCAAAGTTGAGATGCATCTGGCAAATTTAATAACTGTGGACTATCAATAGGTAGAATGACTACAGTTGTTAATAATAAATGTTTTTATAATTCTTGCTATTATTTTACTATTAACTACCATATTTGTAAAAACTATAAATGGAATATAAGTAAAAGATTTTATAACTATACTATTATTTTACGTGCAAAAAGAGTGAATGATGGACAAAAGCAGGCTGTTTAAAGTACAATGTTACGAACCAAGGTAAATTACCTGTTGCAAGCATTACAGAAAAAATCTAAAAATGAAATCTGCCAGAAATCTGAAAAGATATAGATGCCAATTAGGTTCCCTCGAAACAGGTATGGGTATGGGTACATTCAGAGCCAATTTTTTTTTTATTTTGGTTGGTGGAGTGGGGGGGGCATTGGGTACAGTTCATCATGGAAATATCTATACATAAAACATAAAAAGAGACAATATACAGAAAAATAACTATAATATCAACTTTATATGCAAGACCAGCATATAAATAGATATGAGTTAACAAAGTACACTATAATTTTAAGTATCATAGGTTGATAAATTATGATTTATGATTTAGATTAAATTCGGTTTTGTTTTTTTCTTTTACTTTCAGCAGACCCCTGTTGCAGGTTTATCCTGTACACACCAACAACATTTTTGCAATGTTTCCAGGAAGAACCCAGCATTTTCGAAGAGCCCGGGACATTTCCAGAGAGAACCAGCACCAGGGTTGGTACCACAACCATTTCAATTCAAGTATGATAAAGGTTATGACGAATCCAGCAGTTCTGGAGAATCCGCGAACATAGCACAGAAAGGCCCAAATATACAACTGACGATGCTGCCGTTGGCCTAAAACACCAATCCTTGTGAACTTGTGCACAACTTCCATCCCAACATAATAGCATCTGCTAATAAAATCAGAACCAAGTTCTTTTTTTCTGAAGAAGTGGAGATGAAAACAGAGACATATTTTTTTCTGGTAATGAACATTACATAAATGAGATGAGAAACATTCCTAAGAGGGTATGGATGCTGCCTTGGCCCAACAGTACAAAAACTGCTTTCCTCAAAACATACCCTTACCATACTGACTGAGAGCCTATTTTTAGCATTTTCCTTCTAGAGCTCATTTGCCTCTTGCACATGTGATGGTTTCTAAGGGACTCAAAAAAACTGGCTACCACTTGTGTCAGTCATATAAAGCCATCATCCATAATGTTAAGGATGGCTCTTGCTTGATTTCTATATAACCCATGAGTTAGTTTTTAATTAAAATTTTGGTCGCAATGATTTTGAAGTGAATCTTGCACTGGGTATAGAAGAAAAAAAAATGAATTTCTAAAATTGAGGTTGTGTATCAAAGGCCTCCATGTATTACTAATGGTCCAACCTCCATCTCTATTAATATTATTTCCATGTTGCATGATTATTTATATTCATCTATGTTCCTTATTCAATAATAATCTCAGTTCCCTTATAGTGTTTTTAAAGTGTGGTCTTTATTTATTAATATATTATCTTTGACAAAACCCATTATGGACATTCATGTCTCAATTAATTATTATTGTTCTTGATTCAAGAGTGGAATTATTCACCCAACGAATTTTCCCTCTTGGGTTCACTCCTCTGACCTCATGAACTTGGAGTGGAGTTGTCTATATAAAGTGGTATAACCTCTCAAATTGCAGAAAGTGAATGTAAGCAGAGATTAAAATAGAGATATAGAAAACAAAAGAGAACACAAGTGATAGCTGCCAAAACTGTTCAAGTACACTCTTCATTAATGTGGAATAAATTAAAAAAACATTTACAATGATGAGGTTAAGTGGATGCCAACTGCCATTGAACTGAGCATGCATAGACACCTCAATTAGTCCAAATTATGTGTAGTTAATAAATTGTACATCCTCATTCAATCTAATTGAGACGTAGTTTGTGAATTGTACATGTGCATGGACATCTAACTGAGAGTGAACACTGGCAAATTAGAATTCTCCTAAGTCTAATTACATGCAATTAACAAGGCTCCAGTGAACAAGGGTGCGTCTGCATGTGACATAATTACAACGCTACTGGTATTTACAAGAATAGAAGAACTACAACAGATTCTCATCATTTTCTCCCTGCTTAGAAGCAATTATCTGCACCTTCTATCGATGAATTAGAACCATTTTGTAGTTGCAAAGAAGGGCCAACACAAAATGCAATTTGGGGTATAGAATGAATGCAGACAACAAACAACAAATGGAGTCCCAAGATGGATGGAACCCAAATGTTGAATAAGAGAACTGGGACACTTGAGATTAAAATAAGTTGGAAACTAAAATGCAATGCTTATGCCAAAAGAATCCTCAGATGAAGATTCAAGCTCCATAAATTGATTACCTGCATGGAAGAAGACCTCCATACTAAGGGCCTACTAATGGAGAGCTGAAATATCCCAAACTAATATATTTGTATTTTTGCAAACAGTTGACAAAATGACAATGAAATAACCACGCATTGAACTGAATTTATATATTTGAATAATGAAAATCACAGCATCATATTCAAGAAATTATAACACAACACTAACATTTATCTGCTGAAACTTCAAAACACTCTTACAATACTAGACTGAAAACTGAAAATTGATACAACATCTAACCTCAAGACTGCTGGAGCTGAAATAACAATGAGATAGTCTACTGAAAATGTTAACTGTAAATGAGGCTGATTTACATTAATATCTGCCTATTCAAGGCTGTACGGCCCTTATAAATACTCTCATTTTGGCTGCACCTCACTCCCAAACAAACAGCAATAACTGAAATGGTATGGCTGGGGTTTCAAGACATAAAACTCTTCAAAACAAACTCATTTTGACACCAATATCTCAACTGCTTCCTTTCCAATGAGTACGGGCCACAGTCTGTCGTAAATTCAGTACGGCCGGAATTTGATGGGACAATAAACTCCAAAAGGTGGGCGGCAGAAATATATCTTGCTTCTATTGGTACAGCCAGCTGGTGCAGGGTTTAATCTCCAAAATGAATTGACTATATTTTGCTATGTAAATGTTTTCAATAAAATTCTTCCACCTTCATCTCAATTTGGTATTTAGTCACAAATCTGGAAATGAAATAACCATCAATGAGCACAAATCTTCATGAAATTGCAAGCATTCAGCACTCAGGTGAACTATGGTTGAATCCACTCTTCAAATGGCTGGGAGGGTTTTCATCCTTGAAACCATTCTTTGCCGAAGGGTTTTTGTCCCAGGGCAGAAAGTTGAACAATTTTTAATCTTCAAGAAGCTAGGGTTTGATAAAATGCACAGAATGAATCATCTTTCCTCAAATCCTCCTTTTATACTCTTTTCGGAAATAATAAAATATTATTATCCGCAACTTTTCATTTTCCCTCCAAAAGTGACTTTTAAAATCTTTTAATTTAATACTACTTTTGGACCCCAAATAAGTCATTTTTATGGTCCCCTTTAAATTTCACTATACAATACTAACCATCCTTACATAAAAATAATTAATTAAACATAAGTTGCCTTTTAAAAATGAACATCTCTAGACAACTTAATTAATTAATTATTCCCTTATCCCCAATTAGCCTATAGGATTTAAGATAGGCTAAGGGTCTCTGGAATCTAATATGACTGCAAAGGGGACATTACATGTGGCATGAGGATTGGATCCAAGGCATGGAATGTTGTCAAATGTGGAAGTGCATTCAATGTGAAGCTAGTGCATGTCATCCCTGGTTAAAAGAGGAAACCATTTAAGGCACTGAAGCAAGAGAAGATGCAACAGAAGTTGTGAAGTGCCCCATCTTGGAGTTGTGAAAAAGCTTGCTCAGATCAAGTCCCACCTTTGCCAAGGAAGGCAATAAGAAATAAGAGATGCAATGAGGTCATCATTGATTTGCTTGATTGTTGGTTGTCCTTAGGAAGAAGAGTAGACAAAAGTTAAGAGAGATGGGAACATGCTCAATGCAGTGCAAATAGTCATGCCCCATGGATATACCACCAAAAGAAGTGTAGTGGTGAGGACTCGAGATCATCAAAAGATCCACTCACAAGCAAAACCCTAAGTTACTTGTTCATCAAAAAATCTAGCCGGATCCAGGTCTGATTTGAACCTGGTCTGGATTCGAAACCAATCCGCCTATCAGTCTGTCCAGGGTTCAAAAAAACCTCTATGGTTTCATCTTGGCACACCCGTGATGAATTAAGACATGGTTTCAGGTTGCTGTGACAAAGATAGGATTTTCCATTATTTTTTTCCTATGTTACCCCAAGTTTCTGGGATGGGTACGGGGGGATGCGTTTCGAGGATAGGGACGACAGGGAGGTCACTTTTTAGGGGACAACAGGGGGTGGCTATTAATAAAATAGGGAAATTTTAAAAATATAGGAAATTTCAAATATTCATATGATAACATTGATAAGGCATTCATCATATACATTATAGAATCTTAATATATAACAAATTAACAAAATTCAATTGCTTTCGTTATCAATGTGCATATATATTGTATAAAAATTACAACAAAGTGCCCAAAGGCTACAAGTTTCAATTACAAAATGACAAAAACTTAGAAAATATGCTACTGCCACTAATCAACATCTACTAACATTGCATCAAAATCGAGGTCTAAGTCTACGTCACTACCACTATGAGGGATTGCCTCATCCAATGGAACCCCAACCAATCCCTTTCGTGTCTCCTTCTCATCACCTTGTGTGGCATCTTTGGGATTAACATCCCAACATGTGGTTGGAGTCAGACGTTACTCAAGACTCTATCAGTCTTGAAGTCACAAAGCACTATGCACAAGTTCTCCAATCATTGAGAAGTAATCCTATCCCTCTTGATTGACTATATGAAGTTGTAGCAAGGTTGAGCGGTAGTGCCCCTTGTGGGGTCTAGAGGTAACACACCCAATGGAGTCGAGGTGCAGCACCCCTCGCAGGGGTCTAGCCCCAATGAGGTTGAGGGCCTCACGGGGTCCATGGGCAATGTTCCCTATCACGATACAGGGCAAGGTTGAGGGGCAAAGCCCCCGCCACCACACATCCCTTTATTTTTTTATCAATTTTGTGTTTTGGTTTTTTTTTAATTGAGACTATTAACTATTGGGCCATAGGGGATGGCTAGCCATCCCTAGGACGTTGGCGTCGTCCCCTATCGTTTCCTACATTCTACCAACCATCCCAAAAAACGTTTCTAGAGGTGGAAAAAAAAAAGGAGGCAGGGCGGGGATGTTTCAAGCCGACATGTCCCCGCATCCTTGAAACATCACCTGCTAGGGACAACCCTGATTTTACCGGGGACATGTCCCCAGGTAACATACTTTTTTTCTTCTTTCGACAAATTTTTAGAGTGAATCTATTCACAAAAACACAATTCTAATTTTTTTTTAAATTTCGTCTATCTAGGCTCATTACTTCGGATGTCGCAGAAGATAAAATGAGTAGTGGTATGAGCTGTTCAAACAGTTATATTACAGGGCGGCCAAGTTGCAAAGCACGAAAAGCTATATTATCCAAGCACAAGCATTCCAGTTTGAATTGACCCAACCCTATTAAGATGAAGACAAGAAAATTTTCTTTCAGTGGTGTTGTGACCAAATCACACATCGCCCCATTGCAAATGGGGACCCCCTTTTTTTTTGAGCTCTGATGCTTTGCATTAGTTTTGGACGATGCCTTAGATTCATTTCCTCTGTCAATCCAACAAGAAGTCTTTCTCCTAGAAGGTTTTTGCTCTATAGCTGGAGGTCTCGTCTAAAAATGAAGAGTCTTGATCAAATCCCATCCAAATGATGAATCTTGAGGTCAATCCTGATGTATGTTTGAGATCCTGAAAAAGACTAAGTCTGGTACCCTGAAATCCTGAAAAATTGACTAAGTCTGAAATCTGGTGAATCCTCCAAATTCTAGATTTTGCATGTTAAATCCGGTGGATTCGAGACCTATCTCAAACATCCTGAAAGGTATATTGAAAAATATTTAAAGTATAAGCTTATACTTAAATATATTTTTCAATATACCTTTACCCTGAAGGACCCTGAAAAACGCCTAAGTACCCCAGAGGATTCAAAATCTTCATCCAGTGCGACGGGTTATTAGAGTGGCGCAAAATCTTGATGAAGTGCACTTTTCAAGAGGATTCAAGATGATGATCACTTGCGACTCAACCAATGCACCCAACTAATGCGCCAATTTTGAAGGAAAAGCAAGGTTTTTGAATGACGATTGAAGAGGAAATCGCAAGTGTCAACCAATGCGCCACCTTTTAGAGGATCTTGAACACCCTAACCGGCACACCAAAGGAGGAGAGGATAAGGTTTTTAGGAAGATTCAAGACACCTCATCTAATGCACCACAGCAAGGGGATTCCAAACTTGCTAACCAATGCGCTAGGTTGTAGAGGATCTTCGAAGTGTGAACCAATGCGCCAAAATGAGTGAAATTTTAGAGGAAATCAAACACTTGATCCAATGCGCTCAATCTAGAAGATCTTGAAGACCTTAACCAATGCGCCAATGAAAGGGGTAATTAGTCTAGAAGAGGAAGATCCTTGATATTGGATCTAATGCGCCAAAAGTGAGGGAGAGGTTAAGTGAAAAGAAGATCCAACGACTTTGATCTAATGAGCTCAATACAAGGAGATATCAAACACCTTATCCAATGCGACTTAAGTAGAAGTGATTCGCCAAGACTATTTTGCAAGGATATATGCATTTTTTTAAGGATGATCTCAAAGACCTCAACCAATCCGCCACTTTGAGTGGAGAGATGACTTGAGTTAGGATGTTTCAAGAAGAGGATTCTAAACTTGCTAACTGATGCGCCAACCCTTTAAAGATAAAAATGAATGATGAAAAGCATATACATTTTCAGGAAGAACTTGAAGTCTCAATCCAATGCGCCTAAGGGAGGAGAAATTGAAATCTTAAACCACAGCGCCCTTTCAAAAATGACATCAAGAGGAAATTCTGATCTAAATTTCTGATCTGCTGCGCCACCCTTGTAAAAGTATATTTGGTTTCTAGAGGGAATCTAAAACCTCAACTGATGCACTATCATTAAGGCAGGGTGTGACTTAAATTTTGGACATTCTTGAAGAGAATTCAATCACCTCATCTAGTGCGCAGCATGTGAGAGAAGAGTGCAAGTGTTTTAAGAAAAGAAGAGGAGTTCAAACTCCTGATCCAGTGCGCCTTAATGAAAACTGATTTAAAGGTGAACAAGAGGGTATTGGGATGAAGATCCAAACAACATGAAGTAATGCGCCATAAGGAAGAGTGGAGGGAATGTGGTTTGAAACTCAAGAGGATTCAGATTTTACATCTGTTGCGCCACAAAGAGAAAATCAAGAGAAGAATTCAAATTTATAGTCTAGATCCGCCAAAAGGTAAACAAGGGGTTTTAATGTTTCAAGGGTCTTAAATCTCAATGCAATGCTCTAATGACAAGAGGAGACCTAAGACCTGATCTAATGCACTTTAAATTTTAGATAATATGAAGATCTTGAAACCATCATCCAATCTGCCTAGAAGGGGGCTAAGGTTAAAGTATCAAAGCTTCGAATCATGAAATTTTAAGGAGAATCAACTAGCTTCATCTGCTGCGCCAGCCTTTAGGGGATCCAAGATGCTAATCAAATGCGCTTGATGCAAGAGGAAACTGCCATACCCAACCACTGCGCCCTTGTATTTTTTCAAAACAATTCATTTTTAAGTCTGATTTGTAAGTAAATGTCTGATTTTCTTTCATTCTTTAGCAGACTTGATTGTTTTAAGATGCAAGTATGAATAAGTATTTGCAAGAAGCTAGTGAATTGTGATGGTAAAATTATGATCTTCTTGTGAGATTCCATCTTATAGGAGACTGAAATGATTTATTTTCAAAGTTATTTATTCTTGTTTATGTCTTGTAGGATGGGCAGAATGATCATCGAGGAGTCAGCAAGCTATTAGGTTGGAGAAGACATCATGCCAACACCCATCATCTTCATCAAGTATCCAAGGACATCTATAAAGTTTCAAGCACCTCTGGTAATCTTCAAGTCTCCTTGGGAGTTAGCTGCTCTATCATAAGGAAGGTGTTATCATCAAGTTGGAGCATTTCATATATTCTACTTCATTCAAGATCATCTTCCAGGAAGCATCATTCCAAGAGATCTACATCACTTCAAGTATCAACTGGCTTCTTCATCAATCTACTGGAACTCTTCATCAAGTGGCATCATGTTCAAAGACAAGGCATTCACTCATCCAAATTTCAAGTAAAGTTCTCCCAATCTTCAAAGATTCATCAAGCTTCAAGTATCCTTGAAGAGGTCATCTACTCCATATCCAAAGAAGGTGTTGTTATCTACATTCCGAAGGGTCACTTCGAAGATCATTGAGTTGGAACACTTCATTGAAACCTCCAAAGGCATTCATCCATCTAAGGTTCAAGTCTTTACAATTTTCAAGCCCAAGAGAGATCTCCTACTCCAATTCATGAATGAAGCATCATCATTTAGAAGTCGAGAAAGAAACATCATCTACTCTCCTACTCTACTCTACATCAAGAGCGTCATCAAAGAAGATCATCATATCTACATCCTACAAGAAGGAGAAAGAATCATGAAGTTAGTCAAGTGAAGCAACATTTATCATACATCCAGTTTACAAGAAGAATGATCAAGGCTAGATCAACATTATGTATTCCTAAACATACAAGTTAAAGCAATCACATTGAATACATCACTACATTGATGATACAATTTTCAAAGTATGCTGAAGTGGCATCTATGTGGCAAGTACACATCAATTCAATAGCATTAAATGTATCATTTAATAAAAGAAGTCAAAGGGATTCCATGTGGAAGATGTTTTTAAATGATTCCATCTTACCTTATCACATCAGAAAATGTGCCTTCATTGCCTCTCTCTTTTGTGCTAAAAATAGCAATTTGTTGTAACTACCTCTGAGGTGGCATGATCTAGACCCTTGGCTATCAAATTGATCTAAGCCATTCATTATAAACCTAGACTACTATATAAAGGCCTTGTTGCCTCATTTGTAAAGAGGGTAGATCATCAGAGTAGTTCAGTTGGTAGGAAAGTAGGATTAGAATATAAGAGACTCTCGAAATTTTCTGAGATGACTTGAAATTGTTGTAAATATTTTCAAGATTAATGCAAAGAACATTGGAGTTCACTTGGTGTTTAAGTGTTATCTTGTGAAATAACATGGTTTCTGGTATCTTGATCAAATGGAGAGATGTTTCAAAGTAGATTAGAAGTAGATTAGAAGTTTTTTGTTGTAAAGTATGTTGTATTGGATATTTGATCAACTCCTAGCTTATGCTTTTGACATTCATCACTGGTGAAGTGTTGTGTAAAGCTAGTCTGAGCTACAATTTGCTTAAGTTCGATTGTGGATGCTTGTTTGAGCTGCGCCGTTCGATGGGTGCTCATATGAACCTTCATGATTTGAAAACCATTCGCGAAACCTTAGGAGATTGCACCAACTTCATGCAGTTGTAGGCATCCTTGGCGAAGTGAAGTTAGGTTTACTTAGGAGTTTGTCTATTCGTACAATCATCATTGCTTCATTGACCTTAGATTAGATTTCTGAGCCCTTACGTTTTGCTTTTTTCTTTATTACTGATATATCATCCACATTGAAGGAGGAATAAACTAAGTGAATGAAGATCACATGTAATCTTGTGATCTTGTGATCATTGATTGTCTTCATTAAAATTTTCAAAATTGTTTTATTAAAAGCCTTTGCCTGACCATTTCCTTGGGGATAGTATGGTGTGGAGAAACAGAGTTGGATATGAAACTTGTCACAGAGCTCTTGGATATCCTGATTTTTGAAAGGTCTTCCATTATCAGTAATAATGGATAGAGGAATTCCATAACGACAAATGCTATAGTTCAGGATAAATGTGGCAATTTGCTTGCCTGTGACATTGATTAAAGGTACGGCTTCAATCCACTCAGTGGCAGTTATTATGAATTTGTGGCCATTGGATGAAGAGGGATGAATCTTGCCCTCAAGGTCGAGTCCCCATTGGCAAAAAGGCCAAGGAGTAGTTAAGGGTTGTAGTTCTTGTGCTGGTGCATGTATTAGATTTCCATGAATCTGACATTTCTTGCACTTTTTGACAAAATGATAAGAATCTATTTCCATACTTGGCCAGTAATATCCCATACGCATAAGTTTCTTTGCCAAGGTGGGACCACTAGAGTGCGTTCCGCAAATACCTTCATGAACTTCCCTTAAGGCGGTTTGATATTCCTCACGCTCTAGACACCTAAGAAGAGTACCATCAAGACCTCGATGATAAAGTGTATTGGCAACTATGGTATAACAAGCGGCTTGACGGATAGAGGTTCTACGTTGATTATTTGATAGGCCAGGTGGCAATGTGTTTTCTTTTAGGTAGGTATAAATGTTTCCATACAAAGGGGAATTAGATCCTACTATTTGACATATAATCTGTGTTTTAGGGTTATAATATGCAAGATTAGACAATTGCTCCACTAAGAACTCATAACGCGGCTGATTTTCTGGTATATCCAAGAGTGAGGCAATAGTTGCCATGGCATCTGCAGCTTTATTATCCAATCTAGGTATTTTTTCAAAAGAAATCATGACAAAGTACTCATTGAAGTCATCTACCATACGCTTGTAAGGTACTAACTTCTCATCCTTAGTCTAATAATCATCATTTACCTGATTGATGACTAGTTGTGAATCTCCATAAACATGCAGCCCTTGAACTTTCCACTCTACAGCCATCTTGAGACCAATGACCAATGCTTCATATTCCGCCACGTTGTTGGTGCAAGGGAATAATATTCTATATGATTTTGGTATGGTATCTCCTTGTGGTGTAACCAACAAAATTCCTGCTCTTGAACCATGTTGTGTGTAAGATCCATCAAAATAAAGCTTCCATGTTTGAGTTGTTATATTGAAGATGGATTCGTCTGTAAACTCAAAACTTAATGGATTTTCATCATTAAGTGGTGCATCTGCTAGCAGATCTGCAATTACTTGTCCTTTTATTGCCTTTCTATCCACATAGTCAATGTCAAATTCGCTTAGGATCATGACCCACCAATCTGCCTGTCATAGCTGCCTTAGTAAATATTTCAACGGATCTATTTTGGCTACTAACTTGATTGAATGAGTTAGCATTGAATGTCTTAGCTTTTGAGATGCAAGGACTACAGCAAGACATGCTCGCTCAATAGGTGTATACTGTAGCTCATAGTCTACTAAGGTCCGACTGATGTAATAGATAGCTCGTTCTTTTCCTTCATAATCTTGTTGTGCCAGTAGAGCTCCTAGAGAGGTTGTTGTAGCTGAAATATAAAGCAATAATGGTTTGCCTTGGATTGGTGGCATCAATATTGGTGGATTCATCAAATATTCTTTCAAGAGTTGAAAAGCCTATTCACACCTCTCATCCCATCTGAAAGGAACATTCTTGTGAAGTAGATGAGTGAAGGGATGACTTTTGTCGGCTAACTGTGAGATAAACTGGCGGATAGACTGCAACTTTCCTTGTAATGATCTCAATTGACTAATATTTTTAGGAAGTGGCATTTCCATTATAGCTTTCACTTTTGCAGGATCCACCTCAATTCCATTTGCTGAAACTATGTATCCTAAAAGCTTGCCAAATGTGACTCCGAACACACACTTCTTTGGATTCAAACGAACATTGAATTTCTCCAGTCGCTGAAAGATCTTGTCTAATACATGCAGACGTTCTTCCCATGTGAGTGATTTTCCTAGAATGTCGTCCACATAATCTTCCATAATAGTGTGCATCATATCATGGAAAATGGTGGTCACTGCTCTCTGATAGGTAGCTCCTACATTTTTCAACCCAAACGGCATCACATTCCAAAAATATGTACCCCACAAACATGTAAAGGCAGTTTTGTGTTGGTCCTTTGGTCCTATTTTGATCTGATTATAACCAGAAAATCAATCCATTATAGATAACATAGTATGTCCTACTGTCAAATCTACAATGATGTCTATATTGGGTAAAGGAAAATCATCCTTGGGGCATGCTTTATTCAAATCTCTAAAATCTGTGCAAAGTTTGATTCTCTTGTCTGGTTTAGAAACAGGAACAATGTTGGAGATCCCTTTAGGATAATCAATTGATCTGATAAAACCTACATCCAACAACTTCTTCAACTCTTCTTTGACTAAAAGTGCTATATGTGGATGCATCTTTATTAACTTTTGTTTCACTAGTTTAACTCCTAGAGCTACTGATAAATGATGCATGATGAGATCTGGATCAAGGTCAAGCATATCTGCATAGGACCAAGCAAAATTAATTTGATGAACTCTTTCTTTTCTTGCTCCGATAAAGATGTTGCTAGAGATGAATTATCTTCGGGCTATCCTCTGTATCAATATTCACTGGATTTGTTGGTTCTACTAAGACTGAAGACCTCACCTGATGTATAGGGTTGGGGAGAGTGTCAAGCCTTTCATCCTTTGGCGCCTCGGAGAGGTTTTCTGTCATGACTCAATATTTTCCAATTGAAGATTGGAAAGACTATCAATTACATACATTCCTACATTATTTATGCTAAAAGACAAATCAGAAAAAGACAAACAGCATAAGACAAAAGTGGACAAATATGACTTGGCATAAAAGACAAAGAAATTAGAATAAGACTTGATAATTATGCCAAAGATCAACTAAGATATTACTTAGCAAACCAAGACAAGACAAAAGAGAATGTGATATACCTTATTATATTGATTATGAAGACCATCTATAAGACAAATTGTATCGATCCTTCTTGTTCCTCCGGCGGTAAAGAAGAAAGATGCTAATAAATAAGAATTGTCAATCATGCCAATAATCGACTAAGGAATGAGCAACACATCAAGACAAACAAGAGAATAAAGACATTAAAATATGATTAGTTAGAATGTCTTATCAGTTAATAACACCGATCGGATGCTTATGAAAAGATGCCTCCATAAGAAGATGCGATCCATCATGAATCGCAAGCCATATGTATGGAGCAGAGTACGTCAAGGAGGAAAGGAACCCATCGATCAAGATCAATCAAGAATCGATAAATAAAAGCAATCAGAAATCGATCAAGGAAGAAGCCATCGATCAAGAGCGAGCAGGAATCGATCAAAGAGGACATATCTATTATTCATCCACCATCAACGAACCATCAATTTATCAAGAGGAAACGGCACTAAATATATTGCTCTCAATCGATTCTTAAGCATCAACGAACTTCACAGCCTTTTACCATCAGCTATCAAATATTGTCTATCAATAGTACTGCAACGACTCTATCAATTTCTGCAAGCATATCGAATTGGCCATATACATGTCGGAGGCCCTATATCCAAAAAGAACAGTCATTACTATATAAAGTCCATACTTCTGCAGGATGGAACCCGATCAAGGAAAAGGTCATACATACAGTAAGAATCTATAACCATATAGCAGTGATCGAACAAGAGCAGCCTCATTTCAATATAAAGGTATGAATATATCTAAAAATACTACTCAATGTGAATAATAAGACATTTCAATCTGAAATTGTATACTGAGATTGGCAAAGAAGGAACATTATGAATATTGAATAGAAGTATCACTATAAAGCTTAGGAATGATCTCATTAGGAAGTAAGCATAGATTGTATCATAGAATAAAAAATGTAAATAGTAGTATGAATCCTTACACGATGCATTATCATTATGAGATCATTTATATATTTGAAGTATGATTATAAAATGTCTTGAAAGATGTGAAAGGCTAATTTGGATAGAAAATGTAACGTATAATTAAGAAAGGCCGGAATGAGAAATGGACATCATTGTTAATCCATCACACCACATAAGTGAGACCAAGGGTTAGGCAATTGGCCAAGGTAAATAAGGCTCGAGTTGATAAGGCTCTAACCCTCCAAGGCAAGTGAAGAATGCTTGTCCTAAAGGGGTGAAGAGTACTCAACCAAGATAGGCCCTTATCTCAATTAGTGAAGAGTGCTAATATGAGGTAAGTGGAGATTGGCCCTTGTCTCAATTAGTGTAGAGTGCTAATTTGAGGCAAGTGGAGGAAGGCCCTTGTTCCAATTGGTGTAGAGTGCCAATATGGGCAAGTGGAAATGGCCCTTGTTTCCAATTGGTGTAGAGTGCCAATATCGGACAAGTGGATAGGCCTTTGACTCTAGTTGGTGAAGATTGCCATTCTAGATCAAAGGAAAGGACAATGGACCTATGGCAAGATTGTACCCAAGGAACCCTCTCTTGTTGGGTGAATGAATGGATTAACATGTTGGCCCAAGTATAGTCTCTTCTGGAAGGAAATTATGATCTTGTATAGTGAAATAGAGAAAGGAATAATGCATATAAGTTATGATTATAAGGTTTGATTTTATATAATTGTGATTTATATAATGAGATAAGAAGGATTGAATACTAATGTTCTCTTTTTACGAGTTGAAATTGTTTGCAAGGTTATGAAAATTTGGACTTGTGAGAAGGGGACATTACATTTTCACCATCAGATACATCCTTTATTTATTTTTTTTATGACCTAATACTGTTGCAGAGCAATTTTCACCATTAGATCCATTTTTAATTGTTATATTTTTGCGACTAAAAGGATTGGCACTCTCTCCAAAATAAGCCACGTTATTAAGTTCTATAGTAAAGCCTGCCTTATGATCTCCTGTAGGTAGATGATCCCTAAGACCCGGATAATCAATAATAGCATCATCATTGTGAAAGGTCTCGAGTTCAAGGGCCTCTTGTTGTTCCCAATCTATAAGTTCGAGATATATTAGTGGAAGAGGATCATTTGGTTGGTCCGGATCAAGGGCAATAATGGTTAGGACGGAAAAGTTCTCTAGGTTTATGGTGGTATCTCCAATGTCCAAATCAGTACTCTCCTCAGGATTATCTATCATGTGGGATATCTGACCTTCCTCGTGGGAATCACTCTCGATATTCTGCAAATCTAACTCCATTAGTCTAGACCTCAAACTTTGTCCCTCATGGTATGTATTGGTGGAGCTGTATGATTGAACTACATCAATGTGCTTATCTTCATAAGATAACTCAGAAAGACTTTCCCATTCCCATTCATTAGAATCTGTTTCACTTCCCTCTTGGAATTTATGGATTTGCTCCACTAGATTTGTAGTAGCCTTTTCTATGATATCTCCTTTATAACCTAGTCCTTTAATGTCTCGGGCAGATAATAAAGAAGGTTGTATGGGTTCAATAATTCCTTCTTTTCTTAAGCCTATGGGACTGTGACCATCATATCCCATCCTCTGCATAATAGTGAAACTCGTGCCATATTGCTCAATTGGTAATTGTGGTTTTTGTTCCTGTGACTTGAATTCACTTTCTTCTTCCTTGTATAACCATTGGAAGATGTCTTTGTCTTCATTTTCTTCTGATAGATTGCTCCATCTAATAAAAGGACCTTCAAGATGCTTCAATGACTGTTGTTTAGACATGGATGGTTTGCCATAGGATTTGGGTGAAAGAGGTAATTGTGGGATACAAAAGGATTGTTCAATGGAATACTCTCCAACACCTTTGTCCTTGAGCTTGACTTTCATTTCAGCAGATTTGGATGTAGAGGCTAATGAGCTTATATCAAAATGGGATGTAGATGATGAGGCTGCACAGTTAGTGGGTATAATAACTTCAGGTTTAGGTTTTATGGTATTGCAATATTGAAAGGGATTGGGATCTCCTTGGATTGTAATCTCTTGACCAGTGTATGGAAATTTTATGCATTGATGATAAGTAGATGGTACGGCTTTCATTGCATGAATCCAAGGGCGTCCAAAGAGAATATTAGAGGCTAAATCCATGTCAAGGACTTGACAAACCACATCTTTTTCAACTGGTCCAATTCTTATGGGTAAGACAACAGATCCTTTAGAGGCTCTTTCCTCTTCATCATATGCTTTGATAGTGATTTTCTTCTTCTAATCTATAGCATTTTCAGAAAACCCCAATGCAAGGATTAATTTTAAGGTACATATATTTAAACCAGCTCCTCCATCTATAAGGACTCGTTTGATTCTATGCTTGTGAATAAGTACTTCAATGTGGATAGATGCATTATGAGGTTGGTTAATGGTCATATCATCATTTTCAGTGAAAGGAAATGAGGCGTGGTGAGATGTCCCACCATGGCTTGAAACTGCTCTTGGTCCAGATTTGTGGGTACGGTAGTTTCTAATCGAGCCTTTTCTAAGATAGCTTTGTGAGATGGCAAAAGACGCAAAAGCTCTAATATGGATATGTGTGCGGGTGTCTTTTTGAGTTGGTCTAAGACATTGTATTGATTTGATATGGAAGATGGCTTGGGTGGAACCCCTTGAAGAGTAATCTTTCCTCAACGGGTAGTAACATTACAATTAGGCTTGTTGATAATGGTAATCACATTTGCATGTGAGTCAAATTCAGATACGTGATTAACAGTGTACTCATAAAATACTTTCGTGTAATTAGCATTATTACCACCGTTATTGCTTGTTTTTGAGGTACTTCCCTTCTCATAGTTAGGAAGTGGATTCTTAAATGCCACATATTCTTCATTAGATGTATGACTATCAATCGATATATCTCCTTTGTCTATTAAGTCTTGAATTGTGTTTTTCAATCTTTGACAATCATTTGTTTTGTGTCTTTTGCTCCTATGAAATTCACAATAATCAGAATCTTTCCACCATGAGGGTTTGAATTTGGGTTCATAGTCTCTTGCTATAGGAAGTGTTATGAGATTATTTGCAATGAGTTTCCTTAAGGCAGATTCAATGGATTCTCCCAATGGTGTAAATCTTCTATGTGGAGGATTGAAGCCTGTTGGTCTAGGTTCATTATTGGTTGGTTTGTTTGAAGAAGCATTGTTTTGTGGACTTGATAAATTGAGTATACAAAATGATACATGTCTCAGTGCCTATGAGGCACTGCCTCCAGAAGCTGTCGACCCATGAGGCTAAGAAGATGAAGGCCCTGTCCCTGGTGGTCCTGGAGGAGGTGGAAGCCTCGTAACCCCTCCAATCTCAGTCTGCGTCTATCTAGATTTGCCATAGGAACTCCAAGCAAAGCTACCTGCTCTCCGCTTAGGGGGCACCTCCTACTCATACAAGGATCTCCAGTAAAAGATCTCCTGCCCCGCATGAACCATCTTTGCAATGATCTGCCCACTAGGACCCTCAGCTGCAATCTATTGAACCTGCTGTAATAGAGCCTCTGCCCGAGTATATCTCTGTATGGCAATATCTCGCTCTAGTGTCACTGCCCCCACTTACCCCTGCAACTGAACAATCTGCCCCTACAACTACGCAACCTATCCCTGTAGCTAAGCCACCTGGGCTCGTAAAGTTGCTACCTCTCCATCATCCTGTGCATGTCCCTGAGCCTGTGGCTACACCTGTGGCTGAGGTTGTACCTGTGGAGGCCTCTCAACTCTCCTCCGAACTCTCCTCTGCCTACCTTCGTCTCCATCATCCCCTCCATCCCCTCTGCCTCCTCCATCCTCACCATCTCCAACTCTCCCACCTCTACCACCTCGTCGTCTCCTCCTCAGTGGAGCCTCCTCATCCTTCTCCTCATCTAATCTCGAAGCTACCTCTCCAGGTCCTGAATATCTAGGGAATGTATGCGCTGCAATGTATGTCGCATAATCCTCTGTCATCCCGACATCAACAATATGACTCCTCAGATCCCATACCTGATATGGGATGCTCAAAAAGTCTGCCTGTGCCTGCTCAAAAGAAGCCACCAGACCCCATTGAGAATGCTCCTTGTGCATCCAAGCAAATATAGCAGTACCCTAGGGCATCCCCTGAGTCCTGCCAAACTGCTGAAACACACGAGTACCAATCTATCGGTCTATGATATAAGGAGTCCTCCCAATTAACCATCTCGTCTGAAAACAAAAAGGTAACTCTGTCGCATCATCCTCCCATGGCTTGCAATCTAGATAAGGGCGCCAATCAACTACATCCACATTATCCAACACGTCTCCAGTACTCCAGCTTTCCCAACTTGGGCTAGGAAATCGTACCCTGATAAGCATAGGCATATGGTCGTCCCTCACCTCTAACTCCCATGCATATCGGACGTGTCACCGCTATGTGCCCCCACGCCCATATCTGTAGTAATGAAACGCCGGCAGACATACTAGCAGTCCAATCATATACAAACTGATGTAAATCATGATACAAGTGAGCCAGTAAGCAAACACCCCAAGCAAATTGTGTCCCCTCGATCACCATCCGCTCTAAGGTCCGTCCCCATCCAACCGCTTTAACCCATGTGATCTCCTATCTGTGCAAATCACACCTCCAATCAATCCTGCCAATATAGACGGTAGTGGCTCATAATAATCAACCATATATGTCCAACTGATCTCCACCCCATCCAGATCATCATCATCAAATACTCTACGGTAGGCATCTAGACCATCTCCCCCATGTTGCTCATAAGTCACCAACTCACCATAAATAGGAATCCTCAAAATCCTATAAACATCCTCTAAGGTTACAATCATCTCTCTAGTGGGCAAGTGAAAAGTACAGTGCTCACTGTGCCATCTCTCTACCAAAGCAGTCAGCATGCCTAGATTTGCCTGAATCTCAGGCATAAATGCGACATACCATAATCCTGTCGATCCAAGCACATAATGATCAATCTCAGTCAAGTATGGCCGTAACAATTGTGTGGGTGAAATCTCTCTCGAGACATCATAACATCTAACACCTCCTGCAAACAATAATACAAGCGCGTTAATCAACAATCAACTAAGTTGCATATTTATCAAATCTATCAAATTAGTTACTTAGCTATCCTATCAAACCTATCCTATCATCTCTTCTGAGATTCTATCAATCTCAAAGAGCACCTATCAGTTGGCCAACATCGACCACGATGCCGACTCAATCAAACCGCTAAGTAATTAACCTATCTTAATCATATGCGCAGCTTTAGTAATCACATGCGCCGCTTTAGCTCATATGTGCAGATTGAACATTCATATGCGCAATTCTAATCATATGCGCAGCTTCAGGAGTCAAATGCGCAACTTTACAACATATGCGCCATTTCAAGGCATATGCACCGAAACAAAGCACATATGCACAGTTTGGGCATATGCACAGTTGTGGGGTTCATATGCGCAAATTTGGGACATATGCGCAGTTATATTGCACATATGCGCAGGAACATTCAACCTGCACATATGAAATTGTTCACTTTGACCCTAGATTTTGACCCTAATAAATGCACTTAACGTCAAAATGATTATATGCACCGAGGGACCATACTCCTCTGGGCAGTCGAATCGACGGATCCGCTCGAACCTGTGACTAGCAACTGGAATCTGCATTTTCACTAGGACTGCTCTGCTCTGCTCTACTATGCTCTGAGGCTCTCTATAATCACTCTTCTAATGCCAAGTGTGCAAATGACTTAGAATGGGTCCCCTCATCACTATTTATAGTTTAATCAACCCTAATTGGAGATGTCTTGACCTTGCCTATTGCTGACATGTGCATGTTTTGCTATTCATCCATTTCTCATTTTCCATCACCTACATTTTTCACACGATGATTCTGCCATTCATTTTTTTTCATCGTGAGATCGTCCATTATTTTTCCCACAATTTTTATCCCAATCGATCTCCAGAGGGGACATACTACCAACACCAAACCTATATCAGGGGCAAACTGGGGCATGTATCATACTCCTAAAATTTGTATTCTTTGAAACAACGCGATAAAACGCATTGTCTCAAAGAGGGGCAAAATGTCTACACCTAAAAATAGCTCAAGATAAATTAAATAAATATTTTATATTTATTTTATTCTTATTTCCTCTATCAATAAATAAATATAGTAATTTATTTATTTGATTCACATTTATCCTATTCTTCCAATTATTAAATAAAATTTAATTTATTTAATTAAATATCTTAATTCTTCTAAAGTTATCTCTAATTAAATAATCCCAATTATTTAATTATTCTTCTAAGACAAAGTCATATTCCTAAAATCCACATCATTCATCCACATCACCCTACACATCATTTGACACCTCACCTCCATGTTGCACCATAAATTAAATATTAATAATATTTAATTAAACATTTATCCTCAACACATGTCCTATTTCCTCTCAACCATCCCTACTTTGTAGAAGTTGGTCTCTCCACATCATCATGGTCAAAGTTGACTATGAGACACTTGTCTCATGAGCCCTATATTCCCTCCAACATCCCAACAAACATAGACTCCTTTCATCTTTCTCTCATGGTGTTTTTGAGCATCTCGCCATGTGTCTCCTTGTCCCACATATCTTTCCATCTTGTCAATGTAATAGGAAAATCCTCCTTCTATATCTCCCCTCATCCAACCAATTCAATCTTGACCCTCCATGTCATAAGACCAATTCCTCAACCATTGATCTTTTGCCACTTGGATCTAAGCCATCCTTTGCCTATAAAAGGAAGCCTCTCATCCTCATTTTGAGGAACACAAGAGAGATCATACTTTCATGCTGCTGAAATCATATCAAATATCAAAAGTGTGCCTTTGGCTTTTATTTGCATAGCATTATCAATTAGCAATCTCCATTAGCATATCATTTAGCATTAGCCATCTCCATTGTTGCATTTGTAGTAGCTTCATAGTATCTTAGATTCATACCATTATCTCCATTTCACCATTATCATTAGTTTCATTAGCTTCATCCAATCATTATCATAATTTAGCATTGTAGAATCATTTACTTTGCACAAAATCCAACACAAGTCCATTCATCTTAAGAGTCATCTTGAAACAAAGAAGTGCATTCTGAGAGCATAATTACAATCAGCAAAATCAAGATCTCAAGAAGATAGGACACAATGGGACATGAAGGAGAAATCTGTGTTTGAAGGTATATATAATGTTTTGCTTCAAATTCTGTGTTTTTCTATTAGTTTCATTGATGATTTTGGTTTGAATAGGAATTTAGAGTTTTTTGGTAACTTAATAGGTTTTTACTGTTGTTCTCCAAATTATCATCACATAAAGAACAATTGCTAAATATGAGAGTGACCTAACATTAAAATCTTAAGACTCTGATGAGTAGAACTGGTGTTAAAAATACCTTTAAACTATAGTGCAACTTTACCCAGCACAATGATAAAAGCAGCTCATAACCTTAACCAAATTAGATTAAAAAAGAAAACAGGCATTCGTTACCAATGCTCAAATCTTCTGGAGACATGTTAAATGTTAAAAATATAAAAATGTTGAATGTATATTCTAAAAAACTACAACATCTAATTTTAGGTGTGGAATACTCTAATGGACAAAGCCAGGTGTAATTACTGGGTCCAAAAGACTACACTTACCTTGTGCCATCAAAACAAATTTGGTCACCATGCAAGGGGATAATTAAAGCTATCCAACAAAAAAATCCTTATAGAAGGAGAGGATTCACACCTTAATAGACTGCATAAACTCACGGCAATTAGCATTGATGGAGTCCATCTTGGGCCCCGAGGCATTTGCCAACTCTTCCATCACACCACCTGCTAGCTCTAAAGCATGCACTATCCTCTGCCACAGAGTAATAGAATATCGACAAATCAAATTACTATTAATTAACCCTAGGCTTACAGAAGAAACTATCCTCTGTAAAACCAGATGATAAAACTAGCTGAAGAATGTGATCATTGAGAATAAAACCTTCTCAACATAGTAAAGGCGCTGCAAGGATGTAGATTGTGCAGCTGCAGTTGTGTTGATTGGGTTTGTCGCACCCCCCATCGAGCTCGCCATTATTGTAGCTCTTGGCTCACTTATTTTTCCATTTTACTTGCACATCCTTTAGATATCTATATAAAAAATAACAATTTTTTGACTTAAATAAAATATTAAAACTTAAGTTAGCGTTAATAAGTTCAATAATAAATTTATTTAAAAATAAAATGAAATTTTAGATTTGGTTGTTATTTAATTAAATATAAGAATAAGAGTAGAAATGGAACTAATTACTGAATGGCTGATAGGTATATATATATATATATTGGCCAAGCACCGTGCAGAATGACCTATAATCAAAACAAGTGTGGTACTTGGCCAATAGGCCTATCAATATTTATGACTATTGACCATTCAATAGCACATTTGGTGTTTTGATTTCAAGAACTTGGGGCCTATATAACTCATTACATCAATGAGAATCCATCTAATATGATTCAACTCTTTTGTAATACAACTAACAGTTAACCTCTCATAGGTTGCCTATTTAAATGGTTTCAATTTATTTTTTGGGTTGCCATTTGTGTTCATAAGGTTGTCAATACCTAAATTATTTTAAGCTTGATATTTGAATGGGTGCTCATGCATATGGGCTTATGAGGTTATATTTCTGCAAAATATTTATACAATATGGTGAAATTGGTCAGATGTCAGATTCAAAAAATTTCACATGCCAATTTTCATGCATTTGTGTTTTAAGGTGATTTTAATTGGATCAAGAACATGCTTTTTATAACTATCATTCCATTGTACACCAAGTTCAATCTTAAGGATTGCAAATGCTTGGCTTCTGTTTGTGGATTATTTGAGTTGTTATAGTCTGTGTCTACTTATGGTCGATGCAACTGCATTAAAAATTTCTAGTTGCTCTTATTGTGCTTCTTCAGAAACCCGTGCACAAACAGTTCATTCCACTAGTTGAAATAATTCTCTAGGCTGGTTACTCAAATATGATCAGAATCTTAAATAAGAAAATGATTTATTGCAATTGCATTTTCACACCAAAAAAAAAAATTATTTGGTGCTTACTAGTGAGATCATTTATTGGTCATTGATTGATTCTTTTGTATTATGAATGTGCATCGTATCGCTTCACCATGAAATCCCTGTTCTGTTTCACTGTATTCTTTGCCCATGAATTCAATTCTCTGACAACACTTTGCATAATGAATATAACATTTAAAAAGACATATAAGATCACAACAACATCCACAGAGAGAAATTTTAAAAATAATAGTAGTAATAACAATTGTCTGTTATCAACCAAAACAACACAATACGAAACCCCTTCAAAACTGCATTCATTCTGGGTTCAGCTGTTGCAACAGCACATTCTTGGAGTGGTGATTTGTAGTGGCAACCTGGAAAGCCTACCTGGTGCTCAAGGTTCAAATTTGGATTTTAAAAAACAGGTGCAAGCATTCGAGCTCTGAGCATCACCAGCTCAAACTAAAAATATAATGAAAGGAATCCATAATGGCATGGTAAACATACAGGGAAATACAACTAAGTGGATTGAGACACTAATGGGGTTGGATGTGTATCGATGTGAGCAATGGAGCAGATGGCAGGGAATTACAATGAGATAGAGTTAACTTGTGGGCCGTGGGGCAACATCTAACCTCAACTTCGGCATGGGCATTTGGGAAGAAAAGCAGAAGCTTTGGTAATTTACATGTTGCAGTCCAGCATAGTCCTTTGTCATCCTAAGCCATGTATCTTTTCATTACGTTTTCTGTTGCTGTGGCATTGGGACCTGCCCAAAATATACAAGTTGCTTATGGTGGAGGGCAGTCATCTGGTGTGATCTTCTTGGTCTTTTTAATGTAGATTATATAAATAGACGTTTTCATGAAAAATCTGGTTTAATAGTTTAAAAAACACAGTGGATTAAAGATGCTATAGGGCGGGGCTTGTGCACAGGCTATCAACCCTCTTTTGTATTACTACTTTTACTGAAGTATAAATGAAGAATTCATCTTCCAATGACACTAAAAAATCTTTAAAAAAAAAAAAAAAGACAACAAAAAACCCTTATATTTATAAAACATTGCATAATGATATCAACAAGCGCCACCGCCAATCCACACTGCCCGAAAAAATATCAGACCAAAAAAACTTAACTGAAAAAAATCTTGAAAAAAAGAAAAACAGAAGACAGAAAAAAATCGAAACCTTACATTTATAAAATACTGTAGAATGATATCAGCAAAGGCCACTCCCAATCCACGCCATCAAAAGAAGAAAATAAACCTCAAACTAAGTTCAACTCAATTGAAAAAATTCTTTGTTATAATCACACTTCCTCACAATAAAACTCTAAAAAACAAAATTTTCTCAGATCGCCTTCCATTGACGATAGGCATTCGGAAAGCCGCTATTTACAGGCCAGAAGTGGGTATTCCTTTATCCCCTACTGCCAGATTTGTTTACACCTCTACATATCCACTAAACTTAGCGGCCCTCTAAAAGTAGTTAGATACCTTGGGGCTACATTTGTATTCATTGAGTACATATCTTCCTGCTAGACAGAATCTCTTTCCACAATTCTTAAATTTAGTGGGCACGTTATCCTAGGACAAACAACATTCATTACAGTGATTCAGACTTTTTGTATTATATGGTTCCCATTAACCTTCAAAATGTTTTCTATAGGTTTGGTTGCCCCCATGCTTATGCTATCCTATTTAATACTAGCAATCGCACCTAGCGTGCAATGGGTACACCGATAGACACTTGCATATACTATTACGGAAGTCGCAAAGGGGGAGAACAAAACAACTGCAATTTTTTTTTAATTGACTGGAATGCAATACACAAAATACAAAGAGTGAGGGGACGAGGTATGCAGGTAGCTACAATGCCTACCCAAAGGAAGATGGCAAAGCCCTTAGGCAAGCCTCCTCCCTTATCTTAAGAGCTACATATGTTTTGTCTTGCATCCTCGCATATTGTTGAAACTTGAAAGTGCTATGGAGATGCGCAGATCCACCAAACGACAAACTCAAGAGACTGCATTGAACACCAAACCCTAGCAATCAATGTCTCTAATGTCTATTGACACTTTATCAAGTGTGAGCCCCTATGATTTATGGATTGTCAAAGCACAAGACATCTTTAGCGGCAGCTAATGGTGAGAACCACGAGTAATTGGAACAATCGGCACAAGTTGCAGGTCATCCAAAGGACCAAATCCCATGGGGGGCCAACATAATGATCAAACGTCACAACAATGAAACTTAGTAGATCTAGAGGCCTACATTCACCTTTGTAGACAATAGTTGCAACTTTCCCTAGTGCTTCATTGATGAGACCTGCAGCAACCCATAAATTGGAAGTGAGCATAACTTGTCACCCATTGCACAAAAGAACTATGGAAGGCAACTGTTCATCCTCGAGGTCTACAGTAGATCTCCCTCTTGTTTGTTCCGCATTACCTCGTGCAATAGGGACCCCCAAGGACTTTAACATATGTTTGTTATGTTAAGCAACCAACTCATTCACTGGAAACACAATGCATAGACAACTAGAATGCAGCTTGTTCTTCATTTTGAAGGAAAGCATTAGTGCATGAACAGCTCCCAATCAGAATGTTTTGGCTTCGCATTTCTAATACTAGCAAGAAGGTTTCGAAATTGAAGTTGAGATTCTTTGCCACCTAGCTGCCAAAAGTTATCATTCAAAGTAACAACTGCGTCAAATTTGTGCCACAAAGTCACCCCATACCAAGAACCAACATACACAAGTATGTCTTTAACGGGAGGTAGCTGACCCAAATCACTAATAAGGTAATGGACTGCCCACCAAAAGCAAGTTGATTGTCCATGGGAAATGCTTCATGCAAACAACTATCAATACAAGACAACACCCTAGGACCAATGAAACCCATCTCATCAACGAGAACATATCTAACAAAATGCATGCTCTCCTAAAATGTTGCCAATGCTTGCCCCTCAAGAGGATTCATCTCTTTTAAAGGTATGCGTAGTGCAGCATGTATCATGGATGCATTGATATTGAATGCTAAAACACCAATTGGGACTAGCACCAACAACAGTGATTGAGATGGAGTGGTTGTAGATAATGCATGCCTTAACTTATGAATCAAGTATGATTTGTCAGTGCCAACGGTGCCTTGTATGATCATCCTTAGTGGATTTTTCATATTCATTCTTGAAAAATGGGATAGAATAATGTCAAATCCAACACATTGCCCAACTGAAAGGTTCACCATGTCAAGGCTTATGTTTCGCATGTTTCTAGGAAGTTGGTGCAATGATCGACTAGCATCTATGAAATCGATTATTGAAACTTGCAATATGGCAAGGATAGTATAGGCACCCCAATTGTGGCTCATGTCAAAGTCATGCCTACCAAGCATGTCAAATTCATCAAAGCCAACAAAATCTCCTAGGTAGAGCAAGGAAAGGAGCTGCCACTCTTCAGGCTCAGGCCCATTCAATGATTTTGGTTCATCAACAAGAAACTCATCATCAAAGGAGGATTTAGGATCTACATGTTTGCAGCCAACATGCCATGCATCGTAAGTGCCTTTTATCCTCTCCCAATTCTCCACAATTTCTTCCACAAATGACCCAATGTCAATGGCAATGGTGCGAAATGATTTATATAAGAGGAATTCACTCCAACAAAAGGACCCAAGTGCATCTGATTCCTTAGCAAGAATGCTTGTGAACCTAGGTGTGACATGAACAATTGTTGGAACTGAATGCATCTTCCACTGACTGTTTGTATGAGATGCAACAAATGTCCAATTCTACACAACATCAATTTGCGACAAGGACTCGAACGACGATGGTCAGGCCATGGATGCATCAACTAATGTCAAAGCCACAACATGGCCATCACCAAAAGGAGTAACACAACACAATTTTTTCTTATTCACATTCAAAGGCACGAAGGACCTACCACATACCACTAGTGGTAGTTTTAACAAATGACCACTCCTAGACACTGATATCACAATCAACCACACTCTCTGTCAAGAATTTTCAAAACGTGACTGCAATAGGCCTGCCAAACTTAATAGCAGTAGAGATACGACTAAGCATGTCGTGATAGGTATCTAAACACCATTCAACTTTTGTAGCATATTTTGTGATGTACTTGAGGACCCCATAACTAGAGAGAATAGGCAAACTATCAATATTTGCACACCAAAAGGAAAACATGGCAACATTGTGGATGTTCAACCTTTCATCATTACAAGCGGGAATGTATTCCATCTTGCCATTATCTAAGAGAACAATAGACGACTCTATTTGCAAATCCAATGAGCTTTGTAGTGACATGACAACAAGGACCCTTTATTATACAAGCATGTATCTTTAGTACATTTTGTATGCCATTCAGCACAGTTGGGTAGATCAACATAGTCCGTGAAAGCATCATCCACCAAGATTCCAGCTATGTCCAACAAACAAGGGTCATCTACAATGCACCTATGCAGCATTGAGTTTTTTCCTCCACCATCCCATGGGTTCCAAGTAAACACATAACTATTGATATTTTGCACAACACCTTTCATATCATCTAGTTTTGTCTAAGTTACTAAATCACTTTGTTTAGAGGTCGATTCCAAGTACAAAATGTCCCGGAATCGGATACTAGTCCAAATTGACTGTGGATTCGACCAAGCAATGGGCTTTTAGGGTTTGAAACATTTCCACGATTTCCATGCCGAACCCATGCAACTCCACCATCAACGTGGCAATTCCAAGCCGATTCCCATCTGTTTCAAGCTGCAAGCACACATTTCAAAAGGATTTATCAACTATTGACCCAGAAAAAGCCCTAAAACTATCATTTCATTAACATTTTTTGCATTTTGTTTTCCACTATGATTTTCATTTACCACGTGAGGGAAGAATGGTGGCTTTCTTCCCGAAAAATTGTGGCATGGTGGCTTTTTTCTCCGTTTTTAAGAAAAAAAACTAAATGTTGAGGCATACAGAATTACACAACGGTATCGTATGATAACATCTGAATGATGCATATTTGTTTTGAGTCAAAAAAAATTTACGATACCTTTGCATATTTTTAGTATATTAATACTATTTCTTGTTATCCGTAGTGAAGCCCTTTGCATATTTTTAGTAACATCCTACCAACAAACATCTCTTCCACCTATGTGAACACTTGGAAGCACAGTGGCTAGATTCCAAGATCCATATTATTCCACTTTAAGAAATAATTACCATTTTCCTCTACAAGGCACTGGCAACAAACAACGGCTCCCAGCGACTACCTTGTCTGTATTGTTGGGTAGCATTCCTCGCATATTGAACAAGTGGGCATAATTGAAAGTCAATATATCCATGCACAAAACCATTCTTGAGCTATAATAGAAAGAGAAACCAGGGGTGAGGGCAATGTGGATGTTGAAGTAGGGGGGGCATGGACTAGAGAAGGCAAAGCTAGCCTGGAAATGTTGTTAGTTACTTTATTTGCAAGCAATGCATGCCTTTTCTCACACCTAGCTTTGTTGATCTTGTCTCTGTGTACGATAACGGAAATGTCGCATCTCATTCCTACGATCTGTACTAGTTGAAGCACTACATCTTCCACCATTTCACACATAAGGGCAATGCTTATTTCTTCCTATCTAATATAGTTTGGGCCTTCCAACCCAACCATCAATTCCTTCATTGATGAGAAACTACCAGATGGATGATCGATTATAGGTGACCACACCATAAACAATCCTAAGAACAAATTGCAAACAAGTAATAAAGGAAATCAAAAACATGTAACAAGAACAAAGCATTTAACTTGGAAGCCCATAAAAGACCAAGCACAAGCGAAAGATAGTCGAACATGTAAAAACAAAAACCACAACACAACATCAACTGGGATTTTAAACACAAATGTATGCAAAGTAAACAAAACATTACATTTTTAATACTATCATTTAAGTATAGCAAGAGCCATAGTAGCCTTTAGCTTGAAAGGAGGAAGAGTAAAACAATAAAATTATTTGAAATACAAAAACTACAAGGCCAATGCATTTAAAGCTTTTTTTAATTTTTACCCATAGCATGAAGAAAATGATATGAGCGAAGACCCAAAAGATTTATACAGGCAAAGATAACTTAGATATTTCTTCAAGGAGATGATTTTCATCAACAAAGTCAATATGTTCATTCTATTTCTCCTCTCTTTCTTTCTATTCTCATGATGATGGATCATGTAGTGTGATCCGAAACGTTGAGAAAAAATACTATCACACAGTTTAATCCAGAAGCATCTAGTTACAATGTTCTACTCTTGTCACAATAGCACTGAGCCTCTCGACATCACAAAAATGTTTCACTTTTCACAAACAACCTAAAGAAGAATTATTGTGACACAACATTACTTAAAACCTCCTGAAATAATTCAAGTTTAGATAGCAAAAGCTGCAATCTCTAGTAGTCAAACCCATCAAAGCATTTGCAGTTTGATCAAACATAGTGGCCTACCTCATGTCACCTGAATGGTCTTGCAATTTAAGTCTAAGCATATAGTTGAAGTCACAATTACTTACATCTTTGTTATATTTTGGGCAATGCCAAATGCTATCTGATTTTTACACTTTTTTTGTATTTTTTCACCAACAAGAACAAGGCAAGAAAGGTAATAGAAGTTTTCTAGCTGCAGCCTCATCACGATGGCACAAACAAACACATTGTTTGTTCTATCCAAAGCTAGAAGCACATGAGCGTGTACAAGAAAGACACAACCGCCCTTATTGTTGGAGCAAGTGTTTCCTCTAGACACGGACATAGCATGTTCAACAAAACCTTTAGAAGTATACCAACAATGCAATGCCTCTACTTCTTCTAGGACAGGCTCTATTACAAGCTTAGTAGAGTGACCAATATCCATGTTCTTTCCATTCCATGACAGAACATGACCATTTCTAACTACAAGCATAGGAGGATGTTCCTTTGAGCACAAGTCATATAGTTGCTTACCCTCAACATCACAATATCCATCCCAAAATGTAACATCAATGCTATATCCAATATGTCTATAAGACGACCAACATGTTTAGTTGTCTCCATGTTGTCTCTTTTACACATAGTCGATGTAGTGGAAATGGACTCAACAACATCAACCAATGTATTGGTGACAATTGAATCAAGCTCTTGTATCTATATGAAGTGGAAGTTATGGGTGGGTATATTGTGGGGCTTAGAATCACAAGGAATAATCATTGAGGAAGCTTACAAGAAGATCCCCCATGGACTTAGGCACCAATTAAAGGTAAGATTTCCATCATTCACACAGCGATTAGATATGACATAGACCACACCTATTTGAACAAACATCATAAAATCGATCAACTACATCATCAAAGTATGTTACGTGTATTTAACAAATTCAACGAGGTCAAAACTAAAAGCCTTCCAATTGCCTCTACTATTTTTGAAGGTATTGTAGAGTTAAAACTCTACATTTTGAATATATATTCAATATATATTATTCGGTTGATATTAAAGTTTTGAGTCATGTTGGAGCAAACAAAGAAAAAGGAGTCTTAAGAGTCTAAGATGATAGCAAAAGTTGCCAAGTGTTAGCTTGGCGCTCATTTGAGTAGCTCTCGAAATAAAAGTCTCTCCCGGCTTGCATCAAGGCTCCACGTGGTGGAACATCGGGTTTCTAAGATTAGAAAGTAAAAGGACACGGAGGCTGCCAAGTGTCAACACCGCGCATAATATAAGAGTCCGTTTTGTTAAAGCTTTAAAGTTGTTGCGAGAATCTTCCACGTGTCTCACGAAATGGGCCCGACTCTTCTTGAGGGAAAAGCAGCGGAAAGCGCCAAGTGTAAGCTTGGCGCACATTTGAAAGGTTTTTTTTGGTGGAGTTTTGTAGAAGATGCGCCAGCCTGCCACGCATCTAGTTTGTTAATGCAGCAGAAGACTCCACGTGTTGTAACGGCATGTTTTGTATTGTGCCTTAATTTTGAGAACTCTGATTGTTGTGCCATGACATAAGGGGCAAAAGGAGAGTCTATTATAATATATAAAAGGAACCCAGCAGTTGCCGCCATTTTTCTAAGTCTTGTGCATAAGAATCTACCATGAAGGCAGTTATAACGGTATGATGAACAGAGAGTCAAGATTCTTAGAAAAGACCTGCAACATGAAGGCCGAAACAAAAGAGCCAATTAGCTCGAACATCAGAGCGAGATTGGTGGGACTGGCAGTTAGGAGATTTTGGCAGTTGCAGGGATCTTCGTTGGAGCTTGTGCTTTAAATAGTGATGGATCACAGACAGAGAGAGATATATAGAACCAGAGACCAGAGAGTTTTAGCAGCTAGAGTAGAAGCATTTTCTTGCCTTAACGAGTGCCTCTCTTGAGGGATTCAATGTTGTATTTTGTGCAAATCTTTGCCTCTGTACTTTGTTCTTCTATCAAACAATGAAGAGAGAGTGGTGTTCTATGCAATTGTGATATGTTTCTGTTTCTTGTTTCTTACTTTCTGGATGAGCCTTTGATTAATCTGATATATATGCTGTGAATGTTAATCATGCTTCATGCTCTTTAACTTTACCAGTGAATTCTGCAAGTTTAATCGTTGTGCTATTAGTGTGAATAACGCTTCTAGCGCATCGCCTTGGCAGTTTTAAGTATTTCTTTATAATCTTGTTTTTTCTTCCCTTTACCTCAAAACACATAGAGAAGAACCGGCTTCTTTAAAATCTGGAGGTTATTTCAGGAGTGAAGTCCCACATTCTTGGAATTCCCCATTGTTGGTGATTTCTTGCAAAATAAAACATCAACAGGTATGAAGCACACCCTACCTTGGATCGACCAATACTTCAAATAAGGGCTCCATGCACCAATCAAGGTGGTTGCAGCAGGTGCACTTAATTTAGATGCAAGAGAGTGCAACGCCAAATTATGCAACAATGTACCTGCACTAGAAGAGGAACCAACCATTTCTGATGATCCCAAACAATGAACATCTAGAAGTTGAATTGGCTGGCTGCGTCGAACCCACTTATGAAAGGGACACAAGCAAGGGGAATAGGCACATCAACAATAGGAGCCTTCGTCGATAACACTTTCAAAGAATAGGGTAGCTGATGGTTAGAGCTAATCAGTGATTATGATATGGATATTTCATATGTAAAAGGGAAAGAGAACAAGATAGCTGGTGCTTTGAGTAGGTGAGCTTAGTTGACAGCAACCTCTTGCATCAGATTTACCTTCATTGAACAAATTTTGAAACAACAATTGTGCAATGAGTATTGTTCTAAAATCAGGGAAGAATTAGCGCAACATCTTGTGGACAGGAGATATGCTGACTTTTTGTAGGACCATGATAGTTTGATCAAATTTCAGGGTAGGATATTTGTACCTCCTACCATAGGTTTGAGGAAATAGGTCTTAAATGAGGTTCACTCAGCACCTCAGTATGCTCATCCTGGAATCAGGAAGATGGTTTGTGAGCTTAAAAGATTTTATTTCTAGCCCGGAATGAAGAAAGATGTAGTATTTTTCGTTTCTAGACATTTGGAATGTTAAAGCTGAACATGGTCATCCTAGGGGACATCTTTACCCTCATGATATTCCTAAGAATAAATAGGTTGTAATTTCAATGGATTTTATATCAGGTCTACTTATGTCTAGAAACAGACATGACACCATCTTGGTGGTGGTAGATAAATTAACAAAGATAGCTCATTTTATACATGGGGACTTGAAGGATGATGCTCCTTTGTTGGCAGCAAAATTTATCAAGGAAGTTGTGAGACTTCATGGGGTCCCTGAAGTTATAATTTCTGACAGGGATAAACTTTTTACTTCTAGAATTTGGCAAACCTTAGTTTCAGCTTTTGGGACAAAACTACATTTTAGTCCGTCTTACCATCCAAAAATTGACGAATAGACGGAAAGAGTTAACCAAGTTTTAGAAGACATGCTCAGAATGTGTTATGGATAGGTAAAATAAATGGGAAGAGTTTCTGCCTCTGGTTGAATTTGCATATAATAATTAATAATACCTATCATTCTTCTCTGAAGATGGCACCATTTAAAGCCTTGTGCAGAAGAAGATGCCGAATAGCCATTGGTTGGGAAGATTTGGATAATAGGGTCACAAATGGACCTAATATGCTTCGTGAGTATGATACTCGGATGGCTGTAATCAAACAGCAGTTGAAAGAGGCTTTTAATAGGCAAAAATCTTATGCAGATTTGAAGAGAACTCTTACAGAGTTTTATGTTGGAGAAAAAGTATGGCTAAGAGTTCATCCTCATAAGAGCTCTATCGATTTTGGTAAATCTTCCAAGTTGTCTCCTCATTTTGTTGGGCCTTTTGAGATTTTAGAAAAGATTAGTGTTGCAATATATCGGCTGGCTTTGCCTCCTTCTCTCTAAAATTCATGATGTGTTTCATAAAGCATTGCTTAGAAAGTATATTGCTGATCCTTCTCCTGTTTTTGTTGAAAAAATCTTCTTATGGAAGAAGAAGAAATAATGCATTTGGAAGCAATAGCAATATTGGGACAACACACCATTAAGTTGTGTAATACAGACATTAAATAGGTACTGGTCTAGTGGAATCAAATGGGTATGAGTAGTGCCGCTTGGGAGGATGAGTTTATCTTCTGTAGCCACTACCCTACTTTATTTGATGGCACCGGGAAAGAACCTATTTAAGGGGGGAAGGATATAATATCCCTCTTTTTGGCTTACAGTTTTGGATTGTTTTGATGGTTCAAATTTATTGTTGTGATACAATTTTGTTTTTGATGTATTTGAACAATTGAGATTACTATAATAATTTTGTTTTATCTCCTAGTTGGGGATGTGATAAAAAATTAAAAACTATGATGGTTATATAGTATTTCCAGACATTTTCTTAAAATGTAAAATGTAGGAATTTTAATGGATTCGATGGCATTATATAATGTATATGCAATTTATATTATGTAATTTTATTCTGGAATTGGTACTACTTATGTCATTTGATGTTTTAAACTTTTAGTTATAGGGGGAGGGATTGGTTGAGGAAGCAATACATGGATATGGGAAACTTGATATGTTATCAGTGTTATTGTTGGTATAGTGTATGAATTCTAAAATGAGTCAATCTAAGTGTTGTGTGCTATTAATTATTATTGATTAATTGTCTTGATTGGTTTTAATCTTTTAACCATGTATATACTTGCTCATATACAGAGTTAGTAATGTGTATCGCACTACCACAACTGTATATGAGAAAAGTATATAGATGTTCTCTCAGCTGTAAGTGTTGTCACCTCATCTCTTTCTATTTGTGATCGAATTATTCTGAATTCCATATCATGAAGGTTGTGAAGAAGATTCTTTGTTGATTATATTATTACAGGCCTATTATAGGTTATCAAGACTATTTTGATATAGCACTATGCCTATTATTACAATAATGCTAGCGTTTCTTTACCCACGAAACTATAATTAAACCAGCCTAAAACCTAAATCACTACAAACCATGAAATACCTCTGCTCACATTCACAGATAACTTAAAATAAAGCCGCGTACAGTAAAAAAACACTAAACAAAATCACGCAAAGCTTGCCTACACTCTACGCTTTCATTTACAGGGGTTTCAAAACGGAGAAAACTATACTGAAACGAAAACTAGGCAAAAGTGAATGCAAATTTTGGGAAAAAGCTTAAAATTCATCATGACAACAGTACGAGAAATCAAATTGCTCGAGTTATACAGGTGAAAGCAAATCATTCAGAGCTCAAAAATCAACTTTTCGAGGGTTTTCTTACCTTTAGACACACAGCAGAAGTCGAGCCCGCGACCCTGATCTGCTACAACGGCAAAGCAACTTCAGAGCCCAAAATACTCTTTGTAGTCTCTGTTCAAGGAAAACTCAAAATAGAACTCAAGATATTAATGAAGAACAAGCGTATGAGAGATGGAAGATTTTTCTTCTCTTTTCTATTGCTTTTACGCACAATGAATAAGCGTATGTTAATTCCCCATATGCTCAGATCAGATGACTCCAAAATCTTGTCATACATAACTAAGAACGAAGAATAACCACGGTTCTTACTAAATAGGCATGAACAGACCATGATACGATATAATGATGGGAACTATATAGTGCTTTGGGAACATCAGCTAGGCCCTAAATTCAATGGGGTGAAGATTCTTGCACCTCATATTACGAGAATATTCAACAATATTATTCAACATGGCTTCCTTAGAGATGGGATCACCAGCAATTCCTCTTTTTAAGAGTGGAGATGCTAACAATCGTTCCAACTTTAGGACCATCATGATCAATCCTTTGTTTGCAAAGTTGTTTGGTAGCATGGTTGAGAGCAAAATCAGCAAGTGAGCAGAGGAGAAAGGTAAGAGAGCAAAAGAGCAAGCAAGCTTTAGGCCTAAGCATTCTCCTTTAGATCATGGAGTTACATTGAGACACATCATTGAAAAAAATTAGGATGAAAAGGAAGAGGCTTATTGTTGTTTTGTTGACTTTAAAAAACCTTTTGACATGGTCCCTAGAGATAAGTTATGGTGCAAGATGAAGGAACTTGGCATTCCAAAGCATCTTAGAGCGGCTATCCATAGACTCTATGAAGAGGTTCAAGTCAAAATTAGAACTTCAACAGGGATCTCTGAAAATTTTAGGAGCGACATCAGAGTGAAGCAAGGGTGCTCTTTATCCCCCACTCTTTTTGGCTTATACATTGACAAACTTGAAGAGTGGTTGAATTTGCAGGGTGGGGATGGTGTTCAACTAGGGGAATATGTGATAAGGCTCCTTTTGTATGTTGATGACCTTATTCTAATTGCTAAGTCCCCTCATGGATTACAAGAGCGCCATGATGCCCTTGAGCTCTTCTACAAAGATGTTGGTATGCAAGTCAATACTAGCAAGACCAAAATCATGATTTTCTCCAACAAAAAGAAAAAGATTCAGCACACATTTTTCTTTGAGGGAAGTATTCTTGAAGAGGTAAATGAATACAAGTATCTCGGGATTGACTTTAACAATAGGCTTAGTTGGGAGACTTGCAGAAAGAAAAGAACTTTGGGAGGTTGGAAAGCATGGTATGCCCTCCAAAATAGATGCAGAGAAGCAAAATTATGGGATTGGAAAACTATTCAAATTATTTTTGGACTATTGGTAAGCCCAATGGTACTTTATGGGTGTGAGCTTTGGGCTAGCAGCATGTCAGAGTCCAAGTGGAAGCAAATAGAGAGAATCCAAAAGCACATGATCACTAGCAAGTTCAGGCTAAAAGTCTCAACTCCATACGATATTTTGTTAGCAGAAACAGGGATGGTTTTTATAGAAGCCACTACTATGGTGCATCTCTTAAGATATCTCAAAAAAATTGAGCAGCTGGAAACAAGGAGGTGGCCTAAGGTAGTCTTCAACGAGGTGCTTAGCAAAGAAAGAAGTCTTGGATGAAACAAAACAACAAGTGGATGAGCAAGTGGAATATTTATTTGAATGCTTGTCCTATTGATGGCAAAGATATGAAAGCTTTTGTCATAGATAAATTCTGCAAGTCTATGTGGGGTGGTATTCTAGGGGAAAGAGGAATTATTACCTTGAGTTGTTTAACCCCACATGTGATCATCAACAAAAAGCTTACATTGGGGCGAATATCTTAGTAGAATCAAACACATCCAAAAATTGTTGACAATACATGTGCAAGAAAACTTGTGTGTGTGCGTGCGGGCATGCAAGTGTGGGCGTGGGCGTGGCCGTGCGTGGGCGTGTGTGTGTGTGTGTTCGTGTGTTCATGTGTTCATGTGTTTGTGTGTGCGCCTAAGCACTATTAGTGAACAATAAAAAAATCAAATGAAAAATTCTATTTGTTTAGTTATTATTGGAACATTTAAGTAGAGAAAAGTTTATTTGTGTCTTAAAGACTCGATTAAGAATATTTGATGTTAGCAAGTATGATGTCACTAATAAGTTTAGGAGCCTATTTTTGTTTCTTAGTAGAATCAAACACATCCAAAAATTGTTGATAATACATGTGCAAGAAAACTAATATGGGATTTGACAAGTGGAGGGTGGAGTACATGCTTGGCATATGTTAGCCACATTACCCTTCTCATTCTCTATTATTACCCTTGTTTTCTTTAACTCCCATTACATATGTACCAGGGAGCGTGAGAGTACTGGTCTTGTATGAGTATATATAACCAAAAATCTAATAGGAAGGTTAAAAGATTAATATAAGGTTAATTGTTCAGTCTTTTATATGTGTAGTGATAAATATACTAAGGTTTAGTGAAGAATTTATGATATTGGTATTGCATATGTCTAGCAATGAATTTCTAATATTAAGTACTATAAATGTTTATTGAAAAGGCCATGATGAAGGGTAGTATACCTGATTAAAAAGGAATGTGTAATGATACACAATATATATGATTAATAAGGAATTTATAATAATCGATAATACAAAAGTAGTAAGGAGTTATGATGATTAGTGAGAAGTGCAAAACAGGGGAAAACTTATATTATAATTTAAAAGTATCAAATTAATAGTTTCCTATGCACTGATTATAGTGAGGTGCACTGTTAACAAATTCATAAATTAGCTTCCATGTGGTTGGTACCTAGGTGTAAATGTGAAATTTTGCCCCACGCCAACCCCACCAAAATCAAACCTTACCCTTTAAATCCACATTAACCTACACCTTATTATTATAGTTAAATTATACTTTGAGAAACAAGATTATTTATCCTGACTAGCTAACAAACACCTTGTAGAGTAGTTGAAAATTATACTTAAGGAATAGTAATTTGTTATGACTATCTCTAGTTAAAATGAGACCTAAGAAACTGATCAATAAAATTACTTGGAATATGTGGAAATTTGTGAATTGGAGAAATCTATAAACAAAGAATCTTGTTAAAATGAAGAATAAAATATAATGATGCATGATTGTTGCATGTGTTTGCCCTTGTGCTTCATGAAGTTGGTTAATTAGTTCGATAAGATACTGATACCATGATTATTGTTAGCAAAACTAACATCCAGATTTGTTACTTGAGTCTAACCTAGGTTACATTGTGGGCCCATAGCCCATAAAAGTCCTAGAATCATTTTGACCTCTCAAACTTGGGACAATAAGATGCTATAGTTGGAATGAGTTGGTTTGTTCAAAACAATAATTATATAGGATGTAAAATTAAACAATTTCTCTTAGGACAAGACATGGGGACGTGTCAAATTTTACAAGGGAGAAATGAAGGTTCTAAAATGAAATTATTTTTAAATTATAAATTTTTCTATGATATGCAAGTTCCTCAAGAATTTATTTATTTTTAATTTTGAAAAGAGCAAGTAGCTTATGTGATGTTTAAATCTTTGACACGTGTTTTAATTTTATAAAAACTTTTAGTGAATTTTCTTATGTTGTCAAACTTCTAGAAAAACATCAAGGTTGTTAGAAATTCGTATCAAGATCTTTTCCAAACCAAAACTAGAGCATTGGCTCAAACCAAAATTAGACCATAACCATGGTCCAAGGTCAAAACAATAAAATATTTGAGTTCATTAAATTGTGATTGAGACCTAATTGGCTTACACATCCTAGGTACATGGATATTTAATTGACATCCTTATTGGCTAATTATATAAGATAAAAAAAATGTATAACCCCAAGGCAAGGCATAAGATGAACTTGTCCTAGTAACTATGATGTTTAGGAACTGGACCCAAGCACAACATGAATGAGTCAAGCCCCTAGGTGACACACAAGGGGACTAAGAACCCTTGCAAAGGTGACCCTCCAGTCACTCCCGCTCCAATGACAAGAGCCAATGAAGTAGCAGCAGCACTAAGGGGTTGTACGTCTCCCTCGAGAGAAGGACTTCATGGACCTCGTTGTTGTGATCACATCTATCAATAGGGCATCCTCGTCGGCCTTGTTGTGATCGTTATCATCAGTTTCTTCTTCTCATTCTTCCTAGTGTTGTTGTTGTTGTGTTTGTTGGACTCTTTGCAAGATGGTTATTGTTATAATTATTGTGTCCTAGAGTATAACTTTCTCTGAGACATTCAAGTTTGTTGGCAATGTAAAGTTGAAAAATCTCAAGTCTTATTTGCTCTAGCTCAAGGATTTCCTCAAGAAGTCTATGTTCTCAATTTATATGTTCTTCTAAATGTCTCCTTTCATTTTCTAGGCGAATCTACTTGAGGATGTTTTCTTGTTCGTGTATTTTTTCAAGTGATTTGCCTTGTTCTTGGTTTTCTTTATTCTCTAAGTTTTGTGTTTCAGGGAGATTTTATCTTATCTCCTCTAATTCTTTTTCTATCTAGTTCTCTCTCACACTAGGGCACATCAGGTGCTTAGTAGAGAGAATAAAGATGTTTAAAAGTTTGTGTTGCACAATGTAGTTTTTCTATGCCTGGTGGTGAAAACGAGAGCTTAAATGCCTATGTTTTATGTTGATTGTCTCGTGGTGAAATCAAGGGCTCAATACTTGAATGTGAAATTTATGTGAGGTTTAATTATGAGGTTTCTAAATGCAATCAAACTATATGTGCATGCATGCAATTATTTTTGTTCCTTTTTTTTATTTTTCAAAGTTAGTTAATTACTACGAAGAAGAAATTATGTATGCAAACTAAATGATTTCTTTCCTAGATGCAATGTAACTATTTTTTTTGTGTTTTCAATTTTAATACCATGATGATCGAAAAAGAACAATGCAATTTAATCTAGGAATGAAAAGCAATCTTTCCCCATACTAAAACAATTTTTCAATGAAATGTAAATCTACATCTTTAAGTGCAAATTGATTTATGAATGCAAGAAGAAGAAGTAATTTTTTAATCTATCCTAAGAACTTTCTTTTTTGAATATTTTTAATGAAATGCAAATTACTTTTATAAATGCAAAAGTTCCTAAGAAGAAGATATGTTCTTTTCTTTATACTAAGAATTTCTCTATTTGAAAATGCAAACTACTTTTCCTGTATGCAAAATATTCTCTAATTACTACTAAAATATAAAGTGAACATGTGCTCAATCAAGCCAATGCTAGGAAAATTATCCTCAAAGGTCCATCTTTTATCTGAATGTCCTCTTCCACAACAGTGGGGTACTCTGCTTGATGAGGAAGAATAAACCAAATGCAAGAAATCAAAATAACAAGGAGCTTTATGGCTTGTGAGACTAAAAAGAAGGAGAGACTCGAGGCTTGTAAGAGAAGCTTGGTTGGGCTAAGACTTCTGGAGATATCTATGCTAAAATGTATCTAAACTAAGAACAATAAGCAAAAGGCTCAAGGCTTGTATAAAAGCTTGCAAGAAACTTGAAGAAATTGAAAAGCTTTCTGAGAGCACTCGAAGGCAAGTGAAGGCAAGTAAGCATTATCTAAGCTAAAAACAATAAAGAAAGGCTCAAAGCTTGTGAAGAAGCTAAGAAGCTTAAATAATAACTAAGAATAAATGTGAGAAAGAAAAAGGCTCAAGGCCCATGAAGAAGCTGAGAAGCTTAAAGAATAACCAAGACTAAATGCGAGAAAACAAAAGGCTCAAGGCTTGTGTAGAAGCTTGTGATGTGACTTCGAAATGAGAAGAGGATTTGAAGGTTTGAGCATAAAAGTAATGAAGAGAATGGAAGTATTTATAGGTAAAAATGGGAGGAAATGGGAGAAGAGATAAGATAAAAAAGAAAGCACAACTCAAGAAGAAAATGAAAACAATCCATGAATAGTCAAAGAGATAAATGATAAATTAAAGAGACAATTCAAACAAGTTAAAAGATAAAATTTAATCATAAGTTCATAATGGAAAGAGGGCGAGAGAAGGAGCGAGTTGGCATAAAAAAATATCAGTTAAAAATTGAGTCGAAAAGCCAAAAAGATGAAATAACGTGTAGATTTAAAAATGATAAGGTCACCCATTTTTCTATTCAAGGTCACCTAAGTGACCCAGGAACCAAGAACACTAGGGGTGACCCTAAATAGGCAAAATGGGGGTGTCAACTAGGCAACATGAAAGGAAAAAAAGGTTGAAAGAAAGGCAAATCAAAGGAGGGAGTTATCAAGGCATGACACTGTTGGGAGAGATAAAACCATGCCTTCACAGGTCATGAGATATGATCGTCATCTCATCGTAAGACTACCACATTGGCTTGACCTAATTTTTGTATCTACAATAACTTACAGTTACAAATCTGTCAAATCAAAAATTTAATTTTAGTCCTTGAGAAGTCTAATAAATTCCACATAGTTGGCATTGGTTAATGTATAGTTTGGTTATTGTGGACTAACAACTAGAGTGGGAGCATTTGGGCACTTCAGTATGACATGGTTTTTTATTATACACTAATATGCATTAATTTAATATATGCTTTAATCTATTATTGTATCTAACATAGTTTGAAGACTCTAAGGGCGTAGAAATATCAGCAACCTATTTTAAGAAAATTAGGTTATAGAACATTGTCTAGGATTTGTGTTTAGATATTTAGGCCAAAAGTCTTTGAATTGAGAAGGTGTAATTCATTTGTTTAGGAATAGTCACAATGATGTGGTTGAGAGATCACCCGTGATGGAAAAGAGGAGGATAACAATGAAGGATATCTAATTAACTCAATTACTTAAATAAGGAAAGATCAAACCTAACATATTTCTGTGAAGTGTTATGTGGGTGGTAATAGTTTGTTGTTGTTCTATTGTTGCTTAATATGATTTGTGAGATTCTTTGTACCATATTTTATTTTATTGTACTTTGTTGTTAGACATAATCAACCCAATAACCTTATACATGTGCTTTGTGAAATATTATATAAGACTAAGATCCTTGCAATGTTATATCATGTAAATAATTACCTATGAGTCTATGTCAAGATGACGTAAGTTGGAGTTCTCTGTTTAGTTATCATCAACACCCTATTGATAACATTGAATTAAACAAAAAATGATTTATATCAAATGACTATGTAAAATGATATGATCTCCATTTAGCTGTAATTATATCTTAACTTTATTGCTTCATATTAAAGAGTAGCACCTCTAAACTTCTTATGCAGTGTCTCTAATCTCTTGACAACCTTTTTAGGGTTTCCCATACCTTGACAAATATTTAACATCATGTAGACCTGCTATTAACTAGACGAAGATTGCAATGATGAATGGACTTTATTTATGACTGTGTAGGTCTGAGAAAACTTATGTAGACCTTGTGATGATTCAACTCACATTCTAACGGCTTCACAGACCTTCTTCTCCATAATCACTGTCAACACTACCCAACAAAGAATTGGAGCAATACTCACTAAGTCCCCACTCTCCTTTTGTTCTTCATACACACAACTTTTCATAATAAACTTATTTATATATGCATCAATATGTTTGAAAAGACCCTCTAGATGTGCACAGACCATTGATGACTTTGAACAAGCTCTACATAGTTTCAAAGATCTTATTGGGTTTCATAGACCTTGATGTAACTTGACAGGCCTTTTGAACCCTTGATATAATTCCCTGGATGTTTTACAAATCTCTTTGTTGACTTGACAAACCCCTACACGAGGATTTCACGGGCTTGCAGGGTTTCACAAGCCTTATACAATTTGATAAAGTTTCAAATGCTTCTCTCTATTCTCATAACCTTTAACACTTCTTGACAAACCTTTGCAACTTCTCCACATGATAGTAGATCTCCCAATGGTATGTCTATGTTTTTCTTAGACTTGTACATGGTCTTTTAAACTTGTATATGTTGTTCTAGATCCTCACAAGGATTTGTAAGTTCTATACAATCCTATAATGGGTGATACATGATTAAAATGATGGCAAGGGATTGTATAAAAGTTTTCAGATTTGTAGGATGGCCTTAGTGGTCACATATGACTTGACAGACCTGTTAGAGCTTCTATATGGATAAGCTTCTTCCTTTATGAAACTCCTCCTACATGTTAGATGGAAAACCTAAAACTTTTTTTAAAGGCTTAACCCTAAAAAGACCAAAAAAAATCCTCAAAGACTTAGAATCATATTTGAACACAAATTCCCTCCAAAGACAAAGCATGAGCCTTTCTTGAAAGTTTTAAGACCTTTTGAAAACTTTAACATTCTAAAAACATAAAAGGCATGAACTTTTGAATATCAACATGTCATGACAAAAGAGGATTTGCATATCAAAGATAACCTTTTAGATCTTTTAAATATTATTAGACAAGGAAAAGGTTTTAAATAAGGCAAACATGACCCTTACTCTTGTCTAAGGACACCTCATGGCTATTTGAGACCAGGAGGACTCAAAAAGTCAATAGGGACTTTATTTTGGTGTTGCAGTATTGACAATTAGTCTGTCTTATATTTGCCCCTTTCAATAAATTTTTTTCTTTAGATGTCAGTTTCTACCAATGATGCATCCAATTACAATGTGCAAATACAAAATCTATTACACCTTTATGGCTCCAAAATCCTTATTTCTTCATTTACATAATATTGAAAAAATAATACAATTTCACCTCTACCTTTTGCATCGAACTGCTCAATAAATATCAACAACATTCTCAAACATTTTTGGGTTTTGTTCTCCTCTTTATCATCTTTATAGTACATTTTAAATTTCTAAATTTAGTTACATAATGAGAAAGATATCATAGTTTTAGTGAGACTAATATAAAAAACTTTTTGCACCACCAAAGATTTCTAGTAACTTTGAGTATAGATTTGGATGTATAATTTTTTTTAAAAAAAATTCTAATTTTTTGATATGGAATGAACAAAATGGAGTGAAAACTCTGAAAAGAGTGAACAAGATGGAGAAAGGAGAGAAACCAAATGAAGGAACAAGATGGAGAAAGAAGAGAAACTAAATGCATCTAGATGAATGATGAATGCCACAGATATACATGTGGTTTGCACTGCACCTTTGTTGACAAAATGCAAGAATGAAATGCAGATGGATGATGACGCCAAAAGATTTGCACATGGTTCACACTACTGCTCTGTTGACAAATTGCAAAAAAAGGTGGACAGATAACAATGACTTTTACACGAGGTCCTCACTACATCATCACTAAGCACTGCTTTGGAAAAGGGAAGATGGGTGAATGGAGGGCGACCCAAGAGATTCAAGGCACCTGCTCTGATACCATATTGAAAATAAGAGACAAAGAGCCTAAGGCTCCAACATAACAATCAATCATTCATCTTCAACACTCAAATGATTACATTCTATGGCTTTATAAATCCATTCAACTTAATAACTACCTAAACCACTAACTACCAACTAACACATAATTAATAACCAACTAAAAACTAACATCTAATAAATTAACATTAACATGTTAATTTATTATTTATTACATTATTTTATGTCATGCACTTAGAATTAATTCCTAACAATCTAAATTTTTGAGAAATAAAATTATAGATGAAGTTAAAGTGAAATGGATTCATTATGATATTGGTAGTGTTACATCTACACTTATTTGACTAATTATTTTTGTGAGATATGATGTAGATGCACCTTGAGCTACTGAGGATAGCAATTGATTTACAAGGGGAGAAATGTTATGGGAATTTTCCCCAAAGTGAAAATAAAGTTATTTTTTCCATGAAATAACCCTTTGGAGTTAACAAGAAGATAGAAAACATAAAGGTTATAATGTCCCTTTGATTAAAATGGGGATTAATAAATAATATTTGTAAAGACCATTTTAAAAAGGGAGAAATAATTATATTTATTAAATAAGTATTAAAGACAACCATTGTGAAAGGGTGTGATGTTTTGGAACCATCCCCTAAAAGAGTTATATAAATCATTTATGTGAGTCTTGGAAAGGGCATAGAGATCACTCAAGGAAGAAGGTGGTTTGGTGGTTCATGGACATTGGAGAAGGGGCATATAGGGTATGTCCAACTTAGGGTACAAGGTACACCTACGATTGTCTTGGCCAGTACTTTATGTTAAGAAGTTGCTTTGTTGTACATTTTTTACATGCTCTGTTATAAATTAAATTATTTCCTCCTTAAGTGTGTCATAGCTATGAGTGCCAAGACCATTGAGATCTTCCTAAGGTGAGAGTGGTCATTCCAAATGATCTGATTTAGATAAGTATTGAATCTACTTTTATTAAAAGATATTTGGAAATTATACATACATACATGCATACATACATACATACATACATACATCTAAACTAAACTATATGTTTCATTTCTTTTGATCAAGTTATACTAATAATTTATTTAAATTACATTTGGTATAATAGTATAATAAAATTGTAAAAATATTTAAAATAATCATATTTTGCAAATAGTTAAATAACTTTGGGAAAATTAGCATTACATAGGAAGCTTATTGAGCCCCAGGCCAATTTTAAATTAAAGATATCAGAGAGCTCCATGTTTCCATAACTTGCTTGCTCTGATTAAGGCTAATTTCAACACTTCCTTAGGGCCAAGATTGACCTATATAACCCAAAATTTATATTTTTGTGTTCCATAGCCTAAAAATTGCATTTTTTCTTAACATTAGGATACAAGGTTGAGACATCTTTCCTAACACTGCTTAAGAGTCAAGCAAAGAGTAATATATACTATATGAAGCAAGTACCTTTTGAACAACTTGAATCCTACCATGGAGAGAAAGGAGTTGACTTTGACATTTGATATCTTTATTTTCAATTTTCTTAAACATTCACTCTCACTTTTCTTCTAAAGAGGGGTCAACAACAAAAGGAATGCCCAAGTATTTAACATTATTATTAGACCCACCTCACTACCAATTTCTATTATTTAACCATTCAAGAGTAGAGTTCCTCCAACTAAGAACATTTGATTTATTTTTAAAGATTTTTACCCTAGAGATTTACAATATATGTTGAGTCTACCAATCACATTATAAAAAGTTACCTCAAATAGTTTAGAGAACAATGTAGTATCATCAGTAAACTAACTATTAATCAAATCAACATTATTAGGAGAACATTCCTTTCACTAAAGGACCAATTAAATTAGATCTCAAAATATACTATAAGGCATCAAAGGCTATAACAAATAGTGTAGGTGCTAAAGGACATCCTTGTCTAATAGATCTTTGCAAAGATAAAGGTTCAATTGATGAACCATTAATATCACTATGTGCTTGAGCATCCTTAAATAACATCTTGACCATACTACATAATTTGGGTGGAAAGACAAAAGATTCCAACACTAATAATGAAAGACCATTCCACTTTATCATATGCTTTTTCAATATATCTACCTTTTATTAAACTGGTTCGAGTATCAAAAATATTTTTTGGGGGCATATCAGTGAGCCTAAGGGCTAGTAATTTAGCTAGAATTTTATAAGATGTAGTGCCCCTCATTTTTGATTTCTGATCTAGCTGTTCTATTTAGACTTTGGGACATTTTGGATTTTCTATTGTTGTTGACACTTGTTTAATTACTCTGATTGAACTATATGCTTATATTATGAATAGTCACAAACTCAATTGATCATGTGGATAATTTTTTTAACATATGCTTATTTGATGATGTTTTATATAGCTGTTAGTTTTAATGAACATGTTTCATGAGGTTATTTGTGATGTTAGTGGTGGAAGGGACAATGTCGCATTACTCACATGTGAGTACCCTGTGACATTGCGACTCTCTTCCATGGTGTAATGATTTGATGATTATATGTGTACATATGTATGTTCGACCCTTTTCATTGGCTGCAAGTTGTAGGTACTAGGCATCGACTCCACCTAAATTGGTAGGTTTGAGCATGCCTCATAATCCAATGGGGAACTGTTGATCAGAGATGACATAAGGTCCCTCAGCTTGTCGTCACCCTCAAAGAGGATGAATACTTGTCCTGTGGTCGGTTAGTCTAGTCGATTGGGTATGATAGTCTGTCACCCTAGTTGAGGTCGTCTGTTTTGTCCAGTATGTGGACTTTCAGGTTGTATTTGCATGTTATTGTCTAGATTAAGTGCTTTTTCTAATAGAAATTTTGGTTCACCTTGGAAAATAAATAATTGTTTTGAGCTAAATAAAATATTTTTAATTTGGAAACTTAATTAATAATTTCTATGTGTTTAATAATATCTAGACCAAGCAAAATATGTGTTAAGGTTCTTAAATGGATATTAGTGTCTTTTGAATTGTTATTAGACCCATGAAATGTGATATTAAATTAGATATTTTGATAAACGTTATTTCTGAGAAGTTGTTCTGAAATATTCTTATGGCAGCAACACCAAGGCTAGATGTGCTATTTTGCATCTCTGAGGTTTTGCCTCAACTTGGTGGCAGTTAGAAGAGCAGAAGCTGCACTTGGATGTTAGCACTGTTACTTGGGAGCTATTTTTAGAGAGATTCAGAGCCCGTTTCCTATCTGATCATTGGAAGCAGCATCGCGTAGATGAGTTCCACGAGCTTAGGTAGATGGCCATGTCAGTAGAGCAGTATGAGCATAGATTTTATGAGCTCAAGCAGTATGCAGGCATTGGCGATGATGAGGCCATGTTAGTACAACATTTTATTAGGGGCTTGAATGCCCGAATTATTGGAGTACATGTCTTCGAGCCCAAGTCTATGGAGGTAGCCGTAGAGAAAGCCCATCTAGTTGAGGAGAATTTGGCAATGGCTCTTGGTGGCCATGCAGGTGTGCAGATTGGTAGTGCGCCTCCAACAGGTGTTGAACCTCATAATGATTAGATTTAGGCAGTCAACTCTTCAAGAAGCCATCTTGCACCCACTAAAGGCGGATAGCAACAGCAACAATCTTTCCAATCAAATTCAAAGCCTCAGCAAGGTGGTGGTGCTCAGTCGAGAAAAGACCGTAATTGGCAGCGGGCCAAGAGGTATATCCCACTCAATCTGCAGTCAACAAAGATGATTTCCAGCAGCCTAATGCCTTCTCGGGTGGTGGAGGTTACGATAGAGGTTCATGATGCTTCTCTTGTGGCCAGCATGGCCACATAGCTAGGCATTGTCCATAGAGGAGTGCGGCAGGATTTGGTCAGAGGCCGGCAGCTTCAGAGCCGACGGTAGGTGATGCAGGGAGGTCTCATCGAGCATTCCCAGCTATTGATCACTACTAGTCAAAGCATTAGTGGACAGTCTTGGAGATTGTAGGTAGAGGTCGGCCAACTTTCTTTGGAGCACATGCGCGTTCTTCAGTATCAGGATTTGACCCTCGAGGGTAGGGGCTTTGGAGCAGTAGTGACCTTCAGCTTGTTGCAGGCTTCCAGGAGTAAGCATGATCCTAGGGGGGAGGATGTAGTGCCCCTCATTTTTTATTTTTGATCTAGTTGTTCTATTTAGACTTTGGGACATTTTGGATTTTCTATTGTTGTTGACACTTGTTTAATTACTTTGATTGAACTATATGCTTATATTATGAATAGTCACAAACTCAATTGATCATGTGGATAATTTTTTTAACATATGCTTATTTGATGATGTTTTATATAGCTATTAGTTTTAATGAACATGTTTCATGAGGTTATTTCTGATGTTAGTGGTGGAAGGGACAATGTCGCATTACTCACATGTGAGTACCCTGTGACGTTGCGACTCTCTTCCATGGCATAATGATTTGATGATTATATGTGTACATATGTATGTTCGACCCTTTTCATTGGCTGCAGGTTGCAGGTACCAGGCATCGACTCCACCTAAATTAGCAGGTCTAAGTGTGCCTCATAATCCAATGGGGAACTGTTGATCAGAGATGACATAAAGTCCCTCAGCTTGTTGTCACCCTTGAAGAGGATGAATACTTGTCTTGTGGTCGGTTAGTCTGGTCGGTTGGGTACGATAGTCTGTCACCCTAGTTGAGGTCGTCTATTTTGTCCGGTATGTGGACTTTCAGGTTGTATTTGCATGTTATTGTCTGGATTAAGTACTTTTTCTAATAGAAATTTTGGTTCACCTTGGAAAATAAATAATTGTTTTGAGATAAATAAAATATTTTTAATTTGGGAACTTAATTAATAATTTCTATGTGTTTAATAATAACTAGACCAAGCAAAATGTGTTAAGGTTCTTAAATGGATATTAGTGTCTTTCGAATTGTTATTAGACTCATGAAATGTGATATTAAATTAGATATTTTGATAAACATTATTTCTAAGAAGTTGTTCTGAAATATTCTATTTTCCATTTAAAGCTTATATATATATATAAGTATCTGTGGTGTTGTCAGAAAATCTGGTATGGAATATCTCAAATAGACTATTTTGGGTAGTGTGGGGTAGTAATGGGAATTAATGGTGTGGTAGAAGGTGTTCCGTAACGATTCAAGAAAATTTAGGGTAAGACTATTTTATGCTCCAGAAGTTTCTTTGGGAAGGGGGTGTGGGAAAAGTAAGAGGAGAGGAGGAGGAAAAGTGGGAAGCTTGGGACAAAATTTCTTTCTCAGTAATAGGTTAGCTTTTAATCCTTGGCAAATACTTTTGAATGTGTAAAATTTGTTGTAAGAAATGTTTAAATTCTTGGAAACCCAGATAGTAGTTATCCTTGGTGTGGAATCCCGCAACACAGATATTACCGCTTTCTGTTATCAATTACTTTTTCTGTTGAGTATAAACCCTCCGCTTCTATTTCAATGCCTTGCTCAAACCATTATTAAGCCTCAATCTGTTGATCCATCAAAGCATTATCCAGTTCCATATCATGATTCTCAATCTTATCTTTGCTTCTGTAGCCATGGATCTATTTCCATTGTGGTCCGTGAATGCCCTCATGTCCCTGTTTGGGTAGTATAAGACGCAGCCTATGTTATAATCTTCTTAAGCCGGATATAGAGTCAATCCTGAGGTCTTGCTCTTGGCCTGCACTTTTTTCTCTTTTAAAGTTTCCCTCATCATCATCCTGAAAACCAGATAAAGCTGCATGGGGTTTTTTTGTTTTATTCATGGTCCACATGGAATTAGTTTTAAACCAACACCGTCCTTATGGATATCCAGTATTTTTTTTAACCATTACCATTGTATGCGACTAGATGGCTTGGCCACGTGTGCCACTGGCATAAACCCTACTGACGCACACTATTTTCTTCAGCTTTTGTATTCTGTCACTTGGTGAATATGTATTTACCTTCATCCTTCATTCTGATTTGACTGTGTTGTCATATCTGCTTAACCTTATCTATGGTTCCCTAGATGACTACACCATAATCATTTTCGCCTGGGAATCAGTAAGCTATTTAATTAGTGTTTTGCTTAGAAAGTTTCTCGTTCTTTAATGTTCTAAAGTGGGCACTGCAACAATTACCAATAGATTTCCATTACCGCTTGTGACGCCTGTCGAAGTTCCTTGTTTAGCTCATCTTTAATCACGGTATACCTATTTTTCCTTGTGTTTTTATCTCCAATGCTTTCCATGAAAGGTCAACTTTTCAGAGTACTTTATCTTCAGCTCGTGGCCGGTCTTTTTAGCTCACACCTGTGACCTTTATCCTTTCAGTGTTGATGAAGCTTCCTTTTGCATGGTGTGATGTTAGTCGATACTCTGTGCTTCTTTTGGCAGTTATCTATTATGTGAGGACATTACCTCTTGTTTCAATGGACTGCGTACTTAAACCTATACTCTTGTTCTGGCGTACAAATGGGCTATGACTGGGTTGGCCGTGGCATTGCCCTTCTTCTTTTTCAATATTTCTTCAAGGCGGAATGTTACCGATCGGCCAATCCATTCTGTTCATATCCTGCAAACTCTATCTTCCCCATTTTTGCATACTCTTTGCTTAGGATTTTGTTTTGGGCCGATCTTGCCAGAAGTTCGCGTCCAGCTACACCAATGGTTGTTTCCTTGTATTTTTTTTTATTATTCATTCGAAGCTCCCATTTTAACTGAGATTGTTGTTGAAATGATTTCAACTGCTTGCTTTTGTTGGAAGCCTTTTTTTATTGAAGCTTTTCTGCGACTTTACGGACCATGCTAAGTTGCCTCCTCCTCTCTGCTCACATCTCAATCAAAGCGTATCAGTTTGATACTTCAGTACCCAACTACAGTTATGTTTAATGGTCAATTGCCCTGACCCAAAGCTTCCAGTTGGCACTCGTAGCTGTATCTTCTCACTATCTGTTTTAGTTCCATAATATAGGAATGATAATCAATTTATAGAAGTTTATGAATTAGAAAGTTCTCTTTCTATTTTGTTTTAAGAGATCTTGTTTTTAGGAAATTCTTGTATAAGATAATAAATCACTCTAGTTTTATTAGTGGAATATTAAGTGTCTAGAGTTAGAAAATATAGAATACTCAATCATATGGTAAGTTAATATTAAAATTAAATAGGAATCATTTTGAATGTATTAGCATTACGTAATTTTATAAGTATTGATTTAACTTTTGTTGATAACTTTTATGTTTTCAATTAGTGGTATTATATTTAAATGTTGTTATATTAGACTTTATTAGTTTGATCAAATTTCTATTATTGGAAATTAATCTATGTTGGAGGTTTTGTTATTAGAAGTAAGCCGAGTCAATTGTAGTAAAGCTATGTAGATTTTGGAGGCATTAGGTATCAATTGTTTTCTTGTTGGCCATGAGTATTGGGAGGGATGAGTTTTGTTAGATACCATGGACAGTCTAATGTTGAGTCAGTTTTGGTTATGGGAAGGGTTATGGAATGTAATCAAATATGTCATTCTGGATGTTTCTCCTAAAAGCTATGGATAATGCAAGTGAGATACTTAGTCCTGGATCATGTTGAAAATGCAAGAGGATTAATACCTTGCATGAACTATATTACCTTTGTCATGCTTGTTTGAGTGGGGGTTCTTCTAGATGCAGGTAGGGGAGTGGCTCTCAATGGGGGCCGGAGCCCAAAGTGGCATCCTAGACAACCCATGTGAGAGTTTCCTTAATCAAGTGATAATATAATTAAAGAACTTATGGGGTTGGGAAATAACACACCTAACAAGTTTTTGGATGCCTCACTCATGGCTCAAGTGCTCGTTTAGGCTTGAGGTGAGATGAGAAGGCCTGGAATGGCAAGATCAACTACCTTGTCCACCTGAAAGGTATGTTGATTCCGTGTGAGTTTGTATAGGGGCCGGGGGTCGGGAGAGGCTACTAGGACAACCCAAGATGGGGGCCGGGGCCTAGGAAGGCTTACCAGGACAACCCATGACAAACCTCGTGATGACACTCTTGTCTACTGCAGTCTAGCAATCCCCTTGTTGTTACTTTGTCTTGTTTTGAGAGGTTGCCTCTGGGATGGATGTTTGTGCTATGCTTGTGTCCTGTGTGGTTCTAGTACTTTCTTGTCAAGCCAGCTTTCCAGGTCGTGGGATCTTGTTGTCATCTCCAAGCACGGAGGGGTGGTCCTTTGGGTTCCACATGGTTGGCGGCTGTGCTTATCTCCATTGGTTCCTTTGCTTTGTTCATGTCCATGGAGAACATATCTTGTAGAAGATCACTGATCCTATTTTGCTTGTGGAGACAAACAGTTATGGTTCTATTTTAGCCTTATGTATTTATGTTGATCCTTGCATTATTTATTGATGTATACCTTCAGATGTAATCAGGATACAATAGCATAATCATTGTATTGATTCATTTTATCATAAAGAAATTATAACCTTATTGTATTCATTTATGCTGTCTTCTGGTGTCTTGTATTGGTGGAGGTATTTTATGTTGATTCTTGGTTACACTTGTCTTTTCAGTTCGATTCATGGTTGTTAATTTTGTATGTTAGTATGTAGTGATGCAACCCTGTGTTCCCTAGAGAATACGAGTTAACTTGCATGGTTGATTATATTGTTGATTGCATTGTGTTATTATTCCTTAAAAAAAAAAAGTGTTGCCCTTTTAATTGCTTAGTTAAGCCTTTTCTCTAGGGTTTCCGAGGTGGGGCATTACATAAGACACATTAAGGAGAGTTTGGCTTCTAATTTTTTATAAGAGATTCATCCCCCCTCTTTTGGAAATAATTTAATGATGCCCCTATTTATCTATTTTCATAGAGAACCATGTTGTATGGCTTCATTATACACTTCAATCAAATCCTCTGTGATCTAAACAATATTAGCTTCGTAAAATTTAATTGAAATACCATCAACACTTAGAGATTTTTTATTTTCAAAAGACCTTATAGTTCTTTCCAATTCATTTGTCAAAATTTCTTTTTCAACTTCCACAACATCTTCTATACTAAGTTTCTTAAAAATGATCCTTACACAAAGGTCTCTAGCTTCTTTGCTTTGGTGATAATCATCTTCTGTAGAGATAATATTTTTTATTGAATTCCTTAAAATCATATTTCATGACTTCTATATTATCTTTTAGGGTCTCATCAATCATGATAGGATTGATAACCTTCGTAGTTTGTTAAGATTTTAGAATGTTGAAACAATACTTTGTTCCCTTATCCCAACCTTTAAGCTAGTTCATTTACCCTCTAAGCTTTGTAATTTTGTAGACATTTTAACTTTTTCTTTACATCCACATGACTTCTTTAGAGGGTCTTATTTCCATATTCACTTTGCAGTTGAAGTTCCAAACTAGAGAAACTTTCTTCCAAATATTTTTCTCCCTTTCTTATGTATAATGTTTTCTCTTTTTTCCAATGGTTCTCAAGAAATTTCTCTAGCCATTCATGAAATTCTTCCAATAATTTATAGCATAAATATCATGAAAAATAGTTTTATTAATATTATTAAAAGTGTGTTAGGATTAAGGTGTCATTAACCTTGCAAATCCCATGTCTATTTTTATGTGTCTCCAGCACTCTTGGAAGGTGTACATAGATGTCTAGGGTGTAATTGGAGAGATTATTTGTATTTAATACTCTCCTAAGATTCTTGATACTAGTTATCTATACATTCACGAGGGAGGTGGAGCATGATGATGGTGGTTAGATTCAACTTTAGACTCACTAAATGCAACTTCCTAATTCTAAGTGCTAGGATTGAGGAGTGGAGAATCTTGTCATTATGAATGAGACCACCGTGAATTATCTTCTCCATAATGGAGCATTACACTTCAGGATGTGAGACATCAGGGAGTTATGATTCATAGATGCCTTTGTAGTTACATATGATATTTGAGGATACATTGAGTGTGCCCATGTGATGTCCAGGTGAAGTAATTGGTTGTGTTTGAAAGGAAAAATTGTAGCAATGTAAACACTTCCACATAACCCTAAGAGAGAAAAATATGCAACCAAGTACTTAGAATCCACCATGCAAAAGAATAGACAAACATACTATCAAAATACCACAAGATATACCTTGGAAAAATCCAACCTCCAAAAACATCCACACTCAATGTGTTATTCAACAATGAAAGAATTACAATACACTTACAAAGTCTCCATGAATACTTCTAAAACATCAAGCTCCTACAACACATCCTCCATGTGTCCAAACATAATGGGTATTGTGTCCCACTTTTTGGCCAAAGTGCGACATTGAAATCAACATTTTAAACCAAATTTTGCTTTTTGACACCTATAGCAACTAACGTTAACAATTTGAAGATGATGTGAACTAGTGATTTTTGAGACTTTTGTGTAGATTCTAAATGTATTTTAAATAATAATAATAATAATAATTTGTGATTTTTTACGTAACTTTTAATAACTTATTTTTTATAGTTAACAATATTTTTAAAAAGTCACGTTTATACCATACAACATAACTTTTTTTATAGAAAGAACAAAATTATAAATTTTTAAACATAGATTTATAACACCAATATCTAGTGCATAAATATTTTTTCATAATTTTTTGTTGCATATTTTTTTAATTAATTTTTGAAGTGAGATTAACTATAATTCAGATATAGGTTTATACCATACAACACAAATTTTTCTATATGTATCCAAATTAACTTCTTTTTTTGTTGAAACAAGAACATCAATATGTAGTGTAGAGATATTTTTCAAAAAAAATATTCTCTATTTTTATTTTTTTATGTGTGGAATAGAGACCTTGATGTTTGGTGAAAAACCTATGTTCACTAGAAAATAGAAAATAAATATAATAATCAAATGAAATATATTCAATATCATACTTTTTGGAAAGCTTATACTAAGGGCTACATACTTATAAAATAGAATTTATAAATGACTTCATTTGATCCCCCAAAAGGTGAAGCAAAATTGGTTTTTTCTCAACATTTTGATAGGTGCGGAGGAGACTCCATTGAGGGTTTGATTTAAGACTAGGGGGGTTATTTCCAAGGGGGTTTTATCTAACCCCCTTCAAGTAAAACCCTTTAGATGGAACCCCTCAAGGCTTAAATCATTAATTTTTCTAAAAAAATATGTAATTTCAGACAAAAATCAAGATGTCCCATAAGTGGGACACACTATTTGTTGCAAGTATGAGGTTAACCAGTGTTGTCATTGATGTCAACATACTCATATTGCATTGATAAGAAGGATTGGATGAGCTGTGTTCTGAGGATATTGAAAAAATTAGTCTCAATCAGGAACAGTGAAGAACAGTGATAAGAAGAAGGCCAAAGTACTCAATAGGTTGAGGATCAGAGGATGCGGATCAAAGGGTTTGTAGATATGAGTCTTGAGATGCTCCAGTTAAGATTTTAAAGGTTCACATGAAGATATGAAGAAGTTGTGATTGATCAAGTAGAACTGGTTCCGGAAGATGCTCCGGAGTGACAGAGTGTTACAAAAAGGTTCGGTGAGATCCAGAAGTGCATTGTCCTATTCTACGGATTGGAAGGAGTGTTTGGGATGTCCTTGTGATGTGTCATCTTGATTTGTATATAGTTTGGAGGTCCGGAAGTACCTTTTGCATTATGACAGTGGTGGTAGACTGTGTTCTTGAAGTTTCAGATGAAGAAGAGAAGAGATTCTGATAAGTAAAGGAAGTGCGGATGTACCTGGTCATTCAGGCAAGCTTGTGAAGGTTCTTGGATCATGTTGAGGTTGTGTTGTCGGTCCGCATCAGTGGTAGAGCTCGGAATTGAAGATATTCTTCCAGATGAAGATGTTCTTGTTCAGTCTGGCCGACCGGATGTATCACACGTCTTGCGGATAATCTTGTAGGTGTTTGCCGACTTAGATGATTGTTCCTAAGTCGATGCCTTGTATAAATAAGGGATTGTGAATTCATTTTGAAGTGTGTCTTGGCATGATGAGTGTGTGGTAGTGAAGAGGAGCGTGAAAAGCAAAGCAGAAGTTTTGGGCGTAAATGGAACTGATCCAGGCATGGTAAAGATGTTAATCTCTAGTTCAAGTTTGTGATTCTTATCACTTTGTAGACAGTGTGTCTCTTTGTAGGTAGTGTGCCTCCTTATGAGCAGTGTGCTCGGGCAGTGAGCCCTAATTGGCATGTGCCATCCATTTTTCTTATTCTTCTAACAGAGAATAATCCTTGGGTTAATCACCGCGTGGTTTTTCCCTTAACCAGATTTTCCACGTCAAAATCTTGGTGTTCAATGTGTTGATGTTTATCTGCTCCTATGTTTATGTGTTTTGCTTTCAAGAATGGTTAACTGATATGCTATTAACTAACAAAGAAGAATCAAGTGTTTGAAGTAGAAGTAAGTTTTTATACAACTGATTCACCCCCCCTCTCAGTTGTGTGCCCTAGATCTAACAATTGGTATCAGAGCCAAGTTCCTCTAAAAGGGAGCTTAACCACTTGAGGAGATCCAGGATGTCGTCATATAAGAAGGATAGTCTGAAGTTTGATGGAACCAACTTCTCTCTCTGGAAAGGTCACATGAAATGTCACTTGGAGTGTATGGGAAAAGCATACTTGTCCATGGTCACAAAACCATATGTTCCTCCACAGGGTGGTCCGGCAACTCTAAATGAAATCACAGATGCTGAAAACAATCTACAGACCAAAGAGGCTCTTCTAAGCCCTTTAACTGACTCAGAGCTCTCAAATGTTATTGACCTACCAACTGCCTATGAGATCTGGACTAAACTGGAACTTCTGCATGAAGGAGATGAGTTTGTTAAGAGTGCAAGGCTGCAAAGTCTCAAAGGGAAATTTGAAAGATTGAAGATGAGAGATGATGAAAACATCACTACCTTTATGCCAAGAGTAAATGAGCTGGTATGTGGAATTAGGAGTGCTGGTGGAACTTTGGATGAAAATGAAATTGTTTGCAAAATTCTCAGATCCCTTCCTGTGGCCTACAAAATCAAGGTTGCTACCATTGATGAATTCAGAGCCCATACAACTGTCACAAGAGAACAATTGGTTGGCAAACTAGCTGCATTTGAAATGATCGAGTTTGGAGATGATCCCCCCAAGACTGAATCTGCATTCAAAGCCAGTGCATATGTGAAAGGCAAACAAAGATTTGATCCGGGAGAAAACTCTTCAAGGAAGTTGTCATGGTATGATCAAGCAAGAAGAGATATGGAAGAGGAAGAAGCAAAAACAACTCATCTTGAAGCTCTCATTGCAAAGAGACTGCCAAGAGGATCTAGTAAGTATGAAGGAAAATTACCCTTCAAGTGCTTCAACTGCAATAAGATTGGTCATTTTGCTTCAAGATGTCTGGAAAGATCTGCAACGTCAAATTCTAACAAACAAAGGTTCCAAAAGAACTATTATTATGTTCATGAAGAAGATGATAATAAAGGAGTAACAGATGATGAATCAGAAATAGGAAACAAATACAAAAATGAATGGGTGTTTATTGCCATCAAGGAAGAAGATCCAATGTCCTCTGAATCTGTCAATCATAAGGTTGTAGAAAGAGCTTTGGCTGCCCAAGTTGAAGAAAAGGATGATTGGGTTATTGACAGTGGTTGCTCTCACCATATGACAGGTGACAAGAACAAGTTCTTAGATTTGAAAAGGTATGAAGGAGGAATGGTAAAGTTTGGTGATAATTCTGCTGGTAGAATCAGAGGTAGGGGAACTATTTCTTTTGATGGAAAGAGCAAAACTGGTAATGTACTGTATGTTGAAGGAATGAAGCACAATCTTCTTAGTGTTGGTCAGTTAGTAGACAAAGGTTATGATCTTCAGTTCAAAAATGAAAGATGCAGGATCTTTGAAAGCTCTGGAATTGAGATTGCATCCGGTACTCAAACAAAAGGAAATATCTTCCATCTAGTTGGTTCTAATAAAAGTTGTTTGTTTGTTCAAGTTGATCAGAGTTGGTTATGGCATAGAAGGATGTGTCATGTAAATTTTGATAACATCATCAAGATAAGCAGTACTCAGGCTATAAGAGATCTTCCAAAATTGCTGAAACCTACAAATAGTTTGTGCAAAGAATGTTAGCTAGGCAAACAGAGCAGAGTCTCTTTCAAAAGCAAGGATCAGTCCTCTACTGGATTATTGGAATTAGTTCATACTAATCTATGTGGTCTGACAAGAATCAAGAGTATGCAAGGTGATAGATATTTCATGTTACTGATTGATGACCATTCCCGGATGATGTGGGTTACCTTTCTAAAAGAGAAATTAGAAGTACTTGAGAAGTTCAAAATCTTTAAAGCTATGGTAGAGAATCAAACCGGATTGAAACTGAAATGTCTAAGGTCTGATAGAGGTGGTGAATTCACATCTGGTGAATTCATAGACTTTTGTGAGAAGCATGGTATAAAGAGACAGTTGTCTACTCCTAGGACTCCACACAGAATGGAGTAGTAGAGAGAAAAAACCGGACCATCCAGGACAATGATGATGGAAGCAAATGTTCCTCAGATGTTTTGGAGAGAAGCTATCAGCACTACAGTCTACACTCTCAATCGAGTTCAAATTAGAAGCAATACCGGTAAGACTCCTTATGAACTTTGGTTTGGTGTCACTCCTACTGTGAGATATTTCAGAGTATTTGGTAGCAAATGTTACATCAAAAGAGATGAAGATCTAGGAAAGTTTGATGCTAGAAGTGATGAAGAAATTTTCTTGGGTTACTCCACTCAAAGCAAAGCATACAAGTGTTACAACAAGAGACTAAAAAAGATGATAGAAAGTACAAATGTGAAGGTTGATGAAGGAATTGAGAAGCCCTCAAGGTTTTATGAATATGATGAAGATGATCAGAATGATTCTCTGGTTCAAGGAGCTCAAACCCCCTCTGAAAGTCACATTCAGACTGATCCGGTAAATCAGGAAGAAGAGGTATGTCTGAATGAGCCTGAGCAAGAAACAGTAGTACAAGAAACTCCCAAAGTTCCAAGGTATGTAACTCTAAATGACTCTGAAGATCAGATCATAGGTGACAAAAGCAAAGGGGTACAAACAAGGAGGAAAATTGCTCAAAATTCAGATGAATGTTGTCTGATCTCAAATATTGAACCTAAGACAACAAATGAAGCTTGCAATGATGAAAATTGGTCCAAAGAAATGGAGGAAGAGTTGATGCAAATTGAGAAAAATCACACTTGGGATCTTGTTCCTAGACCTAGAGACAAGAATGTGATTGGAACCAAATGGGTCTTCCGGAACAAACTAAATGAAGTTGGTGAAGTAATCAGAAATAAAGCCAGATTAGTCTGCAAAGGCTACTCTCAAATAGAAGGGATTGATTTTGAGGAAACCTTTGCTTCGGTGGCAAGAATTGAAGCAGTCAAACTATTTCTTGCATTTGCTGCCTTCAAAGATTTCAAAGTGTATCAGATGGATGTCAAATCTGCCTTCCTGAATGGTGACTTAGAAGAAGAGGTGTACATTGAACAACTGGATGGATTTCAGTTATCAGAGCATGGTGATATGGTCTGCAAATTAAAGAAGGCACTGTATGGTCTAAAGCAAGCACCAAGAGCATGGTATGAGAGGTTGGATGAACATCTCTTGAAGATTGGTTTCAACAAAGGTACTACTGATAGTAATCTATATTTCCAAATAGATAATGAAAAAATTTTGATTGTTGAAGTATTTGTGGATGATATCATCTTTGGAGGAAGAGACAGTTTGTGTAAAACCTTTGCAAATCAAATGAAAAGTGAGTTTGAAATGTCAATGCTTGGTGAAATGAATTTCTTTTTGGGTCTGCAAATTACTCAGACAAAGAAAGGCATCTTTATCTCTCAAACTAAATATGTGAAAGAACTTTTGAGAAAATTTGGAATGGAAGACTCAAAGCCTATGAACACTCCTATGGCTATCAGATGTAAGTTGAGCAAAGATGACGACTCTCTAAGACAGATCAGACAAAGTACAGATCAATGATTGGTGGATTATTGTATCTCACTCAAACTAGACCAGATATTATGCAAGTTGTTGGTCTTGTGGCAAGATTCTAGGCGGATCCCAGAGAATCTCATGTCATGGCAATCAAAAGAATTTTTAGGTACTTAAAAGGAACAATTGAGTATGGCCTATGGTATCCTAAAGATCAGGACTTTTCTCTTCATGCTTATACAGATGCAGATTGGGCAGGAGATGTGGATGATAGGAAGAGTACAAGTGGAGGAGCATTCTTTTTGGGAAAAAGGTTGGTTTCTTGGCTAAGCAAGAAACAAGAGGCAATATCTCTGTCTACAACTGAAGCAGAATACATTGCTGCAGCAGGTAGTTGCACTCAAATTTTATGGATGAAGCAGATGTTAAGAGACATTAAAGTAGAATATGAGGAGCCTATCACAATTTTCTGTGATAATTCAAGTGCAATAAATATTTCTAAGAATCCGGTGGTTTATTCTAAGACCAAGCACATATCTATCAAGTTTCACTTTTTGAGAGAGCAAGTGAACAAGGATGAAGTTAGATTGGAGTATGTACCCTCCAAGGATTAGATTGCATACATCTTTACTAAACCTCTTCCCAAGGACTCTTTTGAGTATCTCCGGGAGAAGTTAGGGGTCATGGCCCCTCCGGTGATGAACTAGGATGCACTAATGTGCATCAATCCGGTGGACTTCACAGTCATATCTTGTGATCCGGATTGGTGATGGGGAGCTGCTACTCAGGGGGAGCAGCTAGTATGATTCTGATATGTTAGAATTGCAAGTATGAGCCCTTTGCCATTGATGTCAAAGGGGGAGAGAAGACATGTGAAAAACAAGTGGTTGATGATCAAAGGGGGAGCAGTAAAGGAAGAGAAGACATGTGAAGAGTTGTTGCTGATAGGGGGAGCTGTGGCAGAAAGGAGAAGTTCTTGTCTTGATGGTTTTTCACATCATATGTTGCCATCAATGACAAAGGGGGAGATTGTTGCAAGTATGAGGTTAACCAATGTTGTCATTGATGTCAACATATTCATATTGCATTGATGAGAAGGATTGGATGCGCTGTGTGCTGAGGATATTGAGAAAATTAGTCTCAATTAGGAACAGTGAAGAACAGTGATAAGAAGAAGGCCAAAGTACTCAATAGGTTGAGGATCAGAGGATGCGGATCAGAGGATGTGGATCAAAGGGTTTGTAGATATGAGTCTTGAGATGCTCCACTTAAGATTTCAAAGGTCTGCATGAAGATATGAAGAAGTTGTGATTGATCAAGTAGAACTGGTTCCGGAAGATGCTCCGGAGTGACAGAGTGTTACAAAAAGGTCCGGTGAGATCTGGAAGTGCATTGTCCTATTCTGCGGATTGGAAGGAGTGTTTGGGATGTCCTTGTGATGTGTCATCTCGATTTGTATATAGTTTGGAGGTCCGGAAGTACCTTTTGCATTATGACAGTGGTGGTAGACTGTGTTCTTGAAGTTCCGGATGAAGAAGAGAAGAGATTCTGATAAGTAAAGGAAGTGCAGATGTACCTGGTCATTCAGGCAAGCTTGTGAAGGTTCTTGGATCATGTTGAGGTTGTGTTGTCGGTCTGCATCAGTGGTAGAGCCCAGAATTGAAGATATTCTTCCAGATGAAGATGTTCTTGTTTAGTCTAGCCGACCGGATGTATCACACGTCTTGCGGATAATCTTGTAGGTGTTTGCCGACTTAGATGATTGTTCCTAAGTCGATGCCTTGTATAAATAAGGGATTGTGAATTCATTTTGAAGTGTGTCTTGGCATGATGAGTGTGTGGTAGTGAAGAGAAGCGCAAAAAGCAGAGCATAAGTTTTGGGCATAAATGGAATTGATCTAGGCATGGTAAAGATGTCAATCTCCAGTTCAAGTTTGTGATTCTCATCACTTTGTAGACAGTGTGTCTCTTTGTAGGCAGTGTGCCTCCTTGTGAGAAGTGTGCTCGGGCAGTGAGCCCTAATTGGCATGTGCCATCCATTTTTCTTGTTCTTCTAATAGAGAATAATCCTTGGGTTAATCACCCCGTGGTTTTTCCCTTAACCGGGTTTTCCACGTCAAAATCTTGGTGTTCAATGTGTTGATGTTTATCTGCTCCTATGTTTATGTGTTTTGCTTTCAAGAATGGTTAACTGATATGCTATTAACTAACAAAGAAGAATCAAGTGTTTGATGTAGAAGCAAGTTTATACAACTGATTCACCCGCCCTCTCAGTTGTGTGCCCTAGATCTAACACTATTGTGGCAGCACCCCCATGCCATGTGTCACGTCTCATTTTTATGGACTATATTAATAATCTAGATTAGAGAACAATTATTGTGATTGACTCTTCCTTTAAGTAATTTTATATGTGTGAAGGTAATTAGCATGGAATTAGATATGCAAAAATTGGATAATTGATTTAGATATTAGATATCATCGATATGATTATAATGCTGCTTCGGCTATGTTTTGAGACACTAACCTATTGATGTCGAGTTGAGTGCAAATGAATGTAGGTACTCGTCGAAGATGAGAACATGGTTGAGGTAGAGGTGTTCTAGCCACTTGGCAAGAACTGATGGGATGGTTAACCCTGATGCAATCACACACTCACGTAGTTTCATATGCATTTTTGAATGGCCTATTTTTATACATTAATGTGTGGTTAATAATCGTGATTGGTGATTTGATATTTAGAATTATTGTGTTTTAATTGTAATGAAATCTTTTTCGAATAATATTTTAAAAAGGTTTATTGTATTTTATATAGTTGAATAAATAATAATAAACATTTTCTATAGATGTTTGGCAGACAATATGTAAAATAAATTTGAATAATTATATTAAATTATTATATATATATATATATATATATAATATATTATTTTATTATTTCACTTCTTGATTTATTTAAAGTAGTTGTGTCTATTAAAAATAGTATTATTATATTTAGAAAATGAATAAAAGAATTAAAATTTACTTACTGTCATTCATGCGACAGTAAGCTAACTAAAATAGCTGGTGTTTTAAAATAAAATAGAAATTGTGAGCCTTTTTAATTGGTCAAATTTCATGCAAACTGGAGTATGGACCAATTATCAAAATCTCCAGTCTTTAAACCTAAAAGGGATTTGCCAAAATTAGAGAGATATCTTTAATAAAAGAATGAGATCGATAGCAGAGAAAAACACCCATGAATTGAGCAGAGAAGGACATTTTGTAGCAACAGAGAGAGAGGACGTGGTTTTGGTTGGACAACAAAAGGAAGAAGTTGCTTAGCGACTGCAACCAAGATTAGACTCCCCTCTTTGGCAACCGATCCAGATATTTTTCTTATAGTTTTTTTTATTCAATAACAATATGTTGAAAGATTATAGTAAACTTGGAACAATCGGCCTGTATGTGTATTCTTTTCTGGCCTACATTTGACTACCAATCGGCCTGCTATAAACAATTCATTGAAAACTCCTGTTGGCTGCTAAATGACAGACCTAGCCCTATGCCCCCCCTTTTATTGTTTTAAACTACTCTCTCTCTCTCTCTATTGGATATACCTCTACCGCAACCTTAAGGTGAAGACCTTGGCATTTAAATTCAGATCGACTTCTTTCCTCAGGCATCGACCTGCTTCTTCCAAGCTGCTAAATTCCATGCATGAGTTTGGCTCCTTATTGTTGTTGTTAAATCCTATGTTTTCCTTTCTTTGGCTGCCCAGTTGTTGGGTAAGAACAACTTTTTCCCCAAACCTGAGCCAAATATACCATGATCTTGTGTTTTTTTGTGTGGATCGACCTGATTTAAGTTGGTCACTTGTGTTTTTGTTGCCTGTGCATGACCCTTTTCTTTGGTCGTTTTGTTTCTTTTCTCGGCAGATCTTTGTCTCTTTATTTTATGATAAGTGAAATCGCCTCCTTCTTGATATTATTTAAGGTTGGAAACATAGTTATATTTCCCAGACGAAGTCATATTATTTCCTATCAGATATAAATTATCTCAGTTGTTATCATTTTGTATGTTGTTTTAGAACTAGATCTTGTTAAAGAATCGACCTATTTTATTGAAGAAACAATATGAACATAATCTCTTAACCATAGATGAAATTATCAGTTCCCTGTAGACATATTCTGTTATTGAATTTCTGTTCAAAATATATTTGTAAACATTATCTTAGAATGATTGAAATCTGATTAAATTATGTTCATTATTTTTTTCAATTTTGCCACAATTCATGTCACAAAAATTACAGGAAGGTTACTGAATGTTATATAAAAACTTATTGACTGGACTAAGATAGTTCCTATCACAGATATGACAGTAAGACGGATTAATAACTTAGAGTGACTATTATATGGTGAAATATGACTGAAATATGGATTAGAAATTATATAAATTTTACATACTTATGGATGCAATTGTATGAACAAAAGATGGATTATTGCTTGGAAAGTGTATTTCCTTGATTGATATTTTGGGAAAGGGATTTAACGACTTATTGATGAACTTTGATTCTTTTATTTTATTATTTATTTACTTGCTTCTTAGGGAAAGAAGTAGTTTTTATCTAGGAATGTATTGGGTTACTTTCTGGGCTAGGATGCTGAATGTGGATTTTTAGAGATGTCTTTTCCTCTTTTCAGAAATTGAACCAGGTTACTATTTAAAGGATTAGATCTAATCGCGCTAACATTGAAATAGATGTTTATTTTGTCTAGCAAACTTATATATATATATATATATATATATATATATATATATATATCTGCCACATCTTGTTGTGAGACAATCTACTTTTCATTATTTAGAATTTCACATTCAGACATCAGGGTTGCATCGAGTGTTCCCTCCTACCAGTTGTTTCCAGGTAGCTAGACATTTCGTGCAGGGCTGGGTTTCCTTCTTTTCATGAAGAGATTTGGGGAAGTGTAATTACTTCATGGTTGGGTGGAAAAGCACCTAGGCCATGTTCTCGTCTCTCGGCTCGCAGGTGGTGGACCTCTTGGTTCGTGCGACTGATGAGTGTATTGATTTATTGATTCTTGTTGTACATGATTATTGTAACTTGAAATTGGATGTAATATAGCATGAATGCCCATGGATTTTGTATATTATTTATAGTGCTTTTACCTAGATTGAGCACGCGATTTTGTAAGATTTAGTGACATTTTGATTCATATTTATGAGATTGCTCATTTTATTGTGATATTGTAATTAAGCAGATTAATTACACCCATTTTATCTTTTATATTGTAATTAAGTGGATTAATTACATCTTTTTACTTTGGATATTGTGATGTTGTATTTAAGTAGATTATTTACTTCATTTACTCTTGTGATGAAATTGGGGGCTTTACACCATGCTTCACACATGCACTCTTCAAGAGAGCTCAATACAAACGACAGTCAACTCCAAAATGACAGCTCCAACCTTAATTGCTAAACATGTGTCTCAAAATACAACTGTGATATTTATTGGTAAAACCATGTGTCTCAAAATCATGGCAACACAAAACCATTGACCCCAAAATTAAATATTTGCTACAAATATTAAATATTTGTCATATGTATCCCACATATAAAAATTTAACTAATGTTACAATACAACTTTACAAGTGGACCTAAATAAATATTTAATGTGGATAAACACATCTCTAAAGATGCACCACAAAAATATTTATTTTAAATAATTAAAATATTTGTTTTAAAGAATTAAAATACTTCTTTCTTATACAAGGTGTACAACACAACACCTTTTTCTAACATTCTCCCACTTGTTGTATACATTGCATAAGGATAATTTGATGAAATACATCAGCATAGCCATCCATGAAACCACATGAATCTCCAACATGATCTCATGCTCCATCAAGATACTTGCAATAACATCCAAGGTAATCACCATCTAAAGAAAGAACTCTCATCCTCCAACATGCCGCCTATGGAAGAAAGGAACAAGCCAAGGTGAATATGCACTAATCCAAAGAACACAAGTGTCAAATCCAAGTGATAACAAAGGCTCCAAGATATTGCCAAGGAAAAAACCCACAAGATTGGAAATAACATGCACAATAAATACTAATACATCCAATAATCCATACCTCAAAAGGTATTAAAACATTGATAGAACTCATGCCAACAACATATCCAACCCATAAACTATAATCACAAGCTCCCTATATAAAAATTGTCAATGAAGCACATACATATCCAGGAACTCCCACTACATGGGTAGTATCAAATCTAAAAATAGATCAAGGCATACCAAGTCTACCAATCAACACTCAAACCAAGGTGTGGCTAATAATCAAAACCATGTAGTACAAAGAAAAATCACAATGATCCATACATGTGGCAAAAACTACTGCATACACTTTCACAACAAGTCACCATAACTATCCTAAGTCCACCACACCAAACTATGTGAACATGAACCTCCAATAAGTAGCCATAGAACAAAGAGAGAACCTGCAAACCATATCACATAACATGTCCTACCGACACCTCAAAGTCTTAAGTTGTGTCAAGTAAGATCTCCTTCACAAAACCCAAAGTAAAAAGCCTTAACAACACCCAACCGTCAAATCTTATAGATCAAATGAAAAATATGTATCTCATATAACTAACATAGATGTAATCCTCTCTAACTAAAGTAAGATCAAACTCATAACCATTCCATAACCACAAAGCCCAATAACATCTCCTAAAATCTTCATAAATGTCATCATAAATAAACCCATATGCACAAGGAGATAAACATGCCAAACACCCCTCAAATGAACACTCTAGAACTAACAAAAATATCTCAACACTCATCTCCATGAGAAGACAAAGCATAAAACAAAATGCATTTGAAAATAAGGTGGGCAATACCTTTTAGATGATTATTCATCGAGTAGATGAAGAGTGAGGAATGAAATTACTCCTGAAAGATACACCAAGCCATAAGATTCTCTCCAAGAACAATCTCCTCATCAAGTCCATCATGAACTCATGTCCATATCTAGGTGAAGGCTCCTTAGACTTCCTACTAAAACCTCCAAAGAGTAACCATCTCAGCAAATATCTCTAAACCCAAGAGAACTCCAACCTCATCTATTTCCAAGTATCCATGAGCACCTACAACTCATCAATCCCTGCTAAAATCCAAATGCAACACCACACTATCAAAAAGCTCCCAAGCACATGACCAATGTACTCAATAGTAGAATACCATCACAAATCACTGCCAAAGCTCCATCTGCATGATCAATACAGAAATTAGGAACTCTATATGGCATTGTGATCTAACATCTCCTCAAAAGATCATATGTCCCAAATAAACATAATCTTGGAAATTTTTTGAGAGTGCATCCCTGACTTGCTCATAAAAATCATCGCTTTGTGAAATCCTCGGGACTTGCTCTTGGAAGGTCATCTGAATAGTGGCTATTGATGCAATATGTCTTTTACAACTAAGAGCATCGACTGCCTGATTCCCTTTCCCTTTTATGTAATTGATGTCAAAGTTGTAGTTGGATAGTAGTTCTAGCCAATGCCTTTAGTGTGCATTCAGGTTTGGTTGAGTGAAAATTTACTTAAGCCGCTGATTGTCTGACTTAAGTTCAAAGTGCTTTTCCAACAGGAAATGTCTCTAAACTTGTAAGGCATGCACAATTGCCACTAAATCCAAGTCATACAAAACATAATTCAATTCATATTGATGAAGCTTCTTGGATTCATAGACTACAACCTATCTGTCTTACATGAGCACACCACCCAATCCTTCTCCAAATGCATCTGTAATGACCAAAAAATGGCCCTTCGGATTAGGAACTCTAAGAATTGGGGCATAAGTTAGTTTATCCTTGAGAATTCAAAAAGATCTCTCACATTTTTCAATCCACTTGAACCATTTTCCTTTCCTCTGAAGTGAAGTAATGGGGTTCACAATTTTGGAAAAAATTAAAATAAATTTCCTGTAATACTTGGCTAAACCCATAAAACTGCATACCTCATGTACATTCTTGGATGCCAGCCAATCCATGATTGCTCAAATCTTCATGGGATCAACCACAATTCCCTCTATAGAGATTGTTGAAAAGCACAAGACAACTGAGAGGGGGGGGGAGTGAATCAGTTCTATCAAAACTTTAACTTCTTTAAACAAAATCACTTTCACATTCACTTACTTTAACTCCTTATTCTATTTTGAAGATTAAACATGAATAGCAGAATCAAAACATAAACATATCAACATCATACACACATGAACACTAGATTTTTACGTGGAAAACCCTAAATAGGGAAAAAACATGGTGAGTGTTAGCTCACAATATAATGTAGTAATAATACCAAATAACAAAAGAGGCTCACTGCCAAAAGGGCTCACTGCCAAAAGGTCTCACTGCCCAAATGTAAGGCTCGCTAGCAAAAGGGTGGCTCACTACCGAGGGTTGGCTCACTGCCGAGGGTGGCTCACTACCAGGGGTGGCTCACTACCATGAACTAATATAGTAGCATCTATAACATGCCTGAGTTTAGTTCCATTGAAGCGCAATATATCTCCTCTGCTCTGCTTTGCTTTTACACTTCACACTTTATCTTCACATTTTCACATCTACCTCACTCACTCATGAATTCATTACATACATTTATACCTATCATCAACCTTGGAATGCACATCAAGGTCGGCATTACATTCTACAACCATTGGAACTATCTCCAAGGTCGACATTCATACATAAATCAAATTAGGACTAGACCTAAACAAACTTGCAGAGAAAATGAATGAAAGAGGAACACTTCATGGCTTAGCTTATGCCCAAATACATCTTCACATGCTTGGACACACTTTTACAATCTACGAATCACCTCCGTAACAAGTGTAACTAACCAAGTCGGCTAGAACTAGTGCACACATCAAGAACACTTAGATACATGCTTCCAAGAACTTCATTGTAGCTTGTGGATCAAGCACACTCCTTAAATACATTTTGGAGACATCCACAAACAAAAAAGAATCACTTGGGAGCCAACAATCCAACCACAACAGATCTCACTTGAAGACAACAAATATCACTTGAAGATACATCATAGACTGCTTCTCAACAGACACTGTCAAACTCTGCTAACCAATAACTTGCTTTCTGGAGCACCAAATCACAAATCCTTTGGAATGAAGATATATAAGGACCTTGTAAGCTTAAATCCAAAACCACAAGACCAAAATCTAACCTGCGGAGAAATGTGGAGCAAAATACTATCTCCCTATCACTCTGCAAACATTGCCAGGCACAGTCTTCAAACTAGTGAATATAACTTTTTCTACATAGAGATCCAGACCACCAAATTATGGATTTAGCATCTTCAAACACTTCTCTAAATCATTTCCAAATCTCATACTCCGGTCTTTAATATAGAGAAAATGCAGAGCAAAATACTCAGATAGTGTTCTTAACATGACAACTCAATCAATCAACAGATAGCAATATCAGAAGATACAGTTGGCACCAGTGACAACACAAACATGTTGACATCAATGACAACACCTATTAGTGCATACTTGCAAAAATCTCCCCCTTTGTCATTGATGGCAACATATGATGTGAAAAATTGAATAACATGTTCCTCCATCAAGACACAATTTTGCATTAGGACTCCCCCTTTCTTTTTACACATCTGAACTCTTTATCCCCCTAAGTTTTTCATATGATCTCTCTCCCCCTTTGACATCATTGGAAAAGGGCATCACATCTATTCTACTACACATACTTGCACACCGCTGCTCTGATTAGTCTAAAATCATTCTTTACTCCCCCTGAATGCAACAATCATCTCAAACCACTACCTGCTCCCCCTGAGAGGTAGCCTCCAACATTAGTCCAAAAGGAGAAATGTACTTTGAAGCACACTAGATTGATGTACCTTCTTATGCATCTAGTTCAAGGAAGGAGGGGCAATAACCCCTAATTTTTCCTAGAGATACTAAAATGTGTCTTTTGGAAGAGCCTTAGTGAATATATTAGCAACTTGATCTTTTGTAGGTACATACTCAAGCTTCACCTCATTCTCTGCAACTTTCTATCTCAAAAAGTTATACTTAATTGAAATGTGCTTTGTCTTTGAATGCATCACTAGATTATTTGAGATATTTATGGCACTTGTGTTATCACAAAGAATAGGAATTGCCTCATCATACTCAACTTTGATATCCTTCAAGGTTTGTTTCATCCATAGCACCTGAGTGTAGCATGATACTGCAACAATATATTCTACCTCTGCAGTAGACAAGGAGACTGATTCTTATTTCTTGCTATGCTAGGACACTACCCTGTCTCCAAGGAAGAATGCACCTCCACTTGTGCTTTTCCTATCATTGGCACATCTAGCCCAATCTGCATCTGTATAGGCACTTAAAGGAAAATCATTATTCTTAGGATACCACAAGCCATGATCAGGAGTACCCTTCAAATACCTAAATATCCTCTTTACTGCCATCACATGTGATTCTCTGGGATTTGACTAAAATCTAGCCACAAGATAGACTGCATGCATGATATCTGGTCTGGTAGCAATTAGGTAAAGCAGATCTGTAATTATTGATCTAGACTTGCTTTGATCAACCTAAGGAGATTCATCATTCTTGTTCAGTTTATAGCCAATAACCATAGGAATACATACCAGTTGAGAGTCCTCCATTCCAAACTTTTTTAACAATTCCCTAACATACTTTGATTGAGAAATAAAAAATGCCTTTATCAATCTGATTGATTTTCAATCCAAGAAAGAAGTTCATTTCACCACACATAGACATCTCAAATTCCTTTTGCATTTCATTTGCAAAATTCTTGCACATCTCTTCATTTCCACCAAATATGATATCATCCACATAGACTTCAATAATCAGGATTTGATCTTTACTTGCCTTGATATACAAATTACTATATGCGGACCCTTTACTGAAACCCTGCTACAACATATACTTATCTAGACTTGCATACCAAGCTCTGGGAGCTTGCTTCAATCCATACAAGGCCTTCTTCAACTTGCATACCATGTCTAGTTTGTTTGATAACTAGAATCCATCCGATTGTTCTATGTAAACCTCTTCTTCTAGCTCACCATTCAAGAAGGTAGATTTCACATCCATCTGATATACCTTGAAATTTTTGTGTACTACAAATGCCAAAAATAGTCTGATAGCTTCCATTCTTGCCACCAGAGCATAGGTCTCTTCATAGTCAATTCCTTTCACTTGTGAGTAGCCTTTACACACAAGTCTTGCCTTGTTTCTCACAACTTCTCCAACTTCATTTAGTTTGTTTCAGAAAACCCACTTTGTTCTAATCACATTCTTGTTTGCAAGTATAGGGACAAGTTCCCAAGTCTTGTTCTTCTCAATCTGCATTAATTCTTCTTTCATTGCCTTAACCCAATATTCATCATTACATGCTTCATTTACTGTTTTAGGTTCCACCTTTGAAAGTAGACATAGATTTACTTGTTCTTCTGCAGTCCCGCTTCTTGGCATCACACCTTTCCTTTTGTCACCAATAATCTGATCTTCAGAATGATCTCTTTGCACATACCTGGGAGTTTTGGGAATTCTTACCAGAGCTTCAACTTGAATTTCTTCTTCTTTTGGAGAAGCTTGCTTTTCAGTCTAAACTTCCCTTTCTTTTCTTTTTTCAACCTTTTCTGTATCAGCAGATCTATCAAATTCATATCCATCTGGTTGAATATCTTCATCTACCTTCACATTTGCACTTTCAATGATCTTTCTCAGTCTTTTGTTATAGCATCAGTAAGCCTTGCTCTTCATAGAGTACCCAAGGAATATACCTTCATCACATCTAGCATCAAACTTTCCTAATTCTTCATCTCTTCTGATGTAGCATTTGCTTCCAAAAACTTTAAAGTATTTGACAGTAGGAGTTCTTCCATACCACAGTTCATAAGGTGTCTTTATTTCTTCTACTCTGATTTGCACTCTGTTATGAATGTAGATAGAAGTGTGTATTGCTTCTTTCCAGTATACTTTCGGTAGGTCTTCTTCCTTGATCATTGTTCTTGAAGCTTCTTCAACAGTTCTATTCTTCCTTTCAACCACTCTATTTTGGTGAGGAGTTTGGGGGACAAACAAATGTCTCTTTATTCCATATTCTTCACAAAAAGCATTAAACTCACTTGAAGTAAACTCACCACCTCTATCAAACCTTAAGAACTTGATTCTCAAATCCAATTCATTTTCAACCATAGCTTTGAATGCCTTGAACTTATCTAGTGCTTCTGTCTTTTCTCTAAGGAAAGTAACCCAAGTCATTCTTGAAAAATCATCAATAAGAAGCATGAAATACCTTTCACCTTGTAGACTTCATGTTCTTGTAGGACCACACAGGTTTATATACACCAACTCTAGCAAACCGGTAGAGGATTGTTCTTTGCTCTTGAAAGTAGTCTTTGTCATCTTCCCAAACTAACATTCTTTGCATATAACATTGGTAGGCTTCACAATCTTAGGCAGGTCTCTTACATCTTGAATAGTGCTTATTCTCACAAGATTATTAAAGTTAATGTGACACATTCTCCTATGCCATAGCCAACTTTCATTTTTCTTAGCCAACAAACAACAATTTTTAGTACCTTTCAAATTATAGACATTACCATGAGTCTTCTTACCAGCAACAATTAAGGTTCTAGAGCTTTTCCTTGTCTCAAACCCATTGTACTTGAACACAAGATTATACCCTTTGTCACATATTTGTCCAATACTTGGAAGATTATGCTTTAGGCCCTTGACATAAAGAACATCATCTGTATTATGCTTTCCATCAAAGATAATTGATCATTTTCCACAAATCTTACCAGCTGCATCATCACTAAACCTAACTAGTCCTCCATCATTTTTTTCAAACTTGACAAACTTACTCTTATCTCCTATCATATGATTTAAACACCCACTATCAGTGATCCATTCATCTTTATTTTTAGCATGAAATGCAGAAAACTCTCCTGGACTTCCTTCCTTCACACAGCTTGCAAGATTAGCAGAAACAAGTTCTTCTCTAAGTGCAATAAATAAGCATTCACTACTATTACCATCATCAAAATCAGGTTCATCATTAGTTACACCATCATCATCTCTAACATAGTAACTCCTTCTTACCATCTTTCCTTTACTTTCATTGATTTTCAAAGCTCTATCAAGACATCTTGAAGCATAGTGACCAATTTTACCACAATTGAAAGATTTGAAAGGTAACTTACCTTTGAACTTTCCTCTGCTGCCTCTTTTTATTCTACCTGCAAATTTTGCCTCAAGCTCTGCAAAATCTTCTTCATTTGATTCCATAGCATATTTATCTGATCTAGCAGTATTTTCTTCCTTGGCCTTGAAAGTAGTCTTAATTTTCACAGGGCCATCAGTAGTACCAAACTCTCTCATCTCAAAAGCAGTTAGTTTACCAAGCAATTGATCTTTTGAAAGTTTGCCCATATCAAACAATTCTTCAATGGAAGATACCTTGTGATTATAAGATTTGGGAAGAGTTCTGAGTATCTTATCTACAACATACTCATCCTTTAATTTTCCACCAAGACCCCTGATGCTGCTGACAACTTCATCAATCTTCTGTATGTAACTTGTTATGTTCTCATCTTCAACCATTCACATGGTTTCATATGTGGTCTTCAAGTTTTGTAACTTAGCCTTCTTGACAGATGCATCACCTTCATAAATTTTCTTCAATTTATCCCAAATCTCATGAGTAGTTTCTAGATCCACAACTTTTGCCATTTCAGTGTTAGACAGGGCATTTAATAGAGCATTTTTAGCTTTATGATTAGTCTCAAAATATTTAATTTCTTCATCAGATTGTGGCCCATTTTTAGGTATTGTGTATTTATCTTTAACCATTGTCCAAGCATTATAACCAATAGAAATAAGATAACTTTGCATTCATACCTTCTAGTAGGCATAGTCAGATCCATCAAACTGAGGAATGTCTTTCTTGTGTGCCATCTCGGATCTACCTTAAGCTGTTAGGCTTTCTTCTAAGGAACCTCACTCTGATACCAATTGTTGAAAAGCACAAGACAACTAAGAGGAGGGGTGAATCAGTTGTATCAAAACTTTAACTTCTTTGAACAAAATCACTTTCACATTCACTTACTTTAACTTCTTATTCTGTTATGAAGATTAAACATGAATAGAAGAATCAAACATAAACACATCAACACCATACACACATGAACACTAGATTTTTATGTGAAAACCCTAAATAGGGAAAAACCATGGTGAGTGTTAGCTCACAATATAATGTAGTAACAATACCAAATAACAAAAGAGGCTCATTGCCAAAAGAGCTCACTGCCCAAATGTAAGGCTCATTGCCAAAAGCGTGGCTTACTGCCATGAACTGATATAGTAGCATCTACAACATGCCTGAGTTTAGTTCCATTGAAGCGCAATATATCTCCTCTTCTTTGCTCTACTTTTACACTTCACACTTTATCTTCACATTTTCACATCTACCTCACTCACTCATGAATTCATTACATACATTTATACCTATCATCAACCTTGGAATGTACATCAAGGTTGACATTACATTCTACAACCATTGGAACTATCTCCAAGGTCGGCATTCATACATAAATCAAATTAGGACTAGACCTAAACAAACTTGCGAAGCAAATGAATGAAAGAGGAACACTTACTGGCTTAGCTTGGGCCCAAATACATCTTCATATGCTTGGACACATTTCTACAATCCACGAATCACCTTTGCAACAAGTGTAACTAACCAGGTTGGCTAGAACTAGTGCACACATCAAGAACACTTAGATACATGCTTCCAAGAACTTCATTGTAGATTATGGATCAAGCACACACCTTAAATACATTCTGGAGACATCCATGAACAACATAGAATCACTTGGGAGTTGACAAATCCAACCATAACAGATCTCACTTGAAGACAACAAATATCACTTGAAGATACATCACAAACTACTTCTCAACAGACACTGTCAAATATTTGCTAACCAATAACTTGCTTTCTAGAACATCAAATCACAAATCCTTTGGAATGAAGATAGCTAAGGACCTTGTAAGCTTAAGTCCAAAACCACAAGACCAAAATCTAACCTGTGGAGAAATGCATAGCAAAATAGTATTTCCCTGTCACTCTGCAAACATTGCCAGGCACAGTCTTCACACTGGTGAATATAACTTTTTTCTGCACATCGGTCCAGACCACCAAATTATGGATTTAGCATCTTCAAACACTTCTCTAATTCATAACCAAATCTCATACTCTGGTCTTCAATACAGAGAAAATGCGGAGTAAAATACTCATATAGTGTTCTTAACATGACAACTCAACCAATCAACAGATAGCAAAATCAGAAGATACAGTTGGCACCAGTGACAACACAAACATGTTGACATCAATGACAACACCCATTAGCACATACTTGCAATAGAGATTATTTGTCCTAAATACTGCATTTCTTTTTGGAAAAAGGTGCATTTAGACAACTTGACATATAACTTGTGTTCTCTTAAACATTGTAGAACTAGTCTCAAATGATGAGCATGTTATTCCTCATCCCTAGAGTATATCAAAACGCCATCTAAGTAGATGAGGACAAACTTTTCCAAGCAATCTATGAAGATGTTGTTCATCAAATTCATAAATGTTGCAGGGGCGTTGGTCAAGCTGAAAGGTAAGGCAGTGAACTCATAGTGTCCATATCTCATTATGAAGGTTGTCTTATGGATATTTTCGTCTTTAATCCTCAATTGGTGATAGCCAAACCTCAAATTGATCTTTGAGAAGACCATTGCACCACCCATTTGATCAAAAAGATCATCGATACAGGGCAAGGGGTACTTATTCTTTATCGTGGCCTTATTTAGCATACAATAGTAATGCATAAAAACAATATCTCATCCTTCTTCTTGCTGAAGATTACTGGTGCTCCCCATGGTGACACACTGAACTGAATCAACCCTTTCGACAATAACTCCTATAATTGAGCTTTCTATTCAACAGCTCTATGGTTGTCATGCAATATGAAGCCTTTAACACAAGTTTTAAACTAGGTACTATGTTTATGGAAAATTCAAAATCTCTCTTGGGAGGTAAACTAGGTAACTCTTCTGGAAAAACATCTTGAAAGTCATAAAGAAAGGGATAATCTTGAATTGATGGCTCCTTGAATTCCTCTACCTGATCTAGTTTTTATAGCAAACAACTGACAACCTTTTCTTCTGGCTCTTTTGAGCTACATAACTGACACTTGCCTAATCTTGGTATCTTGCTTAACTCCATGAATTTGGACTTGATTCCCTAAGTCGTCTAAGCAAGTGTCAACTATTTTATCAAAGTAGTCCACTTTTTCCATATGACGCCACAACCAATTCATAACTAATACGACATCATAAGATCCCTGTTAGGATTTAGGTGCCATTAACGTTGTAAATCCTTGTAATTATTTTTCCTAATATTATTTGTAAATTACCCATAAGGGATGTATAGGTTTCACTGGAAGGGGCAAAAATTAATTACCATGGACAATAATTATGGAGTTACTACATCAGTAAGTTCTAGAGTTACTGATGGTAGTTATAAAGTAATACTTACTAATGATAATTATAAATATCAAGTTTAATTGAGGGTAGGCGTCACCTTGGAGGAATCGTCTATATTTGGCTTGTATGACACATGCCATAAAGTTGGTAAGTGGTTGTAAGAGAATCTATGACAACTATAAGTTGTCATAAGATTCTATGACAATATGACAAACTTATGACATATATTTATGAGTTGTAAGTTGCTATTCTTGGCTCTAGGCACCCATATTGGGAAGATGCTATTCAAGGCGTGTTATGATGGAATCTACAATGGTTATGACAACATTTATTACCCTGTAAGTGCTTATTCTTGTCCATGGGCACCCAAGTTTGCATGGTTGACTATTGACAAGTGTCATGAGCTTGTAAGAGGTCATTTAATGTTGCATGTTGGAGTATCCAAGGTGAGAGAAAGTGGATGCCTAGTTTGGAAGTGAAATACCTCTATAAATATAGTGCCTTGTATGTGTTATGCATATCATAGTTTTCTTGTACACAGGTTCTGCCGGATTGAAGGTTGGAGAGACAGAGAGAGACAAAGGAAGTGCATGTATTATGTATTTCAAATTTTGAAGATAATATAACTTGAGCCTCTTTTCATGGTGGAGTTTTTTACCTGAAAGGGTTTTCTCCACATTATATCTAGTGTTGATATGGTTTATTCTTCTATGGTGTTTATTCTTGTGTTGCAATTTCACTTCTGTATGCAATCTCTATTCATATTACACTGCTATAAGATCATAAACATATTGTAATAAGATTTCCATTTGGGTAGTTGTTGCCTTCATTTCTAACATTTGGTATTAGATCCTGGCTAGTTTTGATTCTTGGGTGGTAGTGTGAAGGTTGTTTAGCTGTTGTGGGAGATTTGGTTGTTTTGTTTTGTAGATCTTGTGTAGTATTCGTGGCTCACTCTGTTGTTTCAACCTCTCGTTTGGACATTGAGAAGTGCAACAGTACGAGGTATGAATTGTGGATGCTGAAGATGGAGGATTTTCTTGAGGAAAGAAACCAGTGGTTGGCTGTTATGAAAGAGAAGAAGCTTGATGATGTGAGTGCGGAAGAATGGGAAAGGTTGGATAAGAAGGCATGGGGAACTATCTGACTGTGTCTTGCAGATTCTATCATGTTGAATGTCTCGAAGGAAGAGACTGCATTCAAACTTTGGAAGAGATTGGGTGAGATCTATCTAGCCAAGAACATGGTAAACAAGCTTTATTTAAAGAGGAAATTATTTTCTGTTAAAATGAAAGAGGGTGATTCCATTGCCAAGCATTTGAATAATTTTAATTTACTTTTGAGTCAACTTGATTCCGTAGATGCTACAGTTGAAGAAGAAGATAAATGTATACTTCTACTTTGTTCTTTACGTGAATCTTGGGAGAATGTTATCCTTTCTATTACTGCTAACCTTGAAGATCCGAAGTTGGATCGCCTTGTTGCAACTTTGTTGGCTAGGAGATGAGGAAGAAGACTTTTGAGGGTAACACTGAGGCTCTCAATGTGAGGGGAAGGTCTAAGGAAAGAGGACCGAAAGAAGATCAGAAGGGGTCTAAAGACAAGTCTAAGGGTTGTTCTAGGACTCCTAGAAATAAGAATAGAGTCAAGTATTGGAATTGCAGAAAAAGAGGGCATTTGAATAAGGAATGTAGAAACCTGAAGAAATAGTGGGATTTTGCTATTGGTAAGTCCTCGAATGTAGGTGAAGATGTTTTACTTTCTACATGCAATGTTGTTTCTAATGATCATTGGTTGGTTGACTCAGGATGGTCGTATCATATGACCCCACATAAAGAATGGTTTTCCACATATAAAGAGTATGATGGAGGTAAAGTGTACCTTGGGGGCAAATCTACATATTCGATAATTGGGAAAGGCAAGGTAATGTTGTGTTTTAGTGATGGGAGAATTAAAACTCTCCCGAGTGTTTTGCATGTTCTTGGATTTGTTAGAAATATGATTTCAGTTTCAAAGTTGAATGATTTGGGAATGCATGTAACATTTGATAAGCATGGTTACAGATTGGTGAGAGGAAACTTGGTGGTAGCGAAGGGGAAAATATTGGGAACCTTGTTTAGGCTAGATGCCACTATAGTTTGTAATTCCTCTTCTGAAAACACTTGTATGTTGTGGCACCGTAGATTGAGTCACACAAGTAATAATGTTTAAACAAATTAAGAATAAAGATTTGTTGGATGATTTCTCTTATTCTGATGAGCACTTTAATTTCTGTGAGCATTGTGTGTTTGGTAAACAAAACAAAACATCATTTCCTTTAGGAAGTAATAGAGAAAAAGAGAAGTTAGAGATTATTCATTCAGATGTGTTTGGACCTGTGGATAATAACTCTATTGGAAAATCTCGTTATTTTGTCACCTTCATTGATGATGTATCCAGATTTACATGGATTTATTTTATGAAACACAAATATGAAGTTTTCACTACATTTAAGGATTTTAAAGTCTTAGTTGAAATTCAATCAAGATTAAAGATAAAAATATTAAGATCTGACAATGGAGGGGAATATTGCTCTAAGGAATTTGATGAGTTTTGTAAGCATGCATGTATAATCAAACAAAAGACAACTCTGTATACACCATAGCAGAATGGTGTTGCAAAAAGGATGAACTGAACAATCATGGAAAGAGTTAGAAGTATGTTGAGTGATTCATAGTTGGAGAAATGCTTTTGGGTAGAGGTTGGGTGTACCGCTTGTTACTTGATTAACATAACTCCTTGTAAGGTTCTTGATTTGACACCTTATGAAGTGTGGATAGGTAAGAAACCTTTTGTTTCACATTTAAGGGTTTTTGGTTGTGAGGCTTCTGTTCATGTGCCTAAGGAAAAGTGATCTAAGTTGGACTCAAAAGTGTAGAAATGGATCTTCATTGGATATGATGAGAATGTTAAAGGTTATAAGCTTTGGGATCCTATAACCAGAAAAGTTGTTTTCTATAGAGATGTTATTTTCAGGGAACTTAGAGTTGTTTCTAAACCTGAACAACCAAAAGAGAAAGAAAGGTCAAATGCAGTGCATTTTGATTTACAATAGGAAGATGCATAGCCAGAAGAATAGAATGATGGATTGGGGGGTGAAGAAGAAGAAGATTCAAGTGGAAGTAGTTCTGATGTGGAAGACTCTGTTGTTACAGAAGAAGTTGCGCATCCAAAAGAACCAAAAGAGTCTCTTACTCCACCCTTGAGGAGATCCACAAGATAATGAAACCTAGTTGACAGGTATAGCCCACTAGATTTTTGTTGTGTATTTTCTTTATTGAGTATTGACGATGAGCCTAGATCCTACAAGAAAGCTATTCATGGAAATGGTATCGAGTCTTGGCTGTTAGCCATGCAGGAGGAGATGATGGCTTTAGACTCTTGTAACACCTGGGATCTTGTTCATTTGCCCAAAGGAAGAAAGGCCATAGGTGGCAAGTGGGTTTTTAAAAAGAAGTTTGGAGCAGATGATTCATTGGAGAATTACAAGGCTAGATTGGTAGCCAAGGGCTACTCCTAGAGAGAGGGAGTTGATTTCAGTGAAATATTCTCTTCTATTGCTAAATTAACTTCTATTAGATTTCTCTTATCCATTGCTGCAACTTTTGATTGGTAAATAGAGTAAATTGATGATAAGACTGCATTCTTGCATGGAGATCTTGAGGAAGAAATTTACATGCAACAACCTATAGGATTTGAGCAATACTAAGGATATGATCAATGAATTGAAAGCCCAACTTTCAGGTGCATTCTATATGAAGGATCTTGGAGCAACCAAGTATTATCTAGGTATGGAGATTAGGAGTGACAGAGGTAATAGAAAGCTAAATGGTTATCTCAGAGTAAGTATGTGAATACCATTTTGTAGAGATTTAGCATGTAGGATTGTAACCCAGTTAGAATTCCTTTGCCTGTTGGAACTAAGCTTTCATTAGACGTGTCTGAAGAATGAAGATGATTTTGAAGATATGACTAATGTGCCATATGCTAGTGTTGTAGGGAGTTTAATGTATGCAATGGTTTGTACTTGCCCAAGTAGTGGGAGTATTGAGTAGGTTTATGTCTAACCCCGACAGACAACATTGGAATTATGTGAAGAGGGTATTTAGATATTTTGCGAGTACTTATGATTACTATTTGGTTTATTCCTGTACTGACAATATGGAAAAGACATTGGACATACATGGTTTTGTTGATGTAGATTAGGCAGGTGACTTGGATAGTCAAAGGTCCACTAGTGGCTATGTGTTTACTTTGTTTGGAGGAGCAATGAGTTGGATGAGCAAAAGGCAGCCCACTGTTGATTTGTCCACCACCGAAGCAGAGTATATGGCTTCTACCCATGTTTCTAAGGAGGCAGTTTGGTTGAGGAGATTGTGTACAGGTATTGGTTTTGATTGTAGGGTCATTTAGATTGGTTGTGATAGCCAGAGTGCTATTTGTTTGGCCAAGAATCCTATATATCATGCTCAAACTAAGCATGTTGATGTACAATATCACTTTGTTCAAGAAATGGTTGCAAGTGGATAGATTGAGATAAAGAAGGTAAACACTCAGGAGAATGCTATAGATGCTTTGACCAAACCTATGAGCACAGAGAAGTTTACTTGGTGCAGGGAGGCCATGGTCCTTGTTTCTTGTACTTAGTTATTTTATGTTTTCCAATGGGTATTTACAATGTATAACGTCAAGTGGGAGAATGTTAGTATTTAGGTGCCATTAACCTTGTTAATCCTTCTAATTATTTTCATAATATTATTTGTAAATTACCCATAAGGGATGTACAAGTTTCAACGGTAGTGGTAAAAATTAATTACCGGGGACAGTAATTACAAAGTTACTACATTGGTAAGTTTCAGAATTACTGGCGATAGTTATGGAGTAACATTTACTGATGGTAATTATAAATATCAAGATTAATTAAGGGTAGGTGCCACCTTGGAGGAATCATCTATATTTGGCTTGTATGACACGCGCCATAAAGTTGGTAAGTAGTTGTAAGAGAATCTATGACAATTGTAAGTTGTCATAAGATTCTATGACAATATGACAAACTTATGATGGATATTTATGAGTTGTAAGTTGTTATTCTTGGCTTTAGGCACCCATATTGGGAAGATGCTATTCGGAGGTGTTATGATGGAATCTATGACAATTATGATAACATTTATTACCCTGTAAATGCCTATTCTTGTCCATGGGCGCCCAAATTTGCATGGTTGATTATTGACAAGTGTCATGAGCTTGTAAGATGCCATTTAATGTTGTATTTTGGAGTATCCAAGGTGAGAGAAAGTGGATGCCTAGTTTGGAAGTGAAATACCTCTATAAATACAGTGCCTTGTATGTGTTATGCATATCATAGTTTTCTTGTACATCGGTTCTATCGATTGAAGGTTGGAGAGACAGAGGAAGTGCATGTATTATGTATTTTAGATTTTGAAGATAATACAACTTGAGCCTTTTTTCTTGGTGGAGTTTTTTACCTGAAAGGGATTTATCCACATTACATCTAGTGTTGATATGGTTTATTCTTCTATGGTGTTTATTCCTATGTTGTAATTTCATTTCCGTATGCAATCTCTATTCATATTACACTGCTACATGATCATAAACATATTGTAATCAAATTTCCATTTGGGTAGTTGTTGCCTTCATTTCTAACAATCCCAATGGAGTTACATACAAATTGACCTTAGTCAAAAAGGAGGGTAACTTTACTTCTGCTTCAAACAAAAATTGATCCACCTAAGCTCTTTCTTGATTTGTGTACTGACTAACCATGAGTTGGCTATATAGCTAGCTCTCCTAGGAATTTTACTTAACAAACTAGGTGTTACAAATTTTTTTGTAGCACCAATATCAATGAGAATGGAGATTGGTATACCAAATAAAGTACTTGAAGTCTCAATAGGGGCAATCTGGTATTCTGCTTGATGGTTATCCATAGTTGTGTGAATTATCTATTAAAAGGCTATCTGTTGGGAGGGCAAGGAAATATTTCTAAATTGAATTCCCTAATTTTTATTTAGGCATTGGTTTGCATAATGATCACATCCACACATGAAGCAACCACTAGGAGGTCCTTTCTTCTCAGTTAGTCAATCTTGTTACCTTTACTTTTCAAAATCATTTTTATTATTCTTGGATCCTTTTTCATTGGATTTCTATTTAGTATTCTGGTTCCAATTCTCCTTTTTGAAGGAGGGTGTAAACTTGGACCAACCAAACTTCTTATGGGACTTATCTATATAAGATGATATGAACTTAAACTTATGCTCTTGTTTGATGGCTTTCTCAAACACCTGGTCCATCGTTGATGGGCCATGGACATCCACCTCACCTCCGATTTGAGGATTCAATCCCATGATGAAATTTTGTATACGAAATCATTCATCACGTTGATACTGAGGTACATACTTTAGAAGTCTTATGAATTTTTTCTAATAGTCGGTCATGAACACATCTCCTTGTCACAGATTCTGAAAGTTAGTCATCTTCTGGTCAAAATACAACTGGGGCAACCACCTTTTCTTGAAAATAATAACAAATTGGTCCCATGTCAAATTAGTGGAATCCAACCCTAGTTCCATCTTCTTATTCATCCACTAGGTGGAGGCTTCTCTAGAAAGTTAATAAGTTCCCAAGATTGCCTTGGTTATCTCAGAGTAATTTTAGATCTCAAAATATTTTTCCATATCACTAAGCCATGCCTCCACTGCATCTCTTAGTGCAGTCCCGTCAAATTTTAGTGGATTAATCTTTTTCATATTTCAAGCAAGCTCATTAGCCAGTTGTGTCCTTGCATCCGCTTGCCTCATCACCTCATCTTGATTCTTAGGTGGTTTTCCCATGATCACTATGTCCTTCATGTGCACTATGAACTTGGTTTCGTTCCTCACCACCTCCTAGTTATGTGGCCCTCGAACTTCATGTTCTAAGGCCCCCAACCTCTCTTTGGTTTCATTCAGGACCACAAGAATTTAATCCAATTTAGCTGTAGGATCTCTCGCAGCTTGCCCTGATCCATCTTGACTACCTCCCAAATTTGTTCTAGTTCAAACCATGATTGGACCTGGTAAGTTAGAATGTGGAATCATTAGCCTATGTTTTGGTACAGAAACGCTAATTTGTAGAATTCATAAAAATAATTAATATCTCTTTAATATAACACACGCAAGGTTCTGTATTCAAGGTTTAACATAATTGAACATCACACTTTTGATAAATATAAGAGAAAAGTAGTTTTATTCATATCGTAATGGACATATAATATCCTTTTTTATTTAGGATCCTCTCAAATTATAATGGCATTAGAGATACTATTCAAATGAAGGAACCTCCTTAGGTTCTTCTTCTCCATCTAAATCTAGTACTACTCTAATCAAGGTAGGATGCACATGTAGGTACTCCTCTATCACCTCCCTACTCATAACTAGCACGTCATGACCATAGCTAAAGGGCATGTTGCAAACTTTCGATGGTTTCTTCTTCTTAACTACACTAGAGGAAGAAGGTTTCACTTGTTTATCTTCTTCTATGGTAACTCGGCTTAGGACAGTTTCTAGAGTTTTCATATAAGATAGCCATATTTCTTCTTTATAGGATGTTGGTTGTACATTTTTCCCTTTGGTTTTAGTTTGTTTGGGTTTCCTACCACTTTGTTTCTTTGACCTGGAACCACCCGTCTCTACGTTCAGGGAATAGAATCACTTTGGTTAGATCGACAACATAAATCTAAAAGTGATTGTTTCTTCTTATGAAGTAGGCTCATAGGCCCGAGTGTTTAGACTGTGCTCTGATATTGTAAGCACTAAAAATATGCACAACCTCCACAAGGACCCTATGATGATGAAATCCTAATCACATACATGTAAGCATGAAAATAACACCTTCCGAACAACGCTTCTCTTGGCAACACATGGGTCTTTGCTTCTTCCTTTGTTTCCGCTTTGTCGTACTAACATTTCCCTCACTTTTTACTTTTTTTGACATTTGCCAATTTTTGTTTTTTATACTTGTGACTTTGGCCCTAAGCCTCTTATTCATTTTTTTGTTGTAAATTGACCTTTTCCATCCATTATTTCTTCCCCACCCATCCAACTCACTTTCCAATTGGCTATCGGACTTTTTAGGACCTAAGAGACCCATAGGATACCTTGATAAAAATGGTCTTAAAGTATTATTTTGTGACACTTTCAAGAAAAACTAATGGCAACATTACATAGCTCTCAAAAAATCATGTAGTTTAAAAAAAACACCCAAAAAGGAGTCTGTATGTGCTCGAATGAGCTCCCAGAACTTCTATGACCAATTCAGAAAAATTGTTTCTAGGTCACTCCTTGTCGGTCATGGGTCACCCTCAGGTGACCCAGGGTTGCCCTTGAGTGATTTAGACTGATAAAAGGGGTGAACCATCTCATATGAATCATTTTGACTTGTTTCTGGAGTTTGAATACATCCTTAACCCTCAAAAATCATTCTCAGCCCTTCAAATCACTCATAGAACCCTGTGCAACAGGATCTCCCCCAGACGACCCTGTTGTGCAACAAGGTCACCCCCAGGTGATTTAGACTGGTAAAAGGGGTGACCCATGGGTGACCTTGTCATGTTTCCATCTGTAAATTCTCCTTTAGTTTGGGCTCAAAATTAGCTCCATTTTGACCCAAATTTGCTCCAAATTGAGCCCTAATTGTGTGAGTCACCTTCCCTAACTGATCATCAAATTTTCTAATTGATTAAAGACTCCCAATCAATCCATTATAACTCACAAATTAATTATTCTTATCTCTTAATCAATCTCATGCTAACTCCATTTCTTCTTCTATGAAAGGCTATCAAAGCCTGTTCACTCCCAATCAAGGCTTGTTCACTCCCTAATCAATCCAGTTCACTCCTTAATCAATCATGTTAACTCTTCAATCAAATGAGTTTAAATCTTCAATCAGTTTCCCCCTCTTGTGTGCCTTCCAAACTCTAATACCCCTCACCTCTTCATTATTTCTCAAGTTGGAGAATGTTCTTCTCATCTTCACAAGCTTTTTCAAGCTTCTTCACAGGCCTTTGAGCCTCTTTCTTCATTTCTTTCTTTAGTTTTTCAAAGCTTCCAAGATTTCTTCTCATTAGTTTTATTTTTTCAAAGCATTTCCATGGGAGGCAATTTCATTTGTGCAACCAAGCTTTGCAGGTTTTGCTCTCCACATAGCATTCTTATGCTCATACATGACTTATGAGCCTTTTATTTTTATGTTGTTATGCCAAAGATTTGCTAAAAGCTTCTTATTGTGTCATTATGTTGCTCATTTTGCAAGCCATGGTGCTCTTTTAGCTTACATTGAGCTCATATTTTGAAGCTTTCTCAAGCTATTTTTTCATCCCTTCCCCACTGTTGCCAAGAGGAGATCCCCGCTGCTGCAAGAGGATGAAGAGGTTGCCGATACAAGGATTCCTGAGGGTTGTGGAGGCTCATGCATTGACACATTCTAGGTTCTTTAATTCTTTTTGGTAGTAGATTTTAGATAGTCTCAAATTTTTTCTTGGAGATAGTAATTTTATATTGCAATTTCCTTAATAGGATAAATAGAATTTGCATTACTAAATTAGTTTATTTCCAAGTACTTTCATTTCCTAGAGTAATTAAATTCAAAATACAAGAAAATACCAAAAACATAGATTAAGATTGCATAGGTAAACTCATTTTAGAATTGCATTCATATTTAGATTAATTAAAAGCACTTTCCTTTCAAAAAATTCATAAAAATGAACAAAAACATTATCTTGCATACATATAGAGTGCATACATACAAAAATAGAAAACAACAAAAATAAGCATTACACAAAGTTCATAAACCCTCAATTTCATCATGGGGTCAACTAAAGTCAAAGCAAAGTGAAAACTTAAGTAAACCCTTGATTTAATCATGAGGTCAACCAAAGTCAACCAACTCAAAAAAAGCAAAGCAAACCTTAGGTCATCACCCTAAGTCAAATATAAGTCAACTCGTGGTTAACTCTAACCGACTCTCATGGTTCAGGCTCATGAATGTGCCCTGGGCTTAGAGGTTAGTGGGTGAGGTCGATCCTCGAAGAGGTTGAGGAATTACACCCTAGGCCTTAACATGATCAATTGACAATCCAAGAACAGGAACATAGGCTAAGGTTACTCCAACATAGAGAACAAACATGAGTCATCATACAACAATTTGAAGAGAGACTCCAACTTCAAAGAAACATAAACGAAAACAATTGACAACCCACTCAATGTTGGAATCTCAAGAACCCAAATAGGAGAATAGTAACTAGTGACTCTTTGGGTCATATAATTATCTCAACTACAACAGTCACTAAACACTACATAAGAAATAATGCCCAAGAAAGGCCCCAGGACTAGTTGACCTCTCTTCATGAAGTCTAGCTCTCAAGCGAGCAGTACTGCCCCTGTGTCTCACCTCCTCTCGACTGGCTTCTACCTCGAGAGAGAGAGTGACGTGGATGTTTGCCCATGGAAAGGAGAGGGTCCCATGTACTCTATCAAAGTTGACTCGACCGCTCCATGCGAACGAGTTGTGTTTTTTAGTGTATAGATACCACGTGTAACGAACTATGTTCGTATCGTAAAATTTCAACCAAATTCTACCATTTTTTAAAACAAGAGTACATCATTCTCAATGAAGCAATATAAATATTTTAAACATCATTTCTTTGAAGAAAATAACTTTTAAGCTATAATCATACAAGAAAACCAAATTATACTTATTGAGATAAATAATTTCAATGAATATTCTATTCCCAATAGCTTACAAGATAAGCATATGTATATTTTTCTTTCACTATTGATCTTAATCAAAAAATCTTTAAATTCTATTCAATTACAAATTAGGATTAGATTACACTATTACAACTTTTCATATCAAACTGCAATCATGATCAAATTAAACATAATAATACCTTAACTTTCTTACAATATGACTTCTTAGTATTTCATTTTCATATGAGTACAATTTACAATAATTAATAAACAAATCAAATGTCACTGTCTCAATAATCATCTGTGTCTCTAAGTAACAAGTCTGTGGTGTATTAAGCTATCGTGTGGAGGGAGAGCGTCATTCGAGTGCTTTACCTCCATTTGTAGATCGATAGTCCCTTGCACACCTTCCTACTAGAAGTCACCCTACCCTTCACACAAGTAGCAAATAAAGGAACCTATGAACGTACCATGCCAACTGAGAACTGAGTGTAAGGTATTGACTCTGTTGCTTGTAACCTGCCACACAACTCTAGATTTATTCTAGCTAAATATGACATCTGGTTAACATGCAACCTATCAAGTATCGTGGACTGACAATTCATGTAGCCTATGCATCATTTGGCCAAAGTAATTTATAAACAAATTCACATCCCTAATGGAACTATGGGTCGTTTGTCCACCACTCCTATCTCAACTTGACTTGACATAATCAAGACAAAACTACTCCTTTCACACAAACTGAATAACTTGGGTAATGACATAAATTGGTTTCACAATTTAGATTTAAGCAAAAGGAAATTCATAATACAGTACACCGATTCAGATTCGACAAAAAATTTAGAAAGGTTTTTCTTTATTGAGCACACTTATTTGACTTATGGGATTATCTCAGACATTTACAAATCCTTATTCTAGCAGACTCAACTAAAAACATCTCACATATCTTAGTATTGTCTTACTCTTTCCCAAGTCTATAAAATAAACATATAATAATATAAATATACCTATATATAAGAGTGTACTTGAAATTCAATTTGTACATTCTTATATGTAATTATATTTATATACATATTCAAAATCAATTCAATTTGAAAATAATTACTGTCAAAACATAGGTTTGACTGTGATGAGTTGTCACGTAGAATGTTGATAGTAATAACAATGAATTCTCTTAATAACTTATATGAATACCATATCATGGTGAAATAAATTTGCCCTATATTTGTTTCCAAAAATTTAGGCTTACCAAACTCATGTATGCTTTCTTAATAATCACTATATACTTAGCTTAGATATACATACTTATAAGTATGATTATGAAATGATAAGCCTTGTAGCTTATCAGTTCATAATCATAGTTAATAAGTTATCAACTCTGCTTGGATTGGACTTCAATTGTATAAGCATCTAGTAATGTGTAAACAAAATGGGTATTAATTATGGTTTCCTAGTTTGTATGTTGTTTATGATGGAATGGATACCTAAATTTAATCTCAATGTTTCCCATACTCTAAGTCTCTATTTTCTGCATAAGGATTTAACTCTTCCAAAGACTATCTTTCTTTATTTCTGAACAGTGATATATCTTTTCAACTTTTCTTTGCAACATGCAAACTAATACTGGTCATTGTGGTTGTATTCTAATGTTCTTGATTTTGATTGCAGGTATAAAGAATATAGGTACAATAAGCTGTCATAAATAAACTTAAACTTATATATGCAACTACAATATAAAGATAATAACTTCCCTTTTACTATTTTCTATAATATTGAACTATAGTTTAACTTTACAATTTCCTCTTTGTAAAATACATACTATTTTTGGTTACATCGATATAGATTTCTGATGTTTCTAATTGTATTTGCAAATATAAGGAAACACAGTACATGTAATGGTTTAAAACTTACTCAGAATGAAAGAATCTTTCAAACTTCAATTGGCGACTAAGACTTCCAATATCTACTATTAAAGGACAATAATAATAAGTGAAATAATGGTCCAAGTCAACCATATCATGGGATTATAAAATTGGAGTTACAACCCTCCTCTGGCCAGATACATATTGGCCTAATAAACCATTTGTAACACAACAATAATAATTTTTGTAGGTCAAGTTTACATCGACCCATGAAGAACTTCCATCGCAACCTCTAAATGTTGCTAAATAATGTTGAAATCGGCCTGAAATATGGCATGTATGCTTCCTAAAGTAAATATGAAAAGCTAGACCATATTATTTTATACATATACATGCATATGTATGCTTTTAGTATACATATGTATTTATATGTGCATACAATATTAATCTATTGCTTAAAACTGGAGACATTTTTATTATAAAACCAAGATAATAATGTCTGGTTCAATCCCAAAATTCATTATATAGGTCTAAAATGTATTCAAGACTAGAATAGAGGAATAAAAGCCCTATAATAATATCTTATATCAAATGCGACCTAGGGCAGTTAAAACACTCTTATTCAACATATGCTTAGTAGAGTTTTGTAGTAAAAACAATACATTTGATACCATTCAGATAGAAGGAATTAAATCACCAGAAAACCACAAGTTCACCTATTTCCAAAAAGAAGAACAATAATATAGTTTATGATCTAACCTGAAAGTTATTCTTTTGTCTCCTTCTTCTCTAAATTCCCTCTTCTTCTCTGCAACATGCCCTTCCTTGTTCCCGCCAAATGAAGTAATGCAAAAACCTGTGCCCTAACTCTCTGCATTCTCCCCTTTTGTTCATTGTTCCACAACTCCTCCATCTTCTCCTTTTCTGTCAGTGAGCTGCCATGCACATTTTTTTCTCCTCCTCCACTCCAACTTGTTGGAGTTAACTAAGTCAATCTGGGAGAGAAAGAAGGAGAGTGGCAACCATTATGGTAAACCCACCATAGTCATTAACATCCCACTCCTTTGAATTAAACACAAAATAGTTTTCTCATGCCACCATAGTAAATTCACAAAAAGGTGGGCTTAATTTAACTCTAAACTTATTTTTAAACTAAACTCTATTCCTTTTGGAAATCAAAGGACAAATATATTTTCAAAAAATTCTAACTCCACATCAATCATGTTCACTGGATACAAAAGAGATAAAACTTATAAATGCAAAGCAGATGGTGTTAAACCAGTCCAGACTTGATGCTATAGACTTTCCAATAGAAAGACATTATTTTGTCAAAACTATTTAAAATTGGGGTGGTAACAATAATGACCAATACATTTGTAAACTCAAGACTAACCGATCTATAATATGCAATCACAATACAGCTAGACCAAGACATACAAATGTTCTGCATGACTAACCAACAAAGGTCGTGACATCTGGACCAGTGGTGCGTGCACATACATGAGTTCTCAACACATGGTACAGATCACCTATTTTTCTTGATTTGCGACTCTCTCCCCGATGATGCTCTCCCTCCTCAATCAGGAGGGGGACTAAACTGTGTCCTATGTTCACCTTATTACACCAACAAGGTAGTTAGTCCAATCATATATAACACATATTTAAATATAAAATCAATAACCATTTCGTATCAATTTGCAACATCATAGTATGAAACATAAAATTTCATTAATCATTTAGATTCATTCTTGCATATCATTTATCTATCAACTTTTTTCTAATAATGATATCAATTTTGAATTTAAAATTTTAGAATCATTCTGACATTCAAAATTGACATTATACATTCATGAGTGCATGAAAGAACAAACATCACATTATAACCATTTAATATTCAAATTATAAAATAAAATCATGTCTTTCCAAGCATCATCTAAATACCATAATTTAAATAATTCAAATATGTCTTAAATAGTTATTCCAATAAAAACGGGGTGTAACAATAGTAAACTCCTAATCAAACTCTCCAAGATACAAAAACAACTAAACAAGATTTTAATCAACATTATCCCATTTCCCAAAAATAGTAGGGTAGTTTCAACCACTAACATTATTAGAAAGTCAATTCCCTTGATTTGGTGGTGAATGGTTTACATCATTCTCCCCTTCTTTTCAAAAATTTGAACCTCCTAGTTCAAAGTTAGTTTATTTGACAACAATATTTGAGAAAACTAAAATGTTAAGAAACTTAAGAATTCAACTACTAATATTTTTTTCTTTTGGATGATATAAGATTACTTTTAGGCTAGATGATAGAACCATCCTTTTGGCCTAAATAACCAAGCCATGGTGTGTCCTTCCACCAAGTTAGATACCTCTATAATATTCACATTTTTCTTCCTCTACTTCCAGCTTCTTATTGGATCAAAAATCATCCTCCTCTGCCAATTTGTTCTCTCTGACTTTTCCCAACTCCTTGTGGACTTAAACCCACTTCAAGTGGTCATCCTCCACCAAAAGTCATTATGGCTCTTCTCAGATCACTTGTCCAACCTTCTATTGCACCTACAAATAAACCATTAAAAACAAAATCAAGTTAAGCAAATAAAAATTTCCCTTAGGTGCTTCCTCCTCTATATAACAATTGTATATGTCTCTACTCCTTTCTTTAATCATTCTCATTTTTTCTCCAAGAAAGAGATGGTCTTCTTCTCTCTTTTCATCAATTATGGGGTTTTCAAGACATCCCTCTAGTGAATTTTTGTCTACTATGTCCTCTAAAACCAATAAGACTTCATCATATATGGGGCTCCCAATGATTTTCATCTCTACTACAACTTCATCTCTAATGTGGACTACTTCCACTACTATGACATCTTGGGTCACCTCTTATGATAGGTTGCATTCCTCTTAATTATATTTTTCAAACTCTACTCCTCTCTCATTATAATCATCAATATTTTCCCTTTCTTCAGAATAGCACAACTCAACACCTTCATTCCAATCATCCTCTTCATCGTCATCCCATTCATATATCCCTCCTCTCTCAAACTCTTAGTAAATCACATTTAATGGCCTTCCATCCACTAACAATTCTGCTAACTCATCAAGGGAGTCAATCTTTCCCTATTCTAGTAGTTATATTCCTCAACTAATCCTAAACTCTATGGCTTTCTTTTCTAAAAACAACTCTTGCTCACAAGGAGTATTTATTCTAACCATTCTTTTTTGTCTTCTCACAACCCTTCAATGCCTCTACTACAATTTTCTTTTTCTTTGCTTTCTTATTAGTACATGTCTCATATTACTCCAATATCCACCATAGTTCCTCCAACTCAAACTCTAATTTTTGTAGCTTCCTTTTTCAGTCTCTTGTTTGCTTCTACTTTTTCCTTTGTCTTATTTCTTCTTCCAACTTCATGACACAACTCCATATTTGCACCCACAACCATAGCCACATTTACCTTCCAAACTATTTAGAACTCTTATCACAAATTCTCTACTCCTAACATCTTAGGATGCTATAAGTGCCAAACTAATGCAAACACTTCTTTATCTCTAATATGCAACCTATTAAACTCACTTCAAATAAAAAACAAACATAATAGACTTAAAAAAATAAGGCAGAAAGAACATACAACACTCAATAAATATCTTTTAAAAAATAGAGCCAAACTTCCTTTTATAATGAATCAATTAGCAATAAAGAGTAGATTTATAACACCGCAATGTACAGAGAATAATAGTCCATTTATCTTCCAAAACAGAAATACAAGAAATCTACTTAGAAAAAAATAAATATTTATAAAACTGTCTAACTCTTTCCCCTCCTCATCTCATCAAATGCATTCCTAAATATAGAAAATAAACACATACCGGCAGGAAAATAGGAAAATTGTCTCTAGAGTCTATTGTGAGTTACCCAAGCCAAAAAAATAATACTAAATTTATTTCCTCAGCAGTCATTTGTGACACCCATTGCTAAATTTCCTACAATTAAGTATTGTAGAAATCAATATAATAAAAAAGGAAAGAATACTCACTGTGAGTCCAGCCATAGTTGTACCATAATTCTTATACATTTATCTGCAAAAATGTGTGACTGTTCTTATTGACTCCAAGTTTTTGAACCACATAATCTGTGACACCATTATTCATATCTCATTGGGACATAAAACAAAAAAAAATTAAAAAGGTGGACTATGTCTTGTGAACAGGAAAATCATTGTGCAAATACGATATAAAAAATTTAAAGAACAAAATTTTCAGCCACAATATTACCTCCAATATTCTTGGTGCATGCTAAAACATCGTACAGTTTGTAACAAATACCAATCAAATTAGAAATTAGCTAAAAATTTAGAAATGACCTGCAATACAACAAATGTGCTATAGATTTTCCCAAACAAACTCAAATCTGGCATATGAGCACCAAAGAGAAGGTAGTCAAATTGCGGCCTCTTTTCTATTGAGCGTCTCTCTGTTGATAACTGAGAGGGGGGGTGAATCAGTTATCCTAATTATTTCTTCTTTCTGAACTTCCTTAATAACAATGAAGCATTAATTCAAATAAGCAAACATAACCATGAAATGGAAATACACATGACACAATATTTTTGACGTGGAAACCCTGTTAAGGGAGAAAACCACGGGGTGATTAACCCAAGATTGTATTATCTGTTAGAAGAATGGAAATACAAAATGGCACTTGCCAATTAGGGCTCACTGCCTGAGCACACTGCTCACAAGAAGGCACACTGCCTACAAGAGACACAATGTCTACAAAAAGAGTGTTATACAATACTTGAACTGATTGGAAGCATCTACATATGCTGGAGTTCAGTTCTGGTTAGGCTCAGTATACTGATCTGCTGCACTTCATCTTTCCTCTTCTCTTATGCTGCTTTCTTTTCACATACCGGACCTTCCTTACTGCTTCTGCTCTACTCTTCTGCTTTTATTCACACATCCTCAACAATCACAATGCATCTCACAACTAAATCCATCTTGTATATATATCCGCATAAGTGATTTCATCACCTTTCAAGTCGGCATCTGGAATAGTCAATCTTTTCATAAACTCTGATCTGTTAGCTGAATTCTTGCATACCAAGTAATGTGGATCAAGCATATACTTGTAGAAGTCATCAATTATGTCGACCAAACATAACTTATGCCTTAAGAACCTTTTTCATCATCAGCAACACATCCAGAATAATATCTGATGTTCTACCAGTCAGTTCTTCCTCTATTCATACTGTCACTTGGGAACCCGACACTCAAGCATTCATATCTCTTTATCCTTTCCACATCGGAGGCTCAAACCTTGGAATCTATCAGTCAAGATACTCCTCTTAACTTCCCCAAATCCGCAGTTTACCAAGATACTTCCTCTGAGAGATCCGGACCTCTCTGTCGGACCTCGCCACATGCTCTATTCTTATTTACCGGACCACAACATTCTTCATTCTAACTTCCGGTAGAGACATACCATGTCCTGCGGATGTGTGGGTTGAACTTTGTTGCCATCAATGACAACAATCATGAATCCATATAGTGTCTCTTGCCAACAATCTCCCCCTTTGGCATTAATTGCAACACTTAGTGAAAAATGACTAAGTGTTTACACTATGCTCCCCCTTGGCTGATGCTCTGTTTTTATATACATTTTCCGGAGCTCCCCCTTAGTTGGATTCCTCATTTTTCACTACTCCTCACTCCCGCTTTGACATCAATGGCAAAGGGTAGGGCCCGCACATCAAAATTTTCAAAAATTTAACCATACTTGGCCGAATATAACATACTCACATAAACTAAAGAATATTTGCAAAAGTTGTTTTCAATTGAATGAATTCTGTAGCCCAACTTTGCTTCATTCTGTCCAAAATTGATATATGGCCGCTCAACAGGAATGCAAACGCATCTGCCCTTTTTAGATCTATTGGATCATTGGTCTGGGCTGTGATTTGAGCTTCTTTGATGGCCTCATGCATGGCCTCTAATTTAGGGACAATTATTCTTCTGAGCTCACTCAACCTACTGATTCTATTTTTCTTCTCTGTTTCAAGCTTCTTAAGTTCATTCAAAACTGCAACCGTTTGACATTCTTGATTTATAATTGATGTAGTAAGTGGATCAAAATTTTGAGAAAGTTTTATCAGTTTATCCTCCTGTTCTTTCATTTTCTTCTCAATCTCCACTGTTGCTTTGGACCAGGAAATACAAAATTTGTATACTTCTCTGCCATCTTTAAGAGCATTTTCTAAGCTCTTTATCCCAATATTCATATTTCTCCTATCATTAATGATCAACCCTTGTACCTCTGAGAATCTCTTATCCAAAAACTCCTTCCAGACCTTTTCTTTAGCTGACTTCTCTAGAGAATCAAAATGTGTACTAACACTGTTGACTAGAGTTTTGAGATTACCGGAAGAGGAGGCTGTGGGATCCTTCTGAAAAGATGGCATGATCTTTTCCAAAACTCCGGATGCTACCTCTATAAGCTCACAGTCTTGCATGTGAGATTTCAGTAGTTTCTCTTTGGCCTTCGCATTTGCAAATGAAGCTATCTTCATTGTTTGCACCGAAGATAGAGAGTCAAAGTCTAGTGGCCCTTTTAATAGATCCGGTTCATCAATCTCCATAGTTGCTTTTGTCAAAAAGTCCTTGACTGATTCTGAAGTGTCTCTTGCCGGAGACAGATTTTTCTTTTCTTCTGCAGTCACAGAACTGTCTTTTGGAGCTTTATCCCCTTTCACAACCTTTGCACTGATATCTTCTTTTCCCTTCACTTCTGCTTCTTTCTCCTTTACTCTTTCTTCTCCTTTGGATCCAGAGTTAGCAGGGGAAACTGGAGGAGTGATGTTAGTTTGTTCATGGGCCACCTCTTCCTTTTCCGGAACAGAGGATTCTAAGTCCTTATCCTTTTCTGTACCAGTGTCCATTACTTCTGCTATTTTCTCAGTGAACTCTTCTGTAATATTTGTGGCCGAGGGGTCAGCACCCAAGTCCTCTATGATAGGAAGATTAAATCTTTTGAAGGTTTTCTGGAGAATCTCTTCTGTGTCCTTGGCTACCTTGTCAGTCTCACCAAGCATGAGCTGATTCATCCTTGCTTTGCTCCTGAACTCATCCTTGCAATCTTTGAATACCATATTCATTATCTTGGGATCGATTGAAGGATATAGCTGAATAGCTATCTATTCCCGGATCTCAAGGTCTTTTGCCATGGCATTAGTCTTTCTCATTTCAAGCCTTTTCTCTAAGCTTTTGGGAATTAGAGAGATAATTTCAATAAAAGCTTTGTTGTAAGTGTTCAAAAACTGAACTGTGGCTTCCTCCAGAATCTTTTTATCTGCTTCATTATATGCATCATAGAATTCTGTTGAGGGTTGCAGGTTCCCATCCACAGTGATTGCTTTCACTACAACATCTAAGGATAGAGTGGGTTTTTCAGCAAATTCCTCTTCCTTCTCTTCTTCTTCTTGACCGATAGAGTGTTCACCGGATGATTTCTTCTTTTTCATCAGTTTCTTTATCTCCTCATCTGTTTCACTTTCCTCATCATCCTTTAGGCTAGCATAGGACCTTGTTACCTTTTTCTTTGTTCTCTTTTCTCCTTTTCTGGATGCCTGGACTTCCAGTTTTGATGTCCTTGAGCTTTTGGCTAGGACAGGTGCTGATCTCTTTGATGATCTTGTCCGAGTGGAAGATTCAACCGGAGCACTTTCCTTACTTTTCTTTTCTACCTTTTTCTTCTCTTCCTCAGCCTTTTCCATCTTTTTCCTGTTGGCATCAAGTGCCTCCTTTGAGATGCCAAAGCCTTTGGCAATATCTTCTACTTCTTTTCTTACCTTCCTCTTGATCTCTGGTTGTCTGAGTTCCACATGAATTTTTACACTTAGTTTTGTTGTCTCTCAGATTTGCACCCTTGCCGAGTTGTGAAACTAGGCAATCTAGAGAAACATGGGATCTTTCCTAGGTTTGTGGGTGGCCTGTGTTGGAAAGAACCTCTGAAGAAGGCCGGCTTCCTCTTGGTACTCCACCTAAACTACCTAGACTAAAAACCTTGCAGAGAAAAGGGTAAGAAGGATTGCATAAAATGAAAACCTACTGTCTAAGGTAATGCACCAAACGATCATCAGAAAATATACACAAATGACACACTACAGAAACAATAATATTTAGGATCCTCTACACAACCCAGAAAATCATAAATCTTGCATCATTGTTTTGTGAGGAGGCTAAATAACAACAGTCCTGTTAAAGAGAAATAGATTTTCTCACTACCCAAAGACTGATTGTTATCTCTTGCACAGCTCACAACCTGCAAAAAGTATGTAACCCCTGCATAAAGGCACCAACATGCAATACAAATCCAAGGACGAAGAAACATCACAAAGACCTATACTAACACAAGGACACACAATATCAAAAGAAAATGGGAAGGTCTAGACTGCTTATTACTGCCAAAGAGGTGTTACAATGCTGCATATCTCTGAAAATGGGTTACAAAACTCTTCACGTCTGCAAAAGAACTCATAAAATTACAATATACAGAGCTGTGAAGAGCCAGAACCTCTTGAAACTAAACAAGGAAGAGGAATATATACTCCTCAAATAGCTGTTTACAGATCATAATGGACTCTCCACTCAAAAAAAATCATCCTCCACCACTTCCATTATCTCCCTTATCTCCATTCCTGTGCATCTCAGAAATCTCTAAAAAATGTCCCCCTAAAGTGCTCCAAAAAGTGGTCCCAATGTAGAAATGGTGGAGGCATGTCATCCACTATCATGAAGGCACTTAAAAATAGTATAAAATATCTCTGAGTGCTCTCTAATGTTTCTGACATATGTCAGATCTGTGTCATCATCCTCTTGCAACATTAAAAATATCATAAGGACACATTTTCTGCATTTAAATAACATTTAACTAAGAGGCTTATAATTGCACCACCTTAGTAAATGTTTTACAATTTGAAAATGACATAAATCTATGCAAAAAATAATGATATAGTGAAATCTAGGTAACACCTTTGGCGACATCTGCTATATGTTTGCCTGCTAAACATTAGACCAGTTGCCTGAAGCATATCCATTAGGCATAGAGTCACACTTCTATTTGAATTCAGCTCTTAATAACCTGGCATTTTCTTCATTCTTAAGTTGCATTTGAGCCTCTGTGTTTTTCTTCATTCTTTCCATTATAATCATGTTCAGCATGCTTCAAACTCTTGGGATTATCAGCCATACCAAGCAGAATATGCTTCAAAGGTACATTTCACTACTAAGATGCCTTTTGGTTTGTCCAATGCTAGAGAATGATGCTTATGCCACTTATTATCAGCCATAACAAGTAGAATATGCTGCTGGTTTTGTCCCGAATAACCCACCAATGGCAGATTATCAGCATAATCCTCATGCTTACCACCCTCCCACCCCTGCTCAGCTTTCCTGGCAACCAATCCATGCCTATAGCCATTTGCAGGAAGCTCATTTTGCCCAAGACTAGCTTAACTACCCCCTGAATTAGCCTCAAGATGTTAACAACATCAGTATCAGGGAGATAGCTTTAAACTTGCAAAGGGAATTCGACGCTGTCACAGCAGAGCAGGAGTATAGTATGCAGCAGGAGGAGCTTGTGTACCAAGCTCATATTCATCAGAGAGAGGTGGAGGCACAAATGTATAAGGAGGAATGTTTGAGTAGGCAGATTGCTGCCAAGGAAGAGCAAATGAGGCAATTAATAGCTCAGGTTTGACAGCCTAAGGTCCAAAGCCCTTCTCCTCTTCCTAATCTCGTGCAAATCCGCACTATAGATCAAGCTGAGCCTACCAAGGAACCTTCTCCAAGGTTTGAAATTATGAGTTTCAGGCAGCCTTCTAAATTTAAAATTGTAAGTTGGAAAGGGCCATCTTTTTCACCCTATGGAGACCCTCCACCAAACACCCAAACAGAACCATGCTCTAGCATCCAGCTAGCAGAAGAAGAGCAAAAGAGTGTTTTGTTGGCTCCTTTTCAGAACATGGAAACTCAATCAACTGTTTGTTTTTCGAATCCATCATTTGAAGAAGAGGTTTCCATGTTCAGAATACCAAGCTTCAAGCAAGGTGAGTCTCCTAAATATCCTGAATTGGATATTCCAAGTTTTAGAGGGTCTCATCCACTGAAAGAACCTATACTTGAACAAGAACAGCCTGTATGTCTACAAGAGACCAACCCAATTCCTCAGGTTTCCTTGTCGGATCAGCCTTCCTGTCCTACTATCCGTCTTTGTTTAGGTGGACCTATTATCTATCAAGATAGTTGGTTAGTGGACAAAAGAATGAGTTAACCGAGATAAAAGAAGAACCTGCTATGCATGAACCTATATCTGATAAAAAGCAGAAGAAATTTGGCATCTTGCAGGAAAAAAGTGAACATGAACAGTCAGGGCAGTAAGTCGAGGAGCTTGAAAAAGGTATAAAAAGCAATAATTTCATGTTTTTATTCGATGAGCTCCCTTCTTTTATCGAGTGGAATGAGTAGGAAGAGGTTAGACAATCTGATGAGTTGCTGACAGAAGACAATCAAGTCTTGGAGCAGCTGAAAGATGAAAATAAACAGGAGGAAAGGATGGTTCATGGGTAGAATGACAAAGCTCATCTAGATCAAATGCAAATTCATGAGTTAGATGAGGACATGTTTTTAGGGATCATTGACATTTTTTGTGCTAACATTAATGATAAACCAGTAGCATGCAATCAGCCTGTTCAGTTCAAAGAGGCAGGCATTTCTTCATTTCATTCATGTGAACCAACTCTTCCACATCAGATTGAGTTTGAGATGGAAGATGAAACAACAGCTTGGGAGGAAGGAAATCTTACACTACAAACGAGGCATTTCACTCAGCAAGATGAGGAATCAGCAAAGCTAGAAACCAACAAAGAGAGAGTGACGTTCATCAGTTTGAACAGATGTCCTATCAGACATCTTGCTCAAGTCAGCCCTAAAAAGGTGTTATCAGTTATGCTCACACCTGCGGAGAAGATTGAAACCAAGGAGCAGCTTGTCCAATCTACCTATATGTCTCAGAATAGCAGCAAGCATGATCAAAATTATGAGGTAGGTGGACTTGTTTTCCTTCTCCAAAGCTCATTTCAGTAGTTGGTAATACTTTTGTCAATTATTCACCTCCTAGAGGCTATTTATGAGCATGTGAGATATTGTAAGTTGTTGAGAATGGGTAGCTATTTCAAAGAACCAATGAATGGTCATGTTTGAGTAGCGCCTCTGCTGGTTAGACATAGGATAGATTAAGTTTTTGATGTTAAATAAGTGCTGCTGCACACTAGAATAGAGGCAGTTTTCATTTCCCTAAGTGTGTTTCTACACAACTTGTTAGTTTTTCCGGGTCTGGTTGTGTAAGGTTTGAAACTATTGCCATTTATTACAGTTGTATAAATAGATAGCCATCATATGAAATAGTGAATACATTTACTCACTGTTGCACATCACGCCTATCCCCCTCATAGAGCTGTCATAAATTGCGGCAGTTTGCTAAGGAGGTGTTCCTGTTGATTATTTCCTCTAAGTCATCAAGTAGATGCATATCTTCAGTAACAATGTTTTATTCACCATCACTGACCATACCCATGCATTTGATGGTTTAGAAGAGTTGGCAGTCTGAGGTTAGTTGCAGAAAGAAAGAAAGCGTTTTCAAGTTTTTGTCAAGCATGTATGACTCTATGCCCAATGGATATGCTTCAGGCAACTGGTTTGATGTTTAGCAGGCAAACATATAGCAGATGTCACCAAAGATGTTACCTTGAGACTAGCTGTTTCATTGCAAAATGAAAAGACAAATTATACATTTATACATGAACTAAAAAATGAATATACATATGAGATAGGGTGACTCGTCATTGCCTGAATGACGAGCCTTCATGCTGTTGCTGCGTCTTGTGTTGTCCTATCTTGTTTGCATTGTCCTATATCCAGCTGCTGTCTCCTTGCTATCCCGCCATCTGCATAAAATTTTGGAAAAGCCGATGTTAGAGCAATCACGAGGCATCATACATCATATGATATACATTTTATAAACATACAAATTGTGTTTTCAGATGCAGTAAACTAGTTAGCGTCACAGAAGCTGTTGAGAAGATAAATCAGGAATATCAACTGCAAGAATGCATTTATTTTTCTAACAAGTTTGCTTCATGTGCAGATACAGATATAATTATGTTTCTGTTTGATTCATTTAGTTATGTTATGAGTGGAGGAAATGTGGCTCCCACAAGGGTTGAGCCTAGCTCAGTAACAATGAACAAATGCAAAGACACAGCTCAAGGAGCACATTCAGAAAGCAGATACAGTTGTCAACAGGTTTCAATCATAAAAGGACAGCCAACAGTTAACAAATAGGACAACAAGATAAAGTGGAACAACATCAGTAATGAGAAGGTATGAATGAATATTGATGTAAAAACTCATGAATAGAATCCAGTGCATGCATGAGATTAACAAGAATTTTAAGGGGCAGCAGACCTATCATAGCTAGAGTTTCTTCCAATAGCGAATAGACAAAGAAAATACAGTTTTTCAGAACAGCAGCAAGGAGAAAATGCAGATATCAACAACAGGATGGACAAGGATGTCGTTCAAAGAGATTCTAGTCAAAAAGAATAGCAAAACATCAATGCTCAGAACTGACGGAACATACAGATTTTAAGAGCAGCAAGGCATATATATCTTTGTTCCAATTTTTGAGTTAAGAATAGAGTTTGTTCACATCCCAATAATACAGAGGTAAGGGAAAAATTAAAAAAAACCTTCAACTCATGTGAAGCATTAATATTCAGAAAATGTCCAATCGTGCTTTCTGGCAGTAGTTTGTACAGAAAAATGCATTTTTCTATAGCAAATTTGAATGGCAAACAAGAAAATATAGAAGTTGTAACTCTTTGTAAAATAGCATATACTCAGAAAAAATCCAATAGTACCTTCTAACAGTGAACAGCCAGAAGAGAAATGCAAATTTTTGTTCAAGCTTAAATGCTACAGCCACGAGGAAAATACAGTTTTTAGAATAGCAGAACGACATACATGTTATGGTTCTAAGTGTTTTGTTACAACGGAGCCCGTGAACAGCCAAAAGATGCATATATACAGAAAAATGAAGGTGTTTCAACTCATTTTAAGCACAAAAAGCCCATAGAATGTTTAGAATCGCGACCCAGTCAGCTGGGTGCAGCAGAGTGAAACTCAGAAAATTGAGGAAATTCAGAAAATAGAGGATTTACCTCTGTATTTTTGCCATTGACTGTGTAAAATCACGTTTTCCTTGTCTCATACCTTCCCACAACGACCTCAACACCAAGAATACGAGGATGAAGGTCGGCCAAAGCAAGAAACAACGAAAAAATGCATCATTTCGCAGTAAAAACGACCTGAAATGCCCCAAAATCGACCAAATAAGGAGATAAAACTTCAAAGAATGCAAACTTACCTCATATTTCCTCAAAGAATCAACAAGGAGCAGCCCAAGAATCAACCAAAAATGCTATGTTTTTTCCTTCAAACCCTCATGGCGGCGGCCAGGCTCAAGGCGTGAAAGGAGGCATCAAACAAATGAAATGATGTGTCTTTGTTTTCTGGCTTTTGATTTTAGGGTTCTCATAACCCTACTTTAAAAGTCTTATGCTTAATTTTTGCCCTTTTCATACACTTTACCTAACATGCTTTTATTCCTTTGCTCATATAGGTTGAATGCCTTATGCATTAGAAGGTATGTCTTGATAAAACTATAACTATAAGGTGGATTATGGAGTAATAGCTACAAGATCGAATGCCTTTTTCTTGTCAAGGCATAAAATGTATTGTGGAAAATACAAGGTCGAGGGTAGAATGTGCTAAGGGCATGTTGGTTGGGAGTTACAAGGTGGTTTGAGAGTGAAGTGATGGCATGGTGGTGGGAGTCATAAGGGTTGTTTATTAAAAAATTTATTGCTTTGAACCGTGTATAGGCATGATGGTATAGATGTATGCAAAAAATGGAGATGGCTCGGGGTTCTAAGACGTGTTGACATGGTCTTGAGATGCGAGATGGTGCAAAGGTGTATGGTGAATCACATCATTTTGTCTAGAAGCCGAAGATGTCTTCTTTGTCATTTCTTTTTACAACATTTAATTAGTCCCTAAATTATGCAAAATCGGGGAATTAAATGTCATAAATATCATTATTTTCTGCATAGATTTATGTAATTTTTGGATTGTAAAACATTTACTAAGGTGGCGCAATTATAAGCCTCTTAGTTAAATGTTATTTAAATGCAGAAAATGTGTCCTTATGATATTTTTAATGCTGCAAGAGGATGATGACACAGATCTGACATATGTTAGAAGCATTAGAGAGCACTAAGAGATATTTTATACTATTTTTAAGTGCCTTCATGATAGTGGATGACATGCCTCCACCATTTTTGCATTGGGACCACTTTTTGGAGCACTTTAGGGGGATATTTTTAGAGATTTCTAAGATGCACGGGAATGGAGATAAGGGAGATAATGGAAGTGGTGGAGGATGATTTTTTTGAGTGGAGAGTCCATTATGATCTGTAAACAGCTGTTTGAGGAGTATATATTCCTCTTCCTTGTTCAGTTTTAGGAGGTTCTGGCTGTTCATAGCTCTGTATATTGTAATTTTATGAGTTCTTTTGCAGAAGTGAAGAGTCTTGTAACCTATTTTCAGAGATATGCAGCATTGTAACACCTCTTTGGTAGTAATAAGCAGTCTAGACCTTCCCATTTTCTTCTGATATTGTGTGTCCTTGTGTTAGTACAGGTCTTTGTGATGTTTCTTTGTCCTTGGATTTGTATTGCATGTTGGTGCCTTTATGCAGGGGTTACATAATTTTTGCAGGTTGTGAGCTGTGCCCTTGGAGAAGGTTCCTTGGTAGGCTCAGCTTGATCTATAGTGCGGATTTGCACGAGATTAGGAAGAGGAGAAGGGCTTTGGACCTTAGGCTGTCGAACCTGAGCTATTAATTGCCTCATTTGCTCTTCCTTGGCAGCAATCTGCCTACTCAAACATTCCTCGTTATACATTTGTGCCTCCACCTCTCTCTGATGAATATGAGCTTGGTACACAAGCTCCTCCTGCTGCATACTATACTCCTGCTCTGCTGTGACAGCGTCGAATTCCCTTTGCAAGTTTAAAGCTATCTCCCTGATACTGATGTTGTTAACATCTTGAGGCTGATTCAGGGGGTAGTTAAGCTGGTCTTAGGCAAAATGAGCTTCTTGCAAATGGCTATAGGCGTGGATAGGTTGCCAGGAAAGCTGAGCAGGGGTGGGAGGGTGGTAAGCATGAGGATTATGCTGATAATCTACCATTGGTGGGTTATTTGGGACAAAACCAGCAACATATTCTGCTTGGTATGGCTAATAATAAGTGGCATAAGCATCATTCTCATCAAATGGAGGGTGATAAAGCATATTCCCATGAAACATAGACATGTCTATCACTCAAAAACCTGGAAAATCAGAATAGCATACATTTTCTTGATTACAATTTGAAACATACCAGTACTTGAACTGCTGAAACCAGTAGATGATCTTGCTAGAGTCGCCAGAGTCGCCAGATGTGTAAAAACAATACCTCTAAAAGGCTGCAACTACTGCTGTACACACCAAACAACAATAACAATACGTATAAAAATGGACTTCACAGTCCCACCGGGTGTGCCAAAACTGTTGTCTCTCAGATTTGCACCCTTGCTGAGTTGTGAAACTGGGCAATCTGGAGAAACATGGGATCTTTCATAGGTCTGTGGGTGGCATGTGTTGGAAAGAACCTCTAGAGAAGGCCGGCTTCCTCTTGGTACTCCACCTAAACTACCTAGACTAAAAACCTTGCAGAGAAAAGGGTAAGAAGGATTGCATAAAATGAAAACCTACTGTCTAAGGTGATGCACCAAACGATCATCAGAAAATATACAGAAATGACACACTACAGAAATAATAATATTCAGGATCCTCTACACAACCCAGAAAATCATAAATCTTGCATCATTGTTTTGTGAGGAGGCTAAATAACAACAGTTCTGTTAAGGAGAAATAGATTTTCTCACTACCCAGAGACTGATTGTTATCTCTTGCACAGCTCACAACCTGCAAAAAGTATGTAACCCCTGCATAAAGGCACCAACATGGAATACAAATCCAAGGACGAAGAAACATCACAAAGACCTATACTAACACAAGGACACACAATATTAGAAGGAAATGGGAAGGTCTAGACTGCTTCTTACTACCAAAGAGGTGTTACAATGCTGCATATCTCTGAAAATGGGTTACAAAACTCTTCACTTCTGCAAAAGAACTCATAAAATTACAATATACAGAGCTGTGAAGAGCTAGAACCTCCTAAAACTGAACAAGGAAGAGGAATATATACTCCTCAAACAGCTATTTACAGATCATAATGGACTCTCCACTCAAAAAAAATCATCCTCCACCACTTCCATTATCTCCCTTATCTCCATGCCCGTGCATCTTAGAAATCTCTAAAAAATATCCCCCTAAAGTGCTCCAAAAAGTGGTCCCAATGCAGAAATGGTGGAGGCATGTCATCCACTATCATGAAGGCACTTAAAAATAGTATAAAATATCTCTTAGTGCTCTCTAATGCTTCTGACATATGTCAGATCTGTGTCATCATCCTCTTGCAGCATTAAAAATATCATAAGGACACATTTTCTACATTTAAATAACATTTAACTAAGAGGCTTATAATTGCACCACCTTAGTAAATGTTTTACAATCCGAAAATTACATAAATCTATGCAGAAAATAATGATTGCACCACCACCTAAGAGGCTTATAATTGCACCACCATCATGCCTATACACGGTTCAAAGCAATAAATTTTTTAATAAACAACCCTTATGACTCCCACCACCATGCCATCACTTCACTCTCAGACCACCTTGTAACTCCCAACCAACATGCCCTTAGCACATTCTACCCTCGACCTTGTATTTTCCACAATACATTTTATGCCTTGACAAGAAAAAGGCATTCGACCTTGTAGCTATTACTCCATAATCCACCTTATAGTTATAGTTTTATCAAGACATACCTTCTAATGCATAAGGCATTCGACCTATATGAGCAAAGGAATAAAAGCATGTTAGGTAAAGTGTATGAAAAGGGCAAAAATTAAGCATAAGACTTTTAAAGTAGAGTTACGAGAACCCTAAAATCAAAAGCCAGAAAACAAAGACACATCATTTCATTTGTTTGATGCCTCCTTTCACGCCTTGAGCCTGGCTGCCGCCATAAGGGTTTGAAAAAAAAAAACACAGCATTTTTGGTTGATTCTTGGGTTGCTCCTTGTCGATTCTTTGAGGAAATATGAGGTAAGTTTGCATTCTTTGAAGTTTTATCTCCTTATTTGGTCAATTTTGGGGCATTTCAGGCCGTTTTTACTGCGAAATGATGCATTTTTTCGTTGTTTCTTGCTTTGGCCGACCTTCATCCTCGTATTCTTGGTGTTGAGGCCGTTGTGGGAAGGTATGAGACAAGGAAAACGTGATTTTCCACAGGCAATGGCAAAAATACAGAGGTAAATCCTCTATTTTCTAAATTTCCTCAATTTTCTGAGTTTCACTCTACTGCACCCGGCTGACTGGGTCGCGATTCTAAACATTCTATGGGCTTTTTGTGCTTAAAATGAGTTGAAACACCTTCATTTTTCTATATATATGCATCTTTTGGCTGTTCACGGGCTCCGTTGTAACAAAACACTTAGAACCATAACATGTATGTCGTTTTGCTGTTCTGAAAACTGTATTTTCCTCGTGGCTGTAGCATTTAAGCTTGAACAAAAATTTGCATTTCTCTTCTGGCTGTTCACTGTTAGAAGGTACTATTGGATTTTTTCTGAGTATATGCTATTTTACAAAGAGTTACAACTTCTATATTTTCTTGTTTGCCATTCAAACTTGCTATAGAAAAATGCATTTTTCTGTACAAACTGCTGCCAGAAAGCACGATTGGACATTTTCTGAATATTAATGCTTCACATGAGTTGAAGGTTTTTTATTTTTCCCTTACCTCTGTATTATTGGGATGTGAACAAACTCTATTCTTAACTCAAAACTTGGAACAAAGATATATATGCCTTGCTGCTCTTAAAATCTGTATGTTCTGTCAGTTCTGAGCATTGATGTTTTGCTGTTCTTTGTGACTAGAATCTCTTTGAACGACATCCTTGTCCATCTTGTTGTTGATATTTGCATTTTCTCCTTGCTGCTGTTCTAAAAAACTGTATTTTCTTTGTCTATTCGCTATTGGAAGAAACTCTCGCTGTGATAGGTCTGCTGCCCCTTAAAATTCTTGTTAATCTCATGCATGCACTAGATTCTATTCATGAGTTTTTACATCAATATTCATTCATACCTTCTCATTACTGATGTTGTTCCACTTTATCTTGTTGTCCTGTTTGTTAACTGTTGGCTGTCCTTTTATGATTGAAACCTGTTGACAACTGTATCTGCTTTCTGAATGCGCTCCTTGAGCTGTGCCTTTGCATTTGTTCATTGTTACTGAGCTGGGCTCAACCCTTGTGGGAACCACATTTCCTCCACTCATAACGTAACTGAATGAATCAAATAGAAACATAATTATATCTGTATCTGCACATGAAGCAAACTTGTTAGAAAAATAAATGCATTCTTGCAATTGATATTCCTGATTTGTCTTCTCAATAGCTTCTGTGATGCTAACTAGTTTACTGAATCTGAAAACACAATTTGTATGTTTATAAAATGTATATCATATGATGTATGATGCCTCGTGATTGCTCTAACATCGGCTTTTCCAAAATTTTATGCAGATGACGGGATAGCAAGGAGACAGTGGCTGGATATAGGACAATGCAAACAAGATAGGACGACACAAGATGCGGCAACAACATGAAGGCTCGTCATTCAGGCAATGACTAGTCACCCTATCTCATATATATAGTCGTTTTTCAATTCATGTATAAATGTATAATTTGTCTTTTCATTTTGCAATGAAACAGCTAGTGTCACGGCTTGTGTGAGAACTTATTCCTTTTTTTGTTAATATATATTGCTGATCTTTTAAAAGATTTTCACAATCTCTTAAGTTCTGAAAACATCTAAATGCAAATCTCTTAATGTGCTTAGGTTTAACACAACAGAAATATATGTCCCTTTTCCTTTCTCAAAACTGAAAAGCTCTACCTGATTGAGCTAGTAGTGAAATCTAGGTAACAAGTTCTTCAAAGGTTCCAAATCTTTCTACTTTTGGGTCCTTTGGTTGACTGAGCATGTGTTGAACATGCAGCTCTACAATTTGTTCATCAACTTCATACCCCATGGGCATGATCCAGACTGTCCTTGGCTCTACTGCCTCCATTAGGCATTGATCAGTGTCTACCATGAAGCACACTGTATCCTTGTATTTCTCAACTACTGATTTGAGGATTCTTTCTCTGATTTGCATTATATTTTGAAATTGTTTGAAGTAACCCCACAGTGCTGTATTCCTTGCCTTAGCATCCCCAAGTTCATGTAAGTAATCTCTGATCTGAATTGCTACCGGTTTGTCATTTTGCCATACCCATCCATTTGATTCAGGCAACTCATTCATGGAGTAGAAGAATAGACATAATATTAGTACACCATATTTAAATGAGTTCTTTTTGTCCTTCTTAATCTTTTGTAAGTTTTCCATTAGTTGGTTTAGAAGGAGTTCACAGAGGTCATAATCTGTATTTTTCCTCAGCATTTCATAAGCAGTATACACAGCTGTTCCAGGTACTGAATTCTCCCTACTGGAGTGATATAACTTATAACCAATTATCATAGATGCAAACTTGATATCTGGATCAGAGATATCTTCTATGGGCATTGCTTTCTTATCAAATTTTGATTCAGTGGCCTCACTCACAGTCTGGTTTTTGACAGATTTGAGAACTGGTATTCCTCCAGATGAATGTAAACTAGTTACTACCCTAATTGCCTCCTTGGTAATTTTGCAAGGTCTGTTCAGCCATAGAAAGTTGTCATGTACCCTACTCAACACATACCGGACCCATTCATCTTCTTCAAAGCAGGGGAAATGAATGAACTGATCAAAATGTTTCTCCTAGATGCCCTTATATTCTGGTTTAAGCTCAAAAGCATCATCTATCAATTGTTTGTGATAGATGTCTCTTAGTTTGAATTCCCTAAACTCTTCAATATTTGCATGTATGTAAACCCTAATGTCTTCTGTGTGCAAAATGCCATGCGGAACACTAGAGAATGCTCCTAGGGGATCTACCTCCAATGATTTGTATGGATGTTTCTTAAATTCAGGACGAGGCCTATCAGAGATCTTTACTATATTCGGAGTATCCATCTTCCAAAAGATTTGCAGAGAGATATTGAGAACGGAAAATACCTTTTGCGCCTTTCAGTTTCACGGAGTTGGCCTGATTGATTTTTGGATGAATTGACTTCTGCAAATGATCTTTGATGAACTTTGAGGAATTTTGTTACAGAGCTTCACTTTTCATTTCTTCTTGAGTGCAGAATGAACAAGTGATTAATGAGAAAACCCTTATATTGCTCCGCAAACCCTAATGACAGGTTGTAATAAATGCTCGACCTAAGTTATTCCAGTTTGCCTTATTCGGATGACTTGAAGAACCAGATCAATCCTGATCTTTAAACATCTTGCGGATCTTCCAAATCTTAACCATAGTTTGTTTGCATGTTTCCCTTATGAACTCTTTAATCCGCAACTCCTCTTGTAGCAGTTTCGGCACCAATTGACTGGCTGGGGGAACAAGGTTTTCTTTGGCTCCCCCTGAGCCAGAGCTCACTTTTTAATTTTCAGAAGTAATATCAGCACCAAAGTCTGGTGCGGACCCATCCTCTACATTCACTGTACTTTTCTTCACCCAAATCTTGTTCATCTCACTTTGAACTTCATCCGCATTCACTTTTTGTTTTCCCTTATCTTGATTCTAATTATGATATACCGAACCTCTTTTGTTCTGATTCTTGCTTCTACAAAATTTTGCAATATGATCGGATCTATTGCAAATTTGGCAGACAACATTTCTTTGCATATTTGATTGATATCCTCTTGATCTGCATTGATTAGCCATATGACCTATTCTATTACATGCAAAGCATCTACCATTGAATGATTTGTTCATTTGCATATGTCTGCATTCATGAGATTTGTGACCATACCTTTTGCAGTTAAAACACTATCCGGGGAAGGATGAATTAGTCTGATTCATTCTCTTTCTGCACTGATTAGCTTTATGACCAAAGTTATTACAGTTGTGGCAGTATCCATTGAAGGATGGATATCTTTGAGCATTAGGCTGCCTTACCAGAGGTTTTCTAGGTCTGTTCCTTGGATTTTCTGATCCAAAATTCTTCTGATCGGATCCGGAGCTTTCTCCTTTCTCATATCCGAAACCAAACTTGTCATCTACCCTCTTTTGACTTCCAAGAAGAACTTCAAGTTGAGTAGAACTTATCTTGAATTTTTCTTTATATTCATTTGCTGTTTGAAGATCCCTTTTGAGAGAGACAATTTGATCCTCAAGTTTTTCTTCATTATCTTTAGCATCTTCAAGATCAGATTCAAGATGTCTGATAATTCTATCCATCTAGTGGCAATCTTCTGATTTCTCTTTGAGAGATTGTCTTAGATTATCTTCAATTTTTTTTTCTCTTCAACTTCTTGGGTAAACTTCATAACTCCTGATTCCATTTCATGTCTTACCATAATGATTTCTTTTGATAACTTTTCACATAACTTAGTTTTCTCCTTCAGCTCTTCATTTGCATCATTTGCTTCACCTTGACTTGCCAATTGCTGAAGCAACTCCTTTCTCTTTTTCATAGAGAGACTTAATTTGTCTTTCAGTTCTCTCATGAAATCATCGGCCTGTTTGAGTCTTTCCTTTAATTCATTGACTTCAGAGTTTGAGTGTTCAAGATCATCAAGGGCAGTCTTGAGTTTCTCCCTTAAACCATATGCATCCATTTGAATTCCTAGATCTTCCTCAAGCTGTTAGACTATGTTAGGAGGAACTTGGCTTTGATACCAATTGTTGATAACTGAGAGGGGGGGTGAATCCGTTATCCTAATTATTTCTTCTTTCTGAACTTCCTTAATAACAATGAAGCATTAATTCAAATAAGCAAACATAACCATGAAATGGAAATACACATGACACAATATTTTTGACATGGAAACCCTGTTAAGGGAGAAAACCACGGGGTGATTAACTCAAAATTGTATTATCTGTTAGAAGAATGGAAATACAAAATGGCACTTGCCAATTAGGGCTCACTGCCCGAGCACACTGCTCACAAGAAGGCACACTGCCTATAAGAGACACACTGTCTACAAAAAGAGTGTTATACAATACTTGAACTGATTGGAAGCATCTACATATGCTGGAGTTCAGTTCCGGTTAGACTTAGTATACTGATCTACTGCACTTCATCTTTCCTCTTCTCTTATGCTGCTTTCTTTTCACATACCGGACCTTCCTTACTGCTTCTGCTCTACTCTTCTATTTTTATTCGCACATCCTCAACAATCACAATGCATCTCACAACTAAATCCATCTTGTATATATATCCGCACAAGTGATTTCATCACCTTTCAAGTCGGCATCTGGAATAGTCAATCTTTTCATAAACTCTGATCTGTCGGCTGAATCCTTGCATACCAAGTAATGCGGATCAAGCATATATTTGTAGAAGTCATCAATTACGTCGGCCAAACATAACTTATGCCTTAAGAACCTTTTTCATCATCAACAACACATCCGGAATAATATCTAATGTTCTGCCAGTCAGTTCTTCCTCTGTTCATACTGTCACTTGGGAACCCGACACTCAAGCATTCATATCTCTTTATCCTTTCCACACCAGAGGCTCAAACCTTGGAATCTATCAGTCAAGATACTCCTCTTGACTTCCCCAAATCCGCACTTTACCAAGATACTTCCTCTGAGAGATCCGGACCTCTCTGTCGAACCTCACCACATGCTCTATTCTTGTTTACCAGACCACAACATTCTTCATTCTGACTTCTGGTAGAGACATACCATGTCCTGCGGATGTGTGGGTTGGACTTTGTTGCCATCAATGACAACAATCATGAATCCATATAGTGTCTCTTGCCAACACTCTCATCGACCGCCATTACTTATTGTTGGATAAGTGTGGTATATTTTTAGGTTTAATAGTTAGGATGGGATTAACCTGGTGGATCAACCTCACAAGTTGAGCAAAATACGTAGTTAGTATTTTTTGGAAATTTGTTTGGCTGTTATTTTGAGTTTTTCTATTTTCACCACGTTTTAAGTTTATGTTTATCTTTTGCACATTTTCATACAATGTGTAAAACTACTTTCTAAATGCTTTTTTATATCTGCACATGTTTAAGGATGAAGTAAGAGAGATTCATTATTGTATTAGAGAACAATTGAAGTTTTGCAATTGTGAAAAATATTATTGTGCTAGGTTTTTCATGTGAAAGGGGTTTCCCAAGTGAAAATACTATGTATTTCTTTGCTTTTTATTATTCTATTTTTTGTTTCAGATTGTATATGCACTACTTCTATTGTGTAGGTTTATTGGGCTTCTTTTTCCCTACATTTCTACTATCACCAATAAAACTAAACCACAAATTGATCTTCATTATAAAATTGATGTGAATACCTAACTCATGAAGTATAATAAAAACGTAAAAATGTTTAATAAATTGGCAATCAATAATCTTTTGCACTTTGTGCGTGTTTCTACATTTTGTATTAATGTCTATTAGGCAGTGCCAACTACAACATTTGCCAAAATTCCACTATCCTTTATGTTTTGATGGATGTCCATACCTTGTTCCAAGGCTCCCATTTTGGCACAAATTGGTAGTATGCCACCAAATGTGAATTGCTCAGTTGCAAACAAGCTAAGTGAGTACTTCAATGTACCAACATATTTTAACATGTATAGATACACACAGTAGAAAATAGTTTTAGTTTTTGTCAAATGTAATTTGATTGGATGTGGTTTTTATTTCTATTTTTGTGAATGGAAAATTACAAATGTAACTAGCAAAATCAGAAAAAGCAACAACATTAGAAAAGTGGATAAATTTTCCCTTGCACAATTTTCTAGGTAAATTAATCAAAAAGTTAAAAAGTAATTTAATCAAATCTTCCTATAGTTATATAACGTTGGAACCATGACATTTCATAAAATTCCATTTCATTCAAACATTTTCTCAATCAATTCACAAGTCAACACAATGCTCTGCCTTTTCATTTTATTTTTGTTTTTTCTCCAGTATGTAAATAAACCGCTATTGTTTTATTCATTTCCCTTCACATGATTTCAATAATATCTTCCTTAAAAACAATTTATTGTAACTACAACAACCTCTCCACTTTTGTTTTATTATTTCATTCATTTCCCTTCACATGATTTCAATAATATCTTCCTTAAAAACAATTTATTGTAACTACAACAACCTCTCCACTTCTTTTTTTTTTTGGTTTCATTCATTTCCCTTCATGTGATTTCAATAATATCTTCCTTAAAAACAATTTATTGTAACTACAACAACCTCTCAACTTTTTTTTTATTGTTTCATTCATTTCCCTTCACATGATTTCAATAATATCTTCCTTAAAAACAATTTATTGTAACTACAATAACCTCTCCACTTTTTTTTTGTTGGAGGGTTTTATATCAAACTCACATAATTATTGTTTCATTCGTTTCCCTTCACATGATTTCAATAATATTTTCCTTAAAAACAATTTATTAAACTACAATAATCTCTCCACTTTTTTTTTTGTTGGAAGATTTTATATCAAAATCACATAATCATTTAGCTACTTGATACTCCACTTTTTTTTTTGTTGGAGAATTTTATATCAAATCACATAATCATTTAGCTACTTGATACAAAAGCACGAGCCTTAGGTTGAAACCTATCCTGCCAAAGTCGCTCAAGACATGACCCCGCCCTTATCTCTTATAATGTCAGGGTTTTGCACTCAGTAAGACTTGATCCCTGGTGGGCTCATTCAAAACTATTCAACTTCACTAATAAACCAAAAACCCATTAACCTCTCTACTTTTTTTACTACATCAACTCAAATAATTTTGAAAGAGACTCTACAATAACATAAACCAAATAGAGAAATGTATTTTATAAAACTCAGCAAAATCTTGTTTGGATTTAATGATATTGAGTGGTTTTGCATTCTAACATGTATGATAGGTTCCTCATTGTGGCACAAAGTTTCTCTCGATTATTCCCACCTAACATGATGCACATTCAAAGTCCTATTTGGCACCTCCAAAAGCATGACATAAATAATATGGACAGTTTCAAGGGCCTAGTTCAACATTAATATGAATGTGGTAAGGCATAGTTTATCAATGGCTGGAACAAGTTCGTGACTGATCATGAATTTTTCATTTTATAATCACGTGACCAGCAACTGTGAACGCTCTACCTATCCATCTCTTTCTGATATTTTGTCAAACACATGACGTTTGACATACGTGTTTGGTGGAAGGATGTTGACAAATGTCGTGGAAGCTGGATTTACGCTTAAAAGTTTCTAAAACCCTTTCAATAAATCCATTTTGGGCGTGACGTGCAGTTTTTGGGGCATTTTGTCAAACAGTTCACGTGTCTTTGTCTGTGCTTCCACGCTTTGCATACATGTCTACCAAGGCAGTTGCATCTACAGCAGTTGAAATATCTAGTCTTTTTCCAATGACATTTCTAAAGATAAATTCTTATTGAGATCAGTACAGAAACACCAATCTTCCTTTTCATCGTTCTTTCTTTCAGTTTTATCCCGCAAGAAAAATTGGATCAGGAGTAGTTGCCTTTTGAGAGTGAGGAAGCCAACTGTAATCAACTGGCTTCAATATGGCTTCTAGAAAAGGAAGTCTAGACTGCAACTGCCCTATGTAAACAGCCCTTACATTGTCTTTGAGAGTCAGGAAGTCAACTGTAATCAACTGGATTCAATATGGCTTCTAGAAAAAGGAGTCCACACTGCAACTGCTGCATGTAAACAGCCGGTACATTGTAATACTGATTGTTTAAAAAAAATTGACCCCATTGTTTGTTGATTTTTTCTTACTGACCTATCGGTTTCAATGCCAACATGGTAATCAACGCTCCACCGTAAACAGCCTGTACATTGTCGTGCCGACTGTTTAGGGATTTTCGACCCCAGTTCGCTGTCGACTTTTGTTGTTGACCTCTTCGACCACATTTCTTCGACCTGTTCAAAACATTCCTTCGTCGATCAGTTTGTCGAAAAGATTTCGACCAGCCGGCCGGTTTAGGCTAGTTAAGCTTTACCCTAATCAACCCTGTTGTTTGTTGATAAAATTTTAACCCTACAACCTGTCGATAAAATTTCACCCCAACTGTTTTACAAACTATTTAAAATTTACCGACCACAACTAAAGCCATAAGAATTTGACGAACTTGTTCATGCACCAAACCGTTTTGAAACTCCAAGAATCCTTGGATATCCATGTACAATTCCTAAGTCCTCTTAATGGAATTTTCCAGAGAGGCATCCACACTTAAATCAAATGCTATCATTGAGCAGAAGACAACTATATTTTGTGCACTAGGACAAAGGTCCAAACATTAAATGCAGCCATTTCCTTATGAAATGGCAATTCATTTCTGAAATTGATGTTTGAAATCCACAACCCAATATCCAACTAAGCAGAACTTCTCCAACCCTGCTCACGAGCAAGAAAGAAAGGATGAATCTGAAGCTGTACGGGATGCAACTGCTGTAGAAGAATCTGAAGCTGTAATGAATTCAGTGTCCTCGATAGCTGTAGTATGCTGGCTGGCTAATTTGAAATTCTTGCTCAGGCTTAGATATTCCACGTCGGACTTTTCAAAATGGCATGCACTTTTGAAAAAAAGAACCCTCGGGCCCCTATCTCCGCCATTTTATATGTACCTATTTGTGGGTTTTTTCAAGGTCGCTTGCATTTTTGCTTGACTTTTTTTAGAAATTTTCCGAAAATCAAAACAAACTAACTCTTTTCTAAATCACCAACTATCAAGATTATTTAACATTTAATGATTTTGTTTCAAAGTTTCAAAATTTAAGTAATAATAAATGCACAATGTGTTAAAAAAAACCCAAAATGTGAGTAGGTAATTTGTTCTTATCAACAATGTGTCTGTCTTATCGTCCATAGGATTAATTTGGTTTGAAAATAGAGATCGTAGATCTCACAGTTTTTAAAGTTGCAAATTTTTACCTTGCTATATATGGGAGGGTGAATAGTGAATTTAAGTCATTTTTATTACACATATACTCCCAAAGAGCTTAAGCTTTCAAGACTCAGAAGTGTTTTGTGTGATTAGGCATCATTGTGTAGAGGAGGAGTGATGCACCTATGCGAGGTGATTAGGTGCAAGTTAGAATTGAGAAGATGATGTAAGTAATTTTCTTGACCTAAAATTTCCTTATTATTGTCAATTTTTTATTTTATAAAAAATGTTTTATTTTGAAAAAATGCACAATGTATTGTTTTTAACATTTCAAGTGACCTGTGAATCTAACCTATGGAGTGGATCCATGAGTCTAATCTAACTTGTGCAATCAACCCACACCAACCAATCTATATATTTTGTCATAATTTGGATTGTTTATGTTGATTTTTTGATATACGCATGCACTAATGACCTCTTTTCTTTGTGTTTTTGTATGCATACTAATTTGGAGATTTGCGAGCAACCATCGAACCTCTAAGTGATGAGTCTAAGATCATTGGATCACATAGGTGTCGATTGAACATTATTAGAGGTCATGGGTATGAGGCACATGGTAAACATGCCCACCCTCTATTATGACATGCACATGTTCATTGCCCTTGCAGAGAGATAGGACTATAATACCACTACATTTCATTTATTGATGGGGGAGATGATTGTGATCCTAAAGGATTTATAACTCATTATACAACTTCTAGGTAGGGGTCAACGAGTAGAGTCCAAGGTGGCTTGTTTGCGAGTAACAATGTTCTCAAAAGCCCCTTTGAATATAATTTCATCATTCTTCTTTCTTCCTTTGATTTTTGACCAATGATCAATAGGAGAAACAAGAGTATCCTCATTAGCCTCAAGACCAACATTTGAAATAGTAGCATAATTTCCATCCTTGCCATCCTCTATAGTGAGTGTTTTCTCCTAGAATTTTAGGTTCATCCTAAACTGCCACCTTTTCTCTAGTATTACAAGTTCATCCTAAACCTCCATCTCATCTTGAACCACCTCGGTAGTGGGCTTCACTCTAGATGCCCCTAAAGAATCCATAGGAACCATCTCTGGGGATAAGGCCAAAAAGGGGTTAGAGGGTACATTAATAATTTTTTTGATTTTCTTTTTGCTAGTTTTTCTTTCTATTCACTTTGAAGGGATCTTCTTTGTTTCCCTCATTTGATTGAGGCTTCTTGGGGTATTTTCTTTGAGAATGGCCATGCTCATGGTAAAAAATGCATTTGAAGGAAATACACTCATAGTCAATTTTTTTACTATGTTCAAACTCTTTTAGCTTCAAATTTACTGACTAAGGATTCCTTTAAGCTAATCCACTTCAACACAAATATAAGCTATAGAGAATTCTGTTGTTTGGGTGGAGCCCAAGTTTATAAGTTCCTATTGGATTACCTATTACTTCAAAAAAATTCTCAAGCCATAACCATAGAGGCATAAAATGGAGCCTTACCCAAACCGGTACATGAGAAGGAGTCTCCTCTATAAGATCAAAGTTAATCATCGAATGTTCTAGGTAAGGAGTCCCACTAGAGCCCATGAACCAAGGACCATTTAAAAAAATGTAGTTTTTTCTTCTTTGGCTAAGAAGGTTGCCATGAAAAAACCCCTCTTGCACAAGGAAATGTTGATGCCTCCTTTGATCAATGGTTTCCATTCTTTATCTATTGAGGTAGCCAATGATTTATAGGAGAGCCAAGCACCTGCGAACCTAGCCACTAGAGCCAATTCATTTAACTTGACAATCATATCTATTGATTTCCCTATTGGAATATCAACAAAGGGCATATCTTCCCATTCTTGAACCATACTAGAAGATTTAAAACCAAACCCAAGAGTGGGGATAGCTATTGTAGCCATGGAGGAAGGAATTGAAGGCCCAAGACCTAAGCCAACAACAACATCAAAATATGAACAAGGAGCCATCCAGAGGAAACACCAACAAAAAAGTAAGGAAAAGATCGACAAAAAATGAGATCCAAGAGACCAAAAAATACCAAAGATATTGCAGAATCTCATAAGGAAAATGAAGACAACAAAAACCTAAGAATTACCATGAGAAAAAATAGAGGGGAGGGAATTAGCAAGGCTTGGAAGCCACCTAGTCATTGTGAAACCCTAAGCACCAGGTAAAGCACACACTCCTACTTTCCCAATTAATTTTCAAATTTAACCAAAATTAAGACTTTTTTAATCTACAAAATCCTGACCATAAAATAACTTGGAACTGTAACATAAAAAATCACCAAGCACAAAATTTCAAAGCATACCTATGATAATCACCATAGTCAAATTCGTTTTCCATAGCCTACAAGGATTTAGAAACAAGTGAACAATAAGAGGAAAAAGTCAATAAGAAATTGATCATAAATCAATTCAATTATTGTCTTGAACATAAGTTAGTAATTCTTATATTTAGCTAGTACAATTCTTCAAATGAAAAAAGGATCCAATTAATTACTATTTATACCACAATTTTAATTTTTTGCATAACCTGTTACCTACATCTCTATATCTTTATCTCTAACATTTCAAAAGCTTTAAGACTCAATAAAAAATGGATATAATTATTATTAAATTGTTTTATTCATAAATTCTCCTCTTAGGACATTAGGCCACATTATTTAATCATGTTTCATAGGGATTTTGGTGTAGACACTTCTTTATCTCTCATTTGCAACCTGTTAAACTCATTTTAGATAAAAAAAAATAAAAGTAGCAGATTGAAAAGAATAAGGTATAAAGAAAATACAACACTTAATAAATATTCTTTAAAAAATAGAGTCAAACTTCCTTTCATAATGAAACAATCATACTAGACAAGAGTAGATTTATAACAATACCATGTACAAAGAATAATAGTTCATTTATCTTCCAAAACAAAAACATGAAGAATCTATTCAGTAAAATAAAATATTTACAAAATTGTCTAACTCTTTACCCCTCCTCATCTCATCAAATGCATTCCTAAATATAGATATAGACATACACACATCAATAAACTCCTAATCAAACTCTCCAAGGCACAAAAATAGCTAAACAAGCTTTTAATCGACATTATCCCCTTTCCCCAAAATAGCAAGGTAGTTTCAACCACTACTATTATTAGAAAGACAATTCCCCTGATTTGGTGGTGAATGATATACATCATCCTCCCCTTCTTTTCAATAATTTGAACCTCCTAGTTCAAAGTTAGTTTATTTAAAAATAATCTTCAAGAAAAGTAAAATGTCCAAAAACTTATGAACTCAACTACTACTACTACTACTGCTTTTTTCTTTTGGGTGATACACTTGATTGCTGTTACCCTAGATGCTGCTACACCAAACATCTAAGAGTTTAGGCTAGATGATAGAACCATCCTTTTGGCCTAAATAACCAAGCCATTGTGTGCCCTTCCACCAAGTTAGATACCTCTATAATATTCACATTTTTCTTCCTCTACTTCCAGCTTCTTGTTAGATCAAAAAACATCCTTTGCCAATTTGTTCTCTTTCTCTTTTCCCAACTTCTTGTGGACTTAAACCCACTTCTAGAAGTCATCGTCTAGCAAAATTCATCATGGCTCTTCTCATCACTTGTCCAACCTTCTATTGCACCTACAAATAAACCATTAAAAATAAAAATCAAGATAAGAAAATAAAAAATTTCCGTAGGTGTTTCCTCCTCTATGTAACAAATGTATGTCTCTGCTCCTTTTCACAATCATTCTCATTTTTTCTCCAAGAAAGAGATGATCTTCTTCCCTCTTTTCATCAATTATGGGATTTTCAAGACATCCCTTCTAGTGTCTTTTTGTCTATTGTGTTATCTAAAATCAATAAGAATTCATTAGATATGGGGCTCCCAAGGATTTCCATCTCTACTGCAACTTCATGTCTAATGTGGACTACTTCCACTATTATGGCATCTTGGGACACCTCTTATGATAGGTTGCATTCCTCTTAATTGCAATTTTCAAACTCTACTCCCCTCCCATTGTAATCATCAATATCTTCCCCTTCTTCAGGATAACACAACTCAACATCTTCATTCCAATCATCCTCTTCATCATCATCCCACTCATATATCTCCTCTCTCACAAACTCTTAGCAAATCACATTTAGGGGCCTTCCATCCACAAACAATTATGCTAACTCATCAAGGGAGTCAATATTTTCCTATTCTGGTAGTGCTATTCCTTGGCTAATGCTAGACTCTGGTTTTTTTTTTGAAAACAACTCTTGCTCATAAGGTGAGTATTTATTCTAACCATTCGTTTTTGTCTTCTCACAACCTTTCAGTGCCTCTACTACAGTTTTCTTTTTCTTTTCTTTCTTATTACTACATGCCTCATATTGCTTCAACATCCACCATAGTTCCTCTAACTCCAACTCTAATTTTTGTAGCTTCCTTTGTTGACCTTTTGTTTGCTTCTAGGTTTGCCTTTGTCTTATTACTTCTTCCAACTTAGTTATCATCTTTTTCACATCATGACACAACTCCATCTTTGCACCCACAGCCATAGCCACATTTACCTTCCAAACTATTTATAACTCTTATCACAAATTCTCTACTCTAGCATCTTAGGATGCTCTAATACAAAACTAATGCAGACACTTCATCTCTGATCTGTCTATTAAACTCACTTCAAATAAAAAACAAATGTAACAGACTGAAAAAATAAGGCAGAAAGAACATACAACTCAATAAATATCCTTTAAAAAATAGATACAAACGTCCTTTTATAATGAATCAATTAGCAGTCAAGAGTAGAATTATAACAGCACAATGTATAGAGAATAATAGTCCATTTATCTTCCAAAATAGAAACACAGCAAATCTATTCAGAAAAAAATAAAATAATTACAAAATTGTCTAAGTCTTCCCCCCCCTCCTCTCATCAAATGCTTTCCTAAAAAATATAGCAAACAGACATATACCAGCAGGAAAATTGCCGGACCTTTACCAGCAAGAAAATTGTCTCTGGAGTCTATTGTCAAATTACCCAAGCCAAAATATAATACTAAATCTATTTCCTAAACCTGTATTAAAAATTAAAAAATCTATATAGCCTCAGCAGTCATTTGTGACACGCATTACCAAATTTCCTACAATTAAATATTGTAGAAATCCATATAACAAAAAAGGAAGGAATACTCATCGTGAGTCTAGCCATAGTTGTACCATAATTCTTATACATTTCTCTGCAAAAATGTTATAGTTGTTTTTGAACCACATAATCTATCACACCAAACAAAATAAAATTTAAAAAAGGTAGAGTATGTCTTGTGAACAAAAAAATCATTGTGCACATACGATATAAAAAGTTTAAAGAACAAATTTTCAGCCACAACATTATCTCCAATATTCTTACAATGTACAGTTTGTCATCGAGATCTGAAACAAACACCAATCAAATTAGAAATTAGCTTAAAAATTTAGAAACGGCCTGCAATACAGCAAATCTGTTATAGATTTTCCCAAACAAAATTGAATCCGTCATATGTGTTGATGTAAAGGGCAGATAAATGAATAAAAACTCAAACACAAAATGCAAAACAAAACACAGAACAAGAACAAAAAATTTACATGGTTCACCAAATTGGCTACGTCAGGGAAAATCTCTATTTTATTATCTTTATTTTCTGTACATACAACAACAGCATATATGCTTTACTTATTACATTATCCAATGAAGGAATTGGAAGTCTCCAAAGGAAAACCAAAAGTCATGAGTATTGGCAGGAGAGGCAGTCAATGAGACTGTTGGACTTCACATTCCAACAATCTCCCACTTGAAGTCCAACTACTGTTGCAAGAAGGCTGCTCAAAGATATTCCCCTACTTCAGATTTATTGTCACATCTTGACAATGCCAAGAGAAGTCCTGCAAAACTCAAGCTTCTCCCTTGAAACAATCTTTGTCAATGCATTAGTTGGATTCACCTTTATATGGATCTTTTCCACTTTCAGTTTGCCCTCTTCAAGAGCAATCCAGATGAATTGATACTTCAGCTCAATGTGCTTGGTTCAATTATGAAATGCTACATTCTTATCCAAGTGAATAGCGTCGTTGCTATCACAAAAGAGAGTGAAAGCATGTTGTTTGCATCCCAATTCACCCAACAACTGCTTCAACCATATCATTTCCTTACCACCTTTAGTGAGAGCAATGTACTCGGCTTCGGTAGTTGAAAGTGCAACCACTTGTTACAACCTAGAGACCTAGCTAATCGCTGCCCCAACAAAGGTAAAAACATAACCAATAGTTGATCTCTATTTATCCCAATCACCGGCCATATTGGAATCAACAAAACCTTGCAGCTGTGCATCTTTCTCTCCAAAGCATAAAACATGATCTAAAGTGCCTTTCAAATACCGTAGAATCCACTTGACTGCTTGGCAATGAGCTTTACCTGGATTGCTCATAAATCTGCTCATTACTCCCACTGCATGGGCAATGTCGGGACGAGTACATACCATGGCATACATGAGGCTCCCAACAATGGATGAGTATGGAATTCCCTTCATATATTTTTGGTCTTCTTATGTCTTGGGACACATTTCGGAGGACAAACGAAAATGATCAGCAAGTGGGGTGCTTACAGCCTTTGAACCACTCATATCAAGAACTTGTCCAAAACCTTATTAATGTATGTTTCTTGTGACAATCTGATCTCTATTGTATGTCTATCTTGAATTATAGCTGTACCAAGAATCCTCTTTGCTTCTCCAAAATCTTTCATTGCAAACTTGTGAGCTAATTGTTGCTTCAAATCATGAACAACACTCATGTTAGTGTCGGTTACTAGCATATCATCAACATATAGTAGCAATAAAACAAACTCACCATTTTCCAACATTTTGTAGTAGACACACAGATTAGATTCGCATCTGGTGAAGTGTTGCTCAGCCATGAAGGAATCAAACTTGAGGTACCACTGCCTCAGGGCTTATTTGAGCCCATACAAACTCCTTCTCAATCTGCAATACAAATTTTCTTGTCCTTCTTTCACAAATCCTTCAGGTTGCTACATATATAATTCCTCATCTATGTTGCCATGTAGAAAAGTAGTTTTAACATCAAGTTGCTCTAACTCTAGGTCATACACCGCTGCCAAACCCAAAATTGCTCGAATGGTGGTCATCTTCACAACTAGTGAGAAAATTTCATTAAAGTCTATCCCCTTTTGCTGGTCATTCCCCTTCACCACCAATCTAGCCTGATATCGTTTCTTGCCTCCCTCTTCTTCTTTCAATTTGTACACCCATCGATTTTTAGTTCTCTTTGATTGGGTGGAAGACTCACCAAGTCTCATGTGTGATTGACTAGTAATGAATCCATTTCCTCCTTCATTGTTTCCATCTATTTCTCACTATTTGTGTCTTTGCAGACATCTTTGAAAGTAGCTGGCTGTACTTGATCAGAGATTAGCAATTGATGGATGAAGTTATCAAATTTTGCATGAGGTTTTCCCTCTCTGGTTGACCTCCTTAATTGAGGAACTTGATTTTGCATACTCAGTTCTCTTTGTACATACAAATTGCCCTATTCAATATTGGGCCGTGAATTCAATCGAGTCTTCAAATTTAAATTTTCTTGTGCTAAAGTTTGCTGATACCCATGACTACCCTGTAGTGTAAACAAAGAATTTCCTGTCGCCAAACTTGGCGCACTCACATCTGGATTGCCTTGTCTTTGTTGTGAGGGGAATTCCACAAACTATGTGGGAATATTATGGTGCGTGGGAATTCCACAAGACTGTTGCATTGAAGTTTGCAAAGGCAACGTTGAACTTTCTAAAGGTTGCATTGTATTTTCAAAAGGCTGCTTGAGATTTTTAGACAGCTGCGTATGAGTTTTTACCTTAGTGCAACCTCCCTTCTTTGATCTTAGCGCAGCCTTCACATCCCAATTAGACTGCGTTGAATATGTAGGAAACTGCGTTGAATATGTAGGAAGCTGCGTTGGATATGTAGGAAACTACGTGGCAATTGGAGGCTGCACATTAAAGTTGGGCATAAGAATTGAGGAGGTAGGATTTGTAGAAGTGGGCACAACACTTACATGTGGCTGCAGACATATATTTGGAATTCTTGAATTCTCATTTCCTGGTATACCTGAACATGAAGTATGTGGTAGAGAGAATGAGTTCTGAAGCAAAGAACACAAATCACTCCCACTAGATATGTTTGGCGCCACGTTTGGATGTGAAAACTGCAAAAATACATCACTTCCATTGGAGATGTCATCCACAGGCACATATTCTTTTGCTTGTGTCCCAGGTGCTTGCAGACCTGGAAACACTTTTTCATTAAATATCACATCGTGACTGTGAACTATCTGTTTGGTAGTTGGATCCCACAACCAATAGCCATACTGCTCTTCTCCATAGCCAACAAAAATATATATTTTTTATTTTGCATCCAATTTTGATCTATTCTCCTTGGGAATGTGAGCAAAATCCTTGGAGCCAAAGACCCGTAAATGATTGTAAGAAATCTTTCTTCCCAACCATCTCTCCTCCAGAATGTCAAGATCTAATCGAGATGAAGGACCTCGATTGATCAAGTACACCGCTGTATTCACTGCCTCTGCCCAAAATTCCTTGCCCATGCCTACATTAGAGAGCATACTTCAAGCTCTCTCTAAGATTATTCAATTCAACCTCTTAGATGCACCATTTTCTTGAGGGGTGAATGGAACAATATTAATATGATGGATGTCATTATCTAAAAAAAAATGTCAAACTCTAAAGAGCAAAACTCTCCTCCATTATCCATTTTCAAGCACTTTATTTTATTCCTGGTTTGATTCTCAACAATCTAGCTTTGAAAACTTTAAATTCGCTAAATACTTCTAATTTCCTATTTAGCATATAAGCCCAAACTTTGCGAGTGTAATCATCAAGAAAAGTAACAAAGTAATTTGCCCCTCCAATAGAAGTTACCTCCATAGGACCAAACACATCTGAGTGCATAAGCTCCAAGGGCCTTGTCTTCTTGTCATGTCTGGTTTTAGAAAAGCTGACCTGCCTTTGCTTGCCATAGATACAATGCTCACACAACTCTAAATCAACGGATTGCAAACCTGGAAGTTGATCCCTTTTGAGCAAGATTTCAAGTCCTTGCTTTCTCATATGCCTAGCCTCTTGTGCCAAAGCTCTGTCCCGCTATCTATTTGGATCTACATTTTCATGCTCATCCTTGCCCTTGGTTTCATTTGTTTAGGCCTGATATACCCTTGTAAAACCCTAAAAAAGGCCTTAAAATCTTGTCGTAATGGTATTTGTGCGTCCCACGTTATAATTTTCTGTTGACTACCTATCGGTCGTTCCTGGTATCTTAAGTTGTAACTCAAAGAGTCCTTAGTCATTTAAGTTACCAGCCCCCTTCTGCTAGGTCATTGATACCAAGGCCCCTCTTTAAGAACAACTTTAGTGCACGTGTTGTTAGTGACTTTTAAGTTATGCATTGTCAGCATCCCTTGTCAGCTATTTTCTATTTCTGTTGGAATTTCCTCCTTCACTGAGTCTAATTTCGTGTCTCCGTGGGACCATGAATCATCCTAGTCAGCCGAAAGACCATGGCTATTCATCATGACAATGCATTTCGCGTAGATGTAACCCTTCTCTGGAGTGTCTATACGTGTTGCACAAAGTAGCAAAACTGTCGTGGCATACTCTGTGCTTCAATAGTGTTTTGTGGAGGATTGTTCATTTGTTGAGACCGATTATAAGCTCCCATGGGATTGCCAGGAAGATGATGTGGATTGCAATGTCCAGGGTGTAAAGGTTGTCCATAAGTGTCAGCAAAGCAAAGTATTTTATCGAGATCAAAGATTTCATTGCGGCCTCAAAACACTCACAATGAGGTGGCAAAAGGTGCCATCATGGCATGAAGGCTTTGAGTCATAAAATAATAGTTGTTTCCACTAGGGTAAATTCAAACCTTAGCACCAGTCGTTGATCTAAGTCAATCTACGATAGAGATTCAAAGTTCAGAAACGACTACCCACCCTCACGCGTTCGACATTAATGGCACCCTAGCTAGATATAAGCTATCTTCTGTAGATTATTTCATATAATTGAGGATACCAATTTAGTCCCCAAGCTCTGCAATTGCTCCTAGGCTAAGAAATCTTCAGATTCCTATATTCAATGAAGTACTATGCCGTCAACAAGAAGCTGAATTTTGCCATTAAAACAGTAAGTGCTCATCACTTATTCCTCTGTGTTAGGGTTGTTTCCATAAAATTAAGGTGTTTGTGTGATAGCTACTGGTTGTAAATGCTCTAATTGGTCTATAAATTGATATTAGAAAATTCAATTGAAAGTGTAGTCAGATATAAATTTTGAGAGCGCTTCTAAGCCTAGGTATCACAAATCATAAAGCCCTAGTATAGTTAGTATGGCTAGTTCATCTCAAAGAACTGGGAAAAGGCCAGAAAGAAAGAGGGAATTCAATGACGACATTTTGGCCCAATTACCTAGATCTACCAAAAGACCCCGCTAACAACAAGGCTCGGGTATCCGGGCAGATAAAATTACTGATGTTAATGAAAGTTGAAGGGATGCTATCCTCCCAATTCATGGATACACATTATTTAAGTATCACTTCAGAAAAAACCCCCTTTGAATAACCCTTGGAGATTAGGGTTAGCTCAGCTGGTAGTCCCTAATGTGTTCATGATTGTGGAAATGATAAAGGCATTGGCTAGAAATTATGTCCCTAAGAAGAAAATCATCTATACTGGCAACAGAGAAGTGCTTCTTCAACTGGACCAGCAATTTATTTATATTGTGTTCATGATGGACCTTAACTTGCAAATACCACTGGACTTAGGATCCCTGCATAGCGAATATCATAGATTCAAGCATGATTTTAGGGTAAAGTGGCTCCCTTCTTATATGCCAAGGAATAAGGGCAGATATTACAAATTCACAAACAGTGACAAGGAACCATACAACTACGACCTATTTGAAGACTACTTCCAGAAAATATATTTTGCTGTATGCCAAGTCTTTGGGCAAGATGCCAATTTGTTTTTATGCCCATCAATGCCATGGTACGGGCTGCTAATGTCCAAAGATGGGAAGGTAACACACATTATGATTATGCATCGTTTATAGAAACAAAGATCAACTAGGCCTTGACAAATGTAAAAAACAATAGCTCTGTGGTCCATTTCAGATGGTATTCTTTGGTGTGTCATGTGTTTCTATATGCAGGAGGTACAAGGTGGCAACCACCAATGAAGATTAGGTACCATGATGACCATGGCAGACTATTGCCAGTCCAAGAATGGACTTTCATCTGAAATTTTCACTACCCTGATGCATGTTTCATTGTGTTTCAAGAATTCTTTGTAAAAGAGATATTCAAGGCACTTGGCCATCAAGACTACAGATTGACAGAGAGAGTTCAAAGGTTCCTGAGGCCAAAGGACATGCGTCCTGAACTAGGCATCAGCTATAACTGGGTTGATCGGTACCTCTATGATGAGGTTACTATAATTAGAGTATATGGATTTGAAGGTGTCCCCCACATCTTACCAAGGATGGTCCCTGACAGAGTAGCATTTCTAGAAGTTATGTGGCAAATGAATGAGTTAGATACGACTCATTTCAGGAATTATAAAAAGGCTTCCTTCCTCCCTAGGACCATTTCCTTCTGTGATCTTCAAGTTACATCCAAGGAGGGGCTGGAGTTGTTATCAGCCAAACTGGATCAATACAAGATGCCAAAGGATAGGCCAAGGAAATTTGACCCTGAGGGATTTATAAACAAGGCCACGCTGGATAATGACTCTGCTAGTTAGATACATTAATTTAGCATGCCTGAAGACCTCATCAGAATTTGTCTTTTAGAGTAGGAGAGTCATAGAAGAATAAAGTTATGGACAATCATATAAGGGATCTTTTAGGGAAATCAAAGATCTTTTTGAGAGAGTCAGGGTCATGTTGCAGAGTCATAATGAATTATGTTCTAATTTGCCTGTGGTGCCAGAGAAGATGCACCCTCCTTCAACATCAACTCCCTCTTCATCAAGATAGGTGTCAGGTCCCGAATTTCCAAGAGTTGTCACTCCACTCCACTACTCTTAGTTTTTCAATGGATGAGAGTGAAGTTCTAGGGTCACTAGATGCAATGGAGGTGATGAAAGCCCCTGTGGTAGAAATAAGAACACCCCCTGCAAAGAGAGTGGTAATTGACTTTGAAGGTGTTGATGAATTGTCAGATGATGTAAGGACATTGGCTAGTAAACAATTCATTGATGATGAATCTTTCATAAAATCTAAGGAATTTAGGGATTTTATCCTAAAAGGAAAGGGACAAGAGATTGGAAAACGAATAAAAGAATTAGCCCCTGAGAATAAAAAGAAAGCCATTGCAAACTTTTGGAGGAAAGTTTATAAGGAGATGGATGAGATGACCCCACAAAGGGGAAGATAAATTGTTAAGAAGAGTGGTTGCATGTTGCTGCTAGGGTGGGATATATTGTCTGCCGTTGCATTCAATACTATTAGGAGGCATGAGGATATTGAATTGAATATCACAGAGGAGATGGCACATAAGATGTACTCTAGCTCTGCATTTGATTCAGATACAAATGCCCTGGCTATATCATCTATCTCCCCTACTGGCAAGACGACCCTGGTCATTAATGATCCTAGTAAAATAATAAGAAGTTTGATAGTACACAGGCTAGAGGACACTAATCTTGTGGATGTTGCTTCTTTAACCACACATTCTGCTATGTTCATAGAAGCTGCAATCAAGAAGATGTAGGCAGATAATGAAAATCTGAACAAGTAGATTTTGTTTTTTCAAGATAAATTGAATGTAGCCAATGGAGTCCTTCCACCAATCACTCTTCCAGTTTCCTCTGAAGAAGAAGAGAAGCTCAAGCAGGAGCTAGCAAAGAGTACAACAATAGAGGAAAGCGCTTTGAAGAAGGTAAAATAGGTAAAGATGGATTTTATTCAAGGTCTACTAGATAAAAAATTGGAGAGAATAATGCCTTATGTGGAGAAAATTTTGGAGTATCACTATGCTTTGAGAGACATGCTTAATGAGCATATGAAGTTGGAAATCAGTATGGAGACATGAGAAAGACATATGACACCCATGGTCTTAGATTTCAATATATCTTGATAGAAAGGCAATTATGTGATGAAGATGCAATCAAACATTTAACAGAATTAAGTAGCACATTCAGAGCTACTAGGAGAAAAGTGTGGAAGCATAAGGAGTTCTCTGAAGAGTTTGCTAAAGAACTGTCATATTTTCAAAGGTTACAAGGGCCATACCTACCACAATTAAGAAGGGGGGATAAGGCACTAAATGATCTTAAGCAGTGGAAGATAGAATGCTCAAAGCTTGCTACCCCAATCATCCTTGAGATCAATGAAGATGAAGAAAGAATTATTGATAATTTGAGTTTAACCTTGGATGAGCTATCAAGGCTCGAGGTTGAAATGGCAACAGTCATACCCTTAGTCACCCTCCCCACTAACCAAGAATATAGAAAACATTTAGCAAATGTGTATCAATGCTTTCCACCTCAGTAGTAGTGGGGTGTGTTTGTCATCTAGTGAATCAACCCCTTCAAAAATTTTCATCAATAAACGAGCCATCAAATGACACACAAATAAAGCAAAATGCATACAATCTACATTTTATTTAGTAGGCAAGTTGTACCCATGTCTATTTCATCATTATGAGGTAATGCATTTGTTTAAACATGCGGTTGTAGCCTCCCAACACGGGCAAAGTTAGTTATTGAAAGGAGAGAATATCTTCATCAAACTTTGCACCAACCTCGGTTACACTTTTTGGGAGGGCAAATACTTTTGTATTGTTATGCCTAAAGGATGTCGTTTGGCACATTCTATTTCTAATGTTCAAGGTTTGTAAGGATTGTCAAATGAAAACATGACATCTATACATGGCCTGAAGCTTGTTTTCTCCCTTATTCTATAAAAGGAAACTCAAGGCCATTTGTAAAGGGTTCGAGTAGTCTGAGTCTGGGGTCTTTACTTTTTTGATTAGTTTTGTATCAGGGGAAAGGGAAATACTATATATCAAACATACTCTGTGTATCAATCTTTGATCAATATGGGAAATAGAAGTACATGAAGTCTGATTCTTATTGTCTCCATATATTATATTCAAATCTCTCAATGAAGTAAAATAGAAAGTCTGTTTAATCTGATCTCTGTGTTAATGACATAGCTTAGTTCTCTTTTCTTAGAATTTTCTTTAGGAGAAAATTAACCTACTAATTAATGTGGATTAAGGAGTTTTTCTAAATATAATATATTGGATCTCTAAGTTATGATTTTAGTTAGAATTCATACCATGAAGTATGTGAGTGAAAGGCATCTACATTAAACATTTTATGATTAAATTTCTTGATTCATATGATATGTATACTATATGACATTGACTCTATACCAGATAGGCACCAGTTAGGAAGTTGAGCCCTATTAGAACTGAACCAAATCTTTAAAGCAGAATATGAATAACTGTTACATTTGATGTATTTTCTAGTTTTCAAGTATTTGAGCTCTCTAGGCTTGTAATCTGTAGTTGTCAAGGAATTTGCTAGATTGTATTGAAACTAACATATGCTTGACTTAAAAGAGAGACTTGATCTATCTAAAAATAGTATTCCAGTTATATGCCAGTGGAAACTTTTAGAGTATTGTGTAGGTACACCCGCCTTGGTTTGACAGAGCCATTTAAAGTGTAGGGGATTATCATTGATTTGACTCCCATTCATTGGCTAATCCCTCAAGGCATTTGATCATTAGAACTGGCTATTCTTTAGGTTGTCTTTGCGATCAAGTTGGGAATTATAAAACCACCAACACTGTCCACAACCACCATCACAACTCCCACTTCAGTGTGGTATTCTAGCACATACAAAGTGCCCAATTTGCTACCTCTTGCAATGACTAGAGCTCCTTTGGTCACCTTCCAAGTGTTTGAAGAAAAGGTGATGCTACACCCTTGAGCATCAAGTTGTCCCGCTGAAATCAAATTCCTCTTGAGCTTAGGAACATGTCTCACATCTCGCAACAACCACTTGTGTCCATTCTTTAATCTCAACATCACATCACCTTTGCCAATGATATCACATGGTTCATTGTCACCAAGGTAGGCTCTCCCAAGTTTACCTTCTTGATAGTTTTGAAAAACTTCCCGACATGAGGTTGGATGAAAAGAAGCACTAGAGTCCAATACCCACGAATCAGCTGTAGTTTCACTTGTTGCCAAGACTAAAGCCCCTCCATCATCTACATGTGTAGTGTTAACCTTGTTGTCTTTTAGCTGATTTTGTGCCTTCTTATATGACCACCAATTCTTTTTGATGCGTCCTTCTTTTCTACAAAACCAACAACCTTCATTTCTTCCTCTAGACTTGGATCTCTTTACAGATTTTGATCTTCTCCTATTATTTCTGCCTCTTTCTTGAGATCTCCCTCTATTACCAAATACCAAAGCATCTCTTGAGGAGTTCCTTGATTCTTCCTCCTCATGTCTTCGCTAAGAAGAGTGGCAAGAACATCATAGAATTTTAGTTTGTTTTTACTGGACATTGAATTGCTGATTTCCATCACTACTCCTTCCCAGTTGTCCGATAGAGAGCACAACAATAAGATGGCTTTGATTTCATCATCCAACTTTATGTTCACAGAAATCAATTGGCTAATTAAAGTATTGAATTTAGTTAGGTGATTTGTCATATTGGCTCCTTCCTTCATCTTTAAATTATACAATTTCTTCATGAGGAAAACTTTGTTTGAAGCTGAAACTAACTCATACATATCAGGCAATTTGTCGCACAATCCTTTCACAGTCTTTTCTAATGCAACATTAAATAACAAATTGCTAGATAGAGAAAGGATAATTGTTGCTCTTGCTTTCTTGTCTATTCTCTCCCACTCCTCATCATCCATCTTAGTTGGCTTCTTGGATTTGCCTTCCAACGTGATTGACAAGTCTCTTTGAATCAACAATGATTCCATCTACATTTTCCACATTGCAAAATTTTGTCCCAAGAATTTCAATTCTCCATTTATCCTCTTCTTCCATCTTTCTGAAATTTCTTCACAAATTCCCAATCAGCTCCTTGACTGAGCTCTGATACCACTTGTTGATGTAAAGTGTAGATAAATGAATAACAACTCAAAAACACAATGCAAAACAAAACATAGAACAAGAACACATAATTTATACGTGGTTCACCAAATTGGCTACATCCACGAGAAGCAGGGGAAATCTCTATTTTATTATCTCTATTTTCTATACATACAACATCATATATGTTTTAGTTATTACATTATCCAATGAAGGAATAGGAAGTCTCCAAAGGAAAACCAAAAGTCATGAGTATTGGCGGGAGAGGCAGTCAATGAGACTGTTGGACTTCACATTCCAATAATATGCACACCAAAGAGAAGGTAGTCAAATCGAAGCCTCTTATCTACTGAGCATCTCTCATCGACCGCCATTACTTCTTGTTGGATAAGTGTGGTATACTTTTCAGGTTTAAAAGTCAGGATGGGATCAACTTGGTAGATCAATCTCACAAGTTGTTCAAAATACGTAATTAGTATTTTCTTTTTGAAATTTGTTTGGTTATTATTTTGAGTTTTTTTTTAAATTTTGGCCCAGGTTTTAAAGTGGTCATGTTTATCTTTTGCATGTTTTCATACAATATGTACAAATTCTTTTGATATGCCTTTTTATATCCACACATGCTTAAGGGTGAAGTAAGAAAGATTCATTATTGTCTTAGAGAACAATTGAATTTTTGCAATTGTGAATTTTTTTTAATGTGCTAAAATTTTTACCTAGAAGGATTTTCCCAAGTAAAAATAGTGTGTATTTTCTTTGCTTTCTATTATTCTATTTTTTGTTTTAGATTGTATATGCACTACTTCTATTGTACAAGTTTATTGGGCTTCTTTTCCCCTATATTTCTACTATCACCAATAAAACTAAACTATAAATTGATATATTCATTATAAACCGGATGTGAATACCTAATTCATGAAGTGTAATGAAGAAGTAAAGAGGTTTAATAAACTGGCAATCAATACTCTTTTGCATTTTGCATTGATTGCTACTAGGTAGTGCCAACTACAACATTTGACAAAATTCCACTATCCTTGATGTTTTTATGGATGTCCATACCCTAGTCCAGAGCTCCCATTTTGGCGCAAACTAGTAGTATGCCACCAAATGTGAACTGCTTAGTTGCAGACAAGCTAAGTGAATACTTCAATGTACCAACATATTTTAATATGTATAGATATACATAGTAGAAAATAGTTTTATTTTTTGTCAAATATCATTTGATTGGATGTGGCTTTTTATTTCTATTTTTGTTAATGAAAAATTACAAATGTAACTAGCAAAATTATAAAAAATCAACAACATTAAAAAAGTGGATTAATTTTTTCCCTTGCACAATTTTCTAGGTAAATTAAACAAAAAATTAAAATGTAAATTAATCAAATCTTCATACAACTATATAACCTTGCAACCATGACATTCCATAAAATTACATTTCTTTCAAACATTTTGTCAATCAATTCACAAGTCAACACAATGCTTTGCCTTGTCATTTTATTTTTGTTTTTTCTCCATTAGATAAATCACCATTGCAAAGTCGCTCAAGACATGACCTCGACCTTATCCCTTATGGTGTCGGGGTCCTGCACTCAACAAGACTTGATCTGTGATGGGCTCATTCAAAACTATTCAATTTCACTAGTAGACCAAAGGCCTATTTACCTCTCTACTTCTTTTTGACTACATCCAACTCAAATAATTTTGAAAGAGACTCTTCAATAAGATAAGCCAAATAAAGAAGTGTATTTTTATATAACTCAACAAAATCTTGTTTGGATTTAATGATAGTGTGTGATTTTGCATTCTAACATTTATGATAAGGTTCCTCATTGTGGCACAAATTTTCTCGATTATTCCCACCTAACATCATGCACATTCAAAGTCCTATTTGGCACCTCCAAATGCATAGCATAAATTAGATGGACAGTTTCGAGTAGTTCAAGAGTAATATGGATGTGGTAAGGCATAGTTTATCAATGGCTTGAACATGTTCGTGATTGATGATGAAATTTTCATTTTATAATCACGTGGCCAGCAACTGTGAACACTCTACCCATCCATCTCTTTCTGATATTTTGTCAAACACATGACGTGCATCATCCATTCTTCTACGTGTTTGCTGGAAGGATTTACGCCTCCCGATTGCGTATGCTTAAAAGTTTCTAAAACCCTTTCAATAAATCCATTTTGTGTGGCATTTTGTCAAACAGTTCACGTCTCTTTGTCTGTGCTTCCACACTTTGCATACATGTCTACCAAGGCAGTTGCAACTACAGCATTTGATCAAATACCTGTCTTTTTCCAATGATATTTCTAAAGATGAATTCTTATTGATGTCACATTCTTTGAGATCAATACAGAAACACCAATCTTCCTTTTCATCATTCTTTCTTTCAGTTTTATCCCGCAAGAAAAATTGGATCAGTAGTAGTTGTCTTTGAGAGTGAGGAAGCCAACTGTAATCAACTGGGTTCAATAGGGCTTCTAGAAAAGGGAGTCTAGACTGTAACTGCCCTATGTAAACAGCCCGTACATTATCTTTGAGAGTGAGGAAGTCAATTGTAATAAACTGGATTCAATATGACTTTTAGAAAAGGGAGTCCACACTGCAACCACTCTATGTAAACACCCGGTACATTGTAATACTGACTGTTTACCAAAAAAATTGACTCCACTGTTTGTCGATTTTTTTCACCCACTTGTCGATTTCCACGCCAATGTGGTAACCAACCTGTCAGTTTCCATGCCAATGTGGTAACCAACGATATTGTTTGTTGATAAAATTTCTCCTCTGCAACGACAAAATTTCGACCTCCAACTATTTTACAACATATTGACTGTTTAAAAACGTAAAAATTTAACAAAACTTGTTCGTGCACCTAACAAACCGTTCTGAAACTCTAAAAAGCCTTGGATATCCATGTACAATTCCTAAGTCCTCTTAATGGAATTTTCCAAAGAGGCATCCACACTCAACTCTAATGCTATCATTCAGCAGAAGACAACTATATTTTGTACACTGGGACAAAGGTCCAAACATTAAATGCAACCATTTCCTTATGAAATGGCAATCATTTCTGAAATGGATGTTTGAAATCCACAATGTCATGATCAAGCCCTGCTCACTAGCAAAAAAGAAAGGATGAACTACACCTGCAAGTAATAACGTACGGGATGCAACTGCTCTAGGAGAATCTGAGGCTATAATTAATTCAGTGTCCTTGATTGGTGTAGTATGGTGGCTGGCTAATTTGAAATGCTTGCGCAGGTTTAGATATTCCACGTCGGACTTTTCAAAATGGCATGCAGTTTTTAAAAAAAGAACCCTCGGGGCCCTATCTCTGCCATTTTATCTGTATTTGTGGGGTTTTTAAAGGTCGCTTGCAGTTTTGCTTGACTTTTATGACTCAACTTAGAAATTTTCCGACAATCAAAACAAACAACTCTTTTATAAATCACCTACCATCAAGATTATTTAGCGTTTAATGATTTTGTTTCAAAGTTCCAAAATTTAACTTTAGGTTTATACGACAAATTATAGACAATTTAAAGTACTTATATGATCTTCAAGAAGATCATTTCATCAATTTATTTTAACTTGGAGGACTCAAAATTTTAAAATTGGCATATGATTAAAATTTGAGTACAATACATTAGATGAAAGCAATTAAAGGAGAGGGAAAAATAGTACATGAGATATAAAAGTAGCTAAGCATGTAATTATGTAAATCATGTAAAGCAATAACTATAATAAATTGATCATGAATTAAGTAGATAAAACATGTCAAATGATAATCATGGTAAGCCTATGCTAGAAATAATATTGGTAAATAAGTTTGCCCCCCAACATTGGTAAAGAAGGAATAGTTATGTGGGCCTTAATGGCTAAAAACACCATTGTAAATGAAACAAGACACTAGAAAAGGTATATGCCCCTAATGTGGTTGCATGAGCACACAATGGTTAAGGTAAGGCAATAGGTTTCTAGTGGTGACAAAGATCTTGATACATGGCATAACATGTAATCAATAGTGCAAGGAAAGTTATGGTGTCCCTAGTGTAACTCTTATAACACGGTTAGGTCATGTGAGTACACATTGTGATAGGGAAGGCATAATGCATGATTCCCCCAATGTGGTAGATGTGAGTGCAACAATGTAAAATGTGATCATCAAAGCGCATGTCAAAATGATTGCTCTGACATGGATGAGGTGGTATGGTAAAGGTGTAAATAGTGTAATGGGCATGGATTAGTATAACCACCCATATAATAAGGTAAGATAGCCTTGATTGGCCCAATAAATAGTAAGTGATAACTGATGTCAAATGAGCATGTTAATGGCTAATCATGCATAGCTATTGATGTGATTGTGAAGGCATGTGTGATATTGTGTTTGATTTGAAAGTGATGTCCGCAATTGATCTTACAATAAATGCTCATGGCACGTGGCATAATGGTAAAATTTATGAAAAAAGGGCATGTACATGTGTAATCTCTAAAATGTATAAATGTGAATAGATAAGCAATGTGAATCGATGTGGTTATCTAGAGATGTCACAAGTCAAAACTAGCATTGGGTACCCGCAAGAAACTCGGTCCACATATAGGGGAAGTCGCGTGGGCAAAAAAAATGCTACAGTAACAGGTACCCGTTTAGGAACGAGCGCCCGAGCCTAAACGGGTACCCGTTTAGTAATGGGCACCCATTTAGCAATGGGCACCCGAGCCTAAATGGGTACCCGTTTCAAAAAATTATATATTTTAAAAAAAGAGCTCTGCGGGCTCATTTTCTCCCACAGAGGCCGACAACGACAGCAGACTGTTAAGAATGGGTACGCATTGCCAAAGACCAAACAAGGAAAACAACAGAGATTTTTTTGCCCTCTCACCTCCTCTTAGGTCATGTGAGTACACATTGTGATAGGGAAGGCATAATGCATGATTCCCCCAATGTGGTAGATGTGAGTGCAACAATGTAAAATGTGATCATCAAAGCGCATGTCAAAATGATTGCTCTGACATGGATGAGGTGGTATGGTAAAGGTGTAAATAGTGTAATGGGCATGGATTAGTATAACCACCCATATAATAAGGTAAGATAGCCTTGATTGACCCAATAAATAGTAAGTGATAACTGATGTCAAATGAGCATGTTAATGGCTAATCATGCATAGCTATTGATGTGATTGTGAAGGCATGTGTGATATTGTGTTTGATTTGAAAGTGATGTCCGCAATTGATCTTACAATAAATGCTCATGGCACGTGGCATAATGGTAAAATTTATGAAAAAAGGGCATGTACATGTGTAATCTCTAAAATGTATAAATGTGAATAGATAAGCAATGTGAATCGATGTGGTTATCTAGAGATGTCACAAGTCAAAACTAGCATTGGGTACCCGCAAGAAACTCGGTCCACATATAGGGGAGTCGCGCGGGCAAAAAAAATGCTACAGTAACAGGTACCCGTTTAGGAACGGGCGCCCGAGCCTAAACGGGTACCCGTTTAGTAATGGGCACCCATTTAGCAATGGGCACCCGAGCCTAAATGGGTACCCGTTTCAAAAAATTATATATTTTAAAAAAAGAGCTCTGCGGGCTCATTTTCTCCCACAGAGGCCGACAACGACAGCAGACTGTTAAGAATGGGTACGCATTGCCAAAGACCAAACAAGGAAAACAACAGAGATTTTTTTGCCCTCTCACCTCCTCTTAGGTCATGTGAGTACACATTGTGATAGGGAAGGCATAATGCATGATTCCCCCAATGTGGTAGATGTGAGTGCAACAATGTAAAATGTGATCATCAAAGCGCATGTCAAAATGATTGCTCTGACATGGATGAGGTGGTATGGTAAAGGTGTAAATAGTGTAATGGGCATGGATTAGTATAACCACCCATATAATAAGGTAAGATAGCCTTGATTGGCCCAATAAATAGTAAGTGATAACTGATGTCAAATGAGCATGTTAATGGCTAATCATGCATAGCTATTGATGTGATTGTGAAGGCATGTGTGATATTGTGTTTGATTTGAAAGTGATGTCCGCAATTGATCTTACAATAAATGCTCATGGCACGTGGCATAATGGTAAAATTTATGAAAAAAGGGCATGTACATGTGTAATCTCTAAAATGTATAAATGTGAATAGATAAGCAATGTGAATCGATGTGGTTATCTAGAGATGTCACAAGTCAAAACTAGCATTGGGTACCCGCAAGAAACTCGGTCCACATATAGGGGAAGTCGCGTGGGCAAAAAAAATGCTACAGTAACAGGTACCCGTTTAGGAACGGGCGCCTGAGCCTAAACGGGTACCCGTTTAGTAATGGGCACCCATTTAGCAATGGGCACCCGAGCCTAAATGGGTACTCGTTTCAAAAAATTATATATTTTAAAAAAAGAGCTCTGCGGGCTCATTTTCTCCCACAGAGGCCGACAACGACAGCAGACTGTTAAGAATGGGTACGCATTGCCAAAGACCAAACAAGGAAAACAACAGAGATTTTTTTCCCCTCTCACCTCCTCCCGCCACCTCGTCACCACTGAGCTCTTCCAGGTTGGTTCTCTGCCTATCTTTAGCTTGTTTTAAATGTTTTTTTCCTAATTGTAGGGTTAAAATGAAAATTAGGGTTTTATTTGTTATTTAAGGGTTTTACTTGTTATTAGAATTTTGTGATTGTATGTTACTGCAAACCCTAAAACCATGTTACTACAAACCCTAAAAAACTTAAACTATAAACCCTAAAAAACTTAAACTATAAACCCTAAAACCATGTTGTACTACAAACCCTAAAAACCTAAACTATAAACCCTAAAAAACCAAATTATAAACCCTAAAACCATGTTGTACTGCAAACTCTAAAAATGTAAACTATAAACCCTAAAAAACCAAACTATAAACCCTAAAACCATGTTGTCCTGCAAACCCTAAAAACCTAAACCCTAAACCCTAAAAAACCAAATTAGTATGTAATAATGATAAAAGAGATAAGTTTGAAGATGAAAATGTATCAAGAGGAGGCATGTAGGATGCTTCAGTGTTGATGATTAACTTAGGGTACACTAAATGTATCAAGAGGAATATTGAGGAATCATATAAAACTATATACCCTATTTTTTATTTATGTCATTGTTGGCTATAAGACTATATCCTATCTTTGATATCTGTCATTGTTGGCTATTAGAAGTTCCTGTCTGGGATATGCCAGTAAGGTTGCTATCACCAAAAATATAAGACATAAAGTCTAATGGACCCAAATCATCTTCTTGTAAAACATTATGATCATTGATTAGGGGTTAATTTTGTGTCACTTAATTGTTAGATATATCGAAATTGTATCCAATAATAGTCAAATGATATTCCTTTACATTTATTTGTGAACCTGACATTCCATCATGACCTAGTATTTTATAATAGGGTTTGGCCTTTATTTTAATTGCGGTTCTTAGATGTAATTTCTCACTTTTATCTTTTTCTTAAATAGATTTACCTAGGGTTTGTATTCATTCTTATTTATCTTTCCCTATCATATCTTGATTAGGGTTTGAGCATGTAAATAGTCATATACCTATTTTATTCCACCTATCCAACCTTGGATAATCTATTATCATGGCTATTTCATTTAATGAAACTGAAGTCTAATATTTTTAGTGGAAGCTTTCTCTTCCTATTTAGGTTCAGGTTGAACCATTTTAGTGGCCTTTTATGTACTAATGGATATTTAAATTATTTATCCACACGTTGACAAGGATGTGAGGAAAGCAATAGGAAAATCATTTTACTAGACAATGATATTTTAGATAATGACTACACAGAATTTGAGAACTTACAAATTATGAGTGTGATCAACTAGTAAATTTAATCTTTTTAAACATATTGAAAGCATAACTAAGTTGAACTTTTGTAAAGTTCCATTGCATGTTGTCACTAATAATGCTACATAGTTTTCCACATAATAGATATCCAATAAATATGAAAAGCCAAGGAATATAAAGCAAGTTTTCACTTGAGTGTACATATGAACCATATTAAACTCCTAGACTCTTTCCATTCTATGAAATAGCACATTATTTAAGGGTCCATATTGAAATAGAACGATATTTGGTCATATGTATAATAATGGAATACCATAAGCCTTTTAAGATCCACCTGATACTCACCAAAACTATAAGATATAAATTCTAATGGACCCCAATCATCTTCAAGTGTAAGGCACTATGATCATTGACTAGGGGTTCATTTTGTGTAACACAACTGTTAGATGTATTGAAATTGTATCCAGTAATAGTCAAATGGATTTCCTTTATATTTATTAGTGAACTTGACATTCCATCACCTAGGATTTTATAGTACTGGTTTGGCCTTTTTTTAATTACAGTTCTTAGATCTAATTTCTCACTTTTATCTTTTTCTTAAATAGATATACCTACGGTTTGCATTCATCCTTGTTTATCTTTTCCTATCATATCTTGATTAGGGTTTGAGCATGTAAATAGTGATATATACCTTTTTGATTCAACCTATCTAGAAGCTTGGATAATCTTTTGTGACATGTGATCCTTCCATCCTTGATACCTTCATGATACATTTAAATGATGGACCAATGAGGATGTGTTTTCTATAGCCTGTGTTGTTCTAGTTATATACTTGTTTTACCTACTTCCCTTGAGGATAGTGTTTATCCAACATGTTTGATGCACTATGGCCATAAGATTTTATGCATGGATTTAAATGTACATTTTATCAGTTGTGGTAAACTTATCCATAAGTTTCATGTAAGAAATGAAAAATAAATTTATAGTCCACTATGGTTTGAAAAAAATTCACTACAACTTTAAACTTGGAATAACAAATTTGCATCTATATTTTACTTCAATAAATAATTTTCTCTCCTCTTGTTTTAGTTTCACAATTAAATATGATTTAGATAACATCAATGTATTAACTAGTGCAATGGTGACATTTGTAGACCTATGCTAATTCTCATTTAGTTTTGGGTCCATTCTGGTAGATGGATTAATATAGTTGCATATCAACATACGGTGTACAATCTTATATGAAGTTGGGATCATTACTTGATCCTTCACCTACCCTTAGTTCATAAAAATATTGAGGAAAACATTCTTCTACCCAAGTTGACATCCACATTTTATAGTTTCAAATTTACAACTTAGGGAACTTGACATCCACAATTTAGGGTTTCAAATATAAATTTTAGGGTTCTAAAGTAGATGTTTAGGGCTTCACTTTTCACCTTTTAGGGTATCAAAATGATGTATTAGGGTTTGAAAATTCACGTAATAGAGTTTTAAAATGACATTTTAGGGTTTCAAATTCTCATATTAGGGTTTGGAAATTAACATAATAAGGTTTCAAAATGATATTTTAGGGTTTTTACACTTCAGTAGAAGGTAACTCATATTGTTGGAATACAATGTTGTAGTATTGGTATAAATGTAGTCTTTAACAAGGTCACTATTGTTATAAATGTAGTATTGGTAATAAATGTAGTATAAAAGTAGCATGCAATGTTCAATTAAGTCATAATCTGTACCGCTCTTTTGAGACACATGAGAAGCCTATAGTAAAATTGGAGTTAATATAGGAAGAGAAATAGGAATGAATTTTTGTTGCCTATTCCCATAGGTATTATAGGTACATGAGCTACCACTTGATAGTCAGGAGGAGGTACTACGTGATAATTAAGAAGAGTCTTAGGCGTATTAGATGTGATAGCTCTAGCAAATTGAGTATAATGCTATTAATTAGAAAATATAACTTTTCTAAGTTAAGAGCAATAAATGAATAGAAATGAAATGCTATTTACAAAATTGAGCTTAACTTAGAACCTATAATGTCAGGGCATCACATAGACATCTTCATGTCACACCGTCACAATTGAGCTTAACTTAGAAGCTAGAAGTAGCCTGATTAATAGAGAAATGGGAATCTAATACACTTGGCATGCACTTTTAAATTTGGACTATATAAGGTGTCAAAATGTAACTTCCATTATAATTTCGAGAAAAATGATGATACGACAAGGTTGTTAGGTAGAGTGACACCTTGGTGTATGACTAGGACCTAGAACCTGCAACCTTGTCCACTATGTGAAAATGATCTAAAAATTTAGACATAGCTTTATGTTGTAATTTTTTGCATAACTTCCTCTTGGTAATTTTTGTGAGATCTTTTTTCTAATTATTCCATATTTTATCTATAAATACCAATTCTATAGTTCAAAAACCCTCTAAAAAATGGTTAAAGAGGAATGAAGTAGGAAGGAGAATATAATATTTTAGGGAAATATTGGATTAATTTAAGGAAACATTGGTATGAGGCATCATCATTTGATCATATTATATGATAAACTTGTGCATGTGTTTAATTTTCAAGTATTACATGCTCTCTAAATTCATGGATATTTTAAACTAAATCATTTATAGATCTATTCTAGATTAAGTTTAAATTTATAGACATTTGTTTGTAAGTTTTCAATATACATATATACATACATACATATATATATATATATAAATTGTGAAATTATACATTTGTAAGTTTTTTATATGAATTTACATATTTGGAAATTTGCAGGAGACAGATCTAATGGATGACCAGAGTCTAGATGAATTTTTAATAGATGACATTCTTTATGAAACCCCCCCACCTTGTGATCCACCTGAAAACCCCCCACCCCGTGATCCACCTCAAAACCCCCCACCCTCTCCACCTCAAAACCCCGCACCCCCTCCATTTGATGAGGCCCGATTGCGGCAAAACATTAATGAAAATATTAATACAATTGAGGAGAACATTAATTTGATTAATAATCAACCTCACTTGAAGCCTCCTCATGTGGTTCGGTTTGCATCTTCGATGCAAACCATTATTGATTCTGTTAGGTCTATCGATACAGACCTAAATAGGTTTCAGCTTTGGCGGGAGGAGAGGAGGCAATTCTATGCGGATGGTCTTTCATATAAAGACATCCATGACCTCCACATTACAAAACAAACATTAGCCCCATTTTTTCATCACCCAAAAACTAATCAACCTATAGCTGCAACAAAAAAAAGAATATCAATTAAGTGGTGTACGCATGAGGGGATTTCGAGACATTTTTGGGATCGGTGGTGGATGGTGTTTGATCACCCACCACATGCTAATTGTGAGGTGCCGCTATATTTTTTGAGAAAATTATGGGTGGAGTTTCAATTGGGTCAAAAAGCCAATTATTTTGATATGAGAGATTTTCAGGGTGTTGGTCGTGGCATGCCACAACACAGACCAGGGGCACGAGTTGACCCCAATCGACCTGTTCCTCCTGCTCCTATGGTTGCTCCTGTTTTGCCCACAATTCCTGCATCTATTCAGCAGCAGTCAGTTTTGTCGACATTAGGAGCATTGAGTAGACTCTCAGGCAATCTCACTGAACAAGCTGCCCACATGGCAGCTGAATTCAGTGGTGGAGAGCATCATGGAGGAGTCAATGCATCTCAACATAGAGCCCCAGGCATGTCAGGGGCACATTTGTGTACAAATTGCAATCAACCGTGTTATGGTCCTGCTCTTACATCCACATCAGATGCAGCTACAGCTGGAGTGGAGTCATACTTAGATCTACTATATTCGGATGATAATCCTACACAGGTACATTGACCACATTTTATTAAATATTTCAAGTGTATAATTTGAACGTAGATCAAATTTTTTATAAATAATTTAATGAATTAATTTATATAATTGTAAACTATTTGTTGTACAGATCTCAAGTCACTCTAGGGCCACATCACGATTTGATACATTGAGTTTTGCATCGACAGCTGTAGAGATTGGCACACCTTACGGGGTAAACCAATATATCTTAACCCTAAAACCATATGTATCTAATTCTAGTTTAATTTTTCTTTTGAAACTTATCAATATTATATTTTAAATTAACAAACTATGTATAATTAAATAAATAACTATATACATACATGTATGTGAAACACTACTATTGCAGTGAGGCTTAGGTCATGTGGCAGTTCCCATGTCTGACCGACTACCTGGCTCAGGTGTTTCTTCCATTGATCCTCCATCGTCAGCTATTATGCCTGAGTATTCCCTGGTGTGTGTTTTAAAAAATTGTACTAAATTTGTACTAAGTTTCTTTTTTTGAGTTTATATAAATTTATATATGCACCCATATATATGTAAGTGCAGGATGATAGGAGTGAGACTATTGGTCAGGTTGGTACTCAGGGACAAATTCATGAGCCATCTACACATTTTTAGGTCCTAAACTTTACTTTAAAATTTTCTATATGTGCAATTTCTAGGTCTTTTTTTGAGTTTATATAAATTTATATATGCACCCATATATATGTAAGTGCAGGATGATAGGAGTGAGACTATTGGTCAGGTTGGTACTCATGGACAAAATCATGAGCCATCTACACATTTTCAGGTCCTAAACTTTACTTTAAAATTTTCTATATGTGCAATTTCTAGGTCTTTATATGCTAATTTTAAATTGTAACTTATTTCAAACTTGCTTTATTTGAAATTCTAGCAATTAGCAAGTCAAACTTTTGGTCACGAAGATGAAATAGTTATACCACCTACACAACAAAATGTGGGAAGTGAGACGGTAATTTAAATGCACACTTTAAAGCCTACATTTAAATATTTAATTTCATATGTCATTTTAAAAATTTTTAAATCTGATTGCAAGTTCTTTCTCTTGTGTGTACAACATGAGGTAGATCCATCCATTTCACGAGGAAGAAAGAGGCCTCTTTCAGATTTGAACTTGAGTGATGATCATCCCTGACATAGAGTTTTATTTCATAGACTAAACTGTATGATGTGCACATTATTTTTTATATATGCCGTTCCAGGACTTTGACTATATATGTCAAACTTGCTATTACATGTTCTTCTAGATATATTTCAGTATTTCATGAACTGTGATTTGTATTTATTTATATGCTGATGATGAGTAGATGTTTTAAAGTACACATTTCATGGGTCCTACCTAGATATTTTATAGTATTTCATGGACTTATCTAGATCTAGATCTACATGTATATATTATTGAGTATATATGCTTGAATGTAGTTTAGTATGTTAAATATGCTTCATTGTTAAATATGTTAAATATGCTTCATTGTTCACTTCTAGATTATAAATTATTTAATTGAGATGTCTGTTAGAAGATTTCTCTCTACTACATTTTTAAATTTTTAAGAAGTGATTAAATGCATTATGGTTCAATAGTTTTTCTTGAAATAGTGAACAATCTATTAACTGCCTCACAAACCTAAATTAAGTTAATTTACATAGTGGAATAGATAGGTAAATGGTGTTACAATTATTTAATAGATAAGTTTGGTGTTACAATTATCTAATAGATAAATTTAGGGCACTTTATATCAACGTAATTTACCTAGGATAAACCTACAAAATCACGATAAAATGATAAGGATGTTAGACTCACCTAGTTAGCCTCAATTGAGATACATGTTCCTTTAAATGATTGTGGCCATCCTTTGATTACAAAACCTTCAATATAGATCATTTGTATAGTCCTTGAAATTTTATTAATTTGCAACCGAGACTTTGTTATCATCTTTCTTACTTAACCAAGACTTTGTTATCATCTTTCTTACTTAACCACTATAATAGCCAAAACTTCCTTGGCCTTTAGAAGTTGAATCACATATAGTTTCTCATGAAGGAAAGGAATTAAAGAAGAGATTCCTATGAATATTTTCCCAATTCAAAATTACTTTACATCTTCAACATACCTAGTTCCTAGTGTGGATTTCATATTTGTTTGGTTTAATTTTTTTGAATTATAATATAGGTGTTCTACTTAGGGGACCCATCCTTACTAAATAGTTTAGAAAACATATATAAATGAGTGTGCTAACAACCCAAGACTAGGCCTAGCAGTAGAAAGCACAACATCCCATAAAAGTTTCTAAACTACCCATATGCAACTATATTAATACCCCAATACATATAGCAAGCACAAAATTCCAACACAACTAATAGAAAGCTAAAAAACAAACAAAACACCAAACCACATCAACATCTTGAGGGAGCTTTGGCACTCCTTAATGCATCGAACGTCCCACTCCTCATAGAGGGATTTCCATTTGTCATAGGCCCTATTGTGCACACCATTCCCAGACACACTTACAAGCTCCACCAAAAGAACCTTTGGACACTTTGCATTCTCTAGTCCATGAAACTTGACACATTTCTAGACCTCTACACATTGTATAGAACAAATGACAATTAATCCATAAACTTGGGGTAGCTAGATGCCTCACTTCGATACATCACATATGGATTTAAAAATGAGATACTTCCAACTTCCTTTACTTTCAATCAACCACCTCTAATGGCTATCTAAAATGTGTATTAAAAGACTAAGACAACATCTCAAATGTGGAACATTTAAACTTGCATCACACATAAATAAATAGTATACAACACAAGAATGAACTTGGGAGAAACTCTCAACTAGGCATAAAATTCTCAAAAGAGTGAGCAATGCTTCTAATGACACTAATTCATACTATATAATGGCTTTTACATAGCCTTAACATGACTTAAATTATCCAAATGCACAATTCTCTAAAATGGATCATGACCTACAACTCCTCTTGCAATGGTGGAGAATGAAGGATGAGAGCTCCATGCATGGGTTCCAAAGTCCACTTAAATAGTAGTCCAAAATTTTATTGCAACAATCCCAATTGACTTTGCATGCAACCTCTCTTCCAACCATAATCAACTATCTAGTTAGTCATAAGGCTTTGAATCTTTATCAACCAACCGGCTTCACAAGCTCTACTGTAAACTTACAACATGGCTCTAGTCTATTTGCAATCTATACCTCTATCAAGGACTCTATAATTCTTGTAGAGAAACTAAATCTTTTAAAGAAGAAACTATCTAAGGAAATTCATTTGAATCTTATCCACACAATATAAGCTACAAATTTTTTTATCACATTTGGATTTAATTATTCAAGTAGTATTCAATTCTTGTAGAGAAACTAACTCTTTTAAAGAAGAAACTACAAGGAAATTCAAATTTCTTATCCACACAATATAAGATACAAAAAAATTTATCACAATTTGAAATTATTCAAGAAGTAGCATGAACATTTCTTGTAGAGAAACTAGAACTCTTTTAAAGAAGAAACTAACTAAGGAAATTCATTTGAATCTTATCCACACAATATACTTGATCATCAATTACTGTGAAAACCTATTGACTAACATGATTGTCCTATTTGTGTCATGAGTGTCCTATTTGTTTCATGACTATCCAAAATTTGTTTTATTATTGTCATATAGATTTTTGCAATGGAATTTAGATGATATAACCTCATTATGACTGATTTTTAGATTTGAATTGCTCTTGTGAGAACATCTCAATGATTTATGACAGTCTAGATTGGATACATGGCAATAATCTTCATGCATGACTATTTAATACCTTACTTATGCATGATAACCCTCATTATTACCTTAGCAGTCGTAAATAGAGTTCTACAACACCAATGATTACACCTAGGCATTCATAGAGGTGATATTAAACCATGTTTCAAATATGCAAACTATCCTAGGACTATTTGGACCTTTAAAGTTATCATGACACTACTTTTCAACATTTGTGCATTTAAATAATATTTAAAATAAATGCTAAATCAACACATCTCAAAACATAGCTAAAGTGGGTACAAAAATGATACGAAAAATACAAACTATATATACTTGTTAAACCTCTACACTAATAGCATAGATCATAAAATAATATTCAATCCATGAAAATTAAATGCATAGATCATAAAAAGAGTCTCAAAACAAAAAAATAGGTCCATTATTAAACATATGAGTATATCTATACAATTAGCTTATAGGTCCATGTTATTAGTTTGACATGACTACAAAATTGATCTACAATTTACATTATGATCAAATCTTGTAGTGGCAATCATGGAAAAATCTACTTGTAGGATACACCTGCAAGAAATAATGAATGTAAATGAGAATGAAAGAATATGTACCAAAAACACAAAATATTAATGCAATATGTACTAAATAACAAAAAAGAGGATACAACTTGACGATGGCTTAAGGGGAGCTAAGAGGATGTCTTAAGGGGATACATAAGAGGATGGCTTTAGGGGATGTATAAGAGGATTAATTAAAAGGGGAGCTAGAAGAGGATGTCTTAAGGGGATACAAAAGAGGATAGCTTACTTGGAGAGATGTACACTAGTCAATTTACAAAGTATAAAATAAAACTTGATGGCTTAAGGGGATGTAAGAGGATGGCTTAAGGGGAGCTAAGAGGACATCTGAATTAAGGGGATGTACAAGCGGGTGTCTTTAGAGGATGGATGATAAATATTTGAGTATATATATATGTAATTACCTAATTTGCGTTCACACTTAGTTGAAGACTACAAAATTGACCTCACATACTTGTATGGTGATAACTTCTATTGACAATCATGCAAATTTGACTACTTGTCTAGGGTACACTTGCAAAAAGTAATGTTCAAATATACAAGTAAATTAACTATATATTCCATGAGTCGATACAAAATTTAAGACAAGGGGAATAATATAGAAGCTGAAATGAGAATGAAAGAATTTAACTTGGGGATGTAAGAGTATGGTTTACTTACCTAAAAATTTATTCCATTGTACCATTTGCATCCTCATTTTTTTGTAATGCATCTATAATTGACTCATGTTCTTCCATCAAAAGTGTCCATAACTATTTATTAGAAGGTTTGCCTTGATATCTGACTAGTTTTATATTTGTTGCCACAACCAAATGTGAGTAGTGTATGATCTTCTTATGTGTTTCATAATCTTCAAATGCAGGCACACCATTCCTTCTTAATAGATATTTTCGTAGCCAAGTGCCAACAACAACCACAGAACCTGTTGGATACTCCATGTTATCATCATCTACTCTAGGATGTAACAACTTTTGTTTTGTCTCAACAAATCGAGCCAACCAATACTCGGTTTCCTCTTCATTGCCCTCAGGTGCAATAACAACATAGACATGTCCTACAAAAAAATTATGTAATTCAATAAAGTGTGATATGTATCTAAATCACATAAATTTGTGGATGCATACATATATAATTAATTATATACAGGATGTACAAAAAAATGACAATAAAAAAAATTGAAAACAAAAGTACCTTCTTGTACAAGGTTTGAAACACGATCATAGTCATCTGATGCAAATATTTGATTATCATCTTCAATTGTTGTTTCAAGTTGATCTTGTGTTTCTGTAGGTGTCAAGGATCTTTGTTTCCATTCTTCAACCCATTCTGTATTTTCACATGCTCCCCAATCACCTATAATACAAAATTGACAAAAACATGCAAGCTCCCTAGTCTATATAGTCCATGTGCTTGCATTTGAACTCTTAAATGAATGCCATTTTGTTGATCCAATTATTGTCTCACAATCAAGTCGAGTAGGAATATTCTCTTCTTCAACTAATCAAAAGAATTGTCGAATTGTAGAGTTCTGACTTGATCCCGTAGATAACTTTTCATTACACCAATCCACAATTGCACGTGCATCTCTAAATTTAGTTGTATCCTCAAATTTTAGTTGCTCTCTAGCAAGAGCTCTTTTCACACATGCTCCAGCTCCATCATGTTCTCCTTTACCATGTCCAGCTTCAAAAAAACTCCACATATGTTGGATATTGATTTCTTTGTGAGCCCTACATAGCCAATAAAATATTTTTGCATTTTTGAATTGCCCTGTACAATTATTTGACCATATGAAATGTTGTGTCATCTGGATTCCTCTTTCTTTTAAACTTTCATAAAATTTTGTGAAACAATATTGCACAAACTCTGAAGAGTGTAACCGGTTATCACTCAAATAGAAATGATACTCCCTAAAATTTTTCTATTATCTTCTATACTATCATCTGCATGTCTGTATACAATATGAACAAATATGGCCACCTGCACTGAATTATAATACTGAGATTGAATTTCCTCTTGTGGAGCAAGAGTATAGTTTTCTGCAAAGTCAACCACTGATAGGATAGTTCCAATTGGAAAGGTGTTTTTACATGAACGGAATTGTCCATCAAGCCACCGAGCATATTGGGAGTGTTTGACATATTTGGATACAATATTATCCTTAAAATCTTTGATGAATGCATGAACACAAATTTTTTTAGTGACTACCTCACAACGCTTTCCAATTTTTCCATCTTTTAAAGAATATTCAACATCCTTGAATCTTTTCACATCCACTAATTGTTGTCCAAATTCATGTGAAATATTTTCATGCATACATTCTCCTAACAATGAAAAGTTGCCACATCTATTGCATTGTCCAGAAATATATGCTTTTGAATAAAATAAGTATCCAGTAGATGTTTCACAAAACAAACCTGCTACAAACTCCTTAATTGTTTGAGGTGGCATATTAATACCACATTCCTGCATAATTTCGTCAGTATGCAAAGTAGAACGTATATATCAAAAAAGATCATAATAATAACAAAATTGCACATGAGTTTTACAACAACAAGAGATTCGCTGTTTATTAATTTTCACATATCAAGGTTTACATTTCTCAAAAGATCTTTGGCTTATGGTAATATTAAAAGGTTCTAACACTAAATCATCTAAGAATTTTTTATATAATTTAGTTTGAGTCATGTCTAATAGATGTTTTGGATGAGGATCACGAATTTTAGACCCCACTTGTAATTTTAAAACATCTCTAACATTAGATGATACCCTTGTATTATCATGCCAATATTTTTCAATTAAAGATTTGATTTCACTATTTAATTTCATGTCATACCTTGGGAGTCTACCACTAAAACTCCAACATTGGTCAATTGGATCTTTTTCAATAGATTCTCTTCTCTTTGCTGCTCTTCTCAAAGTTTTAGGATTTATCTTTAGAATTTTACTTGTCTTACTTATCATTCTTTTATTAGAAGACGATTTATTGACTAAAGCAGTTGTTATAGCTCTTCATGCTGCATTGCTATCTTTAGATTGACTCTTTTTACCAATAGAATCAATAGCATTAGCAACACTAGATAAAACTTGTTTCATTGATTCATTTTTTTTTAGGTTTTACAAATATGCCTAACTTTTTCATTACTTTTTGCAATTTTCACATCTTCATCAATTGCATCATAAGTTGACATTGAAATCCAAGACTTTTTCTATAAAAAAAATCTTTATATAATCTATTTGCATGAGTTCTCATTTGCCTCCAAGAAATCTTACCAGGAAGATTATCTAAGACATTTCTTTCAATCTCAAATAAAATATTTTCATTTTCACTCCTAAAATGGATATCATTCTCATTCATATCATCAATAGGTGGGTTTGAAGTCATACCTAGATTTATTTCTATAGTCGTGTTTTCCATGTCATTGAAAGTTGGCTCCGAAGACACACCTGGATTTGTTTCTATAGTCGTGTGTTTTATATCATTGAAAGTTGGCTCCAAAGACACACCTGGATTTGTTTCTATAGTCCTGTTTTCCATAACATTGAAAGTTGGCTATGAAGACATACCTGGATTTGTTTGTATAGTCACATTTTCCATATCTTCGAAAGTTGGGTTTGAAGACATACATGCATTTGTTTCTATAGACACATTTTCTTCCAAATTCACCATTTCCACATTTGCATCATCTACATTCATCCCATCATTTATACTCTCTTGAATGTCTTTCTCTTCAATACTCTTGGAACTAGATGCTTCAATATTCTTCATCTCTTGAATCTTTGCTCTTCTATCTCTTTGCCTTTTGGCTTCCTTCTCTCTATTTGCTTCAATTTCTTGAGGTGTCATTACCCTCCTTTGTTTTTTTCTTTGACATTGATTTGATCTCATGATTACCAAACCCTCTTGATAAAATAACAATTGATACTTAATCCAATTTCATAGTTGATGTCCTTATTTGAACTTTTGAAGTAGAATTAGATGTAGATCCTTTGTTCCATAGATTTTGAAGTAAAAGATAGATGTAAAAATAAAAACCCTCTTTCTTTATTCCTCTTGAAAATAGCTCATGCACTTGATTTCACTTCAGAATTGTTCATATGATTGACTCCTTTCAAAATCTGAATAGAATATGACCTGTCAAGAGATTCCACAAAACAATTGTAAGTAAAAAAATGTAGAAATTGTCACTGTCGCACCATACTAATCAGACTTGCAAGTTGCAGGGATACAGTGAAAGTACTTTTTTCCCTAATATGGAAAATAACGGGTATAATAGAAATGGGTACCCGTTATTGAGAACATAACGGGTACCCATTATTGAGAACATAACGGGTACCCGTTATTTGAAATTAGAAATCTCCGCTCGCTTTTTCCCTTACCTTTGCTTGGGTTTTAGGCTCGGGATAGGCATGGTTGACCAACCTTGAGCCTTGGACCTGCAAGTTTTTTTCTAAGTACAAAACAAGAAGAAACACTGAGTTTACCTATATGGCTGAGGGCTTTTTTTTCTGAATTTTTTTACGAAATGAAAACCCATTACAAATGACATTGTCTAGTTTTCAAATATATAATTTTTTTTTGTTATTGGACATGTTCTTCTATTTATTATTTAATTTATAAGCAAACTAGTCCAAAAACTTGAAATGACAAGTGTTTGTATTTTTTTAATAACTTTTAATTTTTAAATTTTTTAAAAAAATTATGTCATCAATCTACACATCATTCTTTACACAATAATTTTTTTTTTTTTAATTTTATGATTTTTTTTGCTCAAATTATGTTGGCCATACAAGAGGGGTTTTCAAAAGTACCAATTAGGCCTAATAAAAAATTAATAAAAAAAATTATTTAGAAAAAAATTATAAAAAAATATCCTCATCAAACTTCACTGTACTACACATATTTTCCCAAAATAATTTTGAAAAATAATTTTATTTAGGTCAAATTATGTTGGCCGTACACGTGCATGGTATGGTAAAAAAAAGTGACTTTTAAATAGTGGTTTTTAGAAATGCCTATTGAAAATTAATTTGTATCATCTGGGTATTGAAAAAAATTACATATTTAGAAACTAGACTCCGAGTACTATATTTTATATTTAATAACTTTTTTAAAGATTCTATTTCTAAGTGCTTCAAATTTTAAGGTCAAATGTGACAAATTCTGAAAATTAGGGAAAACACTTCCACTTTTTGGCCAAAAAGTGGACCCAACTTCTTGCACTGACCCCATTGGCATAAAATATGAGTACTAATAAATGCACAATGTGTGAAAAAATAGTCAAATTGTGAGTAGGTAATTTGTGTTAATCAATAATGTGTCTTATCATCCATAAGATTAATTTGGTTTGAAAATAGAGATCGTAGATCACACGATTTCTAAGTTTCCACTTTTTACCTTGCTATGTAGGAGGGCGAATAGTAAATTTAAGTCATTTTTATTCCACATACACTCCCAAAGAGCTTAATCTTTCAAAATACAAAGTGTTTTGTGCGATTAGGCATCATTGTGTAGAGGAGGAGTCATGCACCTATGCAAAGTGATAAGGTTGAAGTTAGGATTTAGAAGATGATGTGAGTAATCTTTTGACCTAAAATTTTCTTACTTTTGTCAATTTTTTTTCTGTAAAAAATGTTCTATTTTGATATAATGTGCAATGGAAAGTTTTTAACATTTCAAGTGACCTATGAATCTAACTTACATGGGGTGGATCCACGAGTCTAATCTAACTCGTGGAATCAACCCACACCAACTAATCTATATATTTTTGTTGCATGTGTGTTGTCATTAATGTCAACAATGTGATCGATAGGATTGATGTCAACAGTGCTGAAGGTTGGAAGTAAATGTGATGATATTAGAAGTGATATGGTATGCTGATTAGTGATGTTTAGCGAAGCAAAGTGATGTGTATATGCTGTAATGATCAGAGAAGAAGAGAAAGGTGTGATGATCAGAGATGGATCCAAGAAGTTATGAAGTAAAGGGTAAGAAGATGGAAGTTATGTACTATATATATTGATTGGATTAGTATCATCTATACACAGTTGTACCCTATCTTCTGAAGTTCTTGCAGAGGTTCAAAAGTTTTGAGTAGAAGAATGTACTGACTTGAAGATTCTTATTTTTTGTTGTTGTTGAGAATGAAGTCTCTGGTGTGGTGAATGTTGTATTCTTTGATTCCTAAAGAAAAACATTGCTTTAGTTTTGAAATAAAGTTTCACGAAGTTCAAGGTACTGGAGTTTGCATTGAAGTAGCTCAGGAGAATGCTCTGCATTCCTCTGCATTTAAAGGAATGACCTTGCGGTTTGGAAGTTAGTCAGAGACAAGTGTGAAGCTTGTATGTTCCTGATTTCAGAGCTTGGAAGTTATCGCAGAAGATTCTAGAGCTCACATAGTGAAGACATAAGTTCAAGATGGTTGCAGTCAGGAGGTGTTAGAGAACTGCTCCACATTTCTCTACATTTGAATATGAGGTCTTGTGGTTTGAAGGATGGCTAGATAAAAATGAGAAGAATGTTATATCCAAGTTTTAGTTGATTAGTAGTACCGTAGAGGTTCTTCAGAGTTAGCAAAACAAAGAGATTTCATGTTGTTGATTAGGGTTGTCTAGAGGAGAAAGCAAAAGCCACCACATTTCACCATAGTTCATCTTTTGGATTTGATGTTTGGAAGACAAGTTTAGATATTCAGTATGATTATTCATTTTAGGTTTTAGGTGTTGAAGTGCACTGCAAGTTGGTTTTTTCAATGCTCTATCTCAAGACTGTGTTCAGTGTTTGTAAGTGATGTCAGGCTTAGTATCTATTTGTTTGTACCAGAAGAAGAGATGGTTGAGAAGGTTTGTGAAAGTCTTATGTTGCTTGTGAAGTGATCTGCATGATGTTGATTGGTCTCTCCATTACCGTTTTAGTTTTGGACCTATTTTTTGTGAAGGATAAGTGTTTGCTAGGCTGACTTCATGTGTTTTGATGATCCCTCCAGATGAGTTGAAGTATAAGCCGACATGGAAGAATGTGTTAAGAAAGAATAGGTCCTGGTTATTACTTGGTTTGAACTTCTTTAGATTTAGACTACATCTTTTGGAGCTGACTTGGTGTTGCCATTACACATTTCACGCATACACATTTCATCTTGGCTGACGTAGGAGAAATGTTTTGTAAGTTGCAGATGGTATAAATAAGAGATCTTGTTTGGTGAGATAAGTATGAGAGTATGAGAGTGTACAATGATGTGTGATTGAGTGCAGAAGTGAGTGTGTGTGTGGAAGTCTATTGAGGGCAACAATGTTCATTATGTAGGGAAAGTGAACGTTTGTGATAGTGTTAAGTGTTGATGTTGCAGAGGTGTTTGATTAGTGAGATCTATTAAGTGAGATGTCCAAAGGTTGTAGCCTCATTCTGTAAGTGTTGTTGCATTATATTTTAGGGAGTGTTTCCTCCCTTGGGTTGTAGCCCTCAAACTTGTTGTAATCTATTTTATCATTATTTGTGAGGTTGGATTTAGACAATAGATCTAATCAACTTGCTCATCGTGTTTTTTCACTTCTAGGATTTTCAACATAAATCTGGTGTTATGGTTGTATGCTCATGTATTGTGCTTTGATCTGCTTAATTTGCTTTATCATTAGTTTAAGGCATTAAAAGGTTTTGGTTAATAAAGTTGAATTGGATTATTTTTTTGGTATATACAAATTCACCCCCCTCTTAGTATATCAATGTGTTCTAACAATTGGTATCAGATTTGAGTTCCTTGGTGTAGCCTAACAGCTAAAGGTAGATCTTGGAGTAGAACACATGGCCTAGAAGGAGTCCTCTTCTAAAGCTCTGATATTTGATGGAAGTAACTATGATTTATGGAGTGTAAGGATGGAAGCCTATATGACCTCACTAAGGTATGAAGTGTGGAGTGCTACTGTGAATGATTATGTTGAACCTGAACATCTTATTACAGATTCAGATGCAAAGAAGGCTCATGAAAACAATTCTAAAGCCAAGAATGCTATCTTAAGTGGTTTGAGTAGTTCAAAGTTAGTCAAGGTAGTGCGGTGCAAGATAGCCAAGGAGATATAGAAGAAAATAAAAAATCTCTATGAAGGAAATGACACTATAAAGGAAGCAAAACTACAATCTTACAAAACATTGTTTGTAAATCTAAGGATGAAAGAAGAGGAGAACATTGCTGGCTACCTACATCGAGTAGATGAGACAGTTAATAGAATTCAGAGTATGGGTGAAGATATAGCTGACTCATTGATTGTGAAGAAAGTCTTGAGAACTCTCCCTCACATATTTGATTCAAAAGTCTCTGCAATTGAAGTAGTCGAAGATCTAAAGAAACTCACCATGGAAGAGTTGTTTGGGTTACTCACTGCCTATGAGATGAAAAATGAAGTCATGTGACCATGCCAAAGAGAAGCTGCTTTTAATGTTATAAAGAATGAAGGAACATCTGATGTATGCAATCAAGCTGAGGAAGAAGAAGCAAACTTTGTGAGAAAGCTGAAAAGGGGATCAGGCAAGTATAAGGTAAGCTACCATTCAAATTTTTTAAATGTGGAGGAATTGGTCATTATGCTTCTAAATGCCCTTTTGGAGAAAATGAAAATAGTAGCAAGGGTTTCAAGAGGAACCTCCTTTCCAAAGAAGACTATAGCTCCAGAGAAGAAGTAGATCACTACTCATCTGATGAGGAAAGAGGAGAATCTCTATTCATGGCCATGGTGATTTCAGACAAGACTGTAGATGAAGAAGAATGTGAAGTTGACTTTGAAGGAGAACTTGTTTCTTTCTGCTCTGAAAGACTTGGAAGATGCTAGGAAAGAGAATCAAGAACAAAGAGCTTTGTTTGAAGCCAAGACAAAGGAATGTGTAAGGCTTGAGAAAGAAATTATGTCACTCAAAAAGGAATTGGAAAAGACAAAGTTTGGATGTCCGGATGTCACTGGAGGTGTAAATCTCATCATGGCTCAAGGAAGATCTCTACATGCAAGACAACTCTCCATGAACATGTTCAATCATGTTTTCTTTTGTTATTGCTTTATCTAAAAAAATTTGGTCACAAAGCTATAGATTGCAAGCCTGAAAATGAATTGAAGAAATCTTGTAAGTAGAAATTCTCTTGCTACACTAGTGGATGTCAATGTGGTATGTCAAATGTGCAACAAGTTTGGACATATTGTTACATCCCCAATTTTTGTCTTGCTATACTTTTACTTTTTACTTGGACATAAGTAAATTTATTTTGATGTTTAGATTAATGACAAGGAAAAACAGGGATTATATTGAATGTCATTTAATGAAATTATAGGAATGATTATGTTATAATCAATTTAATATTCGTATTATGAGATTTGATTTATTATTTGAATAATGATACACTAATCATATATTGTTTGGTTACAAGTTGAAATAGGATTACAGGTTTTCAGATGACCCTCAGAGAAAAGAGAGAGAGAGTATCTTTCCAGGAGAGAGATATAGACCTCAGGTTACGAGTGGTTTATTTGCCAAACCTAGTTATATGTGTTTAACGAAAATGTGAACCAATGTGTCGTAAGAGGTAAGCCTTATTTTGTTAGTTTACTTCTGAACCTAATTGACATGTAGTCGATATTGTTTTCAAATCTTTTTAAGTCGTATTAAGTCGTCTTAGTCGTTAATAACGTTAACGACGTCATTTGAGTTTGATTGTGACTATTTACGTTTAACACAAATATTATGACATTATTATCATACAATGGTTATCATATTATTATTAAGTCCTTGAGGTGTTAAAAATGATTCTTATATGTTAAGATGTTTTCGTCGAGTTAAGAATATGTGATTATTGCCGATGGATTGTGATGGGGAGACAAGCTCAACCCAACCACATTATCCGTAATTCCTTGTTTAAATATTATATTTTTTATTGATTAAACTGTGATTATCTAATATAGTGGCGATGTTATAAGAAGTATATTTGATGTAAACAAATATATTAATGGCTTAGCATCGTAAGAGGATAATACCTCTTAATGAGTCAATGGTATTGTAGGACCCGTAAGCTAAAATATAGTAGAGTCTTCATTATTGTTAGTGGTGGATCGAACCACATGTTTTGATTATTAAAAGATCAGTTTTATATTTTTTAAGAGTGTCGGCCTCATCCTTATAGGGATGACTATGTTTATGAAATGTCCAACCGAATAAATCATATGGTGGCCTTCCATAATCGACATGTGGACTTTTGCTTGAAAATTGATTTCAGTTTAAGACTGAGTCGCCAAGGACTGTTAAGAGGTCATTAAGTTTGTAACCAAATTTTTGTTGAGGTGTGAAATAAGGCAACTCTCTAGGAGTTGTGCCAGGATCAGAATGAGCCGGATGTCTGGTTATTAAAAGTTAAAAACCTGAGAGAATAGAGCATAGGGCAGGGAGGATCGAATGTATACAGAGAAGTTTAGAGAGGCAATACATAGTCAAGAGGCATCGACCCTGTGTCTAGTTTGCACATCTCTGCCAACTCAAGTTCGTCCATTGTTAGGTATTTCTCAGTTCATATAATTATGAGGAAATCAAATAGTTCTATTAGATTGAACATCGTTGTATTGTGGGTGATTATATGAGTTCACCAGTAAGGTTAAACCTTCTGTATTTGTGGTGTAATAGTAAAAAACTATAATGTATCAACATTAGGAAATGCAGATAACATTCTAAGTAAACTATGTTGATCTATCTCCATGATCAATGAGGACAACAAATGCAAATCGTTTGGTTGATTCTTGGTAATTCAAGTGAGTAGTCTGTTACAGTATACTACATCGACCATTTTCTATTTCGTTTATTAATCAATAATCATAACAATGCATTGAATAGAGGACAAGAGACCATCTTAGTAAGAGACTGTCATAACTATTATTAGCTTTGAAAATAGTTCTCTAATTGAATAAGTTTGTAACACATCAATGGAATGATTGTGAGTTAACAAAACATTAGGCTCTCGAATGAATGAACCTTGTTTTCATATTCTCAACTTGAACCGTATAGTATTGAGGTTATGTCTATTTAACATATTGTCTTATATAGGTTATATATATATGCATAACGGATAATGTTATCAACCAAGAGAACTAGATTCATATGAATTGTTAGTAAACTTCTGTATCATGTCAAATGATAGTAAGTTAGAGATACTATGGAAGATGGAATGAGGTTATTATGAGAATCCCATTTAAGACTATTTGTCTTTATTATTCATGAAGAGATCCAATACAATGGAGTAGGCTAAGTATACTAGAGAATGACCTTGTAGAGATATTTATACATAGGGTATGTTTTGTTTATAAACATTATCAAAGTTATTCTACGTTCCTTTGTATAGGAGATATTATCTATTAAGAACTATAGTATTCTTAACCTTGGTTAAATTAATCAAGGGTTAGTCACGAATCTAAAACTCCTAGATAAAAGATATGTTCTATTGTTATATCATATTAACAAAGGATATTAGGGTAACCTTAGATTTGATTACCAACCAATTAATTGTTATGTCATATAGACTTATTTAAGTCTAAAGGTATTATTATTATGACTCATGGATTAAACTATTACATGATTAGGATAGGTAAGAGTTTTGAACTACGAGAATGTGAAAGTATCCAAGTCGAGTAGGGGTGGGTGAACACAATGACTACATTCATTATGAATGATATTAATATTAAAACTTTGGCCAAAGTAATGCATTTGTTTTCTGCATGCATTGCTGGTTCACTGTATTCGGATTACTCATCCTATCAGAAATCATACTTAGCTAGAGGGTATCTAGGGTTGTATGGTTGATAGAGTTGAGTAGAATACAAAACTATGTACTTGGCAAAGGTAAATTACCTCTGGTCACCTAAGGTCTATATTCCTCGTGAAGGGTAGGGCCACTTTCTATGTGGAAGATGTGTGGGAGACCACCGGTTTGTGGTTGGAGGTAAATCACTAGAAAGATGCTGTCTCCCCAAGCAGGAAACATGCCAGGACTTGTCGTAAAGATGTCAAACATTCAAAAGCACTATTTATTCAAAAAATGTATATATAATGGAATTACATTTGTAAACATTAAAAATGAGAAAGACAATATGGTTTATTGTATTTTGTTAAAAAAAAAAAGAAATCTTGTAATTATAAGTTACTTGATTATTTGTTGAATAGAAGAAAATTTTTCTCTATCTCATTTTTAACTTGTTAATTTACTCTATGGTAAAATTTCTAGTTTTACTATGTTTTTAGAACGTGGATGTTACATATGGTATCAAAGCTACCGGGTTTAGCACTAGGGCTTATGAGACCACTATGCTTGCCTGTAGTCAACATTATGCGGTTAGCTAATGTTTGAAAATTTCTGTGCCAGGATGGTACCTTTTAAGAAGACAACAAGAAAGTCTGTTAATTTGAGTCAATGTTTCCTTAAAGCAAAAAGAGAATGTGAGGCTATTATCAAAACCTTTAAGGGAACCAATGATGAGAGTGAGATTTGGTTGAGTGATACTGAAACTCTGGTGATTGCCTTAACTTGAATCAAGCAAGTGAGGAGAGAAAACAAAGAAAGAGTTAAGATCACTGCCAAAATCATAGAGTATATGTCAGATGAGGAAACAACTATGGTTAGGCGAGATCCCCGCATACCCTCAACTGTTGAGATCATAGAAGTTAGGTCCGATAGTGAGTCAGAGGGTTATATACCTCGAGATTATGTATCTAAAAATGAGTCTGAAGGATATACTCCTCTTGAGCATGACTTTTGAAGTCATTTCTTGTAAAAAAAGAAGAAAACTCTTTACTTTTGAAATGAAATAAATAAAAAGAGTTGTTTTTGTGCCAAACTATTGTTTAAATTGAGTATTATGTTTAGATTTAATGGGTTACATTATAATCTTGAACTAATGGACAACTCAATATTCTCAGGTGTGAGAAATCAATAAACATGGTGCAGACAAGAACTAACCAAGGGGAAAGTGAAGAGGAAAACCACCCACCAAATAATAAGCTGGACCAAATCAAAACCATGCTTGAGGAAACCAAGAAAAGATTGGGTGATTTGGAAAATAAGGTGGATGACAAAGGGAATACAGAGGGAGGAGGTGAAAACTCTTATGGTGAAAGCAGAGAAAATCATGAAGATCAAAGTAAGAGTACCGAATCTCATAAAGAGGCAAGGGATAGATTGACCTTGGAGCTCTCAAAGGATATGAAGAAGGTTGTTCCACCAAAATTTGATGGAATAGAAACTGGAGATGTTGCATAAGCTTGGTTAACAAAGATGGAAAAGTACTTCGAGATAAAAAATTACTCAGAGGTGACCAAGGTAGTATGGGGAGCATTCCAATTGGCAGGAGAAGCATCCACTTGGTGGATGAATAAGAAGATGGAATTGAATTTGAGCTCTCTAAGGGTAACTTGGGATGAGTTTGTGGAACTCTTTCGCAAGAGATAGTTACCACAACTCTATTTCGATTAGAAACTGACTGATTTTCAAAATCTTCAACAAGGAGATATGACAGTAGTAGAATATGGAGAAAAAATCACTCAACTCCTGAAATATGCTCCGTAGTATCAAAAGGATGAGAGATTGAGGATAAAAAAAATCATCATGGGCTTAAATGCTCAGATTGGTGGTGAAGTGGATGTACATGGTCCCACAACAATAGATCAAGTGTACGAGAAGGCGATCAAGCAAGAGCAAAAGCTGAAATCCATCTTGGCTTATCGTGATAGAAGCCGCAAGAGGTATAATGGAACTCCTAACAATCAACCCTACAAGAAAAGGTATGAAAAGAGCTACGATAACAAGAGAAAAGATAAAGGACCTCAGAAGAACAAAGGTGGATCTGGTAATGAGAAGAAGAATGGTAACTACAAAAGAAATGAGGATAACAATGGGAAGACTTCAGATGAGAAAGGACCCATTGGAGGATGCTTTACTTGTGGGGGGTGACCACTATGCAAATCATTGCCCTAACAAGAATTAAAATGGTCAACAAAGAGGTACTGCACTACCTACTCAGCAAGAAGCATTCTAGCAAAGGATTCATGCATCTCTCGACAATTGTGAAGCATAGTATCGGATCACACCCATTGAGATGACAGGTACTTTGTTTGGAGTCCCTATATCTATTTTGATTGATACATGAGCCATAGAAAACTTTATTTCTCCTATAATTTTGAATACATTTTCTAGAAAAGTTGGTTACATGTCCAAACCTTGGTCAATAGAATATGCTAACCAATCTAAGGCTTAGGTAGAGGAATGTTTGTTTGAAGCCAAAGTTGACCTTCCTATTTTCTTAACTAAAGTAAATTTGTATGTAGCTCCCCTAGGTTCCTATGATGTAATCCTAGGAATAAGTTGGTTATGGAAACATAGAGCTAAGGTTGACTATTTTTCAAAAATAGTTGAATGTATAGATGATTTGGGAAATCTAACCCAATTCCAAGGGATTCAAAGAGAAGTTAAAATCAGAACTATCTCTGCTAAGCAATTAAAAAGGGCTAGAAGGAAAGGTTGTCAGTTGTTTGCAATCAAAATGGAACAAGTGGAGGAAGGGGTAGAAAACCCTAGTTTATCTTATGGGGAAAAACATTATTTTCTTCGGGAATTTCAGGATGTGTTTCCAAAAGAACTTCCAGGATTGCCTCCCAAGAGGGCTTTTGATTTTTCTATTGACATTAAACTAAGATCTGAGCCTATATCAAAAGAACCCTACCGTATGACAACAACAGAGTTAATGGAATTAAAAGCACAATTACAAGAATTATTGGCAAAAGGTTTAATCAAACCTAGTGTTTCACCTTGGGGTGCTCCAGTTATTTTTGTTAAGAAGGATGGAACCCTTCGTTTGTGCATAGATTATCGTATGCTTAATAAAGTAATGGTAAAGAACAAATATCCTTTGCCATGTATTGATGATCTTTTTGATCAAATGCGTGAAGCTGCTGTGTTTTCAAAGATTGATTTACGATCAGGATATCATCAGTTAAGACTGAAGGATGAAGATATTCATAAGATAGCTTTTAGAACCTGATATGGACATTATGAATTCACAGTGTTGCCATTTGGTTTGACAAATGTACCTGTTGCATTCATGAATCTCATGAATAGTATATTCAGAGATTGTTTGGATAAGTTTTTCTTAGTCTTTATGGATGATATACTCATTTATTCTAAGAATGAGGAAGAACATCAATGACACCTACAAATAGTTCTGCAAAGGTTAAGAGAACATAAGTTAAATGGGAAACTATCTAAGTGCACATTCTTCCAGAAGGAGATTCAATACCTAGGGCATATTATATCAGCTAATGGAATATCTATTGATCCTGCAAAAATCACAGCTATTCTAGATTGGCCTGTACTAACAAATGTGCATGAGGTGAGTAGTTTCATGGGCCTGGCAGGCTATTATAGAAAGTTTGTTCTAAATTTCTCCAGTATTGCTAGTCCAATCACTTCCCTACAGAGGAAAGGAAAAAGATTTGAATGGATAGACAAATGTTAGGAAGCATTTGATCACTTAAAGGAAAAGTTAACTTCAACTCCAATCTTGAAAGTTCCTGACCCCGAAGGACAATTTGAGGTAATTACAGATGCCTCGGGAGAAGGATTAGGAGGAGTGCTTATGAAAGATGGAAGAGTTATAGAATATGAGTTAAGGAAATTGAAATCTTATGAGAAAAATTATGCGCCGCATGATCTGGAATTGGCAGCAGTAACTCATGCCTTATAGATGTGGAGACATTATTTGTTGGGAAAGACTTTTGTACTTAAATTAGACCATCAAAGTCTTAAGTATTTTTTCTCACAACCGCATTTGAATGCTCGAGAAAGGAAATGGTTAGAATTGATATCTGACTATGACTTTGAGATAAACTACATCAAAGGAAAAGAGAATAGAGTAGCTAATGCTTTGATTCATAGAAGACATATAGCTTCTATTATTTCTATTCATGGAAATTTCAAGGATTTGGTATTGCAAAATTTGTCTGGTGATGAGTTTTATGAGCAGGTTAAGCAAGCTCTGAAAGACAATCCTAAAGATCTAAGGTATGATGGTTTTTTGTTTGAGTCAGATGGACTATTGAGGTATAAAGATAGAATTTATGTTCCTGATTTAGCTATATTGATGGATCTAGTATGGAAATAAATTCATACTACACCATATTTGGGACATCCAGGAGTGACTAAACTCCTAGCTGATGTTAAACCTCTTTATTTCTGCAAAGGAATGAAGAATGATGCTGCAAGATTTGTAGCAATCTGTTTAGAATTTCAAAGGGTAAAAGAAGAGCATCAACACCCCACAGGATTGTTGTACCCACATGATGTGCCAGAGTGGAAATGACAAGTTATTAGCATGGATTTTGTTTAAGGTCTTCCTATGTCAAGGAATAAACATGATGCCATTTTAGTGGTGGTTAATAAACTCACAAAGGTAGCACATTTTCTACCAGGGAATTTGACTGATGGAGCACCTATGTTAGCTCGTAAATTTGTGCAAGATGTGTTTAGATTGCATGGCTTCCCTGAAAAGATTATCTAGGATAGAGATGCGCATGTAATGTCAAGGTTTTGGCAAACTTTGTTTTCTGATTTAGGGACTAAACTCAATGTGAGTATAGCTTAGCATCCTGAAATTGATGGGCAAACTAAGAGAGTTAACCAAGTCTTGGAAGACTTGTTGCGAATGTATTGCATGGATCAACAATATAAGTGGGAAGAATACTTACCACTTATGGAATTTGCTAACAACTCCTATCATTTCGCTATTAAGATGGCACCATTTGAAGCATTGTATGGAAGAAGATGTTGAACTCCTATAAGTTGGGATAAGCTAGAGGATAGGATTAGCATCAGGCCAGAAATGCTAGTTAGAATGGAAGAGAAAGTTAAGATGATCAAAAAAAGATTCGCAGAAGCCAATGATAGGAAAAAGAGTTATGCGGATGCAAAATGTGTTCCAAGGCAATTCTCTGTTGGAGAAAAAGTTCTTTTGAGGGTTAAACCTTAGAAAAGTTCTATTAAGTTTGGGAAGTCTTCTTAGCTAGCCCCTCGATATGTGGGACCCTTTGAAGTGCTTGAAGTAGTCAATTCGGTTGCCTACATAATTTCTCTACCACCAGCCTTATCTAGAATGCACAATGTTTTTCATGTGTCTTATTTGAAGAAATACGTTGTAGGTAATAATCATATTTTGACTTGGAATTCTTTACAGACCCAGGGGTGGTCACGATTGAGCCACTCAAGGTGTTAGAAATGTGCAAGCTCCGCTTGCGTAATAGAGAGGTCTTGCAATGGAAGGTCCAATGGGACCAATATGCAAAGGAAAATGCTACATGGGAGGATTACCATGAATTTTATCAAAAGTTTCCTCATTTATTTAATAATTTTACCAGTTGAAAATAATAAACTTGCTTTTTAGTTACTTTTTAATACTTTATATCATCAAGGACAATGAATCTTTAGGGGAAGGATATGTTACATCCCCAATTTTCATCTTGCTATACTTTTAATTTTTACTTGGACATAAGTAAATTTATTTTGATATTTAGATTAATGACAAGGAAAAACATGGATTATATTGAATGTCAATTATTGAAATTATAGGAATGATTTTGTTATTATCGATTTAATATTCATATTATGAGATTTGATTTATTATTTGAATTATTTGAATAATGATACACTGATCATATATTGTTTGGTTACAAGTTGAGATAGGATTACAGGTTTTTATATGACTCTCAGAGAAAAGAGAGAGAGAGAGTATCTTTCTAGGAGAGAGATATAGACCTCAGGTTACAAGTGGTTTATTTACCAAACAAAGTTATAAGTGTTTAACAAAAATGTGAACCAATGTGTCGTAAGAGGTAAGCCTTGTTTTGTCAATTTACTTCTGAACCTAATCAACAGGTAGTCGATATTGTTTTCAAATCTTTCTAAGTCATATTAAGTCATCTTAGTCGTTAATAACGTTAACGTCATTGTTTGAGTTTAATTGTGACTATTTATGTTTAACATAAATATTATGATGTTATTATCGTAAAATGGTTATCATATTATTATTAAGTCCTTGAGGTGTTAAAAATGATTCTTAAATGTTAAGACATTTTCGTCGAGTTAAGAATACATAATTATTGTTGACAGATTATGATGGGGAGACAAGCTCAACCCAACCACATTATTCGTAATTCCTTGTTTAAATTTTTTTTTTATTGATTAAACTATGATTATCTAATATAGTGGTGATGTTATAAGAAGTATATTTGTTGTAAACAAATATATTAATGCCTTAGCATTGTAAGAGGATAATACCTCTTAATGAGCCGATGGTATTGTAGGAGTCGTAAGCTAAAATATAGTAGAGTCTTCATTATTATTAGTGGTGGATCGAACCACATGTTTTGATCATTAAAAGATCAATTTTATATTTTTAAGAGTGTCGGCCTCATCCTTATAGGGATGACTGTGTTTATGAACTGCCCAACCGAATAAACCATATGGTGGCCTTCCGCAATTGACATGTGGACTTTTGCTTAAAAATCTATTTCAGTTTAAGACTGAGTCACCAAGGACTATTAAGAGGTCATTAAGTTTGCAACCGAATTACTGTTGAGGTGTGAAATAAGGCATCTCTCTAGGATTTGTGCCAGGGTCAGAATGAATAATGACTCAGTTGAGCCAGACGTCTGGTTATTAATAGTTAAAAACTTGAGAGAATATAGCATAGGGCAGGGAGGATTGAACGTATACAGAGAAGTTTAGAGAGGGAATACGTAGTCAAGAGGCGTCAACCCTATGTCTAGTTTGCACATCTCTGCCAACTCAAGTTCGTCCATTGTCAGGTATTTCATAGTTCATATAATTATGAGGAAATCAAATAGTTCTATTAGATTGAACATCACTGTATTGTGGGCGATTATATGATTTCGCCAGTAAGGTTAAACCTCTGGTATTTGTGGTGTAATAGTAAAAAACTACAATGTATCAACATTAGGAAATACAAATAACATTCTAAGTAAACTATGTTGATCTATCTCCATGATCGATGAGGACAACAAATGCAAATCGTTTGGTTGATTCTTGGTAATTCAAGTGAGTAGTATGTTATAGTATACTACATCGACCATTTGCTATTTTTTTTATTAATCAATAATCATAACAATGCATTGAATAGAGGACAAGAGACCATCTTAGTAAGAGACTGTCATAACTATTATTAGCTTTGAAAATAGTTCTCTAATCGAATAAGTTTGTAACACATCAATGGAATGATTGTGAGTTAACCAAACATTAGGCTCTCGAATGAATGAACCTTGTTTTCATATTCTCAACTTGAACCGTATAGTATTGAGGTTATGTCGATTTAACATATTATCTTATATAGGTTATATATATATGCATAATGGATAATGTTATCAACCAAGAGATCTAGATTCATATGAATTGTTAGTAAACTTCTGTATCATGTCAAATGATAGTAAGTTAGAGATACTATGGAAGATAGAATAAGGTTATTATGAGAATCCCATTTAAGACTATTTGTCTTTATTATTCATGAAGAGATCTAATACAATGGAGTAGGCTAAGTATACTAGAGAATGACCTTGTAGAGATATTTATACATAGGCTATGTTTTGTTTATAAACATTATCAAAGTTATTCTATGTTCCTTTGTATAGGAGACATTATCTATTTAAGAACTATAGTATTCTTAACCTTGGTTAAGTTAATCAAGGGTTATTCATGAATCTAGAACTCCTAGATAAAAGATATGTTCTATTGTTATATGATATTAACAAAGGATAGTAGGGTAACCCTAGAGTCAATTACTAACCAATTGAATGGTTATGTCATATAGACTTATTTAAGTCTAAAGGTATTATTATTATGACTCATGGATTAAACTATTACATGATTAGGATAGGTAAGAGTTTTAAACTGCGAGAATCTAACAGTATCCAAGTTGAGGAGGGGTGGGTGAACACAACGACTACATTCATTATGAATGATATTAATATTAAAACTTTGGCTAAGGTAATGCATTTGTTTTCTGCATGCATTGTCGGTTCATTGTATTCGGATTGCTCATCCTATCAAAAATCATACTTAGCTAGAGGGTATCTAGGGTTGTATGGTTGATAGAGTTGAGTAGAATACAACACTATGTACTCAAGAAAGGCAAATTACCTCTGGTCACCTAAGGTCTATATTCCTCATGAAGGGTAGGGCCACTTCCTATGTGGAAGATGTGTGGGAGACTGTCAGTCTATGGTTGGAGGTAAATCACTGGAAATATGCTATCTCTCCAAGTAGGAAACATGCCGGGACTTGTGATAAAGATGTCAGACATTCAGAAGCAGTATTTATTCCAAAAATGTATATGTAATGGAAGTACATTTGTAAACATTGAAAATGAGAAAGACAATATGGTTTATTGTATTTTGTAAAAAAAAAGAAATCTTGTAATTATAAGTTACTTGATTATTTGTTGAATAGAAGAAAAATTTCCTCTATCTCATTTTTACCTTGTTAATTTATTCTATGGTAAAAATTTTGGTTTTACTATGTTTTTAGAACATGGATGTTACACATATAACAAGATATTGCAGGAGTGGTTTGGCAAAAAACATAATCTTAGTTGATAGATGTTAATGAGCAACTAGAGGAAAGTGATTCTTCCAAAAGATAAGAGACTAACAATGAAGTTGAAGATTCAATGATTGCCCAAACAACATTTCATGCTTAAGGACAAACAAATATCTGAGTGATAGACAGTGGATGCACAATTCATATGACAGGTGATAAAAGCAAATTCATCAATCTTGGTAAGTGGAATGGTGGACTGGTCACGTTTGGAGATAATTCATCTATAAAGATCATTGGAAAAGGCACCATAAGTATTGATGGTAAATGTAAAACACATGATGTTCTTTATGTAGGTCTCAAGCACAATCTTCTTAGTGTAAGTCAAATGTGTAGCAAAGGATATAGTCTCACATTTCATGATCAAGGGTGTGAAATCAAAAAAGCAAAGTCTGGAAAATTGGTAGGAGAAGGATTTAAGATAGAAGGCAACTTGTATAATCTAAAGGGAATTAATGAAAGGACTTGTCTTCTAGGACAAATAAATGAATGTTGCCTGTGGCACAAAAGGATGAGGCATATAAACTTTGATAATCTTGTTAAGATTAACTCCATGCAAACAGTAAGAGACATGCCAAAGATAACCAAGCCTGCAAGTACCATATGCAAGGAATGTCAGATTGGGAAGTAGACAAGGATAAATTTCAAGTCCAAGAGTATTCTACCACAAGGCCATTAGAGCTAGTTCATACTGACTTGTGTAGACTGACTAGGACAAAGTGTTTACAAGGTGAGAGGTATTTCATGTTGCTCATTGATGATTTCTCTAGAATGACATGGGTTACATTTTTGAAAGAAAAAATAGAAGCCTTCAGTAGGTTTAAGATATTCAAGTCCATAGTTGAAAATGAAATGAATGCTAGAATCAAGTATTTAAGGTCTGATAGAGGTGGTGAGTTCACTTCAAATGATTTTGAAGAGTTCTGTCAAGAACATGGAATCAAAAGACACTATGTAGCTGCCAGAACCCCTCAACAAAATGGTGTTGTAGAGAGAAAGAATAGGACTGTTCAAGAGATGTCCAGGACAATGTTTAGTGAAGCTAAGCTACCTGATATATATTGGAAAGAAGTAATTCATACCACAGTCTACATTCTTAACGGAGGACAACTAAGAAGAAACAACACCAAGACACCTTATGAGCTTTGGAATGGAAGACCAACATCAACCAAATACTTCAGAGTGTTTGGAAGAAAATGTTACATTAGGAGAGACAAATAAGGTCTAGGAAAGTTTGACTCAAGAGTAGATGAAGGCATCTTTCTTGGATACTCAACTACCAACAAAGCCTACAAGTGCTACAACAAAAGACCGTTGAAGATAGTTGAGAGTGCAAATGTAAGAGTGGATGAAGAGTCACATAAAATCACAGATGAGCAAGAAGATTGTTGGTTAGATGAACCGGTCTGCATAGAGGAAAAATAATTTGAAGAAAAGGAAGAAAATCAAGAAAAGATTGCCAATAATCTTGCCAAGTATGTTTAGAAGAAGCATTTAGAAGATCAGATCATTAGAGACAAGAATGAAGGAGTACAAACAAGAAGAAGATTTGTAAGAGAAAATGAACAAGTAAGCTTTTCTTTGCTGTCACGAGTAGAACCTAAGAATTTTGATGAAGCTAGCAACTTGATGAAGGATGGATACAAGCTATGGAAGAAGAACTAAATCAGATAGAGAAGAATCAGACTTGGGAGTTGGTGCCAATGCCCACAGTTAAGAATGTGATAGGTACAAAATGGGTATTCAGGAACAAATTGAATGAAGATGGAGAAGTGGTCAGGAATAAAGCAAGATTGGTCTACAAAGGTTATTCACAAGTTGAAAGAGTTGACTATGAGGAGACATTTGCTCCAGTGGCAAGAATGGAATCATTCTGAATGGTTCTTGCATTTATAGTGCATAAGGGATTCAAGGTATATCAGATGGATGTCAAGTCTCCCTTCATGAATGGTAACTTAGAAGAAGTCTACATAGAATAGCCTGATGGATTTCAGTTATCAGAAGATCCAAACATGGTATGTAGACTTAAGAAGGCTTTGTAAGGTCTTAAACAAGCCCCTAGAGCTTGGTATGCAAGGTTGGATAAGTACTTACTCTAGAAGGGTTTCATGAAAGGTACCGCATATAGTAATCTCTACATCAAAATTGAAGGTGAACAAATTCTAATTGTTGTTATGTATGTTGATGATATAATCTTTTGTGGCTATGATGAGATGTGTAAGAAGTTTTTAGGAGAGATGCAAAAAGAATTTGAAATGTTTATGTTAGGTGAGCTATCATTCTTTATTGGGCTCCAAATAACTCGATGAGATAATGGCATCTTTATATCTCAAGCAAAGTATGTTAAGGAGATCTTGAAAAAGTTTAGTATGGAAGATTGCAAACTAGTGAGTACTCCTATGGTAATTGGTTGCCATTTGAGTAAAGATGATGAGTCACCTGAAGCTAATCAGACTCAGTACAGATCTATGATAGGAGGCCTACTATACCTAACAACATCAAGGCCTGACATTATGCAAGTTGTGTGTTTGGTGGCAAGATTTCAAACTAATCCTAAAGAAACACATATGAAGGCAGTCAAGAGAATATTTAGATATTTGAAGAGCACTCCTGAACATGGTTTGTGGTGTCAAAAGGGTGATGAATTTTCCCTAAGTGCTTATATTAATTCAGATTGGGCTAGTAGTGTTGATGATAGAAGAAGCACCAGTGGAGGAGATTTCTTTTTGGGAGATAGGTTGGTCTCATGGATTAGTAAGAAGTAGGATTCAATGTCCTTATCAACAATAGAGGCAGAATATATAGCTGCAGTAGCCTGCTGCACTCAAGTGTTGTGGATGAAGAAAACATTAAAGGATATCAAGGTAGTATATGATGAGCTCATTCCTATTCTTTGTGACAATGCAAGCACCATCAATATTTCAAAGAATCCAATGATGCATTTTAGAACCAAGCACATATCTATCAGGTATCACTTTTTGAGAGAGAAGGTTGCAAATCAACAAGTCAGATTGGAGTATGTGCCTACATTAAAGGATCAAGTTGTAAACATTTTCACAAAGGCACTTTCTAAAGATACCTTTGAGTATCTTAGACAAAAGTTAGGGGTGATTTCCCCTCCTTCTAACTAGATTCATAGATGGTACATCTATCTAGGGGGAGAAGTTCAAGACATATCTTTATCCCTAGACTGATGGCTCAACTACCTCTCAGGGGGAGTAGGTAGGGAAGAGGTTATGAAGGATGACAAGCATTGATCAGTCAGGGGGAGATAAAGGAAGTTTAGTCTAAGGAAGACCACTAGCCCTTTGTCATTGATGTCAAAGGGGGAGAAATTTGCATATCAGGTTAAGTGTTTCCATCAATGCCAAAGGGGGGTTATATTGCATGTGTGTTGTCATTGATGTCAACAGTGTGATGGATAGGATTGATGTCAACAATGCTGAAGATTAGAAGTGAATGTGATGATGTTAGCAGTGGTATGGTATTCTGATCAATGATGTTAAGAGAAACAAAGTGATGTGTATATGTTGTAATGATTAGAGAAGAAGACAAAGGTGTGATGATCAGAGATGGAACAGAGAAGTTGTGAAGTAAAGGGTAAGATGATGGAAGTTATGTACTATGTATACTAACTGGATCAATGTCATCTATACACAATTGTAATCTATCTTTTGAGGTTCTTGTAGAGGTGAAAGTTTTGAGTAGAAGAATGTACTAACTTGAAGATTATTATTTTTATTGTTGTTGAGAATGAAGTCCTAGTGTGGTGAATGTTGTATTCTTTGATTCCTAAAGAAAAACATTGCTTTAGTTTTGAAAGAAAGTTTCAGGAAGTTCAAGGTACTAGAGTTTGCATTGAAATATCTCGGGAGAATGCTCTACATTCCTCCACATTTAAAGGAATGACCTTGCGGTTTAGAAGTTAGTCAGAGACAAGAGTAAAGTTTGTATGTTCATGATTTTAGAGCTTGGAAGTTATTGTAGAAGATTTTAGATCTCGCAGAGTGGCATGGTTGTTTTGTTATTGTTTGTATTTTACTACTTAATTTGGTAGTCTGATAAGACCCCTAAATCTTGACCTGCACCAAGTGGTATTAGAGCAGGTTTCCTGAGGAAACTGTGGCCATGTCATAGAAGAGATTCTAATATTTTGTTGTGGGTAAAGGAGAGTGAGTGTAGACCTACATCTACAGAGAATCTAAAGAAGACATGGCACAAAGAGGATGTGGTAGAAGAGGGCAATGAGGAGATATGATGATTGCAGAAATGTTGAGAGGAATAACTGCACGGTTAGATGCTATAGGGATGGCGCAGTGCAGAGGAGTGAACATTGAAGATGTTAGTGAGGATGAAGAAGAAGTTGAAGTGAGAGAAGATGATGCAAATGAAGGAGACTGTAACATCACTTTCCATATTGCCCAAAAGTTAACATAAACATTAATCATAATTAATAGATTAGTTAACCATCTGTTTGTACAAATCAATTCTTAACCAAAAGAAGCATTATCTTTTCATTAATTAAGCATGTTATTTGAATCAAAATATAACAAGGCTTACAATACATTAATCATTTACAAATCTTTAGTGATTATCCAATCACTTTTCATGAACAAGTTATGCCCATGGCATCATAAAACAATTTATGTACATATCATGATTATACATCACAAGTGACATCAAGTCATGAAATAGAGAACAATGTATCTGGAACAATTGACATCCATCTTCATAAGCCTCAGCTTGTCTCATGCTTGGGAAGGAGAGCATCATCTAGGTGCTTTTCCACCAACCACAGACCGATGGTCCCCCACACACCTTCCTACCTGGAAGTGGCCCTACCCTTCATGGAAAGGATAGATATTAGGAAACGATAGGTTAGCCATCTGAATATCTGGTGTTGTGTCCTTCATAATCTCTCATGATCATGCAACTATAGATTCCATCTAACTATGCTTGATGCTATTGGAGACCATTATGCCAACTGGAGCACTGTGGACCGACAATACATGCATGGATGGATGCATTACTTTGGCCAAAGTTTTGTATACATAGATGTTACATCATGAATGTTGTCATTTGTCCACCACCTTGACTTGACTTATAACCTATCATGTCCTATAGTAAGTTAAGTTTGACCTTTAACTCTAGGTCTAATGTAAGTGGAATCTATTCAAATTATAGGGGTAAGTGCAGGAAGATGGGGGGCCAAAAAGGGGTCTTAAGTGGCCACTTTTTTTCTAAAATCAGGAAATACTGGCCTTGGATGAGAAATTGAGCATAGTTACACTCAAAATTTGGAGATGCAACCAAAACAATGTTCGTAGTGCTCTGAGTCTACTTTCTAAACTATTATTTTGTTTTGAAAATGGCATAGATTAAGGGGTTCAAAAAAGGGAGCCACAGAAATTGGTGTTGTTTCTGTCAAAAAAACATAACATAGCATGTTTTGTGGCTCCCTCAAAAGGTCAACTTTTTTTTGGTATTTTTAAAATCGCTTTAGTGAGAAATTAGCTAATAGCATGTAGTTTATGCCTGATTTTTCTGATAATTTTTTGATGAATATTTGATTTTTTACTAATTTTTAAAGTGGACACATCCTAAAAAATAGAATTTTGGCCGTGCTACCCCTATAAATTTTGAAAACTAATTGAAAATCATTTTTTCATTTTTTTAATATTTGTAGAATGGAGTCTAGTTTCTAAATATGTAATTTTTTTGAAATTTGAATGAATAGTTATTTTACAATGAAAAAAAGACCAAACAGTGGTTTTTGCCTAAAAATGGACACACAAACAAAAGAAATTAAAGATGAAAGGCTTAACATTGTTAAAATGTGAAAAAAATCACATCGTCAAATAACTAAGAGAAAGCCTAACATTACCCATGTGTTCGATTTGTTTGACCTTGAAACACATGCAAATCTGAGGGTTAGCACGAACAAAATTATGTGAAATTTTGAAGAATATAGAAAAACACGTCTGTGACTATTCATAAGGCACTCCAAGCCTTTGGGTTGGAAATCCAAAGCAAATCCCAAGCCCAAGGCTTGGGATTCCCAAAGCAAGAAATAACGTGAGTGCGTTATGTTTTGCCTTGCATTTTTCTTTCCCGCAAGTCTATCTTTTGTCATGTTTGACATAAAGCGAGCGCGTTATAACACGCTCGCGTTATGTCCCCCTCAAATCTTTTTACGTTCAAGACTATTAATCATGAGGGTTAAGGGATAAGGGATAGAGTTGGAGGGTTTAGGGATAAGGGATTAGCGTTTAAGGTATAGTACCCATTGAGGGTCTAGGAATAGGGATAGCGTTTAAGGTTTAGGGATAAGGGATGACAGATTACGGTTGAGGGTTTAGGGTTTAGGGATAGGGTTGAGGGTTGAGGGATTAGGGTTTGACATTGAGGCTTGAGGGTTGAGGTTCAAGGGTCAAGGGTTTAGGGATGAGGGATTATAGTTGAGGGATGATGGATTAGGGTTGAGGGTTGAGGGATTAGGGTTTAGGGATAAGGTTTAGGGTTGAGGGTTGAGGGATTAGGGTTTAAGGTATAGTGTTGAGGGTTGAGGGTTGAGGGTTTAGGATTAGGGTTTAGGGTTGATGGATTAGCATTTAATGTCGAGGTTAGGGTTAGAGTGTCGAGCGTAGAGGGATTAGGGATAGGGTTTAGGGTTGAAGGTTTAAGGATTGAGGGTTGAGGATTTAGGGATGAGGGTTTAAGGCTTAAGATATAGTGTCAAGTGTTGAGGGTGTAGGGATAGGGTTTAAGTTTTAAGGGTTAAGGGTAGAGGGATAGGGATTAGGGTTTAAGGTATAGTGTTGAGGGTCGAGGGATCAGAGTTAAGGGTTGAGGGATTAGGGTTTGACGTTGAGGGTTGAGGTTCGAGGGTCAAGGGTTTAGGGATAGGGTTGAGGGTCGAGGAATTAGGGTTAAAGTAGAGTGTGGAGGGTATAAGGATTAGGGATAGGGTTGGAGGGTTTAGGGATAAGGGATTAGGGTTTAAGGTATAGTATCGATTCTATTGAGGGTGTAGGAATAGGGATAGCATTTAGGGTTTAGGGATGAGGGATTAGAGTTGAAGGATGACGGATTAGGGTTGAGGGTTGAGGGATTAGGGTTTAGGGATAAGGTTTAGGGTTGAAGGCTGAGGGATTAGGGTTTAAGGTATAGTGTTGAGGGTTTAGGGATAGGGTTTAGGGTTGAGGGATTAGGATTTGATGTTGAGGGTTGAGGGTTTAGGGTTTAGGGTTTAGGGTTAGGGTTGAGAGATGAGGGATCAGAGTTAAGGGTTGAGGGAATAGGGTTTGACGTCGAGGGTTGAGGGTTGAGGTTCGAGGGTCAAGGGTTTAGGGATAGGGTTGAGGTTGAAGGGATTAGGGTTAAAGTAGAGTGTGGAGGGTGTAAGGATTAGGGATAGGGTTGGAGGGTTTAGGGATAAGGGATTAGAGTTTAAGGTATAGTTTCGAGTTTGTTGAGGGTTTAGGAATAGGGATAGCATTTAGGGTTTAGGGATGAGGGATTAGAGTTGAGGGATGAGGGATTAGGGTTGAGGGTTGAGGGATTAGGGTTTAGGGATAAGGTTTAGGGTTGAGGGTTGAGGGATTAGGGTTTAAGGTATAGTGTTGAGGGTTGATGGTTTAGGGATAGAGTTTAGGTTTGAGGGATTAGGGTTTAGGGTTGATGAATTAGGGTTTAATGTTGAGAGTTGAGGGTTAAGGGTTGAGGGTTGAGGTTGAGGGATAGGGTTAATGGTCAAGGGATTAGGGTTAAATAAGAGTGTTGAGGGTAGAGGGATTAGGGTTTAAGGTATAGTATCGAGCCTGTTGAGGGTCTAGGAATAGGGATAACATTTAGGGTTTAGGAATGAGGGATTAGAGTTGAGGGATGATGGATGACAGATTAGGGTTGAGGGTTGAGGCATTAGGGTTTAGGGACAAGGTTTAGGGTTAGGGTTAAGGGATTAGGGTTTAAGGTATAGTGTTGAGGGTTTAGGGATAGGGTTTAGGGTTGAGGGATTAGAGTGAAGGGTTGAGGGATTAGAATTTGACGTTGAGGGTTGAGGGTTTAGGGATAGGGTTGAAGGTCAAGGGATCAGAGTTAAGGGTTGAGGGATTAGGGTTTGATGTTGAGGGTTGAGGTTCGAGGGTCAAGGGTTTAGGGATAGGGTTGAGGGTCGAGGAATTAGGGTTAAAGTAGAGTGTGGAGGGTATAAGGATTAGGGATAGGGTTGGAGGGTTTAGGGATAAGGGATTAGAGTTTAAGGTATAGTATCAAGTCTGTTGAGGGTTTAGGAATAGGGATAGCATTTAGGGTTTAGGGATGAGGGATTAGAGTTGAGGGATGAGGGATTAGGGTTGAGGGTTGAGGGATTAGGGTTTAGGGATAAGGTTTAGGGTTGAGGGTTGAGGGATTAGGGTTTAAGGTATAGTGTTGAGGGTTGATGGTTTAGGGATAGGGTTTAGGTTTGAGGGATTAGGGTTTAGGGTTGATGAATTAGGGTTTAATGTTGAGAGTTGAGGGTTGAGGGTTGAGGTTGAGGGATAGGGTTAATGGTCAAGGGATTAGGGTTAAATAAGAGTGTCAAGGGTAGAGGGATTAGGGTTTAAGGTATAGTATCGAGCCTGTTGAGGGTCTAGGAATAAGGATAGCATTTAGGGTTTAGGAATGAGGGATTAGAGTTGAGGGATGATGGATGACAGATTAGGGTTGAGGGTTGAGGGATTAGGGTTTAAGGTATAATGTTGAGGGTTGATGGTTTAGGGATAGGGTTTAGGTTTGAGGGATTAGGGTTTAGGGTTGATGAATTAGGGTTTAATGTTGAGAGTTGAGGGTTGAGGGTTGAGGTTGAGGGATAGGGTTAATGGTCAAGGGATTAGGGTTAAATAGGAGTGTTGAGGGTAGAGGGATTAGGGTTTAAGGTATAGTATCGAGCCTGTTGAGGGTCTAGGAATAGGGATAGCATTTAGGGTTTAGGAATGAGGGATTAGAGTTAAGGGATGACAGATGACAGATTAGGGTTGAGGGTTGAGGGATTAGGATTTAAGGTATAGTGTTGAGGCTTTAGGGATAGGGTTTAGTGTTGAGGGATTAGAGTGAAGGGTTGAGGGATTAGAATTTGATGTTGAGGGTTTAGGGTTTAGGATTAGGGTTGAAGGTCGAGGGATCAGAGTTAAGGGTTGAGGGATTAGGGTTTGATGTTGAGGGTTGAGGGTTGAGGTTCGAGGGTCAAGGGTTTAGGGATAGGGTTGAGGGTCGAGGAATTAGGGTTAAAGTAGAGTGTGGAGGGTATAAGGATTAGGGATAGGGTTGGAGGGTTTAGGGATAAGGTATTAGAGTTTAAGGTATAGTATCGAGTCTGTTGAGGGTTTAGGAATAGGGATAGCATTTAGGGTTTAGGGATGAGGGATTAGAGTTGAGGGATGATGGATTAGGGTTGAGGGTTAAGGGATTAGAGTTTAGGGATAAGGTTTAGGGTTGAGGGTTGAGGGATTAGGGTTTAAGGTATAGTGTTGAGGGTTGAGGGTTGAGGGTTTAGGATTAGGGTTTAGGGTTGACGGATTAGCATTTAATGTCGAGGTTAGGGTTAGAGTGTCAAGGGTAGAGGGATTAGGGATAGGGTTTAGGGTTGAAGGTTTAAGGATTGAGGGTTGAGGCTTTAGGGATGAGGGTTTAAGGCTTAAGATATAGTGTCAAGTGTTGAGGGTGTAGGGATAGGGTTTAAGTTTTAAGGGTTAAGGGTTGAGGGATAGGGATTAGGGTTTAAGGTATAGTATTGAGTCTGTTGAGGGTGTAGGATTAGGGATAGCATTTAGGGATTAGGGATAGGGTTGGAGGGTTTAGGGATAAGGGATTAGGGTTTAAGGTATAGTATCGATTCTGTTGAGGGTGTAGGAATAGGGATAGCATTTAGGGTTTAGGGATGAGGGATTAGAGTTGAGGGATGATGGATTAGGGTTGAGGGTTGAGGGATTAGGGTTTAGGGATAAGGTTTAGGGTTGAAGGTTGAGGGATTAGGGTTTAAGGTATAGTGTTGAGGGTTTAGGGATAGGGTTTAGGGTTGAGGGATTAGAGTGAAGGGTTGAGTGATTAGGATTTGATGTTGAGGGTTGAGGGTTTAGGGTTAGGGTTGAGAGATGAGGGATCAGAGTTAAGGGTTGAGGGATTAGGGTTTGACGTCGAGGGTTGAGGGTTGAGGTTCGAGGGTTAAGGGTTTAGGGATAGGGTTGAGGTTGAAGGGATTAGGGTTTAAGGTATAGTGTTGAGGGTTGATGGATCAGAGTTAAGGGTTGAGGGATTAGGGTTGAGGGTTGTAAGGATTAGGGATAGGGTTGGAGGGTTTAGGGATAAGGGATTAGAGTTTAAGGTATAATATCGAGTCTGTTGAGGGTGTAGGATTAGGGATAGCATTTAGGGTTTAGGGATGAGGGATTAGAGTTGAGGGATGACGAATTAGGGTTGAGGGATTAGGATTTGATGTTGAGGGTTGAGGGTTTAGAGATAGGGTTGAGGGTTTAGGGATAGGGTTGAGGGTTGAGGGATTAGGATTTGACATTGAGGGTTGAGGGCCGAGGGATCAGAGTTGAGGGTTTAGGGATTAGGGTTTGACGTTGAGGGTTGAGGGCATTTTCTGTCAAGAACTTGATTATGAGGGCTTGCCCCTTCATTGTTGTGCCTATCATATGGCAGAGCATCTGGCAAGCCCTTGCAGGAAAAAGATGTGATCAATGCAAAGGATGTGATGAATCTATAGCAGGACAAAACACGAGTGCGTTATAGCGTGAGCACGTTATAATGTGCTCGCATTTTGTATTTCTATTGAAATGGTAAAAAAGTGGTTACCCCTGTGATCCAGGCCCACATGCTCTATTTTCTTACTGATTCTGCGCGTGCTCTGACAAAAAAGAAGTGCTTTCATGCTATTGGGAAGTTCACATGCACATTTGACACATTGTACCACCTTCGCATGATCTTTCCACCACCTTTTCTACTTTGCCAACTTGAGAAGGAGGAAATAACATAGTTTTCACACCAAGTTTGATATATATCTATTCAAGTTTCAATTTTTATAGTGTTGCAATGTTAATTGTGATTCAATTTTAGGAATTTAACATTGAAAAGGAAGCAAGTGGTGAAAAACTCAAATTGTTGAGGAGTTTGATGTAAGAAGATAAAAACACTACATAATTGGGTACTCTCTCCATTCAAATCTTCATTTTTTAGGTATGTCAAGTCTTTACATGCATGTTCTTTACATTTTCCTTATTTCGGATTGAATTACTTTATCATGCTTTGTCATACATGTTTAAAATAGACACATTCCCAATCAAGAAAGCAACCTACAATCTCACATGATGCCATGTATATTTTCTACACTTGGGCTCTTTAATAATTATGTGTAATAAACAAACCTTAGTTCATACCATGATTTCAAACTATACAAGAATAAATCCTTACAACATAAAAAAAATACAATCCCACTATTATCTTGTATTCATTTCTTAGGAACTAATATTGGTCTCTTTATCATGCTACAGACAAATTCTCTGTCATGCCGAGGAAACGATCAAGAATTAAACCAACACAGGAAGAGATAGAAGCTAAGAATGCAAAGAAAGCAATGGCTATGAGGGAAATTCGTAAGAAGAGGAAATTGGACACGATAAATGAAGACATACCAATTGAAGAGGAACCACAACCATCACAAAGAGATATGGTATTAGTAGCACAAAGAGAACAAATGCAAAAACTTCGTGGTATGAGAGATTTGAATACCATAGTTGGAGACACGTCCTTTACCCCAAGTCAACATGTAGGGACACCATCTACCACATCTCAAGTTGAGAGTACATCATCACTCACATGTGATGAAGGAGGTACGCCATCGTTCCCACCTCAACCTCAAGGTATGTCATCTATTCCATCTTCAATCGAAGGTATGCCATCTAACCCATCTCATTTAAATATTGATGAAATTCCTAATGTTGAGATGTATTTACCTAACTTGACACCACCTAGAATTTTGCATAGAAAGCCAAAGTATTTGATTGATATTGATGAGAATATTTTGTAGCCAATGGAAGGTAAGATTCCAAAACACACTTGTAGAAGATATGCTAATAAGATTTGGAGATTGTTCTTTGAAAAGTTAAATGAGACTGCAAGATGTCAACTATTCATTGAAATGATGCGAAGTATAAAGTATAGGTCTATCATGAAGATTCTTGGGTTGAAAACATCAGAGGCTTCAAGTGAAAAATCTATTGTCAAGAATCTAATGAGTGCGTATGAGAGTGTGGGTAACACCTCACGCACAAAAGATAGTAATGCAACACGGCATGTGATTACATCGACTATAGTAAGTAGTCAAACGAGGAAAGCTCGTCTCATTAGAAAGACAAGTCAAGAATTGAGAATTAATAGGAAAACTTTATCAAGAGCCGTTGGAAGACACCAAAGAATTGAGGACACTAATGCCAATGAATTATGGGCGTTCTAGGGGAGACTACCACAAAAAGATAAACCAATTGTTGAAGCATTGAGATCACTAATTGAAAACTTTTGGAAGAATTACACAAGGGTATCTTCGAATCAAAGGGATGTGGTAAGAAGGAGAATCGGTAGTCAGAACCGCAAGCCACATCCAAAGCATTTTTTGGATGAGACTCAAACATAGTTTTATGGTAAATTTCTAGAGAAGTATCCTCAAATTAAAATTTATCAAAGATATTTTGAAATGCTAAAACCTTTCTATGTTAAGATAAATCACACACGCACTACTTGTTGTTGTAGATTACATATTGAATTTTCTAACCATTTTGATGCTTATAGGTCTATATGTTTAGATATGCATACTAACAATGATTTGCAGGGTTGTGCCATATGTGCCCCACCAACATCTTCAAGAGACTTCATATCACGAATTTTATGTGAAAGAGAGGAAGGTCAAATATTCTACAAGAAATTATGCTTGGATGGCACATGTCATCGTTGCGGTGGCTTGCAACATTTACCAATATGTGAACATATGGAAATAACACATGCAGTTGGAAATGAACTAGTAGAGTTTGGCAAGTATAAAACAGTGGCATACAATACAAAAGATGGTAAAGAAGCAAAGATGTGTGAATTAGTTATTGAAAAGATTCCAGTGTATCAGTTTATGCCTATATTTCGTGACAGCATAGTGTATGAGTATGCAAGACATGCCCATAGAGCTCGATGGTTGGACTTGCAATTCAAGTTATGCAAGGACACATTTTCAGTTGGTAGCATTGTTTCAGTCGTCGACTTTGCAGAGAACTACAGTCTACAGCCATAGCGTGAGGTGCAATCACAATATTACAACTCCACACAGGTTTCTATATTTGTGCACATCGCATTCATTCATGCGAATGATAGTACAGAGGATGACATAAAGATCATAAGGGAGTATAATTTCTATATTAGTGATGATCGCACACATTCTACGGAGTTCGTGCAAGGTTGCTTTCAGGTGTTCTACAATGATTTGGCTAGAAGGGGCATATCGTTCAGTCAGCATATCATATGGTCGGATAATTGTGTGTCACAATTTAAGAACTCGTGAAATTTCTATTGGTTGAGTAGGAGGCATAATTTTACAGGTATTCAACATATGTGGAACTTTTGTGAGGCCGAGCATGGAAAGGGGGAGCATGATGGTGCAGGAGCATGTATCAAAAGAGCCATAGCATGAGAAGAGTTAAAGTATAAAGACAATGCAAAGTTGACAGATGTAAAATTGATTGTTGAGTGGTGTAATGCTTCCATGGGTCTAGGTAATGAAGGTAAGTCTTTAGTTCGTAGATTTTTTTGGTTGATAGATGATACTAACATTGCACCATATGAGGATTGTTGTACACTGACAGGATCAAATGAGATGCACTCTTTCAGAAGCTCAATTGTAGGTTCATGGAGTATCCATACACGAAAGATGTCATGCTTTTATTCTTCCTATACAATTCAAGTCTGGGATGAGTGCGAGTCAAAGGAGTGGGTTGATGAATGGTAGTTAAGTTATCTTAGCCCACTTGACACGTACCGACCCCCGACGGCACTGGAACTAACACAGATGGAATCGTCAGTTGACTTTGACCACATATCAGATTTAGTTCAACTAGGTAATATAGGGCACGTATATGCATCTAATTTCATCTAGTTCAACCAGGTAATGTCATCTTACTTTGTAGTGTTTTTGTAATGTTGACTAATTTCATCTAATTTGCTACACATATCAATGTAGGGCACGTATATGCAGTTATTGCAGATGAAGATAATGAAGAGGGAATAGATTATTACTTATGTCATTGTGTTGAGGCCAAAAAGAAATTGGAGGCCCCTATTATAGATGGAGAAAACATTGAATACCCTACAGGATCAGTGGTTATTACTGGAACATGGCTTAGAAGGTACCCACATAAGAGTGTTAATATTTCGCTATTTCAGGACTTTGACATGCATCGGAAGATTCTTCATTACTCGAACCTTGTCGTGGCATCCAATGTTCATTTGATAAAGTATCGGGGTAGACCTTTGAACAAAATATTGTGGAAGGTGCGTGAGTCTAACCATGAAGCAATACTTGACACAATAAAGAGTAGAGCAGACCTGGATGGTTCATTGGATTAATTTGTAAGTATTCACATTGATTTTGTAAAGTTATGTTACATTGAGTTGTAAGTATGCACATTAATTTGTAAGGTTTGTCTTTTTTTATTTCCTCCTGCATTTTTACACATATGTACACATTTTTACATCATCATGTTATGCATTTTTTGTGTCCTGCTCCTGATGCGACCAAACTCATAACTCACCCTACTAGACACCATTTGATGATCTCTCCAACACTCTGGATCCAGGGCACGCAATCATGATGATGACCTATATACCATTCTCTCAAGGCACTCATAATGAATGAAAAGAAGACCAAGGGCGCCCAAGCTTAATAGACTTATTTCTTTCAATTTTGATGATCCAAACTCTTGCAATATGACATCCAATTTCATGCCTTTAGATCTTCCTTCACATATAGGGCACCAAATCAAGTTGAAAAATCTACATAAGGGTGCCAAACTGGATGAAAGGAGACATGAAATGCGCCATAGGACTCCATGCTAAGGTTTGAGCCATTAAAGTCTCTTGATATTAGGCGCTCATGATGATAAAACTTAGAGCTTTTTCCTTTCCTATGCGCTCATCTAAGATGTTTGAATGATAAGAAGCATCTCGACCTCTATAATGTACATTGGGTACCAAATCAAGGTGATTTTAAGTCACTTTGAGTCATTTGGGGTTAGTTTGAGTCTTTCAGTCATGTTGCAAAAAAGTGTCAATGTTGTCAAGTTGCACAAAGCAACTTTTACATTTTTGGTGTCCTGCTCGTGATGTGACCAAACTGACTATTCCAATGCATCCGGATGGATACATTTACGCTAGGCATGGTCCTGTTTTTTACCCAAACATTTCAAAACAGTCTGAGCTACATTGTACCAACGATATCCCTGAAAGTCCAAAGTGCAAAAAGGCTGCAATCTTTGACAAGATGTTACTCAAAAATTGTGTCACTTAGAAATATTCTGTCTAAGGCAACACGATCATGTAAAGTGCCTCTACAATAACCTCTCTCAGTTTTTTATATCTCTGAGGCATTTGCCTGTGGTGAAAGGTTTTCTGCTGCCCCAAAAATCGTCAGAAGGAGGCAGTGTAAAGTTGCAAAAGGGTGTAACTTTTGTCCTGCTCGTGATGCGACCAAACTGACTATTCCAATGCGTCTGAATGGGTACATTTACGCTAGGCATGGTCCTATTTTTCACCCAAACATGTCAAAACAGTCTGAGCTACATTGTACCCACGATATCCCTGAAGAGTCCAAAGTGCAAAAAGGCTGCAATCTTTGATGAGATGTTACTTAAAAATTGTGTCACTTAGAAACATTCCGTCTAAGGCAACGCAATCACGTAGAGTGCCTCTACGATAACCACTCTTGGTTTTTTATAGCTCTGAGGCATTTGCCCGTGGTGAAAGGTTTTCTGTTGCCCCAAAAATCATCAGAAGGAGGCAGTGTAAAGTTGAAAAGGGGTGTAACTTTTGTCCTGCTCCTGATGCGACCAAATTGACTGTTCCAACGCGTCCAAATGGGTACATTTATACTAAGCATGGTCCTATTTTTCACCCAAACATGTCGAAACAGTCCGAGCTACATTGTACCCACGATATCCCTGAAGAGTCCAAAGTGCAAAAAGGCTGCAATATTTGATGATATGTTACTCAAAAACTGTGTCACTTAGAAACATTCCGTCTGAGGCAATGCTATCACATAGAGTGCCTCTACAATAACCTCTCTCAATTTTTTATAGCTCTGAGGCATTTGCCCGTGGTGAAAGGTTTTCTGCTGCCCCAAAAGTCATCAGAAGGAGGCAGTGTAAAGTTGCAAAGGGGTGTAACTTTTGTCCTACTCTTGATGCGACCAAACTGATTATTCCAACGCATCCGAATGGGTACATTTACACTAGGCATGGTCCTATTTTTCACCAAACATGTCGAAACAGTTGGAGCTACATTGTACTGACGATATCCCTGAAGAGTCCAAAGTGCAAAAAGGCAGCAATCTTTGATGAGATGTTACTCGAAAACTATGTCACTTGGAAACATTCCATCTAAGGTAACGCGATCATGTAGAGTGCCTCTACAATAACCTGTCTTGGTTTTTTATAGCTCTGAGGCATTTGCCCGTGGTGAAAAGTTTTCTGCTGCCCCAAAAATCGTCAGAAGGAGGCAGTGTAAAGTTGCAAAAGGGTGTAACTTTCATCCTGCTCCTGATGTGACCAAACTGAATATTCCAACGTGTCCAAATGGGTACATTTACGCTAGACATGGTCCTATTTTTCACCCAAACATGTCGAAACAGTCAGAGCTACATTGTACGAACGATATCCCTGAAGAGTCCAAAGTGTAAAAAGGCAGCAATCTTTGACGAGATGTTACTCAAAAATTGGGTCACTTAGAAATATTCTGTCTAAGGCAACGCGATCATGTAGAGTGCCTCTACAATAACCTCTCTCAATTTTTTATAGCTCTGAGGCATTTGCCCGTGGTGAAAGGTTTTCTGCTGCCCCAAAAATCGTCAGAAGGAGGCAGTGTAAAGTTGCAAAGGGGTGTAACTTTCGTCTTGCTCCTAATGCAACCAAACTGACTATTCCAACGCGTCTGAATGGGTACATTTACACTAGGCATGGTCCTATTTTTCACCCAAACATGTCGAAACAGTCAGAGCTACATTGTACTGACAATATCCCTGAAGAGTCCAAAGTGCAAAAAGGCAGCAATCTTTGACGAGATGTTACTCAAAAACTGTGTCACTTAGAAAAATTCTGTCTAAGTCAACGCAATCACGTAGAGTGCCTCTACAATAACCTCTCTTGATTTTTTATAGCTCTGAGGCATTTGCCCGTGGTGAAAGGTTTTCTGCTACCCCAAAAATCATCAGAAGGAGGTAGTGTAAAGTTGTAAAGGGGTGTAACTTTCATCCTACTCCTGATGCGACCAAATTGACTATTCCAACGCGTCCGAATGGGTACATTTATGCTAGGTATGGTCCTATTTTTCACCCAAACATGTCGAAACAGTCCGAGCTACATTGTACCCACGATATCCCTGAAGAGTCCAAAGTGCAAAAAAGCAGCAATCTTTGACGAGATGTTACTTGAAAACTGTGTCACTTAGAAACATTCTGTCTAAGGCAATGCGATCACGTAGAGTGCCTCTACAATAACCTCTCTCAATTTTTTATAGCTCTAAGGCATTTGCCTGTGGTGAAAGGTTTTCTGCTGCCCCAAAAATCGTCAGAAGGAGGCAGTGTAAAGTTGCAAAGGGGTGTAACTTTCGTCCTGCTCCTGATGTGATCAAACTGACTATTCCAACATGTCTGAATGGGTACATTTATGCTAGGCATGGTCCTATTTTTCACCCAAACATGTCAAAACAGTCCGAGCTACATTGTACCCACGATATCCCTGAAGAGTCCAAAGTGCAAAAAGGCAGCAATCTTTGACGAGATGTTACTTAAAAACCGTGTCACTTAGAAATATTTCGTCTGAGGCAACACGATCACGTAGAGTGCCTCTACAATAACCTCTCTCAATTTTTTATAGCTCTGAGGCATTTGCCCGTGGTGAAAGGTTTTCTGCTGCCCCAAAAATCGTCAGAAGGAGGCAGTGTATTAAGTCAGGATGAAAGCCTATTCACTCTAGGTGCCTGTTTTTAACCAAATCACACATGTGCCTTGAACAAGTGATGCTACAAGTGGTGAACACAATGGGCGCCTTGAAGAATTGAGCCCTCCAAGACATCTTGCAATTGCCTAAAAGTCCAAAATTTACATAAGTGAGTTAAGGCGCCATTTTCCATCTCCAGAGCCTCCTTTGAGCGTCTTAACATGGAGTGAATGTTTTAGTCTATGAAAGATTGCGCCTAAAGAATATAACAACCCCTTGAGTCACTAGGATGAACTAAGTTAACAAAAGGAACTTCATTGAGGGAGGCACACTTGTGCATTTAGACAACTCCAGTTTAGCGCCTAAGAAAAAGCATGTTTAGAGACACCCCTCGAATGAACCCTCTAGAACCAATAACCATAGCTCAATATCCATAACCATGAGAAGATAAAGCATTAAAAAAATTCATCTAAAGGATGGGAAATACCTCTTAGATGATAGTCTGCCAAGTAGACCAAGAGTGGGGAATGAGAATGCTCGTCGAAGATATGCCAAGCCACAATGACTCTCTCCAATAAGAATCTTCTCTAGGTCCATAATTAACTCACACCCATATCCAAGTGAAAGTCTCCTTGGTCTTCCTGCTAAAACCTCTAAAGGGTAACCATATCAACAAGTGTCTCTAATCCCAAGAGAACTCTAGCCTCACCCAAGTCTCGAAGTATGTATGAGAACCTACAACCAATCAATCCATGTTAAGCTCCAAATGCAACACCACTTTATCATGAAGCTCCCAAGCACATGACCAATGTACTCAATACCAAGAGAACCAACAAGACCACTATCAAAAATCCAACTACAAAATTAGGTATCCAAACATGACATCATGATCTAACATCTCCTCCTAGAAAATCACATGCACCAATACATACATCCTAGTCTCAAGAGAACTTGTATCATGCTAATACTCTAATCTAGAATCAAGAGTCCACCAAGATACACTACCAAACACCTCTAAACCAAGGATCAACATCTACAACCACATGAAGATAACCATTACACCCAACCACTATATAAGATCATCCATCACTAGGTGACAAATACACATCACTATCAAAGCAACATCCATCCTCTCATCCCAATGCAACATACCAATGCGCAAATGAGCATAGACAAGGAAAAATAACAAAGTCATCCCGTGGATATAGGCAATATGCATTCAAGTCATCCCACTACAATCAATGAGGTGTGCATCCCAAAAAAATGCATAACTTGTAGATCCAACCATTGAAAACATGCAAAATCATCATCACATTAGTAAACATCATCACATTAGTAAACTAGTAAACATTATTTGCATCCATACTTAAACCAATCTTATTGTTGTGTTTGATGTGTCCTCTTTCAAACAACCATTTAACAAAATTTGAGTCCAAACAATAAACATTTACAACAATAAACATCTCAAAGTCCAAAATCCAAACATTCTATCATCCTTAATCATTTCCATCATGGACCCTTGGTTTGAAAAAATCATTATGCAAGATAAAAACCCTATGCCTATTACCTTGTCTGAGGCTCATGCAAAACCCAAAATGATTAGCCTAGTACCATGTGTCATGTCCCCGTTCCCAGCTTGATCATCAAGTGTATAATGGATTAGCCTATTCCTCATTCCTGGAGGCTAATTCCAAATGATGAGGGAATGAATTAGTTTCAGACTAACTCTATCTGTTTGTTTTGTAGGAACAAGGTCAGAACCCTAAAATTTGACTAAGTATGGAAGCTTGGGAGCCTAGGCGCCCATTTCACTCTAGCTTTCCTTACTAAGCGCCTAGCCCAAGGATCATCCAAATTAAGCACCTAAGAACCTCAAGGCACCTATACATGTTTCTAGGGATCCTCCAATTGAGCGCCTAGCATAGATGGATGAAGATTGAAAGTTTTCAAGTTAAAGATGTCCTTTGGGTGAACTCACAGCACTAGGCACATGTGTTGGTTGGAACTCCTTGGATCTGGCACCTAGGATTGAAAGCCTTTGATGAGGAGAGAAGTCTCAAGGCTTGGTTTGGTGCCCTCACTTGCCTACCCCACCCTCAGAATGCGCCTAACCTTCATAAGGCGTTAACACTCTATTTTGAGTGCCTAGCAGGGGGTAATGGATAGATTGAAGGCTTGGGAGCTAAGGAAAGTCACTTAGATGAATAATCAAGATTGAAATGAGAAACTCCTAGCCAAGGCACAAAATTCCTCAATTCTGGCATCCAGAAATCAAATCTAAGTAAGGCACTCTTTCCATTTGCCAAAGGCTCTATTAGCACCCTTGGTTGATGATCTCTCCAGACACCTGAAATGGCGCCCAATGGGTCTTTCAACTTGTATCAGGAAGAAGGGAAGCATTCTCAGTGTTGTTCAGATAATCTAAGTTGTAAAGTTAACAAGGAATAGAGCCAGAGGACAAGGCACACTTATTGGTCTCCATCACCTCAGAAATGCACCTAATGCAGTTGGTGTCAACTTCCTCTTTCTAGCCTCCAAATGGTGCCTAGAGTCAAAAAAGGATTTCACTGAATAATGTTAATGTTTTGAGCATCAAACTCTACTTGGCGCATACCTATGCTCTTGCAACCTCAAATTGGTGCCTAGGGTTCAGTCATCCTCCTAAGGCGTGGTTCTGCTCCTCCATAACCCTGTTTTGGTGCCTAAACTTGGAAGTACCTTGAAGACTTGGATTAAGATGGAATTCACCTCCAAAATGTTAGGCACTTGATAGAAGATAAAGGCGCTAGGGTAAAAGAGCTTCAAAAGTTTGATGTCAAGTGTGAATTGAGATAATAGGCGCTGATACCAGTTGACATTACTCCAAACATGCGCCTAAGAGAGATGCAAGTCCCCAAGACCAATTTTGGAACAAGACGCTCCATCAGAGGGTAAGATGATAATCCTTGGAAGTCAAGTGTTTCAAAGATTCTTTGAGAAATTGACAAGTTGTAACCTAGGCGCCAAAACCCCTGAGAATCCTCCTATCTGGCGCCTAGTTAGAAGAACACTAATATTGCACCTAAGTGAATTTGAGTGTCAATATAGAGTCATCAAACCCCACCAGACATTCATCCATGTCTCTACCACCTCAAGGAAGCGCCCAGCTTAGGATGGCGCCTAGTCTAGTCTCTACTACCTTCAGTTGGCGCCTAACCCTAAGTCTTGCAACTATGATGTTCATCCATGCAACAAGCAAGGTGATGCTCCCTTGTGATATTGTGAGGTGTTGACATTCAGTTGACATCATTGAGTTTGATTGAGTTGATCAAGTGTAGACGCCATTGTAAACATCAAGGCTTCAAGGCCTTTCTTTTGTATCTCCATTGAATAAGTTGTAACTTCATGCTATTGAAAGCATTATCCATGTAATAAGACATTGCAAGTTGATTGAGTCAAATAACTAGACAAGTACCCAACTCTAAGGTTGATTCATTCAAGTAGTTATCTTTGATGTATATCTTTGTGTTGTTAAAGTAGTTGATGAATTGATAGCAAGTAAAATTGTTTAAGGAAAATTTTTTGTAGAACTAGTTGGGTATCTTACACCATGCCTATCCATCAAACATCACAATGCAATCAAAATCCTAACAACATGCCCATGATCCAAGATCAAGTGCAATCATGCAAAGATATTATCAATCACAAGCCTATTAAGAATGAACTAGAGTCTTCTAGTACCATACTTTTCCATCAAACACCATCATGTAATCCATGGCCTATCAAGCCTATCAAAGAAAATGCAAACATCCTATGTAATACAATCGGACTTTAAATATTTGAAGTAGCCATCTACAAATATCCATTCAAAAGTGGATTTATAATTCAAGTATGGACGCCATCAATAAAAAAGATTTGTATTAACCAAATATCCATATAGGCATACATCAATATCTGTCGATATAAGTATAACATATATACAAAATAGCCATATAGGCTTACAAGAATGCCATATAGGCATACAATGTCAACTATGTACAATACAAAATATATGTCCACAAATGCCATATAGGCATACAACAAAGGAACACAATAAAAAGTCATTCCCCTCTGGCTGGTGAAGAGAATAAATCACGAGCAGCCTTTGATCTTCTAGGGGATGGAGACATGCATGTGGGTGGTCTACTACGAACCCGAGGGCTACTCCTCCTATTTAGTTCTTCCTGCACCTTTACCTGTTACAAAAAAAAGTATAGACATTAATATATAGAAATTACATGTTATAAAAAAATGAAACATTTAACAAAATAATCACTTACCGCTAACATATAATCTGTCTCCTCGCTTGCCTCAATAGCAGGAATAGGCCCTGGTGATGTCATGTCCTATGGAAACCATCTAGATAGAAATTAAACTTCAAATCAATAATCTTTTGATTTTTCAAAAATAGACAACTATGACAATGAATGTAAATTGAAATTTACTAATCTGCCTCATACCCCTGTCAATGCCATGGAGCTATGAATCGCAGAGGCCACACCCTGCTCCATTGCCCTATGAACATGGGGAGGTGTCTCTGCAGCCTGCATCATCTGGAAATAAAACAACATTATTCAATTACAAAAACTATAATAGTGATGCAAATCATGGCTCCTAACATACACACACGTTCATCTAAACATGGAAGTACACACAATAAAACACACAAATCACATACAAAGATTTAGTAAGTACAATTCATTCATTAAACTATTTATTTTATTACCTTCGTAAAGCTTTGAAGTCCACCACCACTGGCAGGTGTTGCCATGAAATCTACAGTATTAACCTATTCAACATCTAAAATCAGAAATTAGAATACCATTCATATAACGATGCTATTCACATGTAATATTTATAATTATTTACTAGTTACATACCTCGACAGTAGATGATCTAGTGAAAAATGTAGTTGGAGAACCACTGAAAATTGCATCGACGCTATGACCCTAAAATTTCATTAAAATCATCAATTTAAATTAGTTAATCTTGTATTTCAAAAATAAAATTTAATAAATTAAATTCAATAAACTTGCTAATATTTACCTGAGTATCAAGGCTGAAAGTCTCACTCAGGAGGGTATCTGTCATCACCATCTGCTCAGTTGCAGATGTAGCCTGTGCACCTGCGTCTTGACTGTCCATGGGGTCATAACCACAGGCTGACCTGCAAGCCTGGAAAGTATGCGGTGGGACCCTACTCCTCGCACTATCTCCCAACCCACTCTGTGTTGTAGGATTGGCATGCTCTATGATGCTCTGGGTCAAGGCACTAATCGACCTCAGTGTATCGACCTCAACACTCTCCTTCACAATGGAAGGGATAGAAACATGCTCGTGGGCTGGTCTGTTGATTACTCGTCTCACTACCCGCTGTGGGTCAAGACGTGCCTCTGGTCTATCCTGTGCTAAGCCCCCACCTCTACCCTGGAAGTCCCGCATATCAAAATAGTTTGGCACTTTATTGAGGACAAACTCGCAGTAGAGTTTCCTCAAAAAGTATTGCGGGACCTCATTATTATTGCATGGAGGATGGTCAAAAACCATCCACCACTTCTGCCCAAAATTGTCCCTTATCACTTGGTTGTTGCACCCATGGATAGGAAACCTCTTGCATGTAATGGGTGGAGGTTGATTTGTTTGTGGGTTTGTGAAAATTGAACACAAGTCTAATTTTGTAATTTGTAATTTTTTGACATCTTGGTATGACAATTTGTCTGCATAGTAATCTCTAAACTCTCTCTTTTTATCGGTCCAACTAGTTATTTGCTTGCTAATTGAATTTACATTTGATAACATAGACTCAAGAGATTCGGCAAGCGTGGACCTATGTAAGTTTGAAGTGGAAGGATCTTTCAACCTTGCAATTATATCTTCAATTTGTTTTTTGTTGTTTTCAATTTGCTCCATTATATTATCTTGTGTTCCAGGGGCATGTCGTGGAATGAATGGAGGAGGTTGTTGTTCTGTAGGTATTTCCTCCTCAGGATTTTGTGGATTTTGAGGAGGAGGAGGAGGAGGAGGAGGTGCATTAACATTTCCTGACAATTAACGAAATATACATCAAAAATTAACAAAAACCTACCTATTTAGAAAGAAATTCAAACAAAAAAATAAAGATAACTCACCCCTTTGGCGTGCTCGATGTCACGGCGGCATTTTGGTGATGAATTGATAAGCTTTTTGTGTTGATTGGCATTTTGCAGAACGCGAGCGCGTTTTTGAAGGTTTGGAAGCCGCGGGCAGAGGAGAAAATGAGAGTGAAATGAAATTCAATTGCTTTTTTTTTCATTTATACTCGGTCATAACGTGAGCGCGTTATAACACGCTCGCGTTATGACTTAAATTTTTTTGAAATTATTTTGGCCACTTTTTGGCCCCCCATCTTCTTGCACTTACCCATAGTCCATACCCGGATAATCGACTCCTAACTTGAGTTTGTTTCAATCAAAAGGGTTACTTTTGTGATGAGGATCTCGTGACTTCTTGTCACTTTATTCCACTTCTGCTTAGTCAAGGATCTAACCATATTCACCATCTTAGGTTTTCCAATGGTTCACAATTTCAATTAAATCTTTCATAGAGGATATCATCATGCTTTTCTTGCTAATCTAGACATACTTGTTAGTATCATAGAAGAATGTTTCCTTAATAATTAATGGCTCTAATTAACCTTAGGAGCCTTGGGTGGTAAACATTATACCTGTTATCAACTTCCTCATCAAGTTACATGCCAGTTAATTTAACATATACTTGAGTGCTATAAGTGTTGATAACTGAGAGGGGGGGTGAATCAGTTATCTTAAATTTATTCAACTTTCTGTTCTTCTTTAATAATTAGTGCAACATCAAAGAAAACAAGCATGAAAGTAGAAACAAAGTCAATACACATAATACAATGATTTTGACATGGAAAACTTGGTTAAGGGAAAAACCACGGGGTGATTAACCCAAGAATGTATTCTCTGTTAGAAGAATAGAAGTACAAAATGGCACCTACCAATTTAGGGCTCACTGCCTGAGCATACTACTCACAAGAGGCTCACTGCCTACAAGAGAGGAAGATAACACAATGTTTGAATCGATGAGAAGCATCCACACATGCTAAGATTTAGTTCCAGTTGAGCTCAATAAACTGATCTGCTGCACTTCATTCTTACTTTCTTTTGGTTCAGCTGTCCTGTCACATTCTGGACCTATCTTACTGCCTTCACACTACTCTTCTACTTTTATTTGCACAATTACACATTCACACCACACACCTTCCTATCTAAATTCATCTGGTATATCTATCCATACAAGTAATCTCACCACCTTTCTAGTCGGCATCCGGAATAGTCAATATTTTCCCAAGCTTTGATCTGTCGGCTAGATCCTTGCTTACCAAGTGATGCAGATCTAGGAGATGCTTGAAGAAGTCATCAATCATGTCAGCCAATCATGAATGATACCTCAAGAAACTTAGTCATCAGCAATATCTCTTCCGAATTTGGGTTTGACACTCTATCGATACAGTTCTTCGTCTGTCTACTCTCCCAAACAGGAACCCAACACTCAAGTGCTCATATCTTTTCACCCTTCTATCACCGGAGGCTAAATCCTTGGAATCTATTAGTCAAGGTACTCCTCTTGACTTCGCCAAATCTGCACTTCACTGAGATACTTCCTCTAAGAGATCCGGACCTGACTGTCGGACCTTGCTGACTGCTCTGTTCTTGCTTACCAGATCATAACACTTCTTCAATCTGACTTTTGGTAGAGACTCATCATGTCTTGCAGATGTGTGGGATAACCTTTGTTGCCATCAATGACAACATACATGAATCCATATAGTGTCTCTTGCCATCAATGACACTTAGTGAAAAATGACTCACACTATACTCCCCCTTGGCTGATGCTCTATTTTTATATACATTTTCTGGAGCTCCCCCTTAGCTGGATTCATCATTTTTCACTGCTCTTCACTCCCCCTTTGACATCAATGGCAAAGGGTAGGGTCCGCACGCAAAAATTCTCAAAAAGTCAACTATACTTAGCCGCATAAATAGCATACTTACATATATTGAAGTATGTCTGCAAAAGTTGTCTTCAATTGGATGAATTCTGTTGCCCAACTTTGCTTCATCCTGTCCAAAATTGAGATGTGACCACTCAACAAGAATGCAAACGCGTCTACCCTTTTTAGATCTATCAGATCACTAGTCCGGGCTGTGATCCGAGCTTCTTTTATGGCCTCATGCATGGCCTCTAACTTAGGGATAATTATCCCTCTAAGTTCACCCAACCTGCGTATTCTATTTTTCTTTTCCTTCTCAAGCTTCTTGATTTCATTCAAGACTACAATAGTCTGACATTCTTGATTTATTATGGAAGAGGAGAGAGGATCAAAATTTTTTGAGAGTTTTGTTAGTTTGTCCTCCTGTTCTTTCACTTTCTTCTCAATATCCAATGTTACTTTGGACCATGATAAACAAAATTTGTACATTTCCCCGCCATCTTTAAGAGCATTTTCTAATCTCTTTATCCCAATATTCATATTCCTCCTATCATTAGTTATTAACCATTGTACCTCTGATAATCTTTTTTCCAAAAATTCCTTCTGGACCTTATCTTCTGCTGACTTCTCTAGGGAATCAAAATGTGTGCTAACACTATTGACTAGGGATTTGAGATTACCAGATGAGGAGGCTGAGGGATCTTTCTGAAAAGATGACATGATCTTTTCTAATACTCTGGATGTAACTTCTATTAGCTCACAGTCTTCCATGTGAGACTTCGAGAGTTTTTCTTTAGCCTTTGCATTAGCACACGAAGCTATCTTCATTGTTTGTACCGGGGAAAGAGAATCAAAATCAAATGGCCCTTGTAGAAGTTTTGGTTCATCAATCTCCATTGTCTCTTTGTTTAAGAATTCTTTGACAGTTTCCGCAGTGTCTCTTGCCAGAGACAGATTCTTCTTCTCTTCTGTAGTCTTAGAGCTGTCTCTTGGAGCTTTCTCTCCTTCTACACTCTTACCACTAAGAACTGTGGTCTTCTCTGTTGAAGTCTTCTTTCCTTCTGCAACCTTAGTACTGTCATCTTATTTTTCCTTCACTCCTTTTTCTTTATCCTCTATTCTTTCTTCTCCTTTGGATTCGGAGTCAGCAGGGGAAACCGGAGGAGTGATGTTTGTTCACGTGCCACCTCTTTCGGAGCAGAGGATTCCAAGTCCTTATCTTTTTTTTCATCGGTGTCCATTACTTCTTCTGTCATTGCCTCAGTAGATTCTTTTTCAATACTTGTAGCCGAGGGATCAACACCTAAGTCCTCTATAATAGGAATATTGAATCTTGAGTATGCATTCCGAAGGATCTCTTCTGTCTCTTTTTCTATTTTGTCAGTTTCTCCGAGCATAAGTTGATTCATTCTTGCTTTGCTCCGGAACTCATCCTTGCAATCTTTGAAGATCATATTCATTTGCTTTGAATCAATTGAAGGATATAGCTGAATGGCTATCTGTTCTCAGATCTCAAGATCTTTTGCCATAGCATTATTCTTTCTTATTTCTAACTCTTTCTCTAGGCTTTTGGGAATAAGAGATATAATTTCAATAAAAGCCTTATTGTAGATATTCAGATGCTTGACTGCTGCTTCCTGCAAGATCTTTTGGTCAGCCTCATTATAATGGTCATAGAATTCAGCCATTGGTTGAAGGTTTCCATCCACAGTAACTAATTTGACGACATCATCTAATTATAGAGTGGGCTTTTCAACAAACTCTTCTGCCATCTCTTCCTTGTCTTCACCGGTAGAGGGTTCACCAGATACTTCTTCTTTTTCCTCATTTTCCTTACCTCCTCATCTGACTCAGTCTCTTCATCATCCTTCTGACTGATGTAAGACCTTGTGGCCTTTGTCTTAGTTCTTTTCTCTGCTTTACCAGATGATTTTGCTTCCGATTTTGATTTATTTGAGCTCTTATCAATGGTAGGTGCAGAGCTCCTAGAAGATCTGGTCCGGGAGGAGGATTCTATTGGAACACTTTGCTTTTCTACCTCTTTCTTCTCTTTCTCAGTCCTTTCCTTCTTTTCCCTGTTGGCATCAAGTGCCTCTTTTGAGATGCCAAAGATTTTGGCAATGTTTTCTACTTATTTTCTTGCCTTTCTTTTCATCTCTGGTTGCCTTAGCTCAACATGGATCTTCACACTCAATTCTTCAAAGGTTCCAAACCTTTCTGCCTTGGGATCCTTTGGTTGACTCAGTATGTGCTGAACATGCAGCTCTATGATTTTCTCATCCACCTCATACCCCATTGGCATGATCCACACTGTTCTTGGTTCCACTGCCTCCATTAGGCACTGATCAGTCTCTACCATAAAGCATACCGTGTCTTTGTATTTCTCAACTAGAGATTGGGGAATTCTCTCTCTAGCTTGCATCATGTTCTGGAAGTTTTTGAAGAAACCCCAGAGAGCTGTGTTTTGTGCTTTGTCATCACCAAGTCCATGCAAATAATCCTTGATTTGTATGGCAACCGGTCTATCATTCTGCCATACCCATCCAGTAGATCCAGGTAGGTCATTCATAAAGTAGAAGAATAAGCACAATATTAACCCACCATACTTAAATGAATTCTTTTTATCTTTCTTTATTTTTTGTAGATTCTCCAAGAGTTGGTTTAGAAGGAGCTGACAAAGGTCATAGTCTGAATTCTTTCTTAACATTTCATAAGTAGTGTAGATAGTAGTTCCAGGTACTGAATTCTCCCTACTAGAATGATATATGTTGTATCTGATGATCATGGAGGTAAACTTGATATCCGGATCAGTGATATCTTCTATTGTCATTGCTCTTTGTCAAACCTAGATCTGGTAGCCTCACTTACAGTCTGATTCTTGACAGATTTGAGAGTAGGTATCCCACCGGATGAGTGCAAACCGGTAATTGCCCTAATGACATCTTTTGTGATCTTGAATGGCCCATTCAACCACATGAAGTTGTCATGTATTCTACTCAAGACATACCGGACCCATTCATCCTTAGCAAAGTAGGGGAAATATATACACTGTGCAAAGTGCTTGTCCCGGAGGGCATTGTATTGGAGTTTGAGCTCAAATGAATCATATATTAGTTGTTTGTGGTAGATATCCCTCAATTTGAAGTCTCTGAATTCTTCAATGTTTGCGTGAATGTAAACCCTAATATCTTCTGTATGCAAGACACTATGCGGAACACTGGAAAATGTTCCTAGGGGATCTACTTCCAAGGATTTGTAGGGATGTTTCTTGAATTTGGGGTGAGGCCTATCAGTGATCTTCACAATATTCAGAGTAGTCATCTTTAAAAAGATTGCAGAGAGATATTTAAGAATAGAAAATACCTTTTGCACCTATAGGTTTCACAGAGTGAGTCGGATCGATTGCTAGATGAATCAACTTTTTCAAATGATCTTTGATGGGTTTGAGGAAATTTGTTGTAGAGCTCCTTTTTGCTTCTTCTTGAATGTAGAATGAACAAATGTTTAATAAGAACCCTTATATTACTTTGCAAACCCTAATACCAAGTTGTAATAAATGCTCAACTTAAGTCATTCCAGTTTGCCTTGTTTTCCTTATTCGGATGACTTGATGAACCAGATCAATCTTGTTCTAAACATCTTGCAGATCTTTCATATCTTAACCACAGATTATTTAGATGATTCTCTGAGAACCCTTTAATCCGCAACCTTGTGCCAATTCTGGCACCAATTTACTAGCTAGGGGAAAAAGTTTTTCCTTATGTCTCCCCCTGAGCCAGAGCTCACTTTTTAATTTCTGGAAGGAATATCAGCACCAGATTCTGGTGCGGATCCATCCCCTACATTTTCTGTACTTTTCTTCACCCAAATCTTGTTCATCTCACTTTGAACTTCATCCACATTCACTTTTCCTTTTCCCTTGTCTTGATTCTGGTTATGATGTACCAGACCTCTTTTGTCTTGATTCTTGCTTCTACAGAATTTGGCATTATGACTAGATCTATTGCAATTGTGGCAAACAACATTTCTTTGCATATTTGATTAATGTCCTCTTGATCTGCATTGATAAGCCATATGACCCATTCTATTGCATGCAAAGCATCTACGATTGAATGAATTGTTCATTTGTATATTTCTGCATTCATGAGATTTGTGACCATACCTTTTGCAATGAAAACATTGTTTGAAGAAGGATGTATCAGTCTGATTCATTCTCTTTCTACACTGATTAGCTTTGTGACCAAAGTTATTGCAATTGTGGCCGTATCCATTGAAGGATGGATATTTTTGAGCATTAGGTTGCCTTACCAGAGGTCTTCTAGGCCTGTTCCTTGGATTTTTTGATCTAAAATTCTTCTGACCAGATCCAGAGCTTTCACTTTTCTCATATCCCAAGCCACACTTGTCATCTACCCTCTTTTGGCTTTCAAGAAGAACTTCAAGTTGAGCTGAACTTATCTTGAATTTCTCTTTGTATTCATTTGCTATTTGAAGATCCCTTTTAAGAGAGACAATTTGATCCTCAAGTTTTTCTTCATTATCTTTAGCATCTTCAAGATCAGATTCAAGATGTCTGATTACTCTATCCATCTTGTAGCAGTCTTTTGATTTCTCCTTGAGAGATTGTCTTAGATTATCTTCAGTCTTTCTTTTTTCTTCAATTTCTTGGGTAAACTTCATAACTCCTGATTCCATTTCATGTCTTACCGTAATGATCTCTTTTGCTAATTTTTCACATAACTTGGTTTTTTCCTTCAGATCTCCATTTGTATCATTTGCTTCATTTTGATTTGCCAATTGCTGAAGTAGATCCTTTCTCTTTTTCATAGAGAGACTTAGTTTCCCTTTTAGTTCATTTATGAAATCATTAGCCTGTTTGAGTCTTTCCTTCAATTCATTGACTTTAGAATTAGATTGCTCAAGATCTTCTAGGGCAGATTGAAGTTGTTCCCTCATACCATACACATCCATTTTAATTCCTAGATCTTCCTCAAGCTGTTAGGCTCTTGTTTGGAGGAACTTGGCTCTGATACAAATTGTTGATAATTGAGAGGGGGAGGGGTGAATCAACTATCTTAAATTTATTCAACTTTATGTTCTTCTTTAATAATTAGTGTAGCATCAAAGTAAACAAGCATGAAAGTAGAAACAAAGTCAATACACATAACACAATGATTTTGACGTGGAAAACCCAGTTAAGGGAAAAACCATGGGGTGATTAACCCAAGAATGTATTCTCTGTTAGAAGAATAGAAGTACAAAATGGCACCTACCAATTTAGGGCTCACTGCCTACAAGAGAGGAAGATAACACAATGTTTGAACTGATGAGAAGCATCCACACATGCTAAGATTCAGTTCCGGTTGAGCTCAATAAATTGATCTGATGCACTTCATTCTTACTTTCTTTTGGTTCAGCTGTCCTGTCACATTTTAGACCTGTCTTACTATCTTCACACTACTCTTCTACTTTTATTTGCACAATTACACATTCACACCACACACCTTCATATCTAAATTCATCTGGTATATATATCCATACAAGTAATCTCACCACCTTCCTAGTTGGCATCCGAAATAGTCAATATTTTCCCAAGCTTTGATCTATCGGCTGGATCCTTGCTTACCAAGTGATGCGGATCTAGGAGATGCTTGAAGAAGTCATCAATCATGTCGGCCAATCATGAATGATACCTCAAGAAACTTAGTCATCAGCAATATCTCTTCTGAATTTGGGTTTGACACTCTGTCGGTACAGTTCTTCCTCTGTCTACTCTCCCAAATAGGAACCCAACACTCAAGTGCTCATATCTTTTCACCCTTCCATCACTGGAGGCTAAATCCTTGGAATCTATTAGTCAAGGTACTCCTCTTGACTTCCCCAAATCCACACTTCACCGAGATATTTCCTCTGAGAGATCCAGACCTGACTATCAAACCTTGCTAACTGCTCTGTTCTTGCTTACCGGATCATAACACTTCTTCAATCTGACTTCTGGTAGAGACTCATCATGTCTTGCGGATGTGTGGGATAACCTTTGTTGCCATCAATGACAACATACATGAATCCATATAGTGTCTCTTGCCAACAATAAGTGCCATTCAAATTAAGGCCGTAAAAGCCAATTACTATAGTCAAAGTGACTGTATTATTTTTAAACAGTCCATAACCATTAATGAATGGTAGACATCATTGTTTGGCTCTATTTAGGCCATACTCATACCTCTATTTGACTCCATACATGAGTCTTGATATTGCTAATAGATAAGTTATATTGCTACACAACGTATATGTGTTGTAGTTAAAACACGGGTTTGACCAAGATGACCTCAAGCCATAGTTACTAAATGGCTTTCCATCATATAAAGCTCAACCTTTGTGGCCTGGAGCTACAAACATAACATAGTAAACATTGTATAGAATTCGGCTTGCATGGTCATGACCATAAGCACGGTGTAGAATGCAGAGTATTGGAGCTCGGCCTCCACGGCCTTGAGCCCAAACATAGATAAAGATTGCAATGAGTAATTGCTTGACCATAAGGCCTTGAGTGAAGCCTCTATAAAGATTAATATATAAAAATAGTAGCTCAACCATAGGCCTCAAGCTTACATAGAAAAGAAAACAAACCACATAGCTTGGTCATAGGCCTCGAGCTTACTCAGAAAAGAATACAAACCACATAGCTCAGTCGTAGACCTCAAGCTTACTTAGAAAAGAATACAAACCACATAGCTCATGCGTAAGGCCATGAACTTAGACATTGCATTGGGTGTATTACAGTATAGCTCGATTGTCACAAGCATAATACACAATAAAGGATGTAGAATAATGTAGTTAGACCATATGATCTTGAGCATAGATAAAGCAAAGAATGCACAATAACAAAGCTTGATTGTATGGTCTTGAGCGAAGCTTCAGAAGTATGAAATTCAATGCGATTTGGTTGCATGGCCTTTAGTCTCTGAACAAGAAATATCTCATAGTTTTATAGGTTTTCCTATAAGGCCTCGAGCCATAGTCAAAGATTATTGTAGAGGCAAACAATACCACAGAGACACCCTTTTAAGCATGGTTTCCATAAGAAATGCATGCTAAGGTTTTCATTACAAAAGAAGCTCATACTTCATAATGTATGCAGGAATAATCATTCAAAACTCTACCTGAGCACAGCCGTGCAAATACGAAAGTGCTCCCAATTCATCTTCAACCTTTCATCTTTGAAAGTTCTCCCACTTCCGTTGAACCAGAGCTCCACCTAGAAAACAAAATAAAAACCTTTTTCCAAAAACTAGCAAAAATAGAAAACTAAAAACCCAGCTGAGTCTTTCCAAGACTAAAAGAATTCCCTCTTTCTAGCATTCTTGCATGCCTATATCTAAGGGAAAAAATACCACCCTTAGCAAGGTGGTGGGAGTGGTTTGTCCCACTCAACCAACTACTTCCAACATGGCTCACATGTTCTTGCCACTTGCAAGACAATTGTGAGCTCGAAGCTCCCATACGACTAAGTCACTTAATCAAAACAATAATAATGAACACAATGACATTGCAAGATATTGTATATCAAATCTATATAGTTATGTCATAATAATATTACAATCACCCACTATATGATAGTGAATACTATTGTGGACAAAGTTGTAATTAACCGACATCACCTCTTCTAAAGAGATAGATTCAACAAGCGATTTGGGGATCAAGCTCCGCTCTCCCTTTATCACTAAGGATTCAAAACCTTATGAATCACTAAAAATGTATTTTAATTCCAATTTGAAAAACATTTGAGAGCGATAAAATTATGCTCCGACCAAAATAAAACTAACCCTCGACTCGATTTGACATTCCAAAATGTCGTTAGTCGAGTCTTTGCAATGTTAGCAAATTGACTAATTTGACAAATCATTACAAAAGGAGAATAACTAGCCAAGACAAAGCATAGATTACACCAGCTTACATGGTTTGAAAGGACAAAATGTTTGACACTTAGATGGTTGTTGACCCCAGTTTTCCAACATCTATTCCTTCCTCTTGAATGATACTCTCCTTCCATCTCTAGAAGATGATCACTTTTGTGATCCAACTCACAACAAGAAAATCATGATCAGTGCATCATATATAATCAATAAATTATAATAATTAAATAATCATTTAAATCTATAGTCTCTTAACTAACCAAACATTAATTAGAAGTAATGATTAATTTGACATTTTCCACAAACATCATAATCTAACTCCTAATTAATCCTCCTGATTACCATGTAAACATAAGATTAAGCTAATAAAAGATTGGGGATGTAACCTATCTCCTCCCATATGAATCATCATCCCCAATGATTTACTATCTTAAAGTTCGTTTAAAAGAAAATGTTTCATGAGCATAATAAACAAATGTTTCATAAAAGATAAGAAAATCTAGCATGAAAATCATCATAATTTTCCTAGGTGGCATTTTCCTCTACATATTGGTCCCACTAGACCTTGCACTATGTTATTTCCTTATTTTGTAAGTGTAGCTTACGCGTTTCGAGCACCTTGATGGGCTTGATCACCAGCACTCCTGGGTCCTTCACCTATAGAGTATTCCAATCAAGCATAGGAATTTGATTATCAGCAGAATTAAACTTTTTCAAATATGAAACATGAAACACATTATGCATCATGGCCAGGGCTAGTGGTAGAGCAATTTTGTATGCCACTGGGTTGACTTCTTGAAGAACTTCAAAAGGGCCCTCGTATCTTGGTGCCAGTTTGGACATCTTTCCAAATTTGATGGAGCTTTTATGAGGTTTTACCCTTAGAAGAACTTTATATCCCACAGTGAAATTCCTTTCAATACGCTTTGCATCTGCATAGCTCTTTTGTCTATCATTGGCTTCCGCTATCCTTCTTTTAATTAGATGGACTTGTTCTTCCATCTTTGATAACATTTTTGGACCAAGGCTAACCCTATCTTCTAGCTTATCCTAGCTTATAGGGGTTTGGCACTTCCATCCATATAATGCCTCAAATGGTGCCATCTTAATAGCTAAGTGATAAGAGTTATTGTAGGCAAATTCCACTAGAGGAAGATAATCCTCCCACTTGTATTGCTGATCCATGCAATACATCCTCAACAAGTCCTCCAACACTTGGTTCACCCTTTCAATTTGTCCATCCATTACAGGATGATAAGCAGAGCTTATGTTCAACTAAGTACCAAGTGAAGAGAACAAGGTTTGCCAAAACCTTGATGTTATTCGTGCATCCCTATCTAAGATATCTTCTCAAGAATGCCATGTAGTCTAAAAATCTATTGAACAAATTTTTGAGCAATGACAGGTGCCCCATCCGTCAAGTTTCTAGGTATAAAATGAGCAGCTTTGGTGAGTCTATCCACCACAACCAAGATAGCATTGTGTCTATTCCTTGACATAGGAAGCCCTTGCACAAAGTCCATGCTTATAATTTGTCATTTCCACTCAGGAATTTCATGAGGGTATAATAATCCTACTGGGTGTTGGTGTTCCGCCTTCACCCTCTAGCATTCAATACAAGTAGCTACAAAATTTGCAGCATCCCCCCTCATCCCTTTTCCAAAAATATAAAGGTTTCACATCAGTGAGTAACTTGGTTACTCCAGGATGCCTAGAATATGGTGTAGAATGAACCTCTTTCCATACCATATTCTTTAACTCTACTGAGTTAGATACATACATCCTTCCTTTAAACCTTAGTAACCCATCTGGTTCAAGGTTGAATCCCTCATATTTCGGATTTTGTGGATTTTCCTCAAGGGCCTGTTTTACCTGCTCGTAAAACTCATCTCCCTTAGATTTTTGTAGTACCTGATTTCTAAAATCAGAATGTATGGAGATCATGGAGGAGATGTGCCTTCTCCTACTCAAAGCATTTGCCACTAAATTTTCTTTTCCCTGAATATATTTGATCTTGAAATCATAATCGAAGATGAATTCCAACCATCTTCTTTGACAAGCATTAAGATGGGGTTGAGTGAACAGATATTTGAGTCCTTGGTGATCTATTTTCAACTCAAACAATTTCCCAAGTAGGTAGTGTCTCAACATTTGAAGTGCATGAATGATTGCTGCTAGTTCTAAATCATGTGGGGCATAATTTTGTTCATAGTTTTTCAGTTTTTGTGATTCATACGCAATGATCCATCCATCTTGGACTAGTACACCACCTAAGCCTTCCCCTAATGAATCGGTAATGACTATAAATTGATCTTCTGGGTTAGGTACTTTCAATATTGGGGGGGAAGTCAATTTTCCTTCAGTAGGTCAAAGGCCTCATGGTACTTTTGTGACCATTCAAACTTCTTTCCCTTTCTTTGCAAGGAAGTTATAGCATAAGCAATTTTAGATAAGTCTTTAACAAACTTCTTGTAATAACCAGCAAGGCCCATGAAACTTCAGACCTCATGTACATTTCTTGGTTTTGGCCATTCCAAAATAGCCTTAATCTTAACTGGATCCACATTTATTCCCTTAGTTGAAATTATGTGACCTAAATATTGTACTTCTTTCTGAAAGAAAGTACACTTAGAGAGCTTGCCATATAACTATGCTCTCTTAACCTCTGAAGAACAATTCTCAGATGCTGCATATGTTCTTCCTCATTCTTAGAATAGATCAAAATGTCATCAAGAAATACTAAGACAAACTTGTATAGGTAGTCTTTGAACACACTTTTCATAAGATTTATAAATGTCGTCGGTGCATTCGTTAATCCAAAAGGTAGAATAGTGAATTCATAATGTCCATACTGTAGGAGTCCAGGACAACACTGAGAGGAGGGGTGAATCAGTGTTGTATAAATTTTAACCTTTTACAAATTTTGTTTACAAAATAAAAGAGGAAGACATTGTTAAACACATATACATAAGACTATTGATAAAACAACACCTCATGAGTAAATCATACACATACATAGAGAAGATCAATATACATCATGACACAAGATTTGCACAAGTGGAAAACCCTCCAGGGGTAGAAAAACCACTCCAAAACTGCCTCACTGACTTTATGAAAAATCTCACTGATTACAATTTTTAGAAGCACCAACTTCAAGGAGCACCAACCCCTAATAAAGAACAAATTAAAAACAAGAACTCAGAGGGTTTCTCTATTTCAATACAAAACACTTCTTCTTTCACATGTATCTATCAAATGACCATTCTTCTCATCAACCCAAATCATATACAAAACTCATCTGAATTTTCTCTTCAAGAGGATATTCAAAATAATCAACCCTGTATACTGATCTACTCACACAAATCAATCCACTTGCGAAGCCCATTAATATGAGATGACTTCCCACATACTTTATAAGCATTTTCATCTTCTGTTAATGAACAACCTGCAAACAAAAAAACTTTTCACCTTCTCTCTGCAATTTTTCTACTTTCAAAAACCTTTCATCTGCAATAAAAACTTCAAGGAATCCAAACACCAATCCATCTGTAAGAAGAAAATCTTATTCACAATGTTATGAAAATTCATATTCCTCTCTCAAACAAAATTAATATCTTCAATAATATATTCTGAATCTTCCCTTGTAATAAAATCTCTTTCAAACTGAATATTCAGTCTCCTCATTTTCATCTTCCATCTAAAAATTAATTTTCCTTCTCTACAAATATTGTCCTAAAAAAAATAAAGCCAAGAAAAATATATCTCTGCCAAAAATCTCTCTTCTTATGACCTTTCACCTGCAAAGAAAATAAAACAGTTCTCCAAAAATCTTTTAATCTTCTTATACCATAAAAAAAATCTCCTCCTTTAGTTTTTAGAGCCTCAAAAATCTCAACAATAAAAAAACCTTCCAAATCTTTCTTATGAAGACACCACCAAAGTCTCAAAAGAAGATAAAAAAATAGAAAAGATCTTCTTTAAAAAGCAACTTTTAGATCTCTCAAAATTTTTTTTTGATTAGACTAAAGAAAGCTTAAAAAAATCCTGTTAACTACAGTTATAAACCTTTTGACGTCTCAATGACCGTCAAATGCAGGCACGAGAGGAGGAGAACCAAGTTTGAATAACATGCATTGATTTTGATTTGCGCGCCCTTTGGAGTTTCAAACAGGGCCGTCAATGTGCATTACCCGCTCAAACTCATTAAGAGATAACCGGTGTGGACAGTAGATAGGGTGAAAAAGGATGGTTGCCCATGACCCCTCAGTACTCTAGCAGGTTACCTTAAGTGGACATAACCTAAGATAGCAAGTCACTTGCTAATTATAACATAAAGTAACTTATCATATGACGGGCCCTATAATATACTTTGTATATGATTTTAGACATCCAATTACACTTTGCATGTACAAGATATGATGTTCCACACCACACTACATGAGAGTTATACACCATCTTCTGATAAGTTTGATTCTTAAATGAGTATGAAGAAAAACTTATGATCAAATCTCATACTTCCAAACAAGTTCCAACTTGTGAATTCCAACTTATCCTATGAACATGCTTAGCATATGTGTCATCAACAACACATACATATAATTGCTTGCAAACAAGAAGATCATTATATTCTGAGGAATAAAGAATTTTGTCCCAAGTATGAACCTCATAAAGATCCTACAATATTATTTCTTAAACTCCTGCAGGAACAATATCATCTCCTAAACAATCTACCATGAGTATGAATAGCCTCTTTGAAAGAATATAAAACCATTGTATTTCAAGATGAAACATGACAAGCACAAGACTCTTGAAGAAGATATCTTTAATAAAGGAGAAGAAGACAATCATATGATGAAGTTCAGCATCACATCAACATTAAGCCACTGTCATTTAGAAGACCAAGCCATTGTATACTATTTGCAGCTACACTTGTTTGTATGAAGATCAACTCACAACTAAAGACTATGCTGCTAAATACTTTGAACTATGAGATCCAAAACATCAACACATGAACTCCATCACCTGTATCAATAATACCATTGATAGTCAACACACCACATGAAAGAAATATACTGACAAACACTTATCCTATCCAAATGAACAACTCCTAATAGATGTTCTTGATAGAGTGAACAATTGTGAAAGACATGATCCTGAATAACCTATGTACAATAGTGAAAACCCTGATGATCCCAAAATAATGACCTCTCTGACATGATCCTGAATAACCTATGTACAATAGTGAAAACCCTGATGATCCCAAAATAATGACCTCTCTATTAGACCCATGTGGTCAACCTGTGAACATTATGAAAGCAAGAAGAAACACACTTTGTCATCCATTTGTCAACTATCCTTGCATCATATACACTTTGTCAACCATCTTTGCATCATAATCAAAACATCAATGACACACTACACAGTACCTTTTTTGACATCAATGATAATCAGTCACCATCAATCTCCCCCTTTGTCATTGAAGGAAAAACTTTATGATGCAATTTATCTTTCTCCCCCTTTTTGACATCTGGTGACAAAGACTTAATAAACTCCCCCTCAGAACAACTCCTCTGAAAGATGTTATAGCATGATCATAACAATTTTAATCACATTGAATTATGAGCACTTTGAAGATATAAATTCCTATTAACCTTTGAATAAGTAATTATTTATGATGATAACAATCCTGAAGCCAGCATATGACAAACCTTGTTGAACATTAGCATCTGCTATTGCTTATTCAAGACATACCTTTAACTTCCTCTGATGAAATATAAGATATCACGATTAATGTCATAGCTTGAAGAAATCTATCTGAAACATATTAGTGAGGAAGATCATCAATGAAACATGTGAAATTATCACACTAGAAACACCTTAATATCTCTAGTTTATCATCTTCTTTTGACACTATCTTCAAACCACCTGAAAGCTCCAAGACACATGTCATAAAACAAAACTCGACAAAGTAATAGATATGATCATCAAAATGTCACCTTGATATGATTTATATGAACTTGAATTTCATGCAAAGACTACACATTTCACCAATAAAAATTAGTATGAATCATACTCCATGATGACATGAATAACACACAAGAGATGTCCTTGCCAGAGGCTTCCAACATGAACTATCATCCTACAACCAATCTATTCTTGCACACCCTTTTTGACATGAAAAGAATGAAGACCATATGAATAAAATAAGACTATTTGATGAATACTATCCTCCTGTTCTATACAAGACACTTTTCACAACATAAGAGCTGATCCCTTTTTAACCTTGTAATTCAAATCAGCCCATTAAGACTGCACAACAAATTCTTCCTGCAACAACACCTTGCAAAACCAAATGCAGAGACAAGAATTATGAATTGACTTCTGTCATTTGTAACCTCCTTAGCCAACATATCTGATTAGAACAACTTGAGAACTTCTAAATTGATTTTAAACCTCACAATCTCACTAACAAGAACACTCAACTTCTGAAGAGAATGTAGAATCATTCATAAACCAAGTTATTCAATATCAAACAAACTCTTTGTGAACTAAACATCTGAACATCCTTTCAACATCTTGTATGCACCAAGAACCACCAAACATGTCACTCATCATGAATACCTGTATTATTGACATACACTGAAACTCAATAACATCAGAAACTTCATTTCAAATATTATCAAGCAAGCATGATAAACAAGATCATCACATTGATAAACATGAACTGATCTCCTCCTATAACTTCTTGGGGATAAATGATAGGACAAGAACAACTCCCCCTCACATCATGCTATCTATTATTCAACTGATGATGTAACTTGTGCCGGATGCACAAGTTTAGCTTCTAACTTCTCTTTACTTTCTTTCTGCTTCCACACTTTTACAAGTTCTTTCTTTCTCCAAACCTTTATACCTTCTTTTGTTTTAAACTTTTTCAAATTAGGTGAAGCATACATTCTGCAACTTTGTGCTTTGTGTCCAAGAGTGTTGCAATTATAACAAACTATGTTAAAATCATAATCAAATGAATGATAGTACCTTTGAGCACTCATGTTAAGCTTCCATGCAGGATCATACCTTCTATGCACTTTACAATTTCTTTGTATGTGTCCAACATTATTGCACTTGTAACAAACAATATCAGTATTCCTTCTGCAATCAACTGCTTTATGTCCAAAATGATTACAAGTATAACAATAACCATCAAATGAATAATTATACCTGTACATGTATGCTTGCCTTACAGAAACATTTCTTCTGAAATTTTTTCTCCTTTGATTATGCATTCCATCTTTGATATTTATTTCTGCTTCTGACTTCTTTTTGTCTTCAGGAGTACTAGCATGAAGATTGATTTTCTTTCTAGGAGTTTATCTAGTTTTTGAACACTCTCCTTCTTCAAATCCTAAACCATAGTGTCATTATGATTCTTCGGTTTACCCAACATCTCATGCAACTTATTTGAGCTATCTTCAAATACTTGATATTTCTTGAGACCTTCATAAATTTTTCTCAAATTAATAATTTCACCCTCTAGTTTTAGATTCTCAATCCTTGCAACTTCAAGGTCAGATATTGAGACATCAGCTATCCTCTTAGCTTCTTCAATTTCTATCTTCAAACTAACAATCAATTTGTCTGATTCACCTACTTGATTCTTTAAGTCTACAATCAGGTTTCTAGCATCTTCAAGATCTGTAAGAGATTTGTCTTTTAAATCTCTTTCTTGTTGTAGCTGCAACATTAATTTTTGGTTCCCCTTCTTATAATTCTTCATCTCACTCAGAGCATATATAAGCTCTCCTTCCATATCAATCTCACAATCTTGTTCATCATAATCCTGATCATCATCACTTGTGATGTTAGCTTCTTCTGAATCTGATTGGGTTTGAACTTCAACTCCTTCATTTGAAAGTCTCCTTTCATTTCCACTTTCTTCACACACTAGGGTGTCCTTTTCTTTATCATTATCTTGATAAATTATTTTCAATCTCCTCCACATATCCTGAGCTGTAACACAATCCATAACTTTACAAGAAACATCATTAGACAGAGTAAACAATATGACCTTCTTTGCAATATGATTAAATTCAAGGGCTTCTTTGTCATTTCCATTCTCAACTGACATTAAAACATCATATCCTAAAGAGGATAAATAAATCTGCATTCTAACATACCAAACTGAAAAATCTAAACCATCAAACTGAGGAACTCCTGAAACTTTTCCTTCTAATACAATATCATATTTAATTTGAGGAACATTTATATCAACAAATTCTATATCAACCTTTGAATTTGATAAAGATGAAGAGTTTTGACTAGTCTGAGATTTGACAATTTTCTTGCTCTTATTTCTTCTGCACTTACCCATTGAACTCCACTTATAGGATCTACCCAAGCTGATTAAGCTTCTAAAGGGAACGTGGCTCTAATACCAATTGTAGGAGTCTAGGACAACACTGAGAGGGGGGGTGAATCAGTGTTGTATAAATTTTAACCTTTTGCAAATTTTGTTTACAAAATAAAAGAGGAAGACATTGTTAAACACATATACATAAGACTACTGATAAAACAACACCTCATGAGTAAATCATACACACACATAGAGAAGATCAATATACATCATGACACAAGATTTGCACGAGTGGAAAACCCTCCAGGGGTAGAAAAACCACTCCAAAACTGCCTCACTGGCTTTATGAAAAATCTCACTGATTACAATGTTTAGAAGCACCAACCCCTAATATTTTAGAAGCACTAACTTCAAGGAGCACCAATCCCTAATACGGAACAAATTAAAAACAAGAACTCAGAGGGTTTCTCTGTTTCAATACAAAACACTTCTTCTTTCACATGTATCTGTCAAATGACCATTCTTCTCATCAACCCAAATCATATACAAAACTCATCTAAATTTTCTCTTCAAGAGGATATTCAAAATAATCAACCCTGTATACTGATCTACTCACAAATCAATCCACCTGTGAAGCCCATTAATATGAGATGACTTCCCACATACTTTATAAGCATTTTCATCTTTTGTTAATGAAGAACCTGCAAACAAAAAAACTTTTCACCTTCTCTCTACAATTTTTCTACTTTCAAAAACCTTTCATCTGCAATAAAAACTTCAAGGAATCCAAACACCAATCCATCTACAAGATTCCTCTGTCAAGCAAAATTAATATCTTTAATAATATATTTTGAATCTGCCTTTGTAATAAAATCTCTTTCAAATTGAATATTCAGTCTCCTCATTTTCATATTCCATCTAAAAATTAATTCTCCTTCTCTGCAAATATTGTCCTAAAAAAAATATATCTCTGCCAAAAATCTCTCTGCTTATGACCTTTCACCTACAAAGAAAATAAAACAGTTCTCCAAAAATCTTTTAATCTTCTTACACCATAAAAAAAATCTTCTCCTTTACATTTTAGAGCCTCAAAAATCTCACCAATAAAAAAACCTTCCAAAGCTTTCTTATGAAGACACCACCAAAGTCTCGAAAGAAGATAAAAAAATAGAAAAGATCTTTAAAAAGTAGCTTTTAGATCTCTCAAAAATTGTCTTTTGATCAGACTAAAGAAAGCTTAAAAAATCTTGTTAAGTACAGTTATAAACCTTTTGATGTCTTAATGACCGTCAAATGCAGGCACAGGAGGAGGAGAACCAAGTTTGAATAACATGCATTGATTTTGACCCGCGCGCCCTTTGGAGTTTCAAACAGGGTCGTCGATGTGCATTACCCACTCAAACTCATTAAGAGATAACTAGTGTGGATGGTAGACATGGTGAAAAAGGCTGGTTGGCCATGACCCCTCAATACTCCAATAGGTTACCTTAAGTGGAGATAACCTAAGATAGCAAGTCACTTGCTAATTATAACATAAAGTAACTTATCATATGACGGGCCCTATAATATACTTTGCATATGATTTTAGATATCCAATTACACTTTGCATGTATAAGATATGATGTTCCACACCACACTACATGAGAGTTATACACCATCTTCTGATAGGTTTGATTCTTAAATGAGTATGAAGAAAAACTTATGATCAAATCTCATACTTCCAAACAAGTTCCAACTTGTGAATTCCAACTTATACTATGAACATGCTTAGCATATGTGTCATCAATGACACATACATATAATTTCTTGCAAACAAGAAGATCATTATCTTCTGAGGAATAAAGAATTTTGTCCCAAGTATGAACCTCATAAAGATCTTGAAATATTATTGCTTAAACTCCTGCAGGAACAATATCATCTCCTAAACAATCTACCATGAGTATGAATAGCCTCTTTGAAAGAATATAAAACCATTGTATTCCAAGATGAAACATGACAAGCACAAGACTCTTGAAGAAGATATCTTTGATAAAGGAGAAGAAGACAATCATATGATGAAGTGCAACATCACGTCAACATTAAGCCACTGTCATTCAGAAGACCAAGCCACTGTATACTATTTGCAACTACACTTGTTTGTATAAAGATCAACTCACAACTGAAGACTATGCCACTGAATACTTTGAACTATGAGATCCAAAACATCAACACATGAACTCCATCACCTGTATCAATAATACCATTGATAATCAACACACCACATGAAAGAAATATAATGACAAACACTTATCCTGTCCAAATGAACAACTCCTGATAGATGTTCTTGATAGAGTGAACAATTGTGAAAGACATGATCTTGAATAACCTATGTACAATAGTGAAAACCCTGATGATCCCAAAATAATGACCTCTGCATTAGACCCATGTGGTGAACCTATGAACATTATGAAAGCAAGATGAAATACACTTTGTCATCCCTTTGTCAACTATCCTTGCATCATACACACTTTGTCAACCATCCTTGCATCATAATCAAAACATCAATGACACAATACACAATACCTTTGTCAAATCAGTCACCATCACATACTTGGTTCTAAACGTTGTCTTATGGATGTCTTCATCCTTCAACCTCAATTGGTGATACCCAGATCGAAGATCGATCTTGGGAAATACTATTGCACCCCTCATATGATCAAAAAGATCATTGATGTGAAGTAAAGGGTATTTATTATTAATGGTTGCTTTGTTTAACATGCGGTAATCTATGCACAACCACAAAGTGCCATCCTCACCTCTTAAGATAAAGGATGTAGAATAATGTAGTTAGACCATATGGTCTTGAGCATAGATAAAGTAAAGAATGCACAATAACAAAGCTTGACTATATGGTCTTGAGCGAAGCTACATAAGTATGAAATTCAATGTGACTTGGTTGCATGGACTTTAGTCTCTGAACAAGAAATATCTCATAGTTTTAGAGGTTCAGCCATAAGGCCTCAAGCCATAGTCAAATATTATTGCAGAGGCAAACAATACCATAGAGACACCCTTTTAAGCATGGTTTCCATAAGAAATGCATACTAAGGTATTCATTAGAAAAGAAGCTCATACTTCATAATATATGCAGGAATAACCATTCAAAACTCTACCTAAGCACAACCATTCAAATACAAAAGTGCTCCTAGTTCATCTTCAACCTTTTAGCTTTGAAAGTTCTCCCACTTTCATCAAACCAGAGCTCCACCCAGAAAACCAAATAAAAACCTTTTTCCAAAAACTAGCAAAACTCAAAAATTGAAAACCCAGCTGAGTCTTTCCAAGACTAAAAGAATTCCCTCTTTCCAGCATTCTCGTATGCCTATATCCAAGGGAAAAACTACTACCCTTAGCAAGGTGGTGGGAGTGGTTTCTCCCACCCAACCAACTACTTCCAACATGGATCGCACGAGCTTGCCACTTGCAAGATAATGGTGAGCTCGAAGCTCCCATACGACTAAGTCACTTAATCAAAACAATAATAATGAACACAATGACATTGCAAGATATTGTATATCAAATCTATATAGTTATGTCATAATATTATTACAATCACCCACTATATGATAGTGAATACTATTGTGGACAAAGTCATAATTAACCGACATCACCTCTTCTAAAGAGATAGATTCAACAAGTGATTTGGGGATCGAGCTCTACTCTCCCTTCATCGCTAAGGATCCGAAACCTTATGAATCACTAAAAATGGATTTTAATTCTAGTTCAAAAACATTTGAGAGTGATAAAATTATGCTTCGAATAAAACAAAACTAACCTCAACTCAATTTGACATTCCAAAATGTCATTAGTCAAGTCTCTGCAATGTTGTCAAATCGACTAATTGGACAAATCACTACAAAAGGAGAATAACTGGCCAAGACAAAGCATAGCTTACACCAACTTACATGGTCTGAAAGGACAAAATGTCTGACACTCAAATGGTTGTCGACCCCAGTTTTCCAACATTTATTCCTTCCTCCCAGATGATACTCTCCTTCCATCTCCAGAAGATGATCACTTTCTTGATCCAACTCACAACCAGAAAATCATGATCAGTGCATCATATATAATCAATAAATCATAATAATTAAATAATCATCCAAATATATAGTCTCTTAACTAACCAAACATTAATTAGAAGTAATGATTAATCTGACATTTTCCACAAGCATCATAATCTAGCTCCTAATTAATCCTCCTGATTACCATGTAAACATAAGATTAAGATAATCAAAGATTGGGGATGTAACAGAGACGAACCAGAAATGCAATTTTTGAGGGTAATGTCCAGAATAAGTAGTAAGACTTGTTTAGATCCTCCTAGTTATAATGATAGTTTAAATCTAGAAGAATTAATTGACTGGATATTGGAGATGGACAAATATTTTGATTTTGAATCGATTGAAGACCCTAAGAAAGTGAAGTTTGCTTGCACAAGGTTGAAGGGTCATGCTTCCCTATGGTAGGAACATGTTCAGATGGAACAATAGAAAAAGGGAAAGGAGAAAATTCAAACTTGGGAAAGAATGGTAACTAAATTGCAAGCCAAGTTTTTACCTACATACTATCAAATTAGTTTGTTCAAGAAATTACAGAATTTGAAGCAGAAGGAGAAAAGCATGCACGAATCTACTAAGGAGTTTTATAGATTGAATATTCAGGCTGGTCATGTTGATGATGATGTTCATAAGGTTTCTAGATATATCAATGGATTGCACTACTCCATTCAAGATGAATTAAGCATGGTGTGAATCACCAGTGTTGAAGAAGCCTACTAGTATGTCCTGAAGGGCAAAGATAATCTAGCCAAAAAACAAAATAATTCTAGAGGTAGGGGTAAATTTTCACGTGGAAGAGAGGCTAGTCCAGTGGTGGAAGAGGATACCAAAGTAAGCAAGGAGAGACTAGTTCATCACAAACTAATACCCAGGACAACAAAGGAAGAGGAGATTCCTCAAGAGGAAGAGGTGATTATTTTAGAGGCACAGGATCTTTTGGCAGGGGTAGGGGAAGAGGATTCAGTGGTACTTGTTTCCAATGTGGAGAAATTGGACATAGGGCCTTTGAATGCCCTTAGATCCACCAAAGTAATAGAAATGAAAAAGAAGCAAGAGTGAATGTGGCACAAGCTGAATGTGAAAGTGTGGCTTCACTGAAGTGTGGAGAAGATCCTGAGGATGGAGAATCCTTGATGTTGAGAAGGATTTTATTGAACCTAGAAAAGGAGAAAGCTAAACATGTTCAGAGGAGAAACTTGTTTCGAACCAAATGTAAGTCAGGTGGTAAGTGTTGTAAAGTGATAGTAGACAGTGGTAGCACATACAATATTGTTTTGAAGAAATGGTTAACAAACTAAAGTTGAAGTAGTTGAAGCATCCTAGTCCTTACAAAGTAACTTCTTGGTTGCAGAAAGAGCATCAATTAGTGGTAAGTGAACAATGCCTAATTAATTTTCAAATTGGTAGGTATAAGGATGAAATATTATGTGATATAATGTCGATGGATGCATGTCATATTTTGTTGGGTAGACCATGGGAGTTTGATAGACAAGTTGTTCATGATGGGAGAACAAATAAATATAAGATAAAGAAGGATGGGAAAAAGTATACTTCGAATCCTATGAAGGAGAAGGGAGATGAAGTAGAAAGTAATCCTAGAGTTTGTTTAATTTCTAGGAAGAAATTCTTGAAAGAATTGAAGAAAGGAGGGTCATGTTATGCTTTTATTCCCAAACCTTAAGTGTTGATGACTGCAAAAAAATGAGAAGAGCCACCCATAGAAATTCAAGAGATGCTGGAAGAATACTCAGATATAATGATGGAGTTACTAGATGGATTGCCACTTGTGAGACATATTAGTCACTGTATGGATTTGATACATAGTGCAAGTTTACCAAACAAGGCACCGTATAGGATGATGCCTATGGAGAATGAGGAGATAAATAGGCAAGTTCAAGAATTGTTAGATAAGGGGATGATCACGGAAAGTCTCAGTCCATGTGCACTACCAACATTGTTGACACCAGAGAAGGATGGAGAATGGTGAATGTGCACTGATTCAAGGGCCATTAACAAAATAACAATGAAATATAGATTCCCATTGCCACAAATGGATGATATGATGGATTGCCTAAGTGAAGCAAAATACTTCACGAAGATTGATTTGAAGAGCGGGTATCATCAGATTAGAATTAGAGAAGGGGATGAATGGAAGACAACCTTCAAGACAAAAGATGGATTGAATGAGTGGTTGGTGATGCCTTTTGGTTTGAGGAATGCTCCCAACACTTTCATGAGATTGATGAATGAAGTGTTGAAGCCATTTCTTGGTAAGTTTGTTATTGTATATCTTGATGATATTTTGATTTTTAGTAAGACAAAGGAAGAACATTTTGCTGCATGTTAGGGCAATATTGCAGAGGTTAAGAGAAGAGAAATTGTAAGTCAATTTGGAGAAATGTAGTTTGGAATTAGTTTATTTGGGATTTGTAGTTTATGGTGATGGTTTGAAGATCTGGATCCAGAGAAGGTCAAGGCAATTGTGGATTGGCCTTCACCTCATAGTATGTTTGAAGCCAGAAGTTTTCATGGCTTGGCAAGCTTCTATAGGAAGTTCATTCAAAATTTTAGTTGGATTTGTGTACCTATTACTGAGACAATGAAGGGTAATAGGAAGGAGTTTGTGTGGACAACAACAGCTGAGAAAAGTTTAAGAATTTTAAAGAGTAAAGTAGCTGAACAATTAGTTTTGGCACTCCCTAATTTTAGGAAGGTTTTTCAAGTAGATTGTGATGCAAGTGGAATAATGATTGGAGGTGTCCTTAGTCAAGAGGGAAAACCAATTGCATACTTCAGTGAGAAGTTGAATGAGGTAAAGAAGAAATATTCAGTGTATGATCAAGAATTCTATGCAATTTTACAGGCACTCAAGAAGTGGAGACATTATTCACTACCGAAGGAATTTGTATTGTATATTGATCATCAGGCTTTACAGTTCATTAATAGCCAAGGTAAGTTGAAATAGAGACACATAAAATGGGTTGAATTTATGTAGAGTTATTCTTTTGTTTTGAAACATAGAAGTGGAAAATCTAATTGGGTAGCTGATGCATTAGTTAGGAGATGTCTGTTGTTGAATGAAATGTGGGTGAGTGTAGTTGGTTTTGATTCCATGGGAGAATTGTATAAGGACGATGTTGATTTCAAGGAAGCATGGACTGCTTGTATGAATCTAGTAGAGAAGGATAGAACACCTTGGTTGGAATATTTTATTTAGGAAGGTTTATTATTCAAAGGGTAAAAGTTCTATATACCTCAAGGGTTAATGAGGGATAATTTGATGAGAAAGAAGCATAGTGGTAGTTTAGGTTGCCACTTTGGTGTTGACAAAATGTTAGCACAATTAAGTGAAGGTTATTTCTAGCCTAGTATGGCTGCAAATGTGAAGAAGTTGGTACAAGGATTCAGAGTTTGTCAATATGCTAAATGAGTTAGGTAGAACATTGGTTTATATCAACCATTGCCTATACAAGAGAGACTATGGGAACATATAAGTATGGACTTTGTTTTAGGGTTGCCTCGCACATAGAGAGGTAATGATTCTATCTTTATTGTTGTTGATAGATTTTCTAAAATGGTTAATTTTATTCCATGTCAGAAGAGTAATGATGCTTCCCACATTGCTACTTTATTTTTCAAGGAGGTAGTTAGATTACATGGTTTGCCTAAGAGCATAGTTTTAGATTAGGATGTAAAATTTGTTGGTCATCTTTGGTGTACCTTATGGAAGAAAATGGGTACACAGTTGGGTTTCAGTTCAACGTACCATCCTTAGAGTGATGGTCAAACTGAGGTTGTAAATAGAAGTCTGGGAAATTTATTGAGATGTTTGGTAGGGAATAAGCCTAACCAGTGGGACTTGGTTTTGGCTAAGGCAAAATTTTCCTATAATAATTTAGTCAATAGTAGTGTAGGGAAAATTCCTTTTCACATTGTGTATTGTTACAGTCTAAGAGGGGTAGATGAATTGTAGTGCTGATTTGACTCGTAAGAGTGCTGTAGCTAAAGATTTTGCAGAATATATCCATGATTTGTATAAATAGGTGAAGGAAGATTTGGAGAAAAGTGCAGCCAAATACAAGGAGTGTGCTGATATTCATAGGAGAGAACAAGAGTTTCAAGTTGGAGATTTGGTTTTGGTACACTTGCGAATGGAGAGGTTCCTGCAGGGAACATACAATACACTCAAATGGAAGAAGATTTGACCTTGTAATGTCTTACCTACGTTTTCATCCAATGCTTAAGAAATTGGACTTCCACCAGGTGTAGATATTTTGCCCATTTTCAATGTGGCAGATTTGTATTTCTATTATGAAGGGGAGTCACACGCACCAACAAAATTCAGTTCAGATGTTTAGGATAAATATGAATGGATAGATCAGTTGCTTGAAAAATAGTTTGAACAGGTTGATCAAGTGATTGATTCTTGTGTGGCTAAATGAATAAGAGGCAAATAATACATGGCGTATCTTGTCCAGTGGAAGGGTAAACTAGTTGATGAAGCCTATTTTGTGCAAGCTTATGAATTGGCTAAGTATGGGATTTCTATTCTAGATTTACCAAAATATTCTTAAGTTGCAATTTCAAGAGACATTTCTCTTACCCAGCGTGTCTGATGCAGGAGCATCCAGGTTCATTGGCAATCTTGTGTCACCAAAAAATATATATATTATTTCCTGAGTTGTTTTGGTTTTATTTCTTTGTAAAGTTGGTTTTTGTGTTTCAAGAGAATTTTGGATTTGTTTGGTCATTTACTAGACATCATCTTGTAGAAAACCCAAATTGGTATCTCTGGTTTAAATTTGGTGCAGATTGGACAAAATCTGGCTAAGTTATAGCCAGTCAGAGATATCCTGAGTTCACGAACTCATAAGTTTGTTGACGGCTCAGTTCGCCAATGGGCGACTTTGTTGATAGGCTTTTATCAAGTTTATTTTTTTTAAATATCAAGACTTTGTAGTGTTGAAGAAATTTTGATTGGCAAAGTTTTGAGTTTTCAAACTTTATTGGCAAAATCACGAGTTAGTGAACTCATAAGTTTGTCGATAGCCTATTTTGCCAACTAGCCTTGCATAGTTGTGTTGCAAGTATGTGCCTAATCAGTGTTGTCATTGATGTCAACATATCTGTGTTGTCATTGGTGTCAATTGTGCTCTTACTTTTTTGAGGATATTGAGAAAATTAGCCCCTCCGGTGATAACAATGTGTTGCAGTAGAAACAGTGCATTACATGCAGAAGAATAGTCCAGAAGAATGCTTTGTATTTCTTGTAGAATAAATATCTTTACCTATGGATTGGAGGTTATTTAGAAGCCTGTCTGAAGATGTTATATTCCAAGTTTGAGCCTCCGGTATGAAGAATTGAGTGAGTTATGTTTACCAGAGTGAAAATAGTTTTTTCTGTATGCTTGGTGGTGATAGGGAGAAAGTGTTTTGCTCCGCATTCCTCCACATTAAAGTATTTTGGTCTATAGTTCTAGAAGTAAGTCTGTGATGATGTTAAAAGCCTTCAAGTATAATGGTCCATGATTTGGTGGTCTGCAAGCTATCTTTTACTCATGACAGTGGTTGGCAATGTTGTTCTTATGCTCTAGTTTGAAGAATCTTGTTGATAGAGTTGTTAGAGATCATGCGGTTGTTCTTGGTGATTATAATGTGCTTGTGGATGTCTCCTGATCATGCTCCTACATTTATATTGGTCCACAAGGTGTAATTCAGATCATCCATGAAGCGTGTTCTTGAGAATACTTGTGTTAACATCAATCTTGGCCGACCTGGTTGAATTCATCATCTACGGAGATGCATCGAAGATTGTGATAGTGTGTTGTAGCATGGAAGATTGTGTTTGAGTGCCAACTAAGGCATGGCATGATCCGCATATATTCTTACATCTTTTCCTTAGCCAAATTTGTATTAGGTCCAGACCTATTTTATGTATGTTTGTAATGCCGACCTTGGAGATTGTTCCAATAGTTGATGATTGTAATGCCAACCTTGATGATCATTCCAAGGTTGATGAAGTGTATAAATACTTATAATTGAGTTGTGAAAATGTATCCAAGTGCGAAGATGCGAAGATAAAGTGATGTAAGGTAGTAGAATAGAGCAGAGGTGTTTTGTGCTTCAATGGAACTGAACCTTGGCATGGAGTAGATGTTGTTATCTTAGTTCAACCTTTTGTCAGTGAGCCTCCTTTTGGCAATGAGCCTACCTTTGGCAATGAGCCACCCATAGGCAGTGAGCCTTTCTTTACAGTGAGCAATTTGGGCAGTGAGCCTCTATTTTTTGATATTGATATAACTTATACATTTTTGTGGGCTAACACACACCATGGTTTTTCCCTTTTAGGGTTTTCTACGTAAAAATATTTTGTCATATGTGTTGATTATGCTTTTGTGTTGAGCTTCTCATTTTATGCTTTCATGGTTATATTTGAATATAAGTAATTGATAATTTGATGATCATAATCGGTTAAAAGTTTTAGGACAGCTGATTCACCCCCCTCTTAGTTGTCTAGTGCAGTCCAACAATTGGTATCAAAGCTAGTTCCTCTGAAGAAAGCCTAACATCTTGAGGAATATCTAAGATGTCTTATAAGAGGGAAGCTCCACATTTTGATGGGATAGATTATGCTCTTTGGAAGGTACGAATGAAAAGCCATCTTCTTTGTCTTGGTTATAAAGTATGGAAGGCTGCAGAAGCAAAATATACCATGCCTCTAAATGGTTTGACAACTGAAGATGAAATCAAAGATTATGAGGTGGATGTCAAAGCAAAGGATGCTTTGTTAAGTTGCTTAAGTGACTCAGTGTTGACAAAAGTTGTGGACCTTGAATCTACAAATGAGGTATGTGAGAAGCTGAAAAATCTATATGAAGGAGATGATTCTATAAAAGAAGCCAAGCTACAAAGCCTGAAAGTGAAATATGAGGGTTTGAAGATGAATGAAGATGAAAACATAACAGCCTTTATGTAAAGAGTTGATGAACTTGTCACTGGAATAAAGGGTATGGGAGGAACTCTCGGTGATAAGGAAGTTTGATGAAAATTCTCATATCACTACCAAAGTCATATAGTCACAAGGTAGCTATAATTGAAGAATTTATGACTGTGAAAACTATTGACAGAGATCAGTTACTTGGAAAGCTTACAACCTTTGAGATGATAGAATTTGGTGATGCCCTGTCTAAAGTTGAATCAACTTTTAAAGCCAGTACTTCAATAGAGATCTCCAAAGCTGAGAAATACAAGGTGGATGACAACTTTGATGAAGTTGAAGCTAACTTTGTTGATAGGATACAAAGAGGCTCTGGTAAGTTCAAAGGTAAATTACCTTTCAAATGTTTCTCTTGTGGTAAAGTAGGTCATTATGCTTCCAGATGTCCTGAAAGAATTGAAATAGATAGGAAGAAACATGAGAGAAAGCCTAGAGTTCAAAAGAAATGCTACTATGTCAGAGATTTTGATGATGAAGGGGTGATTGATGATGAATCTGATGATGCTAATACTAGTGCAAATGAATGCCTATTTATTGCTATTAAAGAAGATCCTGTGTCTACTAATTCTACTAGCTATGTGAAGGATGAAAAAATAGTAGAAGAAAGTGCTTTGGCTGTTCAAGTTGAGAAAGATAAGGATGAATGGATTATTGATAGTGGATTCTTACATCACATGACCGGTGACAAAAGTAAGTTGGTAAGTTTGGAAAAGTATGATGGAGGACTAGTTAGGTTTGATGATAATGCAGCTAGTAAGATTTGTGGAAAAGGATCTATTTCATTTGATGGAAAGCATAATACTGACAATGTTCTATATGTGAAGGGTTTGAAGCATAATCTTTTGAGTGTTGGTTAGATGTGTGACAAAGGATATGATTTGAGATTCAAAGACAATGGGTGCAAGATTGTGGAAAGCTCTAGAACTTTGATTGCTATTGGTAAGAAGACAAAAGGTAACATCTATCAATTAAGAGGAACTAATTATTACTGTTTACTAGCCTAGGAAGATGAAAGTTGGTTGTGGCATAGAAGGATGTGTCATATAAAGTTTGACAATTTGGTAAAGATAAGTTCAAATTAGACTGTGAGAGATTTACTAAAAATTGTGAAACCCTCCAATACAATTTGTAAGGAATGTCAGTTGGGAAAGCAGACAAAGGCAAGTTTTAAGAGAAAAGAACAATTTTCTGTCAGTTTGTTGGATCTAGTGCATACATATCTCTGTGGTCCTATAAGGGTGAGAAGTCTACAAGTGACATGTACTTTATGTTACTTATTGATGATTATTCTGGAATGATTTGGGTTACTTTTCTAAGAGATAAATGAGAAACCCTAGAGAAGTTCAAATTTTTCAAGGCAATGGTTGAGAATGAAATAGAACTAAAGATCAAATGCTTGAGGTCTGATAGAGGAAGTGAGTTCACATCAAATGAATTCAACATTTTCTGTGAAGAGCATGGGATAAAGAGACAATTGTCTACACCTAGGACTCCTCAGCAAAATGGAGTTGTGGAAAGGAAGAACATGATAGTTCAGGAGGCTGCTAGGACAATGATGAAGGAAGAAGGTCTACCAGAAGTCTTTTGGAAAGAAGCTATTCACACTGTTGTCTACATTCAAAATAGAGTTCAAGTGAAAGGTAATGGTACTAAAACTCCCTATGAATTGTGGTATGGAAGAATTCCCACAATAAAATATTTCAAAGTCTTTGGTAGAAAATGTTATATCAGGAGAGATGAAGATCTAGGAAAGTTTGAGGCAAGGTGTGATGAAGGAATCTTTCTTGGATACTCTACCAAGAGTAAATTTTACCGGTGCTACAACAAAAGGCTCAAAAAGATTGTTGAGAGTGCAAATGTGAAGGTAGATGAAGGCAAGTAAAGAATATCAGACCTAAGTTGTTATGAACCAGATGAACCTATGACTATATTAAATGAAGAGAAAGATAAGCTAGAAGACAATGAGGATGAAGAAGAGGCTTTGGAAAGTGTTGTTAAGACTCCTAGGTATGTAAGGATTAATCATTCTGAAGATTAGATTATAGGTGACAAGAATAAAGGTGTGCTAACAAGAAGAAGAGCTGCAGAGGAACACGTCAATTACTATTTGCTTTCAAAGATTGAACCAAAAACTATGAATTAAGTATGCAATGATGAAAATTGGGTAAAGGCAATGGAGAAAGAACTATTGCAGATAGAGAAAAATGAAACTTGGGAATTAGTTCCTAGACCTACTGACAAAAATATTATTGGAACTAAATGGGTCTTCAAGAAGAAGCTAAATGAAAATGGAGTTGTAAGGAATAGAGCAAGACTTGTATGCAAAGGATATTCTCAAATTGAAGGGATAGATTTTGAAGAAAACTTTGCCCCAGTAGCTCAGATTGAAGCAATCAGAATGTTTATAGCATTCGTTACTCACAAATATTTTAAGGTATATCAGATAGATGTGAAATCTGCCTTCCTAAATGGTGAATTAGAAGAGGAAGTATACATTGAGCAACCAGAGGGATTCCAATTGTCAAATCAAGGTGATATGGTATGCAGGTTGAAGAAAGCATTGTATGGACTCAAACAAGCTCCTAGAGCCTGGTATGCAAGGTTAGACAAGTATTTATTACAATTGGGATTCAGTAAAGGTACTGCAGATAGCAATTTGTACTTCAAAATCAATGATGATCAGATCTTGATTGTTGAGGTCTTTGTTGATGACATTATCTTTGGAGGAAATGAAGGTATGTTTATTAGGTTTGTCAGTGGGATGAAAAGTGAATTTGAAATGTCCATGTTTGGTGAAATGAATTTCTTTTTAGGTCTATAAATTAATCAATTAGATAAAGGAATCTTCATACCTCAGTCTAAGTATGTGAAAGAGTTGTTGAAGAAGTTTGGGATGGAAGACTCTAAACCGGTATGTACTCCCATGGTGACTAGTTGCAAATTGAGCAAAACTGATGAATCACCTAAGGCTAATTAGAAAAAATATAGATCCTGATGCAGAGCAACTAAGTGGAAGCTTACAAACAGGGTGTCAAACCCTCTACAACCTAGAATACCATTACAATCAAGTTCAAATGGCTTTCAAAATTCCATTGCAAGGCCCATTCGTCACCTACACACATGCATTCTTCATTATTGGCAAGATCCCGCCTATTGTCCCACTGATACATCCCATCGACAGGATAAAGCCTATCAGCAACCACCTTAATACTCTCACCGACATCAAACCTTACACTGATGACCTTGCCCCTTTGTTTGTCTATCAGCAAGATAATAACTATTTGGTTGAACTAAAAACTTCTTTGCCGATACTTACCTCTCAGACCGACGCCAAACACTACGTCGGTCAGACACTGTTCTATCGGCCACCCTCATACACTTCACACCGATACTTTGTGTCACTCCGATATCCACCTATCGGTAAGATCTCTCTCCACTCTCATCGACGCCACACCTTGTTGCCAAGACATAAACCTTTGGTGAAGATGATACTCCTTCCACCAATACCATTAGTCACGTCGATGACTCTTCCAAACCCACCTTCGTCGGTAGGACATCCACTCACGTCTCCCCGATATACACTTATCGGATTGATATTGATTATCGGCCACTCTGATATATTTCACACCGATAGCCCCTTTCACTCCAATGACCTAACTCTATCGGCGAGACTGCCTACTATCGGTGCTACCCTTGTCCTTTCCACCGATGGTAATACTTACGCCGATACACCCCTTCTATCGGTGTGACCCATTATTATCGGCGAAGCCTCTAACAAATTTTTCAACGGTGTATTTCACACCAATATCTCTTATTGGTGACACCTCACAACAGTCTCCCCGATCGGTATGACCTTCTACCGTCAGCCCACGATCAAATCCTCAGCCTGATACTTATGCTCACGCCGATGCCTTCGGCCAAGGCTGCTATCGGCAAGACTTTCACTGTCGGATGAACACAATTACCTTGCGTTGATGCCTTTGCCTCTCGCCGATGCTTCCTACATCGGCGACACAAATGGAACTCACGCCGATGCCTTCAAAGCACACATTTCTTGGCTTGGTTTGAACCCTGACATGGTTAGTGATACACATATGGATACAATTGACGAACAACACACAGACTCGGTTGCTTCCTATAGTATGTAGAACAAACTTAAGAACACGGATGTCATGCTCGTAACAACGGTATACACCGAGGAGGTAGGAGGAGCGGTCCAGTAGTTTTGAACAAAACAAAATTGAGCAAAAAACCTACTTTACAGATCCATTCCATTGATTTCATGAAAATCCACCAGTGGAATGGATTTAAATAGCCATTTCGACCACAGAGGCCCTAACTAGATTATGCACAAATCTTCTACAGAAATGAAATACTATAGGTAGAGTATCTACACAGAATTTCAGAATCAGGACAGAAAAACCATTTCCAGAACTACTATTCCTCCTTAATGTTTTCAGAAATTACATGCAACTGTTCGACCCAAGCCAAAACACACCACCGTCACTGCCCAGTTCTATTCCAGAGGATTCCCTATTTATCATTCCCAATGTGAGGGACTGACATTCCCCTCTGTGTCTAGGATTTGAATTTTCCAAAATTATAGGTGGAAACCCCTAATCTATTACATGACATCTGTTTTGCATAAGACAGCAAAACTCATAAAGCTAAGACACCTTGATTAACTTTCCCTTAATCCAAACTGTCAAGAAATGTCAAGTTTGGAGGTTTACAAACATGAAATGCCAAACTTAAATGTTACATTGGAAGATGCTATAGATAACATGAAATGTCAAAACTATGTTAGTCTTCTTCTTCTCCCTTTTGTGTATGTTGATCCTGTTGAAGGGGTGCTCCTGCACCAGATCCATGATTGGAGGATTACTTTATTTAACTCAAACTAGACCTGATATTATGCATGCAGTTTGTCTTGTTGCAAAGTTTCAAGCTAATCCAAGAGAATCACATGTGATGACAGTTAAGAGAATCCTAAGGTATTTGAAAGGTACTTCAGATTATAGCTTATGGTATCCAAAGGACAATGATTTCACTTTGAGTGCTTATATAGATGCAGATTGGGCCAGAGATGTTGATGATAGAAATAGTACAAGTGGAGGTGCCTTCTTATTGGGTAATAGATTGGTCTCATGGCTGAACAAGAAACAAAATTCAATAGCTTTGTCAACTGCAGAAGTAGAGTATATTCTAGCAACATGTTGTTGCACTCAAGTATTATGGATGAAGCAGACTCTAAAGGATATAAGAGTTGTGTATGAAGATCCAATTGCAATATTTTGTGACAATACAAGTGCCATAAACATTTCAAAGAATCCAGTGATGCACTCAAGAACAAAACACATATCAATAAGGTATCACTTTTTAAGAGAGGTGACAGAGAATTAAATAAAGTTGGAATATGTGTCCATAAAGGATCAGATTGCAGACATTTTCACTAAGCCTTTGCCTAAAGATACTTTTGAGTATCTCAAAGAAAAGTTAGGGGTCATTACCCCTCCTGTCCTGAACTAAGATGCATAGGAATTCATCAATCCAGTGGAGCTCAAAGTGTCATTCCTTGATCTGGATTGATGTTCCGAAGGCTATCTCTCAGGGGGAGTAGCTAAATGTTTCTGGTAAAGTAAATGGATTAGAGCAGCAACATGCAAGTATATGCCCTTTGCCATTAATGTCAAAGGGGGAGAGAAATCATGTGAAAAACTTAGGGGGAGAAAGAATGCAGATGTATAAAGAGAAAGGGGGAGAATTTTGTCTTGGTGGTCTTTTTAGTTTTTCACATCATATGTTGCCATCAATAACAAAGGGGGAGATTGTTGCAAGTATGTGCCTAATCAGTGTTGTCATTGATGTCAACATATCTATGTTATCATTGGTGTCAACTGTGCTCTTACTTTGTTGAGGATATTGAGAAAATTAGCCCCTCTAGTGATAACAATGTGTTGTGTAGAAACAATGCATTACATGCAGCTTTGATATTAACTATTTATCTAAAATAGAAAAAAAATTCTACCATCTTGATATAGATTCTTTTATCTAGTGCATCATATTTTTTTCAATTTTTTTTAATAAGTTTTACTATTTTCCTTGATATGGTAATCAACCTAATGTTTTGTACTGATAACCTATTTTTAGTAAAAATAGAAAGGAAAATATAAATAATAATTAAACTATATATATATATATTTGAAAACTAAACTTATAGATCTACAAAAGGGTATTTTTATATTTTTTTTAAAATGTTATTTACACGAGTAGAAGTTGTTGAAATATCAAGTTTTTCAAATAATTTTATTTTTTTGGTAAATTGAACTCATAGTGGTTCTACATATGCATTTAGCCAATAATTTTAGTTGGAAAAGTTGTGGATATATCTAACATAGCTAGAATGAATCTTACAAGATCACATGTTTGACCAAAATTGATTTTTAGTTAGAAATGCTTAAATTCACTTGTGCTGATAAGTCGGCTAAAAGTGTGACACAACTTTGTGCTTTTACCCATGCAGAAGAATAGTCTAGAAGAATGCTCCACATTTCTTGTAGAATAAATATCTTTACCTGTGGATTGGAATTTATTTAGAAGCCTATCTAAAAATGTTATATTCTGAGTTTGAGCCTCCGGTATGAAGATTTGAGTGAGTTATGTTTACCAGACTGAAAACAACTTTTTCTGTATGCTTGGTGGTGATAGGGAGAAAGTGTTTTTCTCCGCATTGAAGTATTTTAGTCTGCGGTTCTGGAAGTAAGTTTGTGATGTTGTTAAAAGACTTCAAGTATAATGGTTCGTGATTTTGTGGTCCACAAGCTATCTTTTACTCATGACAGTGGCTGGCAGTGTTGTTCTTGTGCTCCAGTTTGAAGAATCTTGTTGATAGAGTTGTTAGAGATCATGCAGTTGTTCCTGGTGATTATAATGTGCTTGTGGATGTCTCCTGATCATGCTTCTACATTTGGATTGGTCCACAAGGTGTATTTCAGATCATGCATGAAGTGTGTTCTTGAGAATACTTGTGTTAAAATCAGTCTTGGCTGACTTGGTTGAATTCATCATCTGTGGAGATGCATCGAAGATTGTGATAGCATGTTGTAGAATGGAAGATTGTGTTTGAGTCCTAGCTAAGGCGTGGCATGATCCACATACATTCTTACATCTTTTCCTTAGCTAAATTTGTATTAGGTCTAGACCTATTTTATGTATGTTTGTAATGTCGACCTTGGAGATTGTTCCAATTCACTACAAAAAATCCCTATGATTAGCTCCCTTTTTTGCTCCATTTTTTACTTCCACCCACTATTTTAATGTATTTTTCTCCAATTTTTTGAAAAAGTCAGCGCTATTTATTAGGATGGTGCTATTTTTGGCATTTTTTGCACTGATCAGACATGTAGGTGCTAATTTAGGTGCAAATTAGCGCTGACAGTAGCGCCTACATTAGCACCGCCTTTATTGCCTACATTAGCACCAACTTTAGCGCAAACTCTAGCGCCGACTTTAACACCTATCTGTGTTAGATAAATGTCACATGGTGGAGGATGGTGTTAGGATGAGTGATGATTGTTGTGGCAATGTTATGGTCAAATGTGTTATGAAAATGAGGTGGCATGGGTAGTGGGCTATCAATGTTGGCAAAGGAGTTAGGGAGGATGTAATGGAGAAGGGGATGTGTGTCATGGTATTATGTCTATATATGGATATATATATATATGGAGAGAGAGAGAGAGAGAGAGAGAGAGAGAGAGAGAGAGAGAGAGAGAGAGAGAGAGAGAGAGAGAGAGAGAGAGAGAGAGAGAGAGAGAGAGAGAGAGAGAGAGAGAGAGACTAATTTGTGCCTAGTTATGATGGATGATTATAGAAATTATAATGAGTGTGATATGAACTTGCTATTGGTGATTTAAGCTTTAGTCTAGTATAAAGAAACTAATTTGTGCCTAGTTATGATTTCAATGAAATTTAATTGATGTGCAATTTAATCAATTACATCTCTCTATAATTACAAGTCCTCGCTATTCCATCCACCTTGTCTAGCATAATCTATGAATTTGTTGTTATGATCTAAGATATGTTGTGGCAAATGAACCATTTAAGCACTCATGTGAACAAGCATTAGCCTATCATAAAAGAGTGATTGTAAGGCACTATACTAGTTCATGATCTTCAAGTTGAGCTTATGAGCTAAATTACATGTATTTTGCATATGCACCTAAGACAAGTCAAGGTTTGAACAACTTACACAAATTTGTACCAAAAATTGAAGACTCTTGATATGAGTTATAATATACAAAGATGCAAATTTCATGTGAAAAGTTTATTTAAAAATAAAGGAATAAAAACTTTTGTTATCGACATCTTTAATTTCGAAGTGGGTATCATACATGAGAAGATACAATACAAAAACTAGAAAATGAACACAATTGTTGTCGATGTTCTATGCATATGATATTGATTAGTGATTTCATAGATACTTTTCTCCTCAAGCATGAGTGTTGACATTGGTTCTGATTCACAAGAAGGGATATTACTTCAAGTAACTCTAGATTTTAATGCTAAATTTGAATGGCAAATGCACCATTGAATACAATAGGATAACACTTTGGCAAAGAATTATAACAATATCCTAAAACAACTCTTCGATCTAAACACTTCAATCAATACTTTCTTCTCTAGGTCATCCATCTCTGATCAAAGGAGCCACTAATGCATAGAGTTAAAATAATGTTGTCAATTGTCATTTGAGAATTAATTACTTTCTACACAATTAATGAAAATAACTTTTGCAATGAAATGTACAATTATATATATGCTCACACAATGACTCTTCGAAAGCCACTAAGTTTTGATTTAATAGCTACTAGAATCATGATAAAATCTGCCATGACTTGTTAATTACAATTGTATTTCCCCTTCTGATACCCATGACTACATCTATTCCTGTACATTTTGTTCCATGTTCTAGAAGTAAAAAATTAATTGCATACCAATAACAACGTCCTTGCAAAAATATAGATAAGTATAGTTTATATAACCAAATTAACACTATTATCACCTCCAAATCTAACTACATTAGAGGTCATTTATTTGTAACCCCTTTCTTTTCTCATTGATATATCTATTTGTTGTATGTTTTGAATTCTATTTTTGGTCATTTGTTGACATTAATAGAATTATTTGGAAGGGTTTAATGTATCTAACATCTTGATAATTCTCTTTCTTGCAAACTAAATCAGTTTGCTATGTATTTGACAAATTCTCTACACACTTAACTTTTTCAAAATAGTCTTTTGAAAATAGTTTAAATCTTGTCCAAATCTCTAGACAACTAGAATTGAAGTAAAAGGTTGCCTTATTGCCTCAAGACTAAAGATGGTAAACAATATATAGTTACAAGGAACAATATGCATTCTACTTTATAAGTAATTCACAAATGTCATCTAAGCCAACTACCATATGACTTGCTGATGCTTATTTTATTTTACTATTCTAATACATACAACCTTAGACATATGCCTCCCATCATGAACTAGAATAACTACCATATAAATTGCATAACTCATTTTGTACAAGCACAAAATAATCTTGCATAGTTGATTGTTTCATGTTTAGTTTGCATCAATGACCTACTCTTAATTCATGTTTAGTCAGGGTGAATTGAAGGAAGATTAAAGTTGCACTCCAAGTAGATGTGTGGATAAAGAAGGGCTTAGTGGAATATGGAAACCTTTAGATTTTGTGATTTTTGTTTTTCCATTTCAAAACTATTTGTTTTCTTTCTTTACTGATGAACATTTATTTAGAAGCCCTTTCCTACACTCAAATCTTCAGTTTTAAACTCACTTGCATGGACGATGCATTAAAGGTATCAATTATATATGTTCCATGATTTAAATCCATTATTTTGTGGTTCTCAGTATGATAGAAAGAAGGATGTTGTTGCTTCTTAGACTTGTTGCACACCTTGCACTAGGTCCACAGGCTGGTGGAAAGGTATCCGAGGACACAATAGCTCTCATATCAGATTTTTTTGCAAGGAATCAATTTAAAAGGGTCTGAGGCCTAGCTTTCATTCCAACCTAGGATTCCATCACAATAATGTCATATTACAGTCTTCAAATATGTGTATAGTTTATGTGCATGGTAGCAACCATTTAGTAATAATTCCTCACACACCACACTATAACTAAGATGTGTGAATGCCCTAAAACTATACAGGTTTAGTCCAAACACTATCATAAGATCATGCTTGATAAGATCATGGATACATCATAGTTTAGGTTTCTAAATGCTTAAGTCCTCTTTTGTCAGATGTTGTAGTTGCAACTACCTTGTTAGACATGTATGCAAAATGTGGAAGCATAAACAAGGCATGTGAACTGTTTGACAGAATGCCTCAAAGAAATGTGATCTCATGGACTGCAATGACTGTAGGATATGCACAAAATGGATTTGTTAAAATGGATTTGTTAAAAAGGATTTAGAAATTTTAAAGAAAATGCAATTGGCTGGTGTAAAGCCAAATTCCACAACCTTTGCCAGCATCCTCCCTGCCTGTGTCAAAATGGGAGCTTTGGAATAGGGTATGGTCATCCATCAAAACATAAAGAATAGAGGAATTTTATCAGATGCTGTAGTTGCAACTGCCTTGTTAGACATGTATGCAAAATGTGGAAGCATAGACAAGGCATGTGAACTGTTTGACAAAATGCCTCAAAGAAATGTGGTCTCATGGACTACAATGATTGCAGCATATGCACAAAATGGATTTGTTGAAAAGGCTTTAGAAATTTTAAAGTAAATACAATTGGTTGGTGTAAAGCCAAATTCCACAACCTTTGCCAGCATCCTCCCTGCCTGTGTCAAAATGGGAGCTTTGGAATAGGGTATGGACATCCATCAATACATAAAGGATAGAGGAATTTTTTCAGATGTTGTAGTTGCAACTGCCATATTAGACATGTATACAAAATGTGGAACCATAGACAAGGCACGTGAACTATTTGATAGAATGCCTCAAAGAAATGTGGTCTCATGGACTGCAATGATTGTAGGATATGCACAAAATATGGAATCATAGACAAAAAACATGAACTGTTTGACAAAATTAAAATATATTGTAGTCATCAAATCCTTAATCATAACTTCCTCACAATGAATCGAGGCCATTGTAGAGTTAAGCCTAAGGTTTCTTCTTAGTGTAAAATGAGGATTAGGTTGAGACCTTGACATTAAAGAAAAATATAAAGCAATGAAAAGGAAATTGCATCCAAGTAATCCTAATTTTTTCTACCAACAATTCATACCAAAGATTGAACAATTTAAGGATATTGCAATAGGTAATTTGTATCGACACAAATAATATTACTGAAGCATTACAAAGTTTAGGCCATAAGAATCATCCTTTTTTAAACATGGATTGCAAATAATTCTAAAATTTTAATAATTCTGAAAATTTAGAAGTCTTGGTCATTAACATTATTGTCTGCTACAATGTCATCAAGTGTATCATTCTCAATGTTCATATGTTCTTTCAAGAATTTAATGTTATCATCATCCTCATCTTGACCTGCATCATCTTCATTATCATTGAAATTTGACTGTAGACCATCTATATTGTTACCAGATGTATTTGGATCATCATTTTCTATACCATCCATATTGTTGTCTTCCATAACATCATCTAACTCTGGATTGTTGTCTTCTTATGCCTAAACATAACCATCTTCAACATCATCATGGATGTCAATTTCTTCGATGTTCTCTAATCCCTCTCATTTTGTTGGCCATCATTGTTTTGCTCAGTATACACTAATGCATTGTCAAATACATGCCTTAATCTTGGATCATAATGTATGACAAATATCCATTTCGGGTCCAAAATATCTTTATAGAAAAATATCTGCACATGAACGACATACATATATTAGACGTATGGTATAACAATTTTTTGATTAATAAACACATGTATATATTCACAATAAACTATGAATTAATAGATTAATGATCACTACCGCTTCTTGTTTGAGTTAAAGAAATACCTACTCACAATGAATTGGTAGAACATAAGGCTTCTTATCCTCCAGTAGGAAACATGAGGAATCTATAGAAAACAATCCAATATGAGTATCATGTCTTCGTGTCCTCTCAAATGCTTCATACCATCTACACTTAAAAACACAACATTTAAAAGAGCGGTAATCCAACTCAATAATTTCTTGTATTTTCCCAACATATTGTAGATTCCATTTAAATATATTCTTATCTTTTGAGCTTGATCGATATGGATTGCTTGAAGTCAACCATGATGCCATAATTGAAGGATCATCTCTTTACATCTACACTTTCTACATGATAATGTTGACCATATGACCACTTTTCTGGAAATTTCCTCGCCTGTGAAAGACCATTTATTTCAGTGACAACAAATATAATTCAATGAATATTAAAATAGTTAATAGTGTCAAAACTATAAGGAAACACCATTTTATAAAATTCCAACTGTACCTTTCTTTCACATCCTTTAGACATGTTGATTTCATCTTTTGTTATGTTTGAATCTATACTTGCATCTTCTATTTGATTTTGAATTTGTTCAGTAACCCATTCTAGTGTGCAATCTTTACCCCATTCCCCAAGCAGATCAGTGGGAAGTGGAGTATTCCTTGGGTTCGATCTCTTAAACTATTTCCTTGCTTCTAACACTTCTTCTCTCTTTTTATCATACAGATCGATCCATTTGTTCATAAAGTCCATGTGGTATGGAATGAACTTGTCGAGTATAGCACTTTCATCTACACCTATTACATGTCAACATGTTTATTTCAAACTCCAAATGTCTACATGCTGTTAATTTGACAAATAAATTATAGAGTAAATTAATGATTGCAAGAAAAACAACCACACTGACCATGAATTTACTTACTAATTTCTACTTGAACACAATTAGATTGTGGTTTTTCTCCATCAATAATATTTGATGCTTGTTCTTCATCCCAAAAGTGTGGCCCATCTTCAAAATCCTTACCAAGGAATTCACACAGGAAGAAAAATGCTTTATTCAATACATACCCTTCAGCCATACAACCCTCTGGATGTGCCTTTTGTCAGACATATCTTTTTAGAGTTTTCATATACCTCTTACAGAAAAACATCCACCTTGTTGATATGACACCCGCCAATTCAATGTCATCGACTAGGTGTATAAGTAAATGGTCTTGTAGGTCCATAAAACTTGTAGGGAGCTCCTTCTCAAATACACATACAATTTCTGCAATTTCCTTCTTCCATTTTGGCACTTCACATTCGTGGATCTCCTTGGAGGTCACCCACCTAATATACGAATAGTAAATTAGTATGAACCTTTAGTCAAAAATTAAAATACAATATAATATCTCTATGTCTCTCACACATGAACATTTCATATAACCACATACCTTGTAAATGCTAACAATCGACTTATGGCATTCCTTAAGTCAACTGTAAGATAGGGATCCCCCCTAATTGCCAATGGCATGATATGCTATCAAACACATTTATGAAAAGGTCATTAGTAATTTTTCCTCACACAACAAAATATCAAAATATGTTTAGTACTTAATCAATGTTACCAGTAAATGTTAAATGATGATAAATAATACCTTCATAAAATTATGAAAATCATGTGTTTTAAATCCTATGATATGTCCATCAACTATAAAAGCTTTAGCCAATGATGAACCATAGCCAGTAGGTGTCCTTATTGAATGGATGACATTTTTTAGTTGGTCTAGCTCTTTTTTTTTCAAAATCCATGGAGCTTCTGCATATGTTTCATTTTCCATGTTTGGCCACAAATGTTTTCTATCAATTTTGGTACGCGAAAGAGCAATATCTCTCCTTGAAGATAAGGTGTCCTCTTTGCCTGATATATGTCAAAATATAGAATCTAGGACATTTTTGAAGATGTGCATAGGATCTAATAGGTGATATATTAATAGATCCTTCCAGTAAGGGATCTCATAAAATATGGATTTCCTTTTCATTCCTTGTGGCATATTAACTACAACTTGTTCTAGTTCTTCAATTGAATCACCTCAATCAAAAACATCCTCCCAAGCTTTCAATTTAGCATCTTCATACTTCTTAAGCCAATCACCTGGACCCATAATCATGGGAGGGCCTCTATTTTTAACTTTTCCATCAAATTGATTCTTCAAGCGATTTCTAAACTTATGATATAGTGGTAGAAAAACCCTATTGTTTGCGTAAATAAATTTATGTAGATCTTTAGAATATCGCCCTTGAAATTGTTCTGCACATTTTGGACATGTAAATATCCCCTTTGTTTGAAGCCCTGCAATTCAATAAGTAATGTTAATAACATCAAAAAAATAGTATAAAACTAAGTATGAAAGTTGGGATGGAAATAAATTATGAGTGTAAATACGTAAATATTTTATCTTACCAGAACAAACACCAAGTCCTGGGAAATCATGAATAGTCCAACATAGCACACAATACAACATGAATGACCTATTTGATGGGGGATGTGATATGTCATACATTCTTATGCCTTTCCATAGTAGTTGCATCTCATCAATAAAAGGCACAAGATAAACATCCATGTTTTTAACTTGATGTTTTCTTAAAACAATAAGAGTCAGCATAAGGTGCTCCTTTCTAACACTCAACCATGGGGGAATATTGTATACTATCAATCTAACTAGCCAAACACTATAATTTGAGCTTAGGAAAGAGAATGGGCACACTCCATCAATTGCAAGACCAAACCTGATACTACGGGGTTCATCTTTGAATTTTCTTGGCCATTTTTCCTCTATGTGTTTCATTGCTTTGGAGTCGGCCATAATTCACATGAATCCATCTTTACTCCTATTTTTTGCAAGCCAATCCATCAATTGTGCAAGTGACTTGCAATGAAACATTTGTTGAAGTCTAGGTATAATTGGCATGTGATGTAAAACCTTCTTTGGAACTGTAGGATCTTGTACATCTGTCTGATATCTCTTCTCTTTGCATACAGGGTATTCTACCTTGTTTTCATATTCATCTCTGTATAAAATGCAATCATTTTTACATGAATGAATTTTCTTATATTCAATCACCAACTTAACCAACAATAGACGCGCCTCTCTGCAAGTTGATGGCAACACATTCTCTTTAGGGAATATTTTAGTTTTTAGTGCCCTGTAAGATTGCTAGAGATTAAATCAATTGAATGTTTGACTTATGATGAACATGTTTCATATGTCAATCTATACTAGGACTGTTTATATACAATATATGGTTTTAAATTCCCCTTAAAGAAATAAAAATGAAGTTGATGAATGTTTACGAATTATGTACACCAATTAACAATGCAAAGTAAGAAATGGATTTCATCTCACTTTAGTAGGGTAGTGAATCCTTTGTCTGACCAACCAAATAGTGACTTGATTTCTAATAATATTAATGTGCATGCCAATTTTGAAGTTCTACTTGCATTCGATTTGAACACGGCTATCTTCGCCGCTTGCTTGATGGAGTCTTTTAGGTTGTTATCATCAACATTACGTTGGTCATAATTACCCTTGCTATCATCATTACTATCAACCATATGATCATTATTGTCATCATTGTTTCCATCCCCAAAGAAACTTGTAAGCATTTCATTCAATCCTTCTTCATGTACCACATTTTCACTATCATGATCATCATCATTAAGGCTAGCTGGCATGTCATCAGTGTATGCGGATCTCATCAATAGTTCAAACTTCTCAGCGGCTAGTATTCTCTTCAATGTTGCTCTTTTCTGCCTGGTATGGTTTAAAGGATGGTTTGGATCATCCCGTCCAAACCTTAATAACCCAGTTGGATCTTGGGTATTAGTATGTGTTTCATCAACATCTTCTACCTATCAACAAACACAAGCATTATTTAATGTTTTGTAACAATTGCACTAAATTCAAAATGTATCAATTTTAAAGAAATATAATCAAATATGGCTTAAAAAACATAAATATAAATTGTATAAACATATATACATCAATTGAATAATGGAACATTATTTTATAGACTACCTTTTTTATACAATAATTTAAAGAAAACACAATTTTTACAACATAGTTTATAAAACATCAGTCCACACTCATTTATTATTCTTTGGTTTTATGTCCTTAAGAAAATCCTTAGGGAGACCTTGTTCTTCCCTTTTCTTTTGTGCAGGAGTGCATTTTAAGAAGGGGTAATCAATCAATAATCATCCCCAATGGTAAGGTCCATAATAGCCTCAACCATTATGAATCTATCAACCTCTCTTTCCATATCTCCATCTTTATCATTTATAACCTCAACAAATTGACAATTTGGTCTTACATTAGGGTCCCTTCCCTTACTACTATTTATAAATCCTGTAATATTTTTGTGTGTATGCACGTCCATCTATATACATAAGATTACATCTATTCATTTATTTTCCACTTTCCAATTGGAGACGATGTGTATACATATTCGAAGTTAGACCATATGTTCACATGCTAGGCTTATATTCTGCTAGCCTTCTCCATTCACCACTGTAATATGATGGACCTTAATATGGCATTAATCTCCTAGTGGTTTGTTCTGAATTGTTTCTATGTTTAGATCCCACATGTACATTTTGGACAACAAAGAGGCCTAGATTCGCTCCATGAATATTGGAGGGTCATATCATGTAGTTGTATCCCCAAAATTGAAACACCTCGTACACTTTAGGTAGTTGTTGATCACTAGGCCAAGCGCAATATAGTCGATGATCAAATGTCTCTTTGTAAATTGATCTCAAACTCAGGGGCAAGTCATCATCTCCATCACATTCATTCTCATAGGGCATGTAGTCCACCTTTCCCTTGTCTTTAAGCAAATTATACATCTTTAAACCAGTTCTTGTTCTGTTACTTGTTTTCATCAATTCCTCGTCTTCGGAGCTGGTATATTGGCACATATTTTTGTTAGATGTATCATCTAATGAATGATCATTGCCCTCTAGGCTAGAAGTTAGTGATCTAGGAAACTTTAAACCTAGAACTTTATCCTGCAATTATCCATTAAGAAAAAAATTAGTTATTTAAATAATATAAAACAATGTTTAAACGAAGTATACATGTTATTTATATCAAACTAGAAAATTCCTTACCACAATTCCTATTGAATTTGAATCAATTGTAGGAGGTATACTACCGACTGGAAGCTCATCATATATGCAATGTCTTTGTACAATTGCTCATTTGAATTGTTTCTTTCCATGACATACAGAACATCCACAAATAACAATTTTCTCAAAGTATTCATCCCATGTACTATAGTCTTGACTAATCTAGATTGTTTGGTGCAATCATTTGTTGTGTCTGTAGGATCCATTGTCATATCCTCTTCTACCCACTATCGACTACGTGATTTAATAGTTTTAGGTCCACATCCAGGTACATATTTTTTTTCTTTTTCTAGTTGAATGCTCAAGCTCTGCATTTGCTCTGATCTCCATCTAAAATAATCAACAAGTATTAATTTATGTCAAGATTGGATAATACATTATAAATTTCAATAATACTGTGAAAAAAGATGGACGTATCACAAAATGCCATTAGATCATTTTTTTCCTAAGTTAAGTCAAAATTTGAGTACCTGATGTCCTGCTTCATCCGTTGTGTCCTCATTTGATATGACATGATCTGTTGCCATGGCCTCATCTGGCTCCTATAATACACAACATAGTAAATAATGTTTAGTACACCAATTATATCATTTCAATGAATATGCTATCCAACACAAAACCTCACTTTAGTCATATATGTGACATATTCATATCATGTTTTGGCCATCCTAATTTTCAAACTTTTCCCTTGATCATAGAATCACATTTAATCACCATTCCTGTGCATTTTCAACCAATAAGTTTGACCTCAAAGGCCTCATGGACCAAAAAAATGACTTTATCTCCTCTATGTTGTAGCATTTGTGAATTCATACACACCTTCCTCGTTTGGTTGAGGTTGCTTTCTCTTCTTACCTCTATTGTATCTGCAGATTCCGTTGTCATATCTATTTCCACCCACTTTCCTCTCTATGATTTAGTAGTTCTACACCATCCACATCTTCTCTCCATGGCCTCCTTTGGATCCTGTAATACACAACAATGACAATAGTCACATAACAGCTGTGCACCAAGAGGTTAAAAGGAACCAATCAAGATAACCACACATGAACAACAAATGTGTCCTGACACATTATGTAAATTTCCTATATGTTTGCATTTATCCTGTAACCTTTCTACATCAACCCTCAATTATGTAGACCTCCTAGTTGTTATATGTAAATGATTTGTATCCTTGCATTCCTATTGGCAAATACAGTGAACTGATTTGAATCCTTATATAACCAATTTGTAGGTATAGTGAATTGATTTGAGTTTTTGCATTCACAATTAAAAAATCACAACGAGATGGTTTGAATCCTTGAATTTTATGTAAAATGAAATGGGTGAGACAAGTACCTTGTTGGGTAAATGGAGTCAAATGAAAATCTGAGATAAGTGGCTTATATTTGGTAGTAATTCTAACTGTTTGGCACACTAATATTGGTTAATAACTTGTATAACTGTGCAAGGAAATAATTGACAGACTCTTCTTAATAATTCAACTGACACAACCAGATTACTTGTAATTTATCAAAAGGATCTTTAATCCCTACTTGAAGGAACCAATTGAATAAATCAAACAAGAACAGTAGATGATATCAACTTGGAAACATAATGCCAACCCTAATTATGTGGTTCTTCTTACTGATCCAATTAATACTCCTAGATTACTTTGATCTGAAAATAGTGTTGGTAAGATTTTTGGGATATCTTCAATGGGGCTCTCGGTATCACTAAAAGTAGCATAGGGGAGAGGAGCCAATTGTTGAGCATGTTCCAATAGTTGTGATAGTGTTTGTGGACTTAAGGCTCAATATTTTTAAAACTTTAGCACTAGTAGTTGTAACTTTAAGGTTGTTAGTGTTGATTATAAGTACCTATAATTGAATGAAATGTGCCCTTTAGATTTAAAAACAACCAATTATGTGATGCCACATCAGCACACCAACAAAACATGACTTAATGAACAACTATTGGTCCACCTTTGTTTTGGGAACTATTAGACACCTTAACAAAAAGCATGCTGAGTAACTATTGGTCCACCTTTGGTCAAGAGCATTGCCCTTAGATCTCACTCTAGTTTTAAAAAGAAAAAAATAAAAAACATTTTGAACCATGCTAGATGGAGAAACAACATTTTTTTTTATTTTTGACTTTTTTCCAATTAAATCCCAAATATTTGAATTACATTTATTCTTCTAGTTTGCTAAGTCAATATTTATCCTAAGTAATGCTCCTATGGCCCTAGCAGAGATACAAACACATGGCTCCACAAAGAGATAGCAATTTTGGACTAAATGATACAAAATTCTTTCTACCATAATTCATGATTCCATATTATAATTTTTGTTTTTGATGCCATGGATATCATAATTGATAAGTTTTATATTCCTAAAACACTTTGACAATATTTATATATCTAAAAAATGATACAAACTTCTTTCTACCATAATTCATGATTCCATATTATAATTTAGGGTTTAGAGTTTAAGGTATAGTGTTTAGGGTTGAGGGTTTAGGGATAGGGTTGAGGGTTTAAGGTTTAAGGGTTGAGGCTTCAGGCTTTAGGGAGAGCATTTACAGTTGAGGGATTAGGGTTTAGGGTGGAGGGATTAGGGTTTAAGGTATAGTTTTTAGGGTTGAGGATTGAAGGTTGCATTATGCTACAATGAAATGTTATAGTCCCATTAGAGAACGATATCCTCGCACATGGACCATGTCGAGTGCCCTCATCGATGTTTAGCTTTAAGATGTTTGGCTTTATCAGTAGAGACATCTAATTTTGCATTTCTAGATCCCTTGAGGATGGTGGAATGAGTGGAAGCTTTAAGTTTAGCTTTAAGATTAGGGTTGAGGGATTAGGGTTTAAAGTTTAGTGTTGAGGGTTGAGGGTTTAGGGTTTGTTAGGTCTCAAAAATGCAAGTTGAATCCTAAGAGGATGCCAAGCTTTATGCTCATATTTGCAACATTTTTGAACTAACGCAACAAAATTAACCTGTAGGGTTGATGACTCCCTACACTTTAGGTTCTACTAGACCTAGGTGGGTGCACCTCACTAATGAAGCAGATTGAATGGATGTGTGATCTTGGCTGAGTGATGGATCTACCCATAGTGGCAAATGGTGTGGAATAGATAATTACTTGATGCCTACTTTTACTTCTAATGTCTGAACAGTAATTGAAAATGGTATGGTTCTAATTTGGTATAAATTGTATAAGCAATATCAAGGCAAAACTAATGAATTATGTTCAACTAATGAACTGAGTAAGACCAGTGCCTCATTGGGTAAATGGAGTCAAGTGAGAACCTAAGATTAGTGGTGTATATCTAGCAATAATTCTAACTATTTGGCACAATATTCTGGTTTATAACTCGTATAAACGTGCAAGGATGTGGCTAACAAACTCTTCTTATTGATCCAATCAAGATCTATTAAATTACTATGATCTATCTAAGAGGATTTTAATCCTTCCTTAAAGGAACTAGTTAAAAGGGATCACACAGTGACAGCAAATGTGCACTGACAAAATGAAAAATATACTTGATATATTTAGTTTTGAATAACTTAATAGTATTGTCTTGAGATAGTATGGCATCCTTCAATTATAGACTCTTCTTATCTATCCAATTGATATTTCCCAATTACTGTAATTTGTTTAAAAGGATTTTAATTCCTACTTGAAGAAACTAATTAAGAAAACTACATAGGAACAACAAATGTGTTTGATGAATTTAATATTCTGCTTGGAATAAATTCAAATAATAAGGAACACCAACTTGGAGACAGTCAAATAATTGCTTAACTTAACAAACAGTTGTTACCAATATAGAACCACCGAATCAAAGATTTTCAATTGATTTCTTCAAAATGTTGTTTGCAACATGGTCTTTAAATGAAATTTCTTCTGCTATCTACTTATATCTCCTATTCTAATATTTGATCTCCTCGTGATAATAAAATGGCCTTGGGTTCCCTTATATATATAGGAAGCAAACAAGCTTCAGGCTAGTTACAATGGGTCATGTCTTTTCGTAATTAACAATATTAAGAAAACAAACAAATTTCTAATTTTAGAAAACACCAATCTGTTAATCTATGAATAGAAGCCCGTGACCATTCAAGGCCTCGCCAAGGCTTTCTATTTTTCCATAAGGTGCTTCATTTGTCTGCAAGCTAATTTACTCCCTCTGAAGATTTCATGGCGGTGTCAGTCGTATCAATTGCTCTACATAGGACCATATTAATTTCAGATAAATGTTTAATATACTCATGTTTTGCATATGTGTCAACATTAAGGACTATCCCTTTCATGTTGTGCTCCATGTTCATCATTTTCTCAATATACTTGTGAATATTTTGCATGATCATATCTTCATTATTGATTTCTTGTAAAGCAGTATTTAGAACTATGGATACATCTTCCTTCCACTCTTCATATTTTCACAGTTCTCCAGTATCATCATACATTGAGGGAGCGATATTTGAAGAATTCAACTCTTTATTTAATTTATTATGATACTTTTCATGCATCTTGACCAACTTATCATACATTTGTAATCCTTGTTCTGTTAAAAGTTTTTTGTCTAAAAGTTCCTCTTTCCTTTCCATCATCCTCTCCTACAATCTCTTGTTTTCTATAATGGCTGAATATGTTTGTTGGAATGATTTCCAACAAGTATCTGCATATTCCCACATATTTTTGAACCTTTCTTTTATTATTTTAGAGGCCATGGTGTATTTGAGGGTCTTTACTTCCCTTTCTAGCTTCTCACATTTTTTCTGGGATTTAGCATGGCATTCTTTCCAATAATTACATCTGTTAATGCCTCTATCATTTCTTTGTCTTTCTGGATCCATGGGGAATGTACCTCAGATGTAGAAGAAGAAGCTCTTTCCTTGTGGTATATTAATTCTTTCTTCATCTTGTCATTTTCCTTGATTAATTTCTCAATCTGGGCCTTACTAAACTTTGCTACATTAACATTTAGTTCAACAGTTTCCAAGGAATCTATGTCTCCTATCCTTTTGACCAAGAGGTGACCAAACATTTGATTTGGGTCACTGTTTATTATTGGTCTCTTATCTTGGGGATAAAAAGACCAAATTAATAAAGTGGTTTCATCTGCATTATACCCCGACCATGAGTATACTTTGTCACTTGCTTCCTCTGTCAAACTTAGTGTTTTATCTTCCCTCCTCCTGAACGTGTCAAATACAATGGCAGAGCTCATATCCCAACCTGGTACAAGCAATACCTTGGCTTCTTGGAGTAGTTGTCTTCCTCTTTCTGGAGTAATAGACTCCATTTCTTTATCAATCTCTTTTTTCAATTCCTCCAAGGTAGCAGTTTCTTGCTCAAGGGTAGTATCTTTCATTTTTTGCCTCATTTTATTTCCTTGATATTCATATACAAAAGATTTAAATTTAGGAGTCTTAATAAATTCATCATCAGAGACAAACTTTTGAGTAGCCATAACTCTGATGTCATCAGACAGATCCTCAGAAGTCTTAAATTTTACATGGTTCAATTCTGTAGGAGGCTCATAATGTGGAACAACAGGAGCACTTATTGGTTGCATTTGTTCAATCTCATCATCACTCACTTCTTCATATATATCTATATCTACAAAAAATGATACTTCAGGGGTTAGCTGTGAAGGTATGCGAGTTAGAGGCTGCATCTCTTGAGCTTGTGTCCCAGAGTATTGTATGTAAGCTGTATCAAAAGCAATTAAAGGCACACCCTCAATTATCTCATCTACGTGAGCAATAAGTTGCTCAACTCTTGATAGTGGGTCTTTAATTTTAGAAAAGTCTCTTGAGTATGAAGGAACATTCTTGCATTTGCAATCCTCCACAAGTAGAATTTTATTAAATCTAGCCATTCTATCTTCAGTAGAGGCTTTGTCTCAATTTCTAATTATATCTACTTCTAAAAAAAGATGTTCATAACCAGATAGACCCTGTGAGACCTTGGATCTATGAATAAAACCCTCTATATCAAAACCCTTTCTTTCATCTCCTATTGGGAGACCATACTGTGCTAGTTTGGAATTGACTTCTTCATAAGCCTCATTCATCACTATTGTGAATTCCCCAAAGAAGAAAGTGTTGGGCATGAATGATTGTTTGTTGTTCCTCTTTAGATGAATACCATCAGATTTAGCCAATTGTCTCACAATTTCTAAGTATGCAATTCTGTCTAGGATGACCCTCGGCAATAGATAAGGGGAACCCTCAAATCCAGAGACTCATATCATGGTGCAGTCTGAAAAGGCATACCAATCTCCCCAGTTATGACCCACCTTAGTCTTTGGATCATTTTCCTTTGGCCTAAGAAACCTTTGTATCTTGGGAGAGAGGCTATAGTCATGAGAATGTCCCAATAGTTGCATTAGAGGCTTCACAAAATTCTTCAAAGAAAAAATAATGAGATCTGTCAAAATGACAATCCCACAGTGAAGTCAACATTTGCACTAGTTTTGGATCCCCATTGTCAAATGAGTCCCGAATTTTCATCTTTGAACTCCACCATCCTCTACCATGCCCTTCATGCAAAAGCAAATGCATTAACAAAGAGTAGTATTTGAAATTAATCTTATCACTATTATGTTTGATTTTCTCCAATCCATGGTTCAAAGCATTAGCTATGTAATTTGCATAATCAAAAGGCCTTGCTCCCTTTGTTTGAATATTTGTAGCTAACACCATAGGTGCAATTGACATTTGTGGGGGAACCTCGAGACCTAAGACTTGACTAGCAGCATAATAAGTGTAATGAAAGTACTCCTCAAATAATTCTTCAGAAAATGGAGGGTTCTCAACATTGGAAAATTTCCTCATCTGACCCTTGTCATCTTTTAGCCTGTGTAAAGCTAACTTGACTCTCTTATAATTGGTGTCCATGTGCCTATACTCTAGCAATAGGTCTCTACCTGTAATGGGCGTATCAAAGCCACATTCCAATTGAAAAACATTCACAATGAAATCCTTGGAAAGCACCAGTATATTGTCACCAGTGTGTGATCTAATAGTTCTTGTTTTCGGGTCATATTTGCTAGCTAAGGCTTTAATCAAATCCACGTCGATAAAAACATTAGACACTATTAGCCTTGCTAAATTTAACCTCCAAGGGTTGCAGGCAGGATCATACCTATATTGTTTCTTGAAATGATATAGAAATAATTGATACCCTCAAAGAGGGGTCCAAACATCTCCTAACTCCTTATAGTCGTCTATCAATTTATCTATGGAGGGATTAGTCTAGGCACTTCTTTTTGGTCTCAGCCTAGACCCTGGGCATTGGTCAATTAAATCTTGATTCAGTGATCTTTTCTTGACCTTCTGCTTTTTAGCTTTATGTTTCTCTGGATTATTTTCCATAATGCAGGCTCCAAAGCTTCTACACAGTATAAATTTATAGTCAGAATCAATACACTTAATTGAAACATATTTCTGGTTGGCCTTTTTCTGCTCCTTGCTCTGCGAGAGGTCAAAATTCCTTTCTCCTTTCTTCAGCCAAATCTTATAGGGGTGGAATAACTTATTTCAATCTCAGCTCATAAATGCACCTTGAGATGTGTATCTTGCCATCAAGTCAGTTTATTAATTGCAAATATTCAACCGATGTCTTGGAATGTCACATCAATCTTGTCTAACAATCATCACTGTATCACTGAGACTTTGTTTTATATTCCACCGAAGTCCATCCCTTCCATCGATAAATTTCCCTTTCTTGGTCCATCGGCGAGGTTCCATATGAAGTTGCCCCAATGTGCCCTAGTCTGGCTGATGTTCTTCATATCCTTAATGTTTTATAGTTATTTCGGGCTATCAATGGAACTTCATCCTTAGTTCCACCAATCCTTACATGCTACAATGATTCTTTTGTCTTGGTTGGTTTTATTAGCATGTCGAGGGAACTCGTATATAAGTTTTGCTGAAGTTGACATGTTCTGATGATATAACCTTCTTCAACCAAATCTTACAGGAGTGGAATAACTTATTTCAATCTCAGCTCATAAATGCACCATCGATGTGTATCTTGCTAGTTTATTAATTGCAAATATTCGAGTGATGTCTTGGAATGTCAGATCAATATTGTCTAACAATCATCGCCATATCGCTGAGGCTTTATTTTATATTCCACCGAAGTCCATCCCTTCCATTGATAAATTTCCCTTTCTCGGTCCATCAGCGAGGTTCCATATGAAGTTGCCCTGATCTGCCCTAGTCTAGCCGATGTTCTTCATATCCTCAATGTTTTATAGTTATTTCGAGCTATCGGTGGAACTTCATCCTTAGTTCCATCTATCCTTACATGCTACAACGGTGCTTTTGTCTTTGTTGGTTTTATCGGCATGTCGGGGGAACTCGTATATAAGTTCTATTGAAGTTGACATGTTCCAGCGATATAACCTTCTTCAGCCAAATCTTACAAGAGTGGAATAACTTATTTCAATCTCAGTTCATAAATGCACCATCAATGTGTATCTTGCCGATTTATTAATTGCAAATATTTGAGTGATGTCTTGGAATGTCACATCAAACTTGTCTAACAATCATTGCCATATCGCTGAGGCTTTGTTTTATATTCCATCGAAGTCCATCCCTTCCATCGATAAATTTCCCTTTCTCGGTCCATCGGTGAGGTTCCATATGAAGTTGCCCCGATGTTCTTCATATCCTCAATGTTTTATAGTTATTTCAAGCTATCGATGGAACTTCATCCTTAGTTCCACTGATCCTTACATGCTACAATGATGTTTTTGTCTTTCTTGATTTTATTGGCATGTCGGGGGAACTCGTATATAAGTTCTGCTGAAGTTGACATGTTCCGGCGATAAGGTAACTCTTGCCGAGTTCATCAGCTCATCAGTGAGGGTGTGATATGTATTCCACCGAAATCCACATGTTACGGGGATATAACCTTCTTCTACCAACTTTATCAGCCTGTCGATGGAACCATGATGTGGTTTCCACCGATGTCTGCATGTTATCTCGATAAGCTCATTTTATTCCATTTTGTCAGTCTATCGGTGGGATGACCTCAAAGGTTACCCCGATAGATTGTTGTTTTGCCGATATAGTGATACTATATCTTTCTCGGGTCATTGGTATAGCAAAGTGAAAGGTTCCAACGATGGGGTCACATTGGGCCGATATGTTCTTAGGAAAGGCAAAGGGTACAATTCATGGAATGGATATGCAAGACTTAGGTTAATTATGGATTTTGTAACAAAATTGATTACTATTATGAGATTAAGGGTAGAATGTTCTAATCTTGGTTGAAAAGGGGATTAGGGTTTAAGGTATAGTTTTTAGGGTTGAGGGTTGAAGGTTACGTTACGCTGTAATGAAAGGTTATAGTCCCATTACATAACAATGTCCTCACGCATGGACCATGTTGAGTGCCCTCATCAATGTTGGTAAGGGATACTTGGAAGGCAAGTGGATTAGATAGATAGTGGATTATGACATGGAATCTAGAGGGGAGAAAAGTGGATTATGTAGGGAAAATAGTGGATTATGTTAGACTTATGCCAAAGCATGGACCATAGGGATGGTATGTGGATGGTATGTAGGATAGTGGATGAATGATGGTATATTCATTGCAGAATGGAAGGGAACCATAACCAATGGTTGCACACATCCCCATAAATGTTGAAGCTTGTGATGTAGAGGTGGTGTAGGGTGCAATGGAGATGTTTTCTTAGGAGATGGATGATGAAGGGCTTTAGGAACCCACATAGATTTAGGCATTTTAATTACTTTTGTTTTGCTTGTGGGATGGAATGTTTTGACACTTTTGAGCCGAATGGGAATTTGAGATGGGAGTAGATGGTTGGGATTTTTTTTGAGGTAGATGCCTCATTTAACTTGATTTCATGTTGCTTAGGTACCCATACCATTTTGGTTTTTTACTTTGCTTGTGGAGGTATGGGCTTGGATAACTTTTTGGATTGATTTTTCTTTGACTCTTTGTTTTTATGTCCTGAGGCATGAGGACCCTTAGGATGTTTTGCTTTATCATTAGAGGCATCTAATTTTGCAATTCTAGATCCCTTGAGGATGGTGGAATGAGTGGAAGCTTTAAGTTTAGCTTTAAGATTAGGGTTGATAGTTGAGGGTTGAGGGATTAGGGTTTAAGGTATAGTGTTGAGGGTTGAGGGTTTAGGGTTTAGGGATTACGGTTTAGAGTTGACCTATTAGGGTTTAAGGCATAGTACTATTTAGGGTTGAGGGTTTAGGGATAGGGTTTAGAATTTAAGGTTCAAGTGTTGAGGGTTGAGGCTTTAGGGATAGAGTTTAAGGTTTAGCAATAATGGATTAGGGTTTAGGGATTAGGATTTAGTGCAGAGGGATTAGAGTTTAAGGTATAGTGTTTAGGGTTGGGGGTTTAGGGTTTAAGGTTTAAGGGTTGAGGCTTCAGGCTTTAGGGATAGCATTTACGGTTGAGGGATTAGGGTTTAGGGTGGAGGATTTAGGGTTTAAGGTATAGTTTTTAGGGTTGAGGGTTGAAGGTTACGTTACGCTGCAATGAAAGGTTATAGTCCCATTACAGAATGATGTTCTTGCGCATGGACTATGTTGAGTGCCCCCATCGATGTTGGTAAGGGATACATGGAAGACAAATGGATTAGCTAGATAGTGGATTATGACGTGGATTCTAGAGGGGAGAAAAGTGGATTATGATGTGGATTATGTAGGGAAAATAGTGGATTATGATGTGGATTATGTCGGACTTATGCCAAAGCATGGACCATAGGGATGGTATGTGGAGGGTATGTAGGATAGTGGATGGATGATGGTAGATTTATTGCAGAATGGAAGGGAAACATAACCAATTGTTGCACACATCCCCATAAACATTGAAGCTTGTGATGCGGAGGTGGTGTAGGGTGCAATGGAGATGTTTTCTTCGGAGATGGATGATGAAGGGCTTTAGAAACCCACATAGACTTAGGCATTTTATTACTTTTATTTTGCTTGTGGGATGGAATGTTTTGACACTTTTGAGCCAAATGGGAATTTGAGATGGGAGTAGATGGTTGGGATTTTTTACAGGTAGATGACTCATTTAACTTGATTTCTTGTTGCTTAGGTACCCATACCATTTTGGTTTTGGACTTTTCTTGTGGAGGTATGGGCTTGGATAACTTTTTGGATTGATTTTTCTTTGACTCTTTGTTTTTATGTCTTGAGGCATGAGGACCCTTAGGATGTTTGGCTTTATTAGTAGAGGCATCTAATTTTGCATTTCTGGATCCCTTGAGGATGGTAGAATGAGTGGAAGCTTTAAGTTTAGCTTTAAGATTAGGGTTGAGGGTTGAGGGTTGAGGGATTCGAGTTTAAGGTATAGTGTTGAGGGTTGAGGGTTGAGGGTTTAGGGTTTAGGGTTGAGGGTTTAGGGATTACGGTTTAGAGTTGAGGGATTAGGGTTTAAGGCATAGTACTATTTAGGGTTGAGGGTTTAGGGATAGGGTTTAAGGTTTAGCGATAAGGGATTAGGGTTGAGGGATTAGGGTTTAGTGCTAAGGGATTAGAGTTTAAGGTATAGTGTTTAGGGTTGAGGGTTGAGGGTTTAGTGTTAAGGGATTAGAGTTTTAGGTATAGTGTTTAGGGTTGAGGGTTTAAGGTTTAAGGGTTGAGGCTTCAGGCTTTAGGGATAGTGTTTATAGTTGAGGGATTAGGGTTTAGGGTGGAGGGATTAGGGTTTAAGGTATAGTTTTTAGGGTTGAGGGTTGAAGGTTGCGTTATGCTGCAATATAAGGTTATAGTCCCATTATAGAATGATGTCCTCGTGCATGGAGCATGTTGAGTGCTCTCATCAATGTTGGTAAGGGATACATGGAAGGCAAATGGATTAGGTAGATAGTGGATTATGATGTGGATTCTTGAGGGGAGAAAAGTGGATTATGACATGGATTATGTAGGGAAAATAGTGGATTATGATGTGGATTATGTCAAACTTATGCCAAAGCATGGACCATAGGGATGGTATGTGGAGGGTATGTAGGATAGTGGATGAATGATGGTAGATTTATTGTGGAATGGAAGGGAACCATAACCAAAGGTTGCACACATCCCCATAAACATTAAAGCTTGTGATGCGGAGGTGGTGTATGGTGTAATGGAGATGTTTGCTTAGGAGATGGATGATGAAGGGCTTTAGGAACCTACAAAGACTTAGGTGTTTTATTACTTTTGTTTTTCTTGTGGGATGGAATGTTTTGACACTTTTGAGCCGAATGGGAATTTGAGATGGGAGTAGATGGTTGGGATTTTTTAGAGGTAGATGCATCATTTAACTTGATTTCTTGTTTCTTAGGTACCCATACCATTTTGGTTTTGGACTTTGCTTGTGGAGGTATGGGCTTGGATAACGTTTTGGATTGATTTTTCTTTGACTCTTTGATTTTATGTCCTGAGGCATGAGGACCCTTAGGATGTTTGGCTTTATCAGTAGAGGCATCTAATTTTGCATTTCTAGATCCGTTGAAGATGGTGGAATGAGTGGAAGCTTTAAATTTAGCTTTTAGATTAGGGTTGAGGGTTGAGGGTTGAGGGATTAGGGTTTAAGGTATAGTGTTGACGGTTGATGGTTTAGGGTTTAGGGTTTAGGGTTGAGGGTTTAGGGATTACGGTTTAGAGTTGAGGGATTAGGGCTTAAGGCATAATACTATTTAGGGTTGAGGGTTTAGGGATAGGGTTTAGGATTTAAGGTTCAAGTGTTGAGGGTTGAGGCTTTAAGGATAGGGTTTAAGGTTTAGCGATAAGGGATTAGGGTTTAGGGTTGAGGGATTAGGGTTTAGTGCTAAGGGATTAGAGTTTAAGGTATAGTGTTTAGGGTTTAGTGTTGAGGGATTAGAGATTAAGGTAGAGTGTTTAGGGTTGAGGGTTTAGGGATAGGGTTTAGGGTTTAAAGTTTAAGGGTTGAGGCTTCAAGATTTAGGGATAATGTTTATAGTTGAGGGATTAGGGTTTAGGGTGGATGGATTAGGGTTTAATGTATAGTTTTAGGGTTGAGGGTTGAAGGTTGCGTTACGCTGCAATGAAAGGTTATATTCCCATTACAGAATGATGTCCTTGCACATGGACCATGTCATCGATGTTGGTAAGGGATACATGGAAGGCAAATGGATTAGGTAGATAGTGGATTATGAAGTGGAATCTAGAGGGGAGAAAAGTGGATTATGACGTGGATTATGTAGGGAAAATAGTGGATTATGAAGTGGAATCTAGAGGGGAGAAAAGTGGATTATGACGTGGATTATGTAGGGAAAATAGTGGATTATGTCAGACTTATGCCAAAGCATGGACCATAGGGATGGTATGTAGGATAGTGGATGAATGATGGTAGATTTATTGCAGAATGGAAGGGAACCATAACCAATGGTTGCACACGTCCCCATAAATGTTGAAGCTTGTGATGCAGAGGTGGTGTAGGGTGCAATGGAGATGTTTGTTTAGGAGATGGATGATGAAGGGCTTTAGGAGCCTACATAGACTTAGGCATTTTATTACTTTTGTTTTGCTTGTGGGATGGAATGTTTTGACACTTTTGAGCCGAATGGGAATTTGAGATGGTAGTACATGGTTGGGATTTTTTAGAGGTAGATGCTTCATTTAACTTGATTTCTTGTTGCTTAGGTACCCATACCATTTTTGGTTTTTGACGTTTCTTGTGGAGGTATGGGCTTGGATAACTTTTTGGATTGATTTTTCTTTGACTCTTTGTTTTTATGTCCTGAGGTGTGAGGACCCTTAGGATGTTTGGCTTTATCAATAGAGGCATCTAATTTTGTATTTCTGGATCCCTTGAGGATGGTGGAATGAGTGGAAGCTTTAAGTTTAGCTTTAAGATTAGGGTTGAGGGATTAGGGTTTAAGGTATAGTGTTGAGGGTTGAGGGTTGAGGGTTTAGGGATTATGGATTAGATTTGAGGGATTAGGGTTTAAGGCATAGTACTGTTTAGGGTTGAGGATTTAGGGATAGGGTTTAGGATTTAAGGTTCAAGTGTTGAGGGTTGAGGCTTTAGGGATAGGGTTTAAGGTTTAGCGATAAGGGATTAGGGTTTAGGGTTGAGGGATTAGGGTTTAGTGTTGAGGGATTAGAGTTTAAGGTATAGTGTTTAGGGTTGAGGATTTAGGGTTTAGTGTTGAGGGATTAGAGTTTAAGGTATAATGTTTAGGGTTGAGGGTTTAGGGATAGGGTTTAGGGTTTAAGGTTTAAGGGTTGAGGCTTCAGGCTTTAGGGATAGCATTTATAGTTGAGGGATTAGGGTTTAGGGTGGAGGGATTAGGGTTTAATGTATAGTTTTTAGGGTTGAGGGTTGAAGGTTGCATTACACTGCAATGAAAGGTTATAGTCCCATTACAGAACAATGTCCTCGCACATGGACCATGTCGAGTGCCCTCATCGATGTTGGTAAGGGATACATGGAAGGCAAATGGATTAGACAGATAGTGGATTATGGCGTGGATTCTAGAGGGGAGAAAAGTGGATTATGATGTGGATTATGTAGGGAAAATAGTGGATTATGTATTGAAAATTATGGATTATGATGTGGATTATGTCAGACTTATGCCAAAGCATGGACCCTAGGGATGGTATGTGGAGGGTATGTAAGATAGTGGATGAATGATGGTAGATTTATTGCGGAATGGAAGGGAACCATAACCAATAGTTGCATACCTCCCCATAAATGTTGAAGCTTGTGATGCGGAGGTGGTGTAGGGTGCAATGGAGATGTTTGCTTAGGAGATGGATGATGATGGCGCTAAATTAGGTGCACTTCATGCTAGTTTTGTGGTGCAAGAGCACCCCTGCAAAATAGAACATAAGTCTATTTTTAGTATGTTTGACTTTTTGATGTAATAAGGTCCATTGGACCAATGCGTATGTTTTAGATCACTCTAGGAGGATGTGCTGGTAGTTAGAAGTTTGTTATGCCAGTTGTCTTAGCTGTCCTCTCCCAGCCGCTGGAATCAAGCTGGTAGTACTCGTAAAACACAACTATTTATACCCTAGTTCTTTTTGTTTTAGATATAGAGGAATTGAAAGGAGACAGTGAATAGTTGATAACTGTTAGTTTTTGTGAAGAAGTAGCGACATTGTAACAGAGTGGGACTGTGAGATCTGCATGCAATTCTAATTTGAAAGTAAGAGATCCCATTGGTTTCATTTGTTTGGTTTACAAGCTATCTTTGTGTTGATTCTCTTATTACAGGCGAATTGAATTCATTCAACCCTTCCACCGGTTGATTCTTTGAATCAGTAGAATGGACATGTACAGTAGTTTAGTTTTCTTTTCCACTTTCATGTTTATGCATTTCATGTTCATGGGATCGATTATTAGCATGCTGTGAGTAACCTAGCATCCTCATGTGCTAGGGTTTAGAAGGATAAAATTTCTAAGTTTGAATCACTCAGGAGATGATCCGGCCCGATCATCATGTTTTCTATGTGACATTGTGAAGTTCCGAGAGTTTTGTCAAAAATATGCACATTGACAGATATATAGCATTTGCATGCGACATTACAAACTATGTATATGGCACCCACATCTATGTGCTTATCGCTATTCGGATCGGGTCTTGAAACTTAGGGAAAATGTCTGTTTTGAAGGCATTAGGATAAAATAGTTTGGATATATATTTCTTGTATATATCATCTTCAGGATCATCATTTCATGTGTACCCATCATCCGCATACCGTTGTATGCTGGAGCATACATGTAGGCGAAGGTACAATCAAACGGGTCAACGGCGAGTCAAAGTCACATTTTCCAAAGAAAGGAGGAGGATCATCTTTTGTTTGAACATCAGGTAGCCGAGGATCACATAGATCTTAGGATCATCATCAGGATATTAGAGTATAACCTGACAATTCATATCATGCTGCAGAGTATATAAGTGAGTCTTATATCCGGGTGACATAGACACTAGAGGAAGTAACAGTGCGTATGACGTCATCGTCATCAGGACATTCCAAATATCACCCAATAAAAGTTTATCCTATCGACGACAAGTGTTTTGGCATAAGCGTAGGATATCAGGGTGATCGTTGCGAAGTGTCACCGACGAGGGATATCGGCATAAGAATCGGCATCGGTGAACAAGTGAAAAGTTGCACTGACGGATAAAGGTCTGGCCGACAAAGGCTATTCAAAGAATATTGGGGTGACGTAAGCATCAGAAGAGAGGTGCATGAGGTTGTCATCATCAGGATATATGGGAGGAACCTGATATTTTATATCCTGCAGATAAAAGGTGCAGATGATGCCAAACATCATGATGCCGCAGATAGAGTTTGGTAGTAAGGTGAACAGTAATCATCAGGAGGATAATTGTGTTCACCGAATATGATGCTACTGATAGGCAAAAGGTCGAAGGTTTGTCTACAGGAGGATATCGGTCGGCAGAGAAAATATGATGATGCTGACAGGTTTAGGTTTGGGTGCAGGATTAGCAATGCATAGGCATACATGCTGTATGTCAGGAGTTTAGTGTGGGTTTAATGGGTTTTTCACCCTGTTTGTAAGCTTTTGTTGTGTGGCTTTGCATCATAGTGGTATCAGAGCAAAGGAAAAATCTTTTGGGAAGAAAAAGAAATACAAGATGTCGGATGAAGAAGGAACATCAAGGTTCTCGACAAGAATGACCAACACTGAATTGGCAGTTTTGGTAAAGAAGCAGATTGCCGAGAGCAAGGTTGTGAAGGCTCAGAATCAGTTGGAGAAGTTGAGGGACAGAGTAGGTTTTGGTAGAGAAGAAGATAGGGAAGAAGAAGAGATCTCCAGGTGGAATGAGGAGGTCGTTCCTATAGACCAGAGGCCACTGTTGAACACCCTCAAAGCCATGAAGAGAAGAACCATGGATGTGAAACTAGATTTGCTAGTGTTTACAAGAAAGATTGATCCTGATTTAGTGATGGGGTGGATAGACTCCCTAAACAATTTCTTTGAAACAGAGGAGATACCAGAACAACAGAGAGTGAAGATAGCCCAATCAAAGATGAAAGAAGTTGCATTAACATGGTGGAATTTTGTCCAAGATGACATAGTACAAGAGGGAAAGTGTAGAGTTGCTACATGGAAGAAGATGATGGCTTTAGTGAAGGAAGCCTATGTACCATTGGATTACAGTATCCAATTACACAAGATGAAGCAAAATCTGAAGCAGAAGGAGCTAGATGTCAGCTCATATATAGAGGAATTCATGAAACTTTGTGTGAAGACAAAGGTAAAAGAAAGTGAGGAAGAAAAGGTAGCCAGATACCTTAATGGATTGAGGTTCAACATTTAGGAAGATTTGAATCTGCATAATCCAGATACAGTTCAGAAATGTTTTCAGTTGGCATTGAAAGTGGAAGAGAAGTTAAAGAGAAGACAAGAACAGAACAATAGAGGAAGAGGAAAATAGCAGAGAGGAAGAAGAGGTCCTTTCAAAGGTAGAGGACAGGGACATGGATATCAGGGAGGATCCAGTCATGACAATAGCAAGAGAAATATCAGTTAAAACCAGAGAGAAAGTTACAACTAGCAAGGAAACTTCAAAGGCAGAAGACCTTTCAGAGGAAGATCCCAGGGCAGATGATCTATCAGATGTTATAACTATAACAAAGAAGGCCATATAGCCAGCAGATGTCTAGAAAAGCGACCAAGTTCAACAGGAGAAAGGAGAACGAATCTGATCCAAGAACCTGATAGTCAAAGTGCAACAAGCTCTAATGCTTTTCAGAGTGTGAATGCTCCTGACAATTATGGATATCCAGAGAGTGGAGAATCTCTGATGATGAGAAGAACAATGACTACCATGAAGGTACTTGACAAAAAACCCCCACAAAGAAAGTCTCTTTTTAGAACCATTTGCAAAGCAGGAGGTAAGGCATGTAAAGTTTTAATTGATTCTGGTTCTACCGAAAATTTTGTATCTGACGAAATGGTAACAAAGCTTAAGCTTAGAAGATTGCCTCACCCATCCCCATATAAGGTCTCATGGCTTACCCAAGGTCAGCAAATAGTTGTAGAAGAATAGGCTTGGGTAGAATTTCAGATTGGAGCATATAAAGATAGGTTATTGTTTAACATTACCAAGATGGATGCTTGCAATCTTTTATTTGGTAGACCATGGCAGTAAGACTTGAAGGCACGCCATGATGGTGTTAGAAACACCTATACAATCACTAAGAATGGTACAGTGACTGAGTTACTACCATTAACAGAGAAGGAGGAGAAATCAAAAGGAAAAGAGGTGAAGGTAATGTTGATGGAAGGAAAATAGTTCATGATAGAAGTAGCAGCAGAAGGTGCAGTTGCATATGCCCTAATTCCATGTCTGACAGTGAATAAAGAATAGCAGCAAGAAGTCAAGAAGGAGAAGAAATAGAGGTTCATAGACCTAGCTGTCCAAGACCTATTGGATAAATATAAAGGTATCATTTATGATGGAATGCCAAGATCCCTACCACCTGTAAGGGATATCAGTCATTGCATAGATCTAATCCCAGGATCTACACTTCCAAACAAAGCAGCATATAAACTAACTCCAGAGCAGAATGCAGAAGTAGCTAGACAAATTGAGGAATTGTTAGACATAGGTCTGATTGATAAAAGTTTGAGTCCATGTGCAGTACCAGCTGTACTAGCACCAAAGAAAGAAGGCACTTGGAGGCTTTGCACAGATTCCAGGGCTATTAATAAGATCACAATCAGGTATAGGTTTCCAATACCTAGGATAGAGGATTTACTTGATTGTCTGGGAGGTGCTAAGTATTGTACAAAAATAGATTTGAAGAGTGGTTATCATCAGATCAGAATTAGGCCAGGAGATGAATGGAAAACAACATTCAAAACCAATGAAGGGTTGTATGAGTGGAAAGTAATGCCTTTTGGTTTGTCTAATGCACCTAGTACTTTTATGAGGTTGATGAATGAGGTTTTGAGAGAATTCATGGGTAAGTTTGTCATAGTATACCTAGATGACATTCTGATTTTCAGCAACATAAAGGAAGAACATCTCAGACATATAGATTTGGTTCTCAAGAGGTTACATGAAGAGCAGCTGATGATAAATTTGGACAAGTGTTTATTCATGCAAGAGGAGATCACATATTTGGGTTTTGTCATTTCCCAAGGAAAGCTACAAATGGATAAGGAGAAGGTAAGTGCCATATTGTCTTGGCCAACTCCAAGGACTATGAATGATGTCAGAAGTTTCCATGGGTTAGCAACCTTCTACAGAAAGTTTATAAGAGGGTTTAGTCATATTTGTGTACCCATGCTTGATACTATAAAAAGAGGACAGAAGTGCATATTTGCTTGGACTAAGGAAGTAGATGATTCTTTTGAAACATTGAAGAAGAAGGTAGCACAACAGCCAGTCCTTGCACTTCCAGATTTTAACAAAATCTTTCAGGTAGAGTGTGATGCTAGTCACATGGCCATTGGAGCAGTACTCAGCCAAGAAGGAAGGCCAATTGCATTTTTCAGTGAGAATCTCAATGATGCTAAAAAGAGGTATTCCTCATATGATTTGGAAATGTATGCTTTAGTCCAATCACTCAAGAAATGGAGGCATTACTTGATGCCAAAAGAATTCATAGTATTCACAGATAATCAGGCTCCGAGTTTCATAAACAGCCAAGAAAAGCTAAACCACAGACACATGAAATGGGTAGAAACTTTACAAGCTTTTACTTTTACATTGAAGCATAAGAAAGGAGTCAAGAATAAGGTAGCAAATGCCTTGAGTAGGAGAGCTCTAATAGTCAACCAAATTCAGTTGGAAAGTGTTGGAATTGATTCATTGAAGACCATGTATGATGCTGATGAAGATTTTGGAGAGATGTATCAAGTATGTACTTCTTTTGGAGATAAATATCATGCTGAGTTCTCTAAATTTCTGATCCAAGATGGATTGCTATTCAAAGGTGGACAGTTGTGTAGTCCAAAGTGCTCTATGAGGTTGAACATCATTAAAGAGAAACATTGTGGAGCTATGATAGGTCATTTTGGTTGGGATAAGACTCTTGATCTTGTTAGAAGACATTATTTTTGGCCTAAGTTACAATTAGATGTCAGAAAGTTTGTAGAAACATGTGTGATATGTCAGAAAGCAAAAGGGAGATCAACTAATGCAGTTTTATATCAGCCTTTACCCATCCCTTCCAGACCATGGGAAAGCATAAGTATGGATTTTGTCTTGGGTTTACCAAGAACAAGGAAAGGATTTGATAGTGTTTTTGTTGTAGTGGACAGATTCAGCAAAATGGCACAATTCTTACCATGCAAAACCACTGTTGATGCTTCATACATCGCAGATTTGTTTTTCAAGGAAATTGTCAGAATACATGGATTGCCATTGAGCATAGTGTCAGATAGGGTTGTGAAGTTTATTGGTCATTTATGGAGAACTCTTTGGAAGAAACTAGGCACAAATTTGTCTTTTTAATCCGCATATCATCCTCAAACGGATGGATAGACTGAAGTAGTCAATCGTTCCTTAGGGAATTTGCTCAGATGTTTGACAAAACAGCATGGAGAAAAGTGGGATAATATCCTCTCTCAGGCCAAATTTTCCTATAATGATACTGTCAATAGGAGTACAGGGAAATCACCTTTTCAGATAGTGTATGGTATGCATCCAAGAGGAATTTTAGAATTGAGAGATCTACCTGCAGCAGACCCTGTTAGTGCAGAAGGAGAAGCTTTTGTAGAAGCCATCAAAGAGGTTCATGATCAAGTAAAGACCTAGCTATAGCAAACTACCTTGAAGTATAAAGCATATGCTGATATAAAGAAGAAAGATGTACAGTTTGATGTTGGAGATTTGGTATGGGTTCATTTGAAGAAGGAAAGACTTCCTAAAGGTAAATATACTAAACTCATGTAGAGGAAGATTGGACCATGTCAGATTTTAAGAAAGCATGGACAAAATGCTTATGCGATACAACTCCCTCCAGATCTTGTTTTATCACCTATATTTAATGTATGTGATTTAACTCCATACAAGCATAATCCAGATGAATACCAGGAACCCCTACAGGATACCACAGTTGATGACATTCCAAAGCATGATCCACCACAATTATAGAAGGTTTTGGACACAAGAGTGATCAATAAGACATAGAACAAAAACTATTTGGAGTATTTGGTGTCTTGGCAGGGAAAACCTGATTCAAAAGCAGTGTGGATGACTGCAGAGCAGATCCAGAAACATGGTGTAGATCTGTCTACTCTCATCTCAAGTGGACTTGAGATTTCTTCTTCTGGGGAGTATGGTGCAGGAGCACCCCTGCAAAATAGAACATAAGTCTATTTTTAGTATGTTTGACTTTTTGATGTAATAAGGTCCATTGGACCAATGCGTATGTTTTAGATCGCTCTAGGAGGATTTGCTGGTAGTTAGAAGTTTTTTATGCCAGTTGTCTTAGCTGTCTTCTCCCAGCCACTTGGAAGTCTCCCAGCTGCTGGGAATCAAGCTGGTAGTACTCGTAAAACATAGCTATTTATACCCTAGTTCTTTTTGTTTTAGATATAGAGGAATTGAAAGGAGACAATGAATAGTTGATAACTGTTAGTTTCTGTGAAGAAGTAGTGACATTGTAACACAGTGGAACTGTGAGATCTGCATGCAATTCTAATTTGAAAGTAAGAGATCCCATTGGTTTCATTTATCTGGTTTACAACCTATCTGTGTGTTGATTCTCTTATTACAAGTGAAATGGATTCATTCAACCCTTCCACCGGTTGATTCTCTGAATTGGTAGAATGGACATGTACAGTAGTTTAGTTTTCTTTTCCACTTTCATGTTTATGCATTTCATGTTCATGGGATCGATTGTTAGCATGCTGTGAGTAACCTAGCATCCTCATGTGCTAGGGTTTAGAAGGATAAAATTTCTAAGTTTGAATCGCTCAGGAGATGATCCGGCCTGATCATCATGTTTTCTATGTGACATTGTGAAGTTCTGAGAGTTTTGTCAAAAATATGCACATTGACGGATATACAGCATTCGCATGCGACATTACAGACTATGTATATCGCACCCACATCTATGTGCTTATCGCTATCCAGATCGAGTCTTGAAACTTAGGGAAAATGTTTGTTTTGAAGGCATCAGGATAAAATAGTTTGGATAGATATTTCATGTATATATCATCTTCAGGATCATCATTTCGTGTGTACCCATCATTCGCATACCATTGTTGTATGCTGAAGCATACATGTAGGCAAAGGTACAATCAAACAGGTCAATGATGAGTCAAAGTCACATTTGCCAAAGAAAGGAGGAGGATCATCTTTTGTTTGAACATCGGGTAGCCGAGGATCACATAGATCTCAAGATCATCATCAGGATATTAGAGTATAACCTGACAATTCATATCATGCTGCGGAGTATATAAGTGAGTCTTATATGCGGGTGACGTAGACACCGGAGGAAGTAACAGTGTGTATGACGTCATCATCATCAGGACATTACAAATATCACCCAATAAAAGTTTATCCTGCAGACGACAAGTGTTTCGGCATAAGCGTAGGATATCGGGGTGATCATTGCGAAGTGTCACCAACGAGGGATATCGGCATAAGAATTGGCATTGGCAAACAAGTGAAAAGTTGCACCGACAGATAAAGGTCTGGCTGACGAAGGCTATTCAAAGAATATCAGGGTGACGTAAGACTTAGAAGAGAGGTGCATGAGGTTATCGTCATCAGGATATATGGGAGGAACCTGATATTTTATATCCTGTTGATAAAAGGTGCAGATGATGCCAAACATCATGATGCCACAGATAGAGTTTGGCGATAAGGTGAGCAGTAATTGTCAGGAGGATAATTGTGTTCACCAAATATGATGATGCTGCTAATAGGCGAAAGGTCGAAGGTTTGTCTACAGGAGGATATCGGTCGGCAGAGAAAATATGATGATGCTGACAAGTTTAGGTTTGGATGCAGGATTAGCAATGCATAGGCATACATGCTGTATGTCAGGAGTTTAGTGTGGGTTCAATGGGTTTTTCACCCTGTTTGTAAGCTTCTGATGTGTGGCTCTGCATCATTTTGGCGTCCCAAAGAGATTACATTTAGGGCTAAAAGTTGGCGCAAAGGTCGGCATTAGAGACACTAACTTTAGCACCGAATAATGAATCCAAAAAAATTTAAAGTTTGTGCTAGCGTTAAAACATACCACACAAAAAAAAACACAAATAAGTTAATACATTTAAGCCCACAACACAGTGTACTCTACCTCTATTTTAGGTTTCCTGCGAAGCGATGACTTTATTCTGTCGAAAACAAAAGTTACTAAAAAGTTTCTACAACGGATCCATGAATTTGGATTTTATTTATTTTTGGTTCTAGACATCCAGAAGATAAAAAATTGCTTTGGCTAGCTGCTAAATTTGAAATTTCTAGCTACCTCAGCCATTTAATCAAGCTTGTTCGTCTGCCTTTTAGCAAGTAAGTTAACTCTTGACCTAGGTTTTTATCAATTTAGATATAATTTTGAGCTCAAAGAAAGTTTTTCTAAGATGTTTTACTCATGCTTTAGGGTAAATTTTAGTAGTAATGTTGTTAATTATCCTTTCTTTTAGTATAACTTGCATTTACCATTTTTAGAAGGCCTGTCGAATAAGGTCTCTTTGTACATCATACCCAAAATACAAGCTATTAAGATTTGTTTTTGGCTATGATTGGTCAAGCACGCATACCTGGCTACGATTGCCTCCATAGACTGGATGAAAATAATTTACCCTAGGTCACCTCAAAATGTTAAGCAATAGAGGGAAGGGTGCAAACTCTGGCCACAATCAGGTAATTCACTATCAATTTATAGATTTGTAAATGTTTCCATTATTTCTTTGATTTTTAGTATTTAGTTTTCTAATTTCTAAATTTAAAAGAAGAATTTTATTTTATATATATATAGGGACATGATACTGACAAAAATAAAGAGGCATTGGCTTCCATATTGGGGGTAGAGGCAGTGAACAAATTGGATGGTGTTGACTTGACAATGCTTGCCAGATACATAGAAAAATGATCTAGTAAAGCCCTTGAAACATTACAACCAAATCAACAGTGTCAAAGGGAATCAATTGATCCCCCAACCAATCATGGATCAGGCAAAAGATCCAGGAGGAAATCAATAACAGTAACCTCTAATAATGTGGAACAGGGAGTAGAGGCTTCCAATGTCCCAGCCACTCTTGGGACATAGACTTCTTCGACCACCATGCCATGTTTTGCATCTTGCATTGGTACCTATGATACCAAGATAGAATACGATGTGGTTTCAGGGGAAGTCTGGATGACAGATGCTGGAAAAGTGTTTGTGAATAGGTTGAAGGAATCGTACCTTCAACAGTTCAAAGACCATTTACACTTGCCATTCTCAAAGATACCCATGCACCTACAAAAAGCAGTTATCCAAGACATGGAGACTGAATTTAGCACAGGTTGGTCTGTAAAGAAAATAAAGTTACGAATGTCTCAAAATTGCAAGAGATTTCAGTGCAACCAAACAAAAAAGATAAAAAAAATGCCCTCCCGAGCAAAGGCTCAAAAAAAGGCCAATTGATGTAAGTATCAAAGTATGGAAAGAGCTTGTAAAAGCATATGAGAAGTCCGATGCACAGAGGAAGTCCAATGAGGAGAGTACGTAGGTATTTGAATTTGCTCATAAGATTATATCAAATTTATTAAATGATTTTTAAATTTTATTTGTACTTTACCTAAATTGAATTAGTATATGTTTTAGGACAAGGCCTCCAAGGCTAGGCTTGACAAACTTCGTGCCACTTATCACAATGGCCAGAAAAGTTTACAGGCCTTGATCTATACATTTGTAAGTATATTTAATATGTTAAATAATATTTTTTTTTATTTCCTAGGAAAAAGTAAATGATTGCATATTAATTAGTTTGACTACTCCATGTGCCATGTTTTGACAGGAGGAGAAATATGGCCGACAACTAACGCAATTTGAAAAGGAAATGTTACAAAGCAAAAAGTGGACCAATTTTTTAATATGGATGGAGAATGAGGTATCAATAGTTGATTTTCAATAACTTAGTTGGATATTGTTGTGTTAATATGTCAATTTCCATTTCTTGTGTTGAGTTTCAATAGTCTTTGAAGATGTTATAGAGTGATACTTGAGACAAATAGTTACAGTTGTACTCTGTTTGTTGTGTTTGGTTTCTATTGGTCTTCTTGTCTTTTCGACTCAAGTGGATTGTTATTCATAGGTCGCTTGTCATTCTTATTGATCATGTGGATATAGTTATCATTGAGTTTTTAGGTGGTCTCTTGAGTGAACAGACCAAAGGGTTTATCTCAAGTCTTTGTTTACTAAACCTTTTATTATAAGACTTAAAGGGGGGCATGCATTATAGTTATATTTACTAAACCTTTGTTTACTAAACCTTGGGGTTGAGGAAGGAAGGTTGATGGTTGGACTATAAGTGATTTAGAGGAAGGGAGACTTTGGGTGTGCTCATCATGTTGGCTGAGTGTCTTGTTGTTTGGGTTGGAGATTAAGATTCAAATCGCCAACTAGTCTTCTTCAACTAAGCTAACCTTTCTTTGAAGAAAAGCTCCTTGTCATCCATTCTTGTAAAATTACACTAACCATTTTGGTGAAACATTTCCTTTAACTTGTGTAACTGTATGTGGTCTTGGGAAAGCCTATGCTAAAGGGTTTGGATGAGGAAAGTATTGTTAACTGTGAGAGTTCAGACTTAAGATCATGGGACTTATGAACTGTGGCAAACTGTTGGTTATTGTGTTTTGGATTTCTATCATGAAGGAAGCTACATTAATTTGGTCACAGTTTGAGGTGGAGTTTCAAACCCTAGCTAGAATTGCTAGAATGCTATCATTGCAACATACCATGAGTCTTGAGGAAACCTAGCCTGGTTCATGGTTATCTTTTTTGACATGGTTGTAAACCCTAATGGTGTTGGTATTTCACCTATAAATGTCCACTCTCTCAATTGTGGATGCAAGGTCTTCTTGGGATTAATAATGCCACTCCTAGGTGGGCTTTTGGGATGGTTTTGGATCCTTGGTTCAGGTCAACTTGACCCCCAACACTCCCTCCAAGGTTATGAGGTTTGCATTACTGAAGCCACAATGGAATACAATGTTGAAACAACACTACATGATTGTATTTGATTACCAGTTGACTCTTGGAAAGAATGGGTTTTATCAATTGCATACAGTTATGTAACATTGCAATAGTTGTATTGTACTTGTAACTAGAATAGTCTATTATGAAGGCATTCGTTTGATGACAATGACCTTTGAGTTCATTGTAATGACTTGCACTAAATTAGAAATGTGATTTCAAACTAGTATTTATTAAATTGGAGACTGATTGCAAACAAATTTATCTTAGTATGGACTTACCCATGTTTGAATGTCTGAGCACTACCCATAGAATAGTAGATATTAAGTACTTGTGATCACTGCATCATTTGGATAGAGGACTCATAAATGGAATATAGGACCTTCTATTTCATTGTACATAAAATCTTAAGGGTTGATTAAGTTATTGTGCATGGATGTAAATGGAAACTTTAAGCTCTCTGAAGGCTTGTTTATTGTTTGCAAAGTAGCATTAATTTCTTATTTTAACTGTGGAAACATCTTGTCAACACTAGTATGGTGTTGACTAAGGAATTATCTTGTAAACACTAGAAAGGTCTATGCATGTTAATCATAGACTATAACCCTACATTTGGAAGGAAATTGTTACTGTAGATGTGATATATACTATACAGTGATATCTGGTCTATGGCATGACATCTTTTGTAGGAGGTGCCTTCAGATTTTTATAGCATCATGTCTGGGCTAAGGTACTGTAAAGTTAAGTGTGAATTATATGGTGTTATTGTATTGGAGGTTGCTGTATGCAAATCTATAGTGATATAAGGAGACTCGGCTCTTGTCATTTCATTGCACAAAGTGAGTGACAAAACAACTACCTAGTTTAAAATTGGCCCTTCTTTAAGCAACATATGTAGCAATGAGACTTAGGATTCTTGAAAATGAGAAGCATCCTTCTCCTCATACAACTTGCTAACTAGGGCCTCTCTGTTTACGTGCATGGTTGACCTCCTTGCCATTGCTGGCTATCTTGAAGACACCCTAAACTTTATCATTGAGATACCTATTAAATCTGCATTGGTTGTATGCATTTATTTTCTTGGTGCCTGTAGATCACATATGAATATAGGCTTAGGAGTATTTATAGCAACACTGCTTTTTGATTTGGATCCTAAAAATGCTGTACAACTTATGTTCTTCTCTCAAACATCTATCCACAAGTGGGCAGGTGTGGTGAGGTAAGGAGATTGATGAAAGATAGAGGAATTAAAAAAATGCCCGGATGCAGTTGGATTGAAGGGCATAAAATGGTACATGCTTTTTTGTGTAGGAGATAGATCACATCCATAGACAAAGGAGACCTATGCAAAGTTGGAGAAATTGGCTTGGAAGATGAAGGTGGCAAGTATTTTCCAAATTCAAGAATTTACTTAATGTTGTGGAAGGATGGGAAAAAGAATTATTTCTCTGCCACCATGGTGAAAAGTTGACAATTGCATTTGGTTTGTTAAACATGCCCCATGGAACAACTATTAGACCTTTATCTTAAGGTTACTCATGAACCTTAAGATAAATAATTATTGAAAAAAAACTGTGCATTCATTAATGACATGTAAGAGAATTTAATCAACTGCTACTTAAAAACTCTTTAATGTTTCTGTCTAATGCAGGTTATTAGATTAATAGTGAAAAAGAACATACATTGACCACACAATTTGTGGCACTTAAGGTTATGTAATAGAATTTGCAGTTGATAGTTAAATTGTATAACACATTTTTTTATGATCTTTAGTAACATTTATTAGAATTGTTGCATGTATTACATCATTGGAATGACATATTAGCTGTAACTTGTTTTGAAATTTTATTATGGTATGTGCACTTTGATATGATGTAATATGATTATGGTTTTGTTTCATATGTTGGAATATTAGATATATAACAGAAAAATAAATTATTACATGAAATAAATAATAACTTTTCATTTTAAATATTTTTTTTTGCAAAACACAGGTCTTCCAGAAGATGAAGATGATCCTGATGATATAGATCTAGATTATATTGGTTCTGGTATAGATCACATGGCAGAGGATGATGATGATGTAGATACAGAAGACAACGAGGCCAATGCCGATGATGATGACGACGATGATGATCATGATGATGATGATCACGATGGTGATGATGATGATGAGGTAGTTGCTGGTAGTAGCCAGTGACATTCATGATCATATAGACTGCATCATGGATCATTGTTGATATATCGTTATGATGCCTCTTTTCATGGTTACTATCATATGAATCATTTGCACGGCCTACAGTACCATATTATTGAGTTTTATCATTTTCACATGTATCAATTTGACTTATATCATTTAGCCATGTATCATCTTGACTTGTATCATTTTAAGTTACATAATTTATCATTTTTACTTATATCATTTGTACATGTATAATTTTGACTTATGGTGACTGTTGGACATGTATCATTTTGATGTGTCATTGATCTACTAGCATATTTGACTTTCACTTGTTTTAGTTATATATGATGATGATCTTATCAGTATTGACTTGTCAATTTATATATATTGAAAGTGGTCGATGATTTTTGGATGGATATTTATTACGTATGATGATTTTAACTTACTGTAGGATGGATGTTGTAAAATTCAATTAAATTATAGATATTTGACTCACTTGTTTTAATTATAGATGGTGATCATGTAATTATCTTGTTATTTTATAATAATTATCTTATTTTTTTATATAATTATCTTGTTAAATTGGAAGCAAAATCCAAAGCAACAAAGGAGGTCATAATGGAAGCAAAACTTGGCATCAATTAGGAAGCCAAAAAAGAAGCTATTTTAGATGCCATACAAGAAGAAAAATATGAAGCATGACTGACAGCAAAACTAGAAGAAAAAATAGGAGTAGACATGGAAGAAAAATTGGAAGCTAAATTGGAAACAAAATTGGAAGCAAAAATAGAAGCAAATCTAGAAGCAAACTTGGAAGCAAAATTGGAAGCAACATTGGAAGCAAACCTGGAAGCCAAACTAGAAGCAAAACTGGAAGCAACACAAGAAGCCAAACTAGAAGCAAAATTAGAAGCCAAAGTGGAAGCCAAATCTGACGCTAAATTGGAAGCAAATCTGGAAGGAAAATGGGAAGCAAAAATGGAAGCAAAAATTGGAGCAAAACCAGAAGCAAAACTGGAAGAAAAAACTGAAGCAAAACCAGAAGCAAAACTGGAAGCAAACTTGGAAGCAACACAAGAAACAAAATAAGAAGCCAAATTGGGTGCCAAATCCGACACTAAATGGGAAGCAAAATGGGAAGCAAAATTAGAAGCAAAACTGGAAGCAAAACTCAAAGCAAAACTTGAAGCAAACCTAGAAGCAACATAAGAAGCAAAACCAAAAGCAAAATCAGAAGCCAAATTGGAAGCCAAATTGGGTGCCAAATCTGGCACTAAATTGGAAGCAAATCTAGAAGCAAAATCGGAAGCAACACTAGAAGCAAAAATGGAAGCAAAACAAGAAGCAAACTTGGAAGCCAAACCAAAAGCTTCCAGTTGTTGCTTTCTAGTGCAAAAGTCAGCGCAAAAGTCAGCGCTAAATCTGTCGCTAAAGTTGGCGCTAAATCTGATGTGGAAGTAATCATGCAAAATTGCGTCAAGTTTTGTGCCGGATAAAGTGTCTAATTTCTGAGCTCAATTGCACTAAAATTTGGCACTATTTTAGGCAATAATGGCCTATTCTATTGTAGTGACAGTTGATGATTGCAATGCCAACCTTGATGATCATTCCAAGGTTGATGAAGTGTATAAATACTTGTAATTGAGTTGTGAAAATGTATCCAAGTGTGAAGATGCAAAGATAAAGTGAAGTAAGGTAGCAGAACAGAGTAGAGGTGTTTTGTGCTTCAATGGAACTGAACCTTGGCATGGAGTAGATATTGTTGTTATCTCAGTTCAAATTTTTGGCAATGAGCCTCCTTTTGGCAGTGAGCCTACCTTTGGCAATGAGCCATCCATAGGCATTGAGCCTTTCTTTGCAATGAGCAATTTGGGTAGTGAGCCTCTATTTTTAGGTATTGATATAACTTATACATTTCTGTGGGCTAACACCCACAGTGGTTTTCCCCTTTTAGGGTTTTCCACGTAAAAATCTAGTGTCATATGTGTTGATTATGCTTTTGTGTTGAGCTTCTCATTTTATGCTTTCATGGTTATGTCTAAATATAAGTAATTGATAAGTTGATGATCATAATCAGTTAAAAGTTTTAGGACAATTGATTCACTCCCCCCCTCTCAGTTGTCTGGTGCAGTCCAACAAGTTGAAGTCAAAAGCCTTGGGTTCGTGAAGAAATGAAATTGTTGATCGAAAGGGAATCGCTTAGTCGGCAAACTGTTATACTTTCTAACTAGTTTGTAAGTTCCAATATTTACCGATTTGCTGACCCAGGTTCATGGAAGGTTGCATTTCACCAATTGAAGTCAATTGTTGACCAATTCCAAGTTTTCATAAGTTAAGTTTTGTCGATACATGCTTGAAAAACTTTAAGTTCATAAGATGGACTTTTTGCCGACAAGGCCCTCATAGAAATGGTTCACAAATGGGTCAATTCGTTGATAGAAGTAACCAGGATGAGTTTCACAATTTGAGCTTTTGTCGACTGAATAGATAGTGGTTTGGAAAACGTAATATTCGTCGATAGGCCTTTATGGCTGAAGTTTGAAAAACCAAACATTTGCCAATGCAATGAAAGTTTTGAAGAGTATGTTTTCACCGATGAAGGACTCCAAGGTTCAAGAAACTATAATTTACCAACAACTAAGGGCTTACACTGGCAAGTGACTAGTTTGTGATGCAGGAGCATCCAGAGGTGTAAGGGCAATCTTGCATCACCCAAAAAGAAGTTAATTCAAAACCATTGTAGTTGTTCTCATTTCTTCCCATAATTAGTGTTTTTGGTTCCATAATATCTAGAATAATAATGTAGGACTTTCAGTTTTTCCAAAACTGCTAAAAATAGCGACCTGCCTATTTAGGAAAGTGTACCTGCTATTTTTAGAAAGTTTGCATTTGGGCATGTAATGAAGCAAAAACTTCCAAAAAGTTACATAATGGAAATATAAGACCTTTGGTGAAGGAATCAAGTAAAGATCATTTGTGAGCTGAAAAATATTAAAGTTTTTGTTTTCTGAAAAGCCCCTAAAAATTTACAGAACAAGATATGAGGCACTAAAACTTCTCATAACGTCTCAAAAAGTTGATGAAAATCCATTGACGGATTTCTTGCATGATAGTTTACATCATGAGATTTCTGGTGCTTAAAACGGTTCGTCAATCGGACACCCGGATCAAAAGTTATGCTTCCCGGAAGTTGACCTACTTTTGGAGGGAGTTGCAAAATTCAAAATTTACCTAGAGGCCGCCAAAAAGTGCTATTTATGACTATTTTGGGAACCCTGGGCAGTAGTGGAGTCAAGGGGGCCAGTGTGGAGTCAAGAATAGGTGGGAAAATAGAAACCCTAACTAATTTGGGGTTATAGAAGGTTGAAGATTCTAGAGTCTTGAGGTTGGGAAAGCTGTAATGTGTTGCAGCGAGTAGAGGATTTATCCTCTGATTGTAATTGAGCTTCTGTAATGTAATGAGTTGCCCAATTCAATAAAAGAAAGTTCTATTTGCTGTGTTCAATATCTATTATTGTGTGTTTTGTGATTTACCCCTTCATCAAGTGGTATCAGAGCGAGGGTTCTTGAGTATGTAGATAGATTGCCGACCATGAGGCAGTTTGCACTAGGACCTGAGGTTGTGGGTTTGCTGCGGAGACCAAGATGCCTCCACGAAGAAATCGTGTTGGGAGGAATGCTTTGACAGAAGAGGGTTTTAGAGCCCTACAAAGGCAAATCAATGCATTGCAAGAGGAGCTACGAAGAGGGTTTGAGTTGAGGACGAGAGAAGAAAGTGAAGGTGAAGATGAAGAAGAGCTATCTGAGGAAGAACAAGAAGCTGCCAGAGATCCTGTAGAAGTTAGGTTGTTGAGGGCCATTTCAAAGATTAGAAAGAGGCCCAGGATCGAAGTTTCTACATATTCTGGAGATTTGAATCCAGAACAGCTTATTGATTGGATCAATGACATGGAGGAGTATTTTGAGTATGAAGATGTGGAGGACCCAGATTGGGTTAGGTTTGTAAAAACAAAGTTGAAGGGCCACGCCAATATTTGGTGGAAGGAGGTCCAATTAGAGAGGAATAGAAGAGGAAAAGGAAAGATCTCCAGATGGGATCGGATGGTGGAGAAACTAAAGAAGTAGTTCATTCCTGTGGACTATGAGATGGAGTTGCTGAAGAAGCTGCAAGGACTGAAGCAAGGTAACAAGTCTGTTAAGGAGTATATAGAAGAGTTTTATAAAATTACTATCAGGATAGGCCATGCAGAGCCCAACAAGGAGAAGGTAGCCCATTACATTAATGGGTTAAGGCCAAGTATTCAAGAGGAGTTGAGCCTGGTCAAAATTACCACCATTGAAGATGCGTACCAGTTTTCCCTGAAGGTGTAAGAGAAGCTGAATAAAAGATTTGATAGCAAGCAAAGGGGAAGAGGTCAAGGTAGAAGGACTGGTGGAAGACCCTATGGGGGCTGAAATGAAGATGCAAAGAAAAGTGAAGAAGCTGGCACCAGTCAAAATCAGAGAGGTGATAATACCTACCACCCTCGTGACCAAAACAATGGTGAGCAAAGAGGAAGAGGAAGAGGTAGACCTAGGCAAGGACCTGGAAGAGGAGGTTTCAGAGGAACCTGTTTCCAATGTGGAGAAGAAGGGCATCAAGCATATGAGTGTCCGTAACATCAAGGAAGAACAAATAGAAGACCTGAAGGTAATGCATGAGTTGCACATGTAGATGAAGATGCACATTCTGAGCATTCTGAAGATGCTGAAAGGGGAGAAACCCTAGTTGTCAGAAGAACCTTGCTAAATGAGGAGAAAGAACCCAATCAAAGGAAGAGTTTATTCCACACAAGGTGAAAATGTGAGGGTAAGTGTTGTGATATTATTATTGACAATGGAAGCACTGATAATCTTGTTTCAAAGGAGATGGTTGACAAGAAGAAAGCATCCGCATCCATATCATATTGTATGGTTGCAGAAGGACAATAGAGCTTTGGTCAATGAGTAGTGTTTAGTGAAGTTCAAGATTGGTGACTACCATGATGAGGTGATGTGTGATATCATACCAATGGATGCATGCCATATGCTGTTAGGGAGGTCGTGGCAGTATGATAGGAGTGTTGTCCATGATGGCCGTGCAAACACATATTCCCTAACAAAGGATAGAGTTTGTCATAAGTTGAAGCCCTTGAAGGAGGTGGAAGAAAAGGTATGTAGTATTGTCAGAATTTGTTTGGTAGATGGTAGGAAATTTTTGGAGGGTATGAAGCATGAGCATCATTGCTTTGCATTGATTCCTAAGATTAGTCAAGAGAAGTGTGAAGATGTACTTGTAGAAGTTTTAGATATGTGGGAAGAGTTCTAGGACATTATCTCTGATAATGTACCAGAAGGTTTACCACCAGTAAGGAAGATAAGTCATCAAATGGATTTGATACAAGGAGCCAGTTTGCCAAATAAGGCAGCCCATAGAATGACCCCTGCAGAGAATGAAGAGCTAAACAGACAAGTTCAGGAGTTGTTGAGCAAGGGACTGATAAGGGAGAGCCTAAGTCCATGTACGGTACCTATAGTACTAGCACCAAAGAAGGATGGAGAATGGAGGATGTGTACAGACTCTTGAGCCATCAATAAGATAACGATCAAGTATAGATTTCCATTGCCAAGAATGGATGACATCATGGATTGTTTGAGTGGAGCCAAGTACTTCACGAAGATTGACTTGAAGAGTAGGTATCACCAGATCCGTATCAGAGAAGGAGATGAATGGAAGACAGCCTTCAAGACAAAGGAAGGTTTGTATGAGTGGTTAGTCATGCCATTTGGGCTAACCAATGCACCGAGCACATTCATGCGGCTCATGAATGAGGTACTGAAAGAATTTTTGGGAAGTTTTGTTATTGTTTATTTGGATGATATTTTGAGTTTCAGTAAGACTTGGGATGAGCATCTGATGCATATCAGAAGAGTTCTAGAGAAGTTGAGGGAAGAGAAGTTGCTGATTAATCTGAAAAAATGTAGTTTAGCAAAGAAGGAGTTGGTATACTTGGGATTTGTTGTCTCAGAGGAAGGTCTTAAGATGGACCCAGAAAAAGTAAGGGCTATCATTGAGTGGCCTACGCCAAGGAGTGCAACGGAGGTAAGATCTTTTCATGGTTTGACAAGTTTTTACAAAAAGTTTATCAGGAATTTTAGTAGCATTTGTGCACCCCTAATTGAGACAATGAGAGGGGATAGAAAAGAGTTTAGATGAACTAAAGGAGCAGATAAGAGCTTTGACACATTGAAGCAGAAAGTCGTAGAACAACCTGTTTTGGCACTTCTAGATTTTAATAAGGTATTTCAGGTAGATTGTGATGCTAGTGGTAGTGGTATAGGAGCTGTTTTGAGCCAAGAAGGTAAGCCCATTGCCTATTTTAGTGAGAAGCTTAATGATGCCAAGAAAAAGTATTTTGTTTATGATCAGGTATTTTATGCAATAGTTCAGGCTTTGAAGAAATGGAGACATTATTTGTTACCAAAAGAGTTTGTTTTATATACTGATCATCAGGCTTTGCAGTATATTAATAGTCAAGGGAAGTTGAACCAAAGGCACTTAAAATGGGTTGAGTTTTTGCAGAGCTATACTTTTGTTTTGAAGCATAGGAGTGGGAAGTCCAATAGAGTTGTAGATGCCTTGAGCAGAAGGCAAAATTTGTTGACAGAAATGAAGATAGAGGTTGTTGGGTCGATGAGCTCAAAAGTTTGTCTCCTGAAGATCCAGATTTTGTAGAGGCTTGGAAAGCTTGTCTGGAGCCTATTACTTTGGACAGGACAAAATGGTTGGATTTCATAATCCAAGACGGCATGTTGTTTAGAGGAAGCCAGTTGTGCATTTCAAGGAGTTCCATGAGAGAGAACCTGATTAAAGAGAAGCATAGTGGAGGACTGGCTGGACACTTTGGTCGAGATAAGACCATTTCTATTGTTGGTGAAAATTATTATTGGCCATAGTTGCAGCAGGATGTGAGGAAGTTTGTATAGAGTTGCAGAGTATGTCAGATGGCAAAAGGAACAAGTCAAAATACAAGGTTGTATCAACCATTACCTGTACCAGAGAAGCCATGGGATGATATTAGTATGGATTTTGTTCTTGGTTTACCAAGGACACAGAGAGGGCATGATTCTATTTTTGTGGTGGTGGACAGATTCTCAAAGATGGCACATTTTATTCCTTGTAAGAAGACTAATGATGCTGTTCATATTGCAGAGTTATTTTTTTGGGAAGTGGTGAGACTACATGGTCTACCAAAGAGCATAGTTTCAGATCGAGATACCAAGTTTGTTGGTTATTTCTACAGGACATTGTGGAAGAAGTTGAAGACAGATTTGAAGTTTAGTTCTGCACACAATCCACAGACTGATGGACAAACTGAAGTGGTGAATAGGAGTTTGGGTAACCTGCTACGATGCTTAGTAGGAGATAAACCCAAGGGATGGGATTTGATTTTACCACAGGCAGAATTTGCTTACAACAATTCTGTCAATAGGAGTACTGGTAAATCACCATTCCAGATTGTATATGGTAATAGCCCGAGAAATGCTTCTGAGTTAAGGAAGCTGGACAATGGAGAAAAGACAAGTGTTGAAGCCGAAGACTTTGCAGAACATTTGAAGAAATTGCATGAAGAAGCGAGAAAACACATTAATAAGATGAATATTCAGTACAAGGCTAAGGCAGATCAGAAGAGGAGGTATAAGGAGTTCTAGGTGGGAGATGAAGTCGTGGTTCACTTGAGAAAAGAAAGGTTCCTAGTTGGAACATACAATAAATTGAAAGTGAAGAAATTTGGACCATGCAGAATCATGAAGAAGCATGATTCAGGAAATGCATATGAGGTAGAGCTGCCGAGTGGGATCAATATTTCTCCTATTTTCAACATTGCTGATTTATCAGAATATCATGAAGGTGGAACAGAGGATGGACCAATAGAAGTGCAGTGGAGTATTCCGGCATCTACTTCAACAGAGGAGATAGAAGAGATTTTGGATAGCCGTGTGGGAAGGAGCACTCGGAACAAGCAATACGAAGAATATCTAGTGAAATGGAAAGGAAGGTCTGTTGAAGATTCTTCTTGGTTGTCTAAGGCAGAGGTTGACCATTTGGGTTTTCCTCACACAAATACTTGAGACGTGACAAGGTCACTTCTCAAATTACCCTAGGTGTCTGATGCAGGAGCATCCAGAGGTGTAAGGGCAATCTTGCATCACCCAAAAAGAAGTTAATTCAAAACCATTGTAGTTCTCATTTCTTCCCATTATTAGTGTTTTTGGTTCCATAATATCCAGAATAATAATGTAGAACTTTTAGTTTTTCCAAAACTACTAAAAATAGCGACCTACCTATTTAGGAAAGTGTACCTACTATTTTTAGAAAGTTTGCATTTGGGCACGTAATGAAGCAAAAACTTCCAAAAAGTTACATAATGGAAATATAAGACCTTTGGCAAAGGAATCAGGTAAAGATCATTTGTGAGTTAAAAAATATTAAAGTTTTTGTTTTCCAAAAAGCCCCTAAAAATTTACGGAACGAGATATGAGGCACTAAAACTTCTCATAACGTCTTAAAAAGTTGAAGGAAATCTGTTTACAAATTTTTGGCGTGATAGTTTACATCGCAAGCTTTCTGGCGCTTAAAACGGTTTGTCAATCGGACACCCAGATCAAAAGTTATGCTTCTCGGAAGTTGACCTACTTTTGGAGGGAGTTACAAAATTCAAAATTTAGCTGGAGGCCACCAAAAAGTGCTATTTATGACTATTTTGGAAACCCTGGGCAGTAGTGGAGTCAAGAGGGCCAATGTGGAGTCAAAAATAGGCGGGAAAATATAAACCCTAATTGATTTGGGGTTACAGAAGGCTAAAGATTCTAGAGTCTTGAGGTTGGAAAAATTGTAATGTGTTGCAGCCAGTAGAGGATTTATCCTCTGATTGTAATTGAGCTTCTGTAATGTAATGAGTTGCCCAGTTCAATAAAAGAAAGTTCTATTTGTTGTGTTCAATATCTGTTATTGTGTGTTTTGTGATTTACCCCCTTCATCAGTTTGTGAAATCATCATTTTGCCAATAACTGCCTGGAGCCAAAATATGTATGAACTGATGGATCTACATGAGCGCAATTGTGATATGTTTACGAAGGGGTTAATTGATGGTAATTTATTCTATTTAAATAATTTTGTTCAGTTGTATAACGCCTCTAGTGGTTGAACTATTTTGGGGCCGAGTGCCATCAATACCTTCTTCTCTTCTGAGAAGGGGTTTGGAGGTTGATTGTGAATTGGTGGTTGGTTGGTTGAGTATGATTTTGTTCTATTTCAATCTCTTGGAGAAAGAGATGTTTGAGAAGTTGTTGTAAACAAAGATTGTTGTATCTTGGGACTGTGTAATGAAATTTTGTACTTGTGTAATCATTGTTGCTACTAATAAATAGATTCATTTTGTGGTGGTGTGGTTGTTTTGTTATTGTTTGTATTTTGCTGCTTAATTCAGTGGTCTGATAAGACCCTTGAATCTTGGCATGCACCAATTCCACTATCCTTTATGTTTTGATGGATGTCTATCCCCTATTCCAAAGCTCCCATTTTGGCACAAACTAGTAGTATGCTACCAAATGTGAACTGCTTAGTTGTAGACAAGCTAAGCAAATACTTCAATGTACCGACATATTTTAATATGTATAGATATACATAGTAGAAAATAGTTTTGGTTTTTGTCAAATGTGATTTGATTAGATGTGTTTTTTAATTTCTGTTTTTGTTAATGAAAAATTACAAATATAAAGTTAGCAAAATCAAAAAAATCAACAACATTAAAAAAGTGGATTAATTTTTCCCCTTGCACAATTTTCTAGTTAAATTAATCAAAAAGTTAAAAAGTAAATTAATCAAATCTTCATACAACTATATAACCTTGCAACCATGAGATTCCACAAAATTACATCTTTCAAACGTTTTGTCAATCAATTCACAAGGCACCACAATGCTCTGCCTTGTCATTTTGTTTTTGTTTTTTCTCCATTACATAAATAAATCACCATTGCTTTGAATTCGTTTCCCTTCACATGATTTCAATAATGCTTCAACTTCACATGATTTCAATAATGTCTTCAAGCAATTTTGATTAAAAACAATTTATTGTAACTACAACAATCTTTCCACTTTTTTTTTTGTTGGAGGGTTTTATATCAAACCCAAATAATCATTTAGCTACTCGACACGGAACACAAGCCTTAGGCTAAAACCTCTTCAACTAAGAGCAAAGGACTGAGGGATATTTATTTTGCCAAAGTCACTCAAGACATGACCTCGACCTTATCCCTTATGGCGTCGGGGTCTTGCACTCAACAAGACTTGATCCGTGATGGGCTCATTCAAAACTATTCAATTTCACTAATAGACCAAAGGCCCATTTACCTCTCTACTTCTTTTGACTACATCCAACTCAAATAATTTTGAAAGAGACTCTACAATCAGATAAGCCAAATAAAGAAGTGAATTTTTATATAACTAAACAAAATCTTGTTTGGATTTAATTATAGTGAGGGGTTTTGCATTCTAACATATATGATAGGTTCCTCATTGTGGCACAAAGTTTCTCGATTATTCCCACCTAACATCGTGCACATTCAAAGTCCTATTTGGCACCTCCAAATGCATGGCATAAATCAGATGGACAGTTTCAAGTAGTTCAAGATTAATATGGATGTGGTAAGGCATAGTTTATCAATGGCTCGAACAAGTTCGTGACCGATGATGAATTTTTCATTTTATAATCACGTGGCCAGCAACTGCGAACACTCTACCAATCCATCTCTTTCTGATATTTTGTCGAACACATGACGTGCATCATCCATTCTTCTACGTGTTTGCTGGAAGGATTTACGCCTCCCGATTGCGTATGCTTAAAAGTTTCTAAAACCCTTTTAATATATCCATTTTGTCAAACAGTTCACGTGTCTTTGTCTGTGCTTCCACACTTTGCATACATGTCTACCAAGGCAGTTGCAACTACAGCATTTGATCAAATACCTGTCTTTTTCCAATGATATTTCTAAAGATGAATTCTTATTGATGTCACATTCTTTGAGATCAATACAGAAACACCAATCTTCCTTTTCATCATTCTTTCTTTCAGTTTTATCCCGCAAGAAAAATTGGATCTGGAGTAGTTGTCTTTGAGAGTCAGTTAATCAACTGTAATCAACTGGTTCAATATGGCTTCTAGAAAAGGGAGTTTAGATTGCAACCACCCTATGTAAACAGTCTGTACATTGCCTTTGAGAGTCAGGAAGTCAACTGTAATTAACTGTGTTCAGTATGGCTTCTAGAAAAGGGAGTCCACACTGCAACCACCCCATGTAAACAGCCGGTACATTGTAACACTGACCTCATTGTTTGTCGATTTTTCTTATCGACCTGTTGGTTTCCACGCCAACGTTGTAACCGACCCTGTTGTTTGTCGATAAAATTTCTACTCTGCAACCTGTCGATAAAATTTTGACCTCCAACTGTTTTATAACATATCGACCGTTTAAAAACCATAAAAATTTAACAAAAACTTGTTATGCACCTAACAAACCGATCTGAAACTCTAAGAAGCCTTGGATATCCATGTACAATTCCTAAGTCCTCTTAATGGAATTTTCCAAAGAGGCATCCACACTTAACTCTAATGCTATCATTCAGCAGAAGACAACTATATTTTGTGCACTAGGACAAAGGTCCAAACATTAAACGCAGCCATTTCCTTATGAAATGGCAATCATTTCTGGAATGGATGTTTGAAATCCACAATGTCATGATCAAGCCTTGCTCACCAGCTAAAAAGAAAGGACGAACTACACCTGCAAGTAATAACGTACGGGATACAACTGCTTTTGGAGAATCTGAGGCTATAATTAATTCAGTGTCCTCGATTGGTGTAGTATGGTAGCTGGCTAATTTGAAATGCTTGCGCAGGTTTGGATATTCCACATTGGACTTTTCAAAAAGGCATGCAGTTTTGAAAAAAAGAACCCTCGGGGCCCTATCTCTGCCATTTTATATGTATTTGTGGGGTTTTTAAAGGTCGCTTGTAGTTTTGCTTGACTTTTATGACTCAACTTAGAAATTTTTCGACAATCAAAACAAACAACTCTTTTATAAATCACCTACCATCAAGATTATTTAGCATTTAATGATTTTGTTTCAAAGTTCCAAAATTTAACTTTAGGTTTATATGATAAATTATAGACAATTTAAAGTATTTGTATGACCTTCGAGAAGATCATTTGACCGAATTACTTTAATTCGGAGAACTCAAAATTTTAAAATTAGTTGAGTAAAATTTGAGGACAACACATCAGATGAAAGTAATTAGAGGAGAGGGAAAAATAGTACATGAAATATAAATGTAGACTAAGCATGTATTTATGTAAATCATGTAAAGCAATAACTATAATAAATTGATTGTGAATCAAGTAGATAATACATGTCAAATGATAATCATGGTAAACACATGCTAGAAATGACATTGGCAAATAAGCTTGTCCCCAACATTGGTAAAGAAGGAATAGTTAGCTGGCCCTTAATGGCTAAAAACACCTTTGTAAGTGAATAAGACACTAGAAAAGGCATTTGCCCCTATTGTGGCTACACGAGCACATAATAGTTGAGGTGAGGCAATAGGTCCCTAGTGTTGATAAAGATCTTGATACATGGCATAGCATGTAATTGATAGTGCAAGGAAAGTTCTGGTGTCCCTAGTGTAATTTTTAGAACATGGTTAGGTCATGTGAGTATAAAATGTGGTAGGGAAGACATAATGCATGATTCCCCCAATGTGGTAGATGTGAGTGCAATAATGCAAAATGTGATCATCAAAGCACATGTCAAAATGATTGCCCCCACATGGATGAGGTAGTATGATAAGGTGTAAATGGTGTAATGGGCATAGATCATAAAAAATGTATTTAAGCACTCGCATAATAAGGTAAGATAGCCTTGATTGGCCCAATAAATGGTATGTGATAATTGATATTAGGTGATCATGTCAATGGGTAATCATGCATAGCTAATGATGTGATTGTGAAGACACGTGTGATATCCTGTTTGATTTGAAAATTGATCATAAAATAAATGCTCATGGCACGTGGCATAATGGTAAATTTTATGAAAAAAGGGCATGTACATGTGTAATCCCTAAAATGTATAAGTGTGAATAGATAAGTAGCATGAATCAATGTGGTCATCCAGAGGTGTCATAAGTGAAAACTAACATTGGCATAAAATATGAGTAATAATAAATTCACAATGTGTGAAAAAATAGTCAAAATGTGAGTAGGTAATTTGTGCTCATCAATAATGTGTCTTATCATCCATAAGATTAAAATTTTGGTTTGAAAATAGAGATCATAGATTACATGATTTCCAAGTTGCTAATTTTTACCTTGCTATATATGGGAGACTGAATAGTGAATTTAAGGCATTTTTATTACACATACACTCTTAAAGAGCTTAAGCTTTCAAGACTCAAAGTGTTTTGTGTGATTAGGCATCATTGTGCAAAGGATGAGTCATGCACCTATGCAAGGTGATTAGATGCAAGTTAGAATTGAGAAGATGATGTGAGTAATCTTTAGACCTAAAATTTTCTTATTTTTGTTAGTTTTTTTCTATAAAAATGTTATTTTGATAAATTGTGCAATGGATTGTTTGAAGCGTAAATTTGGATACGAAGACCAATGAAAGAAAATAAACCAAAAAACAATTATACCTTCCTTCCCAAACAAATTTGACCTCACTGGTCGAGCGTATTGAAGTGCACCCGAAATCCAATGGATATGCTCAGGTTCAATATGTGGATTGCTTAGCTCAATAGCATAACTTTAACTTTGATCTCAAAAAATGAATGAATTAAATGTAGCAGCATAAGTTTATGAAAATGAGAGATGATTCTTTGCTTTGGAAGAAGTTTTATTTATAGATTTCCAAAAATGAAGATCAATGGTGGATAATGATTGGAGAGATCAATGGTTGAAATTGGATGAGAGAATTAAATACATGAAAGAGTGACAAGTGTCCTTGTCATCTCATGAATCAGGGGAGTTAACAAGCTTGATTGGTGAGTTGACTAAATTGATTGATTTGTTATCTAAATTGATTGATTAGTCAACTGATTTGATTGAATTGTTAATAGATCTGATTGACAGTGAATGATGGAGTGATGAGAGAGAATCAAGGTGAGACAAGAGTGAATTAAGGTGAGACAAGAGTGAATTATGGTTAGAGAAAATTATGGAGGACAATTAAATTATTAAATTATTTAATTTTTGGTGTGCATGGATAATATTGGAAAATAAATAAAATATTAATTTTATTTATTTGTGGTGGAGAAAATAGAAATTAATTAATTAATTAAATTAATAATTAGAAGAAAGAAAGGATTAATTAAATAATTGTAAAATTATTTAATTAATACTAGGACAATTAATGTCCTTATACACGCCCAACGTAACAGAATCTTGTCTGAAATATGTGAGGAAGAAAACTTAGAGCATGATAAAGTCCAATTGTGCAAAATGTATTGAATGACCTTATATGCAAAGGACAATTGATATGCAAAAATCTTATTCCAACACACACAAGATAAATATTAGTTGGAGTAATAAGAACATCCACTAACATGGCACACAAAAATCAATGACTATGCCCCATTCTATGCGCATCCTAACACACCAAGATATAGAAAGATCTAGTTGGCCTTTGAATGAGCAATAAAAGGAGACAAAAGATAAATCAAAAAGAAAAAGACCAACTAACAAAACAAAACCAATCAACCATCATAATCTCTTGCCCCAAAATGTGATTGATATTGGATTATGTCAGATGTAGGGAAGATCTATCCTGTTGTAGGCATGATTCTGGATGATATCTCTATATGTTGAGGGAATGGGTACTTAGGTATCAGGGTGTCTCAAAAGGTGGTCTTACCTATGATTTTGCATGAAAGCTCTATGTCTTCAATGTGTAGTTTGCTTTGCTTGGGTATCAAGTCTAATGGGTGTGCATTTATTGTGGGTAATGGATATTGAAATTTATTATGGTTGGTGGTAGATGACGAGTTTTTATTGTGAAAATGATAATGAACCCTCTTTAGGCCGAAAAAGGTATATACCAAGAATGCCCCCAGTTAGGTACAAGAGTATTTATTATGGAATGGGATAGGCGATACTTGTTATGAAAATGGATGATGGTGGGATACGATCAATTTCTTTCAATTATCAAGCCATGATAGTGGGATAAGTCGATAAATGGTTCGAAAGATAACATATGGTGGATTAGATGGGATGGGTGAGAACCTAATAGATGGTGGATAGTAGCCTCTACACATGGCACCTATTTTCTAGGTTTTCAGGTGCTATGGTACTTGCCCAAGGTGCCACTAAAGTGGTTTTCACCTTTGGATGAATTATTTCTCTTTACTTTTTTCTATATATATATTTTTTATTTTGTTATTTTTAATTTTTTTGACTTTTTTGACTAGCTAGGATATCTGAGGGTCAAGTATAGAACCGCTTGAGGTGAATGATGTTTATTGGTTCTTTAAGAGGCTGGCCCTTTGGTGTTGCAAACTGGTAGGCACCTGATCCATAGTTAGCTATAACGACAAAAGGTCCTTGCCAATTTGGTTTAAATTTGCCCTTTTTCTTATATTCTTGTAGATTTTGTTAATTCTCTTTGAGGACAAGGTCGCCAATTTCAAAATGGCAAGTCTTGACTTTCTTGTTGTAACTTCATCAAAGGTGGTTCTGATATGCTTGAAGATGGTTTAGGGCATGAAGATGCTTCTCATCTAGGAGTTCTAATTCTTGTAACCGTGATGTACGATACTCCTCTTCATCCATGAGGTTCTACAATGAAATCTATAGAGAAGGGAGCTCAACCTCGATTGGTAAGATGGCTTCAAAACCAAAGACAAGTGAATATGGAGTGGCTCTAGTAGGTGTGCAAATACTGGTACAGTATGCCCATAAGGCTTGATTTAGTTGCAAATGCTAGTCACAACCAGCGTTATTGACAATCTTTTTCAAAATTTTAGGATGGTTTTATTTGATGCCTTGGCTTGGCCATTGTACCTTATGGGTAGTATGGGGTGGAAAAGTGATGTTGGATGTGGAATTTATTGCAAAGGGACTGAACTTATTGATTCTTAAAAGACCTACCATTATCAGTGATGATGGTGAGGGGAATTCCATACCGGCAAATGATGTAATGTAGGATAAACTTAGCTATTTGGGTACTGGTAATGTAAGTGAGTGGAATTGCTTTAACCCACTTAGTGAAGTATTTGGTAGCAGTTAAGATAAATTTGTGGCCGTTAGATGATGGAGGGGTTATTTTACCAACGAGATCAAGCCCCCACTGCTAAAAGGGCCAAGGAGTTTTTATTAGCTGCAATTCTTGAGACGATGCATGAATGAGATCACCATATTGTTGGCACTGTAAACATTTCTTAGAAAATTGATGGGTATCTTGTTCCATACTAGGCCAGTAGTATCCTGTTCTCAATAACTTCTTTGCAAGGGTAGGACCACTAGAATGTGCACCACGTATTCTATCATGTACCCCATGTAAGGTAGTTTGGGAGCTTCTTCTGAGTTTAGGCACCTAAGAAGAGTACCTTCGAGACTCCTTCTATATAATCTATCACCCAGGATGGTAAAGCAGGATGAGCGGCAAATGAAGGTTTTTCTTTGGTTGGTGGATAGGTTTGGTGGAAGGGACTAGTCACAGAGGTAGGCATAAATGTCTTGATACCAAGGGGAAGCAGATCCAACTATTTCATAGACAAGTTCAAAATTTGGGGTATCATATGTAGGGATAAAGATTTGTTCCACAAGAAACTCACATCATTGGATGTTGGTTGGCATATCAATGAGTGAGCCAATGGTTGCCATTGCACCTACAACTCTATTATTTAATCAAGGCACTTGGTCAAACTGAATCTCTGAAAAATACTTTTTGAAGTTATCAACCCTTTTCTTGTAGGGAATTAGCTTGTCATCCTTGGTTGGATATTCATCATTAGCTTGTTTGATAACCAATAGAGAATATCCATACATGTGTAATGTGTCAATCTGCCATTGAACAACCATTTTCAATCCTATAATCAGAGCTTCATATTGACAATGTTATTAGTGCATAGAAATGCAATCCTATATGTCTTAGGGATGCAATCACCTTGAGGGCTGATGAAGAGAATTCTTGCTCCAGACCCATGAGAAGTAAATGATCCATCAAAGTATAATTTCCAATGTGTTTATTGGATGATTGAGCATATGGATTCATCTAGGAATTCTAAGGTAAGTGGATGATCTAAATGAATAGGAGCATCAACAAGCTGATTTGCTAGAACTTGTCCCTTGATAGAATTTCGGTCCACATACTCTATATCAAATTCACTGAGAATTATTACCCACTTTGCCATTTGTCTCGTGAGTGTAGCCTTTAATGATAGATATTTCAGTGGATCTTCCTTGGAAATGAGATTAAATTGGTGATTGAGCATATAGTGTCATAGTTTATGGGAACTAAAGACAACTACTAGGCATGCTTTCTCCATGGGGGTATAGTTAAGTTCATATCCTACCAAGGTTTGACTAATATAATATATAGATTTTTCTTTGTCTAATTCATCGTTTTGTGCTAGTAGAGCCCCTAATGTTGTTGATGTTGCTTAAATATACAAAAGTAGAGGTTGTGCTTGAATAGGAGGCATAAGAATTGGAGGAGATGTTAAATATTCCTTCAATCAGAATCAAAAGTTGCTTGGCATGGAGCATCCCATTGGAATGTGACATTTTTTCAGAGAAGATGTGTGAAGGGATGATATTTGTCTGCAAGTTGAGCAATAAAACGATGAATGGCTTGAAGTTTCCCTTGTAAACTGTGGAGCTGCTTTAGATTCTTTGGTGGAGGCATTTCAATGATAGCCTTTACTTTAGCTGGATATACTTCAATACCTCTCGTTGGTACTATATATCCCAATAATTTTCCAGAAGTGACACCAAATACACACTTTTTGGGATTGAGTCGTACTTGATATTGTTCTAGCCGATCAAAGATTTCTGCTAAGACCTTGAGATGTTCTTTTCTTGTTGGTGACTTACCAAGGAGGTCATCTACATAGTCCTCCATAATCTTATGAAGCATATCATGAAAGATCATTGTCATTACTCATTGATAGGTTGCGCTAGCATTTTTGAGACGAAACAGCATGACTTGCCTGTTATGCCAACATTGCCAACAGTAGGTACCCCATGGACAAATGAATGTTGTTTTATGTTGATCCTCTTCTTCGATGTGGATTTGATTATAGCCTGAAAATCCATCCATGAGTGAGAGCATCTCATGTCTGACAATGAGATCTATGCAAAGTCATCCTTGGGACATGGTTTGTTTAGATCTCAGAAGTCTATGCAAATATGGATGCCCCAATCTAGTTTAGAGACTGGGACTATGTTGGATACCCATTTTGGATAATCAATGGGCTGATGAATCCTAATGCTAATAACTATATGCACGAGATATAAATTTTATTGAAAAGGTTTGAAACTATTGTAAGAAACCCTAAAATCTATATCAAATGTAACATGAAGATAGGATATAACTATAGAAGCTAGATAAATATTACCGAATATTTGAAATGTGGTTCCTCAATTCATCCAACAATAACTCCAAGCTCATATTTGTGTGTGTAATCAGTAATTTGGAATAAAGGTAGGGTTTTATAATACTTGGGGTAAAGTGGTTCAAGGGTGGTTAAATTGTAAAGTTGGTTGAACGGTACGAGGTAGGTTCAGGTAAATAATAAATTAAGTTTTGTTAAATTTAATTTATTATTTATGGGAGGGGATGTAAAAAGGGGAGATTTAATTAATTAATTAAACTAATTAAATCTTATGTGAGGGGATGATTAATTAAGGGTAAATTAAGGACACTTAGGGATAATTAGTGATAAGGATAATTAGGGAATAATTAGGGGATAATTAGGGGCTAATTTAGGGATGAATAGGAATATGATAAGTGGTCAATTTTAGATGTCTACAACAACTTTTGAAGTTCTATTTTCACCAAGAGTGTGATATGTGGGTGCATCCTTCTTAGTTTTTGCTTAACTGGTTTGGCATCAAGGTATACCATTAGATGATGCACCACTAAAGATGGGTCCAGACTAGGCATATCATCATAAGACCATGCAAAATTGTGGGATTTTTTCTAAAAGAATGCAGTGAAATCCTTCTTTTCCTTTGATGATAAAGAAGCAACCAAAAATGTGTTCTTTGGGTCCTCTGATGTACCCAAGTTTAGCTCCTGAGATTTTTCTACCAACAGTGGAGTTTTTTAGGATAAAGAGCATCTTCAGGAAGGTCAAATCCCCCATCCTCTAGTGCCTTAGAGAGGTTTTCACTATTGGATTCGTCTGTTTGCTGTCGTATTTGCATAACTAGGGTTTTGATGTATAATTGAGCATGAGAAGATAATTGGAAATCAAATCATAAAAATCTAAATTTCCCTACATCTCATAGTGACCTAGGGTATGATAGTACATTGCAACTCAACCCTAGGTCCTTGAATGAAAGGGTGAAAGGAGGATACATACACAAAACTACTAAAAACTCAACTATCCAAATTCCACTCTTTGCATTTTGGTGAACCCGTGTTATTGGACTTGTTTGCACCTTGCTGAGTATTTTATTTCAGATTTATAGTGATTTCATTCATTCATAGTATCATTCATCTTATTGCATTGGAAAACTTACAAAAAATTTGAAAAAATGGAAAAATTAGGAAAAAATGACATTTTAGGGTTTGCATGTTGCATCAATTAATTTGAATTTCATCAAATTTCTGATTTTTGCATTAGATCTTAGATAAATTGTAGAAAATTACAAAAATTCAATATCTTTCATTGCATTTTCATCATAAAATTAGTAGGGTTTTGTTGAAAATTGTGAATTTTTTGTATAACCTAGTAATTCCAAAATATAGGGTTTGTAGGCAAAATCTTGTTTCAGATTTTTCTACCAATATTAGACACTCATTCAAATTTTAATTTGACTGTAGTGTTTCATTTTATTGTAAATTTGCATTTAGATCTCAAAAATTTGCATTTTTACATAGAAAATTTCAACAAAAACTAGCATTTTCATTTATTTTCCCTTAGATTTGCACTTGCATTTTGCATGGCAGGGTGTAAAAATTATTTTCAGATCTAAGGAGAACTAATTTTCATCATAAATCAGACTACAAGACATTCATACAACATTTTGCATCAAGATCTCAAACCTAGGGCTTGAAAAACCTTGATTTTCACTAGATTTGGCCTTATCGACTCTCAAAATTTTGTACTATAGGCATGTTGTGAAGAATATTTTTGCACTAATTAGTTTTTATCAGGGTTATTATCTTCTACCCCTCCTAAAATCTTCACAACGCCTTTTTATTGGGCTCTTGCATTGAAAATTTGGTGAAAAATTGCATATTTTTGCTATATTTGCCCTAGGGTTTGATCTAGATTGCACTCCAAGCATGTTGTGACAAATTTTATGGATTGAGGTGACTGATATAATTGCTATTATTTTCTTCACCTCCTAAAATTCTTTACAACACCCCTTTTGCTAGGTCTTGGAATTGAAAAATTGTGAAAAATTACCTATTTTTTCTATATTTTCACTAGGGTTTGACCTTGAGTGCCACTATAAGCGTGTTGTGACGGATATTTTGGCATTAGGTGGATGTTATTACTGATATTATTTTTTTTCTATCATCATTTTCCTCACAACACCCTTTGTCATGCTCTTTTGCATTAAGATTTGGTGAAAAAAATCGCATATTTTAGTGTATTTTCACTAGGTTTTGGCCTATCATCATCTTAGATGTGCATCAAGAGTGTGTTGTAACAGATATTACTAATATATTGGACTGATATCAGACATATAATTTTCTGTCCCTAATCAAAATCCTTACAACACCTTTTCTTTTATATATTTACATTGAAACAGAAAAAAAAAATCAAGCATTTTACATCATTTTTACATATAGTGTTGCACTTGTCTTTGGCATACTTTTAGAAAAGCTTTTAAAATATGATTCGACATTGATTTGAAAACATATATCATGGCTACTTCTTTGGAATATTGTTTGCATACATCGTAGACATGGATCATTTCTCCAAATTCACTGATAAACATCCTCAAGTTCTGGAACAAATAGCATACATACATGATGTTGATCTCTCTTTGTGCTCCACATATGAAATCCTTTGTTATATATCTAATTTTGATAGCTTAAAAAATCTCATGGGAATATATCCTTTTATATTAGATGATCTCACTAAATTCATGATCAATAACATATATACTAGTGATGACCTCAAAATGTTAGATGAAGCCTTAGACAACTTTCTGGAACATTCCACTATGGCACCTATTGCTAAAACAGGTGATGATAACTTTGGTTTACTTTATGATCCCTCTCCCAAAGTTATTCCTCCCCATGAGGACACTTTGATGCAAGAGGATGATTTCATCGACACATCTCTTAATATCATACCACCAAATCTTCATTCTAATGCTCACTCTGGCCAAGATGAAGCATTAGCAAATGAAGAGCCACCGCCACTTTGCCATTCCAATGCTCTCCCTGGCCAAGAGGAAGCATTAGTGAATGAAGAACTTCCATCACCAAAGAACATTCCATGGGTAGATAATGAGCTTGCATCCAACAATGCCCCTATCATAATGCATGAAACCTCTATGGATCATCCCACAGACCTTCTTCCTTTAGTTGATTGTTCAAACACCTTGGATATCACTAAGGAAGTGAAGACTCTTAATCTCCCTCCTTTGATTGAATATTCAAGTCATTTAGACATCACTAAGGATTTAAAAACATTTTCACCTTCCCCTCATTCCTATACTCTTTCTTCAAATGATGTAGCACTAGTGGATAAGAAAAGGTCTCTCACATTAAAACTTTCTTGGATAGATATTGAGATCACTCAAACCAAATTCCTTCTTCCATATCTCAAGAGAATAATGCATACAACTCAATAAGAAAACATTCAATCAAACCTAGAAGAGCTTACAACTAAACAACATGAAAACAAGAACAAAATTTGGGCTATGGTACCTTACACACCTCTCTCCTCTAGCATTCAGGATTGGGAAGAGGATGATTTGATTCTTGATAAAACCTAGCATGAGCCTCTTTGTAGGTAAGTATTTCTAACCCTTTATCTCTCTCGTAATGCGTTTCCCCCATGATGTGTTATGTGTTGTTTAGGCCTCCTGGGATAACCCCTGATTCTCTTGTAAGGTCCGGGATACCAGGAGACCGCCTTTGTTGTGACCTCCTTCTATTTGTATAATCATTCTTCTATATTGCCTCTCTCTCTAATTTCATTGTTGTGTGTTGTGTCTTACAGACATAGCATTGTGGTTGGTGACTTGAGGGCACCCTGTTACATGACTATCCCTAAGACACTTGTTTCTCCTCTCTTATTTATTGTTTTCCTTCCTCTATTGTTTCTATCTAGCGGGTGGATGACGAAAAGCATTTATACTAATGCGAACCTAGCATCCCTTTAGCGAGAAATCAAAAATTGGACTTAGTTCCTAATATGATGATGGGGTTGTAATATCTTATCTGACACTTGGCTAGTAGAAGCACTCATGCTCTCTACATAGCGATTTTGATGATGTTTCTATCTCATTTACAAATCATAACAATATTGCTGCTCTGTGCACTTTGTCTATCTTGAATCTTGCATGCCTCCGATTTCATATGCATTACCATGATTTTGTAGACACTAACATGTTTCTTGTAGGGATGTGTTTGTGGGAACATTTGGTGATCGTAAAGTACATGTCACCTCCAGGGGGCATGGGCTTTGCGAAAGTCTATGTTCCCTTGTGTCTTTTCTTCCTTCCTTAACGTGCTTGATATCGATACTTGATATCAACCACCTTAAGGTGGGGGCATATATAAGGTAAGTTGTCTATTGTAGATGTTAGCAATGTGCTTGTCCTCAGGTGCAGTTTAAAGACTGGTGGCGATGAATCCCTCTTGCACTCTGAGTTTGTTTGCAATCAATCAATCAATCAATGAATCAATCATCTTAAGCCCTCTGTAGAGGCAGGGGTGGTGTATCTCTTGCGGAGAGTGCCCATCCTGTCACTTTCAAAAAGTCCTCATCGAGAGGTGGGGAGCGGTTTTGTGACTAACTCAACCCTTAAGCATGTTTTCAGTGATTGTTGTGGCGAAGCTCAATCGTTGGTGTGTGCCTATGATGTGCATGAATGGTGATGAGCTTAGAAATAGGAACACTCCATCGTTTGTCTGCCGTGTTTTCTCTGTGTCTTCAAAGTGTGTGTCTTTGGCGTGCTAGCTTTGTTTGGCGTGTTTGTTGCCCCATATACAGTTTAAAGACCTGTGCAATGAGTGCATCCTACATTATGGGAGATTTGGTGTGTCTTGTGTGTGTGTTGCCCCATATATGTAGTTTAAAGACCTGTGCAATGAGTGCATCCTGCATTATGGGAGGTGTGTTTACTTTCCTTGTACTTCCATCTGCATTTCATATATATATGAGAAAAAGAAAAGAAAATAAATCATTCCTATCTTCCATGCATTAACTGTCTTCTATGCATCTGCTATTTTCTCTGTGTTTTGCATGACTATAACTATCTTCTCCATGTTTTGTGTGCTTGTCATTGTCTTCAATGTGTCTGGTGTGTCTTCTCTGTGCTTGGTGTGTTTGCTGTGTTTGTTGAACATACTTTAATGCATGTATTGGCCTCATGTTTATACATACATTAAAGTGGGGGCTAAATGTAATGTCAGAAAATGTCCCTTTGGGGGCTTTTCCCTCATAAGGTTTAGCTCCCAAGTCTTTTACCTGCATTTAGGACATCTTGTATCATATTTTGACATCCCGATGAAATGATCCCTAAGTTTCATGACAAATGGGACCTAGGGGGATCCCTTGAACCTAACTCTGACCAAAATAGGGGGGGAGGACTTGGGCGCTTGTGCCCTAGTCCTACCCCATTTTGGGTCAGTCCCAAATTTTGAGTATCATCTTGTGACCATTATTTTGGTCCTATGCCGACATGCTAAGTTTGAATTACAAAATTCTTGGTGAGAGTGTTTGTAGTTGCATATAAAAGCATGTTTAGGCACTCATTTGTAAACTAGATGATTATTGTGATCTTTTGGTATCCTAAAGGTGATTCAAGGCTTTCATTGTGTAGCAAGAGCAGATTTGTGTTGCCTATGTGTTTGTATTTGCAGATTTGAGTAATCATCTCCTCATGGCATGAAGAGCTTCTTCCTCCCCTAAGATCTTCACTACAAGGTGATATCATTTGTGTTTTTGAGCATTTACCATTTGGTTTTTACCTCTACCTCACAAGGGCACGCACTCTCTATCTAACAACGGTGTTCGGAAGACTTGAATGTCTCTTCGAGGCTTGACTGAGGCAAGCCTCTAAACACCACAACCCCCTCCCAAATTTTTCATGATTGCAGGTTACGGGTTGAAGTTATAGACAAAGTGAAGTTGCAGGAGAGTATCTTAGAGAGTCAGAATTGTAGATTAGAGAAGAAAATAGCTCCCTGGACTAGGGCACCCGCTCATTAGTCCTTGAAGTTTAATGACAGGAAAACCTTTGGTATATCAAGAATAGGTTGCAAATCTTGTTTGCAAATCCTAACATAAAGTAGGGCCTTGGACTTGGGTGCCTGCTCTTTAGTCCCTGACTGTTCCACTTCTGAACCCCAAAAACAAGTGCACAATTATTTGTCATTTTACATCTTTCTGTAGCAGCATTTTCTGATATTCATCTGTTTGCTGTCATATTTGCATAATTAGGGTTTTGATGTATAATTGAGCATAAGAGAAGATAATTGGCAATCAAATCATAAAAATCTAAATTTCCCTACATCTCATAGTGACCTAGGGTATGATAGTACATTGCAACTTGACCCTAGGTCTTTGAATGAAAGGGTGAAAGAAGGATACATACACAAAACTACTTAAAACTCAACTATCCAAATTCCACTCTTTACAGTTATGTGAAGGACTATTTGAAGGGAGGTCTTTTTCAATGAATATGAGATGATGGGGTGAGGATAAGTGTCCTACCATGGCCTGAAATTGATTAGTATTGATATTATTTGGGACATGTGACTCTTGGATTTCTTTATCACTTGGATTTGTTTATGTGTAGGGGAAATACAGAGGAGCTCAAGGATGGATATTTGTGTAGGGGTTTTATTCAAATGATCAAGAATGCTATATTGAGATGATGGTTGCAAATTGGATGGGGCTCCTTGAAGGGTTATTCAACCTCGACGTGTGGTCACAACACAATCATATGTTTTTGGTACAATGGTGATGGTGGCAATTTGAGAATGGCATTCTTCAATATGACCTATGATGGAGTCATATGAAGTAGAGGCATTGACATTATTTGTGTTGTTGGAGCCATTTTTTTTGTGGGTTTTACCATGGGATGGAAAGGCATCTTGATATATACCCAAATCTGCATTGGTTGTCTTTTGAGGGCATCCTTCTATCGCAATCTCTCCTTGGTCTATGAGATCTTGGATACAATTTTTGAGACACATACAATTTGATGGTTTATGTTTGTTTACCCTATGATACTCACAATATTCATTCTCATTAAACCATGGGGGTTTAACTTGATTTTCATCATGTTGTCTTATAGTGGATAGTTTTATGATATTTGATTGTACCAATTTGCACAAGGTGGATTCAATGGGTTCACCTAAGGGCGTGAATCTTCGTCTAGGTGTAAATGTTTGTTTAGATGGTCCCATCAAGCGTGCCTAAATGTGAAGCGTAAATTTGCATACAAAGACCAATAAAAGAAAATGAACCAAACAACAATTATACCTTCCTTCACAAACAAATTTGACCTCACTGATCGAGCGTATTGAAGTGCACCTAAACTCCAATGGATATACTCCTTCAATATGTGGATATGTGGATTTCTCAGCTTAATAGCATAACTTTGATCTCCCAAAATGAATGAATTAAATGCAATAGCGTAAGTTTACGAAAATGAGAGATGATCCTTTGTTTTGGAAGAAGTTTTATTTATAGATTTCCAAAAATGAAGATCAATGGTGGATAATGATTGGAGATATCAATGGTTGAAATTGGATGAGAGAATTAAACAGATGAGATAGTGACAAGTGTCCTTGTCCTCTCATGAATCAGGGGAGTTAACAAGCTTGACTGATGAGTTGACTGAATTGATTGATTTGTTATCTAAATTGATTGATTAGTCGACTTATTTGATTGAATTGTTAACAGATCTGATTGAGAGTGAATGATGGAGTGATGAGAGAGAATCAAGGTGAGACAAGAGTGAATTATGGTGAGACAAGAGTGAATTATCGTTAGAGGGAATTATGGAGGAAAATTAAATTATTAAATTATTTAGTTTTTGGTGCACATGGATAATATTGGAAAATAAATAAAATATTAACTTTATTTATTTGTGGTGGAGAAAATAGAAATTCATTTGTTTATTTAATTAATATTTAGAAGAAAGAAAGGATTAATTAAATAATTGTAAAATTGTTTAATTAATGTGAAAGAATAAGGTAGAGGGATTTTCATAACAATGAAATTAATCAAATAATTAAGAATTATTTAATTAATGTGAAGGTATGGCAGATGAATAATTAAGTTGGGAAGTTAGGTTAAATTTAGGTGTCTACAGATTATTTTTAACATTTCAAGTGACCTATGAATCTAATTTGTGGGTGGGTCCACAAGTCTAATCTAACTCATGGAATCAACCCACACCAACCAATCTATATATTTTATCATAATTTGAATTGTTTATGCTGTTTTTTTTATATGTGCTCATACTAATTGTTGCAAGGTGTGTGCCCTTGGTCTCTTGTGTTGTTCAGCATAGCACTTGGGTTCGTGACAAGGCTTAATCGCCTCTTATGGATTCATTAACTCTGGAAGTTGTATCTAACATTAACATGTTGATCTTTTGGTGCAACAACAACCATGTTGCTAACAATTGGTATCAGAGCCTAGGTTACGTGTTCAAACCCCTCGCTTGCGCTAGGGGGATTGCTGCAAGGTGTATCGGGCATTAACAGGTCAATCTTTTGGTGCAACGATAACCATCTTGCTAACACTAATGACATATTTTCTTTGTGTTTTTGTATGCATACTAATTTGGAGATTTGTGAGCAACCATTGGACCTCTAAGTGATGAGTCTAAGATCATTGGATCACATAGGTGTTGATTGGGCATTATTAGAGGTCGTGGGTATGAGGTACATGGTAAACATGCCCATCAGACTCTATTATGACACATTCATGTTCACTACCCTTGTAGAGAGATAGGACTCTGATACCAAAACATTCATTTATTGATGGGGGAGATGATTGTGATTGTCAAGGATGTATAACTCATTCGACAACTTCTAGGTAGGGTTCAACAAGTGGAGACTAACCACACTAAACAACAAGATGATTAGGAGTTATATTAATGGCATATAGGCCACCAAGGGTATCAATGGGATGATGTGCCCCTTAGTGAGATTATACTTAGAAATTTTTCCCAGGAATGCAAGTGGATATTGCTCATTGTGGGTATTTTTATTTTTCTAGATAGAAAAGGATCCTTGATCTCACATGGTTTTTTTCAAATATGCAGAGATGAAGAGAAGTAGAAGAGAGTTTTTTCATAGGGTTGTTGCATGTTGGCTCAATTATATGATGATCTTTATAGGATTTTTTATGAAGGATATGACACTCAATGCAACCTCACTTCTTTAGACATGGGTTTATAAGCATATTTGTATTATACTCCCCCCATGTCTTCCATCCATAGCAATAGTAGTAGGCACATCACCGGTGTCCCATTGGGATACCAACAACATGTTGCAATATAGGTTTGATAGATTAGTGAGAGGAGATATTAGTTGGAGTCTGTAATGACCCTAGGTGTCCATGATAATTTTTATCTTGGTTGTATTGAATTAGCATGGTGGTTCTTTGGTTGATAGTTTATTACAAAGGAGCTATTCCATTTTGAGTGTGTTTTATGATAGTTTAGGCTTAAGCATACCATATCCCTTGACCCCATTTTCTACAAATGTCACCAATATATACTGTCATATGGATTATGCTACTAATGACATGATGATGAGATAGATCCCTTAGTACAATTAGCAATATATGATGATGCAGGGATATCACCCAATTTTTTTAATAGTGGACAAGGGAGGGGCTTCCACCTTTCTATGCCTTAGATGCTCCAAAGGAGGAACTTGTTCTAGGAGGATCTAATTCTAAGGGTGCACGTAGTATTTTTTTGCTACGACATATCCCAATTGATGTCAATTAGTAGGCCATAGACCCAACTATGATGTAATAATTGTGTCAATTTTGGATGTTAAGTAGTTAGGTTTTATTTTTTCTATTTGTATACGATTCATAAGAGTTGATTTTGTACAAAGAATTGTGGAGTGGGTGACCCTTATTTCATTGACCATTGAGAACCTCACTTAGGGTATCCCATTTGTGCCAACATATTATATTTTTTAAGATCATGCACATGCTAGATGGTTTGCTCCATTTTTTATTCAATAAGCCAAGCAATAGTAGGCTAGAAAACCACATTAGTAGAGTGTAATTCCTTAGACTAGGAGAGGAATTTTGTGGATATTGATAAGGATATGGAATGTGGTGAATGAGAGTGGGTAGTTCTCACACAAAGGTAGCTCCATTTGGATGTAGTTGTTATACGTGTAGAGTGTAATAGGCTTGAGAGAGATTGCACTATGAGATGCCTAGAGAGCTATGCATGCACAATCTAGTGATGCATTTGTTTTATTTGACATGAGACTTGGAAACTATGCATCTAACTATCTATGATTAGTAAGTAGAGATAGGTGGGCTATGGGTGCTGCCACAATAATGGGTTACACTTTCTGGGACATCCTAATTTTTGCTGAAATCACATTTTTAGAAAATATAATGATTTAAGCCTTGAAATGTTCCATTTAAAGGATTTTAATTGAAGAGGGTTTGATCAAACCCCCTTAGATTCAAACCCCCTTGGATAGAACCATGCTAGTTTTAAACCATACCTATAATGGAGTCTCCTCTACACCTATCAAAATGCTGATAAAAAACCACTTTTGATTTACCTTTTGGGGGATAAAATTAATTCATTTAAAATTTATGTTTTGTAAGTATGTAGTCCTTATTATAAGCTTCCCAAAAACTATAATTTTAAATATATTTAATTTGATTATTATATTTATTTTTTATTTGTTGTGAATGTAGGTTTTTCACCGAACATCAAGTTATCTGTTCTACACACATGGAAAATTAGTAAATTAGTGAAAAAAAATTCTAAAAAATATCTATGCCCTATGTATTGATGTCCTTGTTTCAACAAAAAAAGAAAAATTGAATTTTGATACATATAGAAAAAGTTATATTTTACAGAATACGCCTATGTCTAAATTATAATTGGTTTGACTTCAAAAGTTAATTTAAAAAAAAAAATCAACAAAACATTATGAAACCAAATGCATGCCCTATATATCGGTGTTATCAATCTAAATTCAAAAGAATCAGAATTTTATCCTTTGTATAAAAAGGTTATGTGCTACAGAATACACATCACTTTAAAAAAATGTTGTTTACTATTAAAAACTGGTTATCAAAGGAGACGATTTTTTTTTTACAATTTAACTCCAAATTTTTTTAGAAAATATATCTAGAATCTACAAACAAAATCTCATAAATCACTAGTTCGCATCATCTTCATAGTTCTAACAGTTTAGCGGTTATAGGTGTCAGAAAGTGAAGATTTAGTTCAAAATGTTGATTTCAATGTCAAGTTTCGCCAAAAAGTGTAACCCATTATTGTGGGATGACCCCTATGTGAAGAAGTTAGGTGGCTTCATGTGATTACTATTGTGTTACAAGATAGATCATGTAGTTAAGGTCATGATTGAGGATGAGGAGGTCCATGATACTCATCATAGTAGAGAAGGGGAGGGATCATGTGGAGCACCTCCCCTTGAGACATAGATGGTATGATGATTATAATTATTTAGTTTGTATATTTGGATGATTTATGTATTGAACACTTTGTCATTTATATTATGAGACATTGATGTTATGACTTGCACCATGTTGGATTATTGGATGTTTGATACTACCTATGATTCTATATGTTATTTGATGGTTTGAATTATCTTATATGTTCATGTTTTGGTTTTTCTATGTGTTTAAGGATCATATGTATAATGTGTGTATGTAAAATGTATCATGAATAATAATACATGTTATAAATGGTAATCAATGAACTCTAACAATGTAATGGAAACCTAAAAAGAGGGATTATTTAATGGCCCAAAAGGAATTATATAACCTTGATCATATGTAATAAGTGAACAAGATGCCTCATTAGGATTAGGGGCATGTTCAACTTTATGTTCATTTTCTTTTCATTTTATTTCCTCTCACCATTGTCTCATGTCTTCGGGTTGATAGCTTACTCCATAGTATCAACTAGCCTATTTTGGTTGAACAAGTTTACATTATCCTTGCTCATTATTTCCTATTCATGTACATTATACCCTATTTTTCTAATGTTTGTGTACCCTAGACAATATATTTATTTGAATGATGATTTAGGAGGAGGTAGTGACTTATTTGCAGATGTATCACTTTCAAGATCAGTTTCACATTTACATGTTTCCTTTGCATCGTTATATGCCTCAAATGTTTTTCCATATATATATGGATCCATGTAGAGAGAAAGAATACCATACATTTTTGGATCATTAAGATATTCCACAACACCAAAAGGTGGAAATTATAATGAACCCTGATCATCACTATGAAAAGTGTTGTAGTAAAACTCCTTTGTTTTAGATGTGGCTTGAGGCATAGGAGGTAAGTTAAGTGTGTTTGTTGGTAAGATAAGCACGGTGGCAAATTCATGTCTTGTCCTCTTTCTAACCTTTTATTTATAGTAGGCCCCACTAAATTATAATCATGTGAATTAGGGTGACATGAAAATAGGGTGTATTGAGACACATAATCCATGTTAATAGAGGTAGGGTCAAAAGATAGATCATGAGAGGTCATTTCTAAGTTCATGCTATCCTCATGTGAACTAGGGCTAGAAAAGTATGCAATGAAAGCATGGGATAAATTCATAAAGGAAGCATAGATAAACCAAGATGAATCAAACCATTGTAAATCTCTACCACTCAAGTATAATTAGAACTCACTAATCAACAAGATGTCATCATCTAGGTATTCATAATTAGCCAATAAGTATGATTTCACATGTAAGGAAGCACTAGTAGACCCATCATAATCATCACGTAAAAGTTCCTCACTAAGGCTTTTAATGTCTTCATGTAATGTAGGATAGCAAAATGAAGTAGCAATGAAGGAAACATGAGAAGATAATAAGATATCATTAGGACACAAGCTATTATCATGTGAGGTAGGATTATGTGAAAGATTATAATATGTATCCATAGATTGAACATGAGATGTAGAATAATGATCATCACTATATTCATCATGTCTAGAATAAAGTGACTCATTAAAATCACATAAATCTATGGACATTGGGCTATCATGACATATAAGAGATGTGTTATCACAAAGCATACTAATGTTATGTATAGGTGAGTCACATGATAGGTTCTTTCTTAATGTATGCTCATCATTATCACAAGGCATGTGATCATCATGAAGTGCATCTAGATAAATGATATAAGCATATCTAGAGTAAGAGAAGACAAGAACTATCTAATTCAATGAAGTAGGAGAAAGATAACACATGATAAACTTCTTAGCAAGAGACACTGCTATGAAGAAGACTAGATTGTTGTCATTGATGGCAACAAGGCAAAGAGGATACATCAATATGACAAGAAGACATCATTTCAAAAGACCAACTTGGATTGGCAACAAAGCACAAAAGTATTCAAGTCCGAAAGGCCAAAATGACAAAGTATGGACAATATTGATGGTAAGGGATAGAAAGGGAATCAGTATGCCTCCGTAGATGAAGACTCGCAAATGTAGTTTAGGTATGTTGACTCATAGCTACTTGATGATGATATATTCTAGTGTTCAGATCATGACTTCCTTTGGAAGTCATTTGGAGAAAATGTCTAAGTCTGGATGAACAGAGGTAAGACAAGAAATGTGTACAGTGCAAAGTAAAAGGGTCCACATTCCTTTACAAGTACATATTTTGTTATGCAGTTCTAAGGTGTTGTAAACACTTGTATGAAGTGTCTAAATCTAGAGTTGTAAGATCTAAAGTTCACTAGAAAGATAATTGCAAGCTACTAAGTATCTCTAAAGTGTTTGACAGAGTTTGATTGTGTCTGAGTCTGAATTCTGATGGTCCACATCTTTCCACTAAAGAATATTTTACTTTGTAGCTCTGAAGGTATGATTGGTGATGTCTGAGGAGACTTTGGTATGATTTTGAGCAAGCCCTACGGTCTGCAATAAAAGATGTAGTCTGGCAGATGAATTGAACCATTAGCAATCTAAGTTTGAGGCTGACATGATAGTATGATCTTTGTGTGCTCAATTCTATTGATTAGAACTTTATCCTAAGTGGGTCTATAGTTGTGGCCAACATATGTGAATGCAATTCAAATGTTTCTTGAGTCTGCTAGGAGTTTTTGTGGATGGATTTGGTCGACAAGCTACAAGTTTATTATCTATACGCTTCATCTAAGGATGCTAACCTAATATAAAGATCTTAAGTGTTACAGATATATATATATATACATATACATATATATATATATATGGGATTAAATTCAGTGTTTGTGTGTGTGATGCAAATGTGTAGTGTGCGAAAAGGTATTGTGTGGATGTGATTTATGCGAATACCAGAATGGCAGAGCAAAGATAGAAGATCAGTGATGATGAAGACTCAAGACTTAGTATTCAATTGCTAAATGGTTGCACCCTGGCATACAGATAGATGTTGTTGTAGTATTCATATTTCTTACATGATTTCACTTGTATTTGGCAGTGAGCTTGGTTGTAAGCAACCATTAGGGTTTAACAGCCCTTATTCTAATCTTTCTAGGTTTAGGGTTGTGGCAGTGAGCCTGCTAGACCTAGTTGTACTTCATGGCAATGAGCTAGCATGTTCTAGGCCTATGGAGTGACCAAGCCTAAACATCATTATTTGTAAAAGATTACAACATATATTGAGATCTTATCCTCTCTGTGGTTTTTCCCTTTTTGGATTTTCCACGTAAAAATCTTGGAATTAATGTGTCATGTATTTATGGTTGTTCCTATGTTTATTCTTCTTTCATATTACTAACTTTGGAAATTGGATAAATAAATTAGTTAAGAAGTGGTTTTCTAGAATATTGATTCACCCCCCTCTTAGTATTCCTTATTATCAATAATTGGTATCAGAGCCAAGTTCCTTAGAAGAAGTCTAACAGCTTGAGGAAGATCTGGGGTAGTGTAATCATGGCAGCAAGAATATTTAGAAATTATGAAAGCAACAAGGAACTAGAAGTAGCACTTATTGACCTTGAACAATTTGAAGCAGAAGTCAGGGATCTAAAGGACAACTTACAAGAAGTTGATAAATGTATCTCAAAATTAAAAGAACAAGTCAAGAAATTCAAAGACAAATACAAAGAAGTTAGTGATCAATTGATATTAGCAAATGAAACCTTGAATGATTTGGAAGCAGAAGTTATAGAAAGAGTAAAAGTAGAAGAAGATCTGAATTTAATGATGAAAAGAAAATTAGAAGATTGTGCCAAACTTGAAAAAGAAATTGTGAGTCTAAAAGAAGACTTGGAAAAAGCCAAGAGCTATGAAGAAAAGTTCAAGTTAAGTTCTGCAAAGCTTGATGAAATGATTGCTAGTCAAAAGAGTGCTGATGATAAGCAAGGTTTGGGATTTGAGAAAGGAGAAAGTTTAAAATTTGGTCAAACAAACACTAAGTTAAAGCAAAACAGAGGGAACTAGTTCAGAAATCAAAGAAGACTTAGAAGACCTCCAGTTGAATAGCCAAATGCCCAAAGGTATCCATCTTTCAATGGCCATTGTTTTAATTGCAATAAGTTTGGTCATAAAGCTACTTAATGTAGGAGTAGAGTAAATTAGAATGTTCCATCATTCTCTAGTCAATGTTTCAGTTGTAAGAAAATTGGTCACAAATCAAATGATTGCAGAAATCTGGTAAGGAATGGGTCTTACAATACAAGGAATAGTCAATCATTCAATGAAAAGTGTTTTGCATGCAATAGATTTGGACATATGGCTAATCAATGTAGATCAAGGATGTATTCATTCAGAAGGAATCAAGGACAAGGAAACATTGCATGCTACAATTGCAACAAATTTGGACATGTTGCAAGATTCTGCAAAAGTAAGAATGTGAAGAGAAATTACTATGCTGAAGAAAGGAAAACAAAGCAAATGAATGATAAGGGAAAAGAAAAGATTGATCCGGTTGAAACCAAGAAGGAAATGAGCAAGATCTAGATCAAGAAAGATGTGATTGAAGTCAAGGATATATCCACATCATCATCTAGTGTAGATACTTCCTCTGGGAAGTAAATTGAGAGCTCTGGCTCAGGGGGAGCAGTGTTGAAAATCCAAAACCCCTAGCCAGATAGTTAGTATTAGAATCTGGCACGAAGAGTGTTGGCAAGAGACACTGCTATGCATGACATGTGTTGTCATTAATGGCAACTAAGTCTACCTTGCACATCCATATTTCATAATCTTTTCATACCAGAAGTCAAAGTGAAGATTTGGTTAAGTCTTGGGTGATTCCAAGGTTTATGCATTCGATGTGAGTTAAGTTTTGTAAGTTTATTTTCTGAGTGTGTCTTCTTTGCAATACGATGTGTGTTGCCAAAGACCAACTCAGATTTTTGAGTTGTTGGAGTTTTCCCTTGCTGGGCGAGTTTCTCCTACATTGGGAATTGCTGGGCATTGTGTAATGGACTGAGTGATTGTCAACTAAGACTGAGCCCGGATCTGACATGGGATTCTTGTTGTTAATCTGTGTGAGTCTGTTGTAAAGTTTTACATTGGCTTCAATAAAGAACTGGAATCTTTCCCATGTGCTCTGTGTTATAGTTTAACTTGCATTATTTTTTGGTTACATTCTATTCTGTATGTTTGTATTGCATTGGATTTTGAGGCATAGGCTAGGTATGAGTGTAGCGCAATTTGCATAGACGTGTTTGTGCTTGTTCTTCTAATGCCACATGGGGGCTAGACCGTAGCCCCATGATAGTTATAAGGGGGCACTAATGAGCTTGTCGCCAACTGAGTAAGTAAGTGGTTCCGGCCTAGTTTGGGATGAGGTGAGCTAAGTCTATGCCAAGTCAAGTTGGGTGATTTGTCAAACATTTGGCTAGACATGTTTGTGCTTGTTCTACTGGTGCCGCACAGGGGCTAGACCGTAGCCCCGTGACAGTTATAAGGGGGCACTATTGAGCGTGTCGCCAGTTGAGTAAGTAAGTGGTTTAGGCCTAGTTTGGGATGGGGTGAGCTAAGTCTATGCCGAGTCAAGCTAGGTGATTTGCCGAACACTTGGCTAATGGATGTGGAATTGCTAAGACGGTTAGATGATTGGTGCACCTACATCTCTTGGGTGATTCCAAGGTTTATGCATTCGATGTGAGTTAAGTTTTGTGAGTTTATTTTCTGAGTGTGTCTTCTTTGCAATACGATGTGTGTTGCCAAAGACCAACTCAAATTTTTGAGCTGTTGGAGTTTTCCCTTACTGGGCAAGTTTCCCCTGCATTGGGAATTGTTGGGCATTGTGTAATGGACTGGGTGATTGTTAGCTGAGACTGATCCCAAATCTAACATAAGATTCTTGTTGTTAATTTGTGTGAGTCTATTGTAAAGTTTTACATTGGCTTCAATAAAGAACTAGAATCTTTACCATGTGCTCTATGTTATAGTTTAACTTGCATTATTATCTGGTTGCATTCTATTCTAAATGTTTGCATTGCATTGGATTTTGAGGCGTAGGTTAGGTATGAGCACAATGCGATTTGCATAGACGTGTTTGTGCTTGTTTTGATGGTGCCACGTGGGGGCTAGACCATAGCCCCATGATAGTTATAAGTGGGCGTTGTTGAGCTTGTCGCTAGCCAAGTAAGTAAGTGGTTCTGGCCTAGTTTGGTATGTGGCGAGCTAAGTCTATGCCGAGTCGGGCAACCTAGTATTTATCTTGGTCTGAATGCAGAAAAGTTGTTGGATAAGCAAATGGTGATAATCAGCGGTATTGGATGACATGATTGATGATCTAGAAACACAAGTTTTTGGTCTGCATTAATATTTGTGCATGGATTCAGCTGACAGAGCAGAGTGTTTAATAAATGTTCTAAGTTTTATTGAAGCTGACTATAGTTGATTGAGTTTGTTGATGCAGATATATATAGCCTTGATGGATTTGAGTGTTTTGGTGAAGGTATAAAGTGTGATGATGGAGTAAGTGTAAAAAAGGAAGATTAAAGTGCGGAAGAGAAGAGATCTAAGGCCTGGATTATGGCAGAACAATAAAACAGGGCAAAATAAAGATGAAGTGTGTAAGATTAGTATTTTGTGCTTAACTAGAACTGAATTCTTGCATTGGCAGATGCTACTCATTAGTTCAAATAATTTGTAATCCTTTTGTAATCATTCTTGTAGGTAGTGAGCCTCTTTTGAGCAGTGAGCTCTGGGTAGTGAGCCCGAAGGCATGTGCCTTCCCCTTTTGTAATACTTTTGACAGTGTATAATCTTTGTGGGTTAACCCCCATTGTGGTTTTTCCCTTAACTGAGTTTCCACGTTAAAAAGGGCAATGACTATCAATGATATTACTGATTCGGATGTCAAGTTTGCTTCAATGGTGATTGGTTACAAATTTTATCATTCCAGCAGGGAGAACTCTGTCTCTGGAATAGCTATATATGTTGCATACAAAATGTTAAAGGAAAATGTATATTATGACTTGTGTGAATTATTGTAGAACCAACTAATTGAGAACTTGAACAAAATCAAGAAAGATAAGAAAAACACCTTTAAATATGGTACATTGGTTCTATGTTTATTTTTCTACTTTATGAATGAGGTACCTGGAGTAAAGGGTGTGCACTGGACTAATGATGAGCTAGTTTCTATTCAAATCAGAGATCATCTACACAACATTGGTGACTATAAAGCATAGAAAACTGTAATCTAGGGATACTTCAAGAATTTTTAGAATATGATGCATTCCAGAGAAAGAATCCCTAAATCAGTTGTTGAGAAGTACAAGAATGAAATATGTTTTATGGTTGACACTGATCAATACTTAATGGAAGCAGTAGAACCCAAAACTGTTTGGATCATGCCCATGGGGTATGAGGTAGATGAGAAAATCTTGAATATGTATGCTCAACACCTTTTGAGTAAGCCAAAAGACACAACAGTTGAAAGATTTGGGACATATGAGGAGCTAAGTGTAAAACTACATGTTGAGCTCAAAAAACCTAAAATCAATAGGAAAGTAAGAAAAGAAGTTGAGCAGTTGGCCGAGAATCTAGGCCTCATAAAGGAAGCTGTGAGGCAATTTAGGGAGAGAACTGAAAAGGTAGAGAAGGAGAAGTAGTGTAAGAAACAAGGAAGTATTCTGGTAGAATCCTCCTCCACATCAAGAACTACTAGAAGCTCTGTTGCTGCCCCTGTTCCCCCAAAACCTTCCAATCCTGAGAAACTGGAAGGAAGATCATCTGGAAAAGAAGGGAAAAGAAACTAAGGCTACCCAGACATATAAAAGCATGAAAAATGATGAAGAAGAAACTGATTCTGATATTGAGATCAAAGAGTTGAAGGCCTCAGGTACAAATACGGCCAAGATAACTAAGGAGAAGCCCTTCGGAAGAAAAAGGGCAAGCAAGAGGCAAAAGACTGAAATATTTGTTGAAAAGCCTACTCTCGCTATGGATGACATCATCAAATCAATCATTATAGATGGGAACTTAAGACCAATGACTGAATTCTTTGATTATTACAGTGATGCTGATAAAAGGGTCCTAGAGGAAGCAACTGTCAAATATTTGAACATCTACAATAAGGCTTTGATTGAAATAACTTCTAAAATTCCCAGAAGTCTTTCACATATTCTGGAGTTAAGAAAAGAAAATGATAAAGGTAAATACATTGATATTAGGGAGCATGTGTTGATAAATTTGTACCCTCAAATTACTCCAGATGAAATGAACATGATATTCAAAGAAGTGAAGGATGACTTCAGGAGCAAGAAGAGAATGAATAAACTCATGCTTGGTGAAACAAATGAGATGGTCAAAGATACTCAGAATATTCTCCTAAATGCATTGAAAAGACACAATCTTCCTATTGTTGAAGTAGAGATTGATGATGGGATTGACTCCTCAATTCTGGATGTTGAAGAATTGAAGATCAATTAGCAGGAAACTGAGTTAGATGACTCCTCTGTTCTGAAAAAGGCAACAATGAACAAGGAAGATGAAAAGATGACAGATGAAATTGATGATGCAGGAGGTATTCAAACTCCTCTGGATCAATCCAAAGAAGATACAAAGATGAATATTGAAGCTAATGATCAAACTGAAGATAATTCATTGAAGAATATGTAGCATGAATTAGAAGAAGCTAAGGACAAAGAAGCAGAAAAGGTCAAGGAGAAGAATGGAAAAGAGGAAGAGATAGAAAAGATTGATTGTGAGCCCAAGCAGGACAATCTGGTTGACAGTACTGACAAGAATCAAATAGACACATCATCATTTTGGGTAAGAGACAATGCGGAGGCAATGAAGGAAATTTTGCAAAGAGACAAACAAATTGAAGAAGATTAGGACATTATACAAGGTCCAATAAATTTTTACACATTATCTCTGGTGCAGAAGATTAAATTGGCTTCTATAACTCAAGCCAAGGCTAGAGAAGACATTTTGAAGTCTCACATAAAGGATAGTGAGCTACTTGGTCTGGCATCAGGAATTTTAGAGAAAATTATACCAACATACCAGAAGGATTCTTCAGCATCCCCCTCTGGACAATTAAAGAACCTGCTAAACTTGGTAAGCTCTCATTTTGAGTCTTTAGAGAAGTTTGCAAAGGTCAAGGTTCAAAAAGAATTCAATGATAAAATATTTGATGCTCTTAAGGGATTGATTGGAGTAGATAAAATGGTATTGGATGCCAGTATTAAGAGTATTCAAAATGCTCTTACAGAAGGAGGAAATGTATATAAAATTTGTCTATCTTGTCCTAAAATTATAGTGGATATTGAAGATATAATAAAAGTGTCTAAACAAAAATTATCTAGTATATCCAATTCTTTTGATCCGGTGTCAGTATCAGTGGCAAGTAAGGAGAGTTAAGTTATCAACTTGATTGAAGATATAAAGAAATTGATAAAAGAGAAGGACAACATAGAGGCAAGAATGAGTGAGCTCCAGGGACTACTTTCCCCCAAAATAGAAGCCATGTTCAATGCTCTGACTGCAGCCCAAGTTGTAGCTCAGTCAAGTGACCCCATTGATCTGCAGACAATAGAGTCACAAGCATTCCTTTTTAGTGGCCACATCTCAATTTTGAATGCTATAAAGAAGAGCTAGGATAGTGATCAGGCACATTTGAAGAACATTTTTGTTGATGAAGTATATGTAAATAAGACTCAAAGACTACTTATACATATGCAGCCTGGTATTTTTGTGTAAATTTTGGTTTGTGGATCCCGCCCTTTGTCTTTGATGTCAAAGGGGGAGTGAAGAATAGTGAAAAATGGGAAATCCAACAAAGAGGGAGCATTAGAGAATAGTGAAAAGCATAAGTGCACACAGAAAGGGGGAGTTGTTTCGACACTTAGTCATTTTTCACTAAGTGTTGCCATCAATGCCAAGGGGGAGATTGTTGGCAAGAGACACTACTACGCACGATAGGTGTTGTCATTGATGGAAACTAAGTCTACCTTGCACATTTGCATTTCATAATCTATTCATACCGAAAGTTAGAGTGAAGATTTGGTTAAGTTCGGGTAGTCAGAAATAGAGCATTGATAGTGTCCAGTATCTTGGTCTGGATCTCTCCAGTGATAATTCACAATGTGTTACGGATATAAGGGAGTGATAAGGATTGTCAGGACTATCTAAATCCAAAGATTTAACCTCATGTGATAAAGGATTCAAAAGTTATAAGGATCTGAGTATCGGGTTCCAATCAGTCAGCACTCAGAAAAAGAACAGGGCAACCTAGTATTTGATCTTGGTTCAGATGTAAAAAAGTTGTTGGATAAGCAATTGGTGATAATTAGTGGTATTGGATGACATGATTAATGATCTAGAAACACAAGTTTTTGGTCCGCATTGATATTTGTGCATGGATTCATCCGACAGAGTAGAGTGTTTAATAAATGTTCTAAGTTTTATTGAAGCTGACTATAGTTGATTGAATTTGTTGATGTAGATATATATAGTTGATGGATTTGAGTGTTTTGGTGAAGGTATGAAGTGTGATGATGGAGTAAGTGTGAAAAAGGAAGATTAAAGTGTGGAAGAGAAGAGATCTAAGGCCCAGATTATGGTAGAACAGTAAAAAAGGGCAGAATAAAGATGAAGTGGGTAAGATTAGTATTTTGTGCTCAACTGGAACTAAATTCTTGCATTGGCAGATGCGACTCATTAGTTCAAACAATCTGTAATCCTTTTGTAATGATTCTTGTAGGCAGTGAGCCTCTTTTGAGCAGTGAGCTCTAGGCAGTGAGCCCGAAGGCATGTGCCTTCCCTTTTTTTAATACTTTTAATAGAGTATAATCTTTGTGGGTTAACCCGCATCGTGGTTTTTCCCTTAACCAGGTTTCCACGTTAAAAATCTTAGTGTCAAGTGTGTTATTTGTGTTTCTACTCATGTGTTATTAATTCTTTCTTTTCATGGTTACATCATTAATCTATTAAGAAGTGGTAAATAAGAATTAATTGTAGCAAACATCAAAGTTTTAAGACAACTGATTCACCCCCTCTCAGTTGTCAACCCTAATTCCAACAAAGAGATGATAAAAAGAATCACAAGACAAATTGTTTAAAGCATGTTCCAGAAGAAAAGGACCAATTGAGAAGATTTGCAAAGTAATCTAAGGTGTTTGTAGCTATCAGGAAGGTGCTCAACAACTTTTTGTAAGATGACATTAATGACACTTAGGTTTTGACATGAGAAGATTAAAAGCAGTTGTATCCGAAAGAAAAATAATTCTTTATTCCATGCACTCAAGTGACTAAGGCGAACCAAAGAAAAAATCAAAGTGACTATAGTATTCTTTGAAGGATTTCAGATCAAGATCAAGGAAACCCTAATCTGACTAAAGAGGTATTTACAACTTAAAACCCTATTGTGAAAATTAAATTGCTTTGGGAAAATGTTTACTCCTCACGTAATCGAGATAGGAAAGATGCCTCGCCCCAAGTTTAAGGAACAATTCTTCAAATCTCTACAAAATGATCTGTCAGGGGTATTCTCAATTACCCCACATGGGGTTATGTATATGGAATATATTAGAGCATACATTCATATTAGTCTAGAAGAATTTGATCACATGAAGTTAGGAAAAGTATATTTGGATGAACTGACTATCGTAGATATTGTGTTGAAAGATGATTATAAAGTTCTAGGAGAAAAGAAACTTGACACCTAGTTGGATTTTCTCGCAATTCTGATTCATGCATGGGTCAAGCTTCTATTAAGCAGAATTCATGATGAATCCTTATGGCTTGATGAACCCTATCTGATAACTAAAGAAGCCATCAAAGTTTTAACCCGTATGAGCTCCTTTGGAAGGGTTCCAGGCATAAAGAAAATGAAGAACAGTGTGGTAATGCAACTAACAGGAGCCAAAATTGAGAAGAATGGCCTTACAGTAAATGATATCAAGGATTCAGCTGTCAAATTTGCATCAATGATTGTTGGATACAAAGTGTACTTCTCCAACCAAGAAAACTTTGTGTCTGCATCAGCTATATACATAGCATATGACATTCAATCAAAAATAATACGGACTACAACCTTTATGAATTGCTCAGGAGTGAACTAATGGAGAACTTGAGAAGAACAAAAGAAACTAATCATCCTTTCCAATATGGAATATTGATTACTTGTTAACTCTTTTACTTCCTAAGAGAGCTACCTGGCTTAGAAAATATTGACTGGCTTGATCACATACCTATAGCTTCTCAAATAAGAAATCACTTACAGAGTTTGGGCAATGTAGATAAGAGAAATGAAATCTTATGGAATTATTTCAAAAACTTTCAAAAGAAAATGTCAAGTAGGTTCTGGATACTGAAAAATGTAGTAATAAAGTATGAAAAGGATATTATATTCACGGTGGATAAAGACAAATGCTTCATGGAAGTTGTGGAACCAAGAACTATATGGGTTCCTGCACTTGGTTATGAAGTTGAAGAAGATGTCTTGACTAAATTAGCTGATGCACACTAAGAAAAACCTATTGATCCCAAAGAGGACAGATTTGGGACATTCTCAGAATTATCTTCCAGAATGTTGATAGAATCTAAGTAGTCAGAGAAAACATCAAATGAACAATCAAGTAAGGTAATATCTAGTCCAGAAGGATCAAAGTCCATAAGTGCTTCGGTAGAATGGACTTCAAGCACTCTAGAAAGGAAAGATAAGAAATCTAAAGAAGAGAGACCAACATCTAGTCTCAGAAAAAGATCTAGGAACTCATCCATAACAGATGCCACAACTGAAGAAAAGAAGAGAAGGAAAGTTTCATTTTGTGAAGAAAAAGTGGCAAGAGACACTGTTGCAAAACCTTTGGAAAAACTACAAAGTGCACAAATCTCAGACCTACCCAAGTTTCTTCAAGAACCAATTAATTTGAATTCCCTATCTCTGGAATAGAATTTTGAATTAGTATCATTTGCCCAAGCAAAGGCACAGGAAGAATTGATGAGAACTCACATGCAAGACAATAAGCTCATTACAAAAGTATCTGGTGTACTTAGAAATTTGGTGCCTGATTACTAGAAAGATACAGTGATATCATCTACAGATCAACTAAAAGGTGTGATAATATTAATCAGAAATCATTTTGAATCCTTTGAAAAATCTGCAGAAACAAAGGTCAGAAAAGAATTTGATGAGAAAAGACTAGCAGAGTTAAAAACCATGTTGATCAATGATAAGATCTCTTTAGACCAAGGAATCAGAAGCATTCAAAGTGCCATTAAAGAAGCTGGTGGCATATACAAATTTTGTTTATCCTGGCTGGAAGTCAAAAAGAAAACAACAGAAAAGATCAAGGATTTGGAGCAGAAACTGTTGAACACGTCTAAGACATTTGATCCGGTAGTAGAATCAGTTAGCAGCAAGGAAAGTCAAGTCATCAACCTTCATAATAACTTGAGCAATCTAATAAGTGAGAGGAATAAAATTAGAACTAGAATGTGTCAATTGAGAGAACTAATCAGTCCTAAGTTAGACTCAATATTTAGTCTTGCAGTTGAAGCGCAAATAGCTTCACATACTGATACACCTTCTAATCCTCACTAGGCAGAGACCATAGTTTTTCTAATTAGTGGTCATATTCAAATTTTGGACCATGCCAAGAAAATCTAGGAAGGTGAACTAGCTCAAATAAAGAACATTTCCAATGACATCCTCCAGCACATGTAAAATAAAGTTGAAGATTGTACCTGTACATATGCGGCAGTGTATAGCAAATCTTGCAGTTTTGATAATTTTTGATCCCATAACCTACACCTTTGCCATTGATGTCAAAGGGGGAGAAGAAGATCAATGAAAAATGGGTAAAAATCTCTGGGGGAGAAGAAATATAGAGTGGGGGAGTAGTCAAGGCAATTAAACATTTTTCACTAAGTGTTTCCATCAATGCCAAAGGAGGAGATTGTTGGCAAGAGACACTTCTATGAAGAAGACTGGATTGTTGTCATTGATGGCAGCAAGGGAAGGAGGATACATCAGTATGACAAGAAGACACCATTCTGGAAGACCAACTTGGACTGACAACAAAGCAGAAAAGTATTCAAGTCTGGAAGGCCAAAATGACTAAGTATGGACAATATTCAGGGTCAGGGATAGAAAGGGAATTGGTATGCCTCCGCAGATGAAGACCGGCAAATGCAGTTTAGGTATGTTGACTCATAGCTACTTGATGATGATATATTCTAGTGTTTAGATCATGACTTCCTCAAGAAGTCATTTGGAGAAAATGTCTAAGTCTGGATGAACAGAGGTAAGACAGGAAAAGTGTACAGTACAAAGTTAAAGGGCCTGCATTCCTCCGCAAGTACATATTTTGTTATGCAGTTCGAAGGTGTTGTAAACACTTGTATGAAGTGTCTAAATCTAGAATTGTAAGATCTAAAGTTCACTAGAAATATCATTGCAAGCTGCTGAGTATCGCTAAAGTGTTTGACAGAGTTTGACTGTGACTGGGTCTGAATTCTGATGGTCTGCATCTTGCTGCTAAAGAATATTTTTCTTTGCGGCTCTGAAGGTATGATTGGTGATGTCTGAGGAGTCTTTGATATGATTTTGAGCAAGCCCTGTGGTCTGCAGTAAATGATGTAGTTTGGCAAATGAACTGAACCAGTAGCAATCTAAGTTTGAGGTCGACATGATAGTCTGATCTTTGTGTGCTCAGTTCTATTGATTAGAACTTTATCCTAAGTGGGTCTATAGTTGTGGCCAACATATGTGAATGCAATTCAAATGTTTCTTGAGTCCGCTGGGAGTTTTTGTGGATGGATTTGGCCGACAAGCTACAAGTTTATTATCTATACGCTTCATCTAAGGATGCCAACCTAATATGCAGATCTTAAGTGTTGCGGATATGTATATGGGATTAAATTTAGTGTTTGTGTGTGATGCAAATGTGTAGTGTATGAAAAGGTATTGTGTGGATGTGATTGATGTGAATACTAGAATAGCAGAGCAAAGATAGAAGATCAGTGATGATGAAGACTCAGGACTTAGTATTTAGTTGCTAAATGACTGCACCTTGGCATACAGATAGATACTGTTGTAGTATTCATATTTCTTACATGATTTCACTTGTATTTGGCAGTGAGCCTAGCTGTAAGCAACCATTAGGGTTTAATAGCCCTTATTGTAATCTTTATAGGTTTAGGGTTGTGGCAGTGAGCTTGCTAGACCTGGTTGTACTTCATGGCAGTGAGCCAACATGTTCTAGGCCTGTGGAGTGACCAAGCCTGAACATCATTATTTGTAAAAGATTGCAATATATATTGAGAGCTTATCCTCTCTGTGGTTTTTCCCTTTTTGGGTTTTCCACGTAAAAATCCTGGTATTAATGTGTCATGTCTTTATGGTTGTTGTTCCTATGTTTATTCTGCTTTCATATTGCTAACTTTGGAAATTGGATAAGTAAATTAGTTAAGGAGTGGTTTTCTGGAATACTGATTCACCCCCCTCTTAGTATTCCTTATTATCAACAAAACTAACATTGAGCTATAGAAATCACATGCATCTCCATAACATAGAAAACTATAAGTATATCAAGGATAGATGTGTCATGTGATATGAAAGGTAGGAACATGTCAAAGTAATGCATGGAAATCAACCAAGGAAAAAGATCTAAAAGGAGCCATAATAATTAAACATACTAGGGTAGAAGGGTGCAAAGAAATAGATATAACTATCTATACCCAAACCTTGATTAAAATGAACAAGTAAATATGAGTCAAACCCTACAAAATATTAAAATAGATGATAAAATCAAAATTGTATCAAATTGGAAAACCTTAAAAGTGACTAAAAGCCCTAAAGGGAAATTAGGCCATATAAAAGAGCTTATGGGTTTACCAAAATGTAAAGGAAAAGTAAACTTTCCTAAACTACACATGTTATCTAGACTAATTAATTAATGAAAACAATAAGTGCACTATAAACCAGTCGATATAACAAAGTTGAAGGTAATGAAGGAATAGTTCAAAAATAAATGATAAATTAGGAAAGTAAATGCAAAAGATAAGGCACTTAGCTCTAGTTACAAATATTATGTATAAATATAATGAAGACACTAAAATTTAGATGTTTTAGTACTAGAAATGGTATATTTATGCCAATACTCTATCTCAGAATTAGCATAATCCTATAAAGGGTCACATACAGAACTCTAGGAAAAATTTGTGAGTGTGGATCTAACCTTTGGTCATAGAGTTGATCTACTATAGTGTGCACTCTTATTTCCTATTTTTCTTGGTTCATTATTGTCAACTCTACTCTAAGGACTAGTTGTATTTAAAACTACCTTTAGAGAGATAATGGATTAGTAGAGTACACATTATCCTAGGTCAAATCTTAGAAAAGACCAAATTAAAATTGTGTGAGTGATCAAGGACAATAAGATTCAAACACAAAGATGGTTCTAGGATGATTATATAGAGTTCTAATTCATTTTAATGCACCAATGGAAGTATTCCTAGAATGTTCCTTTGAATGAGATGCAAGTAATGATTAGAATGGTTGGATGATGAAATTAATACAATCAAATGCCTATAAAGACAAGGACATAGTAATAAATTGTGAAAACATGTATTTAGTTGGGAAAAATAATGGGTAGAAGGTGGTGAAATTTTGAAATTTTAGGCATCAAATTCATAGGTGTAGGATCGATCCAACGTTTGTGGGATTGATCTAAGACATGAAAACAACAAAATCAAGGTGGATAATGAATGTATCAAAATGGGTGCATTAATAGGAATGATAAATAATAAATGTATGGAAATATGTGTAGATATGGATAATAATATTGACTTTGCACAAGAGTATGTTATTTTTCAACATGAAATTACTTTAATCTATTCTCTTAAAAAGGACACAACTAAATGGGAATTAGCATGGGTATGCAAATTTAGTCAATATAAATAAATATCTAATGATAATGGTGGCATTTTAAATTTATAAACTAAATTGATAAGTAGGCTATAGTAATTTTCTTATTGTCTTTATTTAGATAATTTTATGAAATTCCATGTGTGAACAATAAGATGATGCATCATGCAAGAAACAATAGGATCTACTTATATATTTTGTTTCGTCACAATTGATAATTTAGCAATTATTTGTTCCAAAACATAAACAAGAGGGAAAAGAAGACTCAAACACATTTAATAAACATGAAAATGTGTATATGGAAAGTAAAATATACTTTCCCTAAACTTAATCTAGGCTAATCAAATAAGATGCATATACATAAGCTTAAATTAACCTAGATTAATAAGTAATATTTGCAAGCATGGATATCAAGAAATTGAAACATTAAATGAGCTAATTATGGAAATTATATGAGAGGGTTAAGGCACTTAGCTCAATTTAACGAATATGATAAAGTTAAATTTTATCTATCTCAAGATTGGAAATTGGTCCTTCTTGTCTGTGATCTACCTTAGATCTAGAATAGTCTATGTACATTGTGGTGAGTTGAATATCTACTTGTAGATCACTTGTAGGTTAATAGATCCATCCTATAACTCATGGATATGATCTTATTAGTTATGCATTGTTGCTTCTTGGTTTGACCAATTTATTATTATTTTCTCTACTCTAAACACTAGTGGTATTTAAGAATATCTTTAGAGCATTATCAAGTAACTAGGGTACATGCTCTCCTAAGTTATCCCTTCAAAAATACTAGTTTTACACTCGTGAATGAATAAGCACAACAAGATCCAAACATGTAGATATTTATAAGATGATTATGTAGAATTTAGTTCATTTCAATGCACCAATGGAAGTGTTACTAGCATGCTCCTTTAAATGTGAATGATAATAAATATAATTGAATACCTTCAAATACAAGAATGTAGCAATAAATTATGCAAATGTGTGTCTATTCGACTCTAGGTAGGAAAAGGATGTGCAATAGTCAGTTACTATAATTTGAATTTAAATTTTAGAAAATTATGAAATGTGGGTGCAAGATAGGTCACACACCCATTAGGATTGACTTGAGATAAAAGGATGATAAAGTCAATGTGGATAATGAATGTATAGGTATGGGTGCAATGATGGGCATAATAAATGATGGATGTATTGAAATATGTGTAGATACAGATAAGATGTTGATAATGTGTGTAAATGGGTGAGTGAGAATATGGGGGAATGAACTCAACTTTGCATAAGAGTGTGTCATTTGTTGATAGATGAATGTATTAATCCATTCTCTCAAATTAGACATAAAACTAAATGGGAATTGGCATGGGTATGCAAATTTCACCATTACGTTTTTCCCCCACTCTAAGATGCATGTTAATCTTAGAATGCTCATGTATCTCAAAGTATGAAACACTCACAAACATGCCTGTAAAATAAATATCTAGACATAAAAGGATATATGAGTCCATATAAAGTAACAAACCTTATTGAATGTCATCATGTGTGCTTGTACTTTAACATATGTACTCCATGGAAACCTAAAAAATAAAGAAAAACATGTGCAATGAGTAGCTTCTATCACACAAGTAAAAATGAAGAACACTAAAATCTAATACTAGAAGCTAATTTTTATCATCATCAATCATAAAAAAGAGCATAGGGAGAGAGAAGGGTTAGAAAATTTCCTTCTATATGGAAAGTGGTAATGTTTCACCTAGCTTGGAAACTATTTAATGACAAGGTGTATTGGAAGTTGACATGTCATGTGATAATGATCTATCTAGTCATGGTCCTAAGTCTTTATCTTAGAACATGCAAATATCTAAAATCTCAATGTAGGAGTGTTAGCAATAGGATAGTGATAACGATATATGCATACCACTATCACACATTTGTCACTATTTTAGCCTTGTTAGCCATTGTGTGTGTTTTGTCACATTTTTAGCCTTTTTCTCTAGCCTATGTTGTCTCCTAGCCATGTTGTTTCCACTTTCCCATATTTTATTACCCCTTTTTATGTTTCCTAAGTTGTACTTTTAATTTGATCATTAGTCTCACCTCATGTCCTAACCTTTCCCTTTATGTTTCCTAAGTTGTTGACCCTTTTCCCCTATGTTTCCCCCTTAGTATGTCACTCCTAGGTAAGTTTCCAATGTGAACCCCACCTTTAACCTTTCCAAAACATAACTAAATGGTTTAATTTTCCACCAAAACAATCAATTCTAAGTGCACACTTGTCCACTTGTGATTTTGTGAAAAATTGGGCCCAAATCCTATTGGAATTCACTACCACCAACTTGAATCTCGCTAAGTCAGCCTTGAATTTTCAAGATCTCAAGTAATCCTTGGGATTGGATATCATTTAATTCCATACCTACCCATAACTGATAATCCTCTCTCTAAATTCTTCCACAAAATCTATAAATAGCCCAACCTTTGCCTCATTTTAACATAGAAAAAGCAAATTTCAACATAGGTCATCAAGGTTTTCTATTTTTAAAAAGTGAATAATTCATCAAAAGTGTTTCAAAAATTTTGTGAGTAAAATTCAACCTATATTTATTATAATATTTTTATCATGCTCAGGTCTACCCACTTAAGTTCTTTGCAAGTTGGTCTTGATTTTTCATGTTTTCAAGTGTAATATGCATTTATGTGAAATGTTTTCCATGGATATGAATGTATTTTTTTAATTATTTGTGGGGATCATTTCTCCATTAATCCTACCACCCTTCTATTCCTTCATCCATCCATTTCTGTCCTATTTAGTGTTATTTTTCACCCTAAATAGTCTCCTCTAAGCTAGATTGCATCCATCCTAGGCTAGTGAGATTAGAATCAAAGGTTCTAGTCTAAAACCTACTTATAGCCCTAATTATTTATAATATCATCCCATAATATCATCCTATTTCATCTATATTTATTCACCAAAAGCCCATTTTTCCATTTAGCCATGTTTACCTTCACCGAGCAATGTGAATTTGCATCCTTTTTGTCACCCTTCCAACGAACCTAGCCAAATCCAAACCAAATCTCCATTAGAGGTTCTTAAAATTATTGTTTCCACACCCCATACTATTCCTCTAAAAATTCCCAAAATCATAGTTGACCCCAAAACTTTTTCTCCCACCTTGCTTGCTTGCATGGTTTCCAAGAACTCTTAAATTAGGCTTTGAAGTTTTCATGGCATAGTTGTGTTGCAAATAGGTACCTAAATGGTGATTTCATTGATGTCAACATATCCTTGTTGCCATTGATGTCAACTGTATCATATTTTGTTGCCTATTTAGAAGACTGAAATGTTGAGCATATTGAGAAAATTAATGAAGATCAATGTATGTGGACCATATGGCTGTGTAGAGGATTGTTTGAAGTAGCTTCAGTTAAGATTTGAGAGGTTCACATGAAGATTTGAAGAAGCTATGGCCATCTGAGTAGAACCAGGTTTTGCTGTGTTCAGAAGAGATAGAGTGATAGTAAATTGATTTGGATTGCTCCGCATTAAAGTACTATGATCTACGGATCTAGAGGCATGGTTGGGAAGTCAATGTGTATCATCGGCTCAAGTGGTTCATGGTTTGGAAGTCTGTAAGCAATCTTTCTAGTGTGACAGTCATGGAAGATAGTGTTCTTGAGGTTTCAGATGAAGATGCAAGTGATTCTGATGATTTGGAGTGTGAATGTTTTTGTTGAATTTAATGTGCTTGTAGAGGTCTCTGGATCATGTGACTACTGTGTTGGAGGTCTGCACTAAAGATTGAACTCGTTGTTGAAGATTTCTTCCTTGATGTTGTTGTTCTTCCCAATCTTGGCCAACTGGATGATTCAAGTGTGTTACGGATGATCTAAGAGCAATTCTCTGGAGCGTGGCATGTTGTTGGAAGAAGATTCAAGCCTCAGCTATGTTTGGTTGATAGTATAGTGATTCACGTTAAGTCAATCCAACCTTGATGTTCATTCCAAGGTTGATGAAGCATATAAATACTTATTGATGAGGTGTACAAAGTTATCCTTGTACGAAAATGATAAAATCCTAAGAAAGGTTCAGAGGCAGAGCAGAGAAGAGGAGGAGCAGAAGAACAAGAGCAGTAAAGGATTAAGAGATAGTGAAGAATTATTTGGAGGTAGAATATAAGTTTTGTGAACTTTCAATGAGACTGAACCAGGCATGATGAAGATGCTATTTCTCAGTTAAATCTTTCTATATTAAACTTAAATTCCTGTAGGCAGTGAGCCTCTTTGAGCAATGAGTTCTGGGTAGTATACCCAAAGGCAAGTGCCTTCTCATTTCTTTCAAGTACTTTTAATAGGGTACAAATCTTGTGGGTTAACCCCCACCATGGTTTTCCCTTAACTGGGTTTCCACGTTAAAAATCTTGGTGTCAAGTGTGTTCATTTTGTTTCTACTCATGTGTTGTTGATTCATGCTTTAATGTTTACATCATTAATCTGTTTGTAAGTTGTGAAAGAAGATTAAAATTAGAAAAGATTAAAATTGTGGGACAACTGATTCACCCCCCCTCTCTCAATTGTCCAACCTAATTCCAACAATTGGTATCAGAGCTAGTTCCTCTAAAAGAAGCTTGACCGCTTCAGGAGATCCAATATGTCAAATTACAAGAAGGAAAGTCTAATATTTGATGGAATAAATTACTCCCTTTGGAAGGTACGCATGCAATGTCATTTTCAATGTATGGGTGATGTCTTTTGGCTCATAACTAAGGATGAGTATAAGATTCTAGAGAAAAGGCCCTTCAATTATAGATGATCTCGAGGATGCTGAACACAACATTCGAGCCAAAGAAGCATTGTTGAGTGTCCTGACTGATACAGAGATAACAAATGTTCTAGAATTGAAAACTGCTCATGAAATCTACAAAAAGTTGGAAACTCTATATGAAGGTGATAAACATGTCAAATATGCCAAGCTACAGAGCTTGAAGGGTAAATACAAAAGGTTGATGATGAGTGAAGATGAAAACATTACTTCCTACATGTAGAAGGTAAATGAACTTGTGACTAGTATCAGGAGTGTTGGTGGAGTATTGGATGAATTAGAGATTGTTGCCAAAGTGCTGAGATCCTTACTTGTGGCATACAAGCATAAAGTTGCTACCATTGAAGAGATCAGGACTATGACAACTATTACAAGGGATCAGTTGATTGGTAAGCTTTCAACATTTGAAATGAGTGAGTTTGGTGATTCTCTTCCTAAGTTTGAATCTACATTTAAAGCTAGTATTCATGGAAAACAAAGATATGATCTGGGTGAAAGCTCTTCAAGAAGATCAAACAGATTCGACAAGATAAGGAAGGATCTTAAAGATGATGAAATTGAGTTCGATGTAATTGAAGCACTTTTTGCCAAAAGATTGCCAAGAGGATTCGGTAAGTATGAAGGAAAGTTGTCATTCAAATGTTTTACTTGTAATAAGATTGGTCATTTTGCCTCAAGTTGTCTGGAGAGAGGTTCAAAGCCAAACCCTAATAGACCTAGAGTTCAGAAGAAATGCTACTATTTCCAAGAAGCTGGTGAAGGAGTCACAGATGATGAATCTGATCATCGAGGTTCCATAGAAAATGATTGGGTGTTCATTGCTATCAAAGAAGAAGATCTGGTGCCTACTGAATATGCTAGCTATATAAATGTGGAAAGTGCCTTGGTTTCTCAGGTTATAGAAAAATATAAATGGGTAATTGACAGTGGATGTTCTCATCATATGATTGGTGATAAAAGTAAGTTTGTAAGCTTTGAAAAATATGAAGGTGGAATTGTGAAATTTGGAGACAACTCAGTTGGTAGAATCTGTGGCAAAGGATCCATCTATTTTGATGGTAAGAATAATACTAATGATGTTCTGTATGTGGAAGGATTGAAGCATAATCTTCTTAGTGTTGGACAGTTGGTTGACAAGGGTTATGATCTCCAATTCAAGGATGGAAAATGCAGAATCTTGGAAAGCTCCGAAACTGAAATCGCATCTGGTACTAAGACTAGAGGTAACATCTTTCATTTAAGTAGTCCTGGAAAAAGTTGTTTGATTGCTCAGATTGATCAGAGTTGGTTATGGCATAGGAGAATGTGTCATGTAAATTTTGATAACATTGTCAAGATAAGTTCTACTCAGGTTGTGAGAGATCTTCAAAAACTTGTGAAACCTGTTGATAACATGTGTAGAGAATGTCAATTGGGTAAATAAAACAAAACTTCATTCAAGAGTAAAGAACAATTTTCAAGTGGACAGTTGGAACTTGTGTATATTGATCTATGTGGTCCTACTAGAATTAGGAGTGTACAAGGAGATAAATATTTTATGTTGTTGATTGATGATTACTCCCGAATGATGTGGGTAACCTTCTTGAAAGAAAAATTAGAAGCTCTTGACAAGTTCAAGGTGTTCAAGGTTATGGTGGAAAATAATATTGGTGAGAAAATAAAGTGTCTAAGATCCGATAGAGTTGGAGAATTTACCTCCGGTGAGTTTGATACATTCTGTGAAAAGCATGGAATAAAATGATAGTTATTTGCTCCTAGGAATCCTCAACAAAATAGAGTTGTGGAAAGAAAGAACCAGACCATTCAAGAAGCTGCTAGGACCATGATGATGGAAGCAAATGTTCCACAATTCTATTGGAGAGAAGCTGTGAGCACTATTGTCTACACTCTTAACTGGGTGCAAATCAAAGGGAATTCTGGTAAGACACCTTATGAACTATGGTTTGGTCATCCTCCTACTATGAAATATTTTAGAGTTTTTGTTAGTAAATGCTATATCAAAAGAGATGAGGATCTAGGCAAGTTTGATGCAAGAAGTGATGAAGGAATATTTCTGGGTTACTCTACTCAAAGCAAGGCATACCGGTGCTTTAAAAAGAGATTGAAAAAGATTGTTGAAAGTGCTAATGTCAAAGTTGATGAGAGCAAAGAAAGATCTTATAGGTCTTACGGATATGATTTAGATGAACAAGATGAAAGTCAAAATCAAGGAAAGCAAGTTCAACCTCAGACTCAGATCCAAATTGATCTAGAATATCCAATAACTCAAGAAGTTAGTACAGATGTTGAGGAACAAGCTCAAGAATTAGAAGTTCAAGAAATTCCCAAAATACCCATGTATGTAAGGTTGAATCATTCAGATGATCAAATCATAGGAGATAGAAATAAAGGTGTTCAAAATATAAGAAGAATTGTTGAAGATCAAGAGGAGATTTGTTTGATTTCAAATATTGAACCAAAAATAGTAAGTGAAGCTTGCAATGATGAAAATTGGGTAAAAGAAATGGAAGAAGAGTTAATGCAAATTAGAAAGAATCACACTTGGGATCTTGTTCCTAGACCTGAAGAAAAAAATGTGATTGGAACTAAATGGGTCTTCCGGAATAAACTAAATGAGGATGGTGAAGTTGTGATAAAAAAAACAAGTTTAGTTTGCAAAGGATACTCTCAAGTGGAAGGAATTGATTTTGAAGAAACTTTTGTTCTAGTGGCAAGAATAGAAGCAGTCATTTTATTTCTTGCATTTGTTGCTTATAAAGATTTCAAGGTTTACCAGATGGATCTCAAGTCAGCATTCCTAAATGGAGAATTGGATGAAGAAGTCTACATTGAGCAACTGGAAGGATTTTAGTTTTCTAATCAAGGAAATATGGTTTGCAGATTAAGAAAAGCATTGTATGGACTCAAACAAGCCCTAAGAGCCTGGTATGCAAGACTAGATAAGTATCTACTAAAACTAGGTTTTAGCAAAGGTACAGCAGACAGTAATTTTTATATCAAAATTGATCATGAACACATCTTGATTGTTGAAGTATTTGTTGATGATATCATTTTTGGTGGAAATGAGAGTATGTGCAAAACATTTCCTGATTAGATGCAAAGTGAATTTGAGATGTCAATGTTTGGAGAAATGAATTTCTTCTTAGCTCTACAAATCATTCAGTCAGATAAAGGTATCTTCATATCTCAGTCTAAGTATGTGAGAGAATTGTTGAAAAATTTTGGAATGGAAGATTCAAAACCAGTGAGTACACCTATGGTAACCGGATGCAAGTTGAGTAAAGATGATGACTCCCCTAAGGCAAATCAGAAAAGGTATATATCAATGATTAGAGGACTGCTCTATCTGACTCAGACCAAACCTGATATCATGAATGCAGTTGGACTTGTTATTAGATTTCAAGCTGATCCTAGAGAATCCCATGTTGTAGCAGTCAAAAGAATTTTTAGATATCTCAAAGGGACACTTGATTGTGGCTTATGATATCCAAAGGATAATAATTTCACTCTTCATGCATATACAGATGCTGATTGGGTAGGATATGTGGATGACAGGAAAAGTACTAGTGGTGGTGCATTCTTCTTGGGAAGGAGATTGGTTTCTTGGATGAGCAAAAAGTAAGAGGCAATATCTCTGTCTACTGCAGAGATAGAGTATATAGCAGCAACAAACAATTGTACTCAAATTCTATGGATGAAGAAAATGTTGGAAGACATCATAATTGTGTTTGAGGAGCCTATTACAATCTTCTGTGATAATTCAAGTGCAATAAGCATCTCAAAGAATCTGGTGTTGCATTCAAAGACAAAGCATATATCAATCAAGTTTCACTTCTTGAGAGAGAAGGTTAATGAGAATGAAGTCAGATTGGAGTTTGTTTCTTCAAAGGATCAGATTGCAGATATTTTCACTAAGCCTCTACCCAAGGATACTTTTGAGTATCTCAGAGAGAAGTTAGGGGTTATTACCCCTCCTGATTAGAACTAAGATGGACTAGGGTGCATAAGTCCAGTGGAATTCATAGTCATATCTTGTGATCCAAATTGATGTTAAGGTGATACTACTTAGGAGGACTAGTCAGTATGCACAATTTGGAGATCAAACTAAAATAAAAAGGGGGAGAAAAGATTGCAAATATGTACCCTTTGCCATTGATGTCAAAGGGGGAGAGAAGTCATGAAGAACTAGTTGCTAGTAAAAGGGGGAACTGTAAAGAAAAATGGTTGCAAGTGTGATAAGAGAAAGGGGGAGAAGTTCTTGTCTTGATGGTCAAATCAATTTTTCACATCATATGTTGCCATCAATGACAAAGGGGGATATTGTTGCAAATAGGTGCCTAAGCGGTGTTGTCATTGATGTCAACATATCCTTGTTTCCATTGATGTCAACTATATCCTATTTTGTTGCCTATTTAGAAGACTGAATTGTTGAGGATATTGAGAAAATTAATGAAGATCAATCTATGCAGACCATATGGTTGTGTAGAGGATTGTTTGAAGCAGCTCCAATTAAGATTTGAGAGGTCTGCATGAAGATTTGAAGAAGCTATGGCCATCTAAGTAGAACTAGGTTTTGTTGTATTCAAAAGAGATAGAGTGACAATAAATTGGTCTAGATTTCTCCGCATTGAAATATTATGATCTGTGGATCTAGAGGTATGGTTAGGAAGAAAGCAATCTTTCTAGTGTGACAGTCATGGCAAACAGTGTTCTTGAGGTTCCAGATGAAGATACAAGTGATTCTGATGATTTGGAGGAGTGTGGATGTTTTTGTTGAATTCAATGTGCTTGTGGAGGTCTCTGGATTGTGTGATTGTTGTGTTGGAGGTCCACACTAAAGATTGATCTCATTGTTGAAGATTTCTTAATATTGTTGTTCTTCCTAGTTTTGGCCGATTGGATGATTCAAGTGTGTTGCGGATGATCTAAGAGCAATTCTCTGGAGCGTGATGTGTTGTTGGAAGAAGATTCAAGCCTCAGCTATGTTTGGCCAACAGTATAGTGATCCTCGTTAAGTCAAGCCAACCTTGAAGTTCATTCCAAGGTTGATGAAGCATATAAATACTTGTTGACGAGGTGTGGAAAGTTATCCTTGTGTAAAAATGATAAAATCCTAAGAAAGGTTCAGAGGTAGAGCAGAGAAGAGGAGCAGAAGAACAAGGGCAGTAAAGGATGAAGAGATAGTGAAGAATTATTTGGAGGTAGAATAGAAGTTTTGTGAGCTTTCAATGAGACTGAACCGGGCATGATGAATATGCTATTTCTCAATTAAATCTTTCTGTATTAAACTTAAATTCATGTAGGCAGTGAGCCTCTTTGAGCAGTGAGCTTTGGACAATGTGCCCAAAGGCAAGTGCCTTCTCATTTATTTCAAGTACTTTTAACAAGGTACGAATCTTGTGGGTTAACCCCCACCATGGTTTTCCCTTAACCAGGTTTCCACGTTAAAAATCTTGGTGTCAAGTGTGTTCATTTTGTTTCTGCTCATGTGTTGTTGATTCATGCTTTAATGTTTACATCATTAATTTGTTTGTAAGTTGTGAAAGAAGATTAAAATCAGAAAAGATTAAAATTGTGGGACAACTGATTCACCCCCCCTCTCAGTTGTTCGGCCTAATTCTAACAAGTTGTACTTCAAACTTAGCTTATTTTCATAAATAAATTTATTATCATGTTTACTATCCTATCTACCATGTGGATCCATGTTTGAAAACTCACGAGGGGCTGACTTAGGCAGAATCCCTTTCTAACCCATGTTTTTGTAGGTTTCCCTATTAAAGAGCTTCAAGTTGCATGTTATTTTTTAAGATACTTGTAGGATTTTACTAATGAAAACATTTGATTATCATCAATCCAACCAATAATTTCCAAAATGGTAAAGTTTATAAACCCAACTATCACTAGTGGATAGGGCCTTCCATCTGGCCATCCAACAATGGACAAGGCCTTCCATCTAGCCATCCAATGGTGGTCAAGTCCATCCAACAATGGTCAATGCCATTTAATAGGCTTTACGATAATAGATATGGCTTCCAAATTTCTAAAAAAAATTCAAAAATAGCTCAAAATTAGCCCAAATTAGTCATGGAGGCCCCTAATACTTCCCCAAGGCCATCTATAATAAAAAAACATCAAAATTCCAAGTAAAATCCTTATAATTTTAATTGTTAAATCCACTTTTCTATCAATAATCCATACTTTAGGCTTGCAACTTTAGAGTTTCCATGTCCAACTTGTAGATTTAACGTTGAAAACCTATGGGTTGCTCTCTATTAATGTCTACTTCATGTTATTTTAATTCTAGGACCCTATCACATCATTTATCAGGTGAATTCATTCCATTATCTTAAGTCACTCTTATGGTTTCACTTTCATTCATTGACCCCTTTCAAGTTTGCCTCTAATTAGCCTTTCTCTATTATGTTTTGATAGGTTTTAGTTAATTAGGAGGAGCACTAGATAGGTCTAAAGAAACCCATAAAGTTGCAAGTTTCCAATAGTTACCAATTCCTGGCCATCCAAGGAGGACAAGGCCTTCCTCTTGGCCATCCAATAGTGTACATGACCTTCCAATAGGCCATCCAACTTTGGTCAAGGCCACCACTTTCTCAGAATGCCTTCATATTTTATGTGTAGGTTAAGAATCTAGTTTATGACAACTTTCATAACTGATAGATTTTGATCTATGTACACCTTGACCTTTAGTTTTGGTTTTTCTATAATATAGCTTTATTATTTCATAGTTTTCAAGTCCCAATTACATGCATCAGTTTAGATCCAATTATCCTTTGAATGCATTATCTATCTCAACTTATTTAGTGGTTGTTAATCAAAGTTTGGCTTGTTGGAGATGGCCTTAGGTCCTTTAGTTTGCATGCAATTTTGTATTGTGTTTTAGATACCTCGACATAACTTTGGTTTACATCATAGTTACTGTTACTAAATTTTTGTTCACACTAAATTTAGTTTGACCTAAGTGCAGTTGTTCAGAAGGAATAAAAGAAAACTTTGAAGTTATGCATTTAATGAACAGTTGATATCTTGACAAAACAGAAATGGACTTTAGTTGACAAGATAACCCATCAATCTAATCAAGACTGATGAGTCATCATGACAAGAGAATTAGATGGTCAAGGTATTAGTCATTCAAAAAGTATAGTTGTTTTAATAGTGTGTTATCTTTCAGGAGTTATAAGTTAAATTGATTATTTAGTTAATCAGTTTTGAAATAAAGAAAGAAAGATATTTGTATTGAACTGTTATTTCATGTCAAGTTTTGAACATACATTCAATATCTGTTACTTTATCCTATGCATTGATTGAAAAAGAAATATCAATTTATCAACGGCATATGATAAATTAACTGATTATGTTTAAAAGAAGTGTTCAAATGTGTCCCACACAAGCCGTGGGAGTAACTGGACTGAGCAACTGCAAACATGCAAGCTATACATCTGGATGATAAAAGAAATGAAATAAACATATGATAAAATGAAACATCCATCATTGCCTAAGCAAGAAGGTTGTTTTGTTGATGCCAGTCTTCAGCCTTCAGTCTTTATCTTCAACTCCCATCATCAGTTGAACCTATAAAAAATTTGGGGACAACCCTGTTAGCGCTCCAGATGTTTAAAGTTATCATATGCTTTTATCAAACAAATATATCTACTTATCACATCATGCATTACATATGAAAGACCAAATCAGACATGTGATACAAATCAAAAAAACCCATGAAGAAGATCAATCAATGCCATCAGGTATACATTTTATGCTAACTTGTTTGTTCACTATGCAGGTATAGGACAAGTATTGTTGTTGATTTGAAGACAAATAAACATGTGGATTAAATGTGGCTCCCACAAGGGTTTGAGCCCAGCATGTTTTCTTTTCCATTTGAAAAAGAGTATCAGAAAAGACAAGATGCATCACTCCAAGCTACACTATGCATCATTTAATCAACTTGCAGAAAAGCTATGTCATCATGACATTCATTACAACTGATTGAAGCAAATCAAATTAACTTAAAATGCCTAAATCAATTTGGCAAAATGCAGAAATCAGAGTTGCAGCCATAGAAGGTATTTTATCTCTTTCATATCATTTTTAGAATACAATCTTTCTGCCATGTTTTATGTCACATTTTCAAAATCAGACTTAAGAAATGATAGAAGAGTGAATAGAGATAAGTATAGTCATCAAGTGCAGACATGATCACATATGTAAAGTAGGTTTCTATTGCATATCAGATGAAAGGAATAGGCTACAAGAGCCTTTATTTGTTATGCATATAATGTTTTAAGAAGAGCAAATGACATGACCAAACTGATACATATCTTTTAGTCACTACCATATGAGTGTTCACATTACTATCTAATGATGATAAAAGAGTGACAGAGTAGTGCTTTCAAGAAACAAACTTATGCACATGAGCTATAGGGTACATCAAAAGATTCATCTAATCACTTGCATAGAACAACAAACAAACATCATGTTGTAGTTTTGACAAGTGCAGGTATATAATGAAGGACAACCTAAATTTTTAAAGTGACAGTCATAGCATTCAAATGACAGGAGGTCATGACATACAGATATAGGAAGATGGATGAAATCTTGGGATAAGATGTTGTTCATAATCAAAGAAACCAGTATGCAAGGGTAAGCATGGAGTATGCAAAGGTTTGTCATGGAGAGCATATGATATGCAACCACCAGGTCACATATTGAAATGATATAGTTAAAGATGAAGACATGTTGAGATAAGATAATGTTACAGCCTTACAGTCTCAAAATGTACAAGTATATGCCATGTTCAAACGAAAATAAAATACATACTGAACATGCTAAAGAAGATAGAAATGAATAGTACAAATTGCAAGTCTTTTTGGAAATGTATGCTATAGAGAAAGAGATGCCATCAAGACTTATAAATTTTCTTCTACAGAAATGAACACATATGTTGTTCAGAGTTATAGAAAAGAGATTTATCATCACTAATAAGTGTTCAGAGATAAGAGAACAAGCTGCAGAATTCACATATACAAATTGCTACAGGAGGGTTTGAGACTCTAACAACTTTCTAGCATACAATCAATGAATCAACACAGTAAATGTTTTCTGCCTTAGCCGTGCTTTAGAGATGGATTCCTTGGGTTTGTTTTTTTGTTCAAGAAACCCTCATTTTTCATCAAACCCTTGAGTTTCATCTCATGAGCCCAAGTGAAGGAAGAGGAATTACAGAGAAGTCTTATAGCTTGGTCGTAGCATGAAGAGAAGAAATAAGAAATACCCATGTAGAATTATGGTGAAACCCTAACATAAATTCCATATCTACAAAGAAACAAAAGTGCCATAGTGTGTTTTGGGTATGGCCATGACTAGAAGCTTTTTCTTCAGTCAAAACCCTTATTGCTGAGTGAAACCCTTCATCAATTTTTTCCAGAAAATAGTTAAAAGAAAGCTCAAGACATATGTTACAGATGGCCATGCATAGAGTTGGGATAGGAAAATTTTGAAATTTTCCTATACTCTTATCCATCCCCTATCCAACCAAATTAGAACATTATATCCCCCAAAATCATAATAACAGTCGATAAAACCCACAAACATAACATGATTTGTATGATAAAATCCCTACTATAACTATTTTTCTCACCTCCCAAACCATAATCTAAAAAAACCTTTAGTTCTTTGATTTCGACAAGACCTTAGTTTTTCATACTGACCCATGTTCCATTTGAAGTAGATTAGATGTGTATCGGCATTAAGAGTAAGGTCGGAATAAGAATTTCAAGAATCCCTGATAAAAGAAGTTATGTCGATGACCCCTTATCGGAAAGAGAATCCCCAGTCAAACCGAATTGATCAAATACAAGGACCATCAATATGAGAAAGCATTGTCAGAAAATACTCCAAACATTCCCCCGATAGTGTAGATCACACCAATGGGGAAATTCGACAAGAGTCCTGCTGAACAACTCAGTGAATAGATTGAACTATTGACTCATCGGGAAGAGATGCACATCGGAACAAAAAATTAATGTTTCTCCGACCTTATGATGTCTCAGCGACCCTAAGGCATTTTTAGCCAAAGTCATGCTGATATATGTGAAGGATATAACTCATCGGCAAAAAGAAGCATATCAGAGTAGGATTTATAGGTCCTGTCAAGTTTATAGTCACAACGATAGAGGATTTCGGTGACATATGACTGTGATCATTCCGATGAAGAAAGAATAGAAAGGAAGCCATTGGGGAAACAAGGATCAGATAAATCAAATAAGGTTATCCTGATAGCATATGTTGTTCTGATGAAGACAATAACCACACACATTGATGAAGATAGATAAATATAGAAGTACAGTGGTTAAACTGATTTCAAATATACTAAATCAAAAATATAAGGAATCAGAGAATAGAACAAACAATGTTTAGCAAGAAACAGTCCAAGTTCCTGAAGTTTATCTGGGTGATACCCTAACAAAGAATCCCTCACAAGTGGACCCTTTCTACACCACCTTATTAATCAGAAACAGGCTAGTGAGGAACCGCATGATTGATTCAAGCGCAACCATGAATATCATGCCAATAGCAGTCATGAAAGAACTGGGAATGTGGGTTGACACTACATTTGGTAAGTGTTATGCAATGCACAATAGGTCTATCCCAGTTGTGGGCATCATGAAGGACGTGGAAATAAAACTAGCTTCCTACCTTGAAGCAACCTATAATATTGATATCATTGTGGTTGATATTCCACCATATTATGGAATGCTCTTATCCAAATAATGGGCTGCAATGGTAGGAGGGAATGCCTAATTAGATTTATCATGTGCCACAATACTAGTGGGGGGCAAAGATATCAAGCTGTGTAGGGAGCCAAGATATGAGAATATCATAGAATGCCTAGATCAAAATCAAATAAATTTATTCTGTGATACAGATTTGGGAACCTTTAAAATTGAAACAAATCAGCCAGAGTTGCAAAATACTGATCCAATGTATCTAGAATCTAAGAATCAGAAAAATGATGTGTGGAAGATGTTTTTTGATGGTGCATGTATAAAAATGGGAAATGGGGCAGGAGTATTATTTATTTCACCAAGAGGTAAAACTTTCAAATACTCATTCTTATTGACATTTGAATGCACAAACAATGTAGCAGAATATGAGGCTCTGCTCATTGGTTTAAATATTTCCATCAAACATAAGATAAGAAATCTGGCTGTATATAGGGATTCAAAATTAGTTACCTCTCAAGTAAAAGGGAAATATTTATCCAAAAACAAGAGGTTGAAGAAATATAGAAATGATGTCTGGGATGATGTTGAGTTGTTTGATGCCTTCTCGATCAACTAGATTGATAGATCAAAAAATATTATGGCAGATTTTCTAGCAAACATTGCATTAAAAAGGGATGATATCACATTGGTGGGTATTATAGAAATTGAATTCAAAACCAAACCCACTATTCCAGATAATATCCATAACTGGCATGTGTTTAATAATGACACTGATATAATCAAATTCTTACATTATATCGATCACTATGAAGACCAAGTGATTGATTTCAATGTGTTTGTGGAGGAACATGATGGAAAAGAAACTCTCTTTGGTCAAGAGATAATTCAGCTAAAAACAAACAAAATACCTAAGGGATTGATAGCATTGGAGAAAGTATTTGATGGATGTGACAAATTTAAAACAAAAGACACACCCATAGTATAGAATGATCTTGAAGAAATTAATCTAGGGACATAGACAGTCTTAAAGAATGTATACATTGGAAAGAAGCTGAATCCCAAAATCAAGAGCATGCTCATCAACTTGCTCAGAAAGTATAGACATGTGTTTGCATGGTCATATGATGACTTGAAAGAATATAGGGAGCATCTTTTTCAGCATGAAATACCATTAAAATTGGATGCTAAACCATTCAGGCAAAAGCATAGGCCTATTAATCCCACACTGGCCCCTAAAATGTTTGAAGAACTCACAAATCTAAGGGATGGAGCTATTATCAAACCCATTAGACACTCTTCTTGGGTTTCTAATTTGGTGTCTTTCAGAAAGAAAAATGGTGATATTAGATTATGTGTGGACTTTAGAAATCTAAATAAATCCACTCTTAAGGATAAATAGCCCCTTCCTAACATGGAAGCAATATTGCAAAAAGTCACAGGGTGTGAACTATTGTCCATGATGGATTGTTTCTCAAGATATAATCAGGTGAAAGTAAAGAATCAGAACAATATAAGACTGCATTCACCACACCATGGGGAACATATGTATATTTAAGAATGCCATTTGGACTCACGAACGCTGGAGCAACATTCCAAAGGGTGATGGATGTGGCCTTTGCAGAACTGATTAATGAAATCATGGTAGTATATCAAGATGACATGACAGCATATTCCAAAAGGGCTGAAGATCATTGTACACACTTAGAGCAAATTTTTATTAAAGCCTTAGAATATGGAATTTCATTGAATCCTAAGAAGTGTCATTTTGTAGTAATAGAGGGCAAGCTGCTTGGTCACATAATATCAAAAGATGGAGTAAGAATAGATCCTGGAAGAGTAAGAGCCATTGAGCAAGTTCTCATTCCTAAGAATGTGAAAGCTATACAATCATTCTTTGGCCAAATCAATTTTGTTAGGAGATTCATATCAAATTTTGCAGAGATTGTTAATCCCATATCAAGAATATTGAAGAATACAAAAGTGAACTGGATAGTGGAAACATTAGAGGCATTTGCTACCATTAAGAAGGCAATCAAGGAAGTCCTAGTTTTGATATCTCCTGACTTCAATAAACCATTTCAGCTGTTCTCATTTGCCTCATACCATACAGTTGCAGCAGTAATGTTGCAGAAAAATAATGAGGGACATGAACAACCCATTTCATTTTTTAACAAGTCTCTTCAAAATGCAAAGTTAAAATATGACATAGTTGAGAAATAGGCGTATGCATTGGTAAAAGCAGTCAAAGCTTTTAGGCCATACTTGGTTGGAGCTGAAATAATAGCATATGTGCCTAATGTTGCAGTGAAAGATGTATTAGTTCAAACTGAGGTCATGGGCAGAAGGTGCAGATGGATTAATAAAATTTAGGAGTTTAATATTGAAATCCAAATCACCAAACTAGTAAGAGGACAGGGTCTTGCTAGACTAATGGTTGAAAACAATCGTGAGGCTTCTCAAATATGTAATACTGATGATGTTGATCACATGATTTCTAGCATTGAGCATACTCCATGGTATACTGATATCATATATTATCTAAAACATATGAAATGTCTTGAAGGATATGATGATAACAAGAAAGGACACTTAAATTACAAGCTTCAAAAGTATGTATTTGTCGATGAAGATCTTTATTGGAAGAATAGGGATGGTATTCTGCTACTATGCCTAGATGAACATCAATCAAAACATGTCCTAAAAGAGTTACATGAAGGAGTGTGTGGAGGACACTTCTCAACAAAAACTACATCTCACAAGATCCTGAGGGCTGGATACTATTGGCCTAGAGTTTTTAATGATTCATATCATTATACAAGAAAATGTGAGGCATGCCAGAAATTTTTAGGAAAATTAAAATATCAGGGAGCATTACCTTTGAAACCTATGCAGGTGGAAGCTCCATTCCATTAATGGGGAATTGACTTCATAGGAGAGATTTCAGAAAAGTCAAGCGGAGGACACAAATGGATTTTAGTGGCAACGGATTACTTCACAAAATGGGTGAAAGCAATCCCAACTAAACAAGAAAGAAGTAAAGTGGTGATCAATTTTTTAAGGGAAAACATTATATTTAGATTTGTCACACTAGTGAGGTTGATTACAGATAATGGAATGTGCTTTAGGTCTAATAAGTTCAAAACTTTCTATAATATATATGGCATCACTGTGTCTTATGCTACCCCTTATCACCCACAAGCAAATGGCCAGGCAGAATGTAGTAATAAAAATCTTTTGAAAATTATAAAAAGACTATTGGAAGGAAACAAAAAGGCATGGGATTCAAAGTTGAGAATGGCTGTGTGGGCTGATAGGATTACTATGAAGAGAGCAATTGGAAAATCCCCTTTTGAATTGGTGTATGGAATACAAGCAAGGATGCCATTAGAAAATCTTCTACTAGTTTACAAATTTGTTCTTCAAGAGGATTTAGACATTCTCGGACCAATGGAGGAAAGAATCGAACATCTTGCAGAACTTGATGAAACAAGGAGAATGACTCAAAAGAAGAACATCAAATTACAATCACAAGTAAAATACCTTTTTGACAAGAAAGCCAAGGATAGAAAATTTGAGATAGATGACTTGGTATTGATGTAGAATGCTAGATGCCAAGAGAAAGGAAAGCATGGAAAGTTTGAAACCTTGTGGTTGGGTCCTTTTGTTGTCATTGGCAAAGGAGAAGATTCCTACTATCTACAAAATATGTCTGGAGAAGAGAAGGAAATGCCAATGCATGGACAGTTTTTGAAACCTTTCTTTTCATGAAAGCATCAAAATCATGCACAAAGAGAGATAAGTGTTGCCAGTGAATGGACAACTCTTATATAATTCTCAAAGTACTCCTATTCCATGCACAGTAGTTTAGGGAAATCAAGAGAGATTAGGATCTGCCGGTATATGGACAGTCCTAGGAATCCCTCAACAATAACAAAAATCTTTCCATGTACAGTAGTATAGGATCATCCCATTTTACATCATTCTCATTTGCAGCACCCATTCTCATTTCATCCATATATATTCCTAAAATCCTGTAAAATTGTCATCCCCAACAAATAAAATACTTGGTCTACTCTCCCAGAGATTTGAATTCTTGTTATACCTGCAAGGGGTATACATCCCAAACAGAGCCACTGTTGGGACAGGAAAATTTTGAATTTTTCCTATACTCTTATCCATCCCCTGTCCAACCAAATTAGAACATTATATCCCCCAAAATCATAATAACAGTCGATAAAACCCACAAACATAACATGATTTGTATGATAAAATCCCTACTATAACTATTTGTCTCACCTCCCAAACCATAATCTGAAAAAACCTTTAGTTCTCTGATTTTGGAAAGACCTCAGTTTTTTCATACCGACCCATGTTCCATTTGAAGCAGATTAGATGTGTATCAACATTAAGAGTAAGGTCAGAATAAGAATTTCAAGTATCCCTGATAAAAGAAGTTATGTCGATGACCCCTTATCGGAAAGAGAATCCCCAGTCACACCGAATTGATCAAATACAAGGACCATCGAGATGAGAAAGCATTGTTAGAAAATACTCCAAACATTCCCCCAACAACGTAGATCACACCGATGGGGAAATTCAACAAGAGTCCTTCCAAACAACTCAGTGAACTGATTGAACTATCGACTCATCAGGAAGAGATGCACATCGGAAAAAAAAATTAATGTTTCTCTAACCTTATGATGTCTCAGCGACCCTAAGGCATTTTCTGCCAAAGTCATACCGATATATGTGAAGGATATAACTCATCAATAAAAAAAAGCAAATCAGAGTGGGATTTATAGGTCCTATCGAGTCTATAGTCACAATGACAAAGGATCTCAGTGACATATGACTATGATCATTTCAATGAAGAAAGAATAGAAAGGAAGGCATCGGGGAAACAACAAGGATCAGATAAATCAAATAAGGTCATCCCGATAGCATATGTTGTTCTGATGAAGACAATAGCCACACACATCGATGAGACTCTTTCCAATAGGTGACATGTGTTAGAAAGACAAGTGATATTGGTATCGATTTCTTGGGTCTTACCGATTTCACTAACTTACCCTATAAAGAGAAATTGATAAACATTTCGGCAAGACTCATACCAATATAAATAATTAATATCAGAGTAGGATGTTGTTCTCACAATGATAGTGTAAGTTAGGTCGACAACAGCTTCTATGCTCATTCTTATATCAGATGGCATTGAAACGTCTTGCCGATATAAACATATATATGCTTTCATGAAAAGTGACATCAAGGAAATAAAATAAAGGGTCACAACGATTGAGTCATCTACAAATATTCACACCATAAGAAGCATTTAGATTGCACTGACATTACAAAAGTCCTGCCGATGAAGGACATTATGATGATGTGACATTTCAAAACGATTATGGACATTAATGTACTGTAGTATTAATTACAGGCCAAGAAAAAATCTCCTGAGAGGTCATTCTAAATCATTGCAATTGTGTTTGAAAGAATTGTCTGAGAAGCGCACGCAAACAAGAATTTGGAGGAGAAAACAAAGGAATTTGGTGATCATCTCAGGCAACAGGTAGATACATAAAACCTCTGTGTGGTGACTTACAATTTATATTTGCTATTCAAAATTATAATTAATGGAGACACCAGTAAAGGGCAAGGGTAGAAAATAATAGGGTGAACCAGTAAACCTAAGAAACAAAAAATTGATAAAGGTCCTGATGAAAAGGTGAAAGAGAGAAAACTAAATCAGGATTTGATAGATCAATTGCCTGGGTCTACTCCTAAAGCTTGAAGGTCTGCACAACTCAGGGTAGAGGTGGAGAAGTTAGAAGAAAAATACAAATACCTAGGAAATATATGGACACCAATCAAAGGCTATGAATTTTTTAAATTCCATTATGATAGAAGATTTAGAAATGTCCTAGTGTCTAATCCGTGGCATTTGAATTTGGGCAAATTGGTCATCTCGGATGTGTTTGTGAATGTGGAACTCCTAAAACTCTTGGCTAAATATTACAATCCCAGCCTTAAAGCCATATGCAATCCACAAGGAGAGCCCGCTATACACTTATCCAAAAATGCCATTTGTGAAGTATTTGATTTGGATGACTTATGTACACTTCCCATAGTATATGAGGATTTAGACAAAGAATATAGGAGGATGGAGACCACATACAATGGATGGAGATTGCTTCTCCATAGGCTTAGGGCAGAGGGAAAAATAGTACCTTTTGATGACAATGATGGACCTCCATTCCATGTGTCCTTGTTTGAACCTTATATGAAATACACATATTATTCCATTGGCCAAGTCCTAGGGTCAGAACTTCCTAATTTCATGACAATTCCATTAATGGTGTTAGCAACAGATATCCAATGTCATAATGCTAGGCAATTTGACTATGCTTCTTATATTTTTAGAAAGATTGATTCTAGCCTAATTGCAATTATGAACAACACCCCAATAGTTTCTTTTGAGAATTATTCACTCCTCATGCACATGGTATTATACTATGGCCAGGGAATGGGAATATGGCCAAATGAACTTAGAATTGCTCAAGTAGACAAAAGGGGACAAAGTTACCTATGCAGATGTGGACAAGGGTATGGGATAGCAGGTTTACCCACTCCAGTTACATTCATTTTGAAGAATATTTTGTAAAAGTGTTGTATAGATACTTTAATAATCCCTGTGAATATTCATTGTCAGATGAAATAAAAAGGTTTCTCAGACCAAAAGACTTTGGTGGCCCTCCCAACTATCACACACAATTGGGGAGATTGGTATTGCTTTAAGGACTCAACTATGGTTAGAATTTATGGTTTTGAAGATACCCCATTTATACTGCCCAAGATAGTTCCTAATAGGAATGGTTACTTGGAGATAGTCAGGCAGATGAATTGTTCCAATGTGATGAACTTAAGTGCCTATGACAAACAATCCTTCATGCCTAGTACTCTGTGCTTCAGGGATTTTATTGTGGTGTCTAAGGAAGGTTATGGTCTCATCAGAGACAAATTAATGCATTACAACATGAGGTGTGCTGAGGCAAGAAAAGGATTTGATCCTGAGGGTTTCATTGATTTTTCTAGAAGAAAACAAAATCTCAGTGGATACACACATATTCCATATCCACATGATGATATTATTAGGAACATGGAAGAAGCCAAAGTCAAATTGGTAATTGAAAAATATAATAGAGAATTAGATGAGAAAAGAAAACAACTTTCAGAAATAGAGTTATTGTCTTTTGGTGATGAGGAATCCGTAGGTGAAGAGGAGCTCCATGAATAGACAAGTAGAATCTCTAGACACAAAATGGAAGGTTATCAACTTCCTAGTAGAGAGTTGGATGAAGAGGGACTTGGTGATGAGGATCCTAGACAGTTAGCATATGATTTTTTCATTGCAGATGATCAATTCATTCATTCTCAGGAATTTAAATCATTTTTGTATAAATGCAAAGGAAAGGAACTTAGAGAATCAGTTAAAGATGTCACAACTGATAATGAAAGACAATTTATGGATGTGTTAAAGATAATAGTAGATAATGAGTTGAGGGCTATGAATCCTAACAGAGGCAGACAATTGCTTAGAGAAGCAGGTGTCATGATATTTCCTGGACTTGACATAAATTCTTCCTTCCTATTTGATAGTTTCTTGCACAATATTGATGATAAATACATACTCACTCCTGAAGGTGTAATAGAGATATACATGGGTACCAAGTATAACAATGATGAAAACTCACTCATGATATGGGCCTTATACCCTCCTCATAAGAAGACTACCATTATAGATACTAAAAAGACCTTTGGGCATGTTATGACTTTGAAAGCAGGAGAAACCGATCCTTTGATTACTGTAAATATTGGTATAAATGTTGCAAGACTGAATAAAGCATAGGCTTAAATGCTGATCAAGGAACGGGATGCATATAAACTGAGTTGTGAAAGATTGACAAAGGAAAATGATTTCCTAAAAGATACTGTCAAGAATGCCTTTGGAGGATCAATTAAAAGATTAACCCAAGGAGAAAGTTCACAAAGTGCCCAGTCACCATCTATCGATCAAATAGCCCAGGTTCAAATTGACACACTTGCAGCAGTACTATAGAATAGGCATATCAATATGATGTATTGGATGAATAAATTATGGGATGTCTCCTCTAGGAATCATAAGGTTATCCAAGAACATGAGAGGTTAAATAATAGGCTCCAAGAGAAACTCCACGAGATACAGAATAGGGATACTCCTAACAGTACAGGTATCTCCAATGCCCAAGATTTGATCGAACAACATAAGAAATATCATGACCAGCTTTAAAATGATGCCAAGGAATGTGTTGAGGCTTCAAAGACAGGTGTACCTATGTTGTTCAGAAATGATAAGGAGTTGAAGAGCAAAGATGAATGGATTAAAGAATGTCAGGTGATATTATAGGAGGCTCTAGAAGCTCTCAAAGATAAAGACTCGACATCTGGGGAAGCCTGCAAGCATTTGGAAAAGATGGTGACGATAGATGTGATTACAAGGAATGCTATAGAATTTGCTGACACACATCAGAGCCAAGAGTACCTAGATCATGTTGCTCAGATATACCTGTGGTTTAGCATAGCTTAGTGTCATTATCTTTGTTTATTGTTATGTTAATCCTATTAATTCTCAAAAGACATTTTGAAGAGTTATGTCTCTTCACAAATATTTCTATATAAGTTGGACATATGATGATCAATCATCATAGGTGGTAGGAGATAATAAAAGAAGTCCATAATATTTAAAAAGACCATGTTGCAAGTATTATATTGAAGAAGTTAATAGGAGATCTTTGATTCTATGGATTTATACTGGCATCAAGATTTGTTGAAATTATTCAGTTATTTGGTTGCCTCTAGTTCAATATTTCTTTATTATTCAAATTGATATATCAAGTATATATTAAATTTGTCAATGCACATTTGATGTACTTGTGTGATTTGATTAATTGGTTTCCTTAAAGAGGAATTAGAATCCTTCTAGTCAATCACAGTAATCTAGAAGTATTGATTTGGATCACTAAGAAGAACCACATAATTAGGATTGGCATTCTGTCTCCAAGTTGATGTTATCTGTTGTTCTTGCATAATTCATTCAATTGGTTCCTTCAAGAAAGGATTAAAAATTCCTTCTAGTGAATAACAAGAAACCTGATTGTGTCAGTTGGATATTAAGAAGAGTCTATCAATCATTCCCTTGCACGTTTATACAAGTTATAAACTGAAGCATTGTGCCAAACAATTAGAGTTATTGCCAAGTATACACCATTGATCATAGGTTCTCACTTAACTCTATTTACCCAACAAGGCACTGGTCTTACTTTTTCAATAGTTAAATTTATTTATTAGTTCTTACCTTGATATTACTTATACGATTTATGCCAATCATCTTTCAGATACTAGAAATAGAACTAGTTAGCAAACTTTCATCTATTCCACACCATTTGCCATTGTGGGTGGATCCATTAACCTAGTCATAAAACTTACACTCATTTAATCTACCTTAACTTTCAAGGTCTACCCACCTAGGCATAGCAATGCCTAAAGTGTAGGAAGTCATTTACCCTATAGGTTAACTCCATCGCGTTAGTTCAAAAATTTTGCCAATCTGATCATAGAGTCTGGAATCCTCTTAAGATTTGCAACCTGCATTTTTGAGACCTAACACATAGATAATGCATTTGTATACATTTCAAGAGAAACCCTCTTTTTCTATATGTCAAAAACTTTCATTTTTTATGCTAAGAAGTTAAAAATAGACTACAGGAAGTGAAATGGCCATGGCCATACAGAGAAGAAAAGCATCCAAAATACCCATATAAAGAAAGGTCGAGACTCTTGTCTCTTTTATATGCAATGAAAGAAAGATATTAACAGTATAGAAGAGCTACCTTTGTTACAGAGAGTAAGACTTTAATGGCGGCGGCCTCCTGTTGTAAGTCTTTATCATTTCTTGCATGTTTTCTCAAATTTTACCTAACATATGGAGAGCAATAACAAAGAGAAAGAAATAATATATCAAAGAAATGCTACAGAAGAAACATGAGGAACAGAAATGGCCGCAACCATGAAGGAAGCTTCACAAAAATAAAGAAATATCAGTTAAAGATGAAGGATACGATGCTTACCACCTCTTAACATTCTTCAAATGCAAGGAACTATGATGAAAGACAGAGGAAAAGTTGAGAGATAGAAGCCATGAAAGCCAGATCTAACCCTATTGCAATGAAGTTACAGAACGACGGCTAACAAAGAGGAGTGAAAATGAATGATAAGTTTAGGGTTCCATGATATTTTGTTCGAAGCTTCCTTGAACTTTTTGACTTCATCAAAAACATTATTGCTAAATCCAAATGTTGACCAGGGTCAACAATTTCAAATGATGCTTTCCTAGCAATGATAATAAGGAGTGACCGACTGGAGGGAATATCAAATGGTGGATGGTAGCAATAAAGATAAGGCTTATGCCTTATGATTTCCAAACATCTTTTCTTTCCTTGGAGGTCAATTACCATATGTCTAATGATGCTCAAACCCACATGGTCGAAATTGCATGGGTGATATGTCCTTATCATCATGTATTTGGAGACAAAGAAAATATTTCCCTGTATCACATGTATTATACAGGATGACTGAATAAGGTTAAAAAATATATGATTTTATGCCTTATAATATTGTCATCAAAAGGTCAAGGCAAGAAGTTTATGAAGACAAGATATATGCAAGGTGGCAAAAAATGGAGAATAGAGTATATTTTTTGCATGAAGGAGATGCAAGGTGGACAGGTGCATTACTTGGGTTTTGGGTTTGCATGATGAATATATATGGCAGTGAGGAGTTTTTGCATATGTATTTGGAGTAATAAGGGTATTATTTTTTCCCTAAAGGCATATTGGCATGCAAGAGGGTGTTTTTTCTCACAAGGAGTTATAAGGAGATTGTATTTGTCTCTAAGTCCTATTTTTTGCTAAAATCATGCAAATTAGGCATATGTATTTGGAGTGATAAGGAATTATATTTTCATGCATGATTTTACAAATGAATTAATTGTAAATAAATAATAAAGTAATATGTTCAAATTACTTTATTATTTTTCACAAATTGTAAAGTCAAATAAGTACAAGTTGTAACCAATAATAGAGTAATTATTTTAATTACTTTATTATTTACTCACAATCAATTTTGCAAAAGCAAAATCATGCAAATTGATGAGTTGAGTTAACTAGGCCACCTAGGAGGTTTTTGCATGATTTGAGGAGTATTTTTAGGGTTCTTGGTCAACTTTTTGGTCAAGCATATGGAGAGGTCCAAATTGGAGCTATTTTTTCTCAATTTTTTTAGATTCAGGATAGACAACTGAGAGGGGGGGATGAATCAATTGTCAAAAAAATTCTTCCAATTAAACACTTAAATCCACTTTGTAATTCAACAGCATAATAATAAATCAATCATGGAAACATAATGCATTAAATCAAGAGCAGAAACATACTAACACATAAGACACCAAGATTTTGACATGGAAAACCTGGTTAAGGGAAAAACCACGGGGTGACTAATCCAGGATTGTATTCTCTGTTAGAAGAATAGAAAGAACAAAATGGCACATGCCAATTAGGGCTCACTACCCGAGCACACTGCTCACAAGAGGTTCACTGCCTACAGGAGACACACTGTCTACAGAATAATAAGTATTACATACTCGAACTAAAGAATAGCATCTTCACCATGCTTGAGTCAGTTCCATTTAAGCCCAATACTTTTGTTCTGCCTTTCACTCTCCTCCTCTCTACAACACTCTCATCTCCACAAGATACATTTGAAATGACTTTACAATTCCTTATTTATACAAGACATCGACTTAGGGATAATCATCCAAGTTGGCATACATTATAGAGCAAATAAAACATGACTATTTACAAAAAGACTTCACATGGATCAACACATTGTCGACCACACAAATCTGAGACTTCAATCTTCATTTAAGAACATGCCAATCTTCACCTAACATCTTCAAGATCATCTACAGGATGTGTAACTCATCCGGTCAACCAAACTTAGAAAGAACACCATCATCCAGAAGTAATTCTTCAATTGCAAGCTCAAACTCCAATGCGGACCACCAATATGAATTGAACATGATCCAAAGACATCCACAAGCTTGCCTGAATCACCAAGAACATCCACACTACATTTGCCTACTGAAATCATTCTCTCCTTCATCTAGAACCTGTTAGGTCTCAAAAATGCAAGTTACTAATCCTAAGAGGATGCCAGGCTCTATATTTGGATTTGTAACGTTTTTGAACTAACTTGACGAAATCAAACTTCAGGGTTTGATGATTTCCTACACTTTAGGTCCTGCTACACCTAGGTGGGTGAACCTTGAAATATTAAAGCAGTCTGAGTGTGGATGAATGGACTAACTAGGTCTATCTACAATGGCATAGGATGTAGGATAGATGACAAAGCTGACTAATTAATTCTATGTGTAATGTTTAATAAGTGATTGGCAGAAATTGTATAAGCAATATCAAAAGGTTTTAATTAATGAGTTGAGTGAGACCAGTGCCTTGTTGGGTAACAGAGTCAATTTGAAGGACTGAGAACAGTAGTTTCTAAATGGTAATAATTCTAGATATTTGGCACAGTTCTGGTTTATAGCTTGTATAAACGTGCAAATAAATGACTGACAGACTCTTCTTGATAATCCAACCAAATAAAATCAGAGATCTTATAATTCACCAGAAGGTACTTTAATCCTTACTTGAAGGAACCAAATGAAATGAAAAGACAAGATTACAGATAATATTTTACTGGAGACAGTGTGTCAATCCTAATTATATGGCTCTACTTAGTAATCCCAACTTACTACTTCCAGGTTACTGTGAATAAATCAGAAGGGTTTAATTCCTTAGGATGGACACCAACCGAATTGATCACACAGATACAGCGAATGTGTATTGACAGATTAAATATATACTTGATAGTTTAATCTGAATAACAGGGAAATGCAGAAATGGAGACAGCCACACAATTGAATAATTTCAACAAATAACTGATACCCAAATGGAAATACTGAATCAGAGAACTTCAAATTTCTTCTTTAAAATAAAATATGCAACATGATCATTCTGGAATATTATGTATATGTATATCTAAATATCTTCTACTGCTGATGATTTTTTAGCATAGATTGTTTGAACTTATATAGATATCTTCATGAAGAGATACAACTCTTCAATAAGTCTCTTGGGATTTTAACAAACAATAATTACATAATCTTAATTAGGCTCTGTTTAGCCATAAATAGACTTTTGTTAGATGATCCAAGTACTCCTGCGCACGGTGAGAATCAGTAAGCTCGACTGCACTCCTGGTGATTATATCGAGGGTGACCATTTCCTCCAGTTGCTTGCAAACTTCTGTAGATACAGAGGCTTTATCTTTTAGAGCTCCTGTGGCTTTGTGCAATATAACTTGACAATCAACAGTCCACTCTTCTTTGCTCTTTACCTCTCCATTATCTTTGAATATCCTGGGCACCCCTGCGTCTGATGCATCAGTCCCTTCCTTAGCATCAGCTTTGAGTTTATCATAATAATTCTGGTGCCTTTTGAGCAATGCTCTTGCATCAGAGATATCTGTGCTATCAGGGGTACCTCTGTTTTGCAACTCGATCACCTTTTCTTGTATCCTCTGATCAAGCCTCTCATGTTCTTTGACTGCTTTATGATTTTCCGAGTAGTTATCCCAAAACTGGTTTAACCACCGTACCATGTTTGCATACCTGCTCTGCAGTATTGTAACAAATGCATCTATTTGAATTTGTTTGGCTTGATCATGGGATATCTCTTGACTACTTTGTGAGCTTTCACCTTGAGTTATTCTCTTCGTAGATTGCCCAAAGGTGCTCTTAACAGCGTCCTTCAAGTAGTCATTCTCCTTTGTTAATCTTTCACAATTCAGCTTATAAGCATCCCTTTCCTTGATTAACATCTGAGCTTGTGCTTTATTCAATTTTGCAACATTGATACCAATGTCTGCAGTAATTATGGGGTCAGTCTCACCTGCTCTAAAAGTCATAACATGGCCAAAAGTTTTCTCAGTGTCTATTATGGCCGTCTTCTTATGGGGAGGATACAATGCCCATATCATTAAAGAATTTTCATCATTATTGTATCTCGTTCCCATATAGACTTCATTAACTCCTTCTGGAGTAAGCTTATACTTATCATCAGCATTATTCAAAAAACTATCAAAAACCAGAGCAGAATTTAAATCCAAGCCGGGAAAAATCATAACCCCCGCATCTTTAAGCAGCTGTCTGCCTCTGCTTGGTGTCATGTCCTGCATTTCCTTGTCCACTGTCTCCTTTAACATCTCTAATAACTGTTTTTCATTGTCAGCAGAAACATTATCTACTGACTCTCTAATTTCCTTTCCCTTGTATTTATACAGGAATGATTTAAATTCCTTTGAATGAATGAATGTATCATCTGACACAAAAGAATCATAAGCCTTTTGGCGTGGATCTTCATCAGCAGATCCCTCCTCATCATGTATCACAACTGGAGGCTGATATTGTTGCATTTTTCTTTTAGACATTTCTGTTGTCTTATCTTGTGGCTGTTCAGTCAATTCTTCCTCTTCAGAGGATACCACTTCAACTTCTGCCAACTGCTTTTTCTTTTCATTCAAATCTCTGTTATATTTCTCCACCACCAAATCGACTTCAGCCTCTTCCAAATTTCTAATGACATCATCATGTGGATAATGTATGTGCATGTATCCACTGAGATTTTGTTTTCTTCTTGCATAATCAATGAAACCCTCAGGGTCAAACCCTTTCCTCACCTCAGCAGTCACCATGTTATAATGCATTAGTTTATCCAAAATGAGATTGTACCCTTCTTTTGAAACCACAGTAAAATCTCCAAAACACAAAGTACTAGGCATGAATGATTGTTTATCATGCGAACTTAGATGCATGACATTGGAACAATGCATTTGCCTAATTATTTCCAGATATGCAATCCTGTCAGGGACAGTTTTAGGCAATATAAAGGGAGCATCCTCAAAACCATACACTCTGATCATAGTAGCATCCTCAAAACAATACCAGTCTCCCCAATTATGAGTGACAGCAGGGGGGCCACCAAAATCTTTTGGCCTGAGGAATCTTTTTATTTCATCTGAAATTGAATATTCACAGGGGTGGTTGAAATACCTATACAGCACTTTAACACAATGCTCCTCAAATTGAGCATAGCTGGAGTTAGCATACCTGCTATCCCAGATTCTGGTCCACATTTGTACAGGTATCTTCTCCCCTTTCTTACCTGCAGCAACAACTTGAAGCTCATTTGGCCACAATCCTACTTCCTGGCCGTAGTATAAGACCATATGCATGAGCATCGAGTAATGCTCAAAAGAGCATGCTGGAGCATTGTTTTTCATTGCAGATAGACCAGAGTCTATTCTAGTAGCAACATAGGAGGCATAATCAAACTGTCTGGCATTGTGACATTGAATATCAGAGGTTATGACCATTAGAGGAATAGCCATGAACTCAGGGACCTCTGAGCCAAGGACTTGGCCTACAGAATAGTAAGTATATTGAATGTATGGTTCAAAAATGGATACATGAAAGGGAGGGCCATCATTCTCAGTCAAGGGTATCACTTCTCCTTCAATCCTGGGTCTATGAATGGATAACCTCCATCCATTGTAGGTTGTATCCATTCTCCAGTATTCTTTATCCAAATCTTCATAAACAACAGGAACAGTGCACAAATCATCCAAATCATACACCTCACAAATAGCATTTTTTGATAGGTGTATAATTGGTTCTCCCTGAGGGTTGCAGATAGCTTTCAGGCCTGAATTGTAATGCCTGGCTAACAGTTGCAGGAGTTCTACATTCAAGAATACATTAGGTACAACCAGTTTGCCTAAATTCATGTGCCATGGGTTTGACACAGGGGCATTTCTAAATCTTCTGTTGTAGTGAAACCTGAAGAGTTCATATCCCCTAATTGGGGTCCAAATATCTCCCAAGCGCTTATGTTTGTCTTCCAATTTTTCTACTTCTGCCCTGAGTTGGGCAGACCTCCTGGCCTTGGGAGCTGACCCAGGCAACTGATCAATCAAGTCCTGATTTAGTTTCCTGTCTTTCACTTTTTCTTCAGGGGTTTGATCAGTTTTTTGCTTCTTTGGTTTACTGGTTTCCCCTTGTGATTTTCTTCCTTTTCCTTTCCCCGAAGTTTCCATTTTTTGAAAAATTTGGCAGGAAATTCAAATACAGGTAATATAGTGGTTTGTGTATGTGTACCTGTCGCTCGATGACTGGAATTGGAAGCCTTTGCTTTTGCCCTGAGAATTCTTCTGTATTCTGCTCTCGGACGGTTTTTTGCAATTATAATGATCGTATGAACTTTGTAGCCATTTTGTATTAATTATCTGATCAATTCAATGTTCATCGCTGTGAAGTGTCACATCGCCATAACTCTTCCTATCGGCGTGCTTTTTGAAATGTCTGGACGACCTCAACCCTTTTTTATGGCGCGGACGGTCAATCGGCGTGACCCCTCAATTGTATCCCCGATGCCATGTAGTATCATATTTCAAGTGGGTGTGACCATCGGCATGATTTCCTTCATCGCCAAGGGTTTTAGATCTCTCCGCGATATGGCAAGTCCCACCGATATACTTTGCTTATCGGGAAGATTGAGACCATCGGGATACTAAAATTATGTCTCCCCGATCTTTATTGTCTTACCGATAGTCTGTTTATGTATGAACTTTTATCTTTATCGGAATGACATTCTCTATCGGGATAGCTTTCTCAAGATATCCCGATCCAAATCATCTCCCCGATGCCCTTTATCACATCCTTCATCGGGCAAAGCTTAGTAAAGTGTCACCGATATCTTTTGATCGCCGTGACTTATGAATCGGCAAGACTTGCCTCTTTTGTTCCGATAGGTCAAGCTATCCCGATGAAGATGCATCGCTGTGAGTCTTGCCGATAACTTTCTTATCGCCAGGACTTTTGATCGTCGGAGACTTACTTGTTTTCTATTCCGATGTTTCATTTCTCACCGATGACTATTGCTTTGTTACCTTCGCGTGTTGTTCGGTGAAACTCTTGCCGAAAGTGCTTCATCGGTATGATATATACCGTCGGGGCAACTTCTAAAAGATCATCTGATAGATATTTGTCATACCGATCGGCATGACCACTTGCCTTTCTTGCCGATGTAAAGTCATCGGTGTTGCTTACTCCATCGGTGAGCTCCATGATTCTTCTTCCGATCTCTATTTTCACGCCGATGGTTGTTTTCAAACAATTCCTTGTGTATCGGTGTAAGCCACACGACCTTATGCCGATGGATTGATTTTGATGATTTTTGACACTGTTCATCCCTAGACATTTTATGAGATACAAAATTTTTTTATTGTGGTCCTTTTGGGATATTCCTTAGGGTTTATTCAAATATGATGGAGTAAGGGAATAGTAAAATTTTGAAAATTTTACTGTGCTAACAGAACCTCAAGAACACACTCTGTCATCACTGTCATAATGGAATAGATGCTTGCGGACCTCCAGACCATGAACCAATTGAGTTGTCAATTCACATTGACTTCCTAAACAATCCACCAAATCTGCAGAATAAGATATTGCATTTCCAGAGCTCATTGGACCTATCTGTGTCACTCTGTCACCTCTGAACAACTGTTAGAACTAGTTTTACTTAAGTGATCATAACTTCTTCAGATCTTCATGCGGACCTTTGAAAACTTTACTGGATCATCTTGAGACATATATCTACAAACCCTTTGATGCACATCCTCTGATCTTCATCTTATTTGGGATCTTTACCTCACTGTCTTCATTGTTCTTCTCTGTTCCTAATAAGACTAATTTTCTCAATATCCTCAACACATAGCTCATCCAATCCTTATCATCAATGTAATAGGAGTATGTTGACATAAGTGACAACACTGGTTAGGCCCATACTTGTAACAATCTCCCCCTTTGTCATTGATGGCAACATATGATGTGAAAAATTGTTTTGACCGTCAAGACAAGAACTTTTTCTCACCGACACGACTCCCCCTAACAACAACCATTCACATGTTTTTTCTTCCTTTACTACTCCCCCTTTGATCAACTACCACTTGTTTTTCACATGTCTTCTCTCCCCCTTTGACATCAATGGCAAAGGGGGGCACATACTTGCAATCTGATCTTTGGAAGGCACAAACTCCAATCTGACTTCATTCTTGTTCACTTGCTCTCTCACAAAGTGAAACTTGATGGATATATGTTTAGTCTTTGAATGCAACACCAGATTCTTTGAAATATTTATTGCACTTGAATTATCACAGAAGATTGTGATAGGTTCCTCATACTCCACTCTGATGTCTCTTAGCATTTACTTCATCTAAAAAACTTGTGTGCAACTACCTGCTGCTACAATATATTCTACTTCTGTAGTGGACAGAGATATTACTTCTTGTTTCTTGCTTAGCCAAGAAACCAATCTCTTCCCCAAAAAGAATGCTCCACCACTGGTACTCTTTCGGTCATCCAAATCTTCTGCCCAATCCGCATCTGTATATGCATGAAGAGAGAAATCATGATCTCTAGGATACCATACACAATACTCAACTGTCCCTTTTAGATATCTAAAAATCCTCTTGATTGCCATGACATGAGATTCTCTAGGATTAGCTTGGAATCTAGCAACAAGACCAACAACATTCATAATGTCAGGTCTAGTTTGAGTGAGACACAACAATTCTCCAATCATTGACCTGTACTTTTTCTGATCAGCCTTAGGAGAGTCATCATCTTTGCTCAATTTACATCCGGTTTCCATGGGAGTACTCATTGGTTTTGATTCTTCTATCCCAAATTTCTTCAACAATTCTTTTACATATTTGGTTTGAGAAATGAAGATTCCTTTCTTTGTTTGAATGATTTGCAGATGCAAGAAGAAATTCATTTCCCCAAGCATGGACATCTCAAATTCACTTTTCATTTGATTTGCAAAATTTTTGCACATACTATCTCTTCCTCCAAAAATGATATCATCAACAAATACTTCAACAATCAAGATATTTTCATGATCAATTTTGAAGTACAAATTACTGTCAGCAGTAACTTTGTTGAAACCAATCTTCAAAAGATGCTTATCCAATCTTTCATACCAGGCTCTTGGAGCTTGCTTGAGTCCATATAGTGCTTTCTTCAACTTGCAAACCATATCACCATGATCAGACAATTGAAATCCATTCGGTTGCTCAATGTATACTTCTTCTTCCAAGTCACCATTTAGGAAGGTATACTTGGCATCCATCTGATATACTTTGAAATCCTTGAAGGAAGAAAAAGCAAGAAATAATCTGACTTCTTCAATTCTTGCAATCGGAGCAAAATTTTCTTCAAAATCAACTCCTTCTATTTGAGAGTAACCCTTGCAGACCAATCTGGCTTTGTTTCTGACTACATCACCAACTTCATTTAGGTTGTTCCGGAAGACCCATTTGGTTCCAATCACATTCTTATTTCTAGGTCTGGGAACAAGATCCCAAGTGAGATTTTTCTCAATTTACATCAGCTCTTCCTCCATTGCTTTATTCCAACTTTCATCATTGCAAGCTTCATTTACTATCTTGGGTTCAATTTTTAAAATCAGACAATACTCTTTTGAATATTGAGCAATCCTTCTTCTTTTTTGTACACCTTTGCTTTTATCACCTATGATCTGATCTTCAGAGTGATTCAGTCTTACATACCTGGGAACTTTGGGATTTTCTCGTACTTCTGATTCCTTAACGGGTTCATTCAAACTTATCTCTTCTTCCTGATTTACCGGATTAGTCTAAATCTAAATTTCAGAGGGAGCTTGGACTTCTTTAACCAAAACATCATTTTGATCATCTTCATCAAATTCATAGAACCTTGAGGGTTTTTCAATACCTTCATCAACCTTCACATTTGTACTTTATATAATCTTTCTCAATCTTTTGTTGTAACACCGGTATGTTTTACTTTGAGTAGAATAACCCAAGAATATTCCTTCATCACTTCTAGCATCAAACCTGCCTAGGTCTTCATCTCTTTTAATGTAACATTTGCTACCAAAAACTCTGAAATACTTCACATTGGGAGTGATACCAAACCAAAGTTCATAAGGAGTCTTATCAGTATTGCTTATGATTTGTACTCGATTGAGAGTATAGACTGCAGTGCTTACAACTTCTCTCCAATAGATCTGAGGAACATTTGCTTCCATCATCATGGTTCTAGATGCCTCCTGGATGGTCTAGTTCTTTCTCTCCACTACTCCATTCTACTGTGGTGTTCTTGGAGCAGACAACTATCTTTTTATCCCATGTTTCTCATAGAATTCTATGAACTCACCGGATGTGAATTCTCTACCTCTATCAGACCTCAGACATTTCAATTTTAATCCAGTTTCATTCTCTACCATAGCCTTGAATATTTTGAATTTTTCAAGAGTTATTGATTTCTCTTTCAGAAAAGTCACCCACATCATCCTGGAGTAGTCATCAATTAATAAGATGAAGTATCTATCACATTGCACACTTCCGATTCTTGTCGGACCACATAGATCAGTATAAACTAGGTCCAATAATCTAGTAGAAGATTGTTCCTTACTTCTGAATGTGACTCTGCTCTGCTTACCCAACTGACATTCTTTGCACAAGCTATTAGTAGGTTTCACAAGTCTTGGAAGATCTCTTACAACCTAAGTGTTGCTTATCTTGACGATATTATCAAAATTCACATGACACATTCTCCTATGCCACAACCAACTCTAATCAATTTGAACAAATAAGCAACTTTTACCAGTACCAGCCAAGTGGAAGATATTACCTTTAGTTTGAGTACTAGATGCAATCTCTATTCTAGAACTTTCAAAGATCTTGCATTTTCTATTTTTGAATCAGAGATCATAGCCTTTGTCCACCAATTGTCCAACACTAAGAAGATTGTGCTTCAATCCTTCAACATACAGTACATTACTGGTTTTGTTCTTTCCATCAAAAGAAATAGTTCCTCTACCTCTAATTGCAGAATTATCACCAAATTTTACCACTCCTCCTTCATACCTTTCCAAATCTATGAACTTATTTTTGTCACCTGTCATATGGTGAGAGCATCCACTGTCAATGACCCAATCATCCTTTTCTTCAACTTGGGTAGCTAGAGCTCTTTCTACAATTTTATGATTAACAGATTCAGAGGGCATTGGATCTTCTTCCTTGATGGCAATAAACACCCAGTCACTTCCAGATTTGTTTCCTGTCTCTGATTCATCATCTGTTACTCTTTCATCATCATCATCTTCATGAACATAGTAACATTTCTTTTTGAATCTTGATATGTTAAGGTTTGGCCTTGAAAATCTTTCCAGACACCTTGAGGCAAAATGACCAATCTTATTGCAATTAAAACATTTAAAAGGCAATTTCCCTTCATACTTACTGGATCCTCTTGGCAGTCTTTTTGCAATAAGGGCTCCAAGTTGAGCAGCTTCTGCTTCATCTTCTTCTAGGTCTTTTCTTGCTCTTTCATACCATGATAGTTTCTTTGAAGAGTTCTCTACTGGATCAAACTTTTGTTTTCCTTTAACAGAGGCACTAGCTTTGAATGTAGATTCAGTCTTGGGGGGGCTTCTCCAAACTTAGTCAATTCAAATGCAGCTAATTTACCAACCAATTGATCTCTTGTGATACCTAAAATAGATCTGAATTCTTCAATAGCAGCAACCTTGTACTTGTAAGAATCAGGAAGGGATCTGAGAACTTTGCCAACAATCTCATCTTCATCCAAGACTCCACCAGCACATCTAATGCCACAAACAAGCTCGTTTACTCTTGGCATAAATGTAGTGATATTTTCATCTTCTCTCATCTTCAAATTTTTAAATATTCCTTTCAGATTTTGTAGCTTGGCACATTTAACATACTTGTCTCCTTCATGCAGAAGTTCCAATTTTTCCCAAATCTCAAAAGTAGTTTGTAGTTCAACAACATTTGTCAGCTCTGAATCAAACAAGGCACTTAGAAGAGCTTCTTTAGTCTATAGATTGTTTTCAGCATCTCTGATTTCATCTATGGCTCTCGGACCATTCTGTGGAGGAGTATACTTCTTTGAAGCCATGATCCAATACTGCATTCCCATACATTGCAAGTGACATTCCATATGACTTTTTCAAAGAGTGAAATTGGTTCCATCAAACCTTAGACTATCCTTCTTGTAGGATGACATCCTGGATCTCCTCAAGTGGTTAAGCCTTTTTTTGAGGAACTTAGCTCTGATACCAATTGTTAGATTCAAGACAGACAACTGAGAGGGGGGGTGAATCAATTGTCAAAAACTTTCTTCCAATTAAACACTTAAATCCACTTTGTAATTCAACAACATAATAATAAATCAATCATGGAAACATAATGCATTAAATCAAGAGAAGAAACACATTAACACATAAGACACCAAGATTTTGACGTGGAAAATCTGGTTAAGGGAAAAACCACGGGGTGACTAACCCAAGATTGTATTCTTTGTTAGAAGAATAGAAAGAACAAAATGGCACATGCCAATTAGGGCTCACTTCCCGAGCACACTGCTCACAAGAGGCTCATTGCCTACAGGAGACACACTGTCTACATAATAATAAGTATTACATACTCAAACTAAAGAATAGCATCTTCACCATGCTTGAGTCAGTTCCATTTAAGCCCAATACTTTTGTTCTGCCTTTCGCTCTCCTCCTCTCTACAACACTCTCATCTCTGCAAGATACATTTGAAATGACTTTACAATTCCTTATTTATACAAGACATCAACTTAGGGATAATCATCCAAGTCGACATACATTACAGAGCAAATACAACATGACTAATTACAAAAAGACTTCACACAGATCAACACATTGTCAGCCACACAGATCTGAGACTTCAATCTTCATTTAAGAACACGCCAATCTTCACCTAACATCTTCAAGATCATCCACAGGATGTGTAACTCATCCGGTTGGCCAAACTTAGGAAGAACACCATCATCCAGAAGTAATTCTTCAATTGCGAGCTCAAACTCCAATGTGGACCACCAACATGAACTGGACACGATCCAAAGACCTCCACAAGCTTGCCTAAATCACCAAGAACATCCACACTACATCTACCTACTGAAATCATTCTCTCCTTCATCTGGAACCTCAAGAACATAGTCTATCATCACTGTCATAATGGAATAGATGCTTGCGGACCTCTAGACCACGAACCAATTGAGTTGTCAATTCACATTGACTTCCTAAACACTGCACCAAATCGGCAGAACAAGATATTGCATTTCCGGAGTTCACCGGACCTATTTGTGTCACTCTGTCACCTCTAAATAATTGTCAAAACTGGTTTTACTTAAGTGGTCATAACTTCTTTAGATTTTCATGCGGACCTCTAAAAACTTTACTAGATCATCTTGAGACATATTTCTACAAATCCTTTGATGTGCATCCTCTGATCTTCATCTTATCTGGGATCTTTACCTCACTGTCTTCATTGTTCTTTTCTGTTCCTAATAGGACTAATTTTCTTAATATCCTTAGCACACAGCTCATCCAATCTGTATCATCAATGCAACAAGAGTATGTTGACATCAATGACAACACCGGTTAGGCCCATACTTGCAACAGATTTGTGGCAATTTGAGCCCCTATTTTTGAGGATTTTTGAGGTTGCTCGTGGATCACTTTGGAGATTATTTTTAGAGGCAGTTAGCTGCAGTTCCATTTTTTGCATGCCTCTTAGTGAGAGCAAAGCTATATATTGTAAAGAAAAAACTTGTTTTGCTAGTTCTTGCCTTTTTACTCTTATACACTTTGAGATAAGAAGGTTTTGTAGCTCAATTTTTTACAGTTTTATAGAGAGATCAGCAGGTTACAGGTTTCATTTTTGTCTCCTTTGCAATATTTCCTTTGTTCTTTTGAAATAAAAAAGTTACCTTTCCATTTAATGCTAGTTGTTTGAAGTGATTTGATGAAGTTTTACTGTGTTTAATCATTAAACCTTTCAAATTATTGTCTCACTTTTTGCTTGCAGTATTAAGCATATTATTATTATAGGTCTTAGGTTGTGTTCATGAAAGTTATCCTTTTTATGTTGTGAGAAAACCCCTTTTCCTTCATAGAAAGATTTATTTCAAGCCTTCCTTAGAAATACTTTTGTGATATTTATGCCAAGATTGGATTGTGTGAAGTCATATTTCTGAGTTATATTGTGAACCAGATTGCATATTTCTACCCATATTAGGTGCATCACCAAATTTTCACAGTTTTCATTTCCTTATAGTTTCATTCTTACCCTTTTCTAAAACAAAAAATCATACATTCCAATAGAATATTTTAAGGGAACCAGCCCACAATCTGGAGGTCTAATTTCATTATAGGGCACCCACAACCTAAAATTAGTCCCATGTTACAAGGAATTGTAGAGCTTTTCCAGCCTTGAATATGGGTGCAATTCCCAATGATAATAGTTACATATTATATGCACACACAACCATCCTTTTGTAAATTTAGAAAAAGATCACCTTTTTCTAAGTTATAGATATGCCCCCTTCAATTAGTTGCATCCATTAGATGAAAATAATTAGAGAAGGAAAAATAGTACATGAAATGTAAGTGTAAGCTAAGCATGTAAACAAGTTAAACATGTAAAGTAAAAATTGTAATAAATTCATTGTGAGTCAAACAAGTAAAACATCTTGAAAGATAGATGAGGTAAGCACATAAGTTAGAGAAATTGTCAAGGAATAAGGATTCCCTCAACATGGGAAAAGGAAGAATGATGATGTGTCCCCTAGTGGCTAGAAACACACATGGAAGCACATGGGACACTAGAAAAGGAATATGCCCCCATTGTCGATACATGAACAAATAATGATTGAGATAAGGCAATAGGTCCCTAGTGGTCACAAAGATCTCAATACATGGTATAACATGTAATTGATACTGCAAGGAAGCTTATGGTGCCCCTAGTGTAACTCTTAGAACACAATTAGGTCACACAAGTACACAATGTGATAGGGAAGGCATGATGCATGATGCCCTCAATGTGGTAATTTGGCTTTTAGAACATGGTTAGGCCATGCAGGCGTAACAATGAAAAATTATGATTGTGAGAATACAAGTCAAGGTAATTGCCCCCAACACAATTAGGTCACAAAACTACATAATGTGATAGGGAAGGCATGATGCATGATGCCCCTAATGTGGTAAGTTGGATTTTAGAACATGGTTAGGTCATGTAAGTGTAACAATGCAAAATTATGATAATGAGAATACATGTCAAGGTGATTACCCCCACATGGGAAAAATAGTGTGATAAGGCATGAATGGTGCAATGGGCATGGATCATAATAATGTGTAACTTCCCAAATAATTAGGTAAGGTAACCTTGATTGGCTTGATAAATAGCATGTGATAATTGGTAATAGGTTAAATAAGCATGTAAGTGCAAGTAGATGTAATTATGAAGATGCCTCAAAAGATAGGAGCCCTGAGGTGGGCAAAATAAGGCTTGACATAAAGCTCATAACATGAAATGGGCTTGAGAAAGATAATAATCAATGAGTGAATACCCTTGCACATGATATTAATCAAGTCTTTCCTTCATTTTCCATCAAGAATAGAAAGACCAAATGCACCAATGTTGAACTAGGAAGTAATGATAAAATAACTAATCCAATTGGGTCAAAATTTGTCTTGTAGTTCCTTTTTGTCATTTGTGTTGTTTGGATTCACATGAAGGACTAGGTCTCCTCGTTGAAAATTTCATTAGATGATATCATTTTTATATGTTTTCTTGAGTTGTATCTACCATATTTATAGATTACCTAATGTGTACTTGTCATTCCTCCATGGTTTGAATCTTTTATAATTAGTGTTCCTTATATGCATAATCATTAAAAAAGTCATGAAAGGAAACATGCAGTGATGAAATTTCAATCTCAAGAGGCATTACAATTTCCATACTATGGACTAAAAAATAAGGGGGTAAGTGCAAGAAGTTGGAACCACATTTAGGGGAAAAAACATGGGGCTAAATATTGTTAGGCAAAATGAGTATTTGTTCACTAAAAATTAGATACCCACTTTTCAAAAATAGATATTTGCTTAGGTTCAGAGCTTTGGACCTACATGAGTATATGTTACAAATGGATATTCATTAAAAATGGGTATTTGTTATGAGTCAACATATGAAGGGAATGGATGTTCATTCATTAATGGATATCTATTTTGGACAAGTATTTACTTTTGTTTTGCTTTCTTCTATAGGCATTTCTCTACTACATTTTTTATAATGTAGCAATGAGGGTCAAGTTGGGACTAATGCCATGTTCAATTTTTTGATGTAGGTAGTTGTATTTTAGTGCATTTTTTAGGATTTTAGGGTTTTTTGAAAGTTTTAGGGTTAAAAATTAGGTTTTATGGATTAGGGTTTATGTTTTAGGGCTTATGATTTTTAGTAAAATTAGGGTAAATTTGTGCATTATTTAAACAAATATAAATTAGGGTAAATTTATTCTATAAACTAGATTTTTTAAAAGCAAAATGTATTTATTTAATTTTTTTTGTAATTACGGTTGATATGGATTGTATAAATGTATATGATTTTATATTGGATGAACCTACACTTGATCAACTTAAAAACCACCTAAAATCCTACCTCAAAACTTGCCTCAAAATCCACCCCCAAACCTACCTCAAATTGATGAACAAAAGTTGAGAGATGAGATAACTGAAAGAATAACCACATTGCAAACCAAAATAGACTTATTTCATACTGATCCTCATATAACCCCCTATTTATGTAGGTTTTTCACTTCTATGCAAGCAGTGATAGATTTAATTAAAACTATAGATCCTAATTTGGATAGATTTCATCATTGGAGGGAGGAGAGGAGGCAATTTTATTTAGATGGTTCTTCATACAAAGAAATAAATGATTTTCATATTATAAAACAAACATTAACACTATCTTTTGTTTACCTTCAACTAATCTCCCCATCCTTCCAAAAAAGTGACCAAATGGTGCAGGCATGATGAGATTTCAACTCATTTTTTGGACCATTGTGAATAATCTTTGACCATAACCACACAAAAATCTTGAGGTTCCATTATATTTTTTGAAAAAATTATGCCCATTGAGTTTTAGATAGGTTTAAGTCCCAATTACTTTGATATGAGATCATTCCTAGGTGTTAGTGGTGGCATGTTACAATCTAAACTCAGTGCATGTGTTAATCCAAATCAATAACTACCTATTCCACCTTTGTTCACTCCTCCTGAACCCATCATTCCTTTCCCATTCACTAGGAGGGGATGATTGTATCTCTATGAACATTTAGTAGATTCTCACAAAATTTAACTAACCAAATGACCTAGTTTGCTCAAGTCAATAGAGAATGTGGAGGAGATGGTATTGGTCCTATGATACTCTAAATCTACTTACCACAAATGTGTATGAGTTGGACTCAAGATAGAACATGTGTTTCACCGTTTCTACTGGCATGAATCAAATTACTCCTACTCACATGGAAAAATCCAATTGAGCATGAGAGAGTCCAATAGACTACCCTCAATTTGCAAGGAAGAAGAGTCCCATGGTGACAATTATATTAACACACTAGGTGGGAGTCACACCAACTTGCTTATTGACTTCATGAGGAAGGAGCACTTAATGGTTGATAATGGTGTTTAGGTGTGGGGTCAAAGATAGGATGTTTAGGTGTTTCTTGGAAAATCTCTATAAAGGTGTAGTTTTAATAATTCTTATCTGGCTAGATGGGTCATTAGCTTCAATCTAGTTCAGATTTTGCTAGGTGAAGAGATGAAAGGTGTTAATCCTATGTTCTTCTAATTCAATCAATTCTTCCAGGAGGGCTAGTTCCCTTCCACAAGCTTGTTCTCTTCATGCCTCATGTTGTTCTCTTCTTAAATTTGGCACAAGATAGAATCCTACTCTTGTTCTTGTTTAATGTTGAATATTGCTTGATTTGGTTGCACAATTTCATTTAAAATAGATTTCACCCAATCTTTTCTAGTCCAAAGACACATGGACCTAAAATTGGAAGAGAGAAAGGAAAGGTCCATATATGCCTTGCTTGTTATAGGTACTTTTGTGTTTACTGTCTTTGTTGCCCATTTAATTATTGAGTGTTTGATTGTTATATGTTGATTGAATTGACTGCTTGATTTGATGTTTGATCATTAGCAATTAATTATTCATGTTTTCTTGGCTTATCTTTATTGAGTGAGAATGAATTATCTAAACAATTTAATCTAAATGCATAAATTAAGCACTACTCTAACTTTTTTTATTTTTCCAAGTTTAAATGTGATCTAATTATCTATTTTCAATTTAAAAGAATCTATATTCATCTATTTAATGCACTTTAAACTAATGTTTTATTAGATTTTTAGTTTTGGTTTGATATGTTCAATCTGTTGGCTTTTTGAAATGATTATTGAATTTGAACTTAATTTAATCTAATCTATTTAATTGTACAAATAAATCTTTTTTAACTACTAATCCATAATATTGTGATAAAATGTCATCAATTTGGGCAAGATGGAAGTTCCTATTTTTTTTTTTTTGCAATTTCTATTCTAATACTTTTCAAGAAAACTAAAATAAACTAAGAATTGAAAGCAGTGAATAAATGGCACCTCATACTTGGAAGTTAGTAGATGCTTTGGCTTGACATTCACCAGAATTATGATAACTCTCTTCCATGGTGATACCTCAACCACTAGCTCTTGATACTCTGATATAGTTAAGGCAGAGGCTAGGGATAAGATTTGGAGAGTAGTTATTTAAAAGAATGAATCTATTTAAGAGATAGTTAACTAGTATAACTCAACTTCTTAAGAGTAGTAAACTAATAAAATTTATCTACTTAAAATGGAACTTGACTATTACTACAAATAGTATGTGGATAAGTGAGCATTAATTAATGCATTACCCACAAATTATTAGAATGAATATCTGCATTATTACAAAGAATATCCATGGATTACTTTACAATGAATATACAAGTGCATCTTAAAACTCATAGAAAAGTGTATGATTAACTAAATACACTAACAATATCCATCACGCTTCATTATAAACATCAAGGAAGTTATTAGCTATCCATTTTGAATTTTTTATATAAGATTCTATAGGGAGACCATGCCAGCCAAGAGATTTATCAAAAACTAAGGAACTAATAATTTTTTTAATTTCTACCACATTAATCTCATTTTCCAACTCCTCAGCATCAACACCACTCAATTTGTTAGGGATGTTTTTTACAAAGCTTCCTTATTTCCTTAGTTTTCAAGTGTGTTCTCTTTGAAGTGAAAAGAACTTTATAAAAAGAGTAAAACTCATTGGAAATCATATCATGCTCTTCTAATAATTGACCATTAAGGAATAATGGGCCAATCTTTTCCCTATAGAATTTAGTTATGAGCAGCTTAAAGAAATATTTAGTACCCTTTTCCCCTCATTTAAGGGTGAGTGCAAGATATGATGGGACACACAATGATAAGTTATAAATTGAATGTAACTAAGACAATGAGATATGTTGAAATTTAATGCAATATATTCAATAACAGTGATAGATCATAATGTAAATGGAAACAACCATAAAAGAGATGCAAACCATAACACAAGATATATGTGGAGAAATGCTTGTGGGAAAAAACTCCACACCTAAAGAGACCCCAAGCTTGTATTAATGATAAATAATATTTTAACGCAAGAACTTATCTCTCTAAATTTTAGTAGCACTTTGATACCTATATATACTACAAAACAACATATACATCCTCCCACTCCAAGATCTAATTTATAGAAGAATTACAAATTGAAACCATGGGATGATTTTAGTAAACCATTTACAAGCCCATAGGAAGTATGGCACCTAAATTGGTTTGACCCAAATTCCAACACCCTCCTTGATCTAAGATGCCCTTGGCTATTATTACCATATTCCTTGTACAAGTTTGGCATATGTTAAACAAGGAATATTTGACTACCTAACTTGGGTGTCCAATTTATCTTTATTGTCTATGCATTATATGCTTCATGACAAGTGTCCAACTCCATCATAAGGCTAGTCAAGATTCCAATGTAACCTCCCTCTTGCATGCTCTTACTATTGGCAAGAGTCACTGTGTGGCTTCATTGGTGTTGTCATTGATGGCAACAAAGACCACTCCACACATCTGTAGGACATGGTGTATCTTTACCGAAAGTCAGATTGAAGAATACCTTGGTCTGGTAAACAAGAACAGAGCAAGCAGCAAAGTTTGATAGTCAGGTCTGGATCTCTTAGAGGAAGTATCTTTGTAAAGTGCGGACTTGGGGAAGTCAATAGGAATACCTTGACTAATAGGTTCCAGGGATTGAGCCTCCAGAGATGAAAGAGTGAAGAGATATGAGCATCTAAGTATTGGGGTCCAGTTTGGCAGAGTAGACATAGGAAGAACTGACTGACAGAGCATTAGAATTATTTCGGATGAGATATTGATGGTGATCAAGGTTCTTAAGGTATCATCCATGATTGGCCGACATGTTAGATGACTTCTATAAGTATCTCCTTGATTCACATCACTTGGTAAGCAAGGATTCTACCGACAGACTAGAGTTTGGGAAAATATTGACTATTCTGGATGCTGACTAGAAAGATATTAAAATCCTTTATGCAGATATATATACCAGATGAATTTTGATGAGAAAGTGTGTGTGGTGTATTGTGTGGTGTGAAGAAAAGTAGAAGAGCAGTGTGAAGGCAGTAAGATAGGTCCATAATGTAATAGGATAGTAGCACCTAAGGAGAGTAAAAATGAAGTGCAGCAGATCAGTATATTGGGCTTAACCGGAACTAAACCTCAGCATATGTAGATGCTTCTCATCAGTTCAAGTATCTAGTTTCCTTGTATAAACTATTGTAGGCAGTAAGCCTCTTGTGAGCAGTGTGCTCAGGCAGTGAGCCCTAATTAGCAAGTGCCATTTTGTACTATCTTATTCTTCTAACAGAGAATACAATCTTGGGTTAATCACCCCATGGTTTTTCCCCTAATAGGGTTTTCCACGTCAAAATCATTGTGTCATGTGTATTGATGTTATTTCCATTTCATGGTTATGTTTGCTTATTTGATTTGATGCTGCAGTAATTGATAAGGAAATTCAGAAAGCTGAAATAATTAAGATAACTGATTCACCCCCCTCTTAGTTATCAACAATTGGTATTAGAGCCAAGTTCCTCCAAATAGAGCCTAACAGCTTGAGGAAGATCTGGGAACTCAAATGGATGTGTATGGTATGAGGGAACAACTTCAGTCTACCCTAGATGATCTTGAGCAATCAAACACTGAAGTCAATGAATTGAAGGAAAGACTCAAACAAGTTGATAATTTCATAAATGAACTAAAAGGGAAACTGAGTATCTCTATGAAAAAGAAAAAAGATCTACTTCAGCAATTGGCAAGTCAAAGTGAAGACAATGGTACAAATGAAGATCTGAAGGAAAAAACCAAGTTATGTGAAAAGTTATCAAAAGAGGTCATTATGGTAAGACATGAAATAGAATCAGGAGTTATGAAATTCACACAAGAAATTGAAGAGAAAAGAAAAACTGAAGATGATCTAAGACAATCTCTCAAGGAGAAGTCAGAAGGCTGCCACAAAATGGATAGAATAATCAGGCATCTAGAATCTGATCTTGAAGAAGCTAGAGATAATGAAGAACAACTTGAGAATTAGATTGACACTATTAAAAGGGATCTTCAAACAACAAATGAATACAAAGAGAAATTCAAGATAAGCTTTGCTCAACTTGAAGTTCTTCTTCAAAGCCAAAAGAGGGTGGATGACAAGAAAGGCTTGGGGTATGAAAAAGGTGAAAGCTCCGGATCCGGTCAAAAGAACTCAAGATCAAAACATCCAAGAAATAGGCATAGAAGACCTCTGGTAAGACAACCAAATGCTCAAAGATATCCATCATTCAATGGATATTGCAACAACTTTGGTCACAAAGAAAATCAATGTAGAAAAAGAATGAATTAGACTAATACATCCTTCTTTGAACAATGCTTCAATTGCAAAAGGTATGGTCACAAATCCCATGAGTGTAGAAACATACAAATGAACAATTCATTCAATGGTAGATGCTTTGCATGCAATAGAATGGGACATATGGCTAATCAGTGTAGATCAAGAGGATATTAGTCAAATATGCAAAGAAATGTTGTTTGCTACAATTGCAATAGATCTGGTTGTATTGCCAAATTCTGTAGAAGTAAGAATCAAGACAAAAGGGGTCCGGAACAACTTAATCATAACCAAGACAAAGGAAAAGAAAAAGTGAATGCAAATGAAATTCAAAAGGAGATGAATAAGATTTGGGTGAAGAGAAGCACATAGAATGTTGGGGATGGATCTGCACCAGAATCTAGTGCTGATAATCCTTCCAGAAATTGAATAGATGAGCTCTGGCTCAGGGAGAGACACTAAGAAAAACCAATTCCCCCTGCCAATCAATTGGTGCCTAAAATTGGCACATGAGAAGTTGCGGATAAAAAGATTCTTAAGAGAAACATATGAAAGTAGGTTTGGTAAAGGTATGAAAGATCTGCAAGAAGATTTGAAGAGTCCAATCCACCAAGATTGATCCGGTTCAACAGTCATATGGTAAAAACAGGATTCTCACAATTAGATCTGGCTTGATTCAAAAATTATGGAATTTTGATCTACAGATAGATCAAATGATTAGGGAAAGGAAGATAGATTGTCACTATTCACCAAGAATAACTCTAAGTGTATTTCAGTGATCTGGAAAAAAATCTGTCTCAGAATAAGAAGAACAAGGCAACCGGAATGACTTAAGTTGTACATTTATTACAGTGTGAAAATAGGGCTTTCCCAGAAATAAAAGGGTTCATTCATTTGTCATTTGCACATTTGCATTCAAGAAGAAAAGAAAAGGAGCTCTACAAAAAATTGTTTCAAATTCTCAAGATCAACCATTGAAGTCGACTCATCCAGCAAATTAATCCAGCTCATTCAGTGAATCCCAAAAATGCAAAAAGTATTTTCCATTGCTAAATATCTCTCTGTAAATATTTGAAGATGGGTACTCCAAATGTTGTAAAGATTTCTGATAGGCCTCGCCCTAAATTCAAGAAACATCCCTACAAATCTTTAGAAGTGGATCCCTTAGGTGCTTTTTCCAGCATTCCACATGGGGTTTTGCATGTAGAAGATGTTATGGTTTACATTCACGCAAACATTGAAGATTTTGGTGAATCCAAGCTGATGGACATCTACCACAAGGAACTAATAGATGAATCTTTTGAACTAAAACCTCAATATAAGGCCATCCAGGATAAACATTTCAGTCAGTACATCCATTTCCTCTATCTTGAAGAAGATGAGTGGGTCTGGTATGTGTTGAGCAGAGTGCATGATAACTTCTTATGGTTGATTAAACCATTCAATATCACCAAGGATGCAATTAGGGCAGTAACTGATTTACACTCTTCTGGAGGATTACCTGTTCTCAAATCTATCAAAAACCAAACTATGACTGAGGCCACCGGTTCAAAATTTGATAAGAGAGCAATGACCATAGAAGATATCACTGATCCGGATATCAAGTTTGCATCTATGATAATTAGGTATAAGATATATCACTCCAGCAGGGAGAATTTAGTATCTAGAACTGCTGTGTATACTGCTTATGAAATGTTGAGAAAGAATGCATATTATGATCTCTATGAACTCCTTCTAAGCCAACTGATGGCAAACTTACAGAAGATCAAGAAGGACAAAAAGAACTCTTTTAAGTATGGTGGACTGATATTATGTTTGTTTTTCTACTTTATGAATGAGTTGTCCAGATCTAGTGGTTGGGTATGGCAAAATGACAAACCTATTGCAATTCAAATTAGAGATTACTTGCATGGGCTTGGGGACTCTAAGGCAAGAAATATAGCTCTGTGGGGTTACTTCAAGAACTTTCAAAATATGATGCAAACCAGAGAAAGAATTCCCCAATCATTGGTTGAGAAGTACAAAGATACAGTGTGTTTCATGGTTAACACTGATCAATGCCTAATGGAGGCAGTGGAGCCAAGGACAATCTGGATCATGCCAATGGGGTATGAAGTAGATGAGAAAATTGTAGAGCTGCATATCCAACATCTGTTGAGCCAACCCAAAGACCCTAAGGCAGAAAGGTTTGGAACCTTCCAAGAGCTGAGTGTAAAAGTTCATGTAGAACTTAGACAGCCTGAAATCAAGAGGAAAGTGAGAAGGGAAATTGAAGAAGTTGCCAAGAGGCATGGAATCTCAAAAGAGGCACTTGAAGCCCACAGAGAAAAGATGGAAAGAGCAGAGGAAGAAGCAGAAAAAGAAAGTGCTCCGGTAAAAGCCCCCTCCCGGACCAAATCTTCTAAGAGCTCTGCACCTGCAACTGCTAAAAGCTCAAAGGAATCTAAACTGAAATAAAAAATCATCTGATAAAGAAGAGAAAAGAACTAAGACAAAGGCCACAAGGTCTTACATCAGTCAGAAGGATGATGAAGAAACTAAGTCAGATGAGTAGGTAAAGAAAATGAAGAAGAAGAAGAAGAAAGGATCCGGTGAATCTTCTACAGATCAAGACATGGAAGAGATGGCAGAAGAATTTGTTGAAAGGCCCACTCTGTCCATTGATGATGTAGTCAAATCAGTCACTGTGGATGGAAACCTAAAACCAATGACTGAATTCTATGATGATTATAATAAAGCTAACCAAAAGATCTTGCAAGAAGCTACAGTCAGATATTTGAATATCTATAATAAGGCTTTTATTGAAATCATATCTCTCATTCCCAAAAGCCTAGAGAAAGAATTAGAAATAAGAAAGAATAATGCTAAGGCAAAGGATCTTGAGATCCAGGAATAGATAGCCATTCAGCTCTTTCCTTCAATCACTCAGAAGAAAATGAATATGATCTTCAAAGATTGTAAGGATGAGTTCCGGAGTAAGGCTAGAATGAATCAGCTCATGCTTGGAGAAACTGATAAAGTGGCAAAAGAAACAGAAGAAATCCTTCGGAAAGCCTATAAAAGATTCAATATTCCTGTTATAGAGGATTTAAGTGATGATCCCTCAGGAATGGATAACAAAGAAGAATCTACTGAGACTGTAGTAGAAGAGGCAAAGGAGACTAGTAAAGAAAAAGCTAAGGACTTAGATTCCTCTGTTCTGGAAGAGGAAGTCCAAGGAGAAGTAAATTTGGATTCTCCAGCAGTCTCTAAATCCAAAGGAGAAGAAAGAATAGAGGAGAAAGAAGAAGTGAAGGGAAGAGAAGAAGGTCAAGCTGAGAAGAACACAAGTGATAGTGCAGAAGGAAAGAAAACTTTGTCTCTGGCAAGAGACACTGCAGAAACTATCAAGGATTTCTTGACTAAAGAAATGATGGAGATTGATGAACTGGAGTTACTTCAAGGACCATTTGACTTTGATTCTCTCTCCCCAGTTCAAACAATGAAGATAGCATCCTTTGCCCAAGCAAAGGCTAAAAAGAAACTTCTAAAGTCTCACATGGAAGACTGCGACCTACTAGAAATTGCATCCAGTGTGCTTGAAAAGATCATGCCATCCTTTCAAAAGGATTCCTTAGCTTCTTCATCTGGTAATCTCAAGTCTCTTGTTAGTTTTGTCAACATTCATTTTGAATCTTTAGAGAAATCAGCTGAGGTGAAGGTCCGAAAAGAGTTTTTGGATAAGAGATTCTCTGAGTTACAAGGCTTTATAACCAATGATAGGAGAAATATGGATATTGGGATAAAGAGCTTAGAAAATGCTCTTAAGGATGGAGGAGAAGTATATAAATTTTGTATATCTTGGACTAAAGTAACAAAGGATATTGAGAAGAAAGTGAAAGAACAAGAGGATAAACTATCAAGCCTCTCTCAGAATTTTGATCCTCTCACTGTATCCATAATAAACTAGGAATGTCAAACTATTGTAATCATGAATGAGATTAAGAAGCTTGAGAAGGAGAGGAAGAACATATTAAGCAGAATGGGTGAACTTAGAGGGATGATTATCCCTAAATTAGAGGCCATGCATGAGGCCCTAACTGATGCCTAGACCACAACCCAAACCAGTGATCCAACAGATCTTAAGAGGGTAGAAGCTTTTTCATTCCTGTTGAGTGGTCACATCTCAATTTTGGACAGGATGAAGCAGAGTTGGGCAACAAAATTTGCCCAGTTGAAGACATCTTTTGCAGATATACTTCAATATATGTAAGTGTATCATGTATTTATACTTATGCGGCTAAGTATAGTTGATTTTTTTTAGGATTGTTGGTATGCGGATTCTACCCTTTTCCATTGATGTCAAAGGGGAAGTGAGCAGCAGTGAAAAATGTGGAATCCAGCTAAGGGGGAGCTCTGGTAAAATGTACATTAGAACAGAGCATCAACCAAGGGGGAGTGTAGTGACACTTAGTCATTTTTTACTAAGAGCTGTCATCAATGCCAAGGGGGAGATTGTTGGCAAGATTCACTGTGTGGCTTCATTGGTGTTGTCATTGATGGCAACAAAGACCACTCCACACATCCGCAAGACATGGTGTATCTTTACCGGAAGTTAGATTGAAGAATACCTTGTTGCAAGTATGAGGATAACCAGTGTTGTCATTGATGTCAACATACTCATATTGCATTAATGAGAAGGATTGGATGAGCTGTGTGCTGAGGATATTGAGAGAATAAGTCTCAATCAGGAACAGTGAAGAACAATGATGACAAGAAGGCAAAAGTCCTCAATAGGTTGAGGATCAGAGGATACGGTTTAAAGGGTTTGTAGATATGAGTCTTGAGATGTTCCACTCAAGATTTTAGAGGTTCGTATGAAGATCTGAAGAAATTATGATCGCTCAAGTAGAACCGGTTCCGACAGATGTTTAGTGGTGACAGAGTGTCACAGATTGGTCCGGTGAGATCCAAACTTGCATTATCTCATCCTGTGGATTGGAGGGAGTGTTGAAGAAGTCCATGTGAAGTAACAAATAGATTTTTTCATGGTTTGGAGGTCTAGAAGCACCTTTTGGATTATAACAGTGATGACAGACTGTGTTCTTGAAGTTCTGGATGAAGAAGAGAAGAATTCCAGTAAGCTGATAAAGTGCGGATGCTCTTGATGACTCAAGAAAGGTTTTGGTGATCTTTGGATTGTGTACAATTCTTATTGGTGGTCCACATTGAAGTTTGATTTTACATTTGAAGAATAACCACGGATATTGATGTTCTTCCTAAGACAGGCCAACCAGATGTATTACACATCTTGTAAATTATCTTATAGGTGTTTGCCGACTTAGATGACTATTCCTAAGTCGATGCCTTGTATAAATAAGGGATTGAGAATTCATTTTAAAGTGTGTCTTGGTATGGATGAGTGTGGCATAGCGAAGAAGAAAAGAGAAAGGTAGAGCAGGAATTTTCGGGCTTAAATGGAACTGATCCAGACATGGTAAAGATGTCAATCTCCAGTTCAAGTTTGTAATACTTGTTACTTTGTAGACAGTCTGTCTCTTGTAGGCAGTGTGCCTCTTGTGAGCAGTGTGCTCGAGCAGTGAGCCCTAATTGGCATGTGCCATCTATTTTTCTTATTCTTCTAACAGAGAATAATCCTTGGGTTAATCACCCCATGGTTTTTCCCTTGACCGGGTTTTCCACGTCAAAATCTTGGTGTCTCATGTGTTGATGTGTATCTACTCTGGTGTTTATGCTTTATGCTTTCATGAGTGATTAATTGATATGCTACTAAATAATAAAGAGGATTTAAGTGTTTGAATTAAAAGAAAGTTTTGTACAACTGATTCACCCCCCCTCAGTTGTGTGCCCTAAATCTAACAATTGGTATTAGAGCCAAGTTCCTCTAAAAGGAGCTTAACCGCTTGAGGAGATCTAGGATGTCGTCATACAAAAAGGATAGTCTGAAGTTTGATGGAACCAACTTCTCTCTTTGGAAAGGTCGCACGAAATGTCACTTGCAGTGTATGGGAAAGGTGTACTGGTCCATGGTCACAAAATCTTATGCACCTCCACAGGGTGGTCTAACAACTCTAAATGAAATCACAAATGTTGAAAACAATCTGCGGACTAAAGAGGCTCTTCTAAGCGCATTAACTGACTCAGATCTCTCAAATGTTATTGACTTACCAACTGCCTATGAGATCTAGATTAAACTAGAACTTTTGCATGAAGGAGTAGAGTCTCAAAGGGAAATTTGAAAGACTGAAGATGAGAGATGATGAAAATATTACTACCTTTATGCCAAGAGTAAATGAGCTGGTGTGTGGAATTAAGAATGCTAGTGGAGTTTTGGATGAAAATGAGATTGTTGGCAAAATTCTCAGATCCCTTCCTGCTGTCTACAAAATCAAGGTTGCTGCCATTGATGAATTCAAAGCCCATACAACTGTCACAAGAGACCAATTGGTTGGCAAACTGGCTGCATTTGAAATGACCGAGTTTGGAGATGATCCCCCCAAGACTGAATCTGCATTCAAAGCCAGTGCCTCTGTGAAAGGTAAACAAATATTTGATCTGGGAGAAAACTCTTCAAGGAAGCTGTCGTGGTATGATTAAGCAAGAAGAGACATGGAAGTGGAAGAAGCAGAAATAGCTCAACTTGAAGCCCTCATTGCAAAGAGACTATTAAGAGGATCTGGTAAGTATGAAGGAAAATTACCCTTTAATTGCTTCAACTGCAATAAGACTGGTCATTTTGCCTCAAGATGTCTAGAAAGATCTACAAGGTCAAATTCTAACAGACAAAGGTTCCGAAGGAATTGTTATTATGTTCATGAAGAAGATGATAATGGAGTAACAGATGATGAATCAGAGATAGGAAACAAATCCGGAAATGAATGGGTGTTTATTACCATCAAGGAAGAAGATCCAATATCCTCTGAATCTATCAATCATAAGGTTGTAGAAAGAGCTTTGGCTACCCAAGTTGAAGAAAAGGATGATTGGGTTATTGACAGTGGATGCTCTCACCATATGACAGGTGACAAGAACAAGTTCTTAGATTTGGAAAGGTATGAAGGAGGAGTGGTAAAGTTTGGTGATAATTCTACTGGTAGAATCAGAGGAAGAGGAACTATTTCTTTTAATAGAAGAAACAAAACTGGTAATGTGCTATATGTTGAAGGCTTGAAGCACAATCTTCTTAGTGTTGGACAGTTGGTGGACAAAGGCTATGATCTCTGATTCAAGCATGGAAAATGCAAAATCCTTGAAAGATCCAGAACAGAGATTGCATCCGGTACTCAAACTAGAGGTAATATCTTCCACTTGGTTGGTCCTGATAAAAGTTATCTGTTTGTTCAAGTTGATCAGAGTTGGTTATGGCATAGAAGGATGTGTCATGTAAATTTTGATAACATCATCAAAATAAGCAATACTCAGGCTATAAGAGATCTTCCAAAATTGGTAAAACCTACAAATAGTTTGTGCAAAGAATGTTAGCTGGGTAAACAGAGTAGAGTCTCATTCAAAAGCAAGGATCAGTCCTCTACCAGATTATTGGAATTAGTTCATACTGATCTATGTGTTCTGATAAGAATCAAGAGTATGCAAGGTGATAGATGCTTCATGTTACTGATTGATGACCATTCCTGGATGATGTGGGTTACCTTTCTGAAAGAGAAATCAGAAGCGTTTGAGAAGTTCAAAATCTTCAAGGCTATGGTAGAGAATCAAACTGGATTAAAACTGAAATGTCTGAGGTCTAATATAGGTGGTGAATTCACATCCGGTGAATTCATAGACTTTTGTGAGAAGCATGGTATAAAGAGACAGTTATCTGCTCCTAAGACTCCACAGCAGAATGGAGTAGTAGAGAGAAAGAACTGGACCATCCAAGAAGCATCTAGGACAATGATGATGGAAGCAAATGTTCCCCAAATGTTTTGGAGAGAAGCTATCAGCACTGTAGTCTATACTCTCAATCGAGTTCAAATCAGAAGCAATACCGGTAAGACTCCTTATGAACTTTGGTTTGGCATCACTCCTACTGTGAGATAATTCAGAGTATTTGGTAGCAAATGTTACATTAAAAGAGAAGAAGATCTAGGAAAGTTTGATGCTAGAAGTGATGAAAGAATATTCTTGGGTTACTCTACTCAAAGCAAAGCATACCAGTGTTACAATAAGAGACTAAGAAAGATGATAGAAAGTACAAATGTGAAGGTTGATGAAGGTTTTGAGAAGCCCTCAAGATTTTATGAGTATGATGAAGATGATCAGAATGGTGTTCTGGTTCAAGGAACTCAATCCTCTCCTGAAAGTTAGATTCAGATTGATCCTATAAATCAGGAAGAAGAGATAGGTCTGAATGAGCCTGATCAAGAAGTAGAAGTGCAAGAAACTCCCAAAGTTCCAAGGTATGTAAGACTGAACCACTCTAAAGATCAAATCATAGGTGACAAAAGCAAAGGTGTGTAAACTAGAAGGAATGTTGCTCAAAATTTAGATGAATGTTGTCTGATTTCAAAGATTGAACCTAAGACAATAAATGAAGCCTATAATGATGAAAATTGGACCAAAGCAATGGAAGAAGAGTTAATGCAAATTGAGAAAAATCACACTTGGGATCTTGTTTCTAGACCTAGAAACAAGAATGTGATTGGCACCAAATGGGTCTTCCAGAACAAACTAAATGAAGTTGGTGAAGTAATCAGAAATAAAGCCAGATTAGTCTGCAAAGGCTACTCTCAAATAGAAGGGATTGATTTTGAGGAAACCTTTGCTCCAGTGGCAAGAATTGAAGCAGTTAGACTATTTCTTGCATTTGTTGCCTTCAAAGATTTCAAAGTGTATCAGATGGATGTCAAATCTACTTTCCTGAATGGTGACTTAGAAGAAGAAGTGTACATTGAACAACCGGATGGATTTCAGTTATTTGAGCATGGTGATATGGTCTGCAAATTAAAGAAGGTACTGTATGGTCTAAAGCAAGCCCCAAGAGCATGGTATGAGAGGCTGGACAAACATCTCTTGAAGATTGGTTTCAACAAAGGTATTGCTGATAGTAACCTATATTTCAAAATTGATCATGAAAACATCTTGGTTGTTGAAGTATTTGTTGATGATATCATCTTTGGAGGAAGAGACAGTATGTGTAAAACCTTTGCAAATCAAATGAAATGTGAGTTTGAAATGTCAATGCTCAGTGAAATAAATTTCTTCTTGGGTCTGCAAATTACTCAAACAAAGAAAGGAATCTTTATCTCTCAGACCAAATATGTGAAAGAATTGTTGAGGAAATTTGGAATGGAAGATTCAAAGCCAATGAATGCTCCCATGGCAACCAGATGTAAGTTGAGCAAAGATGATGACTCTCCTAAGACAGATCAGACCAAGTATATATCAATGATTGGAGGATTATTGTATCTCACTCAGACTAGACTAGATATAAAGCAAGTTGTTGGTCTTGTGGCGAGATTCCAGGCTGATCCCAGAGAATCTCATGTCATGGCAATCAAAAGAATTTTTAGGTACTTAAAAGGAACAATTGAGTGTGGCCTATGGTATCCTAGAGATCATAATTTTTCTCTTCATGCATATACAGATGCAAATTGGGTAGGAGATGTGGATGATAGGAAGAGTACAAGTGGAGGAGCATTCTTTTTGGGAAAAAGGTTGGTTTCTTGGCTAAGCAAGAAACAAGAGACAATATCCCTGTCTACAACTGAAGCAGAATACATTGTAGTAGCAGGAAGTTGCACTCAACTTTTGTGGATGAAGAAGATGCTAAGAGACATTCAAGTAGAATATGAGGAGCCTATCACAATTTTCTGTGATAATTCAAGTGCAATAAATATTTCTAAGAATCCGATGTTACATTCTAATACCAAGCATATATCTATCAAATTTCACTTTCTAAGAAAGCAAGTGAACAAGGGTGAATTCAGATTGGAGTATGTGCCCTCCAAGGATCAGCTTGTAGATATTTTTACTAAACCTCTTCCCAAGGAATCTTTTGAGTATCTCAAGGAGAAGTTAGGGGTCATTGCCCCTCGGGTGATGAACTAGGATGCACTGATGTGCATCAGTCCGGTGGATATCAAAGTCATATCTTGTGATCCAGATTGGTGATGGGGAGCTGCTACTCAGGGGGAGCAGCTGGTATGATTCTGATGTGTTAGAGTTGCAAGTATAAGCCCTTTGCCATTGATGTCAAAGGGGGAGAGAAGACATGTGAAAAACAAGTGGTTGATGATCAAAGGGGGAGCAGTAAAGAAAGAGAAGACATGTGAAGAGTTGTTGCTGATAGGGGGAGCTGTGACAGAAAGAAGAAGTTCTTGTCTTGCTGGTTTTTCACATCATATGTTGCCATCAATGACAAAGGGGGAGATTGTTGCAAGTATGAGGATAACCAATGTTGTCATTGATGTCAACATACTCATATTACATTAATGAGAAGGATTGGATGAGCTGTGTTCTAAGGATATTGAGAGAATAAGTCTCAATCTAGAACAGTGAAGAACAGTGATGACAAGAAGGTAAAAGTCCTCAATAGGTTGAGGATCAGAGGATGCGGTTTAAAGGGTTTGTAGATATGAGTCTTGAGATGTTCTAGTCAAGATTTTAGAGGTCTACATGAAGATCTAAAGAAGTTATGATCGCTCAAGTAGAACTGGTTCCGACAGATGTTCAGTGGTGACAGAGTGTCACAGATTGGTCCAGTGAGATCCAAACTTGCATTATCTCATCCTGCGGATTGGAGGAAGTGTTGAAGAAGTCCGTGTGAAGTAACAAATAGATTTGTTCATGGTTTGGAGGTCCAGAAGCACCTTTTGGATTATGACAGTGATGACAGACTGTGTTCTTGAAGTTCTCGATGAAGAAGAGAAGAATTCCAGTAAGCTGATAAAGTGCGGATGTTCTTGATGACTCAGGAAAGGTTTTGGTGATCTTTGGATCATGTACAATTCCTATTGGTGGTCCACATTGAAGTTTAAGTTTGCATTTGAAGAATAACCACGGATATTGATGTTCTTCCTAAGACAGGCCGACTGGATGTATTACACATCTTGCGAATTATCTTATAGGTGTTTGCTGACTTAGATGACTATTCCTAAGTCGATGCCTTGTATAAATAAGGGATTGAGAATTCATTTTAAAGTGTGTCTTGGTGTGGATGAGTGTGGCATAGCGAAGAAGAAAAGCGAAAGGCAGAGCAGGAATTTTTGGGCTTAAATGGAACTGATCCAGACATGGTAAAGATGTCAATCTCTAGTTCAAGTTTGTAATACTTGTTACTTTGTAGATAGTGTGTCTCTTGTAGGCAGTGTGTCTCTTGTGAGCAGTGTGCTCAGGCAGTGAGCCCTAATTGGCATGTGCCATCTATTTTTCTTATTCTTCTAACAGAGAATAATCCTTGGGTTAATCACCCCATGGTTTTTCCCTTGACCAGGTTTTCCACGTCAAAATCTTGGTGTCTCATGTGTTGATGTGTATCTGCTCTAGTGTTTATGCTTTATGCTTTCATGAGTGATTAATTGATATGCTACTAAATAATAAAGAGGATTTAAGTGTTTGAATTAAAAGCAAGTTTTGTACAACTGATTCACCCCCCCTCTCAATTGTGTGCCCTAAATCTAACATACCTTGGTCTGGTAAACAAGAACAGAGCAAGCAGCAAGGTCTGACAGTCAGGTCTGGATCTCTTAGAGGAAGTATCTTTGTAAAGTGTAGACTTGGGGAAGTCAAGAGGAATACATTGACTAATAGATTCCAGGGATTGAGCCTCCAGAGATGAAAGAGTGAAGAGATATGAGCATCTAAGTATTTGGGTCTGGTTTGGCAGAGTAGACAGACGAAGATCTGACCGATAGAGCATCAAAATTATTCTGGATGAGATATTGATGGTGATCAAGCATCTTAAGGTATCATCCATGATTGGCCGACATGTTAGATGACTTCTATAAGTATCTCCTTGATTCGCATCACTTGGTAAGCAAGGATTCTGCCGACAGACTAGAGTTTGGGAAAATATTGACTATTCTGGATGCTGACTAGAAAGATATTGAAATCCTTTGTGCAGATATATATACCAGATGAATTTTGATGAGAAAGTGTGTGTGGTGTATTGTGTGGTGGGAAGAAAAGTAGAAGAGCAGTGTGAAGGCAGTAAGATAGGTCCGGAATGTAATAGGACAGCTGCACCTAAGGAGAGTAAGAATAAAGTGCAACAGATCAGTATATTGGGCTTAACCAGAACTGAACCTCGGCATATGTAGATGCTTCTCATCAGTTCAAGTATCTAGTTTCCTTGTATAAACTATTGTAGGCAGTGAGCCTCTTGTGAGCAGTGTGCTCAGGTAGTGAGCCCTAATTGGCAAGTGCCATTTTGTACTATCTTATTCTTCTAACAGAGAATACAATCTTGGGTTAATCACCCTGTGGTTTTTCCCCTAACAGGGGTTTCCACGTCAAAATCATTGTGTCATGTGTATTGATGTTATTTCCATTTCATGGTTATGTTTGTTTATTTGATTTGGTGCTGCAGTAATTGATAAGGAAATTCAAAAAGCTGAAATAATTAAGATAACTGATTCACCCCCCCTCTCAGTTATCAACACTTACATGTCATAAGAATATGTCATATGCAACTCCAAAGAAGACTAATCAAGGTCCTTTTACACACCTTCCAAGATGCTGACACATGTAAAAACATGCCAAGACAAAAGTGGGACATCTACCTCCTCATGTGAAGACAAAATCCACTAAATGACGAAATCCATCTCATCTCCAAATGGGGCACCGACTCTCCATGTGAAGAAAAAATACAAAAAAGATGAAATAGTGAATGCATACAAAAGTATTTAGCTTGAACATTAGGATTGCAAGGTTGAGACACCTTATCCTCACATGGTCATGGAGGGAAAAACCATGTGAAAGTGTTAGCCAAAATCATGAAACTCTTTTCAGGCTCATATTTTGAAATTTTTTGACTTGGTAAGTGAAAACAAAATGGATATTAGGTTTCAGAAAATGGATATCCATTTTGAAAATAAAATAGATCTTTGTTTTCAAATTTCCCTCAAATTTGCTTCAGATTACATGGGGAATAAATGGATACCTATCTCCTCAAAATGGATATCTATTTTATTTTTACACCATTGAACATTGCATGGGAATTAGGCTTGGGAATCCCAAATCGACCTTTTCTATGCAAATGACAAGTTGGGGTGTTTTCATAGATTTTCTTCAACTTCACCCTTGATGTTCATGGACTTTTTTGTCCAAATTTGATAAAACAAAAATGGTATATCCAAAAAACTTTTAGGATTCTAAAAATATAATATATGCTTGATTATAATTTTAATAGGTAATTATTATTAATTTTCTACATTCGCTATGTCTAAATTCCTAATAGACATACTAATAGAAAATATCCACAACTTTCAAATCATTTATCTTTTTACAAATCCGAAAGTTGTTTTAAACAATTCAGAAAAATATGTGTCACATTTGCTCATGTGTCAGGTTTACTTATATCTAAAGTTTGGAAAAAAAATTGCTCATACTTAGGTTGGCTAGAATGACACCTATTTTTATTATTTTTTAAAAATTATAATAGTGCCTCATTGAAAAATTCAATGTTCACTAATTTAAATTTTTTTTTTCCAAAAAAAAGGTAGCCCATAAGCTAAATTCAATTTCCTACAACTTTAATTACTACATATTTTTTAGATTGTGTGGATAACCCATTTAATTTTCACTTGAAGTTGCTTAAGTTTATTTTTTAGCATTTTCATTGCCGCTTAGGGGTATTATTTGGCACATCACAATCTCACACTCACCCTTAATCTAGTTAGCTTTGGCTTTAATTCCTGACCCTTTATTGATGTAATTTTGTTGGCACCTCCATTAATGTCTCCTATTATTGACAAGCCATTGTATATTTACATCACTAGAATTTTCTTGTAAACTTCCCTCAACTGTGATCATTTCTTCTTCCAAATCCCTAGTTTTGTTCCTTCTAATGATTTCTTTGGTTTTCCCTATAAATCTAAAAAACTTCTGCTAGGGAGAAGTACACATATTTGACTTTGATGTGGTAGAAACATTTATTTCATGAGCCCAAATATAATCCCTAACCATTTTGGTAGCATAAACAAAAGATCATTTCCCTTCATAAGGGATGACTTCAACTTGAAAAGGCCATTCTATTTGTTATTCTTAAACATTTTCCTATCCTTAGAAAAGAATTTCAACTTCAATAGGATGATGATCAAAGAAAATATAAGGTTTAACCAAAACAACATTTTTATTATTAAGGGCTCTAAAACTAAAGAAATTTTTATTTGCATAAAATCTATCTAGTTTAGTTAAACCCTTCTTGATACAATTTATTGGTTATATCAAGTATACCAAATCTTTCTACTCAACCCTTTACATTTTCCAAGGGGTCTTTAATACTTAGACTTCTCATCATTTTAATCCAATAAAATATCTCATTGCCTTTCCACCCAAACTCAAATTACCACTTTCTTTATCACAACCATTTTCTATCACATTGAAGTCTCCACCCAAAATAAGATGGATGCTAGGTAAGTTACAAGCCATCTAGTTCTAGAGAGTTCTCTTTCTATATTCATTAGAAACATATAGGGAGCAAAACCTAATTTGTATTCTTTATTATCAATTATGACCTAACAGATTCTAATACATGGAGAACAACCAAATCCAACAACAAAAGGAGCCCATTTGTCTAGAAGCAATATCACTAAACCCCCTTTATATTTTTCATGTTTAGTGCTAAACCTAGTAGAATTCTTCTAGATAAAATTAAGAGCACACTCAAGAGAAGAACCTACTAATTTGACTTCTTGTAGTAATGTACAATCAATTTTACCAATAGAATTACAAAACATCCTAACAATAGCTTTTCTAACATAGGATTCCAATCCCATCACATTCCAACTAACACATATGATGCTCATTTATTGTTGGGAGGAGATTTGGGCCCTTTGTACAATATTTCAAAGCACTGCAGAATTTTTTTATCCTTAAATTCTTTGTAGATTTGCCTACCCCAATCTATCAATCAAAAAATTTCCTTTTCTTGATTCCTTCACCTTTTTCTTCTCCCAAATAGGAGCTTTTGTTGGTGGATCTATTTGATCACTCCCACCCTCTACCAAGTCATTTTTGGCCAAAACCTCACTAAATTTAAGATTTTCCTTCTAAACTTTTAGTCTTTTTGACCCACCCATATACCTAATTTGGGTCATAGTGGAATAGTCTATGGTTCTAGTGTCTTTTGAACCATTTGAGTTTCTTGGGGAGGCACAAATGGGGGATTAAAGAAATCATGAGTCATACTATCTAATCCTTCTTTATCAACATCCATTGCTATCTTCTAGGCTTTTTAACTTCTCCCTCATTGAGGTTTGTTGAGGCATATATGATTCATACTAAGTGGAAGAGTCAATATTTTTGACAACATAGGCATGATGATGAAGAGAATGATGTGCATGGCAGTAAGCAGTGTTGTCATTGATGGAAAAAAAGGGTAAAGACATAGTGGTGTTGGTTCAGAGAGATTCAGTAAGGTATACAGGTATTGTTGTGTTGTTCTGGTTAAGTATGACATCCTAAGTGTTGATCCTAAGAAGATAGTAAGTGTAGTATTGAATAATACATCCAAACACGATATGCATTCATTGTGGTGCTCCGCAACCAAGTATAACATGTTGAAGATTTCCTAAGGCATTTACTGACCCAAACCTAAGACAGGGTTACAGTATTTCAATCTGCACTTCTCTGCTATAACAAGTTTTTCTCTACAGTTGTAAGGTAATGATAGTGCATGTTAAAGGAGTCTAAATCCAAAGATTCAGGTCTTGAAGTCCTCCAGAGTGAAAGTTAAGAGTTGACAAAGTACCGAACTCTATAATGACAATGTAATGACAGTGCTAGTGTCAGATTGGAATGCTCCGCATTCCACCACAAATGAATATCTTGCCATGCGGCTTTGAGGAAGAGGTTATGGGTCTCAGAGGTGTGTATGACTCAAATGGTAAGCATTTTGGTGGTCCGCACATTGAATTATGAACTAACAGTTAGTTCATGCTATTGTCACTTTACTAGTTAAGCCGACCTAAAGGAGTTAAGGTTGTGCAGAGCTATGACATGTATGAAATAATAACATAGGAGTAATTATAGGTTGTGCCAACCTATATGAATGTTCTACATGATTTGGTTCTCTCTGTAAAGCATATGGAGTTGATTTTTAGGCCGACAGGATAAGAAGTCACACGGTACATTCATCATGCCGACCTGTTTGATGGTTTATTTGAAAGCGGTATATATACAAGATTGAATTCTTGTGTGGAGGTATGGGTGTGAAGCGTAGGTGTGAAGTGAGTATATGTAAGCAAAATTTTATGAAAAGAAGGATAAGTTAAGGTTGTGGTGAATATGAAGTGTTGAAAGTTGGTATTCTAAGCTTCAGTGGAACTATATCTCCAACATAAGTTAGATGTGCAACTATTAGCAGTTCATTTTGGTAGTGAGCCATCCCTTCTTCTATCTCTTTCTATTCAGAATAGTGAGTCCTTAGGTAGTGAGCCACCTACGGTGAGCATTCTCTATTATGGATAGTGATTCTTTTGGCAGTGAGCCTAATTGTAATCAGTATTGTTATTCATATATATATATGTGAGCTAATCCTCATCGTGGTTTTTCCCTTTTTGGGTTTTCCACGTAAAAATCTGGTGTTCATGTGCTAAGTGCTTTAATGGTTGAATTCATGCTTTCCTTTCTTACTGCAATTTAAATGTGGTGTGTTGAATGAATATTTAAATTCTTAAGTGGTTTCAAAGAATACTGATTCACCCCCCCCCCTCTCAGTATTCTGGGTATTCAACAATTGGTGTCAGAGCCAGGTTCCTTGGAAGAAGCTTAACCGCTTGAGGAAGATCTTGAGGTGTGAACACATGGCTCCTAGGAGATATCCTACTCCTTTGAAAGAAATCCCTGTTGTTGAATTTACTGAAGAAGACTGCATTGTCGACATGAATGAATAACTTGAATCAACCCTTGAAGATTTGGAAAAAGTTAAATATAAGAATAGAGATCTAGAAGAGAATATTAAGGAAGTAGATGAATGCATCAAAAAGTTGAGGGAACAAAACAAGAAATTCAAAGAAAGATACAAGGAAGTAAATGAATAGATCAATCAATCAAATGAGACTATCACCAGTCTGAAAATACAAATTGGGGAAGGAAAAAGAATTGAAGAATACCTAAATGAAAAAATGAAAGGCAAATCTAAAGAATGCTCAAGGCTTGAACAAGAAATAGTGGTCTTAAAGACATAACTTGAAAAGGCAAAAATTCAAGAAGACAAATTCAAGAAGAGCTCCACACTGCTTGATGAAATGATTACAAATTAAAAAACTCCTAAGGACAAAGAAGGATTGGGATTTAAAAAGGGTGAAAGTTCAAAGACAAATCAGAAGATCAACTATCAAAAGAAGGTTGCAGTCAAGAAAAGTAATAACAAACAGGTCCGGAACCATAAGAACTTTGAGAGGCCACCTATCAGACAACCTGTTGCACAAGGGTACTTTGGCTACTATTACTCTTGCAATAAATTTGGACATAAGGCTCTGGAATGTAGAAGCATGATGAATCAAAATGTTCAACCATTCTCTGGTCAGTGTTTTACATGCCAAAGATTTGGTCATAAAGCTAGTGAATGCAGAAATCAGATGATGAGGAGTTATAATAAAGGTATGATGGTTTCATCTTTCAATGGTTACTATTATACATGTAGTGTATTTGGGCATAAGGCTAATCAATGAAGATCTAGGATGAATGGAAACAAGCTTGTTCAAACTTCCAGATGTTATGAATGCAACAAATTAGGTCATATTGCTAAAGTTTGCAAAAGTAAGAATGTGAAGGTTGATCCGGCAAAGAAGAATGATCCAGTAAAGAATTCAGATCCAATAGAGATAAAGAAAGAAATGGAAAAGATCTGAAAGAAGAAAGAAGAAAATAAGGTGAATGATGAGGTTATGTCAGTCTCTTCCTCCAGAAACTAAGTTGAGGGGTTTGGCTTAGGGGAGCTTTAATGGAAATATTTCATCCCCCACCAGAGAAATGATGTTGATGCTTCAACACAAGGATATGAGATGAAGATTGATATTCTTGACCTATTGAAGAAAACACCAGTGAAGAACATCTTATTACAAAAGATTGTGGAGCAATTGAAGGTGACTGTGAATCACAATAGAAGCTTTGATAGCTTTATCAAATAGAGCATTGAATGCAAACTAGGTTTTTGCAAAAGGGGGTTTATAAGCTATCTCACATAAACAAAGATCATTTGCAAATGAATTTCTAAGAAGAAAAGAGAAAACTAAGAGTTGTGTAGTGCATTTGAAGTGATCAAGTGATGGTGCAAGTAAAACCCTAACCAGAAGAGATCAAAAGGTATTTACAAATTTCCATCTTGCCCTAAGATTTTTTGCAGTACTTTGAAGATGTTCACTCCGCAAGTTGTAGAAGTAGTAGACAGACCTCACCCTAAGTTTAAGAAACATCCCTTCAAATCTATGGAAAAGGATCTGGATGGTGCCTTTTCAGATATTCCATATGGTGTCTTACATACAAAGGATGTGAGGATGTATGTTCATACAAAGATGAAAGAATACAATCATGCAAAACTGGGAGAAGTTTGGGTCAATGAGCTAACCAATGACAATTTTGACCTAAAACATGAGTACAGTGCCCTAATAGAGAAGAAACTAGATGTTTGGAATGATTTCCCTATTCTATGTTGGGTCATCCCACAATAGTGGGTTACACTTTTTGGCCAAACTTGACATTGAAATCAACATTTTAAACTAAATCTTCACTTTCTGACAACTATAGCCGCTAAACCGTTAGGAATTTGAAGATGATGCTAACTAGGGATTTGTGAGATTTTGTTTGTAGATTCTAAATATATATTTTTTTAAAAAATTGGAGTTAAATTGTAAATTTTTTTGCATCTCCTTTGATAACTAGTTTTTAATAGTAAACAACTTTTTTTAAAGTGATGTGTATTCTGTAGCACATAATTTTTTTTCTACAAAGGATAAAATTCTGATTCTTTTGAATTTAAATTGGTAACACCGATATATAGGGCATGCATTTGGTTTCATAATATTTTGTTGAATTTTTTTTTTAAAATTAAGTTTTGAAGTCAAACCAATTATAATTTAGACACAGGCGTAATCCGTAAAACATAAATTTTTCTGTATGTATCGAAATTCACTTTTTTTTTTTAAACAAGGACATCAATACCTAGGGCATAGATATTTTTTAGATTTTGTTTTTCACTAATTTACTATTTTTCCATGTGTGTAGAACAGAGAACTTGATGTTCGGTGAAAAACCTACATTCACAAGAAATAAAAAATAAATATAATAATCAAATTAAATATATTTAAAATTATACTTTTTGGGAAGCTTATAATAAGGACTACATACTTACAAAACATAAATTTTAAATGAATTCATTTGATCCCCCAAAAGGTAAATCAAAAGTGGTTTTTTATCAGCATTTTGATAGGTGTAGAGGAGACTCCATTATAGGTATGGTTTAAAACTAGTGTGGTTCTATCCAAGGGGGTTTGAATCTAAGGGGGTTCGATCAAACCCTCTTCAATTAAAATCCTTTAAATGGAATCTTTCAAGGCTTAAATCATTATATTTTCTAAAAATATGTGATTTAAGCAAAAATCAGGATGTTCCAGAAAGTGTAACCCATTATTGTGGCAACACCTTGTTATGAAGATGCTTGGGTTAAGTATGTATTGAGCCGCATCCATGATAAATTCTTGTGGCTGGGTCTACCACATATGATAAGAAAGGAATCCATTAAGGCTGTAACAGGGTTGTGCTCGACCATAGTTGTTTTGACACTCAAATCTATCAAAAATGATGTTGTAATGAAGCTTACTGGTGCAAAGTTGGATTAACGAGCCCTAACAGTGAACGATATTGAAGACCCTACTATGAAGTATGCATCTATGATGATTGGGTACAAGATTTACTTCACCAATAGAGAAAACTCAGTCTTTGCAATTGCCATCTACACAACATATGAGATGGTAAAGAATGGTGTGGACTATGACTTATGTGAGTTGCTAAGGCAACAATTAATGGAGAACCTCCAAAAGACCAAGGACTCAAGGTACCCCTTTAAATTTAGTACTCTAGTTATTTGCTTACTGTTTTACTTCCTTCAAGAAATTCTTGGGGTGCAATACATTGTATGGTTGGGACACATTCCAAGAGCATTTTAGATCAGAGATCATCTAAAGAGGATAGGAAATTTAGAAGCCCAAAATGCTACACTCTAGGGTTTCTTCAAAATTTTCTAGGAGAAGATGCAATCCATGGAAAGGATTCCTAAGAAAGTGGTGGAGAACTATAAGGATGACATCATCTTCATGGTTAGTAAGGATGAATACTACATGGAGGCTGTGGAACCTAGAACAGTCTGGATTTCGGAGATGGAGTATGAAGTAGTAGAAGATATCATTGTAGGTCTTGCAGACCTAATGCTCAGTAAACCAAAAGACACCTATGTAGAAAGATTTGGAACTTATGAAGAAAGATTCATTGAAGTACATTTGAAGCACAAGGAGGGAGAAATAAGAGAAAAAGTTAAAGAGATGAGAACTAAGGTTGAGGAAATAATGTCACCTATGAACTCTGTAGAGAAATCCAAAAATGTATCTACTGCTCCAAAAGAATTGTCAAGCACAAGAAGGTCAGCTAGGACCTCTATCTCTTCTACTATTGCTCCAAAATCCTCCATAGCCATGCCTGCAACAAGATAAAAGAAGAATGAAACATCCAGTGTTTCTAAGCAACAACAGCCTTCTAAGAAGAGAAGGGTAAAGGAAAAGGCAACTAGAGAAAAGTATATAAGCCATGATGATATTGAGGAAGAAGAGGAAGAAGAGGAAGGACCCAAATTGGTCTAGAAGAAGAGAGAGCCTCTTGTCTCCAGTGAAGAGACACAAGTCAAAAGAACAAAGATTGACATTGTGACAGATGAAGAAGAAGACATTGAGAAAGGAAAAGGAAAGGGAAAGAATAGAAAAGAGAGTGAAGTTGCAAAGGAAAAGGGTAAACAAAATAAGTCAGAAAAATCCAATCTTCCTCCTCTGCAACTTGAAGCTACAATCAATGCAATAACAAAATATGATACTTTGAAAGAAGTAGTTGAGTTGTATGATGAAAGATCATCAAGTGATAAATCAATCATTAAGATAGCTATAATTAGGTACATGGATGCATTTAATGTTGCTTTGATAGAAATAATTGATAAATTACCAAATAGTATTGCTGATGTACTAACCAAAAGAATAGATGATGCCATGAAAAGAGACACTGAAATGAAGAATAAGGCTCTTAAGAATGTTTGCCCTACAATTTCTGGACAAGATAAGAATAAGGCTATACAAAGGTTAAACAAGGAGTTTAAGACAAAGAGAAGGCTAAACACTTTGATGACTAATGACAAAGATGAAATAAAAAGGTTGGAGAAGGACACTTTGAGAATAACTACAGATATCCTTTAGGAGTTGAAGATCAAAACAATTGAAGAATGGCCCTCCTTTGAAGAAGGACAAAAGGATGGTGACCATATTGAAAAGAATGAGGAAATTGGTGCAACAAGTGTAGATTAGGGTGTGTCGACTAAACCAAGTATGCCATCTCCACTAGAAAACACTGATACAAAAGATCTGAATGTTGTTAACCCTCTGGAGAATATAGAAAATATTGAAGAGCATCTAAGGGAGCAATCAAAAAAGAAGATAGATGAAAAAAAGGGAGAACAGAGTGAGGCTGTCGTAGCTCAAGTTGATAACACCGTGGATAATGTCTTTACTTCTCTGGGAAATGAAGAAGAAGAAGAAATAAATGAGGAGAATTGTCCTCCATAAACCTTTGGTTCTCATATGGTATCTATCTTAGAAGAGGAGAAAAGGGATATATTTGGTGAGTGCTCTGGAGTCTCCCCAATAGACTCTATCAAAGAGTTTTTGACAAAACAAAGACAAATCCAAACCATGTCCTCACCACAAATGCTTCAAGTGTAATATTTGGATGGACAAATCAATTTGTCCAGTATATCTCCATTGTAGAAACTCCAACTAGAAATAATTTTTTAGGCAATAGCTTAGGAAGAGATTCTACAGTCACATGTAGAAGGAAATGAGCTTCTAGAAGAATCAATGAAAGTTTTTGAAAAGATGCTGCCAAAAACCAAGAGGGATGCCTCTTTGACTTCGGCACAACAAATGAAACAACTCATGGAGTCAGTTAACAGTCACTTTCAGTCATTAGAAAAGGTAGCTGAGAAGAAGGTAAAGGAAGAAATATGCAATAAGAGACTGATGGATCTATCAGATAAGTTCTCCAAGGCACACATTGTGTTAAGCAATAGTGTAAAGAGTATTCAAAATTCTCTAAATGATGCAAATGTAATGTACCAGTTTTGTTTATCATGGCCCATATCTACCAAAGAAATAAAAGAGAAGATTGATGGCCTAGAAATGCAAATAATAAATATCTCAAGAATTTATGACCCCTTTAAGGATAATAATGGAAATCTAAGGGATGAAGTGGAAAAGACTCATGCTATCATAAAGAAATTATAGAGACAAAGAGAACCTATCCAAGATCAACATGAGTCAGCTTAGAGAGATAGTCAGCTTCAAGATGGCTACACTGACAGGATTATTAAGGGAAGCTGATAAGGTTGGGAAGACGATAGCTGCTCCAATATCAGTGGAAAATGTAAAAGACTTTCTCTTATAGATCAATGGGCCAATCCAATCACTCAACTTGACCAAGATACATTGGGACTCTATTGTAACACAACTGGAGAACATATATAAGGATATTTTTCCCACCAACCACTAAGTTTCACATTCTGATTTCTTGTACATATGTGGAAGAATAGAGGAAAACAAATTTTCATATTTTGGTGTATAGAAATAAAATAGTAAGGGGGAGCATGTATTTAGTGGGAGAATTTTTTAACTTATAGATATATAAGTAGTTCCTTTGTCATTGATGACAAAGGGTGAGAAGTTTTGGTCATGTTGTCATCAATGACAAAGGGGGAGATTGTTGGCAACATAAGCATGATGATGAAGAGAATGATGTGCATGACAGTAAGTAGTGTTGTCATTGATGGAAACAAAAGGGTAAAGACATAGTGGTGTTGGTCTAGAGAGGTTCAGTAAGGTATGCAAGTACTGTTGTGTTGGTCTGGTTAAGTATGATATCCTAAGTGTTGATCTGGAGAAGCTACTAAGTGTAGTATGATGAAGAATACATCCAAGCATGATATGCATTCATTGTGGTGCTCTGTAACCAGGTATAACATGTTGAAGATTTTCCTAAGGCATTTACTGACCAGAACCTAAGACAGGGTCACAATATTTTAGTCCACACTTCTCTACTATAACGAGTTTTTCTCTATGGTTGTAAGGTAATGATAGTGCATGCTAAAGGAGTCTAAATCCAAAGATTCAGGTCTTGAAGTCCTCCGGAGTGAAAGTTAAGAGTTGACAGAATACCAGACTCTGTAATGACAATGTAATGACAGTGCTAGTGACAGATTGGAATGCTCCGCATTCCACCGCAAATAAATATCTTGCCATGTAGCTTTGAGGAAGAGGTTATGGGTGTCATAGGTGTGTATGATTCAAATGGTAAGCATTTTGGTGGTCTGCACATTGAATTATGAACTAACAATTAGTTCATGCTATTGTTGCTTCACTAGTTAAGCTGACCTGAAGGAGTTAAGGTTGTGCGGAGCTATGACATGTATGAAATAATGACATAGGAGTAATTATAGGTTGTGCCAACCTATATGAATGTGCTACATGCTTTGGTTCTCTATGCAAAGCATATGGAGTTAAGTTTTGGGTTGACAAGATAAGAAGTCACATGGTACATTCATCATGCCGACCTGTTTGATGGTTTATTTGAAAGCAGTATATATGCAAGATTGAATTCTTGTGCGGAGGTGTGGGTATATGTAAGCAAAATCTAATGAAAAGAAGGATAAGTTAAGGTTGTGGTGAATATGAAGTGTGCAAAGTCAATATTCTGAGCTTTAATGGAACTGTATCTCTAGCATAAGTTAGATGCATTATTAGCAATTTATTTTGGCAGTGAGTAATCCCTTCTTCTATCTCTTTCTATTTAGGATAGTGAGTCCTTAGGTAGTGAGCCACTTTCAATGAGCATTCCCTATTATGGACAGTGAGTCCTTTTGGCAGTGAGCCTAATTGTAATCAGTATGTGTGAGCTAATCCTCACCATGGTTTTTCCCTTTTTGGGTTTTCCACGTAAAAATATGGTGTTCATGTGTTAAGTGCTTTAATGGTTGAACTCATGCTTTCCTTTCTTACTACAATTTAAATGTGGTGTGTGGAATGAATGTTTAAATGCTTAAGTGGTTTCAGAGAATACTGATTCACCCCCCCTCTCAGTATTCCTGGTTTTCAACAAAAATCACTTTCTTAAGGCAAGGTCATCTCCATATCCATTTTCTTCATTGAAGCTTTGAAACTAGCGGTTTTTAGAATCTTTTCTAGAGCAAGATTATTTTGAAGGATAGAATTAGCCTTTGGAAGGTCTAGGATGGGGGACTCCCTCTTTACATGACCATCCATTTTATGGAGAAAGCAAGATCATAACCCTCCTAGTTTCTTAATGTCATGCTAGAATATTTTTCTTCCATTTGATAATACAAAACATCAAGGAACTCAATGTTAGGATTAAGCAACATTAGCACCTAGCATCCATATGAGCCAAGGTATATTTAGTTTCTTTAACTTGAAGAACCTCCCCATGGGGTTCAATGCAAATTTAAGGAGTTCCCAAAGTTGAAGGGACACATTAGCTACTTCCACCCATTTAGGATCAAACTTTACAACAGCCTCTTTTGGCTTAATATCAAGGTTCCATGACAAGGCTTTAAAAACTAACCTTTCCACATTCTAATTTTTTTCTTAAAAGAATATTCTGCATGTTGGATGGTTTGAAAATAACCATAAACAAGCCAATATGAATCATTCTATGCAATGAAACATAAATGCCCATTTTTTTCTCCAAATAGAGGTCAACCAGTCATCAAATTTTTCTAAATTGAAGGGTCTATTTATTCAAATAAACAAAGAAAACAACAATCCTTCTTAAGCTATGTTCTTATTTAACAACATTTTCCATAGCATCATTGTGAGGGATAACCATGAGTTTCCTGGGAGAGTGAGGAGGCTTATCTTGTCCCCCTTTGTCTTTTGTGGGTATGTGATTTTGAATAGACAATTATTTTCTCATCCATCATAACATCTTGCAAAGAAAAAAGTAGTTTTGGGAACTAAATTTGGCTCTCTGCTAGTACAATTTCTATGAAAAACTTCTTAAACACCTTGATATTTTGAGAATCAACTTTTACTTCAAGAGAATTATTATTTTCAAATTTTTAATTCTTTCTCCTTCTCCATGTTTTAAATCCTCAAAGATTTTCTCATTCTCAAGTTCACGTTCCATTCAATGGCTAGCCCAAGCTAGTTTCATCGTACCTAGGAGATATCACCTTCCTCAAGAGCATTAATATCAAGATATCTAAAAATCCCAACCAACACCCAAACAAACAATACACATGCAAAAAATGTAGGAAAAAAACAAACCCCCCAATAAAAGGCATGACTCAATAGTTGGATATACCAAGAACCAACATAAATGAATATAGGTAAAAAATAAAACAAAAAAATTTATATGGCAATTATTATATCCACATAAAATAATAGCAAAGTTTAAATTAAAAAACTAGAATAAATTGTACAAAGATGACAAAGGGAACTAAAGCTACCAATTGAATTTGAATTTGATGAAAGAGAAGAGCTCCAAAGATAACAATGGAGGATGACTTTTCCTCTTCTTCAACCAACACATGGGTCTCCTCAACTTCCTTTTTCTAGCTAGACAATCCTTGCAATAGTTATGTGACTAATGTCTCATAAATAAAATGTGGATGATTTTAAATTTCCAACGTTGATGAAAAGCATACATTTTAAAGTTGTTATAATGGTGAAAAACCATGAAATTTATAATAAAATTTAAATATTTCACTAACATATAAATTAAATGATGAAGAAGAAATTTGTATTTTACAAATATTTTTATGTATATCTTAAGTTGGCACAATGACAACTTATTTTACAATAAAAACAAAATATTTATGCCACAAGTCAATTTAACATAACATTAAAGAAACTTAGATTTTATAATTATTCTCAAATAACAATCTAAATTAACATAATTAATAAAGAAATTGAATCAATAATTAATAATATGGGGAAAAAATTATTAGTTATTAGCATAATGGTTGTGCCTCCCGTAAAATGCCGTGTATTTAGTTTTATGTATGGAACCCACTCCCACCATAAACAAAAGGTGCATTGACTACAACACGGAGACACTTTAACTCTTCTTCAGTGTTGCACCTCCTATTAGTTATTAGCATAATGTTGCATCTCCCATGAAGTGTTGATGCCTTGACTAATTTATTAGCATAATGGTTGTGCCTCCCATAAAACGCCCACCCTTTATTTATGTATGGAACCCACTCCCACCATAAACAAAAGGTGCATTGACTACAACGTCGGGACACTTTGACTCTTCTTCAATGTTGCACCTCCTATTAGTTATTAGTATAATGTTGCACCTCCCATAAAGTGCTGATGCATTGACTAATTTATTAGCATAATGGTTGTGCCTCCCATAAAATGCCCTTGCATTCAGTGAATGCACCTGTTATTTATATATGGAACCCACTCTCACCATAAACAAAAGGTGCATTGACTACAATGCAGAGACACTTTAACTCTTCTTCACTGTTGCACCTCCTATTAGTTATTAGCATAATGTTGCACCTCCCATAAAGTACCAATGCATTGACTAATTTATTAGCATAATGGTTGTGCCTCCCATAAAATACCCCTGCATTAAGTGAATGCACGGTTATTTATGTATGGAACCCACTCTCACCATAAACAACAGGTACATTGATTACAAAACTAGAACACTTTAACTCTTCTTCACTGGTGCACCTCCACATGATGCAAGTGCTAATATATAAACAAACAGCTGCCTTGAAAGAGAAGCAAAAAATTCAGTTTCAAATATTTGCTTGCACGTTGTAGCCCGGACGTTACGTATCGAAATTTGAATTCAGAAACGCCCAAAACTGAATTTTTTTATCAATTGTCACTTCTATTTCAATTTTCTTGATATTATATGGTGGCAGATTGTTTGCCAGATCTTCATCATGCCAGCGATTGTGTTTTGACTGGCGAGATTTAAAATTGCAGGATTGAAGATGAAAGCTGAAGAGTGGGGACAGGGCCTAAACTTGTGCCATTATAATAGATTTGTTACAGTTTAAGATCAAGAGACAGGAAGCACAGAACGGAAGAAGCGTTAAACCTTCAGGAATCTTAAATTATATATTAACTGTGTAGACTGGAGACCAGAGCGCCGTGAAGTCACTGTTTGTGAAACTACAAAGAGACAACAAACCAAAATCCAGGATGATTTATAATTTACAATAGCACAAATATTTATTGCCTACCGGGCCAGATGGATCAACAGTTATGATCTTTTGTTTTTTATTTTTTAACTTTGTAAACAAAAAATTGATATACAATGTTGAAGAAACAGGAGCCAAAAAAGTTATATTATTTTTTATTTTGTAATGTCGTTGGTGCTTTGCTATAGGACATTTGGCTTTGGACTGCCTTTCCCCATTGGGTTTTGGGTTCAACCTCATGGTGGAAAAATGCTCTTCCCCACCACTTCAGTGTTGATCATGAGGATGTTGACTCTTTGTTGGAGATCCCTGATCTTATTGTGTCTTTGCTGACTACTTCCAATGTTGGGTTGGATCTTTCTAGGTCTGCTGTGTGTCTCTCTTCTAGTCATGCTCAAGCTGCTCCAATGGTTGCTAATCCCATTCCTTTTGTGATGGATGCCTCCTTGGCTCTTGTTGTTGGTGGTTTAGGCTACCTATCTCTAATCCATAGTTAGTTGAGCCTACACGGTTGGTTGTTTCTCCAGACATCTTTGGTCTTTTCCATCTTATTATGTGGCGTCAATGGAGGAGTCCCCTCCATCCCCATGCTCTGAGGATGATGGTAATCTTGTTTCATGAATTATGTTCAAAGGAGGAAAAAAGGTCTTTCTAAATCTATCTCTGAATCCCACACTCAGGTTAGGCATGTGCGGATTTCCAGGTCGAGTTCTAGGATTGTGTAAGTCTTTGGCTTAGCTATCTATTTGTTGTAACTTCATTTTCTTTGAGCCATGTTGGTTGGCAATTTTTTGTTGGTTTGGTGTTTTTCTGTTTATTGATTGTACAAGGGTTTGGGCACTTTCAAAAACTCACCTTTACCCTTAATAAAAAATAGAAGCCAAAAAGTTGAAGGAGTAGAATTGAGTAACTACCAAATAAATTTGAAAAAAAAAATGATTAAAAAAGAAAAAAAATTACTATCAAATAAAAAAGTTGTTTTAGCAAACCTTGGAGGGATATTCATTACACAAAATTCTTTCAAGACACAATCAAGGAATATACCATTACCCTCAACCAATTGAGCTACAACCCTTTAGTAGATTTTTTAATATTAAAAATTAAGTAGTTATAAAGAAAAGTATATAATGATTTATTAGTTACATTAAATTGATGTATGAAATTGTAAAGGTAAAATTTGCATACTTATATCAATTTCTATTTAGTTTTAGTTCCATTCTAATGGAATGATTTAATATAATTACATGCAATAAGTAGTGTATTTTTATGTTAAGTTTGACTCCTCCTTTGATTTTATCCATCCTCATTTATGTCCACTTACACACATTTTCATACATTCTACCTTGTCCTAACTCCATTTGCACTAATTTATACTAGATTGATTTGGTGAGTTACATGGCAATTACATACATTAGATCATTTTCCCTAAGCTTAGGTTTGACTCCAAGGGGCAGAGAATTTTGAGACTCTTTCGATTTTAAGGCAATGAGAATATCATGAATATTATTTTTTGGACATTCATCACCATTCCATCATTAATTTGATGTTAAATACACCTATCTTCTTCATTTAATTTCACAAATATCCTTCAAATTATCAAAATTTGAACTCTCTAAATTTAAATCTAATTTAATTAAATGATTATTGTTAATATTTAATTAATTAACTAATTTGCTTAAAATTTTGAATTTTCTAATGTTTTTTATTTAGGTAAAGTCCATAACTTTTCATTTCATTAAGCATATTTTGTTATACATATCCTTCTCAAATTAATCAATTTCCTTACCTAATTGGAATATTGATATTGTGTGAAGTTGATATTTAAAGAGCTTAAACAAACAAATCCCTTAAATCTCTAGCTTTATAATACAATAAAAATAAATATAAAAAATTAATAGGTGTTATGGAGAATAAAATCTCTCTTACATAAATAAATAAATAATATAAATATTTAAAATTTATTTTATATTAAAGAGTTGGGAATGATAAATATATTAAAATAAATGTTTCATAAAATTATAGAATCAAGACTAATATTTACAAATTTAATGTAGATATGTCGTGACAAATGTTTGTGAATGATTCATCAAAGTGTAAAAAATTAAGTGATGCTTAGATCAATGCTTTAGAAATTGTAAACCATAAGTTTATCATTGTGGGGCATTTCTACAACTATGCAATCAATCATACACTTGTGAATCTAATCTACACAAGTGCAGATCTTATCTCTATGTATAGATCTAATCTTTGTAAATATCCAGTTTATCATGAATTTTGTGTCTATCTTTGTGTTGAAACTTGGTTGTGTGGTTGGAAGTTTGCATGTGAAGGGATAGTTACTCCCTTGTCTCAAACCCTGCAAGGATATTGAGTCAATGACTTAGAAAATGTCAAAGACAATAAAAATCATGCAACATATGCCCTAGATTGTGATGCAAGAAAAAATGAAATAAAATTCTCTAAATCCAATGCCAATAAATTGATTTGAATGCTCTTGTCGAATTCCTTTCTAGGTGCTTGATTCTAGGTCTCCTTTAAAATGAAGTGGGGTTACCCCTTTAAATACAATTCCAGGTGTCACAAATGAAATGCTTCATGTGTCTAGTTAGCACACAATGGTCAATTGGGGAAAGGTAAGGCTGATCTTAAATTTGAATTTAAATTCTAAAGGTTTAGGGGTCATTTTCATAATTGTGCATCTAACCTAGGATATTTATGCAATTACATACCTATCCTAAGGTGGGAAATGGATGAATCTAAAAATTAAGACCAATCCTTGGGAGTGAGTGTAAATGGAAATAGATAAGGCTCAGTTTATGTGCCAATTATCAATAGAAAATGTGTCATTTGTACCTTTTCCATTCCATAAGAAATAACCTAGCAAAAACGGGTCTAGGATGAAGAGGAAAAGTCAATATATGCAATGTTTACCATTACAATTCACCCTCACATTGACTTGCATTCAAACTATCATGAGAATGCATGTCAAAATAAAATTAGCTAGCCAACATGGAAGTAAATCTATTCAAACACTCATAAAAATGATATAGATTTTGCTTCTTTGAACATGCTCCTTTGTAAATGAGTGTCTTTCCTTATAAACTTTAAAACAAAAAACTAATTTAATGAGTAGCATTATATAGGCATAAAACATAAGAATATGATGTCTATAATCAAAATAAAAAATACAAAGAGTAAAGGGCTAAGAGATATTTCACTTGTGGTGGAACAAAGATATCACCTAGGGAAGAAAACCAATAGATGTCACCTTACGATAGAAAAAGTGATGTGTTACCATCTAAAATGGCTTTTAATCATGTGGTAGTCACTACAACCATACTCATAAAAGAAATGTTAGTGACCTTATATGACCCCTCTAATTAGTTTCATTCAAAGGATGTAATTAAGTTGGAGGAGAGTAGAAAAATATATGAAAATTAATATAACTATGAAAATCTCAATGATCATATAATAATGTAAAGATATCATCATGTGACACAATGAAAATATATTAATGATATGCTCATGAAAGCACATATGAGATAGGCAACAATTTGCCCTCAATGATGCCTCCTAACTAAAGCAATGTAGAAAATAGCTCCATGGACCATGAATGCTAGATGTAGTATCTTGAAAACACAAAGAATTCTTAGATATCATCATGACAAACTTGTTAGGAAAATGGATAATTATCATGAAACATGGTAACATAAGATGTCAACATTGTTAGCATAGATCATAGAATCATAAGGCATGAACTTGGTAGTCATGGAAGACCTTGTAATCATCATAGAAAAAGATCATGTCAACAAAATATGTGATAAAGAACAGTAATTATAAAATGTGAAATCATATGGATAATCATGGTTCAAGTATATCATCTATATAGTATAATAGTGGTCAATGTCATAAAGGATGTGCCTCTCAAGTGGGAGTCATTATGATCTAAATAATGTAATGTATATATAGATAAATATATAGAACATTAAAGCTCCCAATATCAACTAATAGTATTGGAAGGATCATCATCCAATAGATCATCTTCATACCAGTTTTGTGGTTTGTAACTACCTTCAATAAATTAAATTTCATCATGATATGATATGCGAATTTTTTTAATAAATATACTAATATATGAAAAATTGGAATGGAGACCTTTTTTATCCACTTCCTTTATACTTTCGGAGTAGAATTTCTTTGTCCCTTTGAAGTATTTGCATTTTGTTTTGGGGCCCATATGGAGGTCGTACTTTTAAAAGAAGTGGCAATTGAGTTGTAAAATATCACTTCCTTATTTTTCTTGGAGGGTATGGATGGAATTATCATTGTTTTGGTACATAAGAAGGATGAGAAACATCTTTCACTTGCTTCACTTGTGGGAAGGAAAATAATTTTAAGTGACTTTTTATCCTTAAGGAACCTTAGGAGGCAATGAAGAGGGCTTCATGTTTGCCCCTTATCTTGTTTTTCATCTTGTTCTCATTTCCTTCATTGTAGATGCATTTAGTATAATTGATGTACCCTATATTTGGATTCATAGAGAGCTTCTTATATGCCCCTTACCCTTGTAGGCATAGAGAACATTCATGAGAGTTTTGACATAATTGTTAAGGGTGAAATGACTTGACTCAAAAGTAGGAACATATGCATCTCTCTTGATTTTCACAATTCTATCACCAACATATTTTAAACATTAATGGACCATAGAAGGAACTACCTTTAGTTGCTCTAACCAGTTCTTCCAAGTGACATAGAGATTCTATCTAATGAAGGAATGATATGAAACAATGCTTCCACCTCCTTAATCCCCACTTGAGAGGCAAGATTATGCTTTTCCAAAGTGTCCACAAGGACATTATTGGTCATTTTTAATGCACAACCCAAATGTGCATAACTATGTTGTGCTAGATTACAATCATATACAATTCTTTCTTGCATATATTATACTAATTGGCTTGATCAATGAGGCTACCTTCACATGGACAACCATGGAGGAGACCTTGAATATAAACTGGACCATAAAAGTTATTTTGATAAATCTCCTTATCATAAAATGAAATAACCAGAGGTACATGAGGAGATGAAATATTAGTATGTCATGCCCACAAATGTAGCTATGATAGTGTGGGAGGATGAGCCAACATGCTCTATATCCATAAGATCTCTAGTCATATGTATCTAGGTGCCATAAAATTAGCAAGATGCTTGGGCACCTATTGAAAATCAATATTGTTAAAGTGAGAATGTAAAGGAAATGGATTCAAAAATATGGAAATTTTTTACACATGCAAGGTTTTCACTGATATGGTTGTGTGGTTGTCATTGATGTCAACACTAATGAGCATTGCACATAGGTTACCTGAGTTTGTCACTGATGTGGTTGTGTGGTTGTCTTTGATGTCAACACTATGCTTGGATGCTTATGATGATGATATACTATGTTGATGGTATGCTAGCAGTGGTTACTGATGTTTATGATTGGCTGCTGATGTTCATGGTTGGATGTCATGCCTTGATTAATGTCAAGTAAAGTTGTTATATTGAGTATGTTTGTGGTCAATAGAGATGATTTCATGATGATATATTAAGATGGGAATTAGAAGCTATGTTGAGGTTGAGAAGATGTTGCAGATGACTTGAAGCATGCTGTATGATCCTTCTTGTTGTTCCTAAGGATGTATGTGCTGTTACAAGAAGGTTTTGGTCTCTAGAAGTTGGTGAAGGTTTATGTTGCATGAAGTTGCCTGGAAGACTGCTTGGTAAAATGCTTTGCATCCCTCCACATTTGAAGATATGGTCATGTGATTTAGAAGTTATGTTTAGTATGCTGTAAAGGTGCTAAATCAAAATTTTTAGATCATTTGTTCCTCTGTAGTGAAAGTTATAAGTGAGAAGGTTCTGGTCTGTGCTTTGGCAAAATGAGGTAATGATGAAGGATTGTTGGAATGCTTTGCATTCCTCCACAATGATAGATATGGATGTACAGTTTTGAGGATATGTTCAGAGTAGTGCATGAGTGCATCTATATGAGTTTCAGATGTTTTGATGGTCTGCAAGTTCAATTTTCAAATGACAGTGAGCTACAGATAGTTTCGGATGCCTAACTGTTCCCAGGTCACATGATTGAAGGTGTGCGGCACAAAATATTTATTGTGCATAGTTCAAGGAGTGTTTGAATATGTTGTATGGGTCAGGCTGACTCATCTAGAAGAATTTCATGAAGATCTTTCTTGTATCTAGTACCGCACAAAGTTTTCAAGTTAGTTTGTGAAGAGTTGTTAAAGCTGACTGAGGTATGTTGGTGATGTGCGCCACAATTTTTTTGTTGTGTGGAGTTCAAGGAGCATTTAGAGATGGTGTTTAGGTCTTTCTAACTCATCTAGAGGAAGAAAAAGTAATGTTTAATCATTCATGCGTACCGCCAAGATTGAAATGATCGATGTGCTACAAGCTTCATGTGCTCTTGCTTAAGGGCAACCTATTTCAAATGAGTGTTACTGAAAGGAAGCAAGGTATGCGGAAAATGCTTCCTACATTGATCTACTAAGGAAAGAATTATGTAAATTTTAACTTTTATAGTTATAGATTAAGATGCATATTAACATAAAGGTAATAAGGATATTCAAATGCAAACTCACAACATAAGATATACGTAGGGAAAACCCTTTCAGGTAAAAAACCCCACACTCTGAAGCCGCCCAATATATTATTCAGGAATCAAGAAGATTACAATATACTTGTAGAGCAACCTTTCACAGGAGTATAGAAAACATGAGATCCAGGAGGTAACTCAACATCTATAAGACTCTTACAAACAACCTCCATCTCAAGCTCCTGATATATAGGAGATACAATACAGTAAACCGTCAATGGTAATTACAAAACCATGAGCCAAAACCACCCAAAAGTGGCACCCAAATTATCTCTAATCAAATATACCTTGTGATGTGCCAAATCCCACACCAACACATGTAACTCTCTCCTTTATAGCTCTTTTGAGTGTCCAACACGTTTTCACATTTCCAAAAAATAGGAGGTCCAACTTTCAGAGCTCATAACTTTTGATCCAGGTGTCCGATTGACGAACTATTTAAAACGTTAGAATGCACGTGAAGAGATCTATCAAGATATAACCTAATTCATTGATTATGACAACTTTTAGGGTGTTTAGGGACCTATAAGTGCCTCAAAACTAAGTTCAAAACTTTTTTTGGCAGTTTCAAAAAAATAGAAACTTTAATATCTTGCGATCCAAGTATGATCTTGAGTCGAAACTCACCCGAGATGTTTACTTAGTCATTCTGCACCTTTTGGGAAAATTTTAGGTCCATCCGAGGTCAAATGTAGAGTTACTAAAAATAGTAATTCCTGCCATTTTTAGCCCTTTTGGAAACCTTGAAAGTTCTAGACCATTCTTCAAGATAAAGGGTATTTGAAAAGACCAAATATGGGAAGAATAGTAACCTTTCGTAGTTGCAAGGTTGAGACACTTTTCCTAATAGTTAAGTGTGGATGTTATTTTTTGAAAGATGATTCTATGAAGGATGTTTAGGATTGGATTAAGCATGTATTGGGATCTGCAAGGCATGTGTCTCTTTTTGGAGTAGCGTGTAGTTCATGTTAGGGCTTGCCCTTTACATGTTTCATGTTGTGTTATCTCAGGCCGAATTGTAAATTGTAATATGCTTGTTGTATTGGCCGACTTGTAATGTAATCAATGTAATATCATGTATATATTGTAAACCTAGTTGATCTACGTGAGGTATGATTGTGAATATGAGTATGTGAAGAGCAGAATATAAATATGATTGCATTGTGATGTGCGACTGAAGGATAAAGAGCAGAAGCAATAAGGGCTATCCTGATTCATCTTGATGACATTTTTGTGATAGGAGAGAAGTGAAGAGTGTGCCTAATTGATCCAATCATCAAAAGAAGAGTGAAGAGGAATAATTGCAATCATCAAAGGTGTGAGCTTCATTGTTAGTTTCAGGAAGTAGAAGGAATGTCATACTGTAATTTTTTCTGAGTTTGTTCTTAGATTGGGGAGTAGTAGCTTCCTTGGAAGTGAACCTAAAATAAAGTCTTCAGCAAGTATTGGCTTCCTTGGGTTGTAGCCCTAAAACAAAGTTGCAATCTTGAGATTCATATATTGTGAGTTAATCCTCACTGTGGTTTTTCCCCTTTTGGGGTTTTCCACATATATCTGGTGTTATGTGTTGATGTGCATTGTGTTGATCTTTCATGTTTATGTTAATGTTGTAATGTTTAATTTTTAGTCTACTCCAGAGAATTTGAAGTTTGTTTAGATACTGATTCACCCCTCTCTTAGTATCCTAGTGTGTTCAACAAGTGGTATCATAGCTAAGTTACTCAAAAGAATCTTAACCACTTGAGGAAGGTTTGGGATGGATCATAATGGATCTCACAAGGCACCTATGTTTGATGGAACAAATTATTTCTTCTGGAAGGTAAGGATGGAAAACTATTTATCTTCTCTAGGGTATGGTATTTGGCAATCTATCAAGAAGGGTTATACTGCTCCTACTAATGATCCTACAGATGCAGATGAGATTAAGTTGTATGAGAACAATGCCAAGGAAAAGAGTGTTATCATGAGTGGGCTAGCTGATTTAGAACTTGTGAAGGTAATGGGTTGTAAATCTACTTAGGATGTCTAGAATAAACTTAGCAGCATTTATGAAGGAGATAGTAAAGTGAAGCAAGCTAAGATGCAAACCTTCAAGAGCAAATTTGAGACCCTGAGGATGACAGAAGAGGAAGACATTACCAGTTACATGCTCAGGGTAGATGAAATAGTTAATGGCATCGGAGGACTTGGTGGAGAAGTGAAAGAAGATGAGATTGTAAAGAAGGTTCTAAGATCTCTCCCTAATCCCATAGTCATAAGGTTTCTGCTATTGAGGAAACTCAGGATTTGGATAAATATATAGTAGAGATCAATTGTTTGGCTCTCTCAAAAATTTTGAAATGAGATAATTTGACAAAGGTGCTCCAAAGAAGGAAGCAGCATTCAAAGCAAGCAAGAAAGTAGAAGATGAAGCAATTGATCAAGATGAAGACCTTGATGAGGTAGAGGCAAACTTTGTAAGGAGATTGAAGAAAGGCACATGCAAATACAAAGGTAAGTTACCCTTCAAATGTTTTAATTGTGGGAAAATTGGTCATTTTGCTTCTAAATGTCCTTTTAAAGATTCAAAGCATAACAACAAAAGAGAGAAGCCCAAAAGAAGTATGTATTCCATGGAGAACAATTGTTATTTAGAAGATGAGGATCATGATGATTCAAATGATGAAACACTTTTCATGGCCTTGGATGTTGGTGACAAAAAGGATGATATTGGAAAATGTGAAAAGTTTGATACCTTGCAAGCTGATCAAGACAATGAAAAATCAATGGTAGTATGGACTACCTTTCATGCAAAATAAGAAGCCAAGGCTTGGGTAATTGATAGTGGTTGCTCTAACCACATGAATGGTGACAAGGAGAAGTTTATCAACCTTAAGAGGTGGAATGGTGGAGCTATCAAGTTTCATGGTGATGAGTTAGCACAAATTTGTGGAAATGGTGCTATAACTATTGATGGGAAGAACAGGACTGATGATGTTCTTTATGTCAAAGGGATAAAGCACAATCTTCTCAGTGTCAGTCAGATGTGCAGTAAAGGATACAATCTTACTTTTTATGCCAAAGGGTGTGAAATCAAGAAGGCAGGGTCCAGAAAATTAGTTGTAGAAGGTATCAAGACATGGAGATATCTATCATCTAAAGGAGGTAAATGGAAGAAGCTATTTACTAGCTCAATCTGGTTAGTGTTGGTTGTGGCACAAGCGAATGGGACACATCAAATTTGATAATATGGTAAAGATTAGCTCTATTCATGTGGTGAGATTTATGCCTAAGATTACCAAGCCTGCAAACACATTATGCAAGGAATGTCAAATGGGAAAGCATATAAAGACAAATTTCAAGAGCAAGGAGTATTCTTCTACAATGCCTCTGGAGCTCATTCATATTGACCTATGTGGCCCTACAAGAATAAATAGTCAACAAGATGAAAGGTATTTCATGTTGCTTATTGATGATTACTCTAGAATGACTTGGGTACTTTCTTAAGAGGAAAATCAGAAGCCTTTGATAAGTTTAAAGTTTTCAAAACAATAGTTGAGAATGAAATGGATGCTAAGATCAAATTCTTAAGGTTTGATAGAGGAGGTGAATTTATTTCAAATGAATATGAAAATTTTTGTGAAGATCATAGTATTAGGAGACATTTGTTTGCTCCTAGTTGTTGGCAATATGTTTTGTCATTGATGTCAACACTTAGAGTGAATTCAGCACTTAGTTTGTAATGATGATATATCAGTGTAGTAACAAAGATGCAGTGAGATTCAATGATGTTTCTGATGTTCATGGTTGGATGTCATGCCCTGATCAGTATCAAGTCAAGTTGTTTTGAGTATGTGATGTTCCTGATGTTCATGGTTGGATGTCATGTCTTGATCATTGTCAAGTTAAGTTATTTTAAGAATGATTATGGTCAGCAAAGATGATTTCATGATGAAATATTAAGATGGGAATTAGAAGCACAAAGATGAATGATGAAATGTCAAGATGAAGCACTAAGATGAATGATGACATATTAAGATGGGAATTAGAAGCTATGTTGAGGATGAGAAGATGTTGCTGATGATCTATGGCATGTTGTATGGTCCTTCCTATTGTTCCTAAGGATCTATGTGTTGGTATATGAAAGTTTGTGCCTCTAGAAGTTGGTGAAGGTTTCTGCTACAAAGAATTGCCTAAAAGACTGCTGGTGCAGAGGCATCCACACTAAAACCCTGACATACAACATGGATGTCCGCAACCCTTCATCATCATCATCATATTTCTTGCTAACACTGTCAGCATCATCATATTTTCTCTCGCCGACCGATATCCTCCTGCAGACAAACCTTCGACCTTTCGTCTGTCAGCAGCATCATCATATTCGGCTATCAGCAGCATCATCATATTCGGCAAGCGCGATCATCCGCCTGACGATCACTGTTCATCTTACCGCCAACCTCTATCTTCATCGTCATGATATTCAACATCATGTTCATCAGCAGGATATAGAACATCCGGTTCCTCCCATATATCCTGATGACGACAACCTCATGCACCCTTCCTTCGATGCTTACGTCACCCCGATATCCTGATGATGATTATCCTGATGACGATGACGTCACATGCAGCTCCCTCAATATCCTGCTGCCCCGATATCCTGATGACGATTATCCTGATGACGATGATGTCACATGCAGTTTCTTCAATATCCTGCTGTCAGCCAAACTTAACATTATCGGCCCACGAAGGAATTGTCAACCCGATCTTCTACCTTATGCCGATACGCTCCTCTTCGGCAACACCTGATGATGATCACCCCAATGCACATTCACTTTATGCAAACGACTGCATCATGCTCATCTCCACTTACTCGGATGACGCCCGAAGTACCTGCAGGATATACGCAGAAATATCCTGATGATGCCGTTGCGAAGGATTTTCCAACCTTAGCGAATTTCGATCCGCCGAACCTCCTGGGATGACCCGATCTACTTTCAGGGTGATCTTCCAGACTCTAACAATCAGCACGACCTAGCACATACCCATGCTAGGGTTCTCAACACCTTTCGATGACGATCCTGCAAACAGACATGCAAACACACAGAAAATGCAAACTATAACCTAAACTACTGTACATAGCCATTCCGTCGATTCGACGAATCAACCGGTGGAATGGATCAGCGAATCCATGAAACCACCAGAACAGCAACTCGATTACACAAAGGAATCCAAACAGAGAATGAACACAAACAGGATCTTTATTGATTTCAAAAGATGCAATACAATACTCTGTCTCACTCTCTCCAACCTAGCTTCTCAACATCTATAAAACCAACCGATCCTCATGCATAAATAGGATCTCCTGCGAGTACTACCACTCGATTCCAAGCGGCTGGGAAATCTCTCCAGGCAGCTGGGAGATCCAACCGGACCTACAGCATAACAGTTGTCTTAACAAACTAGCTAAAAATAGTAAAATATGGTCAACATGACCTTATTACATGCATTGGTCTTATAAGACCTTCTTGGAAACATTAACCAGACTCAAACTAACTAACTGCCTCATGGAGGCCAGCTGTCAGGTAGGTGCTCCTGCACCAACTGCCTGGTAAAGTGCTCCGCATTCCTCTACATTTGAAGATATGGTTATATAGTTCAGAAGTTAAGTCCAGTATGTTGTAAAGGTGCTAAATCCAAAGTTTCAAATAATTTGTCCCTCCTCATTGAAAGTTATGAAAGACAGTGTTTCGGTCTGTGCTCTGGCAGAATTAAGTAATGATGAAGATTGTTTGGAATGCTCTGCATTCCTCTGTAGTGATAAATATGGTTGTGCAGTTTTGAGGATATGTTCATAGCGATGTATGAGTGCATCCTTATGAGTTTCAGGTGTTTTGGAGGTCTACAAGCTTAGTCTTCAAATGACAGTAGTGATACAGACAATTCTGGATGCCTAGCTATTCCCAAGACATATGCTGATGATGTGTGCCAACTAGCTGTGGCTTAAAATGATACATTCACTAATGTAAGATGGTCCTAATGATCTTATGCTATCTTTTGTTGCTCCAAAAGGTCATTTTTAGCTCTCTTCAGAACTGGTTGTGGTTCAGAATGATATTATTGTTAGGCTATGCCTCTGTCTGGCCAACTGAAGATTGTTGAAGGTATGCACCACAATATTGTTGTTGTACAGAGCTCAAGGAATGTTTGGAGCTATTGTATAGTTCCTTCTGACTCATCTGGAAGAAGAGAAAACAATGTTCAATCACTCATGAGTACTACCAAGTTAAAATGACCGTTGTGTTACAAGATTCATGTGTTCTTGCTTAAGGGTGACCTAATTCAATTTGTTTAGTGTGTGGATGATATTCCTTAAAGAATGGTGATGTGAAAGATGTTTAGGACCAGACTAATCATGTATGGGATCCGCAAGGCATGTGGTTCCTTCTGGGGTAGTGTGTTGTTCATGATAGGGCTTGCCCTATGCATGTTTCATGTTGTGATCTTTGGCCAGCTTGTAAATGTAATATTCTTGTTGTATTGGCTGACTAGTAAATGAAATCAATGTAATGCCATGTATATATTGTAAACCTAGTTGGTCTAGGTGTGTTATGATTGTGAAGATGAATATGTGAGTGTGTAGAAGAGTAGAGAATGAATATCTTATGCATTGTGATGTGCTACTGAAGGAGAAAGAGCAGAAGTGTTAGAGACTGCCCTTATTCATCTTGAAGATATTTTGTGACAAGAGGGAAGTGAAGAGTGTGCCTAACTAATCCAATCATCAGAAGAAGTGTGAAGATGTAGAATTGCAATCATCAAAGGTGTGAGCTTCATTGTTAGTTTTAGTCTATAGAAGGACTGTCATGCTGTAATCTTTACTGAGTTCACTCTCAGTTCAGGGAGTAGTTGCTTCCTTGGGTTGTAGCCCTAAAACAAAGTTAGCAGGGAGTTGTACCTTCCTTGGGAGTGACCTTAAAACCTTTCTTCAGGTAGTAGTATCTTCGTTGGGTTGTAGCCCTAAAACAATGTTAGCAGGGAGTAGTAGCTTCCTTGGGTTGTAGCCCTAAAACAAAGTTGTAATTTTGAGCTTCATATATTGTGAGTTAATCCTCACCATAGTTTTTCTCTTTTTGGACTTTCCACATATATATGTTGTTATGTGTTAATGTGCATTGTGTTGATCCTTCATGTTTATGTTAATGCTATAATGCTTAAGTTTTAATCCGTTCCAGAGGATTTGAAGTTTGTTTAGATACTGATTCACCCCCTAGTACCCTGTGTGTTCAACAATTGGTATCAGAGCCAAGTTACTTAGAAGAAGCTTAACCACATGAGGAAGGCCTAGGATGGCTCCTAATGGATCTCACAAGGTACCTATGTTTGATGGAACAAATTATTCTTTTTGGAAGCTAAGGATGGAAAACTATCTATCTTCTCTAGGGTTTGGTGTATGGAAAGTTGTCATGAAGGGTTACATTGCTCCTAGTTCTGAGCCTATAGATGCTGATGAGATTAGGTTGTATGATGATAATGCCAAGGCAAAGAGTACTATCATGAATGAACTGGCTGATTCAGAACTTCTAAAGGTAATGAGTTGCAAATCTACCAAGGATGTTTGGGTAAAACTTGAAAGCATTTATGAAGGAGATAGTAAAGTGAAGCAAGCCAATATGCAAATCTTCAAGAGAAAATTTGAGACCGTATGGATGATAGAAGATGAAGACATTTCTAGTTATATGCTTCGAGTGGATGAAATAGTTAATGGCATCACAGGTCTTGGTGGTGAAGTGAAAGAAGATAAAGTTGTGAAGAAGGTATTGAGAACTCTTCCCAAATATTACAGTCATAAGATATATGCCATTGAGGAGACTCAATATTTGGATACATATATAGTAGATCAATTGTTTGGCTCTCTCACAAATTTTGTAATGAGAGAATTTGACAAAGGTGTTCCAAAGAAGGAAGTAGCATTCAAAGCAAGTAAGAAGGCAGAAGATGAAGCAGTAGATCAAGATGATGACCTTGATGAGGTAGAGGCAAACTTTGTAAGAAGATTGAAGAAGGGCACCAACAAACACAAAGGTAAGTTACCTTTCAAATGTTTCAATTGTGGGAAGATTGGTCACTTTGCTTCTAAATGTCCTTTTAAAGAATCAATGGGTAGTAACAAGGGAGACAACTTCAAAAGAAGCCTATATTCCATAGAGAGAAGTTGTTCTTTAGAAGATGAGGATCATGATGAATCAAATGATGAAAATCTTTTCATGGACTTGAATGTTGGTGACAAAAAGGATGATTTTGGGAATTGTGAAAAATCTAATATCTTGCAGAATGATCAAAATAATGAAAAATAAATGGTTGTATGGACTGCTTTTCATGCAAAAGAAGAAGCCAATACTTGGGTAATTGACAATGGTTTCTCTAACCACATGACTGGTGACAAGGAGAAGTTTATCAACCTTGATAAGTGGAATGGTGGAATTGTTAAGTTTGATGGTGATGAGTCAGAACAAATATGTGGAAAGGGTGCTATAACTATTGATGGGAAGAACAAGACTAAGGATGTTCTCTATTTCAAAGGACTAAAGCATAATCTTCTTAGTGTTAGTCAAATGTTTAGTAAAGGATACAATCTTACCTTTCATGCCAAAGGATGTGAAATCAGGAAGGCAAGGTCTAGAAAACTAGTTGCAGAAGGTATCAAGACATATGGAGATATTTATCATCTAAAGGAGATAAATGGAAGAACAAGCTTATTTGCTAAATCCAATGAATTTTGGTTATGGCACAAAAGAATGGGACACATTAACTTTGATAATATGGTAAAGATCATCTCTATTCATGTGGTGAGAGATATGCCTAAGATAACCAAGCCTACAAACACACTATGTAAGGAATGCCAAATAGGAAAGCAGACAAAGACAAATTTCAAGAGCAAGGAGTATTCTTCTTCAATGCCACTAGAGCTAATTCACACCGACCTCTGTGGCCCCACAAGAATAAAGAGTCAACAAGGTGAAAGGTATTTCATGTTGCTTATTGATGATTATTCTAGGATGACTTGGGGTACTTTCTTAAGAGAGAAATTAGAAGCCTTTGATAAGTTTAAGATTTTCAAAGGTATAGTTGAGAATGAGATGGATGCTAAGATCAAGTGCTTAAGGTATGATAGAGGAGGTGAGTTTACCTCAAATGAATTTGAAAATCTATGTGAAGATCATGGTATTAGGAGACATATGTCTGCTCCTAGGACCCCACAATAGAATGGGGTAGTAGAAAGGAAGAACAAGACTATGCAAGAAATGACTAGGGCAATGTTGAAGGATGTAGATATGCCTAACATGTACTGGAAGGAAGTAGTTCACACTACTATCTATCTGACTAATAAAGTACAATTGAGGGTCAATAGCACTAAAACCCCTTATGAGCTATGGTATGGAAGACCTCCCACTATCAAATACTTTAGGATCTTTGGTAGCAGATGCTATATCAAAAGAGATGAAGAAGATCTAGGAAATTTTGATTCAAGAAGTGATGAAGGGATTTTTCTTGGTTACTCAACCAGAAGCAAGGCCTATAGATGTTATAACAAGAGATTGGGGAAGATTATCAAAAGCACAAATGTCAAAGTAAATGAAGATTTGTATCAGATCTCACAAGAACCAAAGGACTCTGGATCTAATATTTTTCCATGCATTGAAGAAGAAGAGAAAGAAGAAAAAGGAACAAGAACCAGATCAAATACCCAAGACTTTAGCAAAATATGTTCAAAAGAACCATTCAACAGGTCAGATCATTGGGGACAAGAATCAAGCACATTCACCATTTTTTGTTGGAATAATCTTTATGTCCTCTTTTCATACATATTCATAATTGTAAATTTTCTTTTAAGACATATATTTTCATACGCATATGTTTCTTCTATCTCAACTCCATGTAGCAATTAGTCTTTATGTTTTACAATATCTCCTAATCAATATCCTAATAATACAATCTGGCCCATTCACCACTTTTAATTGGAATAAGCTTTATGTCCTCTTTTCATACATATTCATAATTGTTACAAATCTCTTTTTATGACTTATATTTCCATACACATATGTTTCTTCTATCTCAACTCCATGTAGCAATTAGTCTTTATGTTTTGCAATATCTCCTAATCAATACTCTAATAATACAATCTAGCCCATTCACCCTTTTTAATTGGAATAAGCTTTATGTCCTCTTTTCATACATATTCATAATTGTAAATCTCCTTTTAAGAAATATTTTCATACACATGTTTCTTTTATCTCAACTCCATGTAGCAATTAGTCTATATGTTCTGCGATATCTCCTAATCAATATCCTAATACTACAATCTGGCCCATTCACCATTTTTAATTGGAATAAGCTTTATGTCTTCTTTTTATATATATTCATAATTGTAAATATCCTTTTAAGACATATTTTCATACACATGTTTCTTCTATCTCAACTCCATGTAGCAATTAGTCTTTATGTTTTGCAATATCTCCTAATCAATATTCTAATAATACAATCTGACCCATTCACCATTTTTAATTGGAATAAGGTTTGTGTCCTCTATTCATAGTGGGTCACCCTAACTTGACCCCTCCACCTGGTGTGCCACGTCATTCAAAATTTAAAAAATTATCTCTACCACCTGGTCGATGACGTGGACAACCTAAATATTTCATTATGTTGATCATGCCCTTGCCCATGCTTTACTCTTTATGTTCATGCCCTTGCTTTAGAAATCTACACCCTCTAGTCATAGTCCTCATTCTCCATGCATTAAATTTCACAACAACAAATGTTCTTCATTTTGAATAAATTAACATGATCTACACATACAATTCCTATTGGTTTACTAGTGGATGAGTCTGATCTCCTTTATCTATACACAGACACACACATTTATATATATAAATATCTCTCTGTGTGTGTGTGTACACATAAAACCAAAGCAACCTTCCATTTACGACCACAGACAACAATAGATGGAAGAAATCTCATTGCAAATAGTAAAAAATATTTTAATACCCATGGATAAATAAGAACCCCATGTTAATACAGAACCCTCATGATTACAACCACACAAAAAACTAAAAGAACCTTTTGTTTACGACCAGATAAACCATTGTCATATATATATACATATGTGTGTGTATGTATGTATGTAGGAAGATGTCTATACATATATGCATGTATATATATTTATTAATAAACATATATGTGTGTGTGTATAAAAACATTACATACTTACAAACATAGATTGACATATGAAGCATCCACACTCGGAGGTGTAAGACACACCAAACAAGCAATCAAAACAAAATGACATAAATCAAACTATCAAACTTATTTCTAATTTGTTAACAAGTAGTCAAAAAAAGAGGACAAAAATTTAAGAGTTTAGACTGCACAAGCATTCAACCAAGTCAATCAGCCTCTCACATTATACCTCTCCATTTTTTCCATTTGACATTAGAAATATGGGAGAGGCCCCCATATTGTGTCACCCTAACTTTCAAAGTCCATCTGGAGTGCCACGTTAGTCAAAGATTCATTGTCCTTTTGTTATACATTTCCCATCTCATATACTTTTCTACTTAGTTGTTTTACAAACTTAATTTTCTTAGAAAACCTTGATGTATTCAACTGTGTATGTGTATAAACCATGTCAGTTGCATTTATGTTTTGCAAATCCTTGTAAATCATTTGTGTATGGCACCTAATATGAATAAAAAAATACTAATGAATAAACAAATATGATCTGTACATTGATTGGTGCATATTTATTCTCTTTTTAGAAACATTTTGACTATTAATTGAAACAATAAAAAATAACTACTAGCCCCACTTTGGTAAACTCCTATACCCATGATCTAAATGCATGCAAATCCTATCAACTAGGACTACCTTTTGGTAGAGTACTATTTTACATGAACAAACCATTCTACTAGAGAACTGCATTGGGAAGACTTGGTTACCCAAAGGCATTTTGGCTTAAGCTATGTTGCAGTCTACATATCAAATTGATTTGTGGATAAGTGCAAAATAGATCAACACTAAAACAACTTTAAAATTATCAAGACTCCCCATCTAAACTATAATATAGGGTCAAAGAAAACTATATGTTAGCATGAATAAGTTGTGAAATAGATGGCTTCAAAAACCAGATCTAAATGCATGAAAATCCTATCAACTAGGACTACATTTTAGTAGAGAACTATTCTACATGAACAAACCATTCTACTAGAGAACTACATTGGGGATACTTGGTTACCCAAAGGCATTTTGGCTTAAGCTATGTTGCAGTCTACATATCAAACTGATTTGTGGATAATTGCAACATAGCTCAACACTAAAACAACTTTAACATTATCAACACTCCCCATCTGAACTATAATATAGGGTCAATGAAAACTATATGTTAGCATGAATAAGTTGTGAAATAAATGGCTTCAAAAACTAGATCTAAATGCATGAAGGAACCTATCAACTAGGACTACATTCTACTAGAGAACATGGCTACATGAACAAACTATTCAAATAACTAAAGTTGAGCATGAAGAAACCTAAGCTAGTATGAGGTGGTAGCATTAGGCAGACTTGGTTACCCAAAGGCATTTTGGGTTAAGCTATTTTGCAGTCTATATATCAAACTAATTTGTGGATAACTGCAACATAGCTTAACACTAAAATTGCTTTAGCATTATCAAGTTTCCAAACAATGTCGAACTTCATACGAGCTATCACCAAAGCAGAGCCATCTCCAAAGCCTAAGTGACCACCTTTTGGTGTCGTTTGTAACAACCATACGTGAATACAAGCGTCGGTAGTGGGGTGACAATGATTCAACAATGGAATGCACTGGAGCATTGAAGGCTCTATTGCTCTGAAATGAGGTGGCACAAAGCCCAAGGAAATGCAGACTGCAGAGTAGTAAATACAACAACACAAAATTGAGTGAGCCAAAAGTGTAGTCTTCTTGTGATAGTGTGAAAAATAAAGGTGGTGCTATGCTTGTATGCCACATGACATGCTGAGTACTATCCATGATATAACGTACCGCCATTGGGGTTCCTTATGGCTGGTCATTGGTCAACATTTAAAAATTCCTAGAATTTTGCTCTAGCCAAAAGCACACGTCGTCCACGTGGCAAAAATATGGTTCACCCATCCAAATGAAATATTTAGGATGTCCACCTCATTGGACACATGTTTGAGTATAAATGCATATGACTGAAATGAAGAAATGTCATCTAAAATAGTAAAAAATGTGAAGCCCATGTTGACTTTGAAAGTTAGGTTGCACCACTATCATGCCCTCTGCTGATATGCGTCAGACAACTGAGAGGGGGGGTGAATCAATTGTCACAAAAACTTAAACACTTTCTGTAATTTAAACATTCATCACTTATCCACAATTATTATGATTTAACAATTAGTGCATGAAATCAGAAACTTAACCACAGATATAACACCAAACACAAGAGACACCAGATTTACGTGGAAAACCCCAAGGTGGGGAAAAACCACGGAGAGGATTAACTCTTTATATATTGCAATCTTGAAATAATGATGTTCAGACTTGGTCACTCCATGGGCCTAAACATATTGGCTTACTACCATGAAGAACAACTAGGTCTAGCAAGCTCACTGCCTCAACCTAAACCTAACAAGATTACAATAAGGGTTGTTAAACCCTGAGGGTTGTTAAACCCTACTGGTGGCTTACTGCCAGACTTATTGCCATGATCAACACCTTTCTATATTGTGAATGAAGTATAACAATTCCTCTTCTCTACTCATCCTATGCTCTACTCTTCCTCTGCTATGTTCTTCCACTTCTTTCCTCTGCCTCTATCTCTGCTCTGCCTTTGTTCTTCCTCTTCTTTCCTCTGCCTCTATCTCTTCTCTGCCTTTTGGACCTTTCTTAATATATTTTCATTTCTCGCTCAAGTACACCTTTTCCATGACTCAGCTACAAGTATTTATACACTACATCAACCTTGGGATGATCATCAAGGTCGGCATTACAATCATCAACCATTAGAACAATCTCCAAGGTTGGTATTACAAACATTTACACAATAGGTCCTGACCTATTACAACATTGTGCAAAGGAAATGAAATGCAGATCATGTCATGCCTTAGCTGGGACTCAAACACAATATTCCATGCCACAACACGCTTCCACAATTTTCCAGAGATCTCTACAATCACTGAGATCAACTTGGTCGGCCAAACTGGTTACACACTACATTATCTGGGAACAATCTTCACACACCATCTCAATTTCTTAATGCGAACCAAAGTCCAGATAGGAACATGCTTAGGAGACATCCACAAGCACGCTATAGTCATTAGGAGCAATCACACAAACCTTAACCACTTATCCATAGGAATCTTCTCATCGGAACACATGAACTTCACTGTCTTCAACTATCATAAAAGAAAGATAGCTTGTGGACCACCAAACCACGAACCATTGCAACTATAGGCACTTATCATCATCCTAGACTTCCCTCTAGAACTTCTGAGCCAAATACTTTATTGCGGAGGAATGTGGAGCAGAATACTTGCTTCCTGTCCCAACAAAACTTACAATAAAAGTAGGTTTCACTCTAGTGAACACCATTCACTCAGATCTTCATGCGGATGGCTCAAACCTAGAATGTAGCATCCTCAGACATACCTCTAACTTACTTCCAATCCATAGACCACGATCTTCAAGAAGAAATAAATGCGGAGTAGTTTACTAGACTGTTCTTCAACATACAACTCCTGTTTGTATTGCACTTCTCTGTAATTCACTTGTTTCTTCTGGAGAGGCTGATTTTCTCAATATCCTCAACATACAAGTCTTCTAAACAAGTAATAGAATAAGATATAGTTGACACCAATGACAACAAGGATATGTTGACAGCAATGACAACACCGATTAGGCACATACTTGCAACAATCTCCCCCTTTGTCATTGATGGCAACATATGATGTGAAAAACTGCAACAACCATCAAGACAAGATTCTCCCCCTTTTTCTTTACACACCTACACTCTTTCTTTCTCCAAAATTTTGCCTCTTTCTCTTACACATCTACACTCTAAGTTTTTCACATGACTTCTCTCCCCCTTTGACATCAATGGCAAAGGGCACATACTTGCACTCATCTGCTCTGATCTAATCTCTCTTTTGAACTCTCTGACTGCTCCCCCTGATAAGTAGCCCTAAAAAGCATCAATCTAGACCTCTAAACACTTTTGAACTGGTGCACTATTGTGCATCTTAGTTTAGAGTAGGAGGAGTGATGACCCCTAACTTTTTTCTGAGATACTCAAAAGTATCCTTAGGCAAAAGTTTGGTAAAAATGTTTGCAATCTGATCCTTGGTAGAAACATACTCTATCTTGACTTCATTCTCTGTCACCTTTTCTCTTAGAAAATGATACCTGATGGATATGTGCTTTGTCCTTGAATGCATCACTAGATTCTTTAATATGTTAATGGCACTTGTGTTATCACAAAAGATTGCAATGGGATCTTCATACACAACTTTGATGTCCTTCAAAGTCTGTTTCATCCATAACACTTGAGTGCAACTGCAAGCTGCTGCAATGTATTCTACCTCTACAGTAGACAGGGATATTGAATCCTATTTCTTGCTCAACCAAGATACTAATCTTTTTCCCAAGAAGAATGCACCTCCACTTGTACTTTTTCTGTCATCCATATCTCCAGCCCAATTTGCATCAGTATATGCACTGAGAGTAAAGTTATAGTCCTTAGGGTACCACAAACCATAATCTATTGTGCCTTTTAAATATTTTAGAATTCTTTTGACTGCCATCACATGTGATTCCTTGGGTTCTGCCTAAAATCTTTCCACAAGACACATTGCATGCATTATGTCAGGTCTAGTTTGAGTCAGATAAAGTAATCCTCCAATCATAGATCTATACTTTTTCTGATCTGCCATGGGTGAGTTATCATCTTTTCTTAACTTACAACCAGTTATCATAGGTGTGCATACTAGTTTAGAGTCTTCCATCCCAAATTTCTTTAACAACTCTCATATACTTAGACTGAGAAATGAAGATACCCTTATCTAATTGACTTATTTGTAGACCTAAAAAAAAGTTCATATCTCCAAACATAGACATTTGAAATTCACTTTGCATTTCTCCAGCAAAAACTGAGCACATACCTTCATTGCCTCCAAAAATAATATCATCAACAAAAATTGCAACAATCAAGGTTTGTTCATCATTGATCTTGAAGTAGAGATCACTATATGTAGTACCTTTACTAAACCCTATCTGTATCAAGTCCCTGTCCAACCATGCATACCATGCCCTGGGAGTTTGTTTTAATCCATACAATGCTTTCTTCAATCTGCATACCATGTCCCCTTGTTCTGATGACTAAAATCCTTCTGGTTTTTCAATATAGATTTTCTCTTCTAACTCTCCATTTAAGAAGGAAGACTTCACATCCATTTGATAAACCTTGAAATATTTGTATGCTACAAAAGCCATAAACATCCTTATTGCTTCAATCCTTGCCACTGGAGCAAAAGTTTCTTCAAAGTCTATTCCTTCAACTTGAGCGTATCCTTTACATACCAACCTTGCTTTGTTTCTTACCACTTCACCATTCTCATTCATTTTGTTTATGAAGATCCACTTTGTACCAATTACATTCTTATATGCTAGTTTGGGAACAAGATCCCAAGTTTGATTCTTCTCTATCTGCATCAATTCCTCTTCTATAGCCTTTATCCAATTCTCATCTTTGCAAGCCTCATCCATAGTTTTAGGTTCAACCTTAGAAATAAGATAGAAGTTTACTTGTTCCTCTGCGACTCTTCTTCTGGTTAAAATCCCTTTGCTCTTATCTCCTATGATTTGATTTTTAGAATGACTAATTCTTACATATCTTGGAGTTTTGGTAGCACTTATCGGAGCTTGTTCTTCTTAATCTGTGCTGTCTTAATGTCGCACCACTTCTGAAACCTCTGGATCATCTGACTCATATCCACTTGATTCTGAAGACATTTCCTTACATTCATCAACTTTAACATTTGCACTTTCAATGATCTTATTCAGCCTCTTATTATAGCACCGGTAGGCCTTACTCTTGGTGGAGTAACCAAGGAAGATTCCTTCATCACATCTAGCATCAAACTTGCCTAAATCTTCTTCTCTTTTGATGTAACATCTGCTAACAAAAACTTTGAAATATTTCACAGTAGGAACTCTAACATGCCACAATTCATAGGGAGTTTTTGAATTGTTACCTTTTACTTGAACTCTGTTGAGGATATATACTACAGTGTGAATTGCCTCTATCTAATAAGCTTCCAGAAGATGAGCTTCCTTCATCATGGTTCTAGCAGCTTCTTGAACTGTTCTATTTTTCCTTTCAACAACTCCATTTTGTTGTGCAGTTTTGGGCGTAGATAGCTGTCTCTTTATTTCATGTTCTTCACAAAATAAATCAAATTCATTTGATGTGAACTCTCCTGCTCTATTAGACCTCAAGCATTTGATTTTCAAATCCATCTCATTTTCAACCATTGCCTTAAATGCCTTGAATTTATCTAGAGCTTTAGCTTTCTCTTTCAAAAAGGTGACCCAAGTCATTCTAGAATAATCGTCAATGAGCAACATGAAATACATGTCTCCTTGCAAACTTCTTACTCTAGTAGGTCCACACAAATTTGTATGTACTAGCTCAAGTAGTCCTCCAACCGATTGGTCCTTGCTTTTAAAACTTGTTCTTGTCTGTTTCCCAAATTGACACTCCTTGCAAACTGGATTAGCAGTCTTCACAAGCTTAGGCAAATCTCTAACAATCTGTGTAGTACTTATCTTCATAATATTATCAAAATTTATGTGACACAACCTTCTATGCCATAACCAACTCTCATCAGTCTGAGTCAACAAGCAATAGTTCTAAGTTCCTTTCAAGTGATAGATATTACCTCTGGTCTTCTTACCAATTGCAATGACTATTCTGGAGCTTTCCTTGATCTTGCATCCATTGTTCTTGAAGCTTAAGTCATAGCCCTTGTCACACATCTAACCCACACTCAGAAGATTGTGCTTTAATCCTTTCACATACAAGACATCTTCAGTATTATGCTTGCCATCAAAAGAAATAAATCATTTCCCACAAATTCTGTCAGTTGTATCATCTCCAAACCTAACCAGTCCACCATCATATCTTTCCAAACTTACAAACTTACTTTTGTCACTAGTCATGTGGTGAGAGCAACCACTATCAATAACCCATTCATCCTGGTCCTTAATGACCTGAGAAGCCAAACCACTTTCCACTGGTTTTTCTTCCTTCACACAGCTAGAAGAATTAGTAGACACGAGATCTTCCTTAATGGCAACGAACAAGCATTCATTTATAGAGGAACTAGCATTATCTAGTTCACCATTATCTAATACTCCATCATCATCAAAATCTTCAACATAATAACACTTATTTTGGGTCCTAGGCCTTTTCTCATATCTTCTTCTATTTCTTTCAATTCTTTTAGGACATCTGGAAGAAAAATGACCTACTTTACCACAGGAAAAACATTTGAAAGGTAATTTTCCTTTATACTTACCGGATCCTCCTTGTAGTCTATCCACAAAGTTGGCTTCAACTTCATCTAACTCATCATCAGATTCTACCTTGTACTTTTATGATCTGGTAGTACTTCTAGGAATACTAGCTTTGAAGGCCGTCTCAACTTTCGGCAAACCATCATCTAACTCCCTCATTTCTAAAGCAGTAAGCTTACCAAGAAAATGATCCCTGTTAATAGTTTTTACTTGCATGGATTCTTCAATTGCGGCTACCTTGTGACAGTAGGTCTTGGGCAAAGATCTAAGAATTTTCATAACAATTTCCTTTTCTTCGAGAGTTCTGCCTATGCCTTTTATCCTTGTGACAAGTTCATCAACTCTTTGCATAAAAGCTGATATGTTTTCATCATTATTCATTTTCAAACTTTCATATTTCACTTTCAGACTTTGTAACTTGGCTTCCTTCACAGAATCATCTCCTTCATACAGATTTTTCAACTTTTCCCATACCTTATTTGTAGTTTCAAGATCCACCACTTTCATCAATATTGAGTCGGTTAATGAGCTTAGTAGAGCATCCTTTGCCTTGATATCTATCTCATATTATTTGATTTCGTCTTCAGTTGTCAGACCATTTTGAGGTATGGTGTATTATGTTTCTACATCTTTCCAAACTTTGCAACCAAGAGAAAGAAGATGGCTTTTCATTTGAGTGTTCCAGAGAACATAATTCGTTCCATCAGAATGTGGCACTTCCTTCTTGTAAGACATTTTGGATCTTCCTCAAGATGTTAAACTTTCTTCATAGGAACTTGGCTCTGATACCAATTGTTGATATGCACTGGACAACTAAGAGGGGGTGAATCAGTTGTCACAAAAATTTAAACACTTTCTACAATTTAAACATTCATCACTTATCCACAATTATTATGATTTAACAATGAATGCATAAAATTAGAAACTTAGCCACAGATATTACACCAAACACAAGAGACACTAGATTTACGTGGAAAACCCCAAGGTGGGGAAAAACCACGGAGAGGATTAACTCTCAATATATATTGTAATCTTGAAATAATGATGTTCAGGCTTGGCCACTCCACGGGCCTAAACATACTAGCTTACTGCCACGAAGAACAACTCGGTATAGCAGGCTCACTACCTCAACCCTAAGCCTAGCAAGATTACAATAAGGGCTATTAAACCCTGAGCGCTGTTAAACCCTACTGGTGGCTTACTTCCTGACTTACTGCCACAATCAACACCTTTCTATATTGTGAATGAAGTATAACAATTCCTCTGCTCTGCCTTTTGGACCTTTCTTAATATATTTTTATTTCTCACTCAAGGACACCTTTTCCATGACTCAACTACAAGTATTTATACACTACATCAACCTTGGAATGACCATCAAGGTCAGCATTACAATCATCAACTATTGGAACAATCTCCAAGGTTGGTATTACAAACATTTACACAATAGGTCCTGACCTATTACAACATTGTGCAAAGGGAATGAAATGCAGATCATGCCATTCCGTAGCTGGGACTCAAACATGATCTTCCACACCACAACATGCTTCCACAACCTTCCAGAGATCTCCACAATCACTAGGATCAACCAGATCGACCAAGACTGGTTACACGCTACATTATCTAGGAACAATCTTCACACACCATCTCAATTTCTTAACGCAGACCAAAGTCCAGATAGGAACATGATTAGGAGACATTCACAAGCACGCTATAGTCATCAGGAGCAACCACACAAATATTAACCACTTTATCCATAGGAATCTTCTCACCGGAACACATGAACTTCACTGTCTTCAACTATCATAAAAAAAAAGATACTTTGCAGAGCACCAAACCACGAACCATTGCAACTGTAGGCACTTATCATCATCCCAAACTTCCCTCCAGAACTGCAGAGCCAAATACTTTATTGCGGAGGAATGCGGAGTAGAATACTTTCTTCCTGTCCCAATTAAACTTATAGAAAAAGCAAGTTTCACTGTGGTGAACACCATTCACTTAGATCTTCATGCGGATGGCTCAAACCTGGAATGTAGCATCCTCAGACATACCTCTAACTTACATCCAATCCGTAGACCACGATCTTCAAGAAGAAATAAATGCGGAGCAGTTTACCGGACTGTTCTTCAGCATACAACTCACTGTCTGTACTGCACTTCTCTGTAACTCACTTGTTTCTTCTGGAGAGGCTAATTTTCTCAATATTCTCAACATACAAGTCTTCTAAACAAGTAATAGAATAAGATACAGTTGACACCAATGACAACAAGGATATGTTGACATCAATGACAACACCGATTAAGCACATACTTGCAACACCCTCAACATATGATTGTACTCAAACACGTTTTATGTTGACCATTGGATATTTACAAAATGCATATCATTGACATATGTCAAACATAGATCTAAAATCCTCTTTCATTAATATAAGTGAAAATAGAAATCGTGGTAGTATAAAATGCAAAAAAATGCCTCCCTAGGTTGCAATTTCAAACTTGTTTGCATACAATGATTGGTTGCTCCCAATCTCATTCAAACCATGGTGGAAAACACAAGTGGACTCGATGGTACAGAGCGTGTTGTTGACTTGATGCTTAACAAATTAATCCTAGCCATGTTCTCCTCCCTTGGTGGTGGAGTTAGAGTGCTGCTCAAATGGGATGGGGTTAGAGTTGGAAATTGAGTACTGCTTACATAGGATGGGGTTAGATTTAGAAATGGAGTGCTGCTCACATGGGTTGGGGTTAGAGTTTGAAGTGGAGTGTTGCTCACATGGGATGGGGTTAGAGTTGGAAGTTGAGTGCTAGTCACATGGGATGGGATTAGAGTTGTAGGATAGATAGGGACATGAATGTTCATCATCTCCCTAAACAATGCATGATTTTCTAGCAAAGAGTTTCTAAGTGGGTTGCTTAAATGTCTTTGTCTCTCTAAATTCTTCCTTTTCCTACCTTTGTAAAACTTTTTGTTGTTCTCTTGCTTGTCATGCAACATCTCTATCTAATCTGGCTTGATCCTTCAATTCCCTTGCAACAACACGAGCTGCCTTTCTGTCCTCATTTTGTTGTCTCTTTCAGAGTTTTATCTCCTCAATTTTTTTCTTCCTTTTCTCTTGTTGCATTAAAAGGTTCATGTAGTCATCTGTTGTTAATAGTTGGGACTGTTGGTTGAACCAAATTCTACTATCCTCTGCAGTCCTGGGCCTTTCCTTCATAATGTGAATGGACAATTTAAAGAATTTACTGATGCGTGAATCACATTGGGAACCCAATGATTGGCTGGAATCTCCATGAATGGTATGTTCAGCTTCATTGCAAATTGCCTTGGTATCCTGGCTCAAATCTGCAATATCTGCACCATCAACTTCTCCACACACAACATAGTAATGTACCATTTCAGGTACATTCAACGTGGGTAGTGGAGAGGGGAAGGAAAATGTGTTGTCTTCTTGCTGGGGATGCAAATTATTTTTCAAATTCATGGCTCCCTCCACCAACCATGATGGTTCGCTTGGATGAGACGGAAGGCTAAGTCCATCTAGGCTTTGTTGTTGTTGACTTTTAGCCATGTCAACAAGCAGTTGACCCCCCACCGTAGGTTCAGGTGAATTATGAAAAGTGCTTTGATTTGAATCCTGCAAGATTTCCTCTCCCACTGTGTCTGTTGTTGTAGGATGTAAATCAACATCTACAAGGCCTAATAGCAATGTGTTAGTAACTTCCACTTGTGAAACATCAACCCCAGAAAGACTAAGGATGTTCTGCACTGTAGAAGCATCATCATGCACACTGAACTAAAAAGTGTCGCTGGGGTGCATGTCCTCCATTAGAGCATCTAGACTGAGGGGCCATATACATATTCTTTTAAATTCAGCTGTGATGTTTGAAACAATGAGTGCTTTATGAAATGACTTGCTGCCCAATTCTACCAAATCTGCTATTTTTCTTTCTATGTCTAGAAGCCTTGCCAGCCACGTTGCCCTTTCCAATTTGAAGTATGATTTAAATGCTGAAAATACACTCACATCCAATGGCTATAATTTGTGTGAGGTGTGTGCTGGTAGTGTTAGCAAATCAATACCCAAAGACCTAGCTTCTTGGATGGTTGTCATAGCTACATGGCTTCCATGGCCATCAAATATCAGCAAGTGCCTATTTGTCGACGATACACCACCTGGAACTGATTGTGCAAAATGATGTAGCTAGTTCATAAACAACTCTTTAGTCATCCATGTGTGGGGTTGGACAGCCATGCAAGAACCCAGTTCGCAGCCAACAATGTAATTTTTAAACTTCTTTTTACCTTTGAAAAGATAGAAGCCCTGTATGCTTCGTCCGGCAACATTAACACAACACAAAATTGTTATACATTCCCTGCTCTTCAAAATGATGTATGAAACACTTTTGCTACCTCTTTTGGCCAACACCCACATGACTTCATTCTCCCTGCCTAAATTCTAGTTTCATCACAGTTCCAAATTCTATGTGATCCATATGGGTTGGCTTCATATGCTTTGGACAATGTCTCGTAGAATGCAACAACAACTACATACCTGAGGTATAGAGCCCTATCTCTATCAGGGCCTTTTGTTGTCCTCAATGTCAATTCAGGATGACACCTTTTAAATCCAGTCCACCATGACTTGCCAGGCAACCCATCCTTAAATGGGTTTGGTCGTGTTTGGTAGATTTACACGACTTCTGCTTTGAGATTAATAATCTCCATCCCATGGCCCACTGTAGCCATCTCTTTATACCATTCCACTATTAAACCCTCTTCAACTATTGTCAAGACTATGGGAGGACTTTTTTTGATGTTGATGTTCAACTGCCTCACCAATTGCTAAGCGTTGTGGTAGGGATTCCCCACTTCTTTGTTGCACTCCTTGTCGACATTCCATTATCCTTCACATCTTTCAATGTTGATTCCATATCCTCTTTCATCCACTCCTATTGAACTAAAATCTTCTTGCTTCTAACAGTTGCATTGACTTGAATAACTGCCTCAACTAGTTGAGGACTGCTCTCGTTAGCAACTTGAGTGTCTTCATTCAACAGGAATCTAACTCCTCTTTTTTCTGGAGGCATGGTTGTCTTTAGTCTCTTGGTGCCATAGCGGGTCCACATTTGAGCTTTGTTCTTCATCTACACATCGGAACAAACACCTTTTGAAATCTTGGATCTTTTGAATCTTTTTAGTACAAAGTTAAAGAAACAAAGAGCCTAAAGCATTGAACTAGACATCCCACCAACCTGTGTTGATTAGGAGAGAGGCCTGTAGGGTGGTGCAACCTAACTATCAGGTTCTACTTGGGATTGTAAGTGACAGGTAGAGAAATTATGTTTACTCAAGCATGCGTGTAGTGAGGTTGACAATGTAAACTCTCTACAACAAGATAACAATGAAGAGCAACAATCAGCTTTAATAATATTAATAATATATTTCACAAACAATACAACATTTGTTATACTATTTTCTTCATCTCTGTAATTGTAGTTTATAACTTGAGTTTGTAAGTTCAATCAGAGAGTTCATAGTGATGCTCTGAACAAAAGATTTGTGATGTTCTATGTTTGATTTTACAGTTTGACATTTTGATGTTGAAAGATTGGTAATGTGATGTTTACAATTTGACATTTAGATGTTCAAAGTTTTATAATTTAATTCCTACAGAATGTAATTGTTATGGTTACCCTTGTTTGGACATTGTAGAATAACAACTCTTAACAACCCTGCCACACAACTTGATTTGACTTTTATGAAAATAGATAATCATGTTAAGTAGGTAGTTGTTCGAAAAGGCTAAGGTATGATAGCATTTGAAAGTGAAAATCCAATTCCTGTAGAATGTCAAAAACACTATATGAATAACAAAACACTATATTTATGAAGGATTATATTTATAAAGGAGATTCTAAAAGTGAATAACACTATATGAATAAGCTATGACAACATCTGAAAGTGAATATAGTGTTTTGTTAGAATGTTTGGGTAGTTGTAGGGAAGCTTGTTAGAGTGTTTTGTTCTTGGCTGATGGCAGTGCCTTGGTGATTACATAGATTGTTGTTTCATTTTCAACTGTTCAGGTGGAAGTTAGAGGATAGTTGTAGAAGTAATTAGTGCTAGCTAGGAAAACATCTAATTTATCCTTTAGAAAAGCTAAACAAAGAAGGATAGGAGGCTAAGAGGTTGATGATTGAGAGTAGGATGACTCAGTTGAAACAGTCTATTATAGATGCATGTTAGCTAGAGCAATATACAATGCAAAACAGTTCACCACTAACAAACATGCATTATAGGCCCTACTAACAAATAGTTCACCTTTCATGCCACTAAAATGGAGTTATTCTAAGACTCAATCTTGCCATAAGCTTATAGTATGCAATAGTTCTATAATGGCATACTTTGAAGGTGTAAAGAACTTATGTGTATATAATAATTATTATGGTGTAATGCTTCATAGATCTCTTCCTTAATATTTTGTGAGCATAGCGCCACCTTTATTTCCCACACTCTCGCATTAAACAACATACATTTTAAGCTAAAACATTTTAAACCAAAACAATAATATAGTTTAAACCAAAACAACATTTTGAGAGCACTCTCGCATTAAACAACATACATTTTAAGCTATAAAATTTTAAACCAAAACAATGATATAGTTTAAACCAAAACAATATACATTTTAAACCAAAACAACATACAGTTAAAACCAAAAAAGCATACAGCTTAAACCAAAAAAGCATATATGGGAAGCAAAAACAACATACACTTAACATTCATAAGGATAGGCATTTATTGTGAACTTACAATAATGTTGATACCAGTGTGCAATTCAAACCCTTTAGGACTTTTCTGTATGGGATGTTGGAAAATTGAACTAGAAAAAATGGGGTTTATGTAGGAATGAGGAAGGAAATGTTGGTGATCTGTGCACTATCATTTGATTGGTTCAAACAATTTTGTGTGAATTGATTCATTTGAATGATTTGATGGATGTATATAAATTTGAATTTGGTATTAAATTTGAGAGGTGATTGATTTGGTCAAATGCTTATTTGGTCTGAAGTCTTTGAATTTTGTCATGTTTTCTTGATGGCTTGATTGGTGAGCCTTAAACCTTCGATTGTGTCTCATTAAATAGAAGAGTTGATTGATTTGGTTGAATGCTTGTTTGGGCTAGAGTAATAAATTTATGTCCTCTTGTTTTGATGGCTTGTTTGGTGAGCCTTACACCTTTGAGTGTGTTGATTTTTTGCAGGTATTCTATTCAAGGGACTAGTAGTTGGTCATATTTGAGTTGATGGAGTGCACTTCAAGAGGAGTTATGGAGTGGATGGACTTGTTCGATGTGACACTTGGGCATTTGTTGTTTTTACTTGGGGCTCCAACTTTGGAAAGTATGAAACTATTTTGGGATGTAGCTTGATATTTGATGGGACAGTTTTTAATGTTAAATGTTTAAAAAAAAAAAATTGTAAACCAAAAAGGTACTCTGTAGTGGTTGATCGCTGCTTGTCCTCTTCGAAGAAAGTACTATGTGGTTTTTTATATAAACTATATATATTATCAATCTGTCTTATGTTGGATTCCCCTATTTATGTGTACAAATCATGTCGGTTGCATTTCTGTTTTGCAAATCCTTGTAAATCATTTATGTATACTACCTAATATGATTAATAAAATACTAATGAATAAACAACTATGATGTGTACATTGATTGGTGCCTATTTGTGCTCTCTTTAGAAATATTTTTAATATTAATTGGACCAATACAAAATAACTGTTGACCCCACTTTGGTCAATTTCTATACCACGTATAGGACCCTGACCCACTATGGGGCCCTCTCCCCTATTGGTCCTTTAGAATGAGTACAAATGAAAACAAAAAAATACATTTGTACTTTTTTCATTGCATAAGAAATAACCTAACCAAAATAAACTCAAAACAAAGAGGAACAATACAAGATATCAGTTTCAGTGTTACACTAGAGAACACACATACACATTTACCAATCTTTTTGTTCAATTGCTATCATGGAAATTTTCTTCTGACAAAGGTGACAATCCCTGAATGAAAATCCGTGATCAACCTTGTAGAAGTTTTATCAGAATAAAGCCCAAGGCATTAAAGACCTATTTTATTTAGGCAATAAGCAGGGAATCAACCACATGACATGAGAATTGAGGCAACCTTAATTGACAAAAGTATAATTCAACATCATGGGTGAAGTATAGTCGCTGGATGTGTAAAAGACCTTACACACCATGAAGTTCCTGTTAATAAAGTTGATATTCAACATTGTATGGCTGATCCTACTAACATTAGCTGAATTGGCTGCAGATCTGTATAAACTCTTGCTTGGCTATTATTGTAAAAACACTAGATTCCAATTCACAGATGAATCTTTTAGAATATGAAAATAAGATCTCTTAGTGATTTTTAAGAGTTCCTTAATGATATAATGAAGCTTGCAATAGCCTGCCCTGCTACTGACCTCCCCTGCAAGTTTATTAAGTAGACTGCATACACTTATTTTAGTATTCAACAGCAAACAAAATCCACGTAGCCCATATTTGGCCAAAAATACCCAGAGACTTTAGCTCTCTGCTTCAACTAATTAGTTAAGCCCTTAAAACATACTCACTGCACTTATGAAGTCTAAGAAATTGTAAGCAGCAAATGTGAAGCAAAACATTAAAGCCCAAAATTGCATAATAACAAAGCCATTTTCCATGAACACTTAAAACGCTGATAAAGTAGTACAGGTCCAAGCACTACTCTTCTCTAAATCCAGACTTTGTGCTTTCATAGTACTTGTTCAACACAGGGAATAGTTCAAAGACCAAATCTTTTACACCTCAGCAGATGGGAAGTTTTCAATAAGTTCTAGATTGAACTGCAGAGAGGTCCTAACTAAAAACTGGATTGATCTCATACATTTGGTTATGAAATTCATATCAGGAGTGACTGTGAATTTATTCAGCTGTTTAACATGTAATACTATGCCTTAGTATGTCAATATCTCAAGAGAATTGTATTCCTTTAGCTAGTTGAATGATTGCCTCAGCTAACATTCCTTTGAATCTAGTTGACTGCTTGCCTCAACTAACAATCCTTTGAATCTAGTTGAATGCTTGCCTCAGCTAACATGACCTTGAATCATACATAATGTATGGAGTTTCTTAGCAATACTGGTTAGAGATGGTATTGGAGATGTTTAGCTTGTTTCCCCTCTTTGTACAGTAACTACGGCTGCATCCCTAGATAAGGCTATGCTTTAGACTTTTAGCAGTATATTGGCTCCTTAATGATATAAAAAAAAGTTATGGCTGCAGCCCTTTGCTGTGTAAGAAATCTAAATTTTTTTCATTGTTCTGAATAAGGGCATCTTAATTTTCGAGAAAGATTTTTTTAAAACGAAAAAAAAAAACCAACCCCAATCTGATTTTTGTGCAAGTATTGTAAAGCTCTGATAATTTCATTCCAATCCTTGGGAAATCTCTATTATTTTCAGATTCAAATTTTGCAGCTGTTCTAGACAAGAGCATCTATTAATCAAAGCTCTCATAATTTCATCCCAATCCCTGCCGTGCAGGAGCCCTAATATAAGTGTTCAGCTACTTTCTAAAGGCGGAATATTTTTTAGTGAAATGGGAAATCTCCATTATTTTCAGATTCAAATTTTGCAGCTGTTTTAAACAAGAGCACTTATTAATTAAAGCTCTCATAATTTTATTCCAATCTCTGCCATGCAGAAGCCCCCATATAAGTATCTGAACACTACATTCTAAAGGCGGAATTTTTTTTAGTGAAATGGGAAATCTCTATTATTTTCTGATCCAAATTTTGCAGCTGTTCTAAACAAGAGCATCTATTAATTAAAGTTCAGATCTCCACAGTTGAAATCCACAAATGTAAAATTCCAATACTCATAGTTCATGTAATCAAAAACTGGGAAATACATTTATTCATGTAATAAAAAATTGGGAAATACGTGTACTAAACATACATTTCTCATAGGGGATAAAGAATCCAGTTTCCCAAATGGAAAAACCCAAAATTCTGGTGTTGGCTTCTGTCAATATGCATAGAGTCACATCTGGGTGTTGTACCGCTACGCTACTGGCCCTCCTTAGGTGCAGGATCTGATAAGTATGTGGATTGACCTTCCAACGAGAATCCAATCTGGGCTTGGAGTCTCTAAACATTTCTATCACTGTATTTGGCATCATGATTGCTTTCACTCTGTGCATGAAGGTTTTCTTCCAGTAAACTGTTTGTTGCTTGGTCTCCATCTAGGGCCCTTTTCTCAGATTGCTTAGCATTAAGTAACTGCAATTTCAAATGATTGTAGAAACAAACCCCCAAAAATGCAAATCCATACCCCATCAAATTAACCCCAGTAACTCTATCCTTAATCACAGACCATGAAATAGCAATTAGAATCCAATCCTTCACCACCCCTGCAACATTCATTGTAAGGGCAGATGTTTTACCCACAAGAAGAAACACTGCCAAGTTCAGCAGAAAGGCACATACACAATTGGCACTAAAGAGTTTAATATCAAGATAAAAAGAAGAGGAGGCTACTATAACTGGGTACTCAACTATAGCCCAAGGAATACACAGGAACACTAAACAGCAAGGCGCAATATAATACAACGAAGTAATGGGATTTAGTGTAATCCCATTAGCAGTCAGAAGTATCTGAATCAAAACTAACCTTGTTGCTTCAAAAACAACAGCACCCAGCTGCAACATGACCCCCAATGCATTGAACTGTGCCTCTCCATATGCAGCAATGCCAACTCCTACAGAGATTCCAACCATGTTGGTCATTGTTTTAGGACTAAATGATTCCTTCTTTAACAAAACTCCAATGGAATAGACTGCAACAGGCATGAGGGCCTTGAGCATCTGTATAAAGGACACAGACAGGTATATATAGGCAGAATTTGATAGCCATAGGCTCAAACAATAGAGTGCACTAATGGGTATCACTGAAGAAACATAGATTTTCTTTGTCATGCCCACAGGCTTAACAATCTTGAACACACCAACAAATGCAAAAGCAAGGACAGAGCAAAAGGCCATGTGAATCATGGTGAGGCTTATTGGAAAGGGCCAATTGTACAACTTCTTGTCCAAAATATATTTATTGAATAGTATGACTGTAGAACTCAAGAATATCCAAAGCCCAACATAGGCATAGCTTATTAGGATTTTTCTCAGAACTCCCATCTCTGCTACCATTTTCACAAGCAATACACAAAATCATGTAGGTCTGATGTATTTTGTTTACAGGCTCCGGATCAACCTGTATATGGATATTGTCAATCCTAAATCTTTTAAAAAATTGGCTTTTACGTTGCGCTTAGACAAATAAAATGTTCCCACATCTCAAAAGTCAATGGGAGAGCATCTACCCCAGAAGAGATTGGAAATGGTGAAGATTCTCGCAATTATCTGTCTAACATGTTCACGCCACGGACCTAATAAATAAGCAACTTCCAATAGATGTGAGGGCATTTGTCCTATACATTGTTATTATGGTTTAATATAAAAAAAATTATAACTATATAATAAAGTGTCATTCATTATCATTTAATTAGTTTTACTTAGCTGTTTTAGCTTGACTTAATATGTGTCAATATACAAAAATTTGTACATCTAAGCATTTTATGTTAATTAGTATATCAAATGGCCAGCACAAATATTTATAGCTCTGTTAGCTAAGCACTACACATTTATATTTTAAAGTCATTTTATATAGTGTTTGGTCAAAAGACCTATAAGTATTAATGTCTATCACTTGTGTATAATACAAACACTAGATACATAAAGGTGGACCAAGACATTCAAATGAATAGCAAAACTTGTATTATAACAACATGGATCATATGCACTACACTATCATAGACATACCATTGACTATGATTAACTTCACTAATGCAATGTCATTCATGATATGACCACTAACCAAAACTAGAACTATTTTCTACCTTATCAAACTAGGAAATTTTGTTCCCTATTATTGCTCTTCCTATAACTATTATTTGCTTTTGCCCTCATGAGAGTTATATTTTCCCACTCTCCAACCTAGGTATTGTAAGAAGCAAAGATAAGTCAAAATTTTAATGTCATAAATATAACTTAGTATCTAAAAATTGCATAATATAATCTAACCAAAAGTTTCTGTTCGTCTAAATGAAGCCCTTCAAAATTAGAGTACATTGTTCAAGTTACTATACATTTGAAAGAAAACCAATTTTGATGTCACAAACTTTTACAACAACCTCAAAATCCACCCAAGTAATATGGCAAGTGTATCTATGAAGTTGCAGATTTTGTGTGCCCAGTATCCCCATTCATCAAAAAACTTTGTTTTCATACCCTATTTTTTTGTCACATCACTGTGAAAGATAACATGAGATTTATAAGCCTAATTGAAACTTTACTTCCACTTGAGATACATTAAAAAGAAAAAAAATTAAAGCTCATATACTTATAGTTCTTATCAAGGCAAATCCATAGAGACAAAGCAACTCTAAATCCTAACACCATGAAATAAGTAACATAAAGAATAATGAATGATGATGGCATAACATGTACTATAACAACTTGGTCAATAGAAATGGGTGAAGGATAAGAGGGTCTTTGTTTAACAGTTATTCAGATATTATAAAATAAACCCATGACATCTTACATAGCAACAATTAACTTTGGGGCAATATCACTCAATGTCACTTTTTGTAATGCCCCAAGCTTTTTCCAAGACATTAGCGGTAAAAAATGGGTGAATAAATTTTTTGCGATGTAAATGCAACATTAACAAGCCACATTATATGCCTACACACTCAAGATGTCATGACAGAACATGACACTCAAGGTACGCGCAATGCCGATGCACAAGGCATGGTAACACAAGTGGGAGACTAAACCATATCGTGTGACAAAGTCACCACGACAATCATACGAGAGGATAGAGTTTCCTCTATGATAGAGGTTAAACACTAGCCCGTGATCTTGTTCTCATACGAAAACAAGGGTTGAAATAAAAGAAACACATTGCTTCATTCAATAACCCTAGACAACTCAACCAACATCCTAGAGGATGTGGAATTGACATCCAAACACTAAGATTACCCCCTCAAGAGGTAGGTCAAAATAAAGAAAGCCTCAACCAATTGAACCATTAACTAGACGATTGCACACAGCCACACAAACCAACACAAAGGAGTGGATAACTTGCAAGGAACCTCAAAGCCCAAAATGAGGTCACGCAAACCAAGACAAGAGTAGAGTTAGGTTGAACAAGCCTATAGTATGCTAGACTTGAAACAATACATAACTACCTCAAACCAAGTGTTGTCTAGAAATGGTTTGAACACAACATTTACTTGCACTTTAGGTTCAACAAAATGCATAAAATTCATAAAAATCAAAGGATTTATTTTAACCCAAAATGCTATTATTCACTATTACACCCATTTACCTCATGCATGACACAAGCATACATTGTGGGTCTTAACTCTTACCAAGAGTTAGAAGCACAACACAAACTAATGATTCCACTCCACAATCATAGCAATGTTCAAAGAATAACATTAATCTCATTGGCATCATACATCAAATGCAACAAGCATAAATAAGCAATTCAACTCCTCGCATAATGTCGGCTACACAACATAATATCATTGATTATATCTACTCATAGCATTCAAATGATAAATAAAACATAGCTTCAAGATCATAATAAATTCATAAGCTAATTAAGCCGATATATCTCATAATCAAGATTACCCAAATATGTGAAATCCCTTCTAAGGTGATAAGCAAATACCACTCAAATAACAACATACACATGTTACAATGAAATGAATCCCATCCCAAACAAGGATGACTAAAATTCCAAATAGTAGGATCTAATAACATTGAGTTCAAAACACCAAGATTCATCATTACAAAGATCAGCTACAAATTGCTTCTCATTACATGGCTAACAAGCCTACTCTAACATGCTATTGAAACATGATTTAGAGCCTAACTTTCCATGCAACATAACTAAGAAACAATAATTTGATTTCATTTTGATAACACAACTCAATGCTTAATTCACCTAAATAATTTCTTTCCAAATAATATCAAATTCAACTATGCAATGCATGAGAACAAGCTTATCAATCATGTTATAATGACATATCAAAATGATCATAACTTTATGGAATTAAGAGTTTGATAAATGTCAACCCTACCATGGAGCTTCAATTAACATCTACAACACTTCCATGAAATAAAATATCACTTAAGCACTTTTTCCAATAGCATGAATAGTAACATCTATGAGCACTGAAATGAGTTACCCGCCTACACATGCATTTTCTACCATAATACAAAACACAATAATTATTACAGTTACAAGCCTGTATATAAAGAATGCAAGGATGACACAAACCAAGATCAAATACAAGATTCAATACTTAGGTAACATGATTAAAAACTTTACATAACTCAAGACATAAATACAAGATGCCAAATATACCAAATTGAGAACCCTTCAACCTCCCAAGTGATCTACCAGAAGGAGACCTTGATGGGGAATGTTACCGACCTTCCAACCATATTACCATTGTCAAGTACAATAGATGCATATGCCACTCTAGGCAACCCCAAGCCACAAAGATAGAAGATCATGGATACACCTCAAGCATGACCAATCTTACACACAAACTAGGGTCTCATGCAAGACACCAATAATCCACACCATGGGTCATACTTGAGTGTCAAACACCATCCAATGCATAACACCATAGTGACAACAATCCAATAGAATTTAGCACACAACCACACTTGAATACACACATATTAAGGGTCTAATGCATGCATTAGGGATACCAATACATTAGATGTTCAATGCACAACCAGACTTGAATACACACATCAAGGGTAAAACCTAGGTACTCACAACCCAGCCAAAAGGAGGAGAAAAGAATAGGCTAATACAAGGAGTATCAATACTTTTGATTCGCATAACCATATCTTGTACTATTCATCAACATTGATCATTTCATTTCAATGCAGTGAGGAAAGTAGGAACATTAGGAAAAATTTATATAAAAAATGGGATTTTAGCCTAGACCTACGAGCACAATAGCCCAGCGAAGGCACAAGCCCTGCAAGTTTATTCCAGTAGAGTTTGAACCTTGGTGGCTGCCACAACAACCATGTGACTTGACCACCAAACCACACCCTTATCGGCATCAATAAATATATATTAATTATATATAATTTCTTTTATTAAAATATAATTTAAAAAATTATAAATAAATTCAAATTGTAATTTAGTTTTTTGAATGCATATAAAAAGCAAAAATAATATTTATTAACTTTTATTATGAATATTTAATAGCTTTGCTTTCTTTCTTTAATAATTTTTTATTTATTTTTCTTATCCACATACTTTTTGGTTTTTAAAATTTATATTTTAATATACACTTTTATATTAAATTAAGTCTCATTTTAAATTTTAATATACACTTTTATATTAAATTAAGTCTCATTTTATCATTTATGAATTAATATATTTATAATTGTATATGATTTTTTGTTTGTGCTTTTTTGTTTTCTATGATTTTCTCCACTTTTTATTTATTTTTATATATTTACATGGAAAATGAGTGCTCTCAACTTTTATATTAAATTAAGTCTCATTTTATCATTTATGAATTAATATATTTATAATTGTATATGATTTTTTGTTTGTGCTTTTTTGTTTTCTATGATTTTCTCCACTTTTTATTTATTCTCATTTTTTCATTTATGAATCTCATCTCCACCCCTATAATGCCTCTTAGCATAATAAATATGTTTTTTTAGATGGGAGAACTCAAAGTCTTTATTCTAGTAGAGTTTGAACCTTGGTGGCTGCCACAACAACCATGTGACTTGACCACCAAACCACACCCTTATCGGCATAAATAAATATATATTAATTATATATAATTTCTTTTATTAAAATATAATTTAAAAAATTATAAATAATATATAATGTATATATTGATTAAAAATTATATATCTTATATAATTAAACAATTTAAACCCTCACACATTGCATATAAGAAAGAAAACTAAAGAAGCTAAGCTACAAATTATGCAAACTTTAAATCTAAATATTTCTAAAACTTTAATTTTATAAATATTTTATTCTATTATAAAGTCATTTTAATGATTGTTGGAATTTTGTAAATATAAAACAATAATTTTTTTAAAATGTAAATAATATATGTTATATAATATATATTAATATTAATATTAAAAAAAAAAGATTTAAAGTCAGGTGCATTCAGGGCTTAAATTTGACAGTTGTATCGCTATATTTAGACATTTTAGACTGTATCATATGAAAGGAAAGATTTTGGACAAACTGTCAAAATTTATATAGGATTATGATGATATATATTTGGTTTTTATATAATTTACTTATACAAAAATAGACAAACTGTCAAAATTTATATAGGATTATGATGATATATATTTGGTTTTTATATAATTTACTTATACAAAAATATGTCATAGTATTTTAAAGGCACTATTGAATAGATAATTGTCATAAAAAAATTGCTTAACAGTCAAGGTTGATTGTGAAATTTAAGCCCTGGGTGCAGTAAAAAATAAAATTAAAAAAGCTAGCTCAAGCTTCTTTAATTACCTTCTTGAATTCAATTTAATTTTATAAGCAGATATAATTCTTTAATTTTTTATATTAGTATATACACATAAAAGTATATATTATTTATGAGTAGCGGAGTTGGCTTGAGTATTGGGTTCGACTTTGAGACCTGGGCTTACTTGATGCATGTGGTTTGTGGGCTATTGCATGCATCCCCAGGGACTAGTCTTGCCCCCTCGCTCGCCTCTAGGTGATGCCGGGCAGGGGGCCATAGGTATTACCCTGGGTTACAAAAAAAAAGTATATATTATTTATAATTTTTTAAAAATTATTTTTGTAATTTTTAATGTTTATGTATTTTTATGGAGAAAAGATTTGTTGAAATATTTTTTAGATTTATTTTTTAGAAAGCACAATAATTTCTATAATATAACTTAAGAATGATAAATCTAAAACACAAAAAAAAATCTTTATTTTTTAGAAAGAATTAGATATGTAGAGTCAAATTAACTTTAGTGAGTTAATTCATATGATTTTAGAAAGTTTATTGTAATAAAATAAATTATCATATTTTTATTTGAGATGATGTCACCGCAACGTTGATGTCATGTTTTAGTTTATTTTTATTAGTTCATTATTTTGATGATGTCATCCTTAGGAGGTCCATTTTATATGTAAATTTCCCTAATGTTAGAAAGATCATCAATGACACTAGCCATGAATAGCACCTCCAAATTCATCCTACCCTATGGGTCTATTGCATAAGTATCTACTCCCCCACATGAGCCACACCATATTCCCTAGTCTTTGAAGCTAAGGTGAGTCTATTGATTGAGGTTGAATTTCCATTATTATAAATCTCCTTACAAAACCTGATTGATGATGAGGAGTATCGCACTACATGACTACATGAGTTGGAGCTCCTAGATGAACATCAACCCAATACACTTAACCATCTAAAAATGTATCAGAATCAGCTTTGTTGAAGCTACAAAAGGTGCATCAAAGATAGAGAATTTTAAGTTGATGATCTTGTCCTCTAGGAAAATCAAAAAACACTAATCAAGATAGAGAAAAGAAAGGCAAGTTTGAACCAAACTAGTTGGATCCCTATGTCATTGTGGCTAAATATAGGTCAGGATCTTACAAGTTGGCTACACTTTATGGCCAAGAACTATAAAAACCTCTAAATAATATGCATCTTAATAATTTTCATGCTTAATCAAAAGTCAAAAGTCAAAAAGCAAAAATAAAATAAAAAAGTAAAGAGAAAATTTGCCTTCTAGTGAAAACCATTTTTATGGCACCTTGGGAAAGCACCATAATGAAAACTTGCTTACAGATGTCATGTGTGAATAACCAAGTACCTATTATCTATAAGCACTCCTCACACTTAGGGGCATCATCCATTCCATTTCATCCACCCACCCATCTATTTCATCTTCACCCTACCCTTTTGATGTTGACTACGAACAAGAGCAACAATTAATCTATGCTTCAGAAAGAACTCTTGAACCATTCCCTTTGACACTTTTAGCATGATGAGTGGACACTCTACTATGACATGACTCCCTTGACAAGAAAATTAGTTCCAAATTCATGCAACACATGGCACCTAAGACCTACACTGCTGATATAATCTCCTCCCTCATCCTTTGGAGAAAATCCTAGATTGGGACTAATAAATTATCATTATCATGGTAATACAATGCTTTGGTTCCTTTTCTTTGTTGCAAAGATGGTTGTCGTTGCACCAAAAGATCGACCTGTTAATGCCTGATACAACTGCTAGAGTTAATGAATCCACAGGAGGTGGTTAAGCCTTGTCACAAACCCAAGCATTGCGTTGCACAACACAAGGAGACCAAGGGCACAAACCCCTAGTGCAAGTGAGGGGTTTGAACCCATGACCTAGGCTCTGATACCAATTGTTGCAAAGATGGTTGCTGTTGCACCAAAAGATCGACATGTTAATGTTCGATACAACCACCAGAGTTAATGAATCCACATGAGGTGGTTAATCCTTGTCACAAACCCAAGTGCTGTGTTGCACAGCACAAGGATACCAAGGGCACACACCTTGCAACATTCTTGTTGTGAGGAAAAACTTTGGTGTCCATTGCTTCTATTAATGAGTTATTTTGTCCTTTGTCATTTTCATATATCAATAATTTTAACATCACTTTTAATTACTTTTGCCTTGTCTTGTCTTTTTTCCCTTTGTCATGTTCATGTCACTATTAAATTTTAATTCCTTTTGTCCTCTCTTGTCTTTTTTTTCCTTTGTGATTTTCATATGATGATAATTTTAATGTCATCCTTTTTACTTCTATCATGTCTTGTCATGTCCTTGTGTCCTTTCAACATTTTGGTGTGTCATCCCACTTACATACTCCAGTCCATTATATCATGTTGTGCCTCAAGGGTATGTTTGTTGGGATATCATATTTTATGTTTCTTTTTTCTTTCTCCTCGACATGTTGAGTCATGTTTTTCCTCATTTTGAGTTAGTCCATTTACACATGAAGCACAATGTTTCCTTGATCTTCATATCCTAGTGCACCCTGCTTTATGTTATAGCAAAGAAGTTACTCAACATATTTAGAATCTCCTCAATGGTTTATAGCATCTACCTCAACAATTCCAACCACTCACCCCAATCATATCGTATCCTTTTATCATAATCACCCCTTTATCATTAATATTCATCATCCATTATTCCTATATTCATCTTTCCTTTGCATATTTATCCCTCCTTTCATCTACTAATTTGCATCTCTTTCATTTTCATCCCCCCACCCCTAACTATCCCTTTTCATTTTCGCCAATCTCCTACTCCATCATTCACATCCATCTCCCTTAACATCTATCCCTAACATCTTTGCTAACTCTCTATTTCATCCAAATCATCCAAAATTAAGGTCAACATTTTGAATCTAAAATCCCTCCAAGAATTGAAATATCAAATCCAATTTTAATCATAAAAAATAATCGTCAATCACCATTCAATCAATCCAAACAATCAACTTCAACCAATCAATCAAATCCAAATCAATTATCAAACCATATTAAAATCAAAATCTTAACATTTGGGGCATACTATCACTAATGTCGTCCCTTAAATATCACCTATCCATTTACTAATGTCATTTCTTCAGCTAACTAGGGTATCTTGCTTAACCCCTTCACCTTATTAGGCACCTATAATTTATTTTATTTTGAAACAATACCACTTCTTTTAGTCGCGACGCCATTTCAAAGAGGGGCAAAATGTAGACATCTAAAATCCATTCAGTTATTGTAATTAATTCCCATCATTAAACCCTTATCACTTCATGCACTAATTAATTAAATAAATTATTTAATGAATTAGGTCATCCCCTAACCACCAACTAATTAAATAGATTTTATTTATTTATTTATTTAGTTCATCCTAAATACAAGTTAATTAAATAAATTATTTTATTTAATTAACTAAGCTAATGTCATCATTTAAAAAATAAAAATACATATTCTCCTCCATCAAATCCAAAAATCCATATCATCTATACAAATGCAAATTAACTTTGCATCTTGGTCATCCATCTAATCAATTTAATCTTAACCCTCCATTCCCAACTACTTAGCCATTCAAATATCGAATTTAATCCACATCACCTATCCTAAATGAAACTAAGCTTCAATCCTAGGCATCAATTTAATCATCCTAATCCTATCGATTCAATCCCCAACTACCATCTATCCAAAATCAAATCAAGTTTAAATCCTAGCCATCCACTTAATCAATGCAATCTTAACCCTCCATTCACCAACCACCAACATTAATTTCCACTTCCCTCTCAATTTTAAATTCAAAAATCCTCTCAGTCAATCCTAGCCCTCCATTCCTCCCATCCTAAATCTATAAATCAAACATCTCCCTCATCTAATGCATAAGAAAAATTCATTGTAGGTGTATGTTGCTACATTGAGGATCCCAAAGAGCAATCCAACATTCATCCAACTATCAAGAGCACATCTCCAATCACCAAGGTTTGCATTGAAATTGTTTGTTTGATTTCATATTTTATTTTTACATACCTTGCTCACTCAATTAGAAGTAGTGGTAGTATTTGCAATAAGATTCTTTATTATGTCTTTGTTTCCTTATATTTCTTCTTTTCCACCATTATATTAGAAGTAGTGGTAGGATTTGAAATAAGATCCTTGATTTTTTCTTTGTTTCCTTGCATTTCTTCTTTTCCACCATTAATGTAGGAAGTGTTGACATAGATGTGCTTAAGGAAATCTAAGCTACACATATTAAGACTAGAACCATTTTCAACTAAAGAGATCTTTATTCCAATAGTATTTATTCCAACAACGAGGAGAAGAGGAAGTTTCTACCTTTGAACCTCATAGGGAGGTAGTTCAAAAGGAAAGAATGTAGTCTCTATTGTTTTGATCAAAATAGACTTGATCATAGCTGCTTTGGTAGGTCTAGGAGATGGTGGGATTGAGATTTTTATAAGGCTTTCTAAAGTAGGTCACGATAGGATGGAGAGACTTGGAGAAAGGCCCAAAGGGAAATCTTATCTTGTTCGGATTAGAGTTGTTCTATGAGATCGTATTCCTTCCTAGGGGGGACTCAAGGGTTGTGAGGAGATGGGATTGAAAGAAGGTAGAGTATTCAACACAAGGTTGACTTGTTTATTTTGTCAAGTGTTGTTCGTATGACCCACTACTCAAAAATTAGTGACAAATGGGGCCTGCATTCAACAAATAATAGGGAGTCCTTTGGAATGTCGAGTTCTAAGAGGAAAAGCACAAGACAAGGAGGCAAGGAAAATAGAGGATCCCCTTGCACTACTAGTTAAGGAAAAAATGATTAGAGGTAATGATGGGACTCAGGTGGATATATATAGAGTTAATGTCTTACCTACTTTTGTTGTGTTGATTGATGTCACCTGATTGATGGTTGGAATTGACAATTAATTGGATAATGCATTGGATCATACCACATGTATGTCTTAAGGATAGATCAAGGTTGACTAATAAGATAAGTGAGAAGGACTGGAGAGGACTTCTTCTAGATTTGATAGTAGGTCCATGTCCTAATGAAGGGAACTGAAATCTTGGTTTTCTTCAAATAATGGATTATTGTAAACAACAAAATTAGTTGTATTAATGCTCGACATGTTTGGGTTTAGACAATATCTCCTATGGGGGACAACATAAGAGGACGAGATACTTGAGGGAGGGAGGCCCATGGATTATAACAAGGAACAACATGGATAAAGAAGCTAACAAATTGCAAAAGTGTAATAAAAAATGGAGAAGTAACTATTTTTAGGGAAAATTAGAGATAGATATACTAATGTAGTAAAAAGACACTAGATAAGTTGCACTAAGGTCTATCTACTGCTATTGTGCATGTTTTTATCTAAAAATAGATTTTGCTAAGTGATGATGGATTCTAAAAATTATGGTAGAATTAGGAAATAATTTAAATTATAGAATGAGTGGAATGCCAAAGATTGTACTCAAAACATTAGTGGTAAATGAACAAATGGACAATTTTTTACATTATAGGTACAACATACACATGGCACAATTATAGGCTTATGCCATATAGTTTTCACAACACAATGTGATGACACTCAATAGAACACCAAGTTAGTGCTCAAGCATGACTGTACAAGTAGAAGAATTATTCAATCATGTGACAATAACCCCATGACAACCCTACAAGGAGGTATATTTATTTCTATCTCTCGTGATTGGATACAAGATCATGATCTCTATCACTCATACATGGTAAGAATAAGATGAGAGTGGTACATCATAACATACTTTCAAGGAAGAAATATTCTGTCCCACCTAGACAGTCTTTCCCTCTCTAGTGTCAAAGCAGCATCCACCCTAAGACCGTCAGTTGTCCAATAGTTCGTTGACGATACCATGCTGTTCGGGGTGGCCTCAGTGGTGGAGGCCACAAGATGGAAGAATTTTCTCAACATGTATGTGGAGGTGTCTGGTCAATGCATCAATTATGAAAAGAGTAATGTGTTTTTCTTTAACACTAAGATAGACCTGCAAGTGAAGGTTAGAAATATTCTTCAATGCAATCAGGCTACTCTCTCGGCCACCTACCTGGGTCTGCCTCTTACGGTCAAAGATGTGACCCTGACTTTCTGGAATACAGTTTTGGAGAGTATCCATAAGAAAATGGAGGGTTGGAAAGGTAAACTTTTTAGCCAAGCGGGTAAGCATCAACTCCTAAAGGCTTCCTTACAAGGCATCCCCACCTATTTCCTTTCTCTATTTAAAATTCCCAGATATATGGTAGAAAAATTAGAAAGGATCCAGAGAACCTTCCTATGGATGGGAGTTGAGGAAAAGAGGAGGATCTCACTGGTAGGATGGGATAGAGTCTATCAGCCCAATGCGAATGGGGCTCTGGGAATCAGAAAAATTTAGGGAATGAACAAAGTCTTACTAACCAAAATTGATTGGACTTTCCTAAAAGAGAAGGACTGGATTCAAATTATGAAAGCCAAATACCTACAGAACGGACCCAATTCTGGTATTCTTGATAGACTCCCTGTCCAAAGGCTCTATCATTTAGAACAAAATGACCAAAACCAAGAACTCTCTCTCACAAGGCATCAAATGGACACTGGGAAGAGGAGATAAAATCAGGTTCTGGGAGGATAATTGGATGAGGGGCGATCCCCTGTTGAAAGGAAACAATACTATTATGAAATAGTGGTTAGCTTTTTTGGTAACAAGGTGAGCAACTATATAACTAGCCATTCCCATAGTCAAAGAGGGTGAAGAATTTATCGGACTATTGTAACAACCAACCTAAGAAGATTGAGTGCCAGATTCTGCAACATGAGTTAGAAAGGTACAAAATACCAGTTTTTCAAAGGGAAGATGAGATGTTTTGGGGTCAAGACTAGAAAGGAAAGTTCACGATCAAGTCAGCTTACCATCTGCTGACTAATAGTGGCCAGCCGAATCAGTTCTGGAAGAAAGTTTGGAATAACAAATTATTACCCAAAGTTAACTTTTTTCTGGTGGGTCGTGGCACACAATAAAGTTCTATCCATTGATAACCTCAATAAGAGGGGCTTCCAGCTAGTTAATAGATGTGTGCTATGTTGTAAAGAACAAGAGGCCATACAACACCTGCTCCTTCACTGCAAGTTCTCTAAACAAATTTGGGAGAAAACTCTTCAGAAGCTTAACTTGGAGTGGGTTTTACAAGAAAACTTGGAGGATTTTGCCCAAAGTTGGGTCTCCCCCTTCACTCACCCCAGGATAAGGGAACTTTGGAGACAAATCCCCCCTCACCTTGGGTGGAGTGTGTGGAAAGAAATAAATAATCACATTTTTAGAGAAATTGCTCGTCCTGCTAATGAGGTTTTCTTCTCCTTTTGCAGAGTGGTTGCTGAGAACACTTCTTCTTGTACTCTGCAAGTTGCTGAGAATCCCCCTTCTCTGGTGGAAATTCAAATTGCCAAGAACTAGCGCCTGAAGGAGGATGTGAGCAAGATTGACATCTCTAAAAGGATGGTCAAACTTAACAATCGCTAGAAACCTCCCCCCAGCGGCTGGATCAAACTTAACTTTGACAGGGCGGAAAAAAAGAATACTGCCCTCGCTAGTGGGGGAGGGATCTTTAGAGATTATCACGGAGCCTTTATTGCTGCTTATGTAGGGGGCATCGGGCTACAATCTAATAATGTTGCAGAAGGCATGGTGCTTCTAAAAGGTCTTAAAATTGCCCACTCCCTGGGAATTGATAACCTGCAAGTGGAAGGAGATTCTAAATTAGTGATTGATGCGGCCCTTGGGAGGTCTAATAGTGGTTGGAAAATGAAGAGTTTAATCTGTTGGTGCCTGAATTGACTGTCAGTTCTTGAGCAATTTTTATGCAGGCACCATCCTATAAAATCCAAAAAAATTTCCAGTTTTGGCACCCCTTCAGTGTTTTGTAACATCCACATCATCTTTCTTGAAGGGGGGGTCTTCATGTTTTGTCCATCGGCATGAGTTTGGAATGTGTCTTGGCGATCATGATTGGTACCATTGGCGTGTTGTCTTCTATCGCTGAGACTTTACCTATTGGCGTAGGTGTTTTGTGGCTTGCCGACAGACTTGGTCTCACCGATGAGGGTTTTGGAGTGCTATCGCCAAGACTTTGGCTATCGGAGTGAACGGGCAGATTGTTGGCCGATGGCGCAGGTCTAGCCGATGGAGTTGCCATCGGCGAGTATGGGGTAGTGTCTGGCCGATGGTGGTAATAGAGTTCGGTTTCGGCATGACAGGGGCTATCGGGCTAGCCGTTGGAAGGTCCGCCGATGGAGAGTGTCTGGCCGACAAGGGTGTCATCGGAGTAAGTCACACCGACAGGGGGCAGTGTAGTTTGTGATCGGCGAGACAGTTGTCTATTGGCAAAGGTTTTTTGGGAGCTGCCGATATGTGGGTGTCTGGCCGACGGGAGATGCGAAGTAGTCATCGGTGTGACCGACGTATCGGTAGGAGAATTTTTGGGCGCGCCGACAAAGTGGTATCATGCCGAAAGATATGATCATCGGGGTGACTTTGTTCATCGGTAGAGGTGTTTCTTGTTGGGCCGACAGTTGGTGGTCTGGCCGATAGGTGGAAGTGTCGTCGGCATGAGTTGAGCGGTCGGCGGGAGATTTTTGAGAAAGGCCGATAGTGTATGTCATGGTGATGGGCTGTGGGCGAAGGGTCGTGTGTCGAGCGCGACAAAACGCTCGACACCTATTATACATGCGGCCCTGTTTTTAAAGTAGTGGAAGGCTCTCCACACCATGCATGTGGGATTTTCCCCTTGCATTATTTTTAAACCTGCGAAGGAGGTGTTTTGGCGAGAAGCCTCATTTTGACTGCAGCGACAGTTTTCAAGCGACCGCGGGTGGTTGAGGCCCTTAATGGCGATTGTAGCAGGAGTATGGGCGATGGTACAAGCGATTAAGCTGCCTGATCGTGGATGAAGACTTTCAAGTGGTGGCACAAAGCTCAAGATCCCCCCTGTCTGTCGCATTTAATCTGTGAAGGCCATTTTCAAGTGGAAGGAATGTATCTGGCAAATTTTTGACTTCTGGCCATGTAATTAATTGCTGAATGTACACGGTTCTGTATAAATGGTTTTGGGCTGTGTTATTTTTTGGAGGTTGGATGTTTTTGGGCTTTCTGCTCTGACTCTGAACATAAGGTGTTCACATTTTGAAAGGCATTTTTTGCTACAGACTCGGTCCTTAGTCTGGTGTACTAATCTATCTTGGCTTGTAAATGATGATTTTCTCTGTGATGGCCTTCTATGCAGATTGATTTTAAATGAAAAACACCTGTGTGTGTATTGTTTCTGATTGTCTCCTGTATGTCATTTGTTTTCCTTTCAAACAAGGTTGTCAAGGGCTTCCAAGTTTTTCAGTATGTGCATACTGTGTGTCTGATTTATTGCGTCTGCTCAAGGAGTAGTTAAATAGGCTTTTGATCAGATACAAAGGGAAATAGATTGCATCATAGGATCTGTTAAGTATGATCATTAATGATACTCTTTCTTGGACATGTTGCTGTTAGGCAGTAGCATTATTCTTAGGTCCTCTGGATATGAATTTATGTTGTCATGGGGAGACATTTACAGTCTTAGATATGACTCTGCTGCCCAGATAAGGCACTGGTTTGGGAATCTGTCTGTTCAATGGGTCTAGGAAAATCCCATAACTCCAAACACCATTTCAAACCATCTCATCCTTCCATCTGTTAGTTGTAGGATTAGGATTAGGATCCTTGCATGCTCTCATACCCAACCAGACATCATGTCCAAGAATGTTGCCAACCTTGTGATTTGTTACACAAATCTTGGTCCATACATGAGAGTATTCTGCCTGTTGATGTCAAGTTAAATCCTTCTGTCATTGAGCTAGTCAAGGTTATACTTTTATCAAGTAGGGAAACCCCCCTTGGTGCGGCAGAACCAGAAGTGAAGGGGAGGAGCTCACGCAACCTCCTGTATTCAGTTGGCTGAATCTGCCTGTGCATTAGAACTGGCAAACCCTAATGCTGATTCAGAAGAAAAACCAACAAAATGGCGACTCTGCTGGGGAGTCTTTCATGTGAATGATGATGCTCTGCTGGTGGTATGAACTCAGAAAAATATGTGTTGAGCTTTCAGCTGCTGTAAAATTTTGTCCTCTCTGGAGAGGTGGCGACTCTGCAAAAGACCTGAATGCACATGAAAGTTGATGTGTGTTGTGACAGAAAATGTGCTTTTCAGACTTCAGCATTTGTATGAGAAAAGGTACCCTGTTTCCTCCCACTTATATTTATTGTTCTACTGCATAAGTTAGATGCCAGGGGAGGTTACAGGTCTTAGGAATGCAAGGGATGTCTGAAAATAGAAATTTCATGAATCCAAGTATGAATTATCCCATACTCAGCGGTGAAATGTTGGATAAAAGAATAGAAGAGATAAGAAATAGGTTGATATTCTTAGAGGCTGAGCAGGCCCAGTTAAAAAGCAGTAACCCTGTTGTGTCTGCCAGTCAGAAGGCTAAACCTCTTCTCAGCCCTTTTGATCCTTTGTATGACCAACTAGATTTGTCATGGGTGGATTATAAAGTAGAAACTATGCCTGCTAGGATATACTGTCAGATGCCTAGATTTAGTGGTCACAGTGTATGTGATGGGAATGCACATATCCAAAATTTTCACAGTTTTATGGGAAAACATTCATTTAGAGATGAGGATATGTGGATGAGGTTTTTTGTTAGGGCCTTTGATGCAAAAGCAAAAGACTGGTATTTGAGCTTTCCAAAGAGATCCTTTGCCTGTTGGGATGAGCTTGCTGACTGTTTCAAGGAAGAATTTGCAAAAGAACCGGCTGATCTTGTTGCAGAATTGATGAGAATCAGAAAACAAGATGAAGAGCCATGTGTTGTTTTCAGTCATAGGTTTGCAGTAGCCCTTTCACAGATCCCAGAAGTCTTCAGACCTGACACTTCAGCCTGTGTTGGCATATTCTTTGAGGCTTTTGAGGAGGGCTCTAGTGCATTACTGAGGGATTTCAAGGTGACAAGTATGCAGATGGCATACAAGTTCGTAGAAAAAATAGAAAAAATCATAAATGTGCACCTGCTGAAATCCCTGTCCCCTGGCCTTAGTGTGAAAAATAGTTGTGAAGCTGCAAATGACCAAATAATTAAGGCATCATGTGCAGATAAAAAGGAAAATGAAAACATAGAGGTTGAGACTGCTGTATTTGAACATAATGCTAACAATACTGCTCAACTGGATTGTTCACCAGTTGAGGATGCCAGTGAAAGGACTAGTGAGGATTCCCATTGCAATGATGAGGCATATGACCATGAAAACAATAACGAGGTTGTGGACAGCAATGAGCAACTTTTGGAATGGACCTATGGAGACAATTGTGAGTATTGTACTCAAGACAAAGAAGATATAAGCAAACAGAGAAGCAGTCCTATGTGTGACCTGTTAGCACTCATTTTGACCTGGGGTTGATTTTTTCATGATCAGGGGGTTCCTTCATTTGAACCCTTTATCTTCTTGCCCATCTTTCTAAGTGTTGGACCTCCTCAGCATTTTTCAGCTGCAGCATCATATTTTCTTTGAGGAGGAGATCATCATCATCATCTTGTCTTCGATGATGGTCTGCATTATCATGTTTTCTGTCGACTTGTTTTCCATCAGGATCATCATATTTCAGTATCGGGTGATGTCTGGATATCATCCTGATCCTGCTGATGAGCTACAGTGCGCCCTGATTTGCTTGCGGGGGTGATTTTTTCAAGTATCCGGTGATCTTCCAATTATCACCTTGCCCAAACATGATGATGATGTTGCCCCGATATTCTGAAGGGGTTATTCTCTAAGTTGTTCGACCTGACTTGTTTTTTCTTAAGGGTCGTCATCATCATCATCATATTTCTAGTTACCCCCGTGTTGCTTGCGGGGGTCATCATATTTTCTGCCTTCATGATATTTCGCCAGGATGATATTTTTATCATCGGGTGATCTTGGTTATGATCATCCTGATGATGTTGTTGAAGAGTTCTAAGTGTGACCCGATATTCACTGGGGTCATCATATTTTGAACGTCAGGATGATCTTAGTCAATATCATCCTGATGATGTTGTATCACTTCATGTTCGTTGTTTTATCATCCTGATGATGCTGACGTCATTCTTATGTCAGGGTGATATCTATTTCTCTGCCTATCTGCATCATGATTTTTCTGAAGGAGAGGGTGATATTTTCGTATCACCCGGGTGTATGTTTGTTCCAGCGTCATGATGATGCTGATATCAAGGAGATATCCGCCTACCGGCTTCATGCATTATCTAGTGGGGGTGATCTTTTCGAGCATCATCATATTCATCTATCGGCCCGATCTTATAGTGGAGCTACAGTGCAACCTGATATTTGTGCATCAGGATGATATTTCCAAATATCCGGTTATCTTCTGAATATCATCCTGATGTCAATATGATGATGATGTCATCAAGGTCCGGGTTATCTTCTGAATATCATCCTGATGTCAATATGATGATGACGTCATCAAGGTCCGGGGGGGTCATATTTCTAACACTGATCATCTTGTGGAGATCCCCCGATATTTGCAAATATGATGATGACGTCATCCGGATATGAGGAGGTGCGCAGTGGGCGGATATGATGATGACGTCAGCAGGATATGATGATGACGTCATCAGGATGTTCATCGGCCAGACTTTGGGTATAGGCTCAGCAGGAGGATGTTCCTCCGATGGATCAGGTTGTGCGGATCAAGGCAATTATCGTGCAGGTTATATTGCGATATGATGCCGACATCAGGGTGATATTTCGGGCAACAGGATATCATGCTGCTGGAGGATGATGATGATGAAGTCTTATACTAGTGTCGTCAGGAGCAAAAGCACCGACATGATATATGCTCATGACCTAGTATATAAAGTGTTAAAGAGGTCATCGCGGGGTGCATGTGGGATAATTGATAACCTGCATTTTTGAATATCATGATGATGAATCTCAGCGGGAAATGGTTGCGATCGACTGTTAGATGTTTTTCCCAAGGCCGCGGGTTGGTGCGCCATTAATGGCGAGGGTTGCAGAGGTATGGGCGGATCTGGTACCCGATTGAAGGTGTACATCAGCGGACAGTGGCGCAGGGCTCGAGATATCTTCCTGTCTCCTCCCCTACCTGCTGCATTCATGTTTGGGCGCCAATCTGGTAGTGTTTGAGCGCCATTTTCCTGATACTGTATATCTAGCGGGATTTTTGGTCAACCCTGTAATTAATTGCTATGGTACACTACCTGGCTGTTATAAGCAGGAAGTGTTACTCATTTGTGGTTGTTGAAAGTTGAAGATTTTTGGCTCTGTAATTCATAACAAGCTGATCTGGTTGCTCTGTACAGCTTACCTGTGAGTTTATGTATCTCTTGTTGTATGTTTTTGGCATGAACCCACTGATTTCATGATTAAACTTATATGAGAAATGCTATCTTAGCATGTGTTGTGTTAATTCTGTCTCCAGTATTGCATGTATTCTTCTTCTGAATCTGGATATTTGGGTAATGTTTAGATTCTAGAGCATAGAATTCCTATGTTGAATGTCTGATCTTTTAACTTCTGCTCAAGGGGTAGATTAAACTGTTTTCAGGTTGAACATTGGGAAGGGTATACTGCAGTAGGGATGCCATAAGTAGAGATAACTTAACACTTTGTATTGGGAGATATCTGTAAGGCAGATATCACATATATCCCCTTGAAATCCAGTTTTAGCGGTTCATGCTGATCATTCACAGGTGTATGTCTACTGACTCCAGGCCCTGGATAGGCACCAATCTTGCTTTGTTTTTGTGTTACAACCATGTCCAGCTTTGCATCCAAACTTAAAATCCAAATCACAATCTAAAACAACCATTAGGACATTAGAGTTAGTTTTAGGATCCTCAGTCCTCTGTCTACAACTGCAAATAGGTCCAAAGCTAGCCCCTTTGCTCTTATCTTTCAGTTTTGGTCTACTTACAGGAGGACTTATCTGCTTTCTGTCAGCATCCCAGCCTTGTATGCATATCCTCATGGATGTTGAGTAGGGAATACCCCCCTAGGTCTTGCAGAGCCTGAAGAAGAAGAGGAGATAAAATATAGAGTCTATCTCCTACATTGTTGGCCCCTGGCCTAGAGATCCTGTTGATCACTGATGGCCACCTTGTAGGGAAATCTGGGAATAAGCATCCAGTCTGGGAAAAAACCAATAGAAATTGGCGACTCCGCTGGGGAACCTTGTGAAAGAACCCTGGTTTTCAGAAGAAAACAGTTCCTAGTAATAGGTGGCGACTCCGAAGTAATCTCCCAACCGGTCAAAGTAAAATTTATATGCAGGGGAGAAGATCCCAACAAAATCCTTTATTTGAAGAGTTACCATTAACAAGAAGAATGATGTACAGAAGAAAGGGAACTGTCTCAGTTAGTCATGAGAGTTCCCCCAGAAAAGGTGATGATATACAAGATAACCCTAGGCCATCAGGACAGCATGTGCCTTACTTTTCAAATGCAGAACCTGATATTCAAGGTGCATATGAGAGGCAACAGGGTGGTGGCATGAGAATGAGGTCAGAGGTGTTCCAAGAACGCCCTTTTCTAGACCCAAGTGAAAGGTTTGAAGAGGCAGAGTCTCTGAGGGATGATGAAGATGATGACCAGAATGGTATGAGACCATCTACCTCCAGACCTAAGGATGAACAGTTAGCTGAAGAAATCAGAAGTCTAAGAGCAGAACTAGAATACCTACAAGCCATGAAAATCAGAGATGATATGAAGCAGAAAGTGCAAGCCTTAAGAACTGCCCAAAATGATTCAGTTCCTACCCTAGAGAATGCAAATGTGCAAAGACATCAGCAAAGATATGAAGTGCAACATCAGCATCATGATGAGAGACAAAATGTGAATGATGCTAGGATACCACTGAACCATGTAGGAAACCAAAATACAAACAGAAATGTTAATGTTAATCAGCTAAATAGACAGCCCATGCAGTTAGATAGATTCAGGCAGCTGGTGTTTGATGGTATTCCTGGGTATCCTAACCCCATTGATAAGCATCTGAGGCTGCAAGTGCCTAAATTTTCAGGAAATAACATAGTGTCAGGAGAAGATCATCTAAAGGCCTTTCAAAATGTCATGGATAATTTTGAGGTTGAGCATGAGGATGTTTTCATGAAGTCATTCATGCAATCCTTAATAGATGAGGCAAGAGAATGGTACAGGAATCTGCCTGACCGGAGTATTTCATCATGGGATGATTTTAAAAGGATGTTCAAGGAGCAATATGGTGATAAAACTGACCCTAGCTTTTTTGTAAATGAGTTCACCAGTATCACTAAAGGGTCAAATGAGCAGGTTGCAGACTTTAATGCAAGATTTACTAAAGTGTTGAACAAATTGCCACATCACATGAGGCCAAATGAACCAATGTGCATAATTTTGTATATCAATGCCTTTGATGCAAAGACTGCATATGGACTAAGAGATAAAGGTCCTGCCACTCTCAGGGATGCTTTCAGAATTGCAGTAAATATTGAAAACAATAGGAAAGCATCGGGCAAGACAAATAGAAGGGATGATATAAAAATTCTGCAGAATCCAAACAAGCCTCAGAACACTCAAGGTAGTACATCTGCTCCTGAAGATAAGATAGACAAATTGGCAAATGTTGTTAAGGACCTAAGCTATAGATTAGCTAGAAGTGAAAAAGGGATGGGTCCTGATAGGCAAGTCTATCAAAGGCAGGAAAAGAGGCCATCATTACATGATATGCCTTATAACACCAATTGGCATGATGGTAAGCCTGTATTCCCACGTAACAACACAAATCAGAGGGCTCAACATGTCAAAGAAACTCCTGATCCTCTAAAGAAAGCTATAAATAATGTTGATGATGCTCCATGGTGTATAATTTGTCAGATGCCACATTCACAATCACAGTGTATGATTGCTCAATCCTTGTATGATAATGCTACATCTTGTAATGAATGCAATGAGCCACATCATGTGCAGGATGATGATGTTAATATGATGTCCATAGGCAATGGATACACTCTTTATGATGCTGATGAGAGTGCAGATCATCAAGTTCAGGCTGGCCAACAGCTCCCATATGATGAAGATAATGAAGATAACTATGTGTATGCTCAGAACTCACACAATTTTCTGAGCAGCTTACAACGGCCTTCTGATAAGGAAATTAGAGCCTTCACAGCTGCAGCAGTTGCTCAAGTCAAAAGCAACTACAATCTCAGAGGTAAAAATCAAGTAGGCAGCCCACATCAGCCAGAAGATATTTCTGCAGGTCAGCCAATGCATGGTCATAAAGGAACTGAACCACAAAAAAGGCAGTGGGTAAATAATAAATAGAACTTTAGACACAGAACAGGTCATGAATCTCAAGGACCAGAAAACAAAATCCCTCAGGCTGAAGATCAAAGTAAAGGTTCCCAAGACAAGAATGATGATCAGGGAACTATGAAAGTGAAAGCTAAATCAGCTCAGGATAAAAACAAGATTGTGGAGCAAGCTACAAATGTTATACAAAACTATGCTCCATTTGATATAGCTCAGGTCCTCTCTCAGGTAAAAGTCTCTGTTCCACTTATGGAACTCATGAAAGTGGAAGAGATCAAGAATAGGACAATATCCCTAATCTCAGGGGTACCTTTTCAAGCTAAACAAAATGTTCTGACCCAGGGTGAGAAACATGTCATGTGTAATGAAGAAGATGAGACTCCTGAAGTCTATTTAGGAGTGACTATGACAAAGTGTCCTTCACAAGTGGAGCCATTTTATGTTTCCCTGGTTATAAATGGAAAAATAATTAGAAATTGTATGCTTGACTCTGGAGCATCTACAAATGTCATGCCTTTGGCCATCATGCAACAAACTGGATTGAAAATTGACAAGGCATGTGGAAAATATTATGCTATGGATGCCAGAGAGGTACCAGTTATTGGAATCATGAAGGATGTAGATTTCAAACTGGCAGCATTTCCTGAAAAGAGATATAAAATGAATATAACAGTGGTTGACATCAAGCCACAGTACGGTATGTTGTTGTCAAGAAGATGGGCAGCACTAATTGGTGGAAGCATGCAGCTGGATCTGTCATATGCCATGATTCCAATGAATGGCAGGGATGTCAAGCTAATCAGAGAGCAAAGATCATCAGAGACAGTGGAAGACCAAGAAGCAGAGGAACAAGTATGCTTTGTAGACACTGACTGTGATAACTTCAAGGTTGTCTCAGATGATACAGAAGATAAAAAGAAAAATGTCTGCATTGAAGAGCTGGATCAACAAGGCTTATGGACCATGTTTTTTGATGGAGCTTGTGCAAAAGAAGGCTCTGGAGCTGGAGTTGTTTTCCTGTCTCCAACTGGTAAGCTCCTCAAATTCTCTTTCTTGCTGAGGTTTGATTGCACAAACAACATTGCAGAATATGAGGCTTTACTCTTAGGCCTAAATATTGCTCTCAAACATGGAATTAAGATGTTAAGAGTATTTGGGGATTCTGAGCTGATTGTATCCCAAATTAGAGATAAGTATGCTGCAAAAAATAAAAGACTGAAACAATACAAGCATGCTGTTTGGGATACCATTGAATTATTTGACGCATTTTCAATAGGCTGGGTAGAGAGGTCAAAAAATGTTATGGCTGATTTCTTAGCTAATGTTGCAATAAGGCCAGATGACATCACTCTGTCAGGTGTTACAAATGTAGAAATTAAAATTAGGCCTGCAGTACCAGAAAATATATGCAGTTGGCAAGTGTTTAATGATGATAGGGATTTGTTGAAATTTTTGCACTGCATAGATGAATATGAGAATCAACAAATTGATTTCCAAGCTTTTGTAGAGACTGTAGATGGAAAAGAAACTCTTGTGGGAAAAGAGATCATTCAATTGAAGACTAACAAAATCCCTAGAGGGTTGGTAGCTTTGGAAAGAGCTTTTGACAGTAGAGATAAAATGGTCACAAGGACATCTCCCACAAATAAGGAAGATTTAGAGGAGATAAATTTGGGGACATCTCAGGCCCCTCAGAAGGTATACATTGGTAAACAGCTAAAACCACACATTAGGAGTATGCTGATTGCATTACTGAAAAAGTATAAACATGTTTTTGCTTGGTCATATGAGGACCTAAAAGCCTATAGGGAAGATTTATTCCAGCATGAGATCCCATTGAAGCCTGGAGCTAAGCCATTTAGACAAAAGCAAAGACCTATTAATCCTACCTTAGCTCCCAAGATGCAAGAAGAACTCAAAAGGCTCAGGGAAGCTGGAATAATTGTGCCAATCAGACATTCAACTTGGGTGTCTAACCTTGTCCCAGTCAGAAAAAAGAATGGTGATATTAGGCTTTGTGTTGATTTCAGGAACTTGAATGTATCCTCTTTAAAGGATAACTATCCACTGCCTAATATGGAAGCTATGTTGCAGAGAGTGACTGGTTGTGAACTCCTATCCATGATGGATGGATTTTCAGGATATAATCAGGTGAAGGTAAAGGAATCAGAACAGTATAAGACTGCCTTTACCACTCCATGGGGAACTTATGTGTATGTTAGAATGCCATTTGGACTAACCAATGCAGGTGCTACATTTCAAAGAGCAATGGATGTTGCTTTTGCAGGGCTGATTGATTCAATCCTGGCTGTATATCAGGATGACTTGACTGCTTACTCAAAGAAAGAAGAGCAACATTGTTTGCATCTGGAGCAGATTTTCATAAGAGCACTAGAGTATGGTATTTCTTTAAATCCAAAGAAGTGTGCCTTTGGAGTAGTTGAAGGAAAGCTTCTGGGACATATTGTTTCCAAGGATGGAGTCAGGATAGATCCAGAAAGAGTGGCTGCTATTGACAGGATTCAAATGCCAAAAACTGTAAAAGGAGTTCAGTCCTTCTTTGGACAGATAAATTTTGTTAGGATATTTGTTCCCAACTTTGCAGAAACCACAAGGAACATTTCCAAGATGATGAAGAAGGATGCAACTGTCAACTGGGAAAGGGAAGCAATAGAATCATTTCAGAGTATCAAAGAGGCAATCAAGATGGCCCCTGTTCTTAAATCTCCTGATTTTTCTAAGCCATTCCAAGTATTTTCATTTGCTTCCTTTCATACTATTGCTGCATGTTTGTTACAGAAAAATGAAGATGGTTTTGAACAGCCCATCGCTTTTTTCAGTATGTCCTTGCAGGCCTCTGAGTTGAAGTATGATATTATGGAAAAACAGGCATATGCACTAGTCAGAGCCATCAAAAGTTTCAGACCATACTTGGTAGGATCATATATAATTGCATATGTACCTCATGCAGCAGTCAAAGACATATTCACTCAGCAGGAGGTGACTGGAAGAAGGTGCAGATGGATAAACAAACTGCAAGAGTTCAACATAGACATACAAGTTACTAAGTTGATAAGGGGACAAGGATTAGCCAAGATGATGGCACAGTCAAACTTGGAAGCATGCCAAGTTAATGTAGTCCAAGATGAGAGTGTAAATGTATCAGGATCTGAATGGTACAAGGATATTATCTACTACTTGCAAAATCTGAATTGTCCTTCCCATTTCAGTGACAGTCAAAAGAGGACTTTAAAGTTACATGCAATCAGGTATGTTATTGTTCAAGGTGAGCTATACTGGAAAAACCCTTATGGTGTGCTGCTGAGATGTGTGGATGAGGATATGGCTAACAATGTTTTGATTGATATGCATAAAGGATTGTGTGGTGGACATTATACTGCCCAAACAACAGCTCATAAAATTCTCAGGGCAGGATATTGGTGGCCCACTCTCTTTTCAGATGCACAAAGGTTAGTGAGAAAGTGTGACCCTTGCCAAAGATTTTCAGGAAAGCTGAAATATGATGGTGCTTTACCCCTTAGAACTGTAACTGTGGATGCTCCATTCCAGCAATGGGGAATTGACTTCATAGGGGAAATTGCAGACAAATCAAGTGGGGGACACAGTTGGATTTTGGTGGCAACTGATTACTTTACCAAATGGATTGAGGCCATTCCAACTAAGAGAGCTACAAGTAAGGTGGTGACAGATTTCATACTAGAAAACATCATCATCAGGTTTGGAGTACCATTTAAAATAGTCACTGATAATGCTATGTGCTTCAGATCAGGTGAGTTTGTTGATTTTTGCAACAGGTATGGGATAAATCTATCATATACATCACCATATCACCCACAAGGAAATGGTCAAGCAGAATCAAGCAATAAGAGCATCATGAAAATTATCAAGAGGATACTGGACAAGAACAAGAGAGCTTGGGACTCAAAGTTGAACTTAGCAATATGGGCTGACAGAGTGACAGTGAAAAGGGCTATTGGGAAGTCACCTTTTGAGCTAGTATATGGTGCATCAGCTAGATTGCCCATAAACAATCTCCTACCAGTTTACAGATTCATTCAGGAAAATGATGAGGAGATTGAAGATTCCATGACAGAAAGAGTGAATCAGCTGGTTGCATTGGATGAAGACAGAAGGAAAGCCCACCAGATCAATCTCAAAAGACAACAAGATGTGAAATATCAGTTTGACAGGAGAACTACAAAAAGGAAGTTTCAAGTCAATGATCTGGTGCTCATTTGGAATGCTAAAGGTCAGGAAAAGGGTAAACATGGTAAATTTGAACCCTTATGGATGGGCCCATATCAGGTTTGCAATACTCATGGGGAGGATTCTTATTTCCTCCAGGCCCTAGATGGTGAAGTTCTGGAGTTGCCTGTGCATGGCCAATTCCTTAAGTTCTATTTTGCATAATTAACTTGTTGCTGTGCACATTTGTAAAAAGCATGTATGTAGTGTAAATGTCTTGTACAGCTCGCGTTTTTTGGCTTTTTGTCTGGTCTGCCCGGGGATCTGGTTCTCGCTGCAGGTTTTCACCTGCACGTCCCCATTCGGAGCCAGTGTTAGCACTCATTTTGACCTGGGGTTGATTTTTTCATGATCAGGGGGTTCCTTCATTTGAACCCTTTATCTTCTTGCCCATCTTTCTAAGTGTTGGACCTCTTCAGCATTTTTCAGCTGCAGCATCATATTTTCTTTGAGGAGGAGATCATCATCATCATCTTGTCTTCGATGATGGTCTGCATTATCATGTTTTCTGTCGACTTGTTTTCCATCAGGATCATCATATTTCAGTATCAGGTGATGTCTGGATATCATCCTGATCCTGCTGATGAGCTACAGTGTGCCCTGATTTGCTTGCGGGGGTGATTTTTTCAAGTATCCGGTGATCTTCCAATTATCACCTTGCCCAAACATGATGATGATGATGTTGCCCCGATATTCTGAAGGGGTTATTCTCTAAGTTGTTCGACCTGACTTGTTTTTTCTTAAGGGTCGTCATCATCATCATCATATTTCTAGTTACCCCCGTGTTGCTTGCGGGGGTCATCATACTTTCTGCCTTCATGATATTTCGCCGGGGTGATATTTTTATCATCGGGTGATCTTGGTTATGATCATCCTGATGATGTTGTTGAAGAGTTCTAAGTGTGACCCGATATTCACTGGGGTCATCATATTTTGAACGTCAGGATGATCTTAGTCAATATCATCCTGATGATGTTGTATCACTTCATGTTCGTTGTTTTATCATCCTGATGATGCTGACGTCATTCTTATGTCAGGGTGATATCTATTTCTCTGCCTATCTGCATCATGATTTTTCCGAAGGAGAGGGTGATATTTTCGTATCACCCGGGTGTATGTTTGTTCCAGCGTCATGATGATGCTGATATCAAGGAGATATCCGCCTGCCGGCTTCATGCATTATCTAGTGGGGGTGATCTTTTCGAGCATCATCATATTCATCTATCGGCCCGATCTTATAGTGGAGCTACAGTGCAACCTGATATTTGTGCATCAGGATGATATTTCCAAATATCCGGTTATCTTCCGAATATCATCCTGATGTCAATATGATGATGACGTCATCAAGGTCCGGGGGGGTCATATTTCTAACACTGATCATCTTGTGGAGATCCCCCGATATTTGCAAATATGATGATGACGTCATCCGGATATGAGGAGGTGCGCAGTGGGCGGATATGATGATGACGTCAGCAGGATATGATGATGATGTCATCAGGATGTTCATCGGCCAGACTTTGGGTATAGGCTCAGCAGGAGGATGTTCCTCCGATGGATCAGGTTGTGCGGATCAAGGCAATTATCATGCAGGTTATATTGCGATATGATGCCGACATCAGGGTGATATTTCAGGCAACAGGATATCATGCTGCTGGAGGATGATGATGATGAAGTCTTATACTAGTGTCGTCAGGAGCAAAAGCACCGACATGATATATGCTCATGACCTAGTATATAAAGTGTTAAAGAGGTCATCGCGGGGTGCATGTGGGATAATTGATAACCTGCATTTTCGAATATCATGATGATGAATCTCGGCGGGAAATAGTTGCGATCGACTGTTAGATGTTTTTCCCAAGGCCGCGGGCTGGTGCGCCATTAATGGCGAGGGTTGCAGAGGTATGGGCGGATCTGGTACCCGATTGAAGGTGTACATCAGTGGACAGTGGCGCAGGGCTCGAGATATCTTCCTGTCTCCTCCCCTACCTGCTGCATTCATGTTTGGGCGCCAATCTGGTAGTGTTTGAGCGCCATTTTCCTGATACTGTATATCTAGCGGGATTTTTGGTCAACCTTGTAATTAATTGCTATGGTACACTACCTGGCTGTTATAAGCAGGAAGTGTTACTCATTTGTGGTTGTTGAAAGTTGAAGATTTTTGGCTCTGTAATTCATAACAAGCTGATCTGGTTGCTCTGTACAGCTTACCTGTGAGTTTATGTATCTCTTGTTGTATGTTTTTGGCATGAACCCACTGATTTCATGATTAAACTTATATGAGAAATGCTATCTTAGCATGTGTTGTGTTAATTCTGTCTCCAGTATTGCATGTATTCTTCTTCTGAATCTGGATATTTGGGTAATGTTTAGATTCTAGAGCATAGAATTCCTATGTTGAATGTTTGATCTTTTAACTTCTGCTCAAGGGGTAGATTAAACTGTTTTCAGGTTGAACATTGGGAAGGGTATACTGCAGTAGGGATGCCATAAGTAGAGATAACTTAACACTTTGTATTGGGAGATATCTGTAAGGCAGATATCACATATATCCCCTTGAAATCCAGTTTTAGCTGTTCATGCTGATCATTCACAGGTGTATGTCTACTGACTCCAGGCCCTGGATAGGCACCAATCTTGCTTTGTTTTTGTGTTACAACCATGTCCAGCTTTGCATCCAAACTTAAAATCCAAATCACAATCTAAAACAACCATTAGGACATTAGAGTTAGTTTTAGGATCCTCAGTCCTCTGTCTACAACTGCAAATAGGTCCAAAGCTAGCCCCTTTGCCCTTATCTTTCAGTTTTGGTCTACTTACAGGAGGACTTATCTGCTTTCTGTCAGCATCCCAGCCTTGTATGCATATCCTCATGGATGTTGAGTAGGGAATACCCCCCTAGGTCTTGCAGAGCCTGAAGAAGAAGAGGAGATAAAATATAGAGTCTATCTCCTACACTGTTGGCCCCTGGCCCAGAGATCCTGTTGATCACTGATGGCCACCTTGTAGGGAAATCTGGGAATAAGCATCCAGTCTGGGAAAAAACCAACATGACCCATTGCCTACCTTTCAAACACATGGAGATCATGAAGAGCAGTCAGAAATTGAAATAAGTGCTAGTGCAGAGCATGATTGTTTTTCATTTGATGGCTATTTTGCGTATGACACACAGGCTGATACTCCTCCACAGAGTGAATCCATTGGTGATGAAGATGTGTGCTCTGCTGCCCATGAACAAATGGCATATTATGATCAAGCTTATGTACCTGGATCACCTATCTTTGACACATATGGTGATGAGGATCTATTTGAGTATGGTGAGGATCTAGACATTGTTTTTGGTTTGGATTCTGTTTCTCATCCTGATGAAAGAGGAAACAACATGCATCAGGTAAGTGACTGTGAAAATGTGCTTGATTTGAAAGAGGTGCCAGAGCCTGATCTTTTCCAGCTTGGTGCTACTATTGGTTGTGTACATGATGTGCACAATTGTGAATTTGAAAGCTTTTCTTTTGAGAGGCCAGCATATGAGATGAGCTCTGATCTTCCTAGCTGCATGGTGGACTTTGAGTGTTTTTAGTTTTCAATCCAGCTAGGAGATCATTTTGCAATGCATAATGCTGATACAAATGATAACATGTGTTATATTCCATTTGAGTATGCATTGCCTGATACATTCTGCATCCACTTGTTGCTGGATGCTAAAGGTTATCTGCACAGAGATGACAGTGACCAGCTAAATCAGAAGGTTGAATGTGCAGATGACCAGGTTTGTTTATGGTCAGATCATGGTAGCATTCTCAGGCTTGACCCAGTGCATGCAGATGAAAACAAGATATTTGACAAAGGGAGATACAGGTTTTTCTTTTCTTGGTGGCCTTAGGCCATCAAGAGTGTTTGGTGATGCAGATCATTATAACTTCATGACTCTGTGCCCAATGGATAGGGTACTGGTCTGCATCCCAGAGTTCTATGGTTCTTGCCATGCCTACAAGAGGCATGCATCCTCAGACAGAGCCACTGTTGGTGCCTGAATTGACTGTCAGTTCTTGAGCAATTTTTATGCAGGCACCATCCTATAAAATCCAAAAAATTTTCCAGTTTTGGTACCCCTTCAGTGTTTTGTAACATCCACATCATCTTTCTTAAAGGGGGGTCTTCATGTTTTGTCCATCGGCATGAGTTTGGAATGTGTCTTGGCGATCATGATTGGTACCATTGGCGTGTTGTCTTCTATCGCTGAGACTTTACCTATCGGCATAGGTGTTTTGTGGCTTGCCGATAGACTTGGTCTCGCCGATGAGGGTTTTGGAGTGCTATCGCCAAGACTTTGGCTATCGGAGTGAACGGGCAGATTGTTGGCCGATGGCGCAGGTCTGGCCGATGGAGTTGCCATCGGCGAGTATGGGGTAGTGTCTGGCCGATGGTGGTAATAGAGTTCGGTTTCAGCGTGACAGGGGCTATCGGGCTAGCCGTTGGAAGGTCCGCCGATGGAGTGTCTGGCCGACAAGGGTGTCATCGGCGTAAGTCACACCGACAGGGGGGCAGTGTAGTGTGTGATCGGTGAGACAGTTGTCTATCGGCGAAGGTTTTTTGGGAGCTGCCAATATGTGGGTGTCTGGCCGACGGGAGATGCGAAGTAGTCATCGGTGTGACCGGCGTATCGGTAGGAGAATTTTTGGGCGCGCCGACAAAGTGGTATCATGCCGAAAGATATGATCATCGGGGTGACTTTGTTCATCGGCAGAGGTGTTTCTTGTTGGGCCGACAGTTGGTGGTCTGGCCGATAGGTGGAAGTGTCGTCGGCATGAGTTGAGCGGTCGGCGGGAGATTTTTGAGAAAGGCCGATAGTGTATGTCATGGCGATGGGCTGTGGGCGAAGGGTCGTGTGTCGAGCGCGACAAAACACTCGACACCTATTATACATGCGGCCCTGTTTTTAAAGTAGTGGAAGGCTCTCCACACCATGCATGTGGGATTTTCCCCTTGCATTATTTTTGAACCTGCGAAGGAGGTGTTTTGGCGGGAAGCCTCATTTTGACTGCAGCGACAGTTTTCAAGCGACCGCGGGTGGTTGAGGCCCTTAATGGCGATTGTAGCAGGAGTATGGGCGATGGTACAAGCGATTAAGCTGCCTGATCGTGGATGAAGACTTTCAAGTGGTGGCACAAAGCTCAAGATCCCCCCTGTCTGTCGCATTTAATCTGTGAAGGCCATTTTCAAGTGGAAGGAATGTATCTGGCGAATTTTTGACTTCTGGCCATGTAATTAATTGCTGAATGTACATGGTTCTGTATAAATGGTTTTGGGCTGTGTTACTTTTTGGAGGTTGGATGTTTTTGGGCTTTCTGCTCTGACTCTGAACATAAGGTGTTCACATTTTGAAAGGCATTTTTTGCTACAGACTCGGTCCTTAGTCTGGTGTACTAATCTATCTTGGCTTGTAAATGACGATTTTCTCTGTGATGGCCTTCTATGCAGATTGATTTTAAATGAAAAACACCTGTGTGTGTATTGTTTCTGATTGTCTCCTGTATGTCATTTGTTTTCCTTTCAAACAAGGTTGTCAAGGGCTTCCAAGTTTTTCAGTATGTGCATACTGTGTGTCTGATTTATTGCGTCTGCTCAAGGAGTAGTTAAATAGGCTTTTGATCAGATACAAAGGGAAATAGATTGCATCATAGGATCTGTTAAGTATGATCATTAATGATACTCTTTCTTAGACATGTTGCTGTTAGGCAGTAGCATTATTCTTAGGTCCTCTGGATATGAATTTATGTTGTCATGGGGAGACATTTACAGTCTTAGATATGACTCTGCTGCCCAGATAAGGTACTGGTTTGGGAATCTGTCTGTTCAATGGGTCTAGGAAAGTCCCATAACTCCAAACACCATTTCAAACCATCTCATCCTTCCATCTGTTAGTTGTAGGATTAGGATTAGGATCCTTGCATGCTCTCATACCCAACCAGACATCATGTCCAAGAATGTTGCCAACCTTGTGATTTGTTACACAAATCTTGGTCCATACATGAGAGTATTCTGCCTGTTGATGTCAAGTTAAATCCTTCTGTCATTGAGCTAGTCAAGGTTATACTTTTATCAAGTAGGGAAACCCCCCTTGGTGCGGCAGAACCAGAAGTGAAGGGGAGGAGCTCACGCAACCTCCTGTATTCAGTTGGCTGAATCTACCTGTGCATTAGAACTGGCAAACCCTAATGCTGATTCAGAAGAAAAACCAACATAATCAAAGATATCATCAGCTTACTGTCTGGTTTCAATCAGAAGGTTATCAGTCATGTTTACCATGAAGACAATAAAGCGGCAAACACGTTGGCTAACTTGGGTCAGAGCCTAGACACTTGGCATTGCTGGAGATTAGAAAATAATCTTTCGCATTAGATACAAACCCTCATTGGAAAGGAGTTAAGCCCAGCCCTTGGTCCCTCATGAGGATAAAACTTAAGCTTTGGGGGAGATCAGGGGGCCAGCAAAGATCTAGTACCTTCTGCCAGCTGGACTCCAGGTACAGTTTGTTGGAGGCCACGAAGGTTGTGTGCCAGCTTGCTAATACTCGGACTTGTGTTTTCATAAGCGGTTGCATTTATTACATGATGCTGAGATGGTGTCTTAAGGGGTTTTCTCACATGCCTAGCCACGTGATATTCCGTCTTGACATCTCGAAGACACTTAACATGAGATTTAATGATGATTTTTTATGGCTCCTTAATTATGATATGAAAGGGATTAAATATTCCCGCATGCTGAGAATTAGCAAGTACGCCACTTTCAGCGTGGGCAAGGCTGTGAACATCATTTCTTTCAATTTAAACACTAAAGTCGGGGACTTGGAGGTTAGGGAGTTATCTAAGAGTTGCATTGCGATTGCTCTCTGCTGCACTGCGATTGTTTGTTCTGCTGCTTGCTTTATCAACCCGATTGTGTTTTGTAAAATGGGTGGAGATAGGTCACACACGGAGCCTAAGACTTGTGAGGAATTAAAAAAGAATGAGACTCTTTGGCACATCTGCCAAGAGGGAGGAGTTGCCTCGTACTTGGAGTGTCTGCAAGGCCATGATGAAAACCTTTCGGTTCAGTTTCTGCGATCCTATGATGGCAGAAAGGTTAAGGTGGGAAATGTGGGTTTTGAGATATCAGAGGAGGTGATTGGGATGGCTATTGGGATGCCTACAGATGGCACGAAGCACCCCAGGAAGAGCAAGGTGCCAGATCCTGACGGTATGAAGTTTTTTCTCAAAAAAGGAGAGGTTTTGAATAGCCTGCAAGGGGGTTTCGACTGACAACTCTTACCTCCACCTTGGGATAAGGTATGTTACATGATAATGAAGTATTTTACTTTAGAGGGAAGGTTCAAGAGGATTTTTCATTACCACTTCATGCTACTAAATCATTTTAGGCATAGCAAGCATATCGGCTTCCCTTTCTATCTCCTCTCATCTTTGGAAACCTCCATCGTTGCTGCTAAAGAACAACATGCCCTTGATTCTAGCAAGCCTGAGATTTCACTCCATTAGGGCCTTATATTGAGACTGTACAAGTTCCATCTCACCCTCTACCCCCTAAAGCCCTCACTCCCTTCAGGATTGATGAGCCTTAGTCGCCTAATCCTATCCTAGTGAAGGAATGTACGATAATTATCATTGAAATCACCCCTAAATCCTATGCCACTTCCATAAAAAGTGGCAAGAAAAAACCCTTTGTGACCATAAGCCCCAAACCCACCACAGAAGATCTAACCCCCATTTCTCTGGCAATGGCCCCTGCTAAAAGAAAAATCCTCCAAGGTAGCCCTTCCCTGCTGAACTCCAGTAAGAAGAAGCGGGGTACCCTGGAAGAAGATTATGGCACTGTCAGTGGGATTAAGGCCTCTAAGGCTACTCTTGTGGTCAAGGAGGTTAGTTTTGAATAGGGAAGTGGGGATTCGAATAGTGCTAGGGATGAGGACTACACTTCCACTAAGAACAAAACTCAGATGTTGACGACTAGCAGGTCGTCGAGACTTGCCACCAAATCGGCCTCCATGCCCAAGGGGAAAGCTGCCTCAATGGTGGAGGAGGATGTTGAGGAACTGCAGGAGGAGGAACACCTTGAGGAAAAGAACAAAGATGTTTCTGTGGAGCTACAAAGAGAAGAAGACTCTAAGGATGATAACAAAAAGGGTTCTGCTGAGCTATAGGGTTCAGGGTCGAAGGGCAACATCAAGATGGACACGGTCATGGTAGAAAATGAATAGTTGGGGGTGATGTTTTGGTTAACAAGGATAACAAAATTGAGATGTTGGAAGCTGATGAAGAGGGTCCTAGCAATTTCCTTGATTTCAATGTGCAGGGTTCGGACTCCGTTAGCTCAGAGAAAAGGAAAAAAGGGACTGGTAAGAAGAAAAAAGGAGATAAGAAGAGAAAGGAGAAGGAAATTGAAACACTTTCGGCAAGGCTCACTGATCTGGAGTAGAAGTTCAACACTCTGGCTAAGTTCTTGGCTAGAGTTATGCACAGGTCCACCACTACTCTGGTGGCTCTCCAAAAGGTGGTTCCTAAGGGGCAAGAGAAGAAGGACAAAAAGCTGAAGGAATACAAAGATGTACTCTAGTTTCTTGTGGATGATTGGGACAAGATGTTTGCATAGCCTTTGGAGGCTTGGGTCTACTCTGTTGTTGATCCGCTATCAGTCTGTTGTTTCTGTGGTGTCTAGTTTCTTTAGTCTTATGTTATGTTGCTAAAACTTTGATGGTTTATTCTAAACTATTTTAATTTTTTGGTGAGCCTCTACTGGTTGTTTTATCATGGGATCAACACCCCTTTTTTGCCACTTATCTAATCAAAAACATACTTTCAACCAACAAAGAATAACACACATTCATAAGGAAGTGGGAGTGACAACCTAACCTTTGGTTACTCACCTGGGAGGTAGAACAATTAGGAGATCAAGACCTCACCTAGTCGTGCAAAGACTAGGTGTTCTCACTCCTAGACATGACTTCCAATGTAAAATGAGGAATAACACCCAAGGTACACAAAGTACTATCAAACAAGGGTCATATGCATTCAAGGTAGTGAAAGGAAGCTAGGTGTGCGGAAATTACTTCCTACACTAATCTAATGAGGAGAGGGCTATGCAAATTCAATTTTATCCTAACTATCACAACAATGTTAAACTATTAACATGAGATATTGCAACAAAACACAAGAACTAGAAAGTAGACAGAAGAAGAGACAAAGATTTACGATGGGGAAAACCCTTATCGGGTGAAAAACCCCACACTCAAAAACCTACACAATGTATTAACAAATCTAAAATATGTTTACAATACACTTGCAATGCAAGCTTCAATGGTCTTTGAAACTCGTATCTGGAGTCAATCCGGTAGCATAACAGTACTTATAGAACCTGTGATACAACTCCCTCTCCAAGCACCTGTTTATATAGCAAATACAAGGCAATATTGGACCTTCTTGGAATGGGCGTCCAACTTGGCCTCATGGCCCAAAACCCACACCTAAGGACACTTGGTCAACATTGTAGAATGTGCCTGACACTTGTCCACAGCTCCCATCCCAAAGGGGTCACCTATTTCCAAAATGGGCTATGACAGATACTCTTACAACACTTACAACTGTCATAGAATCTATCATAGCAGTTACAACTTATAGCTGTAAGAGAATCTGTCATCCATAGGCTATAAATAGCATATTCTCTTACAACATGTCATAGTCCACCTTGGGGCACCCAAATATGCCTTTTTCAAAGATGCTTTATGACACATGTCTTCACCTATCTTACATGCTTCTATTTCTGACTCTTACATGTCATAGATTCGTCATAGGAATCTGTCATAACCGTTTTGGTCAAACATTCCCTTACACAACATGGAAGATGCTAACACATGGAAAAATGTTCCTACCACAAAGTGGGATGCCTATCTCCTCATGTGAGTACAAAATTACAAGTTGTCATATTCCACGTAGGATTGACGCATCACCGTGCCACATCCCACAATATGAAAATATGGAATTTACAAATATTTACAACATAGGCAATTAAATAATAAATACAAACATTAACAACATAAGGAATTACCAAGTTTGAGACACTTTAATTCCCAACATTCTCCCACTTGTCAAACACCTTGTAAGAGCTAATAGAAAAACAAGATTTAACTGCTATAGGTCGAGAGTCCCATAGACTCCAAACACCATCTGAACTTCTCTGTGCTCATTGGTTTTGTCAATGCATCAGTAACATTCTTCAAAGTATCTACCTTCTCCAAATTTACCTTTTCATCCTCAACCATGTCTCGCATGAAGTGAAACTAAACATCAATATGCTTTCTTTTGGCATGGAAAGTTAGATTCTTTGCGAGGCAAATCGCACTCTGATTGTCACAACTGATCATTAGCTGACCTGCATCAACACCAATATCTGAACACAATCTCTTAAGCCAAATGGCTTCCTTATAAGCATGTGTTTCTGCCATATACTCATCTTCTGTCGTGGACAAAGTAACCACAGGTTGTCGCTTACTCATCCAACTAATAGCACCACCAAACAGTGTAAACACATAAGCACTGGTGGATCTTCTATTGTCAATGTCACCTGCCCAATCTGAATCCACAAATCCATGAATGTCAATGGAATGCAGAGGTCCTATAACATTACCATGATAGAAAATGGAATAATTGGAAGTACCCCTCAAATATCTGAACACTCACTTAACTGCATCCCAATGAACTGTCTAGGATTAGCCATAAATTGACTAAGGACTCCCACTGCTTGGGCAATGTCTAGTCTTGTGCAGACCATAGCATACATCAAACTGCCAACAACACTAGCATAAAGTACTCTGCTCATGTCCTCTACCTCACTAGGAGATTTTGGACAGTCCTCAACTGATAACTTTGTCCCCAAAGAAACAAGAACACACAATGGTCTACAATCTACCATGTTGAACCTATCCAACATGGTCTTCACATACTTACTCTGGCTTAACCAAAGTTTTATGTTAGCTTTGTCTCTTCTAATTTCCATTCTTAGAATGTACCTGGCTACCCCTAAATCTTTCATTTCAAACTATGCTGACAACTGAGATTTGAAATTAGAAATCATATTCTTACCCTTCCCAATGAGCAACATATCATCAACATACAATGCAACAATGAGAATATGATCACCATCAAACTTATCGATCTCACAAATCCAATTGACAACACAAAGGTATCAAATTTCAAGTACCATCTCCTAGGGGATTGCTTCAAACCATACAAAGACTTCTTTAATTTGCAAACCAATTTTTTTTACCTTTCACCATGTAATGCTCTGGCCGTGACATGTAGATTTCTTCCTCCAAATCACCATGAAGGAAAGTTGTCTTCACATCCATCTGTTCTACCTCCAAGTCATAAGCTACTGCGAGAGACAATAGGAATCGAATGGATGTCAACTTTGCAGTGGGAGAGAAGATCTCACCATAATCTATACTCTCCACTTGTGAATACCCCTTTACAACCAATCTAGCTTTATACTTCTCAACAGTACCATCTGCACCAATATTCTTCTTGAACACCCATTTGCATCCAATGGGTTTCTGTCCAAGAGGCAAAGGCACCAAGTCCCAAGTTTGATTCTTTTCCAAAGAATCCATTTTATCCTCCATGGCCTCATTCCAGGATCTTGTATCTTTCATGTCCAAAGCCTTTGATATAGTTCTAGGTTCATCACTGTTAGTGAGTAAAGCATAAGCACAACTAGAATCAAGCAATGTAAAACCAAACCTTTCAGGTTGCTTTCTTATCCATGTAGACCTCCTTAAGGGCTGAGGTTAAGGTTCAACTTCTTCATCTGAGCTTTCAGAGCTGCCAGAGCTCTCCTCATCATCAGGTCCAACATTGTCTTTTTGTTCAGTCTTCTAAGGGGTAGGAGGAAACTGAACAACATCCTCTTTCTTTTCTTTTTCTTCTAGCTATAAAATAGTGGAAGAAGGTGTAAGCTCTCTGAAGACAACACTTCTGCTATACAACACTTTTTCAGCCACAAGGTCCCAAAGCTTGTATCCTTTCACACCGACACCATAGCCAGTGAAGATACACTTAACAACCTTGTTCTCCAACTTTGACCGCTTCTCCCTAGGCACATGTGCATATGCCTCACAACCAAAAACATGAAGATGCCTTATTGAAGGCTTTCTACCAGACCACACCTCCATGGGTGTCTTACTAACAAGAGCTGATGTAGGAGATCTATTTACCAGATAGCAAGTAGTGGCAACAACTTCAGTCCAAAACTTTTGTTCTAGGCCAGCTCCACTAAGCATACTCCTAGCCTTCTCCATCAGTGTCATGTTCATCCTCTCTGCAACTCCATTTTGCTGCGGGGTGTATGGAGTTGTCTTATGTCTTTCAATCCCAAGTTCCTTGCAATATTTATCAAATTCTATAGAACAAAACTCACCACCTTTGTCAGTTCTCAAACATTTAATCTTTTTACTAGTCTAATTTTCAGCAAAGGCCTTAAACTCCTTAAACTTGCTATAGACTTCAGATTTGCTTATGAGAAAATAAATCCATGTCCTTCTACTGTAATCATCTATAAAAGATACAAAATATACAGACATTAATAAGGAACATTAACAAGACCAAACACATCAAAATGAATAAGGTCCAACACACCAGAAGACTTATGAGAACTCGAGTAAAACTGAACACGGTTTTGTTTTCCATAAATGCATTGTTCACAAAAGTCAAACTCAAGATTACAATCATCTAACCCCTCAATGAGGTTCTTATTTTTAGGGTACGCAAACCCTTCTCACCAATGTGGCCAAATCTCTTATGCCATAACATTATCTTTTTAGCAGGAAGTTTAACTTCCAATGCACGATTACAACCATCAAGACTAGAAACAACATATTTCTTCACTGCTTGTTCAGATGGTGGGGATGAAGTGACCGTTGCCCTCTTCCTTGAGTCAAAAGAACTATTGCATTGTGAAATGCATGCCTCCAGCTGAAACAGAGTACCTCTCCTAGTACCCTTAGCAAGCACCATAGCTCCTCTAGTCATCTTGCATCTTTCTTTCGAAAAGACAACCTACACACCTGCATCATTCAACATACTTATAGAAAATAGGTTCTGTACTAAGCCTGAGATGTGCATAACCCCAGAGATCCCCTTCACTCATCCATCAGGGAATTAGATAGAGACTCTTCCACGACCAACAATTTTTAGATGAGAGTCATCACCTAGATACACCTTTCCACCATCGAACTTCTCATATTTGGTAAACCAGTCTCGATGCGAGGTCATGTGGATTGATGCACTAGAGTCGATCAGCCACACATCATTAGATGCATGGGTTGTCAGGGCTGCAATGAAAGCATCACCATCATCTTGTGACTTGTTAGAATCTGAATCAGGAGCTTTCTTCTTCTTTTTCTTCTCCTCTTTGCATTCCTTTTAGAAATGCCCGGTTTTGCCATAGTTCTAACAAGAGCCTTAGACTTTATAGGAGATTTGGATCTCCCATGGGATTTGGATATACCCTTCTTAGCTTTTTGTCCTTCTTCCCTTTCTCCTTGGGTCTTCCATGAATTGCAAGGGCCTCTTTGGCTACCTCAGAAGACTTTCTCTGCATCTCTTCAAACAACAGTGAAGAAACCACTTCTTCCATTTTGAATGTGGATGTGGTGCTTGCAATAGCCATGACAAGATGATCCCATGAGTCTGGCAGAGAACAAAGCAGGGTCATACACTAATCCTCCTCCTCCATCTTCACACCAATAGATGTCAATTGTGCAACTAGCATGTTAAAAGTATTCATATGTTCAATGATGGATCCTCCATCCTCCATTCAAAGAGAATACAACTTCTTTCTCAGGAAAAGTTTATTAACCAGGGATTTGGCTTGATACACATCCCCCAACGTCTTCCAAAGTAGTTTTGTAGTAGTCTCCTCATAGACATTTAACAGAACAAAATCAACAAGACTAAGTCTTATGAGACCCTTAGCCTTCCGATCCTTGAGATCCCACTCATCTTGTGACAGTGCAACTGGTTTAGTTTCATTAACACTTTCCCAAAGGTCTCAGTCTACAAGCATGTCTTCCATCTTGAGCTTCCATAGCTCGAAATTAGTGCCATTGAATTTCTCCATTTCAAATCTTCTGGATGTGCTTGCCATCTCCTTGCTGCAAAATGATACATAATACTCTACACAAATTCCCACTCAACCTAAGATCAACTCAGAAAACCCCTACCCAACAACTAGGACCAAAGGTGATCAAGCTCTAATACCAACTAAAAGGAAGCTAGGTGTGCAGAAATTGCTTCCTACACTAATCTAATGAGGAGAGGGCTATGCAAATTCAATTTTATCATAATTATTATAGCAATGCTAAACCATTAACATGAGATATTGTAGAAAAAACACAAGAACCAGAAAGTAGATAGAAGAAGAGAGACAAAGATTTACGGTGGGGAAAACCCTTATCGGGTGAAAAACCCCACACTCAGAAACTTACACAATGTATTAACAAATCTAAAATATGTTTACAATAGGCTTGCAATGCAAGCTTCAATGGTCTTTGAAACTCATATCTGGAGTCAATCTGGCAGCATAACAGTACCTGTAGAACCTGTGATACAACTCCCTCTCCAAGCACCTGTTTATATAGCAAATACAAGGCAATATTGGACCTTTCTTGGAATGGGCGTCCAACTTGGCCTCATGGCCCAAAACCCATGCCTAAGGACACTTGGTCAACATTGTAGAATGTGCCTGACACTTAACCATAGCTCCCATCCCAAAGGGGTTGCCTATTTCCAAAATGGACTATGACAGATGCCCTTACGACACTTACAACCGTCATAGAATCTGTCATAGCGGTTACAACTTATAGCTGTAAGAGAATCTACCATACACATGCCATAAATAGCATATTCTCTTACAACATGTCATAGTCCACCTTGGGGCACCCAAATATGCCTTTTTCAAAGATGCTTTACGACACATGTCTTCACATGTCTTACATGCTTCTATTTCTGACTCTTACATGTCATAGATTCGTCATAGGAATCCGTCATAACTGTTTCGGTCAAACATTCCCTTACACAACATGGAAGATGCTGACACATGGCAAAATATTCCTACCACAAAGTGGGATGCCTATCTCCTCATGTGAGGACAAAATTACAATTTGTCATATTCCATGTAGGATTGACGCATCATCGTGCCACATCCCACAATATGACAATATGGAATTTACAAATATTTACAACATAGGCAATTAAATAATAAATACAAACATTAACAATGTAAGGAATTACAAAGGTTGAGACACCTTAATTCCCAACAGGTAGACCCTAGGGTACAACTTACCTTTAGAAGGCTTTTCTAAAAAAGATCAGGAAGTGTTCACTATTTGCAAGTCACCTCTATTGGGTCCAAATCACCCAAGTGTCGTGCAAGTCACCTAGGTGACCCCCACATCACCCCTAGAAAAATAGGCAATTTTTAGGTAGTGTGCAAGGCCTATAATGGATAGTGGGGTTCTTGAAAGAAATAAAATTAGGTACAAGGTAATTCAAATGGTCCCGTACAAGCCTAAAATCATGATTCACATTCAAAACCAAAATTAGTTACAAGGTAAATCAAATGGTCCCCTACAAGCCTAAAATCATGATTCACATTCAAAACAAAAATTCAACCTCTCAAGGCAAGAATCAAGGTCACAAAATCAAATATGAGTGAAGAGTTAGGCCTAGACTAGCATAATATAATCTACACTTAAACATTGTATAACTTTCAAATTTTAAGTGCTATTTGTAAATGGTTTAAACCAAACAAGAAAGAGAATTAAAAATCCTTGACCACAAGGCCGAATTAACAACACACCACCATTAATAATATCTACATATAATATCTAAATGACATACATGCATCGCCCAAAGCTTCATTTCAACTTGAAAGCTAAATTAGATCCACTCATCCAATTGTTCTAGGATTTATCCAACATGTCGAATCCTTCACAAAGTGACATCTAAAGTGAACATAAATAGTAATATCAACACATTTCAACATAATGGATCTCATCCCAAGCATAGATGGGCCAAAGAATAAATAATAACATCCACAATATTACAATTAATCATTTTAAACAAGGATCACAAGATGCCAATATAGATTATTTCTAATAAACTAAAATGGAAAAATACAGGTAACAAGATGATACAAGAGCTTGACACACCCTTCCATGATCATGTCCAAGAGTCCTTCTAGACCAACAGTGGTCAACACCACCCAAACATGTGGAACCCTTAGGCCCACCCCTTTGTACTAGGAGGTTGTTGATTGGGTAGTTCAACAACACTCGCACCAAACAAGTGGTCAAACACACACCAACCAAAACACATAATATAAAAACATGCCAAGCAATTAAATGTGGGAATTCTATCAAACCCATATCAATATATAAGCATGGGATACACCACACCAATCAAATACAAAATTTGATGGAACAAAACTATGTGGACATGAAGAGTGTACCCTCCTATCTACTATAGGAGACCCTCACTAACTTTCAACAACCATGAAAAATCATGGTAAAACCATATACAATCGTTCCACACATTTAGAAATAGGATCATATTCATTTTATTAATCTTATAAATGTGTTTACTCCATGTATTTTAATCTCTTATCTTTTAAAGACTCTCTTGGGTCCTTATCCTAGGGTTATATATGTCATATGGACAACAAGAGGCCACTCCACTTCCTAACCCAATCATCTTCCTACTATCCTAGGACCAACAATCAAAAGATGAAAGAACATAGAACAAGGCCAAAAACCTTAACACTTGTATGCATAAGATAAACAATCATATTTCTATGATGATACTTCACATTCAAAAAAATAAAAATTTGAAACATGGTCTAAAATCAAATTTTACTATTTTCAAAATGACAAGCAAAAGAAAAAACTTAATCCACCATTAGTGAATGCTTGAAAATCCTTCAATTTTCAAAATTTAAAATTTCAAGAAAATAAGAATTTACCCTTATGAGCATATCATGCAAAACATCTAATAAGGCTTAGCCCCTTTATAGCCTCTTCATTAGACATAATATTTGATTAGTTAGTATAGTAGAATGTAATCTTCTCATTAGATATAATATTTGATTAGTATAATATAATAATGTTTTTGTGTTGAGATTTCTAGAAGATTATTTCTTCTAGAAGCATCTTGATATTCCATTAAAATACTTTTTTATGAAGATTTTTTGGATTGCCTTTGTTAATAAAATCTCTCTTGTGAGTTGTTCCATTCATGTGCACTCATATCAACATCATACTTTTCACATCACATACAATTTTAAGAAAAATTCACCAGCATTACAATGTTATTTTGTATTTTTTTAAAATTGAAAACATATAGATATAATTCAGTCAACAAACAATTGTATAGATTCATTCTTAAAATAAATCCTATAAAATAAATGACATACACAACCACCTAGTGTAAACATGGCCAATAATTGAAATAAAATCATTTGAGTGAATACAATTCAAAGAGGAAATACCTTGTTTTATCAAGCCCCAATATGAAGTTATTATTTTTCTTGCACACAACACCAAACACATCCTTTTTCTAATCCACTCTAAGATCCAAGCAAGATTTCCAATCTACAAATACTACTCCAAAGCAATCAGAGAGAGTTTTGATTTACCTTTACCCTTCAAAAATCCATAAACCCTTTTGATACTTTCCCTCCCATTCACACACAACTAGCTATTTCAAACTAGGCATTTGCAATGACATGTTCCACTTAAGTTATTTTCTTGTCAGCTAACACAATGACTTAATACCTTTTCATTAATAATGTTTAATAGCTTATTCATAATGTATTTTCATTTCAAATAATCTAATGCATACTATTAAAATAGATCTATTTAAGTCCTTAAATTTATTTTCAACATACAATAGTACAAATGCATAAGACCTTTTACCAAGGCATAAAAATATACTCTTTCAACTTAAGTTCATAAAGGATATTTTATGAAAATAATTAACCCAAGAATTTCAAAAACCAAATAAAATTAAATACTAGAAGAGCCAACTAAACACAAGCAAAGTAACCACACACTTTACAAGTTTAATCACAACACAAGGATCTAGAATTAACACTATAATTCAAATCTTGGTTTCATGGGGTTTAACATAAACTCACCTCATAACTCAAATCAAGTGAGATGGGGAAATGCTAGAAACATATTTATCCATTAAATTGGTCTCCAATTAAACATCATTGGGAAAACCTATACCTACACACTTAGTTAAAAGATTAGGCACATCTACATAATACAGGATAGCCAAAGCACAACATAAAAAAATCCAACATGATATAAGCCAATAAGAAATATAATATTAAAATGTGATGAACATCAATCATAGATCAACATAAAGCATCTCATAAAATTCATAATGTTGAACTAGGTACTATAATCACATATCAACATATACAGAAAATAGTGAAGCTAAATCACAACTATAGGTTTGAACATCAGATCATAACATATGTATCCATAATACACAATTGACAAAACTAAATGGAAATATAAAACATCATAGATGGGTAAAAGCACAAACTTGTGTCACACTTTTATAAAGGAAACAACCAACACTGATCTAACTTTTTAATTTGAATCACTACAAAGTGGCGTATATATTCTCAATTTTAAAATGATGTAAACTAATAAAATGTAGATTTTTTAGTGTATTTTATGTTTCTATTTTTTTTTTTTAAATTATTTAAATGTAGTATTTTATAAAATTAACACTATAATTTAGTTGCTGATAAAATGCTGAAAAATAAGGTTGAATGGGACGTCACACTTTATATAGTAAATCTCATTTATTTTTCTTCTATATTTTTTGTGTATTCATAGCTCAAAACATTAGTGCATGGATTATTTTGTTCCCCAATTTGATAAATATATATTTTTAAATAAATCTTGGAAGTTGCATGTAATGAAAACATAACTATTTTGATGGGACGTCAACTTTTGCCTTCATTATTTATCCAAAATAGGAAAAAAATTATGTCATCTTGACAAGGAATCTCTCCTCTAGTGCATCATATTTTTTTCTTTTTTTTTTTTATAAACTTTACTATTTTGTTTTGAGAGGACAATTGACACCATATTTTGGTGCTGATAACCTACTTTTAGTAGAAATAAAAAATAAAATATAAACACTAATTGAAATGTTTAAAAAATTATGTTTTTACAAAGTAGATTGATTGATCTACAAAAGGGTATTTTTATATTCTTGTAAAATGATTATTTGCATGAGTAGTTGTTAGAGCATCAAGTTTTTCAAATAATTTCATTTTTTGGTAAATGAGCCCCAAAGTGATGCTACATATGTTTTTAGTGGATGGTTCCAATTGGAAAAGATGTGGCCTAGATCTAATATAGTTAGAATGAATCCAGATAGAACATAAGTTTCACCAAAATTGACTTTTAGTTGGAAATACTTAAATTCATTTATGTTAGAGAGGCGATTCCCTTTTAATGAGGATGATGAGAGGAAGAGAGAAAAAGGTTCAGATTCACACCAAAGTCACTAAAAATATGGATAGAAAATAGATAACTTACTTAAATTAATGTGTGATAATTTATTTTTCAATTATCTACCTTAGAATTCCACTAATAATCAAATATGAAAAATTCACTTAGGCAAAAACAAACAACTATGTTACCAACTAAACTTTTAGTTATTTATACTCACTCAAATTACTAATAGTGTCCTATTAAACTATATTTTTAGCTTAAATAAGACCAAGCTAGGAAATGTAAAGACAAATAGAGAATTGATTAACTTTATTTATTAGCAATTAAATGTATGGATGACAAGACAATAGTGTTTAAATATATTTGACAAGAAACCAAAGAAAATATGGAACCTAGGTAAACTAGTTGATGTAGAAGATCAAGAGGGTCCTATATGGTGGTTAGGACATTAGTGCACCCATGGGGATGTCAGTGCAACCATGCTCAAGTCCTCTATGTACAAAAAGATAAAAATAATAATGAATAAAAACCTACAAATGGCAAAGGACAATGAACAAGGCATAAAAGATATATAGGATAGTAAAAATAGCTTAATATAGAACAAATCAAGATTATATTAAATAAATTGATAAATTAAACCTTTTATGGGAAAAGATCCTCCAGTGTGCCATGGTGTGCTAAGTATTATACCTATATCTGGGATAGAGAAAAAGGGGGCATTTTCATATGAGTTTGCTAAAGTGGTCAAACCTCTATTTTGGACTTTCAACCTCCATGAGCACCCAAATATATTTTTGTATGTAAATTTTTATGTACTTAGCCTAAGTGTGTCTAAGACTAAGAGCATAAAATAAATATATTGCAATATAATAAATTGTAAAGATTTCTAGAATGCTATGTGTTTGGAATGAAATTAGAAAATGGAATCACTGCTATTGCCAAGAGGGAAGAGACAATCACGATTTTATTTATTTCTATTATTTTTTATCAATAAGAAATCAAATGCTTATTAAAAATACAAATAAAAAGGATTGTTGACCTTGAGAGAAAAAGGGGAACAATCAATCTAAAAATCATGTGTTGCCTAGAGAGAAAAAGATCAAAACCTTCTTGGAGTTTCTGGAGAGGAGAGAAAGAGGGGTCAATCTCAAGAGGGGAGCTCAAGGAAAGAGAGTATGGAACTTTCATAAACTAAATGAGAAAGGAGATATTGTTGCTATAGAGAGAGATGGAGTAACAATGAAAAGACTCAAATGTTCTTGAGAAGTAAAGACAGTGACTAGAACTCAATTACATGAATCTACAAAGGAGAAAGAGCGTTTTGTTTCCATAGAAAAACAAAAGGACCAACAAAGAAGAAAATATCAAATGATAATGGGGAGGCCAAGATGAGGATCATCAACCCAAAATCATAAAGACAAAATAAAATGCTATTAGTATATAAAAATTATTTTATAGAACCTAAACGAACAAAATGATCAATGTGATACTAGAAAACTCTTGAATGGAATGGGAGATTTGAAGCTTGCAATGAAAAACTAAATGTTTATTCCTTGAAAAATCTACCCAAAAGTTGTTATAAATCTACAATAAGCTTTCTTTAGAGAATAATGGAGATAGAGGGAAGGAATGAGAAAGAGGAATTTTGGAGAGAGAAAGAGAGAAAATTGTTTGCAAAAGTTGGTATCCCTAAAAATTGCTCCAATGGGGCCTATTTATTTCTAAAATATTAACCATTGGTAGAAAAATTCATTGAATCAAGGTTTTATATGTCAAGAGGGGAAATAAAATATTTTTATATCTTTTTGTTAGTCAAGGACATTAGCACAGTTGCATTAATATCAACATCCAAAAGCATATAGAATAATAGAAATTCATGAGAAATGAGATAAGGATTAGGTTGATGTCATGTTTTGGAAATTTAATGAGGAAAAGAGATTGAGAAATTGGTTAAGTATAATCAATGACTATGTCATTTAGATGGACACTAAAGAGAGAAAAATACATGGGGTAGAAATTGTAGGGTATGTAATTTCCAACACTATAGATGTCCCTTTTGTAAACAAGAAACCTTGTATGGGTTTGGGTTCTCAATCTTATTCACTATAAGCTTCTCTATGATCTTATTAGACACCAAATTATCCATATTATCATTGTCGACAATGGCCTTGTAACATTTACCTTTAGACCTACATACAATACTAAATAAGTTCTTCTTTTGTATTAGCTTACACTCTTCCTTAGTTGGTTTCAACAACACTGTCTTCATCATAAGATTATCCTTGCGCCAATTTCTCCATGCACTTGGGTGAAGTGGCACTCTCCTCATTCACTTGGTAAATGTGATTTCTTTCCTCATTTACTCTACTATTGTTTATTTGTACTTGTGAACAATCAAATGCCCTATGACCAACTTCTCCACACCTATAACATGTTCCAATGAATCCTCTATCTATTCCTCTTGATGAGATTCTTCTTACTCTCATGCTTTAATTAAAATTGTTGTTTTGAGTAGTGTTGGACTCTCCTTCATTTGTATGTTGTCCTTTATCACTATTTGATTGTCCTCTTCCTCTAGAGAATTGTGTTTTTCCTATTTCATTTTTTTGCTACCTCCTTGGCAACTTTTCTTTTGCCTTCAAAGCATATTGAGAGGATTCTTCTACTAACCTCACTCTAATAATACTAAACTCATCTTAAATAGACATGTAGATTCTATTAACATACCTTTAAATATTTTCTTTGTAATCCTCTACATGGCTAGCCCAAATGTTAAGCTTGTAGAATTCATTTGTGTAGTCTTTAACATTCATCTCCTTTTTATTTAAGTTTTCCAACTTTCTAAATAAACTTATATAATAATCTATTAGTAGGAACTTGGCCTTCAAATTCACAACCATCATATCTCAAGATTCTGTCTTCTCCTTATCTCACTTTGTCTCTTTGTTTATATATGATCCCACCACAAGGATTCATGACCTTTCATCCTAGTAGGAAAACTTCCCCTTCTTAGGATTGTCCATCAACTCATAGTCAAAATGCTTCTCTATAACCATAATCCAATCTATAAACTCCTCAAGGTTTAGATTTCCAATGTAGCAAGGGGTATCGTATTGCAAATATGTGCCTAAGCGGTGTTGTCATTGATGTCAACATATCCTTGTTGCCATTGGTGTCAACTGTATCCTATTTTGCTGCTTGTATAGAAGACCGAATTGTTGAGGATATTGAGAAAATTAATGGAGATCAATGTATGCGGACCATATGGCTATGTAGATGTTTGTTCGAAGAGGCTCCAGTTAAGATTTGAGAGGTTTGCATTAAGATCTAGAGAAGTTATGGCCATCTGAATAAAATTGGTTCCTACATTATTGAGGAGAGCTAGAGTGATAGGAAAGAGGTCCAAATTGCTTTGGTAATGTAAAATGATGATCTGCAGATCTAGAGGCATGTTTGGGAAGTTACTGTGCATCATCCATTCAAGTAGTTCATGGTTTGGAGGTCTGCAAGCAATCTTTCTAATGTAACAGTTATAGCCGGTAGTGTTCTTAAGGTTACCGGATGAAGATGCAAGTGATTCTGATGATCTGGAGGAGTGTGGATGTTTTTGTTGAATTCAATATGCTTGTGGAGATCTCTATATCATGTAGCTGCTATGTTGAAGGTTTGCATTGAAGTTTGAGCTCATTATTGAAGATTTTCCTTTTTGGTGTTGATGTTCTTCCCAGTCTTGGCTGATTAGATGATCCTAGCATGTTGCAGATGATCTAAGAGCATTCTATGGAGTGTGGCATGTTTATAGAGGAAGATTCAAGTCTCAGTTGTGATTGGCCAATAGTGCATTGATCCACGTCAAGTTTAGCAAACCTTGTTGTTCTTTCCAAGGTTGATGAAGCGTATAAATACTTGTTGAAGAGTTGTTGAAAATTATCCTTAAGTGAAATGAATTAAATCCAAATAAAGGATCAGAAGTAGAGCAAAGAAGAAAAAGAGCAAGAACAGTATAGAGTGAAGAGTCAGTGAAGAAGAATTTAGAGACAAAAGAAGAAGTTTTGTGAGCATTCAATGAAACTAAACCAAGCATGAAAAGATGCTAATTATCATTTAGTCCTTTCTATGTTAAACATAAATTACTTGTAGGCAGTGAGCCTCTTTTTGAGCAGTGAGCTCTAGGCAGTGAGCCTGAAGGCATGTGCCTTCTATTTTTCTAAAGTACTTTTAACAGGGTACAAATCTTTGTGGGTTAACCCCCACCGTGGTTTTCCCTTAACCGGGTTTCCACGTAAAAATCCTAGGGTTCTGTGTTCATTTGTTTCTGCTCATGTGTTGATGATTCATGCTTTAAATGTTTACATCATTAATCAATTTTGTGTGATAAAGAAATAGTTGCAAGTGTTATGATTTGGGACAACTGATTCACCCCCTCATCTCAGTTGTCCGGCCTAATTCCAACAATTGGTATCAGAGCAAGGTTCCTCTAGAAGAAGCTTAACCGCTTGAGGAGATCTAGGATGTCGACCTACAATAACGATAGCCTAAGATTTGATGGAACAAATTATTCTATTTGGAAAAGTCACATGGAGTGTCATTTGCAATGCATGGGTGATGCTTATTGGGCAATAACTAAGGATAAGTATGAGCCTCTGGAGAAACTTTCAACTCCAGATGAAGTCAAAAATGTTGAAAATAATCTTCGAGCCAAAGAAGCCTTGCTAAGTGCCCTGACTGATTCAGAAATGACAAATGCCTTTGGACTAAAAACTACTCATGAAATCTAGAAGAAGTTGGAGAATCTTTATGAAGGTGATGAATTTGTCAAATGTGCCAAGCTACAAAGTCTGAGAGGAAAATTTAAAAATCTGAGAATGAGTGATGAGGAGTGCACAGCGGGAACAGACAATTTTTCAAAATTTGAACTTTTGAACTCTTGAACCTTTGAACTATTGAGCCTTTTGGAACAGTTTCTAGGCTCGGTGAACAGATCTTTGAACCTTTGAACCTTTTGAACCTTTTGTTTTTGGCAACACTTTACAACTTATCTCTCCGAAGTCTTAGTCACTTCGATGTGAGGTTCAACACTTTTTGCTTATCGGTAAGACAATTACTATCGGCCATGTTAGAATTTGCTTTGCCAATACGCCGATGGACCAACCACTCTTTGGCGTGACTTCAACCTTCAGCGAACTTGTTTTGAGTCCCAACGATACATTAATGCACAATTTACTTTCTCCCTCTTCAATCGAACCCTAGCACATGGGGATGCTAGGTCAATCTACTGTGCAGAAACACTCTGTCTGGATTCTCTGCACCGTCGAACACAAAAACAAAACAAGCAAACAAAGACAAATACTATACAATGAAGCCATTCCACTAATCTCGACAGGAATCATACCAGTGGAATGCTTCACATCGACATACTACAACAATGGAAAGCACAGAAAGAACAAGAATCTACAATTATAAAAATTATAGTTACAGAGAATAGAAATCAAATTGGCAGAACATAATAGTTTTATTTCTCCTTAGAACAATACACAATCACATTCACACACTTCTCCTTTTTTCCTCTTCAGTTGGTTCCTTCCTCTGGTTTTTATCAACCCAACCTGCCAGCAATTGGAAAACCAACCAATGCAAATAGTTGGAAGACCAACCGATCAAAACTACCTCAAATTGTCCTACTGCCCTGTTTTGGCACTATGTGATTATAAAATGACAAAAGTGTGTTTTAAATCACTTAGGACTTACAAAATGGGTTCTAGGTTCTAAAGGACCTAGAGACAAATGGAAATGAAAATGCATTGGTCAACTAGACATTATTACAAAAGAAAACAAGATTTTCTAGGTGCTCCTACACCATACTCCCCGGGTGAAAGTTGTCTCAAGTCCTCTTAGAGACTAACTGCTGCAAATCACCACCCTACTTTTTGATGTCTTCTTCCAGCATCCATGTGGCTTCTGAGTCTAGAAGTCCTTGCCATTTGACTAAGTACTCAAAGTAGGTCTAATTTCTTGTCTTTTTGGCTATCCTACTATCCAAGATACACTCCATCTTAGGTGGCTCTTTAGGTGGTAAATGCTGCACCCACTCTGCATTGTCTTGGACAGAATCTGTTGTACCTTCTCATGTATCAGGACTCCTATATAATGTTAGATCAGCAACATTGAATATAGGGGAAATAGCAATATCATCAGGGAGTTCAATTTTGTAAGCATTAGGACCATATTTCTCTAAAATCTTACAAGGTCCAATTTTTCTCATCACCAACTTGCTGTGGCTTCCCTTGGGTAGCCTGTTCTTGTTGAGATGAACCATGACCGTATCTCCTATTTGGTACTGCACATCCCTTCTCCTTTGATCCACTCTAGCCTTGATCTTCTGACTATTCTTGTGTAAAGTATCTCTGACTTGTTGATGGATCTCTTTCATAGCCTCTGTAAATGTATCAGCATGTCCACTCCTTTTGTCCAACTCTTAAACATCTCTCAATTCAAAAATTCCTCTAGGATGACTACCATAGACAACTTCAAAAGGACTTAGACCTGTACTTCTGTTTGTAGAATCATTATAGGCATATTCTTCTTGTGGGAGTGCCACATCCCAACTACCTCCATGTTCTCTTGTCAAACATCTCAGCAGATTTCCTAATGACCTATTCACAACCTCAGTTTGGCCATCAGTCTGAGGATGATAGGCTGAACTAAAAGACAAGTTTGTACCTAATCTTTTCCACAAGGTTCTCCAAAAATGTCCCACAAATTTGTTGTCTCTGTCAGATACAATACTCAAAGGCAATCCATGAATCCTGACAATTTCTTTAAAGAACAAACATGCAATGTAGCTAGAATCATTGGTGGTTTTACAAGGAATAAAATGCGCCATTTTGCTGAATCTATCTACCACAACAAACACATTGTCACAACCTATCCTTGTCTTGGGCAATCCCATCACAAAATCCATACTCAAACTTTCCCAAGGTCTGTCTGGTATGGGCAAAGGTTGGTACAGTCCTACATTAGTTGAGACCCCCTTTGCTCCCTGACATACCATGCAACTCTCAACAAACCTTCTAATATCAGATTGCGTCTTTGGCCAAAAGTAAAATCTTCTTACCAGATCTAAAGTCTTATTGAGTCCAAAATGTCCTCCTAAACCACCACTATGTTTCTCCTTCACTATATTATCCCTCATTGAACACTTAGGGATACATAGTTGACTCCCTTTAAACAAAAGTCCATCCTGCAATGTATAATCTAAAAATTCATTGTGGAAAGCATTGGCAAACTCACTGCATACCTTGTAAATTTCCTTGAAATCTTGGTCCTCTTCATACAATCCTTTGAGTGCCTCAACACCCATGCTTTGTAACTGCACTTCTTGTACTATCAACACCCTTCTGCTTAAATCATCAGCAACCTTATTGGTTATCCCCTTCTTATCTTTGATGATGAAGGTGTATGTTTGAAGACTTTCCACCTACTTCATGTGCCTATGACCAAGCTTTTTCTATCCATTCAAAAAATTGAGAGCATGATTGTCAGTGTATACAATAAATTCTTTAGGAAGCAAGTAGTGCCTCCATTTTTTTAGAGCTTGTACCATGGCATACAACTCTAAATCATAAGAGGAGTACTTCCTCTTAGCTTCATTTAATTTTTTGCTAAAAAAGGCTACTAGTCTGCCTTCTTGGCTCAACACTGCCCCTATGGCCAACCCACTTGCATCACATTGAATGGTGAAAACCTTATTGAAATCAGGAAGTACTAAGACGAGATACTTGGCAACTTTCTGCTTTAGACTTTCAAAACTCTGATTTGCCTCTTTTGTCCACACAAACTTCACCTTACCTCCACCCTTGATGGTCTCTAACATAGGTGCACAAATATCACTGTAGTTCTTAATAATTTTTCTATAAAATGTGGCCAAACCATGAAAACTTTTGACCTCTCCTGTTGTCCTAGGTGTAGGCCAATTCAAAATAGCCTCTACCTTGGAAGGATCCATTTTCAAATCACCCTTCGAGATGAAAAAGCCTAGGTAAACCAATTCTTGTTTCATGAAGTCACACTTTTCCAAGTTTATCATTAATTTATGATCTTGCAGCCTCTTCAAGACTATCTCCAAATGTTTCAAGTGTTCTTCCTTGCTCTTACTGAACACCAAGATATCATCAAGGTAGACTACCACAAATTTCCCTATTAATTCCTGCAACACCTCATTCATTAGTCTCATAAAGGTGCTAGGGGCACTTGAAAGACCAAATGGCATCACAAGCCACTCATACAACCCTTCATTGGTTTTAAATGCTGTCTTCCACTCATCCCCCTCTCTTATCCTTATCTGGTGACACCCACTCTTTAAGTCTATCTTGGTGAAATAAGTGGCCCCTCCCAAATAATCCATTAGATCTTCTATTCTAGGAATAGGAAACCTATACCTGATGGTTATTCTATTGATGGCCCTAGAATTGGTGCATAGCCTCCATTTCCCATCCTTCTTTGGGGCTAAAATAGTAGGGACTGCACACGTGCTAAGGCTCTTTCTTATCAGTCCTTTGTTTAGGAGTTCTTGAACTTGATTTCCTATCTCTTCATTCTGCTGAGGGGTCATTTTATATGCTGCCTTATTAGGAAGTACTGCTCCTGGTATGAGGTCTATCTGATGGCTAATGTCTTTGACAGGTGGTAGGGAATCAGGTATATCTTTTGCAATCACTCCTTTGTAACTCTCAAGCAAATCTCTGACCTCCTTAGGCCCTACTTCTCTCACATTTTCCTTCTTTTTCCCTTTAGGCTTCACAATCAAAGCAAAACCTACTCCACCACCTTCCTTTAGTGTATCCATGAATTCTTTTTCTCCTACCAGCATTACACTAGATCCTATAGGTTGTGGATCCCCTTCTATCAATGACTATATCCTATAAGTTACACCATCCTTTTGGAATGAGTAAGCATTCTTTTCCCCATCATGATGAGCTTTTCTGTCAAACTTCCATGGTCTACCTAACAAAAGATGGCAAGCATCCATTGGAAAGATGTCACACAAGATTTTATCTCTATACCCCCCAATACTAAATTCTACCCATGCTTGTTCATTGATGAGTATGTGCTGCCCCTTATTCAACCAACTGACTTTATATGGATTGCTATGGGGTATCCTTTCTAACTTCAACTTATTCACTGCTTCCAAAGATATGATATTATCAGTAGAACTAGAGTCAATAATAACGTTACAAACCTTACCTTGGATCTTGTAGTTGATTCTAAACAAAGCCCTTCTTTGAGATGGTTCAATCTGCACTGGTTCCTTGAGCAGTGTCCTTTTGATCATCAGATTTTCTCCCATTTCTAATGTTAGATTCACTTCAAGAGATGTCACACTCCTTGCATCTTCTTGAATCAAAGTGGTTCTCTTCTCACCACCATGAGAAGTTGAGGCCTTCTCTGGACACTTGTATGTTAGGTGCCCTATCTGATTGCAGTTATAACATCTCATATTGGAGAACTTGGATCCTCTACCTGATCCATTTGTCCCACCTCTTCCATTAGGCCTTCTTCCTCGATAGCCTCCTCTGCTACTTGAGTCTCCAACTTGCTCTTCTTGGGTAGACTCACCACTAGGCCTTTGGTTAGGACGTCTTCCTCCAAAACTACCTCTACCTCTAAAACTTCTTCCTCCTCTACCTCTATTATTCTACTCACTCTTTCTCTTTATCTTCTCTTTAGTCCTTAAGGCCATTTGGAAACACTTGTTCACTGTTTCTGGTGCTAAGATGCTGATCTCATCTTGGATGTTCATCCTTAGGCCATTCAGATACCTTGCCACCTTCTCTAACTCTTCTTCTTGTCTCTTTGATCTGAGACTGAGTTTATGAAACTCTTGAGTGTATGCATTCACATCAAGGTCTCTCTGTCCGAGGTTCTACAATTTCTTATACATCTGCACGTTATAGTCCAGAGGTAAGAATTGTGCCTTGAATTTTGGTCTTCATCCTTTCCTAGGAGGTCATCATATTCTTCCCCTCCTTGCTCATAATTCCACCATGCAAGAGCAGAACCCTTCAATCTTGCCTTTAAAAATTTAACCCTCTTATCATCAGGGACTTCTTTGTATTCAAAATGATTGTTCAATGCCTCAATCCAATCAATCACCTCTTTAGCTTCCATACTTCCACCATACATAGGTAACCCATCTATGGTGTCCCTATTGACTGACTTCAAAGCATCTGAAAATGCCCTCTGGTCTGCTGGTATCTCCTCTATCCTCTTATTGGTTCCATCAATCTATGTATCTCCTTCATCGCCGTCACTTTCATCTTCCCTATCCTTACCCTTGGTTCTTTTCAACTCCTCGAGCTTGGACTCAAACATTGCTTCAATCATTTTCTTCACTGCATCTTGTGGCATGCTTTTAGGAGGCATCGTGTCAACCTCTGCTTCACTTTCCTTGTCTAACATACACCAAGACCACACCACCTGAGTGATCTTCAAAACTCGCTCTAATACCAATATGATGAGGAGTGCACAACGGGAACGAACAATTTTTCAAAATTTGAATTTTTGAACTCTTGAACCTTTGAATTCTTGAACCTTTTGGAATCGTTTCTAGGCTCGGCGAATAGATCTTTGAACCTTTGAACCTTTTGAACCTTTTGTTTTCGGCAACACTTTACAACTTATCTCTCCAAAGTCTTAGTCACTCCGATGTGAGGTTCAACACTTTTTTCCTGTCGGCAGACAATTACTATCAGCCATGTTAGAATTTGTTTCACCGATACGCCGATGGACCAACCACTCTTCAATGTGACTTCAACCTTCGGTGAACTTGTTTTGAGTCCTAGAGATACGTTGATGCATAGTTTACTTTCTCCCTCTTCAACTGAACCCTAGTACATGGGGATGCTAGGTCAATCTACTGTGCAGAAACACTTTGTCTGGATCCTCTGCACCGTCGAACATAAAAACAAAACAAGAAAACAAAACAAATATTGTACAATGAAGCCATTCCACTAATCTTGACAGGAATCGTACTAGTGGAGTGCTTCACGTCGACATATTGCAACAATGGAAAGCACAGAAAGAATAGGAATCTACAGTTATACAAATTATAGTTATAGAGAATAGAAATCAAATTGGCAGAACATAATAGTTTTATTTCTCCTTAGAACAATACACAATCACATTCACACACTTCTCCTTTTTTCCTCTTCAGATGGTTCCTTTCTTTGGTTTTTATCAACCCAACCTACCAGTAGTTGGAAAACCAACTAATGCAAATAGTTGGAAGACCAACCGATCAAAACTACCTCAAACTGTCCTACTGCCCTATTTTGGCACTATGTGATTACAAAATGACAAAAGTGTATTTTAAGTCAATTAGGACTTACAAAATGGGTTCTAGGTCCTGAAGGACCTAGAGACAAATGGAAATGAAAATGCATTGGTCAACTAGACCTTATTACAAAGGAAAACAAGATTTTCTAGGTGCTCTTGCACCAATGAGTGAAGATGAAAACATCACAATCTACATGCAAAAAATAAATGATCTTGTGTGTGGTATCAAATGTGTTAGTGGGACTTCATACAAAAGTGCTCAGATCTTTACCTGATTCATACAAACACAAGGTTGCTTCTATAAAGGAGATCAGGACTATCTCAAAAGTTACAAGAGATCAGCTGGTTGGTAAAATTTCAGCCTTTGAATTAAGTGAGTTTGGTGATTCTCTTCCTAAGTCTGAATCTACATTTAAGGCAAGTGTTCATGGGAAACAAAGATATGATCCAAGTGAAAGCTCTTCAAGAAGATCAAATAGATTTTCTACGACAAGGATCTAGAAGATGATGAAATTGAGTCTGTAGAACTTGAAGCTCTTATTGCCAAAAGAATGCCAAGAGGATCTGGTAAGTATGAAGGAAAGTTGCCATTAAAATGTTTTGCTTGTAATAAGATTGGTCATTTTGCCTCAAGATGTCCAGAGAGGTTTTCAAAACCAAACCCTAACAGATACAAAAGTCATAAGAATTGCTACTATGCCCAAGAAGTTGGGGAAAAAGGAGTCACAGATGAAGAATCTGATCACAGAGAAAGTGATTGGGTGTTCATTGCTATCAAAGAAGAAGATCCAGTGTCTACTAAATCTGCTAGTTGTACAAATGTGGAGAGTGCCTTGGCTACTCAAGTTGTTGAAAAGGATGAATGGGTGATTGATAGCAGATGTTCTCATCATATGACTGGAGATAAAAGTAAGTTTATGAGCTTTAAAAAATGTGATGGTGGATTTGTGAAGTTTGGAGAAAACTCAGCTGGTAGAATCTATGGCAAAGGATCCATCTCTTTTGATGGTAAAAATAACACAAATGATGTTCTATATGTGGAAGGACTGAAGCATAATCTTCTCATTGTTGGACAGTTGGTTGACAAGGGTTATTATCTCTGATTCAAGGATGGAAAATGCAGAATCTTGGAAAGCTCTGGAACTAAAATTGCTTCCAGTACTCAACCTAGAGGTAACATCTTTCACTTAAGTAGTTCTAATAAAAGTTGCTTGATTGCTCATGTGGATCAAAGTTGGCTCTGGCATAGAAGAATGTGTCATGTAAATTTTGATAACATGGTCAAGATAAGTTCTACTCAAGCTGTGAGAGATCTTCCCAAACTTGTGAAACTTGATGGCATGTGTAGAGAATGTCAAATGGGTAAACAGAGCAGAACATATTCAAGAGTAAAGAACAATCTTCAAGCGGATTGTTGGAACTTGTGCATACTAATCTTTGTGGTCCTGCCAGAATTAGGAGTGTACAAGGAGACATATATTTTATGTTGCTAATTGATGATTACTCCCAGATGATGTGGGTAACCTTCTTGAAATAAAAATGAGAAGCCCTTGACAAATTCAAAGTGTTCAAGGCTATGGTGGAAAATGAGATTGGTAAGAAATTAAATTTTCTGAGATCTGACAGGGGTGAAGAATTTATTTCCGGTGAGTTTGATGCCTTCTATGAAAAGCATGGAATAAAAAGACATTTATTTGCTCCTAGGACTCCTCAGCAAAATGGAGTTGTGGAAAGAAAGAAACAGACCATTCAAGAAGCTGCCAAGACCATGATGATGGAAACAAATGTTCCTCAAGTTTATTGGAGAGAAGCTGTGAGTACTGATGTCTATATAGTCTTAATCAGGTGGAGATCAAAGGCAATTCTGGTAAGACCCCTTATGAACTATGGTCTGGTCATCCTCCCACTATGAGATATTTTAGAGTTTTTGGTAGTAAATGCTATATCAAAAGAGACAAGGACTTAGGCAAGTTTGATGCAAGAAGTGATGAAGGAATATTTTTGGGATACTCTACTCAAAGTAAGGCTTACCGGTGCTTTAACAAGAGGTTGAAAAAGATTGTTGAAAGTGCTAATGTTAGAGTTGATGAGAGCAAAGAAGGACATTCCAGGTATTTTAGACATGATTCAGATGATCAAGATAAAAGTCAAAGTCAAGGAAGACAAGTTCAAACCCAAACTCAAATCCAGATTGATCCGGAAACTCCAAGAACTCAAGAGGATAGTATAGATGTTGAGGAACAACCTCAAGAAATAGAAGTTCAAGAAATTCCCAAAACCCCCAGGTATGTAAGGTTGAATCATCCTGAAGAACAAATCATAGGAGATAAGAGTAAAGGTGTTTGAACTAGGAGAAAAATTGTTGAAGATCAAGAGGAAATTTGTTTGATTTAAAAGATTGAACCTAAATTAGTAAGTGAAGCCTGCAATGATGAAAACTAGGTAAAAGCAATGGAAGAAGAATTGATGCAAATTGAAAAGAATCACACTTGGGATCTTGTTCCTAGACCTGAGGACAAAAATGTGATTGGAACCAAATGCATCTTCCAGAATAAACTAAATGAAGATGGTGAAGTTGTGAGAAACAAAGCAAGGTTGGTATGCAAAGGCTATTCTCAAGTGGAAAGAATTGATTTTGAAGAAACTTTTGCTCTAGTGGCAAGAATAGAAGCAGTCAGATTATTTCTTGCATTTGCTGCCTTTAGAGATTTTAAAGTTTATCAGATGGATGTCAAATCAACATTCCTGAATGGAGAGTTGGAGGAAGAAGTCTACATTGAGCAACTAGAAGGATTTTAGTTGTCTGATTAGAGAGATATGGTCTGCAGACTAAGAAAAGCATTGTATGGACTCAAGCAAGCCCCAAGAGCCTAGTATACAAGACTAGATAAGCATTTGCTTAAGTTAGGATTTAGCAAAGGTACCACTGATAGTAATCTTTACTTCAAGATTAATCATGAGGACATCCTGATTGTTGAGGTCTTTTTGATGATATCATTTTTCATAAAAATGAATGTATGTGCAAAGCATTTGCTGATTAGATGAAAAATGAATTTGAGATGTCAATGTTTGGTGAGATGAATTTCTTCCTAGGACTGCAAATTATTCAGTCAGAAAAGGTATCTTCATATCTCAGTCCAAGTATGTGAAAGAATTGTTGAAGAAGTTTGGAATGGAAGATTCAAAGCCAGTAGGTACACCTATGGTAACCGGATGTAAGTTAAGCAAAGATGATGACTCCCCCAAGGCAAATTAGAAAAGGTATAGATCAATGATTAGAGGATTGCTCTATCTAACTCAGACCAGACCTGACATCATGAATGTCGTTGGACTTGTTGCTAGATTTCAAGATGTTCCAAAAGAATCCCATGTTGTGGAAGTCAAAAGAATATTTAGATATCTCAAGGGGATAATTGATTATGGATTAGGGTATCCAAAGGATAATGAATTCACTTATCATGCATATATAGATGCTGATTAGGCAGGAGATGTGGATGACATGAAAAGTACTAGTGGTGGTGCATTCTTCTTGGGAAGAAGATTGATCTCTTGAATTAGCAAAAAGAAAGAGGCAATATCTTTGTCTACTGCAGAGGTAGAGTATATAGCAGTAACAAATAATTGTACTCAAGTTCTGTGGATGAAGCAAATGTTGAATGACATCATAATTGTGTTTGAGGAGCCAGTCACAATCTTCTGTGATAATTCTAGTGCAATAAGCATCTCAAAGAATCCGATGTTGTATTCAAAGACAAAGCATATATCTATCAAGTTTCATTTCTTGAGAGAGAAGGTAAATGAGAATGAAGTCAAGTTGGAGTTTGTGTCTTCCAAAGATCAGATTGCATATATCTTTACTAAGCCTCTTCCCAAGGATACTTTTGAGTATCTCAAAGAGAAGTTAGAGGTTATTACCCCTCTAGATTAGAACTAAGATGCACTAAGGTGCATCAGTCCAGTGGAATTCATAGTCATATCTTGTGATCTAGATTAATGTTAAGGAGATCCTACTCAAGGGGGAGTAGTCAGTATGCAAATGTTGGGATTAGTCTGAAACAAAAAGGGATAAAAGATTGCAAATATGTGCCCTTTGACATTGATGTCAAAGGGGGAGAGAAGTTAATGTGAAAAACTAGTTGCCAATAAAAGTGGGAGCAGTGAAGAAAGTAATTGCATAAGTGAGAAGAGAGGGGAGAAGTTCTTGTCTTGTTGGTTGAATTCAGTTTTTCACATCATATGTTGCCATCAATGATAAAGGGGGAGATTGTTGCAAATATGTGCCTAAGCAGTGTTGTCATTGATGTCAACATATCCTTGTTGCCATTGGTGTCAACTGTGTCCTATTTTACTGCCTGTATAGAAGACCAGATTGTTGAGGATATTGAGAAAATTAATGGGGATAAATGTATGTGGACCATATGGCTATGTAGAGGTTTGTTTGAAGAAGCTCCAATTAAGATTTGAGAGGTTCGCATTAAGATCTAGAGAAGTTATGGCCATCTGAATAAAACTGGTTCCTGCATTATTCAAGAGAGACAGAGTGATAGGAAAGAGGTCTGGATTGCTTTGGTAATGTAAAATGATGATTTGTGAATCTAGAGGTATGTTTGGGAAGTTAGTGTGCATCATCCATTCAAGCAGTTCATGGTTTGGAGGTCCGCAAGCAATCTTTCTAGTGTGACAATTATAGCAGACAGTGTTCTTAAGGTTACCGGATGAAGATGCAAGTGATTTTGATGATCTGGAGGAGTGTGGATGTTTTTTTTTGAATTGAATATGCTTGTGGAGATCTCTATATCATGTAGCTGCTATGTTGAAGGTTCACATTGAAGTTTGAGCTCATTATTGAAGATTTTCCTTTTCGGTGTTGATGTTCTTCCCAGTCTTGGCCGACTGGATGATCCTAGCATGTTGCGGATGATCTAAGAGCATTCTATGGAGCATGGTGTGTTTATAGAGGAAGATTCAAGTCTCAGTTGTGATTGGCCGATAGTGCATTGATCTGCGTCAAGTTTAGCTGACCTTGTTCATTTCAAGGTTGATGAAGCATATAAATACGTGTTGAAGATTTGTTGAAAATTATCCTTGAGTGAAATGAATTAAATACGAATAAAGGATTAGAAGCAGAGTAGAGAAGAAAAGGAGCAAGAGTAGTATAGAGTGAAGAGTGAGTGAAGAAGAATTTGGAGACAAAAGAAGAAGTTTTGTGAGCATTCAATGAAATTGAACCGGGCATGAAAAGATGCTAATTATCAATTAGTCCTTTCTATGTTAAACATAAATTACTTATAGGCAGTGAGCCTATTTTTGAGTAGTGAGCTCTGGGCAGTGCACCCGAAGGCATGTGCCTTTTATTTTTCTAAAGTACTTTTAATAGGGTACAAATCTTTGTGGGTTAACCCCCACCGTGGTTTTCCCTTAACTGGGTTTCCACGTAAAAATCTTGGTGTTCTATGTTTATTGGTTTTGCTCACATGTTGATGATTCATGCTTTAAATGTTTACATCATTAATCAATTTTGTGTGATAAAGAAATAGTTGCAAGTGTTAAGATTTGGGACAACTAATTCACCCCCCCTCTCAGTTGTCTGGCCTAATTCCAACATATCCAACTTTGGTTTACTACCCATCTTTGAAATTGCTTTCCATTTCATGCATCAGGTCTTCTACTTAAAGTTCTTAACTTTCTACTTCTTCATCATCACTTATATCTTAAACATGCACTCCTCTTCTTTGTATTTCCTCGATTGCATCTAATTTGGTTGTAATACCTCTCAACATATTTTTTATATCTGAAAATTTTGGTTCTCTTAGTCTTCCTCTATATGTAGTCTCTTCTGCTCACTACTCTCTATATTTGTAGGAATCTCTCTCTCAAACACACACACCTACAACAATCTTTTAGAGCTCCTTAAGACACAGTTTTACAAAGAAATCCTTTCTCTAATACCACTTGGTGTAGTCATGTAGGGGGCCTAGCTAAAGACAACCTAATCTAGTAGCTTAAAGAATTCCTCAAACAAATTTCATAAACTAGATGGAAATAATAACAAATTAACTTGCATTAAATTTGAAAATTTCCATCACAACTTAAAAGAAAGCTAAGAAAATGTCTTAACTATTACACAAATAGAAAATGGCATAGGATTTCTTTTCCCTTAAATGTATTAGAATTCTAAGTATTCTTCTTTTTCTAATTATCTTAAGGTTCTCCCCTATTTTCCTAATGTCTTTGGAGAGGTTTTGGGATCAAATCATTTTCCATAAATGCCACATGATGACTTGAAAGGATGAACTCAAAATGGTACATGACCTAGTCACACATATTCATGGCTTTGACTTTCTTGCTAGGTCATTTTATCCAATAAATGTTGTTGTTTACAACTCCCCATTTTCTCTACTTCATCCTAGATGAGAACCATGATAAAGCCTTGATGAGTACTAAGTGTTCAATGAAATATCTATGAGAGAACAATACCAACTAAGAAACTATGTGATATTTTTGGCAATTAGAGGTTTGAAAGAATTTGATCTAGAAAAAAAAGACAATGCCAAGTATCCTTAGAGATCCATATTACAAAAATTCATATCTACCAATAGTCATTCACACCTTGTTAACAAAGTTATAGTGCTACTGAAGTGAATTCATGTTGAGCTATAAAAGTTACATAGGTTTGTTGCCAAAGATGACAATGTTGTTAGAGTGACGATAACCAACTATCAAAGATGTATTATATGTTTCCACTACTATTGAAGTGAATTCATGTTATTGTCAAAGTTATGTAGGTAATTGTTTGTGAAGTGACTATGAGCAACTACTAAAGATACATTATATGTTGTTGTTTCTATTGAATCAATTGGAATGTTCCTTTGATCTCATAATTAATCCAAACATGCCATTCCATAAAAAATCCACACACAACAAAAATCTTCTCAACTTACTTTTATTTTGTTTTTGGATGATGTAAATATTGCTTATGAACTTGAATGCTCTTGCATCAATCAATGATAGCATGATATCACTTCTTTCGACCATACAATCTATTACATTCTATAAATAAGTGAGAAACTATCTTAGACCTAGTTCAGGAGTAGATACAATAGAATTGTTTAACAAATAATCCTAGAATAGAAATAGCCAAACAAATCTAGTTTCTAACAATACAAGAGACCTACAAAATAGCTTAAGTAATCTCACTCTCCATCCTTAGAAATGAGTGATGACTGGAGTCTATATAGATCAAAGTGAGGCAAATACAACAAATAAGAGGAGTAACTCCAACTACCAAAAATAGGTGAGATTTACACCTACTAAGAAGATGTCGAACAAATGGTTACACCTAGTTGGTAAAATATGAATAAATGGTTAAGAGAGGTGGCATATACATACAAGAGAACATGTAACTCCAACTACCAAGAATAGGTGACAGTTAAATGCATGTCTCTTATAGAAGATGACATCTACCCTCATAAATACCATTTATAATAATCTAATCAATCTTAAATATATGTGTAGGAAAAATAAATAAACCTAAGTATAAAGAAAAATAAAAACCTACACTAACACCCCCCTTAAGCACAACTTAGGTGGGTAAAAAGATAGGACTCGATAGATGAAGCCTAAGGGGCTAGCCATGTACATTAACATACCTCCAAAAAGAATAAGCACCCCAAAGAAGAGAGATAATAGCCCCCCAAATAGAGAGATATAAGAAAGGACTCCATGTAGCCTCCTGTACCCCCAACAAAGCTTATTAATGAACAAAATTTCTTTCTATAAAGGGTTTGGTAAAGATGTTGGATACCTGCTCAATAGTCAAGAAAAAGCAAAGATCAATGACATCCTAAGTGAGCTCTCAAATGTAGTAAATGTGTAGCTAAATGTGCTTGGTCCACTGATGATGGACTAGGTTCCGAGAGATAGAAATAGCACTCTAGTTATCACAAAATATGATAGATGACCTAAAAAACTAGATACCAAACTTGATGAGAATATGTTGAATCCAAGGGGCCTTAGTGGTAGCATTCAAAGCACCTTGATACTTATCTTATAGGGATGAAAGAACAAAAACATTTTTCTTGTTCATTGACCAACATATAGGAGTAGAACCAAGTGAAGCTATAACTAGGTGTGGACTTGTGATCTTTAGAATCACCTATTAAATTAGAATTAGTGTACCCAACCAAGTCAATAGCAATGCAAGATTGTTGCATAGTGAATCCCATAATTGGAGGATCCACTTAGCTACCTTCCAGTGTAGTTCATGAGGTTCCTACATAAACCTAGAGACCATGCCAATGAAATTTGAAAAGTCAAGCCTAGTGTGATTCAAATAAATGAGGTTGCCAACAAGTTATAAATATAAAGTAGTATCAAATAATGGTGAAGAACACTTTGCCTCATGTTTGACTCTAGAGAGAAAGTGATTTAGGAAAAGTTTGTTGTTAATCATATGGAACCATGAGAGTAAATCAAATACATACTTACATTATGTAGTGCTAATCCCAGATACAAACTGATCGATCTCAATCCTAAAAAAAATAGTGTAGTAAACCCAAGTCATTCATCAAAAACATGCCATTAAGAGAAGTTTCTACTACTACAATTAAAGATGACAAGCTCCCTATGATCACTAAGTCATCAACATACAAAACCAAGAATAAGAGAGAATCATCCTACCACAAGATGTAGATGTTTGAAATAGAATGGCATTGAGTGAATTTAACTAAGACAAGGAAAGAATCCATCTTGGCATACCAATCCCAAGGAGTCTATTTGAGGCCATAGATAGATTTCTCAAGTCTATAGACCAATGAAGAGTCATGTTGAAAACCATGTGCCCGCTCCATGTATATTTCCTCCTTAAGATCCTCATGAAGAAAAATACTCTTCATGTCCATCTAATGAACCTTCCAATGATGTGTAGTAGAAATAACAAGCATGAGTTAGATCAAGTTCATCTTTACAACAGGTGCAAAGGTCTTATTGTAGTCAATACTAAATACCTATGAAATTTCCTTAGTGACTAGGTAAGCTTTAAACTTATCAACTGACCCATCTACAATAAATTTAGTCTAATGTATCCACTTACATGAAACAAGTTTAATTCACTTAGGAAGGATGATTAAATCTCACATGTAGTTCCTAATCAAGGAACTATACTCCTCTTACATAGTTGCATCACACTCAAGAACATCTGATGCCTCCTGAAAAGACTATGGATTGGAAGCTAAGGTGATGAAAACATGAGGTGGTGTGTAGTGTAAGGAAGCAAGGTATGTGAAAATAGATTCCTACACTAATATATAGAGAAGTATTGTACCAAAAAAATCTGATCTAAACTTTTACAGAATGTAGAGAAACACATAATTAGCAATAAGCAATAAACTATAACATAGTGATTTAGTGGGGAAAATCCTTTCATGAGAAAAAAACCACACTCGAAAACCTACACAATGTATTATCAAATTTGAAACAAGATTAAAATGCACTTGTAATGCAATTCTTTATAGGAGTATATCACTAGCTTTCATATAGGAGTAATTTCAACAACATTCTGGTAGCACCTATATACCTGCAAAACTCTCATAATACAAATGACTCCTCAAGCCTTAAATTTATAGACTTTTGGTAACCTAGAGATCATGAATGATTTTACAAAACCATGAGAAAAAACCTCCAAAAATATGGCTCCCAACTTGGGCTCAATTTCCAATGCCATATTTTAAGATTCCTTACAACAAGCTAAAATAGTCTCTTACACCTTGTCATAAGTTATCATAGTTGACCACCCAACTTGGGTGCTCGAGTTTTCTAAATAATAATAGTCTAAAATAAACTCATATAGATGCTCTTACACATCTCACAGCGGGTCATAGATTCCAATGTACCTTCCCCTATTTCAAGCTCTTATGCATCATAAGAATCTATCATAACCTCCCTATAAAATAAGAGCATCAATTCTACTATAAATAACACCTTATGACACCTCAAACAAAGTACTAACATGTGGCACATGTGCCACCTCAAAATCCCATGCCCCATTTTGGTGGAGCACAATATTAAATATAATAAAATATGTAAATGTCTAATATTAATTATAGGAAAATGTCAATCACCTATAGATTTCAAAGTCTGTCTAGCCCAAAGTGGACCTGAGATGGGAGTTAGGAAAAGAATCCACATCCTCATAATGATGACTAGGAGAGGAGGGACAATGATCCTCATCATCACTATTGTCACAAAGTAGAGGAAGAAGAATCCTTGTTCTCAAAAATTTTATCAAGTGGATATGCCTCATTTGAGGTACCATAATTTGTCCCAAGTTTACACCAAGTGACTAAAGTGTCAAGAGTTGGACTCAAAGGGCCTTCCTCAAAGTGAGCACTCATCTCAATGAACAAGCTCATGATTAATTAGATGGAGTCCATAAAATATGTTGGGAAAGGTGTCTCAAGATTGCATCCCTATGATTTGTATTTATTATTTATTTGTGTTATTTACTTATTTTCCTCACATGGAAAAGAGGGCATCCCACTTTGAGGTGACATTCTTGGCCATGTGTAAATATTTTGTAATGTGTGTAAGAGTTTGTAGGAGCATCTAATGTCATCATGATGTGTATGAACATGATATGACATGCCTAAGAGCATGATGTTACATTGGAATCTTGACCATCATTATGACACATGTTATGACATGTCATAAGGCATAGTTGAGTGGGAATAATAGAGCCAAAATGGAGCACCCAAGTGGGTGAGTTGATTATGATGGATTATGACAACATAAGAGGATCTTCTAATATTAGCATGTTGACTCATCATGGGAGTTAAGCATTGAAATTCCTCATGGGGATTTGGGTGCCATTTTGGGGGTGGTATTCTCCCATGGTTTATGGATTACCATTTTTGGTTTCTTGTTTTGTATCCTCTATATATTGTTTATGAGATGAAGATGTATTATGATGTAATTTTGCAAAGGATTATTCTATCAAATTTTCTACAAACTTGTGTTGGTTGTTCCCCTAGGAAACCTTGATCTTGTTGATGTATTATAACTGGATTGGTACTATGAAAACATAGGTTTGATATTTGGAGGCTATATTTTTTCTCAAAAGGATTTTCTCATGATAAACAATATCATTATGGTATTATTTTTGTGTATATTTTCTTTTGAAACTATCAGATCATATTTTGTATGCATTTATCTCCTCATTGATTAGTGTAGGAAGTGTTTCCACTATCAACTTCCTTTCATTTGGTATCAAAGCCTAATCAACTCTATTTATTTAGTGGGGTAGAAAAAAGATTTTTTGGACTCTAGTGCCTTTTTCACATGACTCTCCACAAAGAGCGCTTTTCTAACTATGCGAAGTTTGATGGTGGAAAGGTCAACCTTGGTGACAACTCTTTTCTAATTATTGTTGAGCATGGCTAAGTCAAGATCAAATTATCTAATGGGAGGCTCAAAGGTGCTTCAAGAGTTTTGCACATATTAGGTTTGGCATGAAACTTGTTATCTATTAGTAAAATAAAAGATACAAGTGTGCAAGTAGTCTTTAAAAGTGGTGGGTGTAAGATGGTTCATGAAGTGATGGTGTTGGCAAAAAGAGTTCAGGTTGGAACTCTTTTTTTCTTTGATGCTAGCACCTACATTTGGTGTAACAGTTTGTTAGTACATGTACAACAAAGGGACTTGCAACATCCAAGCCTACAACTTAGGTACTTATAGGATCGATACTTGTATCAAAGGGACATGTAGCATTTGGACTTATAGCACCTAGAAATGCAACGTAGGTTCCTAAATATGTTCTCACATCACAAAGAAAGCTACCACCTAAGAAGACTATGTTTTGGTATGAATGCATGGGCCACATAGGTGAGAATGGTGTTAGGACCCTAAAAATAGAAATCTTGTATAGGGGTTGATTGATTGTTCTTTTGACTTTGACTTTTGTGAACATTGTATTATGGTAAATAGAATCATATTCAATTTTACTTGAGCTTGCAAAAGTCTCATGAGATTTTAGATCTTATTCATAGTCATGTGTCTAGTCCTCTAGACATGCCTTCATTGGAAAAATCCTTGTATTATGTTTTTTTTCTTAATGATTTCTCTAGGAGGATTGGGTCTACTTTCTCAAACATAATTTTAAGGTCTCTAATCAATTCAAGGAGTTTAAGCCTCTTGTTGAGAAATAGACAAGAATAAAGATAAAGGTGTTGGGAAGTGATAATGGATGATAATATTTTAGCTAAGTTTGATAGATTCTGCAAAGAGAATGGTATTTCATAACATAAAAGAACTCCATACACCCCTTTAAAAAAGGATTTGCAAAGAGGATGAATAGGTAGTTGAAGGAGAGGGCTAGGAGTATGCTTAGTGAGGCTGATTTGAAAGCAAAATTTTGAGTAGAGGTGGTTAGCACCACGTGTTGATTAATAAATCTCCTACATCAACACCTGTGGATAAAACCCCTATAAAGGATTAGACCAGAAAAAATCTCACTTCAATATCTTAAAATTTTTGGTTGCAAGGCATATGCTCATGTGCCTAAGGAGAAGAAATCAAAGTTTGATTGTAACGTAGTAAAGTGTATCTTGAGATCAGCTGCAACAATGATGTGAAAGGGTACAAGCTTTGGGATCCTATGACTAGGAATGCATTGTATAGTTCGAATGTTATTTTTAGAGAGATCAGGCATTCTCCTATAGTTGAGAAACCATAAGGAAGTTTAACAAGATAGCTACATTTGAGGCTAAACCAAAGCTTCGGGATGGACTTGATGAGGAGGGTAGTACAAAGAGATTAGATAGTTTAAAGGAGGAAGAGCCTCCACCTTACCTTTTCAAGAGGTCCACTCAATAAGGGAGGCAACCAAAGAGGTATAGCCTACTTGATTTTATATTATTTTTTCCTTGATTACTAATACTATTGAGCCTCAAGTTATGAATAGGACAATGGAGATGGATGATAGCGAGTCTTGGAAGTAATCTATGGATGATGAGATGGTTGTATTGAAGAAGAATGACACTTGGGACTTGGTTTAATTGCCAAAGAGAAGAAACTTGTTGGTTGAAAATGAGTCTTAAAGAAGAAATTTAGTTCAAATGATAATATTGAAAAGTAAAAGGTAAGAGTGGTTGTGAAAGGATATTCCCAAGTTGAGGGAATTGATTATGGTGACATTTTTTTCCAATTACTAAGTTGGAATCCATTCAGTTCTTATTATCTATTGCAGTAGCTTTTGATCTTGAGATTGAGTAGAGGGATGTGAAGACAACTTTCTAGCATAGTACCTAGAGGAAGAAATCTACATGACACATCCTAAGAACTACGTAGTAAAAGGTAAGGAGTTATTGGTTTGTAGATTGAAGAAATCTTTGTATGGTCTAAAACGGTCTCCTAGAAGGTGGTACTAGAAGTTTGATTGTTATGTTTTGAATTTGAGATTTGTAAGGTCCAAATCAAATCATTGTGTATATTTTAAGCAGGAATTTGATCATTCCCTTGTTATCACTTTATATGTGGATAGTTTGTTGATATTTGGTAATATTAAGGGGATGAGTAGGAATTTTAAGTCTCTCCTCTCATTATAGTTTGATATGAAGAACTTGTGGGCCCACTAAGTTCATCTTAGATATGGAGATTAGAAGAGATAAATCTAAAAAAATCTCTAATTAGGAGATAATAAGTATGCTGAGTATAAGTTACAATTTTATAGCATGGCATATTGCAAACCAATGAGTGTTCCTATTTTGATGGGGACTAGTTAAGTGGTGTCCATCTTCATATATAGAGATGGAGGAGATGTCTCACATTCCTTACAGTAGTGTAGTTAGAAGTTTGATGTATGCTATAGTCTACTTAAGACCAGACATTGCCCAAGCAATGGGAGTCTTGAGCCAGTTTATGGCTAATCTTGGTAGAGCATAGTGGGAAGTAGAGAAGAGAATATTTAGGTACTTTCAAGGTACTATAGAGTATTCTATTTGCTACCAAGGTCACTTGCAGCATAGTGAGGGTCACTTGTAGCAACATAATGGGTCACTTGCAACAAAAAAAATTGGTGGCACTAGCAACAAATTCGGTGAGTACTTGCAACACTTGGAGGTCTAGGGGTTTGTTGACTTGAATTAGGCAAGAAATGTGAACATAAGATCTACCATTGCTTATGTTTTTAACCTATTTGGTATGTGTGGTCAATTGGATGAGCAAGCAATAGGTTTTGGTTGTTTTATCTACAATAGAAGTAGAGTAAATGATAGCTACTCATGTCTATGAGGCAATCTAGCTTCAGAGATTATGTTTAGATGTTGGGCTAAGTCAAGGAGTGGTTTAGATTAGATGTGATAATCAAAGTGCTATCAACTTAGCAAAAAACTTGAATTTTCATGCATAGACAAAGTATATAGATGTTCAGTATCATTTTGTTCATGACATGGTGGAGGATGGAGGGGTAATGCTTGAAAAGGTTGACACTTTGGTCAATATTGCAAATGTGTTGATAAAGCTTGTGAGTACAAAGAAGTTCAATTGGTGCAATGACAATTATATTTCAATGTTGGAGTTCCCCTTTACTCTTTTACAAAGTATTTGAAAAGTGGAAGAATGTTGGGGAAGGTGTCTCAACCTTGCATCCCAATGTTTTATATTTATTAATTAGTTGTATTTAATTATTATTTTGTCCTCACATGTGAAAGAGGGTGTCCTAGTTTGAGTTGGAATTCTTGGCTACATGTTGATGTTGTGTAATGTGTGCAAGAGGTTGAAAGAGCATCTAATATCATCATGATGTATAAAAGTATTGTATATGACATTGTAAGATAGGAATTAATTATGATAGAATCTATGACACATAAGAGCATGATTATAGAGGAGTTACATTAGAATCTTGACCAAAATTATGACACATCATAAGGAATCCTTGAATGGAGATAATAGAGCCAAAATAGAGCACCCAAGTTGGGGAGTTGGTTATGATGGATTATGAAACCATAAGACAATCGTCCAATATTAGCATGTTGACTTATCATGTGAGATGGCATGGAATTATTCATGGGGAATTGGACACCATATTTTGGGGTGTATTCTCCCATGGTTTATGGTTAACCATTTGTGGTTTCATATTTTGTATCTTCTATATATTGGTGCCTAGGATGGAGATGTAGTATGATGTAATCTTATAGGGGATTATGCTGTCAAAATTTCTCTAGACTTGTGTATGTGTTTCTCCTATCAAGGCTTAAGCTTGTTAATTTATTATAACTAGATTGGTACTATGAATACATGGGTTCAAGATTTGGAGGCTAAGTTTTTCTTGAAAAGGTTTTTCCAAGATAAGCAATGTGTCATTGCGGTATTGTTTTTGTGTGTATATTTTATTTTGAAACTGTTAGATCATATTATGCATGCATTTCTCTCCTCATTGATTAGTGTACGAAGTGTTTCGACTATCAGATTTCTTTCAATATTATTTTACTCCATCTAGATGACCTTCAAAGATCTATAAGGCTTGCTCTAAGAATTCATAGCCTTATTTTTCTTTGTGAGAATGTGGGCTAATGTTGGACATCCAAAGATAATGAAATGTTTCACTCTAAGTTTCCTACCACTCTAAGCTTCAAAGGGAGTAACTCATTTCAAGGCTTTATGAGGAACTCAATTCTAAATATAGTTCACATAATTAATGGCCTCTACCCAGATTGTGGTGCAAGGGATCTAGAGTGGATCATGCAATTTGTCATTTCCTTCAAGGATCTATTTATACATTCTACTACTATGTTATGCTAAGGATTGTACATAATTGTATGCTAATAATCAATCCCCTCTAAAGTATAGAACTACTCAAACTAACAGTTGACATACTCACCACCATTATTTGTGTGTAGAATCTAACAAATTTCTCATATTATTTTTCTACATGTGCTTTGAAGTCTTAAAAGTTATCAAAGACCTTTTCCTTCTATCAAAGAAAGTACAACCAAGTAAACTAAGAGAAGTCATCAATTAAGGTAAGAACATATCTGGCTTATGAACCAACTCTAGAATCTGTGTAGCCCTTCATGCTTTCTATTTGTCAAACTGTAAAGGTTAGCCGGCAGAAGATATCAATTAAATACAAATAAAGATTAAATAGAGGAATGAAAAATACACAGAAGCAATAACAATAAGAGACAAGTTTTAACATGGTTCACCCAAACTCGGGCTACATCCACCAATAGAGAGTCCAATATTATTATCTAGTAAATCAAACCGATTACAACCAACAATCCCTCAACTCAATACCGCTGCAAATGCTACATTACAATATCCACAGAAACCCTAACCCTTAGCCACTTTTATCAAGATTTATAGGGTTTTTTATGTCAGCTAATAGAAAAATAACTCTTAACGCCTTTATAAAATAATAGACAATTTTTGCTTTGGGGGTGCTACCCCTGAGCCCCTAGCTGGGGGCGTTGCCCCAAGACCCCCAGGCCCCATAGGAGGGGCTCTTCCCCCTGCACTCCCTCGTTAAATAATTTGGGGGGAAACCGCGCTGATAAAAGTGGGGAAAATTTAACCTCTGAGTCTGATTAGGCTCCATATAACAACACAAACTTCTCTTATGGATGCTTAAAAAGAATGTAACCTTGACAAAACCCATCAAAAAAGAAAATAGAAGGCAACCCTATAACCATGCCTTGTTGGTTGAGCTATTATAAGTGATGGTAGTTCAAATGACTAAACTGTTAGAATTTGAAAAGATGATTAACCCAGAAAACTAGTGCAACGAATATATATCTAAACTATGAATGCAAATGATAAGAAATCAAAATAGAAACACAGAGTTGGTCTCCAAGAGAGTAATGCAAATACTAGAAGCAAAATAGCATTAAGAGGATGCAAAATAAAGAGATACAAGCTAGGTAGCATGCTTATATAGACCAAGGAGAGGGAGGAGGTGGCAACACCAACCAATGAGGAGAAACTATCTATCAGACTAAAGATAGCAAAAGATTTTCTCAAGATAGCTAATGGATGCTCACATGTAGGAAGGTGACACCTCATAACCACTCACTTAATAAGACATGCTTTATTAACCTAAGAAAGATTAATAAAAGGTGTAGGAAAAACCTAGGAATAAAGGGAAAATAAATAACCCATCTAGGAAATAAAAACCTACACTAACACCCCCCTTAAGCGAAGCTTAGGTGGATGTAGAAATGGGTCCTGACAAATCAAGCCTAATGTGGTACCCATGTACATAAAATTTCCCCCAAAGAGAAGAAGCCCCCCAGAAGAGAGAAAAGCCCCTCAAATAGAGAGAGAAGAGACCCCCCAAAGTAGAGAGAGTGAAAGAGACAATGAAACCCCCCCACAATGAAGTAGCTCCGGTGTCGAAGGAGGATGCCCATATATGAATGTTGAAGATGATCCATTTGTGGCAAATGACATTTCTCCCCTTAGGAAGAAACAACTCCAATGGTGAATTTTGAAGTAACTCCCACTCAATGAAGCAAGGTGAGGAAGGAAGCCTCATGATGTATCTTGTCTCAGAACTCTGCTCAAGTGTCATCATGCTAATGTTGAAATGAGTCACAATCAAATCAGGAGTCCCAGACCTAACTGAAACAAGTGATCTCTCAAAATCATGTGAAGACTGATGAAGAATAGGATCTAAAGAACTGATGTATGAAAGTGGAATGTCAATTCATGCCATGTGGCTACAAAGCAAATCCCACGAGATATCCTGCAAAGAATCACTAGAAGCCCTCAGTGAAGCCTCTCTGAACTCTGTAGTAGTAGTAGGTGCAAGGACAAAAGAACTACCATGAAAAAGGAGAGATAATCCCTCAAATGTGTCCTCCAAATCTGAAATGTGGGACTCCACAAATAAAGATGCAATGTCTAATAGATAGGAATCTAAATCAGGAAGACTGTAATGATCCTACTGCAAAGAATCACTAGAAGCTCTCAAAGAAGCATCTCTAGAATCTGATGAAGCAACAGGTATAATAGGAATGTCCTCAACCATAGATGGGGCATCAATGTATGTCAACAAAATAGACTGATCATCCCATGAGGATGTTTCCACATAAGAAGGAGCAACAAAAGTCACAGTATCACCCACAAAGCCTAGTCATCCAAGGAAACATCACTATCAAATGAAGATCTAAAGTCTCCATACAACTGCTAGATGATGGTCCAAGTAGTGAAAGGGCACTCAGTGTGATCTATGTGATGTAGAATGTCCTCATAAATAGTAATACATATTAGTCCATAGACAATGTCATTATTGTTGAACCGTGTGTTCTTCTGTTCATAGTCACTTGGCTCAGGAATGAGTCCAAGGAGATGGGGCAATAGATCATGCTCAAGGAATTGATTATTTATCCCTTGTTTCCAAGACAAATAGTTCTCTGAGGTTAACTTAACAATAGAAGGATGAAAATAACCGAAATCCATGATGAAGCCCCAAAATGATTACAATAACCCCATAAAGGATGTAACTCAAAGAGAGCACATAAGACATCCCCCCTTTTTCACTCAATCAAAGAACCCCACAAGAAAATATGATTTGACAGTTTATATTAGTGCATTTTCAACTACCACTAGCAAGAAATACTAAGTTGTCTTTATCTCAATGCATTACAAAACCTTCACAAATTGGGTGTATGTTGAAAGTACAGTACTGGAACTTAGACAAGCAAAACTAATAGCACCACTATGATCTACTCAAAAAATCATGCACTTTCAAAAAAAGAATCGCCTTGATACGAGGTCGTATGTGAAAGTTATGATCCTTTGAAGTTCCAAAAACGAAAACTATGCAATGTCACAGGTGAGAACATGTAATTTCTAGAAATTTTCTGCATCAAAATCAAAAAATGTCTACACTAGTGCATAGAGCACAAAACAATAACCAAAATAAATAAAAAAATTCTCTGGAAACGGAGTCTGTATGAAGAAGAACGAAGCATTTTAAAACTGCCTTCAAATCTGCAACTACCAATGGAGAGGGGTACTTCTGTAGCTTTATGAGTTTGATTTTGCAAACTATACATACTTCATGCAAAAATTAAAAGATACCCAGATGGTTTTTTGATGCTATGAACGAAACCCAGAAGGCATTTTTCTTGCTGATGTACAGAAGATGTAGTTCTAATGTAAACAAAATATCTTTAGCAATAAAAAATGACCCCAAAAACCAAAAAATGGCATGCAAAGGATGAATCAACTACCTAAGACAAGAAAAGGCATGTCGAAACCTGCAATATTGATTAAAAACACAAAATATGCAAGCTGGTTGTTAGTTTTGAGCTTGAAACCCCAGTTTCGCAACTGTGTCTGATGATCTCTAATTTTGGTGAAATGAAAGCCAAATCTGACTTTCTCGAGCCTCCTGGATGCATTGGAATAGCTAGAAATACTACCAGTATAACCAGAAATGCTGCAATCACCCAGATTTCATAAAACACATGTGCAAACCCCAGTGATTAAAATGTTTTCGTCAAACTTTTTTGATCCTCCAGATCATCCAAGGATGCAAGAGAAGAGCATACTGGGTTTTTCAAAAAACTACAATAAGCTTTATTAGCGCCCCCCCCCCCCCCCGAATCTCTCAAATAAGGAAACCAAAATCTATTCTTGCACACAAATTGACTCTGATACCATGTTAGAATATGAAAAGATGATTAACCCAGAAAACTAGTGCAATGAATAGATATCTAAACTATGAATGCAAATGATACAAAATCAAAATAACAACACAGAGTTAGTCTCCAAGAGAGTAATGCAAATGCTAGAAACAAAATAGCATTAAGAGGATGCAAAAGCAAGAGATACAAGCTAGGTAGCATGCTTATATAGACCAGGGAGAGGGAGGAGGTGACAACACCAACCAATGAGGAGCAACCATCTATCAGACTAAAGATAGCAAAATATCTTCCCAAGATAGCTAATGGATTCTCACATGTAGGAAGGTGACACCTCTAACCACTCACCTAATAAGACATGTTTTGTCAACATAAGCAAGATTAATAAAAGGTGTAGGAAAAACCTAGGAATAAAAGGAAAATAAATAACCCAACTAGGAAATAAAAACCTACACTAACATAAACCACTTATGTCAAAACTTACTAACTTCATCAGAATGAGTAAGTAGTGCAATGGAAGGAGAATTAGAAACAAAGTGTGAAAATACATACAAGTGAGACTAATGATTTTCCCTCTCAAGTGCTATTGTGGAGCCACTATGCAACTCACTAATAACCACTGAATTTGGATTAAACTCAACCTGTTTTCCTGAAACTATGTGTAATCTAGTAAATAGATAGGAGATTTCTAGATAAATAAGGCACACAAAGAACATCTTGAAATGTTCTCACTTACATCAACAAACCCTCTCCTACAAACCTTAGCTAGAGTATAATCACCCATCAAAATATGTGGCATGGGACTTGGCTCCAAGGATGTGAATTCATCCTTATCTGAAGTCATATGGTGTGAAGCACTTGAGTTAACTATCCATGTGGATAGTGGATATGCAATAGCAACAAGGGCCTTGTGCTTTTCTTTCCCATTACTATTGTTCTTCCAAGAGGACTCCTATGATAAACTTTGCTTGATTGAATCAAGGACCCCAATGTTGTTCTTTTCAAGATGTATGAGGTGATCAATCTATGTCTTCATGCACTTGTGCTTATCATGCTCAAGCTTCTACAATAAGAATATTTTCTTTCTTAGGCTTATCGCCTTTAGAAGACGATGTACCAATTTTAGAAGCATTGGAAAAAAAATTAATCTTATCCTTAGAACTATCTTTCTTGTTCTTATTTTTTATGTTTCTTCTCCTTGCTTCTAGTAGTATTCTATTCTTTTATGTCTTGGTGAGTCACCAAGGCATGTGACTTAGAGTAATTAAGGGCTTCCATATAAATGAACTTGCCTCGCTCCATTGTGAGAGAGACAACAAACTCATCAAAGGTATGCATGTGGAATAATGCACCAAGAGAACTTTTTGTAGCATGAAAAGTAGAGACAAAGACAAAATAATTAGAACCCAATTTAGATATAATGGCAAAGATCATCGATGTGTTTGCCTTCTCTATCCCACACCATTTCAATTGTGTTCTAATGATTTTGAACTTAGCAAAGGAATCTTGAATTGTGTCATAATTGTAGGGATTAATACTTATGAGTTCATTGTCCAAAAGATAATCTTGCATTACATCTTGTTTTCCAAACAAATTAGACAAAGTATTCCAGACTTCAACATATGCATTTAAGGATTTAACATGAAATAGTAAATACGAAGACATAACAAGACATAAAAGTGTTGGGAAAAAGGTGTTGTTCACCTTGCATAACATTAATTAATTTAATTGTGTAAAATAAATATTCTTTTGTGGTGCATCTTAATTGATGTGTTTAGCCACATTAAATATTTATTTGGTATCACTTGTAAAAGTTGTATTTAACATTGGAAGACATAAGGCAAATATTTATTATTTGTGTAAAATAATAAATATTGGGGTCAATGGTTTTGTGCTCATGGTTTTGAGTCACATTGTTTTTATCCAATACCACAAGTTGCATTTGTGTGAGCTTGAGTCTATAAAAGCAAGCACAAGGTTAGTGGTTAGGGTTGGCTCTTATTTTACAAGCTATGTGAGAGGCTATCATTTGTATTGAGTTTTCTTTTGTGAGTGCATATTGTAAAGCATGGCATGAGATGTGTGGATTCATGCTTGGATACATGGAGGTTGCAGTAGAGGAGCTTGATGTTTTAGAGGTGTTCATGGAGACTCTGTGAGTGTATTGTAATTTCTTATTGTTGAATAATACATTGAGTATGGATGCTTTTGGAGGCTGGGTTTTTTCCCTCAATGAGGGTTTTCCTAGGGTATATCTTGTGTTATCTTGTTGATTGTCTATTGATCTTTACATTATGGTAAATCTGTAAGATTGTACGCATTATTATCTCCTTTGGGTTATGTGGAATTGGTTTGATCTACCTGTAAATTCCTAACAAGTGGTATCAGAGCTTTAAGTCTTTTTCATGGCTTGCATATACTTGCATGCTGCTTGTATGTGCTTGCATGTGATGTATCTATACAATAATGGTTTTGGGTGTTTTCCTCCATCTTGAGAATCTTTGGAAAGAATTGTGGGTTGCAGTAGATCTTTTGTGTGTTAACACTATTTTGCAGATCTATGAGATTAGTAGCCATATTATCAGAACCATGGTTTGAGTTTGTGGGGTTTCACAAATTCATGTTTTGGTATAACCCTTGTTTGTGTAGATCTGGTGCAAATCTAAATCCATGACAATGCAAAAAAAATTTTGGACATCACAGGATATGAGGATTTGTCCAGGTTGTTGCATTGCAGATCTAGGGTTATGGGTGTTTCAAATTTGTTGTGGTTATTGCAGATTTGAAGTTGAAAAATCTTGGCAAAGGGTTTCCTAGTTGTTTTCTTTAATATGAGGGTTTTGAGGAGGAATTTATGTAGATGCCATCCTGGGACAAAATAGACCTCGCCATTGAGTCCAGGAGGCCCGAGAGGCAAATATTCATATAAAATTCAACCTATTTTGGTCACTAGAGCTTCAGGGAAATGTTTTTACCCTCCCCTGGTTCGCCAGTACGGCCATACAGCTGTCGCAAGTACTAGGTATGCAGAAGAAAAAAAATACTTGTACATTTCATGTCTATAGTTGAAGGAAAAAAATTTGTTTTAAAAATTAAACTATAGCAAAATGATTTATAAAAAAAAAACAAGATATGGAAATCATTTTAATAGATTTAAATCAAAAAAAAAATTATGGGGCGGGGGTCTACAGACCCCTGTACCTCAGCCACTGCCATGGTAGAGCCTGTTGGCATGGCCTGCCAAGGCCGATTGGCTCCTGGCCGGCGAGCCCTTGGCCCCCAATACCGGGTGCCAGTCCGACTAAGCCGACGGGACTCTCAGGTCGGTAGACCACCGATGACCAATTGCAAGCCGTCAGGAAAAAAAAAAACAAGCGGTGAAACTTTTTTTAATGGTAGCAGAATAAAACATTTGATATTGGACCTTTGAAAAAAAAATTAAACCCTATGTAATACAATTAATGTGGGGTTAGTGAGGTGAATAAGAAAAATTGAAACCTTCCTTCAAATCTGCTAGTCAAAGTAGTGATGCCAGAAGTCAACCCTGCCACGTCAATACTATTGCCCAGTGATTTGCACAGTCAACTGCTTACATCAGCGATGACATTAGCAGGTACGGAGGGTCCCACTAGGGGTCCACTTTTAGCCCTAGGAGGGCATTTTCTTTTGGGGGCATATGTTTCGCCCATGGTATTAGATTTTTGACTTCTTATAGGCATTGAAAAGATCTCTTCGAGCACTATGCAGTGATATAGGTTTGGTGATTAGACTTTTCTGTTTGTGTCAGAATTTGATGCCTGAAGCCAAGCATTGCTCTGAGAAAGTTTTATGCTCATAACTTTTGCATACATAATCAAATTTTTGATTTCAGATAGGCGTTGGAGAGCTATTACTGTGTACTATAGATTGGATTATGTAGATTTTTAGTTTGGTGTGCAAAGAGAGATTGGTACTTGTTTGATCACTTGTGGGAGCTAGATATTTAGGGTGCATTTATGAGTGCATTCTAATAGATTTTTGGGCACAAACTTGTGGGAGTGGATGTTACTATGTGACCATCATTATGGTATAGCAGGTTTTCAAATTTGGTACTTCCAATTACAGGTTTATAGGTGTTTTTAGAGTTTGAGCTTTGATGGAGACAGGTACACAAGTTGTCTTCTGGTTTGAGGACATGATTGACACACATGTGAAACTTGGAGTCTCATTTCAGTGGGAGTTGAGTACAGGTATAGTGATGATGATGATTATGGTGTCATGTATATGTAGGTACACTTTTGCATTGACATGACATGATCATGCATGCAATTGACAGGTATGGGCTATAATGTTTGATTCATGATTATAGGTGGTGTTGTGGTGTAGTTTTAGGAGGTTGTTCTTATCTCTTGGATGCTTGATTAGTTCCTTGATTATGGTTACTTGTGTTGTAGACTTGTTTGGCAAATCGAATCTAGCATTGATTTGGTGTTTGAGTCTTGGAGTCTATATGTTGTCTTCTTTGATATCTTGGTTTGCAAGTTACTAGTGTGATGTTGAGTTTGCATGTTACATGTGTTTTGGATCTTTGAGTTATGTAGTTTTGTGGATTAGCCACATCTTGGCTACAGTGGGATGACTTGTATGTGGACTATCTTTATCTATGAGATTGATTCAGTGTTTATGTAGACTTTGTTAGTTGGCCTTGTTTATGGTCATGTGTACATTGGTATGTTGCATTGAGATGAGAGAATGAATGATTTGAGTGCCTGGATAGTTAGTTATTGGGACTTATATCATGTTTATCATGATGTCATGGATAGCTTGGATACATGGTTTAATGTGAGCTTTTGACAGTGATGGTTTTATCTTTTTAGTTTGGAGATCATGGTTTTACTTTACCTTTTAGGAGTTGTTGGTGTTACAATAGGATTCCTTGATTGTGTTGGGGCCATGGATGATCTTCATTTAGAAGATGGTTACTTTGTTGCCATGTATAGCTCTATATGCTATGATTCAGTGGGAGCTTTGGCAGTGATATGGATTCATCATTAGTGATGGATGATCTTCTTTAATAGTTGTGTGTATCTTGGAGAAGCTCTTGGATTATGATTCTTGTTTTAGTGAGAGTGCTTTGACATCCCGAGTTCTATTGTTAGTCGATGGTTATCTTCATTTTGTTGGAGATTTTTACATTTTGGTTTACCAAGGAGGACTCTTTTTGAGTTTTTGGTTGAGGTGTCAGGTTATGACTTGTCAATTTTGACATGGCAATCCTTGATTTAGAGGTGTTAGTATTGTGTATTGGTTTACTCTGGATACTAGTTTGAGTATTGTCATGATACAAGATCTCTTGAGATAAGATGTGTGCATTGATGCATGTGATCTCCTAGAAGGAGATGGTTAGATCATGATGTCATAATGGGCTTCTTGATTATGGACATGTGTAGTAGGAGCATTGACAATGATCTTATTGGATCTCTTGGTATTGAATACATTGATCATGTGCTTGGGAGCTTCATGATAGTGCGATGTTGCATTTGGAGTTTAGCATGGATTGATCATGGAGGTACTCTTGGATACTTGGAGACTTAGGTGAGGTTGGAGTTCTCTTGGGATTAGAGAAACTTGTTGAGACAGTTACTCATTGAAGGTTTCAGTAGATAGATTGAGGAGCCTACACCTAGATATGGACGTGAGTTCATTATGGACCTAGAGGAGATTGTTCTTGGAGAGTTTTTGTGACTTGGTGTATCCTGGAGGGGCATTCTTATTCCCCACTCTTGGTCTAGACTCAGTGGTTTATCATCTATAAGGTATTGCCCATCCTTTTAGATGCATTTTGCGTTATGCTTTATCTTCTCATGGTTATGGATCTTGAGCTATGGTTATTGGTTCAAGACAGTTCATTTGATGGACATTGGCATGGTTATCTCTTTGTTCATATGGTTTGATTTATGATTTCCATTATGAGGAGTTTAGGAGATGTGATTGGGCTTATTCCTAGTTATGGAATGGTTATGAGTTTGATTTTCCTTGGTTAGAGAGGCTTACATCCATGTTGGTTACATGATATATATGTTCATTTGATCTATGAAATTGAATGATTGGGTGTTGTTGAGGTTTTTCATTGGGGTTGTAGAGGAGATCATACTTGACACAACTTTGCACTTTGAGGTGTTGGAAGGATAGTATGATTTACAAGTTTTCTCCATTTGTCTTATGGCTACTTCCTGGAGGATCATGTTGATATGGTTGGACTTGGGATAGTTATGGTGATATGTGAGAGAGTATGTAGTGATTTATCTTGCATGTGTGGGTCATTCTGATTGTTCTTGATACTATATTGGCTTGTTGATTAGCCACACATCAGTTTGAGTGTTGATTGGTAGACTTGGTATGTCTTGGATCTATTTTCAAATTTGGCAGTACCCATGCAGTGGGAGCTCTTGGATGTATGTGTTCTTCATTGACAAGTTTTATACATGGAGCTTATTATTGCAGTATATGGGTTTGATATGTTGTTGGCATGAGTTTATTGATGTTGTTGATACCTATGAGGTATGGATGGTTGGATATATTAGCATATGTTGTGGTGCTATTTCCAGTCATGTGGGTTTTTACCTTCGATAGCTACTTAGAGCTTTTGTTATTACTTGGATTTGATGCTTGTGTTCTTTGCATTGGTGCATCTTCACCTTGGCATGTTCCTTTTCTTCCATAGATGGCACGTTGGAGGATGAGAGGAGTTATTGCTTGAGATGGTGGTTACTTTGATTTTATTGCAGGTGTCTTGATGGAGCACGAGAGCATGTTGGAGATTCATGTGGTTTCATGTTTGCCTATGATGATGTATTTCATTGATTGACCCTTATGCAATGTATACAACAAGTGGGAGAATGTTAGGAAAAAGGTGTTGTTCACCTTGCATAACATTAATTAATTTAATTATGTAAAATAAATATTCTTTTGTGGTGCATCTTAATTGATGTGTTTAGCCACATTAAATATTTATTTGGTATCACTTAAAAAATTTGTATTTAACATTGGGAGACATAAGGCAAATATTTATTATTCGTGTAATATAATAAATGGTCAATGGTTTTGTGCTCACGGTTTTGAGTCACATTGTTTTTATCCAATACCACAAGTTGTATTTGTGTGAGCTTGAGTCTATAAAAGCAAGCACAAGGTTAGTGGTTAGGGTTTGCTCTTATTTTACAGGCTATGTGAGAGGCTATCATTTGTATTGAGTTTTCTCTTGTGAGTGCATATTGTAAAGCATGGCATGGGATGTGTGGATTCATGCTTCGATACATGGAGGTTGCAGTCGAGGAGCTTGATGTTTCAGAGATGTTCATGGAGACTCTTTGAGTGTATTGTAATTTCTTATTGTTGAATAATAAATTAAGTATGGATGCTTTTAGAGGCTGGGTTTTTTCCCTCAATGAGGGTTTTCCCAAGGTATATCTTGTGTTATCTTTTTGATTGTCTATTGATTTTTGCATTATGTTAAATTTGTAAGATTGTATGCATCATTATCTCCTTTGGGTTATGTGGAATTAGTTTGATCTACCTGTAAATTCCTAACAAAAAGTATAACCTCAACATATTTTATCTCCCACTTAATCTTTTATATTATATCAATAGGTTCAAGAATTGTCCCCATTGCATATTTATGATATCCTTAATTTCTTAGTAGAATTAGTATTTTAGACTTTCATGCAAAGTAGTTGTAAGGTGTAAGAATTGGAACTAGAACTAAAGTTGTATGATCCATAATGTAGAAAAGAAAGAGATAAGTAGCAAGAAAAGAAACACACAAGAAAACCCCTAATACCATATGTAAAAAGACCCCCCAAATATCACAATATTTGGCACTTTATTTTAGTGTGTGTTATAATGCAAAATACCAAATTAATAGAACTTTTATGAGGCCCAAAAGTGTCCAAAATGTTGAGAGTAGTATACTCTTATAGAATAGGAATAAAAAACTACACCATTGTGTAGTGCTCAAAACATATTGACTTTCAAAAATAGTGCTAAGAAAGGAGATCATTTGTGAAATTTATGAGTGTTAAAAGTTCCAAAAAGCACAACTAAACAACAAATTTTCTAATAAAACTTCAATTCTAGAAAATAGAGGAGTCAAATATGAAAACTAGTTACACCATTGCTAAGATCATGAAATTCAATCCCATTTTAGAAAAAATTACTCAAAATAATGCCTTCATTTGAGCAAGTTATGGCCTCAAGTGAAAAGTCCAACGAAGAGGGGGGCAAGGGGCTCGATGGTGGGATGGTGGCACTTTGGTGATGGAAGGGTAGCACCACCAGTTGTTGTTGGGAATTAAGGTGTCTCAACCATTGCAATTTCCTAGCATTTAGTGTGATGTGACATGAACTGACATGTCATCCCACTTGGAAGGTGACTTGGATGGTCAAGTCAACATTTGAAAACATAGACGACCCATTTTGAGGTGGCATTATTGCCACGTGTTGGCATCTTATGGGTTGTGTAAGAGGTTATGACATATGATAGATTCTATGACATGACGGATTCTATGACATGTAAGAGCCAGAAATAGAGATTCTATGATAGGTGTGACAAGTGTCAAGAAGCATCTTTGCATGGAGAAAATAGGTGCCCAAGTTTGACTATGACAAGTTCTAAGAGAATCGTTTATTAATAGTCAATTATGACATATTCTCTTACAGTTGTAAGTGTTGTCATATATGACAGATTTTATGATGGTGTAAGAGCATCTATCATACCTATTTTGGGCAAATTTGGGGCACCCAAGTATGGAGGGTTGTAAGGGATGAAAGGGAATCTTTGACAAGTGTCTTTTACATGCTTTATGGCCTTGGAATTTGGGCTATGTGGATTTGGATGAGATTCTTCTGTGGCTTGCTCTAGAAGCTACCTTCATCCTTGATATTTCTCTATATATACAGGTGCTTGGAGTTGGAGTGGTATGGTTCTTTTGAAGGTACCATTATGCTACCCAAATTACTCAAGTATTCGACATTTACGAACTCCTAAAAGAACTTGCATTGCAAATCTGTTGTAATCTTCTTTGGATTTGATAATATATTGTGTAGGTTTTGGAGTGTGGGCTTTTTCACCTGAAAGATTTTCCCCATGTATATCTTGTGTTGTGAGCTTTGTATTTGCATTTGGATGTTGTTATTACCTTTTTGTTAATGCACATCTTAATATGTAATTGTAAAAGATAGAAATTTGCATAAACCTTTCCTCATTAAATCAATGTAGGAAGTTGTTTTCGCGTACCTTGCTTCCTTTCAGTTGGTATCGCAACCTGATCACCTTTGGTTCTAGTTGTTGGGTAGAGGGTTTTTGAGTTGAGCTTCATTTGAGTGGGAGCTTATGTAAAGGATTTTGAAATCTTTGTTGCAGGAAAGAGATGGCGAGCACATCTAGGAGGTTTGATATCACTACAACAAAATAGGCAATTAGCGTCAGATTTTAGTGCATTTAAGTTCATGAATTGGAGCCAAATGCTGAAGCAAAACTCGGTGCCAAACTGTATTTCACTTTGGCACCGAGTTTAGCACTGAGTTTAATGCCAGGTTTAGCGCCAGAATTTTGTGCCAGGATTAATGCTGGATTTAGCGCTAGATTTTGTTGCTTCCAGTTTGGCTTCCAATTTTTCTTCTGGGTTTGCTTCTTGTGTTGCTTCCAAGTTTTCTTCTGGTTTTACTTCCAGGTTGGCTTCCGCTTTTGCTTCCAGTCTTGCTTCGGGTTTTGCTTCTGGTTTCGCTTCTAGTTTTGCTTCTAGGTTTGCTTCCAGTTTTGCTTCTGGTTTTACTTCCAGTTTTGCTTCCAATTTTGCTTCCAATTTCACTTCCAGTTTCACTTCTAGTTTTGCTTCTATTTTTATTTCTGGTTTTGCTTCCAGGTTTGCTTCCAATTTTGCTTCTGGTTTTGCTTCCAGTTTTGCTTCCAATTTTGCTTCCAGGTTTGCTTCCACTTTTGCTTCCAGGTTTGCTTCCACTTTTGCTTCTAGTTTTGCTTCCACTTTTGCTTCCCATTTTTCTTCCAATTTTGCTTCCAATTTCGCTTCCAATTTTGCTTCTGGTTTTGCTTCTAGTGTTGCTTCAGGTTTTGCTTCCAATTTTGCATCTAGTTGTGCTTCCACTATTGCTTCTAATTTTGCTTCCAATTTTGCTTCCAATTTTGCTTTTAATTTTGCTTCTGATATAACGTCGCTTGTTGCTTCCAATTTTTCTTCTATTTTTGTGTCTTTTGATGCTTCTAAAAATGCTTATTGTTTTGCTTACATTTATTAATTTAATATGTTTTATTTCAATTTAATTAGTTAAATATATCATGCCTCTTAAATAACTCATATGATTATAAAGTAAGTAATTTAATTATTTAACTCATCTAATTAAATAACAAGATAATTATTATAATATGATCATTATCTATAATTAAAACAAGTGAGTCAAATATCTATAATTTAATTGAATTTGATAACATCCATCCTGAGCAATAAATTAAAATCATTACACGTAATAAATATCCATCCAAAAATCATCGACCACTTTGAATATATATAAATTGACAAGTCAATACAGATAAGATCATCATCATATATAACTAAAACAAGTGAAAGTCAAATATGCCAATAGATCAATAACATGTCCAAATGATACATGTACAAATGATATAAGTAAAAATGATAAATTACATAACTCAAAATGATACAAGTCAAGATGATACATGTCCAAATGATATAAGTCAAAATGATACATAAATTTATGATACAACTCATTAATATAGCACTGCAGGCTGTGAAAATGATACATATGTTAGCTAGCGACTATGAAAAGAGGCATCATAACAATATATCAACAATGATTCATGATGTAGTCTATATGATCATGAATGTCACTAGCTACTATGAGTAACTACCTCATCATCATCATCACCATCGTGATCATCATCATCATCATCATCATCATTGTCATCGGCCTCAGTGTCTTCTATATCTATGTCATCATCATCCTCTTCCATGTGATCTGTACCAAAACCAGAACCAACATAATCTAGATCTCTATCAAGAGGATCATCTTGATCTTCTAGAAGACCCATGTTCTACAAAAAAAAAATATTTAAAATGAAAAGTTATTATTTATTTCATGCAATAATTTATTTTTCTGTTATATATCTAATATTACAACATATGAAACGAAACCATAATCATATTACATCATATCAAAGTGCACATACCATAATAAAATTTCAAAAAAGTTAAAGCTAATATGTCATTCCAATGATGTAAAACATGCAACAATTCTAATAAATGTTAGTAAAGATCATAAAAAAAATTGTTATACAATTTAACTATCAACTATAAATTCTATTACATAACCTTAAGTGCTACAAATTGCTTGGTTGAAAGCTCCCATTTTGACACAGGCAGGGAGGATGGTGGCAAAGGTTGTGGAATTTGGCTTTACACTAGCCAATTGCATTTGCTTTAAAATTTCTGAAGCCTTTTCAACAAATCCATTTTGTGCATATCCTGCAGTCATTGCAGTCCATGAGACCACATTTCTTTGAGGCATTCTGTCAAACAGTTCACATGCCTTGTCTAGGCTTCCACATTTTGCATACATGTCTAATAGGGCAGTTGCAACTACAACATCTGACAAAATTCCTCTATCCTTTATGTATTGATGGATGTCCATACCTTATTCCAAAGCTCCCATTTTGACACAGACAAGGAGGATGTTGGCAAATGTTGTGGAATTTGGCTTTACACCAGCCAATTGCATTTGCTTTAAAATTTCTGAAGCCTTTTCAACAAATCCATTTTGTGCATATCTTGCAGTCATTGTAGTCCATGAGACCACATTTCTTTGAGGCATTCTATCAAACAGTTCACGTGCCTTGTCTATGCTTCCACATTTTGCATGCATGTCTAACAAGGCAGTTGCAACTACAACATCTAACAAAATTCCTCTATCCTTTATGTATTGATGGATGTCCATACCCTATTCCAAAGCTCCCATTCTGACATAGGCAGGGAGGATGTTGGCAAAGGTTGTGGAATTTGGCTTTACACCAGCGAATTGCATTTGCTTTAAAATTTCTAAAGCCTTTTCAACAAATCCATTTTGTGCATATCCTGCAGTCATTACAGTCCATGAGACCACATTTCTTTGAGGCATTTTTGTCAAATAGTTCACGTGCCTTGTCAATGCTTCCACATTTTGCATACATGTCTAACAGGGTAGTTGCAACTACAACATCTAACAAAATTCCTCCATACTTTATGTATTGATGGATGTCCATACCCTATTCCAAAACTCCCATTTTGACACAGGCAGGGAGGATGGTGGCAAAGGTTGTGGAATTTGGTTTTCAAACAACTCATACTCGTAGAGTTATGGTTTTAGGTCATGTATGTTATGGTAACAACAAGGGATTCCAACTATGGTTATGATAGCTAAGACTACCCTCATTTATGATCGTAACAAGGTTCTTGGACAACGCTATCTTGCTCTTCACAATGGGTACTATATAGGCCTGGGTTGAAGAAATCACTTGATGGTTACCTATATAGTGATACCACACCCTAATACCCCATGCATTCTAAATAGCTTGAGATTTATACAATACTCAACCAAGATGAAATTGTATCACTGTACCACACTTAACTATGACAGTCCTTTCTTGACAACAATTTGTAATCTTTAGACTATTGGGATACTTGCCACAAATCAATATAAGGTCAATGACACTGTTAGGTCTCAAAAATGCAGGTTACAAATCCTAAGAGGATGCTAGGCTCTATGCTTAGATTTGCAACATTTTTTAACTAACAAAACAGAGTTAACCTATAGGGTTGATGACTCCCTACACTTCAGGTTCTGTTAGACCTAGGTGGGTGCACCTTAGTAATAAAGCAGATTAAATGGATGTGTGATCTTGGCTGAGTGATGGATCTACCCATAGTGGCAAATGGTACGGAATAGATGATTACTTGCTGCCTACTTTTTACTTCTAATGTCTGAATAGTGATTGAAAAGGGTATGGTTCTAATTTGGTATAAATTGTATAAGCAATATCAAGGCAAAACTAATGGATATGTTCAACTAATGAAAATGAGTAAGACTAGTGCCTAAATCTATTAGGCTATTTGAGTCAGTGAATGGAAATAGATGTATGTGATTGGTGAGTTTATCTCCTAGCTTAACTCTAACAGTTGGGCACTTTGGATATTTACATATTGTGCAAATGTGCAAGTTTGTATGTGCAGTGCTCTTCTTATATAATCCCAATGATATTCCCTTGAATTATTGTGAAATTATGAAAGGAAACCAATCACAATAACTTCTTCAAAAGGATTTAATATTTGACAAGAACCAATTAAAGTCAATTATTAGAAAGGATTTTTAATTCACATCAACTGGAAACCAATCAAAGAACTTCACACAGTGACAACAAATATGCCCTGACAAATGTAAATCTGAATAATTCAATAGAACCACTTTGGAGACAACACAATAACATATAATCATGAAAATTAACACAATTGTTGAACACTGGAAATAAATCACCATGTAGAAATATCCTGCTCCATTATGTTTTTTAGAAAATAAACATGTGTAACTGAAATTCTTTAATTAAAACAGAACTGACAATATATCTTCTTTCTATATGTCATATATACAGTCTTCTTCAAATTAAAGAGAGATACCTATCAATTGATGATCTTATGACCATCATATGTTTTAACTTTTATATCAATATTAGTGAAGAGACCACGTCTCTTCATAGTGTCTTTTGAGAACTAACAAAATTATGAAAATAAACAAATACATTTAATACTAAGCCCTGCTAAGCCATAAGTAGATTTGAGCAAGATGATCCAAATATTTCTGGCTCAGATGTGTCTCTGCATACTCAATGGCATCCCTAACATCCACCTCTATTGAAACCATCTTCTCCAGATGCGAGCAAGCTTCCTTGGATGCCGAATCTTCATGTTTTATAATTTCTAGGGCCACATCTTGCTCAAATCTTCATGTTTTACAATTTCTAGGGCCACATCTAATATTCCCTGACACTCCTTGACCCATTCATCCTTTCTCTTCAAATCTTTATCATTCTTGAGTAACACAGGTACACCTATTTGAGAAGTCTCCATGCATTCTTTCACTTCATCTTGGAGCCTGTCATGGTACTTTTTATGCTGCTTAATAAGATTGTCTACATCAGATGTGCTCGCGCTGTCAGAGGTGTGTTTACCCTGTATTTCATGTAACTTATCGTGTATTTTGTTATTTATTCTTTCATGTTCTTGAATGACCTTTTGGTTTTTAGAGAAAATATCCTATAATTTAGGCATCCATTGCATCAGATGAGCATGCCTGTTCTGCAGGAGTGTAGTGAGTGTATCTATTCTGGCCTGTGCCATTTGATCTTTTAAGGGTGATTGGACTTGTTGTGAGTTTTCTGCCTGTGTAATCATTTTAAGAGGGACTAAATCCTTTAAGAAATCATTTTCTTTTTTGCAACCTTTCCCAGCTCATTTTGTAGGTATCCCTCTCCTTTATCAACAATTGAATCTGACTTTATTTAGTTTTGCCACATTTACTCCAAGTTCTACTGTAACGACTAGATTAGTTTCTCTAACTTTTAATGTCATAACATGGCCAAAAGCTTTTTTAGTGTCAATGACATCAAGCTTTTTGTTTGGTGGGTATAGAGCCCATATCATGAGGGAGTTCTCATCTGGATTGTATTTTGTTCCAGTAAATACTTCAAAAACCCCTTCAAAACTAAGCTTGTGTTTTGTATCATTATTGTGCAAAAAACTATCAAAAACAAGTACCAAATTCAAATCAAGACCTGGGAAGATTATTACACAAAATTATCTGAGAAACTCCCTTCCTTTCTCAGGAGTCATATCTTCCATCTCCTTTTCAACTTCTTCTTTTAAATCATTCATTAACTACGTCTGGTTGTCTAGTGTAACATCTGAGACTGATTCTCTAATAGCCTTCCCTTTGTGTTTGTACAAAAAGGATTTGAACTCAGGGGTATGAATAAACTAGTCATCTGAAATAAAAGATTTATATGCAACCTGTCTAGCATCATTATCCCCTGTTTCTTCAATTTCCAATCCTCTTTCCAGGGGCTGGTATGGTTCAATTCTACATTTTGAAATTGTATCAGAAAAGTCACGGGGTTTAGAGGCCACAGACCCTTCATTGTCGGAGGAAAACACTTCAATTTCTTATGCTTCCCTTCTTTCCCTTACTTTCTGATTATATTCATCAATGGCTATTTCAACATCTGCTTGTTCCAAATTTCTAATTACATCATCATGAGGGTAAGGTACATGAGTATATCCACTCAGTTTTTTCTTCTTCTTAGCATAATCAATAAAGCGCTCCGGGTCAAAATGTTTTCTCTGTACTGCTTTCCTAAGATTAAAATGAGACAATTTTTCAAGAATGAGATCATAACCTTCTCTAGCTAACACAGTAAAGTCACCAAAACATAAGGTGCTTTGCATAAAAGACTGTTTATCATATGCACTGAGATTCATCACATTTGAGTAGTCAAGCTATCTGACTATTTCCAAGTATGCCACCCTATCTGGTACATTTTTTGGCAATAGAAAAGGGGTATCCTCAAACCCGTATACTCTGATCATTGTGGAATCACGAAAACAATACCAATCCCCCCAATTGTGGTTTATAGTAGGTGGCCCATCAAAATCCTTGGGTCTCAAAAACCTTTTAATTTCTTCTGACAAAGTGTAACTGCATGGGTAGCCATAACATCTGTACAGGGTTTTTACAAAGAATTCTTCAAAGTGAACATAACTGGAATTCACAAACCTGTTGTCCCATATTGAGGTCCATAATTGTGGGGATTGACCATCTTTATCAATTTGTGAAATGTTCAAATGCTCTGGCCATAGATTTAATTCTTGTCCAAAATACAAAACCATATGCATGAGAATAGAATAGTGTCTGAAGCTGACTGTGGGGGAACTATTCTTTAAGGCCTTTAGACTTGAGTCTATTTCCTTAAAAATAAAAGTAGCATAGTCAAATGTCCTGGCGTGATGGCACTGAATATCCGCAGAGATAACCATGGGCACTATGGACATAAATTCTGGAACTTTAGTTCCCAACACTTGCCCCACTAAGTAATATGTGTATCTCAGGTAAGGTTTGAACAACTCGACATGAAACGGTGGTTCATCCCCTTCTTCAAATGACACTAGATTCCCCTCATTTTGTGGCCTATGTAATGACAGTCTCTAGCCCTTATATGTGGTATCCAATCTAAAATATTCCTTTTCTAGGGCTTCATGCATGATAGGGGTGTTATATGTGTCATTTAAATCAAAAACTTCACAAATTGCATTTTTAGATATATGAAACAAGGGATTTTCCTATAGATTGCATATGGCCTTTTGGTCAAGATCATAATGGTATGCTAGTAGTTTCAAAAGGTCTATATTGACAAAAACATATGTGACTATTAATTTCCCTAAATTGAGTTACCAGGGGTTGCAGACGGGTTTCATCCTATGTCTCCTGTGATAGCAGAACATGAATAATTCATACCCTCAGATAGGAGTCCATATATTTTTGACATATTTGTATTTATCTTCAAGTTTTTCCACATTTGCCCTCAATTGTGCAGTTCTTCTAGCCTTGGGTCCAGAACCGGGCAATTGGTCCACAAGATCTTGGTTTAGTTTCCTTTTTGGTGTTTTCTCTCCCTTCTCTGTTTCAATTTTCTATTTTTTGCCCTTGGTTTGGCTCTTTTCAGTGTGTTGCCTTTTCTTTGCTTTAGAGGAGCCTTCCATTTTATACCAGAACTTAATTGTATCAAAGAAAGTTCAAGGACTTACCTGTATATGCTTCGCACAAATCTCCTGATTCCCAATGAATTCCCTCTTCTCCGTCTGCAACCCTTATGTTGATTTTAGTGGGATCAGAATGGCTTTTGTGTTGATTTTTATGGGCATTATGTTCAATCAGCCATTAATGGCTGCCACCAGAATTGAATGCAGGGAATTCATGAATTTCAAAATGTTAGGGCGATGCTCTTTTTATCATATTGGTGAGACTATTTTATTCTTTCGCCGATCTTCATTATGTTTTGGCGCCATTTTCTTTCATATGCTTCTGGTTGGTCGCCAAGGGTACGTTGGTGTCTCCATGAAATGCTCTTTTCATAGAGTTATAAACCCTTTATTGTCATTTCAGGGAGATATTATAATTTTCATCCCGATGTCATTTTGATCAGGTGTGGCGAACGTTCTCCTTGGCATCAGTGAGTGTTTCTCTGACAGATAGGGGTTACCTCATCTTTATCAACATGACAATCTCCATCGTCAAGAGAATATGATAGTCTCTCGATGGGTTAGGTCTTCCCGATGATCTTATCTCCATCACTCATTTTTATTAGAACATATTGGCGAAAGTCTTACCGAAAGCCTTTTGTCTCTTGTGTCAGGGTGACTTTTGTGGCCAGGGAAGCTTAAGGATTTCATTCTGATTATATATGTCATGCCGATAGTCTTAATATTACGTGTCGGGGAGAGATTGTTTGCTTCCTGGCAATGAGGCATTGGTTGATGTGACTTAAAGGCTCGGTGTAACTTTAGGATTTCACTTCAATTGTTCTACTCACATCGATGAGTATGCATCGGTGATACATACAGAATATCTCACTGATCTTTTGACATATGAAATTTTGATCGTTCATACATCAATCATCTCTCACCAATTATCACATTATACTTCAAGAATGTATTTTACTATTCAGGGTGAGTTACTTAAAGTCTTGCCGATATAGATAACTTAGTATCAGAATTAGGTTGTGGTCAGAGAGCTAGGTATATTCATGAGATTGTTTATGTACAGATTCTGAAATGGATCTTATCACACAAATTTTTGGTGGTTGGTTTTGAAAATGAGGGACATTAGTCACATTATGTGGAGACTTGGTGAATTCTTAGTAGATGAATAATGTGAAATTTTTTAGTTCCAAAAGACACAAGGCTTTTAAACAAAAACCATAATCCCAACTCTATATCCATCCCCTTGGCAGTCTCAAGGGCCACCTTGAGACAAAAAATGCTAATGTACTATTATGACAATTATGATTGTCCTCCATCATTTCATTGTGCATTTGAAACTTGAGATGAGGATTGGGGAGGTCTCCATTTGTAAAAACATGGAAAATACTCATGGCAAGATCTTTAAAATAAGCATATTCAACTTCAGGCATTTCTGCAGACCCTAGGAAGGTGGATGTAAACTTAGTAACTTTAATTACCACCACAAAGACTATCCCCTTTGTGACTCTGACAAGGTAACATTGTCATGCTCTTTATGACAATCCCTTCTCCATTGGGTGATGGCCTAATAACATTTATCTCCTTTGTGATTTCAATGCCTCTCTAATGCACTATCATAGGAGTCTTGACAGTCCTTATGTATTAGTGAAGAAGGCTTCCAACAAATCAGAAAGGAGGGCTTAAGATTACATACAAAGTCCTAGTTTTCATACCCTATTCACATATCACACCTCTAAGAAGACCTCAAGACAATTGCCCTTTAATACAGGAAGTCAATATAGTTTTAAAAGATAAAGTGCAAGAGGCCAAAGGACAAGAAAACTTAAGGCCTTAAGGGGTTTAAAGGAATAAAATTATAGGCTTGCAGACTCAACTTAAAACCCTAACCCTATAAGGTGGGTACCACTAGAACCCTTTAACTTGGCACTGCAAAACATTGTCCAATCTGATCATGGGAAGTCAAAATCAAGCATGTACACTCACATATGATAGATAAGTATGCATACCAAGTGGTTTGACATAAAAATGAATAGGCTTCAAATTATAAGCAAGCACAAGACTAGTATACTCATTATGATCCTAATGGCACCAAGAAGGGTCCCCAAAGATATAAGAGTAAAGCGTCAGCAGTCCATCGATTCACCTCTAAAGTATAATGTGCAGTTACCTCCATCACAATCCTGGAAAATAGAAGTATAGGGATAACCAGCTCAAAACTCATCTAATGAGCAACAGTTCCTCTCAACCTTCTGGATGAACACCGAGTGCCCCCTGCACCAACACTCGCACTGGAAGATTCAACAGCAGTACCACTTCCACTTCTCTTCTTCTACCTAGCCATTTTTGGATATCTCAGTGGGTAGAAATTGACTTAAAAACTGATGCTCTTAGAGAGATCACACATTATCAACTTCTGAACAAACAAGGAACAGAAGGGTATCAACAACATCTCTAAACGTTAGGGTTTTGAATTTAGTGTCACCTGTTGTTTTGGATTAAAGAGCTTACAAGCAAGCAAGAACAAGACTAGTATACTCATTATGATCCTAATGGCACCAAGAAGGGTCCCCAAAGATATAAGAGTAATCATTTGTCATCTAAGAGAAATCTTACATTTAAGGGCGCTAGGGCCAACAGAGAAGCACTTTAGAACTCATCCTACACATCAATAAACAACTCAACACAAGAAATTCAAATTGACATATTAACACAACAATATCCAACTAAGTTATTGAAAGTCAACTATTGATACCTTGTTCTCCATCCAAATTACAAAATCGGTCCACTTTTTGCTTTGTAACATTTCCTTTTCAAATTGGCTTGGATGCCGGCCATATTTCTCCTCCTGTCAAAACATGGCACATGGACTAGTTAAACTAATTAATATGCAATCATTTACTTTTTCCTAGGAAATTTTAAAAAAATATCATTTAACTTATTAAATATACTTACAAATGTACAGATCAAGGCCTATAAACCTTTCTGGCCACTGTGATGCGTGGCACGGAGTTTGTTAAGCCTAGCCTTGGAGGCCTTGTCTTGAAACATATACTAATTCAATTTAACTATGCACAAATAAAATTTAAAAATCATTTAATGAATTTGATATAATCTTATGAGCAAATTCAAATACCTATGTACTCTCCTCACCAAACTTCCTCCATGCATCAGACTTCTCATATGCTTTTACAAGCTCTTTCCATACTTTTAAACTTACATCAATTGGCCTTTTTTTGAGCCTTTGCTCAGGAGGGAGTTTTTTTATCTTCTTTATTTGGTTGCACCGAAATCTCTTGCAGTTTTGAGACATTCATAGCTTTATCTTCTTTACAGACCAACCTATGCCAAATTCAATCTCCATGTCTTGGATAACTGCTTTTTGCAGGTGCATGGGTATCTTTGAGAATGGCAAATGTAGATGGTCTTTGAACTGTTGAAGGCATGATTCCTTCAACCTATTCACAAATGTTTTTCCAGCATCCATCATTCAGACATCCCCTGAAACCACATCGTATTCTATCTTGGTATTGTAGGTACTAATGTAAGATGTAAAACATGGCGTGGTGGTCGAAGAAGTCTATGTCCCAGGAGTGGGTGGGACATTGGAAGCCTTTGTTCCCTGTTCCACATTCTTAGAGGTTATTTTTATTGATTTCCTCCTAGATCTTTTGCTCGATCCATGACTGGTTGGGGAATCAATTGATTCCCTTTGACACTTTTGATTCAGTTGTAATGTTTCAGGGGCTTTACCAAATCATTTTTCTATATATCTGGCAAGCATTGTCAAGTCCACACCATCCAATTTGTTCACTGCCTCTACCCCCAATATGGAAGCCAATGCCTCTTTATCTTTGTCAGTATCATGTTCCTATAAAATAAATTTCTTATTTTAAATTTACAAATAAAAAACTAAAAACTAAAAATCAAAGAAACAATGAAAACATTTACAAATCTATAAATTGACAATGAATTACCTCATTGTGACCGGAGTCTGCTCCCTTTGCTCTCTTCCCTCTATTGCTTGACATTTTGAGGTGACCTAGGGAAAATTATTTTCGTTCAGTCTGTGGAGGCAAACGAAGTACACATTGCCAGGTATGAAAGTTTTCATCTAGTTTTTCTATATTCCTCAAGGTTTTTGAGCTTTACTTTGTAGAGCAAATCATAAAGCTATTTTCCTATGAATCAATCGGTGCCTTGGGAGGGAATCTATAGTTCCCGGCCTAATTTTAGTTTGCTCACTTTCATCTCAAAATCCCTATCTCCTCGTATTGTCTTGACCAACCTCTGTTTTAGTTTGCTCACCATCGTCTTAAAAGCCCTAATTTTAGTTTGCTCACAATCAACTTGTCTTAAAGCACTCAACTACTTTTTTAGGAAGGAAGTGAGAAAGTTGTGTTCAAAGAAAGGTATTGATGGTAATGATAAGTGAACCTGGGCATTGGGGTTTGAAAAATGCATTCACTACTCTCGGATGCAAAGAAAATAATGCAATGTCTACAATTTTACCCTCCTCCTTTGCAACCACATGGGACTTGAACAATTCGCCTATAAACAAAACAATATTTACAACCCTTTCTTCACAATCCTCTCCATTTAATCGAAACAAAAATAAATTTGGTAACAAAATTTTTTTATTGTAATTGTAACCTTACCTATGGTGTCGAAAACTAAATTGAATTTCTCCTCTCTTCACGTGGCATTTTTCTCATATATTAATTCAGGCGAGACTCCAACCCAAACGCTCAATCTCCAAACAAAAAATGAACACCAAAAATCAATATTAAAGTTTTGTTTTGTTTTGTTTTGTTTTGGGTATGTGTAGGTGGGAATTTTGTAAAAAAAAATTTGACCCAATAGTCGGCGCTATAGTCGGAGCAATTAATGTCGACTTTACCGCTGACTTTTAGGCAAACAATGTAATCTATTTGGGGCACCAAAGATGGCATAAAGTACGCCTAATTTAGCACCAATCAGTACAAAATGATGTATTTTGCTTGAAAGTTGATAAAAACATAACCTCACCAAATTTGGATTGTTCTTATAATAAGTAGCTATATCTTGTTTCCATGATAGCATTTTAACTTCATGCTTCTCTTATGATTAGCTCAATAATGACTCACTCTTTCACAACCTTACACAGATGGTCGGTGACAATCCTTATGCAACTGATGGTTTTGGAAAAACCAAACAACTCTTCTCTTACTATCATGATGACATGAACTTGGGACTATATTGGCAACTTATGGAGTGTGGTTATGGTATTGTGATTTTCATTTCTATGTTCTCAATAACCTATTTTAGGTTGAAGCATGGTAACTAACCCTCTAGCTATTATGATAGTCATACAATGACTAAACAATCCTCTCCACTTTGACTATGATAGTCCTATGCATGGTGTTTTCTTCATGACAATCCCCAATAATGTGAATTATTGATATTAGCTAGTTCAAATGGAGTTTTGGATGGTGTAGTAAGTTGTCCCTATGGCTCATGATAGTGCATGCCTTGGTTATGTCCTTGTGACATTACTCTCTAGATATCTCCTCTTTATAGTGACAAGATTTCAAGAACATGACAACTTAGGTAAGGTATCAACTTGTCTCTTTAACCTCTGGATTGTTATTTTTCAAGAATTGATCTCATTGAAATACAAAGACAACATGTCATAGATTAGATGAAAAGATCAAGGAGATGCATGTTATAGAGTATAAAACTCAAAAATCAAAGGTCTTTTTGGCCCTTTTTCCAACAATATGAGCAAAATTCAAACTTTAAACATGTAGCACAGGTACCATATGACTCATTCGCATACAACACACATGTGGGACCACTAAGAAGCGAGGTAGGTGCTTAATATGATCAATGAAAATTGCACATAATGTTTAAGTTCACTTTAACAAATATTTGGGGTTATGATAGCTAATGGAGGGTTTTCTTTTCAAAGGAAACCATTAATTTTGGAGTGAAAGGTAATGGTGAAATATAACATAATGTCCCTATAATTAAAGAATATCAAATGGCTAGGATTAACCTAACAAAGATCTAATGATGTGATTTCAAAATTAACATCCAAATTATCCTTCCCTCCATCAAGAATTTAAAATTTTGGTGTCAAAGACTCTTTGAGACTGTTTTGAGGGTTCTATGATAGTTTTGAGGGTTTTATGGCCACTTGGAGAGATATAGATTGCCTTAAAATGACCCATAAAAGAAAAAAGGAGAGTCAAATATGAAATAAATGTCTTTTTGATGTGAATTTGTAGTCATCTTGTAATCATAAGATTTGAGCTCTAGTTGTCAAGATTCCGCGTGTAAACTTTTTCTAAAGAGCAAAATGTTGCAATGTCCTATTTTGTTTTTCATAGTACGTCTTAATGAAAACTAAGTGTATTAACAAGATAAATTCAAGAATATTCTCTTGGTGCATAGTTGTTATGTGACTATTGTCATTGTTTGTATTGTAGGATCCAGAGGAGGCCATGGAGAGAGGACGTGGACGGCGTAGAACTACTAAATCGCAAATAGGAAAGTTGGTGGAAATAGATATGACAACGGAATCTGCAGATACAATAGAGGTTAGAATAGAAAGCAACCTCAACCAAAGGAGGAAGGTGTTTATGAATTCACAAATGCTACAACATAGAGGAGATAAAGTCATTTTTTGGTCCACGAGGCCTCTGAGGTCAAACTTATTGGTTGAAAATGCACAGGAATGGTGATTAAATGTGATTCTATGATCAAGGGAAAAGTTTGAAAATTAGAACGGCCAAAACATGATATCAATATGTCAAATATATGACTAAAGTGAGGTTTTGTGTTGGATAACATATTTGTTGAAATGATTTAATTGGTGTACTAAACATTATTTACTATATTGTGTATTATAGGGGCCAGACGAGACCATGGCAATAGATCGTGTCATATCAAATGAGGACACAACAGATGAAGCGAGAAATTAGGTACTCAAATCCAATTTCCTTAGGAAAATATGATCTGATGGCATTTTGTGATACATCCATCTTTTTTCATAGTATTATTGAAATTTATAATGTATTATCCAATCTTGATATAAATTAATGCATGTTGTTGATTATTTTAGATGTAGATTGGAGCAAATGCAGAGTCTGGGCATTCAACTACAAAACAAAAAATATATGTATGTGGACATGGACCTAAAATTGTTAAATCACGTAGATGACAGTGGGTGGAAGAGGATATGACAATGGATCCTGTAGACACAACAAATGATTGCACTGAACAAGAGGTTGGTCAGCACTATAGTACATGGGATGAATACTTTGAGAAAAGTGTTGTTTGTGGATGTTCTATATGTCATGGAAAGAAAAAATTCAAATGAGCGATTGTACAAAGACATTACATATATGATGAGCTTCCACTTGGTAGTATGCCTCCTACAATCGATTCAAATCCAATAGGAATTGTGGTAAGGAATTTTTCAAATTGATATAAATAACATGTATACTTTGTTTAAACATTGTTTTATATTATTTAAATAACTAATTTTTTTTAATGGATACTTGCAAGATAAAGTTCTTGGTTTAAAGTTTCATGGATCACCGACTTCCAGCCTAGAGGGCAATGATCATTTATCAGATGATACAACTAACAAAAATATGTGTTAATATACCAGCTCGGAAGATGAGGAATTGATGAAAACAAGCAACAGAACAAGAACCAGTTTAAAGATGCATAATTTGCTTAAAGACAAGGAGAAGGTGGACTACATACCCTATGAGAATGAATGTGACGGAGAAGATGACTTGCCCCTGAGTTTGAGATCAATTTACAAAGAGACATTTGATCATTGACTATATTGTGCTTGGCCTAGTGATCAACAACTACCTAGAGTGTACGAGGTGTTTCAATTCTAGGGATACAGCTACATGATACGACCCTCCAATATTCATGGTGCAAATCTAGGCATCTTTATTGTCCAAAATGTACATGTGGGATCTAAACATAGAAACAATTCAGAACAAACCACTAGGAGATTAATGCCATATTATGGTCCATCATATTACAGTGGTGAATGGAGAAGGCTAGTAGAATATAAGCGTAGCATGTCAACATATGGTCTAAATTTGAATATGTATACACATTGTCTCCAATTGGAAAGTGGAAAATAAATGAATAGAGGTCATCTTATGTATATAGATGGACGTGCATAGACACACAAAAATATTGCAGGATTTATAAATAGTAGTAAGGGAAGGGACCCTACTGTAAGACCGAATTGTCACTTTGTTGAGGTTATAAATGATAAAGATGGAGATATGGAAAGAGAGGTTGATATATTGATAATGGCTGAGGCTATTATGGACCTTACCATTGGGGATGAGTTATTGATTGATTACCCCTTCTTAAAATGCACTCCTGCGCGAAAGAAGAGGGAAGAACAAGGTCTCCCTAAGGATGTTCTTAAGGGCAGTAAACTAAAGAATAGTAAATGAGTGTGGACTGATGTTTTATAAACTATGTTGTCCAAATTATGTTTTATTTAAATTATTGTATAAAAAAGGTAGTCTATAAAATAATGTTCCATTATTCAATTGATGTATATATGTTCATACAACCAATATTTTTATTTTTTAAGCCATATTTAATTATATTTCTTTGAAATTGATACATTTATGATTTATCTAGTTGCTGCCAAACATTAAATAATGCTTGCGTTTGTTGATAGGTAGAAGATGATGAAACACATACTAATACCCAAGATCCGACAGGGTTATTAAGATTTGGACGAGATGATCCAAACCATCCTTTAAACAATACCAGGGTGAAAAGAGCATTATTGAAGAGAACACTACCAGCTGAGAAATTTGAAAAGTTGATGAGATTCGCATACACTGATGACATGCCACCTAGCCTTAATGATGATGATCATGATAGTGAAAATGTAGTGTATGAAGAAGGATTGAATGAAATGCTTACAGATTTCTTTGGGGATGAAAACAATGATTACAATAATGATCATATGGTTGATAGTAACAATGATAGTAGGGGTAATTACCACCAATGTAATGTTGATGATAACAACCTGAAAGACTTCGTCAAGCAAGTAGCGAAGACACCCGTGTTCAAATCGAGTGCAAGTAGAACCTCAAAACTGGCATGCACATTAATATTATTAGAAATCAAGTCACTATTTGGTTGGTTAGACAAAAGATTCACTACCCTACTGAAGTGAGTTGAAATCTATTTCTTACTTTGCAATTGTCAATTGGTGTACATAATTCGTAAACATTCATCAACTTCGTTTATATTTCTTTAAGGGGATTTTAAAACCATATATTGTATATAAATAGTCCTAGTATAGATTGACATATCAAACATGTTCATAATAAGTCAAAGCATTCAATTGATTTAATCTCTGGCAATCTTACATGGCACTAAAAACTAAAATATTCCCTAAAGATAATGTGTTGCCATCAACTTGCAGAGAGGCGCATCTATTGTTGGTTGAGTTGGGGATTGAATATAAGCAAATTCATTCATGTAAACATGATTGCATTTTATATAGAGATGAATATCAAAACAAGGTAGAATGCCATGTAGGCAAAGAGAAGAGATATCGTACAGATGTACAAGGTCCTATAGTTCCAAAGAAGGTTTTACGTCACATGCCAATTATACCTAGACTTCAACGAATGTTTCATTACAAGTCACTTGCACAATTGATGGACTGGCATGCAAAGAATAGGAGTAAAGATGGATTTATGCAAATTCTGGCCGACTCTAAAGCAATGAAACACATAGAGGAAAAATGGCCAAGAAAATTCAAAGATGAACCCCGTAGTATCAGGTTTGGTCTTGCAATTGATGGAGTGTGTCCATTCTCTTTCCTGAGCTCAAATTATAGTGTTTGGCCAGTTAGATTGATAGTATACAATATTCCCCCATGGATGAGTGTTAGAAAGGAGCACCTTATGCTAACTCTCATTGTTCCAGGAAAACATGAAGTTAAAAACATGGATGTTTATCTTGTGCCTTTTATTGATGAGATGCAACTGCTATGGAAAGGCATAAGAATGTATGACATATCACATCCCCCATCAAATAGGTCCTTCATGTTCTATGGTGTGCTATGTTTGACTATTCATGATTTCCCAGGACTTGGTGTTTGTTCTAGTAAGATAAAATATTTACATATTTACACTCATAATTTATTTTCATCCCAACATTCATACTTAGTTTTATACTATTTTTTTGATGTTATTAACATTACTGATTGAATTGCAAGGCCTCAAATAAAAGGGATATTTGCATGTCCAAGATGTGTAGAACAATTTCAAGGGCAGTATTCTAAAGATCTACATAAATTTATTTACGCAAACAACATGGTTTTTCTACCACAAGATCATAAGTTTAGAAATCTCCTAAAGAATCAATTTGATGGAAAAGTTGAAAATAGAGGCCCTCCCATGATTATAGGTCCAGGTTATTGGCTTAAGAAGTATGAAGATGCTAAATTGAAAGGTTGGGAGGATTTTTTTGATCGGGGTGATTCAATTAAAGAACCAGAACAAGTTGTAGTTAATATGCCAGAAGGAATGAAAAGGAAATCCATATTTTATGAGCTCCCTTACTAGAAGGATCTGTTAATATCTCACCTATTAGATCCTATGCACATCTTCAAAAATGTGCCAAATTCTATATTTCAACATATATCAGGCAAAGAGGACACCTTGTCTTCAAGGAAAGATATTGCTCTTTTGCGTACCAAAATTGATAGAAAACATTTGTGGCTAAATAGGGAAAATGAAACATATGCAGAAGCTCCATGGATTTTGAAAAAAAAAATAGCTAGACCAACGAAAACATGTCATCTGTTCAATAAGGACACCTACTAGCTATGGGTCATCATTGGATAAAGCTATTACATAGCACAAGATTTAAAACACATGATTTTCATAATTTTATGAAGGTATTATATATTATCATTTAACATTTACTGGTAACATTGATTAAGTACTAAATATATTTTGATATCATTATGTTGTGTGAGAAAAAATTACTGATGACCTTTTGACAAATGTGTTTCATAGCATATCATGCCATTGGCAATTAGGGGGTATTCCTGTCTTATAGTTGACTTAAGGAATGCCATAAGTCGATTGTCAGCATTTACAAGGTATGTGGTTAATGTGTGAGAGACATAGATATATTATATTTCATATTAATTTTTGACTAAAGGTTCATACTAATTTACTATTCTTATATTAGGTGGGTGACCTCGAAGGAGATCCACGAATGTGAAGTGCAAAAATGGAAGAAGGAAATTGTAGAAATTGTATGTGTATTTGAGAAGGAGCTCCCTACAAGTTTCATGGACCTACAAGTCCATTTACTTATACACCTAGTCGATGACATTGAATTGGCGGGTCTCGTATCAACAAGGTGGATGTTTTTCTTTGAGAGCTATATGAAAACTCTAAAAAGATATGTCCAACAAAAGGCACATCCAGAGGGTTGCATGGCTGAAGGGTATGTATTGAATGAAGCATTTTTCTTCCTATGTGAATTCCTTGGTAATGATTTTGAAGATGGGCCACGCTTCTAAGATGAAGAATGAGCATCATATATTATTGATGGAAAAAAACCACAATCTAATGGTGTTCAAGTAGAAATTAGTAAGTAAATTCATGATCAGTGTGGTTTTTTTTATTGCAATCATTAATTTACTCTGTAATTTATTTGTCGAATTAACAACATGACATTTGGAGTTTGAAATAAACATGTTGACATGTAATAAGTGTAGACAAAAGTGCTATACTCGACAAGTTCATTCTATATCACATGGACTTTATGAACAAATGGATTGATCTGTATGATAAAAAGAGAGAAGAAGTGTTAGAAGCAAGGAGACAATTTAAGAGATCGAACCCAAGGAATACTCCACTTCCCACTGATCTGCTTGGGGAATGGGACAAAGATTGCACACTAGAATGGGTTACTGAACAAATTCAAAATCAAATAGAAGATGTAGGTATAGATTCAAACATAACAGAAGATGAAATCAACATGGCTAGAGGACGTGAAAGAAAGGTACAGTTGGAATTTTACAAAATGTTGTTTCCTTACAGCTTTGACACTATTAACTATTTTAATATTCGTCATTATATTTTTTTTCACTGAAATAAATGGTCTTTCATAGGTGAGGAAATATCCAGCAATGTGGGCATATGGTCGACATTATCGTGTAGAAAGTGTAGATGTAAAGAGATGATCCTTCGATTGTGGCATCATGGTTGACTTTAAGCAATCCAGTTGATCAAGCTCAAAAGATAAGAATATAATTGAAGGGAATCTACAATATGTTGGGAAAATACAAGAAATTATTGAGTTGGATTACCGCTCTTTTAAATGTTGTATTTTTAAGTGTAGATGGTATGAAGCATTTGAGAGGACACGAAGACATGATACCCATAGTGGATTGTTTTCTATAGATTCCTCATGTTTCCTATCGGAGGATAAGGAGCCTTATGTTTTACCAATTCATTGTTAGCAGGTATTTCTTTAACTCAAACAAGAAGCGATAGTGATCATTAATCTATTCATTCATAGTTTATTGTGAATATATACATGTGTTTATTAATCAATAAAATTGTTATACCATACGTCTAATATATGTATGTCGTTCATGTGTAGGTATTTTTCTATGAAGATATTTTGGACCCGAAATGGATATTTGTCATACATTATGATCCAAGATTAAGGCATGTATTTGATGATGCATTAGTGGATAGTGAACAAAACAATGATGACCAACAAAATGAGAGAGAGGGATTAGAGAACATCGAAGAAATTGACATCCATGATGATGTTGAAGATGGTTATGTTCAAGAACAAGAAGACAACAATCCAGAGTTGGATGATGTTATGGAAGACAACAATATGGATGGTATACAAAATGATGATCCAAATACATCTGGTAACAATATAGATGGTCTATAGTTAGATTTCAATGATGATGAAGATGATGGAGGTCAAGATGAGGATGATGATAATATTAAATACTTGAAAGAACATATGAACATTGATAATGATACACTAGATGACATTGTAGCAGACAGTAAAGTTAATGACCAAGACTTCTAAATTTTTAGAATTATTTGCAATCCATGTTTTAAAAAGAATGATTAAATTGTTGGCAATAATGTTAATTAAATGGATTGTTCAATTGTTGACAAATTACCTATTGCAATATCCTTAAATTGTTCAATCTTTGGTATGAATTATTGGCAATAACGTTAATTAAATTTGTTTATCTTTAATTATTTTTCATATATATCCTTAATTGTATCTATGCCATGTTATCTTGTGATAAGTACTTGAGTAAGACCATCAATGAAATATGAAGTGGACATATTATCATCTATATTAGCTAATTGATTGCACTAATATTTCAATTTATCAACGATCTCATGTTTCTGTTCATTTTCAACACTTTTAATAAAGACATCATGATCATAATATTCTTCTTCATCATTAGAATGCAACATGTGATCATCATAGGAAGTAGGAGAAAGAGGTGGTCATGTTTGCAAGGTGAGGGTTTGACCTAGTACTTTGTTGAAGGGGACATAAGGATCCTAGATGTTTCTTAGGAATGCAAAATTAAAGGCATTGGGTTGTTTCCAACAAATTCAAACCACAAAAATCTCAAAATAAAAAATCAATCTTTTTTTATCCTAAACATAGGCATGGAAATTGCGAGTTCAAAAAAATGTAGGGAAATAAATCATACACTATAATAGAAGATTTAAGTCCAATCCTAGATTTAATTAAACTTTAAAGTACAAGGAGTTGAGAGTAGAATAAAATATTGAGATATTAAGTAATTAAGATAGAGAAATGAAATAGTTGAGAAGAAATACAAAACTTATTTGATCTTTTTAGCATGATGTCAAATGTGAAGTGTGTGATTACCTAATGCATTATGAAAAAGAATGAAAACTAGGATTTTCTACTAGAATAATGATCATGAGATTGTGGCAGTGATTAACTGATTTTTTGCATTCCTTCTTCAGTTGTCCTCTTTTTTTCATATTTCCAAAACTTTACTCTTATCTTCCTAGGGATTCTAGATTTTCCTCTTGACTTGGATTGATATATATACCATTCCCCTTTAGATCCACTTTTGTCCTTGGGCCTTTGTGGAACATGCAAGGCATCCTTAGAACCTTCATAATTGAACTTTCTCCTCATATCTCCATTGAGCATTATAACAATAAAGGATTCCATAGTCACCTTTGCAACACTACCATTTATAACAAGCATTATGTTCTAATTTTTGGGTAAAGAAAAAAGTGAGAAGATACATTTGTCTTCCTCATCAAGTTTAACATTTATTGAACCTATTTGACTCAAAATCATATTAAAGGTGTCTAAATGTAGACTATTGAGTACATGTGTCTTAGATTTACAGGCATCGGTGAGTGTTGATCATTTTAGTGGGACTAAGGTGTTTGTCCCAACGATGGACTGACAGGCTTGGTGCAGTGTATCAGCGTGACTTGTGAGATCAACGTGACTGAAAGTTGTCCCTCCGGTGCTTTGTGTCTCTTCGACAAGGGCTTGGCATCGGTGGGACATGACATTTCGGTAAGAGTCTCACAGGGTCTTCGTGTTACTCTGATGAAGGTTGACATCAGCGAGACCTGACATGTCAATATGACTCTCTTCGGCACTCTAGGTCACTCTGATGAAGGCTCTATATCAGGGTAACAATAGTTGTCAATCTGGCTTTGAAAGGTTGTTCCGATGGTTTGTATCTTTCTAATGGAGGTTATGGATCGGCAAGATTATAATTATCGGCACTGTTTGGAAAAGTCACTCCACTGGTTGTGGTCACTCTGATGTGACATCAGCTAGGGTCTTCTTGATGGTCATTAGCTGTAGACTATTGGTCTCATTGGTAGCAAAAGTGCCGATGGTTAACTATCTCATGGTCATGTACATAAACTACAAAAGTGGCTATCGACTGGTGCATGTGGGACTATTGAGGTCTAATGAATCTGAACAGTCGTGGAAACGGTTATGAGCTGGGGTTCTAGGAATCGTTTGACAGTGGTGACATGGCCTCCTTGACATGGCAGAAGGACAGAAAGGCCATCGTTGTATTGGCAATGCATATCACAAATATTGTCAATTGAACGATTGCCTTTTGTAACAGTCTGGTCCATTATGGTAACAAAGGATAGTGTGATGAGAGATAGATAGAGAGAAGAGGAGTGACTGTCGAATAATCTCCAGATGGAATAGGATGTTAATCTCCATGAAAGGGCTTAGTGCCTGAATTGTATTGTAACTATATTTTCTGTTGTTGAATAATACAATGGCGATCTAGGATTTTGGAGTGTGGGGGTTTTTACCTGAAAGGGTTTTCCCCACGTAAATCTATGTTCATCTCTTCTATTCCATCTTTCATGTTTAATGGTTCTGTTACTGAAATTGTATAATGCTTGTTGTTGAAACTCGTTAATGTTGTTTGTACTTTCCTCTAAGGGTTAATGTTGGGAATGAACTATGTCTGATTCTACTTTGTGGCATAGTTGTGAGTGTTTTTGAGGTAATCTAATGAAATTTAAAGTTACTGAAGACACCACTGTTCTTAGATGTTCATTCTAAGTTACACTCATTTCCTTACAACCCCTAAACCATAAACCCTAAATAATGCCCCTAAGCCCTAACCCAACCCTGACCTACCATAAATCTTAAACCCCTAAATCCTAAACCACAAACCCCTAAACCCTAAACACTAAACCCAACCAACCCTAAACCTCTATCTCCCTATCTCCCTATCTAGCCCTATCTCTATCATTCCTCTACCTCTAAATATCTCTCCCTATGTCTCTGGCCATGTCCCTCACTCTCTATATCTCCCTATTGGTCCTCTCTCTCTAAACACTAAACCCTAAACCTCTAAACCTTAACCCCTAAATCATAAACCCTGAACCCTAAATAATGCCCCTAAACCATAAACCCTAAAACTTAGTAAACTCTAAACCCTAAACTTGAGCAATGCTAAACTCATAAATGTTAAATAATGCCCCTAAACCTTGACTGCTAACCCCAACTCTGTCTCTCTATCTCTCTGACCTATATATTATCTACCAGCTCCCAGCTAGTTAAATCCTTTTCCTAGCTTTCCTAGTTTTCCTTTTCCTTTCCAATTTCCCTTTAGATCCCACCAAATTTTCCCTATTTTACTATTTTCCACCTCTCCTCTCATCATTCTTCCCATCCAATGAACTTTAGTTTTATCAGCTTGTTTCCATTGCATTCGGCTACCAATTTATATCCTCATCCCTCTTTTAATCATGTCCTAGTTTTCTTGTTTCCACTTTCTTTGTTGATAAGGGAGACGGATAGAGACAAAGATGAAGCAATGGGGAGAGAGAGAGAGAGTCCTATAAGTTTTCTTATTCATTGATTCCTTCATCGATAAGGGAGAGGGAGAATTAATAGAAGGGAGACTAGATAGGAATATATAGGAATGATAGGGGAGAGAGGCAAGAGATCATAGAGAGATAGGGAGAGATAGCTAGGTAGAGAGCTAAAGAGGACACAGATCATAGAGAGAGATAGAGGAGACAGAGGGGAGAGATAGTGAGATAGAGAGTGATCACTAGAGAGATGTTTAGAGAGATAGAGAGAGATAGATAGGTATGTAGAGAGAGATGAGATAGATTGAGAGAGATATTAGAGAAGACAGTCGAGCGAGAGATAGGGAGATAGAGAGTGAGTGAGATGTCGATCTAGAGAGATAGGGAGAGAGATTGAGAAGTAGAGGGATGATAGCTAGAGAGAGGGAGATAAGGGAGAGATAGGGAGATAAAGGTTTAGGGTTGCTCAAGTTTAGGGCTTATGGGTTATGGGTTATGGGTTAGGGAATAGGGGCATTATTTAGGGTTGAGGGATTTAGAGAGAGAGAGAGACTTCTTTTGACATGCAACCGTAAACCCTGAATAATGCCCCTAAACCCTAAACCCAAGAAACCCTAAACCTCTAAACCTTAAATAATTAATGCCCCTAAACCCTAACCCCTAACCCCTAAAACATATATAAACCCTAAATAATGCCACTAACCCCTAACCCATAAACCCTAAACCTGAGAAACCCTAATTAACCCCTAAATCCTAAACCCTAAACCCCAAACCCCTAAACCCTAAACACTAAACCTAAGCAACCCTAAACCTCTATCTCCCTATCTCTCTATCTCTATCGTTCCTCTACCTCTCAATCTCTCTCCCTATGTCTTTGGCCATGTCCCTCACTCTCCATATATCCCTATAATCTCTTTTGGCTATGTCTCTGGCCATGTACCTCACTCTCTATATCTCCCAACTATTGGTCCTCTCTCTAAACACTAAACCTCTAAACCCTAAACTATAAACCCTAAATAATGCTCCTAAACCTTAACCCCTAAACCCTAAACCCGAGAAACACTAAACCCCTATATATCTCCCTATCTCTAATATTGTCCCTCTACCAGCTGTCAATCCTTCTCCCTATCTCTCTAGTGCATGATATATATATATATCCAAACCCGAGCAACCCTAAACCCCAAACCCCTAAACCCTAAATCCAAGCAACTCTAAACCTCTATCTCCCTATCTATCCCCTATCTCCCTATCTCTATCATCCCTCTACCTCTCAATCTCTCTCCCTATGTCCCTGGCCATGTGCATGCCTCACTCTCTATCTCCCTATCTCTCTCCACAGTCTCCTCTATATCTCCCTATCATTCCTCTCTCTCTGTAAACCCTAAACCTCTAAGTACCTAAACCCTAAACCTCTATCTTCCTATCTCTCCCCTCTCCCTATCGGCTTTGTCCCTCTACCTCTCAATCTCTCTCCCTATGTCTCTGGCCATGTCCCTCACTCTCTATCTCCCTATCTCTCCCCTCGGTCTCCTCTATATCTCCCTATTGGTCCTCTATCTCACTCTAAACCCTAAACCCTAAACCTCTAAACCTTAACCCCTAATCCCAAAACCATAAACCCTAAACCCTAAATAATACTCCTAAACCTAACTAACCATAAATTAGGTGCTCAATTAGGCACTAAAATAGGTGCTACTTTAGGCGCTACATAAGGTGCTAAATAAGGTGTTAACATGGTTGCTAAAATAGGTGCTAAATAAGGCATCAAATGTGGTGCTAAATTAGGTGCTACCATAGGAGCTAACATAGGCGCTAAAGTCGGCACTAAAGTTGGCACTAATTTGTGCCTAATTTAGCACCTACTTGTTCTGGTTGGCACAAAAAATGCCAAAAGCAGTGCCATCCCGATAAATAGCGTTGACTTTTTCAAAAAATGGAGAAAAATACATTAAAATAGTGGGTGGAAGCAAAAAAAGGAGCTAATCACAGGGATTTGTTGTAGTGTATAGAGAAGTCTAATGGAGGCAACTTTGAGTTGTGGAAATTCAAGATGGAGGACTTATTGGTGGATATAGATCTATGGCTCGAAGTATCTGGAACCATGCGATCAAGCATGAAACAAGAAGATTGGGATCTGATGGATTGGAAGGCTAAGGGTCTGATAAGACTCTGTTTGGTTGATTCAATGCTTCTGAATATCCATGAAGAGAAGACTGCAAAAGATCTTTGGAAGAAACTTGGAGATGTTTATGAGGCTAAATCCCTGGTGAACAAGATATTCCTGCGAAAGAAATTATATTCTCTAAGGATGGAAGATGGAGGATTTGTCGCTGATCATCTGAATGCATTCATTATGCTTGTTGCCCAATTGACCTTTGTTGTGTGAAGATGGAGGAGGAGGATCAATGTATGACATTACTATGTTCCTTACCAAATTCATGGGACCACCTTGTTATGACCATTGGGAGTACCACTACCACCTTCAAAATGGATGAAGTGGTTTCTTCATTGTTGTTTGAAGAGATGTGGAGAAAATCTTCTAAATCAACGAAGGAGGCTCTTGAGGTTTGTGGTAGATCTAAAGAGAAGGGAAAGAAAAAGGATAAGAAAGAAGAAAAAGGAAGATCCAAATCTCCTTTAAAGTCCAAGGCTTTGTGTTGGAACTGCAGCAAACTTGGTCACTTCTGCAAGGATTGCAAGGAGGAGAAGAAGAAAAAGAACTATGATTTAGATTCTGACAATTCCTCTTAGGATGATGGAGAAGCATTTGTCGCTGCCTTGGAAACACATGCATTAAAAAATGTGTGGCTTATTGACTCTGGTGCATCTTTTCACATGACCTCTCATCGGGGTTGGTTTTTGAAGTATGAAGAATATGATGGTGGGAAGGTGTACTTGGGTGATGACTCTCATCTGAAGATTATTGGCTGTGGAAGAGTCTTGATTCGATTCCTTAATGGATGAGTGAAGGGGATCAATGGTGTTCTGCATATCCCTAGTTTGGCATGGAACCTATTATCTATAAGTAAGTTGAATGATGTGGGTGTGCAGGTTGTTTTCTTGAATGGAGGATGCAAGATGACTAGAGGAGCTATGGTGCTAGCTAAGGGTGTTTGGATTGGCACTCTATTTTAGCTTGATGCATGCACAATTTAGTGCAATAGTACCTTTGTTTCAAAGAAGAAAACATCAGAGTCTTCATCCTCACCATTGGAACCAGCAGCAAAGAGGACTTGCATCCACTTCCAATGGTCATGCTTTCTGAGTACCTAAGGGTGCTCATTCTATGGAGATGAAATTATCAACTGAGAATACAATGTTATGGAACCAAAGGCTTGTTCACATTGGTGAAAAGGGTTTGAGGACCCTAAAAAATCAAAACCTCATTAAGGGTATGAATGACTGTAACCTTGAGTTTGATTTTTGTGAACATTGTATTTATGGAAAATAAAACCGTGTTTAGTTTTATTCTAGTTCTCACAAATCTTTTGAGGTGTTGGAGTTGATTCATTTTGATGTGTTTGGTCCTGTTAATGTTCCTTTGATTTCAAAATCTGTTTACTTTGTTTCATTCATTGATGACTATAGTTGAAGGACATGAGTGTATTTCCTTAGAAGCAAATCTGAAGTCTTTAGTAGATTCAAAGAGTTCAAAGCTCTTGTAGAAAATCAGAAGGATAAAAAGATTAAGTGTTTGAGGACTGACAATGGTGGTGAGTTTTGTTCAGTAGATTTTGACAAGTTCTCTAAAGAACATGGGATTGAGAGGCACAAGACAACTTCATATACCCCTCAGAAGAATGGAGTTGTAGAGAGGATGAATAGAATATTGATGGAGAGGGCTAGGAGTATACTAAGTGGAGCTAGCCTTGAACAAAAGTTTTGGGCTCAAGCTATTGCTACCACTTGTTACCTGGTTAACATGTCTCCTACATCGGTGTTTATTGATAAGACACCTATGGAGGTGTGGTCTGGTAAAAATCCTTCATTGAGACACATTTGAGTATTTGGTTGTGAGGCATATGCACATGTGCCTAAGGAGAAGAGGTCTAAGTTGGAGAACAAGGTTGTGAAGTGTATCTTCATCGATTATGGCATCGGTGTGAAAGGGTACAAGCTTTGGGATCCAATGGCTCAGAGAGTTCTGTATAGTAGAAGTGTGATCTTCAGAGAGCTCAATCCTTCTTCTGTTGTTCTACAGCCAGAGAAAGAAGAAGAGAAAGAGGATGTGGTTTGGATTCCTTCCACCCCTGAGAAATTTGAACTGAAGACATCTGTTGGACCTGATGACAAGAGCTCTAGTAGCTCTAAAAGTTCATAAGAAGAAGTCGAAGATGAACCTTAACCTCAACTTTTGAGGATGTCCACGTGGATTAGGTGGCAACCTGATAGGTTTGGTTATTCATTGCATGATTCTAATTGTATTTTTGCTTTGATTTCTAACACTGATGAGCCTAGGAGGGAGGCTATGGGTATGAGTGATGCAAATTCTTGGAAAGAGGCCATGGAAGAAGAGATGGTTTCCTTGAAGAAAAACAATACTTGCGATCTGACGCCCTTGCCTGATGGACGTAAACTTGTTGGATGCAAATGGGTGTTCAAGAAGAAGTTTGGTTCAGAAGGTAGTGTTGAAAATTTGAAGGCAAAGTTGGTCACGAAGGGATATTCCCAGGTTGAGGGAATAGATTATGTTGAGATTTTCTCTCCCATTGCAAAGCTAACATCTATCATATTATTTTTATCACTTGCTACAACATACGATTTAGAAGTTGAATAGATGGATGTGAAGACAACTTTCCTTCATTGTGACTTGGAGGAAGAAATCTATATGTTATAGCATGAGCATTACATGGTAAAAGGTAAAGAAATTTTGGTTTGTAAGTTGAAAAAGTCTTTGTATGGTTTGAAGCAATCTCCTAGGATGTGGTACCAGAAATTTGATGCCTTTGTGTTGAGTTTTGGATTTCTAAGATCAAAATTAGGTCATTGTGTTTATTATAAAATGGATAATGATCGCATTCTCATTATTGCATTATATGTTGATGATATGTTGTTCATTGAGAATGGTAAAAGTTTGATTTCTGATTTGAAGTCTCAGTTGTCAACATAGTTTGAGATGAAAGATCTAGGGGCAGCTAGGTACATTCTTGGAATGAAAATCAAAAGAGATGAAGCTAACATAAAACTTTGGTTAGGCTAGAGTAAGTATGTGAATATCATGTTGGATAGATTCAACATGGAAGCTTGTAGACCATTGACTGTTCCTGTTATGTTGGGGATAAAGTTATCTATTGCAGATTGTTTAAAGTCTCCCTCTGATATGGAGGATATGAATAGAGTTCCTTATGCTAGTGCAGTTGGCAGTTTGATGTATGCTATGGTTTGTATAAGACCAGACATTGCCCAAGCAGTGTGAGTCCTTAATCGATTTATGACTAATCCTGGATGGATACATTGGGATGCGATGAAGAGAGTGTTGAAATATTTGTGGGGTACTTTTGAGTATTCCCTATGTTATCATGGTTATCCTACAGGACCTCAGAATTCACTTTGTATTCGAGGATTTGTAGGTTCAGATTGGATAGGTGACATTAACAACAGGAGATCCACCAGTGCTCATGTGTTCACTATGTTCGGTGGTGTTCTTAGTTGGATGAGTAAGCGACAACCTATGGTCACTTTGTCCATTACTAAAGCAGAGTACATGGCAGCAACTCATGCTTGTAAAGAAGCCATTTGGCTTAAGAGATTGTGTTCTGATGTTGGGTTTGATTCAGGGAAGATTACCATTGTTGTGATAGTCAGAATGTCATATGTTTGGCGAAGAATCCTACTTTCCACATGAGGACAAAGCATATTGATGTCTAGTACTATTTTTTTCATGACATGGTAGAGGATGGGAAGGTAAATTTGGAGAAAGTTGGCACTTTGACGAATGTTGAAGATTCTTTGACAAAACCTGTGAACATGGAGAAGTTCATATGGTGTTCGGAGTCTATGGGCCTCTCAACCCCTAGCAGTTAAATCATGTCATTCTATTGGCTCTTGCAAGGTGTTCAACAAGTGGGAGAATGTTGGGAATTAAGGTGTCTCAACCTTTGCAATCTCCTAGCATTTATTATTTGATTGTATGTTTATTTAATTGCCTATATTGTATTTAATATTGGTCATCTGTTTTTGTCATTTAGTGTGATGTGGCATGTTGACATGTCATCCCACTTGGAAGGTGACTTGGATGGTCAAGTCAACATTTGAAAATATAGGCGTCCTATTTTGAGGTGGAATTATTGCCATGTGTCAGTATCTTGTGAGTTGTGTAAGAGGTTATGACATATGACAGATTCTATGACATGTAAGAGCTAGAAATAGAGATTCTATGACAGGTGTGATAGTGTCAAGAAGCATCTTTGCATGGAGAAAGTAAGCGACCAAGTTTGACTATGACAAGTTGTAAGAGAATCATTTATTAATAGTCAGTTATGACAAATTTTCTTACATCTGTAAGTGTTGTCATATGTGACAAGTTTTATGATGGTGTAAGAGCATCTATCATACCTATTTTGGGTAAATTTGGGCCGCCCAAGTATGGAGGGTTGTAAGGGATGAAAGGAATCGTTGACAAGTGTCTTTTGCATTCTTTATGGCCTTGGAATTTGGGCCATGTGGATTCGGACGAGATTCTTTTGTGGCTTGCTCTAGAAGCTACCTCCACCCTTGATATTTCTCTATATATACATGTGCTTGGAGTTGGATTGGTATGGTTCATTTGGAGGTACCATTATGCTGTCAGAATTACTCTGGTATTTGACATTTGTGAACTCCTGAAAGAACTTGCATTGTTGTGTGTTGTAATCTTCATTAGATTTGATAATACATTGTGCAGGTTTTGGAGTGTGGGGTTTTTCACTCAAAAGGGTTTTCCCCATGTATATCTTGTGTTGTGAGCTTTGTATTTGCATTTGGATGTTGTTATTACCTTTCTATTAATGTGCATCTTAATCTATAATTGTAAGAGATAGAAATTTGCATAAACCTTTCCTCATTAGATCAGTGTAGGAAGTTGTTTCCGCATACCTTGCTTCCTTTCAATTGTGGTGGCTCTTGAGATAAGTGTAGGTGGTGAGTTGGTGGTGGATGGGCTAAGAGCCACTTAGGTAGCAAACTGGCTGAGGTGTTACAATGGTTGAGTGGTGGTGGAGATTTAGCTTCTTGGGTGGCTATGACCTAGAGGCAGGTTGGTGGTAATCGTTGAGCAACCTAGTTGGGTTGGCTTGGGCTAACTCAAGGCCATTAGGGTTGGCTAAGTTGGGCCCCAATGGGCCTACGATCCCTTTTATAATTGGTTGCTAGCCAATAGGGGTCCTCAAGGACCTATATTTTTTTAAAAAATAGTACATAATATGGACCTATACAACCATACGACCTATAAAATTAAAAAATTGCCTCTCATGCACTCCACTTCAATTTCAACAAATTTTATGTGAACCTATAGGTTCTAATGGCTTCCAGACATAATGGTAGGGTATGTTTGGCACCAAAGTGCCCCCAAAAATGAGCTACTTGAAAAATCCATGCAAATCAAACACAAACAAAACCTAGTTGTATATTATCTTTCTAAAGTCTAATTGGGTGAAACAAAAGCCTAAATTCTCAAGCCTTTCAAAAATAATGGTGCAACCAAAAATGCTACATGGTATACCGAAAATTAGCCCACTTAAAATAATGAAACCCACTATTTCTCAAAATCTAGAAATGGATTGACTTTTCCTAATACCAATGGTTTTGATACCATGTTAGATTCCACAAATAAGCAAGAAACTATCCAAGACCTAGTGTAGAAGTAGATGCAATAGAACTGTTTAATAAATGATCCTAAAATCAAAATAGCAAAATAGAGCTATTTTCCAACAATACAAGAGACATGCAAAATAGCATAAGGAAAGCTCACTCTCCATCATCAGATATGAGTGATAAGTGGAGTATATATAGATAGAGGTGAGGTACATGCAACCAATAGGAGAAGTAACTTCAACTACTAAGAATATGTAGGAGTTACACATATGTCTCTTATAAAAGATACCATCTACCCTCATAAATACCATTTATAATAACCTAAGAAAGCTTAAATATATCTGTAGAAAAAATAAATACACCCGGATATAAAGAAAAATAAAACCTACACTAACACAATCCACCAGGGCAAGCACTAGAAGTTAAGATTAATCTTGAAAAGGGTTAGAATAAGCCCAAATAGATCAACCCGCACTACTTGAATGCTAGTGGTGCAAAATTTTGCACCCCTATTAGAAATTAAGAAAGATTGAAATCACCACGTTATGTCATCTCTCATAAACACGAGTGATTAGTTTGAGGATTGTTTTTAGGAATTTTCAACTTTATGATTAAAGTAGGGGGGTGATCCTATAATAAGCAAGTCAAAAAGAACAACTTCAGCAATAGATGATTAGAAGCAAGACATACACTTTACATCCAAGAGACGAAAGAAATGCACTGAATAAAAAAAGATTATAAACGTACCATAAACTACTCCAAGGAAATAGGAGATGCATAACAAACTGCTTTAAAACAAAGGAAAGAAGAAATTGCGGAAAATGCACTAATCACAAATCATATATTAGATTTATAGGATGTGTATTAATGATGACCTCATCCAAGAAAGAAAAGGTAGAGAGACATTAACTAAACACTATCTCCTAAGCAAGAGGGGAATCCATAGAAGCAAATAATGACAAAAAGGCGAAGAGTCAAAATTGCACCTAGAAGTGGGAGAACACTACTTTGATACCTCATTGAAGGGAGGAGACCATCCTTATCCATAAATTTATTTGGTTTTATTTTAGACTAATATCAAAGTGATCACAACTCAAAGCACACTTGTGTTGTAGGTTCAAAATTAGTACTTCAATGGCACCTAAAGTTGAATATTCTTACATATTCGTTTTCTTCTTGAAAATTATGTAATTTGAAAAAATCTAGCACCTCTTTTCAAGTTTGTATGCAAAAAGCTATGGCTTCCAAAAGATGAGGACAAGAAGAGCATCCAAGATAAATGGACATCCCACATTGACTCTTTCCAAGAGGAGAGGAACATCCCACTTTGTCTTTTCCATCAAGAGTAGATGAAAAGTCATACTTTGTCTTCCATTTCCAAGCGGAGATGAAAGATCACACTTTATCTCTCCATTTCCTAAGACAAGAAGCACTTATTTGAAGCCATGGCAAGTGAAGGGAGGCAAGCAAAAATAGAGAGGGGAGGGTGAGGGAGCAGGTGAAAAAATTCAATGGGAAGTTAGAGAGCTTATGAGTGATCTTAGGGACTAAAGATTGTTGTTTCAAGTTTGTTGTGTGCCTAAGAGGCCTAGGATTGTATTTGCTAGAGCTTTTTTCCCACACATGGTTTTCTCTAGGGTAAATTATTTGTCTTCTTAAATGTGCATGGTGTTTTCTCTCATTTACACATTGCAAGTTAAGTTAATTAATTGACAATTTTAAAACTCTCATTTATTTCATTAAATATGTATGATGGGGATTATTCTATGGTATAGTCATCTTAGTTTATAGATCAACCTAATAGTATGAGTAAAATGCACCAAGAAATGCAACTCTACTTTAAAAAGGCAATATAGAAGAGTTTCTATCTTATCTTGATGTGAGTTTGAAGTGAAAAGCAATGGAAGGCATTCCCAAGTGGCCAATCTTTCCCCAGAGGTAAGGGATACTCCAAAGCAAGCTTCAAAACAACCCTATAAGGAATAAGAATTTTTAAGGCAATGAGAAAGGAAAAAACACTTCAAGAGAGAAGGATAAAGAGTTGTCTCATTGCAAGATGATCTTAACATCTAGTATTATTTTGCATTCAAATTTTTATGCTTGGGATATGGATGGTTAGATATTATTCTTGGATATCCTTGGTTAGAGGCTTTGGGAACAATCATCAAATAATGTGCAAAAGAAGTTCATGAAGCTTTGGTATAGGAAGAAAAATGTAACTTTGCAAAATATTACAAATAATGGGGACCAAAGCAAATTCAAGGTAGAGCAAGTTCAAGAATCTAATGAAGAATTCTATAGAAGAATCAGAAGAAGAACAAGATAAAAATGAAGAAAAGAAACAATATGAAACTATTATTTCCAAATGAGATAAAAGAACAAGTAGCAAAAAAAGGTTAAAAAATAAAATCTATCAAAGAATGTTCTAAAGTTAGTAGAAAATCATGTAATATATAAACATCTACATCATTGTGAGAGACAACACTCATGGAGGGATGATACTATACATCAAAGAAGCACTACCTATAATTATACACGGAATCACAAGACCATTCACTATGAATCTACATGGAATCAAAGGAGCAACTATAGGAAGTTGTGGTAGATATTTAGTTGGACCTCATCTTGTTTGTGGAAAATAAAAATGGACGCAATGATTGCAAAAGAGAAACCACTAGAATGAATCTATAGTTGTAACGAGTGAACCAATTTTCTTGTCATTAGGGTCAAGGCAAGGTGATTGGGTTAATTCATATGCCCTACTATTATAAAGGGGTAAGTGGGAGGTCCCTACCTCTATATTGGTTGGGAGCCTTGTGTAGTATTAGAGAAGTAATGGTTATTCGTAGAAGTAGAGGAGGAATATCTATGGTGGTGAATGGAATCAAAGTGACACAACAAAATATAGAACAAGGGTGGGATTTAGTCATAATCAAGCAAAATCCTGTACAAAGATTGCATTATGAATAGTTCAATGATAAAGCATGACATCATGTTTGTAATGACTTGCAACAATTTTATATTTGGCTTCTTCTCATGTTTCATCTTGTCAAGGGGGATGGAATGTTAGGTACCTAGGGGTATGATATTATAATGTATACTTGTTGATGGAGATGTTGACATGTGGCACACATCTTGTAAGTTAGTTATATTGGGCAATGTTAAAATAAAAGTATTTATCCCACAGCCGTGGGGAAGTGGTAGTTGTAGTAGTTGATTGTTATTTATTGTGGTGCTTAGGCAAGAGGAAGATATGTGTGATGAGTATTTTATGTATTTGGGATCTCATACTAGAGATATAGTGCGGAGTGGGTTTTTTCAATAACTTGGAGTATTGTACAATGTTGTCTTACCTTAAGGGTGTGATATCTATTGTATTTGATAATATTCTACATATTTCTAATATTGCATGTGAGGATCTTAACTCAGTTGACATAGACTTTAAAGTAAGCTCTTAAAGAACTGAGACCCATTAGGGAAATATGACAAAAAAGATAATAAATATCAACATCAAGTGTATAGATCATCTTACCATGTTAAGGAGGGAGAAATGAGAAGTTAAGGGAAAACCAACTTGTTAAAACTAGGGACAATGGTGCAAGAAGTGTATCTTTATAATATGATATCAAAATGATATGAGACATAATGGGAAAGATACCTAACACTCCAACACACTTCATTCCCAATTTCAAATCAAAATTCCATAGACTAACCCCTTGAATAAGCAACAAAACAATCTTGACCAACAAGCAGTATTTTTGGTATAACTTTTTCGTATAATGTTAAAATTGAGTGATTGGAGGGAAATAAAACCAAACTCAAAGGTGCATATGCTCTCCATGTGACACATTCCAATTCATCCATTTTGCCTCTTGGAAAACTATAGTCTTCTAAATTTTAATAACTTGGACAAATGGGGCTCCAAATTGAAATGGATCATCTTGGCACATGCTTCCATCAATCCATAAAAAATCCAAGGATAACTCATCCATTTGATACTCCAACATGCCAAAAAATAGTCCAAGTCACCTCACATGCTTGGAAGTGGTATAAACATTTGGAAATGATGGGTAGGAAGTCTAACCAACACCAATGAGCATAAATGTCTTTTAAGAAAGAAATATTGGGGAACTATTGAAATATATTTAAGGCACAAGTTACAAAAAAAATGGTCATATGCCCACCCTACAATGCTTCATGTACATTTTCTCCACTCTCATACAAAATAAAACATAGTCCTCTTTGTTCATAGTAATCTTTCCTAATTTGAGATTTACACTACATATATCTACATTTTGTGTGATGGTTTTGATTAATGTATGTGTTACATTGTTTTTGATAAAGATAAGTAGCTTACAAGGGGCTAAACCCTTTACAAACAAGGCCCCCAGAGTAGAACAAACAAGCCACAAACAGGCCAGACACGACACAAGAGCAGTACAAACACTACAAACCAACAACTACTAAGCTGCAAGAAACAAAAAGGAGCAGTGGCCAGTGCACAGGATGCACACTGACAGTAGGAAAACAAAAGCATATTGTCAAACAACAAACAACGTGCAGAAAACACAAAATAGAGAATCTAAACAACAACAGATCCTGAACAAGCAATTTTGACTCCCTTGGCTCGTGGGCGCAAATCTACGATAGATTTAGGGAGTCCTTTCTTTTTGCGCTAGATCACAGTCTATGAAACCTCTGAAATCACGGTCCTCAAAGTGTGGCAAGAGGGGGGATCCTCCCTAGATGCTGCAACCAAAGAAGTCACACACAAAGAGACTAAACCAGAAGCAGGCACGATTGAAGATGAGATCGGAGATGTTGAAGTAGCCTAGGGCCACGGACAGGAGCTGAAGAAGGTGCCACTGCAGGGGCCTCGATATGAACAGACGAGTCAAGGGCCATATCCACCCCCACACCCTCAGGTGCCTCAGGAGGAATAGGCAAGGTATCCTAGGAAGACTCATCACCCTAAGAGGAGCCATCCTTCAGAGAAGTGCTAACTGTCAAGTGATCCATTAGTGCATTCTTCCACCAAGTTACCCCACCCTTGTGACGAGAGTGAGGACAACCTGAGGCCAAGTGACCAATAGAAAAACATCTTCTGCAATTAAAAGGAAGGCCCTCATAGTCAATCTGTTGTGTCCAAGGCTATTCCCCTACTATCAACACAACGTCTCCATGGAGGGGCTTGGAGATGTCAATGTCAACTAAGATTCGAGCAACCGTAGTATGCCCAATATCTGAGATAGTAGAATCTACCTTCAAGAAACAACCAATAGCATTGCCAATGGCCTCATAGCAAGAATCCTCCCAAAACTAAAGGGGGAGATTTGGAAGTCGAACCCATATCAGTTTGATATGAAGTGGTTCAATATGAGGGTTGAAGGACCGAGCCCAAGGTTTGATGGAGAGTGAATGCTCACCCCACAACCAAACCCTACCATCTAGAACTAAATCCCACTCCTCTGAGGAAGCAAATGTTGCAATGAAGAAACCCCTAGCACTAGGAAAAAGCTCTATCTTAGCCTCCACTAAGGGTTTCCATGAATCACTGACCCACAAATGCAGATAGGTAGAGAAGGCCAAAACCCGTTAACCCTGTAGATTACTCTGCGCTTCCGGTAGAATTCCTCATTCTCTGAAACCTCCGGGCCGCATATTACCACAAGGGCAGAATGGGCACAAAGCAATGGCCTAGCCCTTTCCTAAGATGGACGGGCTTGAGTTCTCGAACCCTTAATAGCCTCTATGAAGGATTTCTAGGGGCGGCTAGAAGCCCCAAAGTAGAGTCTGGCCCCACCAGTTGTAAGATTTTGAGTGCAGTGAGCAGAGGACGGAATCCTCTCCACCACAGCACCCCCAACAATGTCCAACAGATGATTTGACACCAGACCAACAACACCCACACCCTCAGAGATCACTCCTTGCAGCACACATCCAAATGCACCAGCAGAGCCAAGACTTCCTGCAACACTTCCTCCCTACACCGCACGGCCAGACGCACTAGCAGCGCCTTCACGTTCTGATGCAGAGGCATTTTCCCCAAGAAGTGTTGCCTTGTTTTGTTAGTATTCTCTATGTTTATTGTTAACTCTCTGCATTCTATGAAATCTATCTCAACGTTTTAAAGTAATTTGTTACCTCCCTAATTGTCATAACTTCCTATCAGTTACTTAGCTCTTCCAGAAGTTAATAAAAGAACAAACAAAAATTGAAAGGAATTGGTTGCAGTTCCTGTCGCCCAAGGTGGAAGTTGCAAGGAACAGTCAAAACTGACCACGCAGGAAACAAGAAGAGAAACTACTAGAACAACAATTTAAACAGGCTGAAATCGATGTTGGAGGGACAAGTTTTTAAGTAGAGGTTGATGCCTTAGGAAGTAGGATGGAGAAATAAGGAATGATGGAGGATTGGAGACCATCGCAGAACAGAAGAATGTCAACGTAGAAGAGAATAAGAGGCAAAGGAATTGACTGTGTGTGAAGAGGAAATTCGGATTGAGTATTCGAAGCCCAAATGAAATCATTCTCTGTAAAGGACTGTAAGTCTGTGTGTCTTTAAATGTGAAAATTATGTTCTCATGATCAATTTGGTTCCACATTGAATAAAAGACCGTTATTCCTCTATGCCTTATTGGTTATATCTCCTGTATATTTTGAGTTGAGTTCTTATTCATCTAACCCTGTCATTTACCAGTTTGAATTCCTAACGTGGAATCACATGAGAGTTGAGTTCTCTGTTAAATATCAGTTCCATACGATATTAATTCCATTAAACTATCTTACATTGTGAAATTACTTATGGTCTCTGTATTTGCATTTGAATTTGTCTTTCTTGTCACAATACTTTGTCTGTCAACGCTGCACCAAATTGGTATCAGAGCCTAAAGATTTGGGCTTTTGTGGAGTGGGCAAAATGCCACCGAGAATGATGAGAGGAAGAGGTGTTCAAGGTAGAGGGTAAAGAGGCCATGATGAAGGATTTTTTGATATGTTGCAAAACTTCGCAGTGAGAATGATAGCCATAGAAAGGGCATGACGGAGAGGAGCATCAGTAGATGATATCAGTAAAGTGGCCAAGGAAGAGCAGTAGATGATATCAATAAAGTGGCCGAGGAAGAGCAGTTACGAGATGGTGAAGAAGTTCAGGAAGAACCTAAAGGATTCGAAGAGAAATTGTTGAGGATAATTATGAATGTGGGAGCCAAACCTAAAATTGAGGTTCCTACATATGCTAGAAGTTTAAATGGCGAAGAACTCATTGACTGGATCAATGATCTGGACAAATACTTTGAGTATGAAGGAGTTGCAGAGAAAAGGATGGTTAAATTTGCTTGTACAAGGCTCAAAGGCCACGCTGCTATGTGGTGGGACTATGTCCAATCAAAGAGACAAAAGAAGAATAAAGAGAAGATTGCCTCTTGGGATAGAATGGTTGCTAAGTTGAAGGCCAAGTTCCTTCCGGGAGATTACCAAACTAATCTTTTCAAAAGATTACAGAACCTTAAGCAAAAGGACATGTCTAAAGGAATATACGGAAGAGTTTTACAAGTTGATGATTTGGTCAGGGCATAGTGGAGACGATTTGGAGAAGGTAGCAAGATATTTGAATGGTTTGAAGTATAGTTTGCAAGATGAGTTGAGTCTAGTATCCCCTAGAACTCTGAAGGAGGCATATCAGCTTGCCATAAAAGGCAGAAGAGAAGCTTATGAGAAGACAAAATCAACAAGGAAGAGGAGCTAGAAGAAGAGGACAACATGATGTAAGAGGACAATAACCTCATGAAGAAGTAGCTGGAAGTTTAAATGTGAGCCAATCAAGAAAGAGGTGGATTTCAATATAAAGGAGGTAGATCATATGAAAGAGGAGGTTTTCAAGGAAGAGGTTTTGTCGGAAAGTGTTTCAAATATAACCAGTATGCTGGTCATAAGAGTTGGGATTGTCCTGAGTTCTCACAAGGAGGCCATACAAGAACTGAGAGAAGCAATCAGATTGTGCAAGCAGATCAAGAGAGTGTTGGGTCACCTGCTCATCACCAAGAAGAACCTGAATCAGGAGAGTCCTTGTTGTTCAAACAAGTGTTGTTAAAGCCATCAAAGGAGAACCAAGAGCCAGTGCAAAGGAGATCTTTGTTCAAGACAAAATGTAAGGATAAAGGTAAGTGCTGCAAATTGATTATAGATAGTGGGAGTATAGATAATCTAGTCGCTATTGAAATGGTAGATAAATTGGGTCTTAAGAGAATTAAACATCCTACGCCTTATAAAGTTTCTTGGCTATAGAAAGGGCATCAATTGTTGGTTAATGAACAGGCTTTGGTTGAATTTCAAATTGGTAGTTATAAGGATAGTGTTGTATGTGATATCATGCCTATGGATGTGTCACGTGTTACTTGGTAGGCCTTGGCAATTTGACCGGAATGCTATACATGATGGTAGAACCAATACTTATACTTTTGAGAAGGATGATGTCAAACATACCTTGTTGCCTATGCAAGACCAACAAGAGGACAGTGGTAGTAGCAACAATAGTAAGGTGATGTTAGTGAGTGTGAAGGAGTTCATAAATGAAGACAGTGTTGATTTACATGTAGAACAATGGAAAGAAGGTGTTGACATAAGTGCATGTGATGTTGGGACAACACTACATGATGGTGCCATGAAGGGCATAGAACTTCTACAAAGTTTGGAACAACAATGTCAAGATGAACATATGGATGAGATGCCTCGTGAACAACAGGAAGGGGCAACCAAACAAGATGAAGAAGATGACCTGTTACTAAGAATTGCAGCCGTGGAAAAGGAATGGATTGAGTTAACAAAAAGTGAAACAAATATTGCAGTAGAGGATAATAAGGTACATGTGTTTTCAAACCCCTTTGATGTAGATACAATTGATTTCCATCAATGTGATTTTGTTCATGTTTATGTCGAAGCTGAAAATTGTTTGAGTGAGATGGGAAAGGAGGTTGTAGAGGATGCGATGGGGTGTAATGACAGAACTTCTAGGGGAAGGAGGATGGATCAAGGGGAGTTAATCCTCATGTTGGGTTGTCATAATAGGAAGCCAAGTGAGAGGCAAAGGTGGAGGAGTTTGATGCATGGTGGACATGGATCCACATGTGGTCTTGAAGAGGTTGAATGCATTTTGTCACGGTATGCAAGATCTATTTCGGCCACATGCTAGAAAAAAGAAGAAGAAGTAGATGGTTGCAGATTATTGAAGCCAAGCGTTGGTGTATGCTGTAAGTTGCCACAGCTTGAACGGGTAGTTCTACTACCCAACTCCATCTGTGAGCCATGCTCACAAACATCTCAACTAGGGGAGCCTGATGTAGGGGCATTTTCCCCAAGAAACATTGCCTTGTTTTGTTAGTATTCTCTATGCTTATTGTTAACTCTCTGCATTCTATGAAATCTATTTCAGCCTATTTAAGTAATTTGTTACCTCCCTAATTGTCATAACTTCCTATCAGTTACTTAGCTCTTCCGGAAGGTAATAAAAGAACAAACAAAAACTGATAAGAATTGGTTCTGATTACTGTCGCCCAGGGTGGAAGTTGCAAGGAACGGTCAAAACTGGTCACGAAGGGAACAAGAAGAGAAACTACCAGAACAACAAAATAAACAGGCTGAAATCGATGTTGGAGGGATGAGTTTTTAAGGTAGAGGCCGACGCCTCAGGAAGTAGGACAGAGAAAGAAGGAATAATGGAGGATTGGAGACCAACGGGGAACAGAAGAATGTCAATGTAGAAGAGAATAAGAGGCAAAGGAATTGACTGTGTGTGAAGAGGAAATTTGGATTGAGTATTCGAAGCCCAAATGAAATCATTCTCTATAAAGCACTGTAAGTCTGTGTGTCTCTAAATGTGAAAATTCTGTTCTCATGATCAATCTAGTTTCACATTGAATAAAAGACTTTTACTCCTCTATGCCTTATTAGTTATATCTCCTGTATATTTTGAGTTGAGTTCTTATTCATCTAACTCTGTTGTTTACCAGTTTGAATTCCTGACGTGGAATCACATGAGAGTTGAGTTCTCTGTTAAATATCAGTTCCACATGATATTAATTCCATCAAACTATCTTACATTGTGAAATTACTTATTGTCTCTGTATTTGCATTTGAATTTGTCTTTCCTATTACAATACTTTGTCTGTCAAGGATGAACCACGTTCAAAAATTTCTCCCGCTCATTCCATTCTTAGGAAGTTGTATGTGTTACATTGTTATTTCCATAGTGGCACTCCATTTATATGGCATAACAAAAATGTACATGTAAGTCAATTATTTGGGTTTAAAATGGAAAAACTGAGAGAAACTAAAAAATCAATATAATATTCATAAAAATAGAGGAAATCTTGATTTTGTTCAATAATAGTACAGAGAGATTAGAAATAAATATAGTATATTAAAAAAAATCTAGTTATAAAAGAAGAGTGTGTAATAAAGCTATTTTACTTTCACTTAAGAGGGTTTATGTAGAAAACAGATGACTGATCCTAAAATAGTAAATGCTACCCCTGGAGCATAGTCTTTAGGGACAGACCCGTGTTTTTTATCTAAACCATCATATGGGTATAAATTAACCGTGCTTTAAATTTTCTACCTACAAGTGCAAAAATGAGCTAAAACAAGTATAGGCATACACAAAAACATTTCAGAACCAATTTTTAAGAACTCTGGAAACGGCATGGCAAATGTTGGGTGTTGCAATTACTCGGAATTAATCGTGAGTTTTTGATGTCTAATGCTACTATGTTTATTTCTCTAATTTCCTTGTTAATTGTGAATATTCAGTTTACTCCATTTTGAGCCACTTTAAGCAGCTTTTAATGGATAAGTTTTGTGAGTCCAGGTTTGAAGCAAAGAATAAGTAGTTGCAGCATTTATGTTAAAACTGAGCTTTCAAAAGATTCAGTAACCCATCGCTAGTATTACAACAATTCAAAATTACAATTTACAGTGTTCTCGTTCCGGATAACAAAAGAAAAAATATTCATGCAACTTTGTTTATTTGTTATAAGCATGCAACCTTGTTTACTTGTTGATCTGTGTTTGTTAAAGCCTGTCTATTTACAGTTGAAGTATATGTACAGTGGTACCTGCCCAAAGGTTAAAGCAGGTTCATTTTTCCTGATATGATTTACTTTGCTTTTTTAAACCACAGATAACAAAATAGCTACTTTGAAAGAGGAGGCCCTGGTTTAATTCAAATTTTATCACATGGGTTAACTCACTCATATGTTCAAAAAGAGATTTCAGATCAAGGGCAAATACACTGAGCTGTTTGAGGTACTACAAGCACTCAAATATCAGTCCATTCCCTACTGCATATTCTGGCATGTCTACTATAGAGTAACAATAAGTAAATTTTATTTACATCCTCAACTTATGAATGTTGTATGCTTCTGGATTTAACTCTCAGATTTTTTAACATCAATGTTTCACTAAGAAACGTTGATGTTAAAAAATCTCAGAGTTACAACTTATGAATGTTGTATGCTTCTGGATTTAACTGTGTGAGATTTTTTAACATCAATGTTTCACTAAGAAACGTTGATGTTAAAAAATCTGAGAGTTAAATCCAGAAGCATACAACATTCACTAATATCCAATATGGTTTGTTAACTGTGTGAGATTTTTAGCATCAACGTTTTGGATCACATTACATTCATGTATCACAATACATGAATGTAATGTGATCCAAAACGTTGATGTTAAAAATCTCACACAGTTAAATCCAGAAGCATACAACATTCACTAATATGGACTGTGGAAATATTATGTCTCTGATCCTCAAGTTATGCTGGACAATATATGGGATAGAATAAATTACAAGAGAATCTACACAAGATTCATACAGCTTCTGTCATTTGCACCATTATTGTACAAAGCTGAGCTGTATTTACATCAAATCTATCTCTGCAAGGCATTTTTGAAGTAACTATACAAAATTTGTATTGCTCTAAATTAATAATGATGAGAATAATCCTTAGTATTTTCAAGGATGTAAGCAACTAACACAGATTTCATTGATTGAGCATGCTAAGATGATTTCTGATTACCTGTAGTAAACCAGTCCTCCTTCACTGTGCTTAGATGAAGATCATGACCTCAGCAATCCTTCCTCCACACTCTGTTTTGACAATACACGTCAGAAGATCCCCAAGTTCTGACTACTCAAGAAGTCAAGTGTCCCAATTTGGATGGCGAATTAGTGCAACCATTTGTATCAACCTACTCCAAAGAATAGCAATATTGAGCTTGACAATCAAATCTTCCTCGGAGAAAAGAATGTATCATTCAGAAGTTGTTTGCCCGACGACATAGATGTTTCAAATGATCTCACTGAATTTTGATGTCATGACGCATCTAAGGTACCTCCTTACCCAATGACAAATATACTGAACATCACCATAGTTTTAATAAACAATTGTTTAAAAGAGCAACTTTGACTTACCTGTTACCTGCTTAAACAATAAATCCAACTCTGCCTATATCAACCAGTCAGAATCTCCCTGCCTTATTAAAGGTGAAATTCCCATTGGTGACTATGCAGTTGAAGATATTCCTGTTGTCTTAAAGACATTCCACCTCAAGTGGCAGATCACGACTCAAATTCAATTTACTTAAATGAAATTGAGAATGCTGAGTTTTCGGCTCATTTCAGCGAAAGATCAACTGAGAGCGATTACAAAACCTCAAGCTTCTCTGATGTTTAAAAGCTGATAATTAACGATCATTCGTCAAAATATGCAGAGTTGAGAAGGAACGAAAAAAGATTTAACATTGTCTGTTTTCTGAAGCACATGCTACAGCATTCTGAGGCATTCAGATGATGCCCATAATAGTCCTCCATACTTCTAATACCCCTTCAGATAAACAAAAGATTGTCAGCATGCTAAAGGATAGATGCAAAGAAACAAGAAATAATTTCCAAGATGTTTCCTTTAATATCACGGCACAAGTTTCTTATGCTCGATAAGAACAGAACTATACTTGATTTATCAATGAATTGTCTAATACTGCAACAATTCCACAGTGCAAATGGAACCTTTTAAACTTCATATGGTATCTTACCGTACACAATTTGTATCCAAACAGTCAGAAAAAATATAAATATCCGGTTTATACCTATGAAAGCAAGACTATTTCTGAAATAATCTTCACTTGTTTGTTTGATCAAGCATGGAAAACACGTGAACCAAAAATTTCATGCTAGAAATGACCAAAGAGCATAACATACCTGAAAATATTTTCTCTTCAAATGATAGGGTGACTGTAGAGATGTGCCACTCAGAACACACAAAGGTTCCCATATAGTTTTGCAAGGTTGCCATGGTAATCTTGAGAGAATAATCAAATTTCTTACTTTGCTGACAAAGATTGGCTTCTTTTTTCCTCTTGTTTTCCTAGTCCACATCATGCAGCGCAAAGTTTGGGTTAGGCATATACCCTGCCTCCTTCATTAGCCTAGTCAACTTCTCTACCATTGCATAGATCTCCTCTGTTTGTGGGTGTGATCGGTCTCCTATGACAAAAGAATGCACCTTGTTCTTGACTTCAATCCAGCTAAATGCAGGGGCCTTCTTAACCCCTCTATCTTTCATCAGTGCTCTCACCTTTGCTACATCATTCCACCTACCAGCTTCAGCATAGATGTTTGAAAGTATCACATATGTTGAAGGGTGTTGCTCTCCTAATTCAAAAATCTTTTCAGCTGCACGCTGACCTAGCTCTGAATTTGCATGGATTCTGCAGGCAGCAAGTAAGGCCTTCCACAAACCAGCATTAGGTTCCAGTGGCATTTTTTCAATAAACTCCTCTGCTTCATCCAGGTACCCAGAACGACCAAGAAGATCAACCACACAAGCATAGTGCTCTGCCCTTGGTACAATACCATAATCTTGACACATGGAATAAAAGTAGCGTCGGCCTTCAAAAACTAAACCTGCATGGCTGCAAGCAGACAGGACACAAAGGAAAGTAACATGATTAGGCTTCATTCCTACCTTTTGCATCTGTTTGAAGAGATTAAGTGTCTTCTTTCCTTCCCCATGTTGGGCATATCCTGCAATCACAGCATTCCATGTAACAACATTTCGATCGGTAACTCTGTCAAAAACTTGTCTTGCATCTTCTATGGCACCACATTTTGCATACATAGTAGTAAGAGCATTGCCAACAAAAACATCTAGTTTAAACACTGTTTTGATGATGAGTGCATGGATATGCTTTCCCTTTTCCAAAGCTGCTAGGTTTCCACAAGCACTGAGAACAGTGGAGAAGGTGCTCTGATTAGGACTATTACCCCAGCATCGCATTTTCAAAAAGAGTTCCACTGCCTCCTCATTATGTGCATTCTGAGCATACCCTGCAATCATTGCATTCCATGATACCACATTTCGTTCAGCCATTCTCCAAAACAGTTCACTAGCCTTGTCAACTCTATCATTCCTCACATACCCTGTAACCATTGCAGTCGAAGCCACAACTGTCTGGTCAGGTAATTCATCAAACACTTTGTGTGCATCCTCTATACTTCCACATTTCGCATACATATCAACAAGCACACTCCCCACAACAGCATTGCTCTCAAAACCAGTCTTCACTACATATCCCTGCACCTGTTTACCTTCCTCCAAGGCTTCCAATTTTGCACATGCACTCACCACGCTGCCAAACGTAAACTGGTTTGGCTTCACACCACACACCATCATGTCCCTGAAAAGCCTCAAAGCATCTTCACCTTGACCATTCTGGGAATACCCTCCAACCATGGCTGACCATGTCACGATATCTCGTTCAGGCATTTCGTCAAACACTTGGCGTGCATCCTCAAAACTTCCACATTTCCCATACATTATCACAAGCTTATTCCCCACATCTATATCCACCTCAAAACCAGTTCTGATTAAATGCAAATGAACCCTCTTCCCTTCTCTCAATGCCCTCGTATTAATACAAGTGGTTAACAGAGAAACATAGGCATTACAATCTGCTTTGTCTATAGAATATAGCATTTTTAAGGCCTCTTTTAGGTGTCCTTGATTACAAAGACTGCTAATTCTGCTCTGGTTTTCTGCAAGTATATGTATGTTTTTATATTGATTTCTTGATGGATTTTTGCTTAGCATATTCATGGATGTAAATGTCACTTGTTTTAACTTTTTCAACGTTTTCATGGATGGTAAAAGAATAACAACAGAAGTTCAGCATGGCATAGAAAACAAAAGATCGCCTAGATCAACTGATTTTGTGAAGTGTGATCACAACACATTCAGCGGCATTTTTTATTGGTTGAAATTGGCTTGAATTTGTCATCCATAGTGGAAGCAAAGAAGATTAAGGAAATGTGCAAATCCAGTAATACAATACGAATCCAAGAGATACAGATTTGGGTTTAAAGGGATTTCACTTTGGATTTTCAAGCTGTATTGTTGTTTCCCTTGAAAATCACTATCTTAGCGTAGGATAAAGCACAGCTCACTTCTGATCTATGACTAATCTTTATATATTCAATCATTTTAAATATAAAACAATTTTGAGTTATTGAATAGGGAAAGCAAGATTCAAAAGAGATTTTCAATGGCTGAACTTGTAAGGGATATATAAGCATTGATCTTCGTTGACTTGGTTCCTTCATTTAGAATATGGAGTCCTTCATTTAGACTATGGAGTACTTCCATAGTCATAGAAATTGTAAGGGTGGAAAGTGTATTTTTAGAAATTTTTAAAATTTGTTTTGGATTTATTTTGATTTTTGTTTTGAACACAAGAAATTAGTGTTTAAATGGTGTATTTTTTGTGTAAGAGTTAACATCTAGCATGTGTTCTATCAAATCTTGAGCCTCTATCCACTCATGGTCCAAACCCAACCTACACATCTATTGTTTCTCATCCTAGTTCAAAACTACACATTTGGTTTTGACCACCAAACTTCCAAATTCTAATTTAATAATGACCCCAACCAAATCATTTCTTATTAGCTTGTGTTCACTAATTCAAATAAAAAAATAAATAAATTGTGGCGCTAGGGTATTGACTAAAGGACAAACCCTAATTCATTTTAGATCATCCAGTATCCTCTAGAGCATCATATCATTCTAGCATTTGAGTATTTTGAGATCATTACATCAATATTTGATATCATAAGGACAACATAGGCACTTGCATTTCTACTTGGTATGTCTTACAACTTATTCAAAATTGTTAAATTGACCCAAGGGTTTGACTAAAGCAAAAGAAAGGAAGCAAGTCACTTCCCATGCTTATCACAACAAACTCTAATGGTGTCTCTAGGCATCAAGCCTAGATAATAAAGGCAAACAAATTCACAAAGATCAAAAGTGTAGGGATCAAGGTCGTGTTGTTGCTTGCACAACACGCCTTAATTTTCTTAAGAAAATCAAGGAACCCCTTATTGAAGTTAAAGTGGTCTTCAAATGTTTTAATTTTGATTATGTATGTGTGCCCTATCACAGTTTGCAAATTGTTTTATTATTTTATTAATAACTGATCTAAGAACATTTATTATGGCTTATAAATTTCTTTGGTGTTTCCTCTTAAGTTTTCAATGTCCATGTTAGTCTTGTAGTTCAATTTTATGTTTCTCAAGTAGCTCTCTATATTTGTATTTTGAATATTACAAGTGTTATTTGTTTAAATCATGTGTTTTATGTTTTATTTTACCATTAAAGAGTCTAAGTTTGAATGCACATCATTGGATTTCCCTCGAGGTGATGTGTCACAATTGGGGTGAAATGATAAAAGGGGAATAGCTTGCAACTTTGTTCTCCCCATTTAACCCCTATCTATTTATCTATCATTGATCAATGTGAAGCATCAAATTGTGTTATATCTTAATAGGCCCTATTTCAAGTTCATGAAATTTTATTCTATTCATAGGTTGACTTTGTTGGAGTATAGGACAACATTGGGGGGGTGAATCAGTGTTGTCTAATATTAAAATCTTTTTGCACCTTTTAATATACAAGACATAAAATAAACAAGACATCAATAATCTATCAAATTCATATGCACAGGTATGATGATGAATAGAGTGAACAGGACCTTATGTGTAAAACATTATAAAACACACACATAGAGACAAATCATAACACAAGGATTGCTGGAGTGGAAAACCCTCATGGGGTAGAAAAACCACTCAAAATTGCCTCACTAGCTTATTCAAAACCTCACTAGTTACAAATAGGTCTCACTGGCGAAGGAAGCTTCACTAGCTTTACAAAATACCTCACTGGCATACAAAGAGGTCTCACTAACCATACAAGCCTCATTGGCACATAAAGCCTCACTAGCAACAGAAAGAAATCTTAAAACAATACAAGTTATACAGAGGGTTTCTCTATTTCAATACAATTCCTTGAATTTGCAACTCTCAATTCAATCTGCATATTTCTTTGCAATCATACTTAATTCAATCTGCACAATTAATTCAACTGATGCACAATCAATTGAATATTATCTTCATGGTTCAATCTGTAAGTTCTCTGCATAAAGTCTTTATCCTTGTTTGATTAATTCTTGCAAAAACATGATCTCATACATCTCTCAAATCACATGATTCATCTGTATTTTCTTTTCAAAAAAAATTTTCACAAATATGTCTTCATCACTGCATTTTGATCCACATCCTAAATTCATAACACACTGAACCTGCAATGTCATTATATAAAAAATTTGAATGTCTTTTCACATTCTTCTTCTTCCCTGATTCATTTTCTCCTACAATAAAATCTTTTCATTTCTTCAAGGCATGTCTGCATTTTCATCTTCACCATTAAATCAATTCACTTTTCTCTTCAATACTCTAATCTCTTCATCTTCTTTGCATAACCATTCATATTCTTCTTCTATCATATTTATTTTCTCTTTCATAAAAAAAACATCTCCTGCAATTTTCATCTTCATTAAATTGAATGTCTTCAACAATATATTTTTTAATCTGCCCTTGTAAGAGAAAATAAAATCTCTTTCAAACTTGGATCCTCTTCAATTGTCTTTTCATTTTCCTTTTATCTGCAAACATCTAACAAAAATAATATCTGCATAATAAAAATCCATTCACTTGCAAATACAAGACTTCAATAATAAAAATAACCTTTCAAATTCTCTTTTCAATTTTTCACCTATAAAAGAATACAAAACTTCCATATATTCCTTCAATCTTTTTATCTTCTCTGCAAATTTCTTCTAAAGTCTCTTCATATTCCTTCTAAGAAAAATCATCTCCATTCCCATCATAAGATATTCTTCATTATTTGCAAATAAAGGATCTTAATAAAATTTTAATCAAACTCTCTGTGAGAGAAAATAAAAATACTTTTTCATATTCAGACCCTCTTCATCACCTGCATGTAGAAGAAGTCATAAAGACTCATTGTGCTTCCGTAAAGCATACTTAATCTTCTCACCATTATAGAAAAAGAACAAAAACATTTCTCATTAACTTCCATGAGAGGCACACTAGTGGAGTTAAAAAATAGAAATAATCTATAAAAAAATATCTTTTAAATCCACAAAAAATCTACCTTGGAAACTGTTATCTTAAAGGCTAAAAAATAGCCTTGAAAAAAGCTTTCTAAAAACAGTCACACACAGTGATGTTCACTAGCCCGTCAATGTAGATGCATCGAGGTGAGAACACATATTTAAATGCTGACCTTTCATTTTACTCAACACGCCCATTCCATTTAAATAAGAACCATCGATCATTCTTTTGACGCCCACATACATGTTGAAAAACTGATCGAAGAGGTAAAGGAAAGTGAAGGGGTCGGTCATACTTATGATATAAAAACCCTCTAGGCAGTCAGTTTAAGTGACTTGACCTATAAGTGTAGGTCACTTTAAAATTAAAACAAAAAGTGCAAAATCCTCTTGACGGGCAGGGAATGGAATAAATAGGAGTTTAGACTTAACAATGTTAGGAATAAATTTTAGTGGTTTGGCTTCAAAGAAAAACTAAAATACATGGAGATTTAGGCAAGACTTTTCACCAGTAAACCCAAGAGATAATGATTAGTGCAGAGATCCTTTAAGATAAATTTTACTACTTAGAGTTCTTGAAGTCTTGTCATAGACACTTAGGGTTTCTTAGGTTTACAAGACTAAGTAAAGCATTCAAGTTCAACTTGTAGTTCTTAGACATGAATTCAAAGCAACCTTAAGCATTAACAACCTTTGACTCCATATCAATATTTATCAGAACTATGTGTATACTTGACTATGAAAGCATGACATGAGAACTGACCAAGATATGATGACCCAAGACATAATAGCATATGCATGAAGGTAAACATAATAAAGAGGGTCTTGAAACATGAAGTTTGAGGACATAAAACATAAGTAACATGAGGTGAAAGACTCTAATAGACTCCTACATACTGAGGGCATAAAACATAAGCAACATTTGAATTGACACCAAACAAGTATCCTGGTATCATTTCCATGCATTGTTTCCAATCTTTCCTTAACACCATCCTTTGAGCTGTGAACCCTACTCCTTTTGACACATAATCACCAAACATGAACCATTACACCAATGATCAACATGAACACCATCCTGATCAAATACAATAGCATTAAGGTACACTATGATGGTAAAACAACCTGTGATCTTTCAACTCCTCTCAACAATGACCTGAGGCAGATCAAACATCAATGACAACATGACATCTTCTGACCTCCTTGCTGATCATTATCACCATTTCACTTACCTCTTATCTTGAACAACACTGAACATCTTGCTGCTCTTATCCTGTCATAAACATGATGATCAACACAACTCCTTTTTGACATCAATGACAATCAATCTCCATTAATCTCCCCCTTTATCATTGATGCCAAAACTACATGATGCATTTTCTTTCTCTCCCTCTTTTTGACATCAAATGACAAATGATGAATTAACTCCCCCTATTTAACCCCACTGAAAGATGTTAAAGCTTGATCATAACATTTACAATCTCATTGCATTATGAGGACTTTGAAGACATAAACTCCTATTATCATGTTATCTTCCCCTTTGAACCTGTGATGATCTATGATAACAAAAATAACAATCCTGAAGCAAGCATATGACAAACCATGTTGACAATACCTGAAAACAACTCTTCAACTTGATAGCAACAAGTCACCATGAAGCACATATCTGAAGAAATACATCCTGAAGCACATGACCTGAGAGCAACATTATGTGAGGCACACCAAACAAAGCATCAAACTACTATTATAAACTGCCCATAAACTATACCATATTCTCAGCACAATAGCACTTCTTGTCACAACACCAGTATGAAGATGAAGATGAAAACTGACATATCTCTACTATCAAATACAAACTCCTGATGACATCACTTGTGGTTGCAAAACAATTTTTTCATGACAAACAAATCTTTCACAATCATCAACCCTTTTTGACCTAAAAGACAAATCTGTACCAGATCTTCCAAAGCATAAAGTATGATATATTATTATGATGGCATAAAAAAATGACTCCTTTAACATGACTCATATGAACTTGAACTTCATGCAAAGATATCATAATCACATCAACACTTATGATGATTCAAATACTTGAACATTACCATTACCATCTGCCATTGCTGATTCAAGACACACCTTTAACTACCTCTGATTAACTAAAGAACTTGATGAAATGCAAGGAACCACCATCAATGTCATAGTTTAAAGAACTTCAACTTACATATACCTTTCTGAAGCACATTAATGAGGAAGACCACTTTCAAATGATCATGACTTAACATCTCTAGTCCACCATCTTCTTTTAACACTATCTCCAATTCACCTGAAAGCTCCAATTCTCATGCAAGACACATAGCTCAAAACACATGATCAAAATACATGAAGATTAATATCAAGAACATGATTAATATCATAACAACTCAATCATGATAGTATGAATAGGATCATTTATAAACAATGTCATTCAACATCATCAAATCCTTTGTGCATTGTCACCAAGAACCACTGATCACCTACATCACTGACATACACTGAAGGGCAACATAGTTATCAACACCATTATGAACCTCATTTCATAAGACTGATATGAGAAGCATCTTAGCAAATATTATCAAGCAAGATTCTAATAGATTGAGAAACAAGACAAGATCATCATATTGACAAGTATCAAATGATCTCCTCCTGAAACTTCTTGGTGATAAGTGATAGAACATTGAACAACTCCCCCTCACTTCATGCTATATGTTATGCAACTAATGATGTAACTTGTGGAAGATGCACAAGTTTAGAGTCTGTCTTCTCTTTGCTTTGTTTTATTCTCCAAACTTTTTTAGTCTCTTTCCTTTTCCAACTTTTCAAATCAAGTGATGCTTTTCTGCAACTATGTGCTTTGTGTCCAAGAGAGTTGCAATTATAACAAATTATGTTTTGATTCCATGTATGAACATACCTTTCATGCATTATGTAGTTTCTTTGTATATGACCAAGAGAGTTGCACTTGAAACATACAAGATTAGTATTCCTTATTGAAGCAAATTGACTTCTTCTAGAATTAACTACTTTGTGTCCAAAGTGATTACAGGTGTAACAACAACCATTAAATGAATAATTATACCTGTACATATAGGCTTGTCTTGGTGGAGCAGTTCTTCTGAATTTTCTCCTTTGATTGTGCATTTTGCCTTCAGGAGTAACAACATGATAACTTAAATCAATTTTCTTTCTAGGAGTCTCTCTGACTTTGGAAGACTCTCCTTCTTCATAACCAAGTCCAGTAGTGTCTCCATGTTGTTTTTGTTTACCAAGCATCTCATGCAACTTATTTGTGCTTTCTTCAAACTCCTGATATTTCTTGGACAAAACCTTGAGACCTTCATAATCTTTTCTAAGATTGATAATTTCAGCCTCTAATTTTAGATTTTCAATTCTTTTAACCTCAAGGTCAAATCTTGTTATATCAGCTATCCTCGTGGCTTCCTCAACCTCTATCTTCAGACTGATAATCAAATCGTTGGATTCATTAATTTGTGTCCTTAGATTTACAATCTGATTTCTTGCCTCTTCAAGATCACAGAGTGCTTTGTCTTTGGATTCTTTTTCTTGCTGTAGCTACAATTCTAATCTTTGATTCTCCTTTTTGTACTTCTTGATTTTACTCAGAGCACACAAGAGTTCTCCTTCTAAATCAACCTCACATTCTTGTTCATCATATTCCTGATCATAATCACTCATAATATTACCTTCTTCTGAATCATATTGAACCTCATCTCCTTCATGCAAATGTCTCTTTTTATTATCACTTTCTTTAGACACCAAGCCGTCCTCTTCTTCAAGTGCATCACTTTGATAAATTCTAATCAACTCCTTCCACATATTCTGAGTTGTTTCACAACACATAACTTTGCAACAGAATAGCCTTCTTTGCAGTATCATTGTATTCATAAGCCTCTTTATTACTTGTAGCATTAGGTGATAGAGAGGAATAAAATACCCACTCTCAACTGACATCCACACACCATATCCTAAAGAAAATAGATAGGCTTGCATCCTAATGCACCAACTAGAGAAATCTGAACCATCAAAGAAAGGAACACTTGAAAACTCTTTCTCTAATTTAATACCTGTCTCAACTTGTGAGACATTTCTATCAACAAATTCTATATCAACATTTGAATATGATAAAGATGGTGCCTTTTGATCAATAGGAGACTTGACATTTTTCTTTTCTCTATTTCTTTTGCACTTACCCATGGTACTCCACACTCAATACCTACCCAAGCCGATTAGACTTCTATAGGGAACCTATGCTCTGATACCACTTGTTGGAGTACAGGACAACACTGAGAGGGGGGTGAATCAGTGTTGTCTAATTTTAAAATCTTTTTGCACCTTTTAATTTACAAGACAGGAAATAAAGGAGACATCAATAATCTATCAAATTCATATGCATAGGTATGATGATGAATAGAGTGAACAAGACCTTATGTGTAAAACATTATAAAACACACACATAGAGACAAATCATAACACAAGGATTGCTGGAGTGGAAAACCCTCATGGGGTAGAAAAACCACTCAAAATTGCCTCACTAGCTTATTCAAAACCTCACTAGTTACAAATAGGTCTCACTAACGAAGGAAGCTTCACTAGCTTTACAAAATGCCTCACTGGCATACAAAGAGGTCTCTGACCATACAAGCCTCACTGGCACATAAATCCTCACTAGCAACAGAAAGCAATCTCAAAACAATACAATTAATACAGAGGGTTTCTCTGTTTCAATACAATTCCCTAAATTTGCAACTCTCAATTCAATCTGCATATTTCTTTGCAATCATACTTAATTCAATCTGCACAATTAATTCACTTGATGCACAATCAATTGCATATTATCTTCATGGTTCAATCTGTAAGTTCTCTACATAAAGTCTCCATCCTTGTTTGATTCATTCTTGCAAAAACATGATCTCATACATCTCTCAAATCACATGATTCATCTGTATTTTCTTTTCAATTTTTTTTTTCACAAATATGTCTTCATCACCGCATTTTGATCCACATCCTAAATTCATAACACACTGAACCTACAATGTCATTATATAAAAAAATTGAATGTCTTTTCACATTCTTCTTCTTCACTGATTCATTTTCTCTTGCAATAAAATATTTTCATTTCTTCAAGGCATATCTGCATATTCATCTTCACCATTAAATCAATTCACTTTTTCTCTTCAATACTCTAATCTCTTCATCTTCTTTGCATAACCATTCATATTCTTCTTCTATCAAATTCATTTTCTCTTTCATAAAAATTTCATCTCCTGCAATTTTCATCTTCTTTAAATCGAATGTCTTCAACAATATATTTTTTAATCTGCCCTTGTAAGAGAAAATAAAATCTCTTTCAAACTTGGATCCTCTTCAATTGTCTTTTCATTTTCCTTTTGTCTACAAACATCTGACAAAAATAATATCTACATAACAAAAATCCATTCACCTACAAATACAAGACTTCAATAATAAAAATAACCTTTCAAATTCTATTTTCAATTTTTCACCTATAAAAGAATACAAAACTTCCATATATTCCTTCAATCTTTTTATCTTCTCTGCAAATTTCTTCTAAAGTCTCTTCATATTCCGTCTAAGAAAAATCATCTCCATTCCCATCATAAGATATTCTTCATTATCTGCAGATAAAGGATCTCAATAAAATTTTAATCAAACTCTCTATGAGAGAAAATAAAAATACTTTTTCATATTCAGACCCTCTTCATCACCTGCATGTAGAAGAAGACATAAAGACTCATTGTGCTTCCTTAAAGCACACTTAATCTTCTCACCATTATAGAAAAAGAACAAAAACACTTCTCATTAACTTCCATGAGAGGCACACTAGTGGAGTTAAAAATAGAAATAATCTCTAAAAAATATATTTTAAATCCACAAAAAATCTGCCTTGGAAACTGTTATCTTAAAGGCTAAAAAATGGCCTTGAAAAAAGCTTTCTAAAAAGAGTCACACACAATGACAATTACTAGCCGGTCAATGTACATGCATCGAGGCGAGAACACATATTTGAATGTTGACCTTTGATTTTACTCAACACGCCCATTCTATTTAAATAAGAACCACTGATCATTCTTTTGGCGCCCACATACATGTTGAAAAACCGGTCAAAGAGGCAAAGGAAAGTGAAGGGGCCGGTCATACTTATGATATAAAAACCCTCTAGGCGTTTAGTTTAAGTGACTTGACCTGTAAGTGCATGTCACTTTAAAATTAAAACAAAAAGTGCAAAATCCTCTTAACAGGTAGGGAACGAAAAAAATAGGAGTTTAGACTTAACAATGTTAGGAATAAATTTTAGTGGTTTGGCTTCAAAGAAAAACTAAAACACATGGAGATTTAAGAAAGACTTTTCACCACTGAACCCAAGAGATAATGATCAGTGCAGAGATTCTTTGAGATAGATTTTACTACTTAGAGTTCCTAAAGTCTTGTCATAGACACTTAGGGTTTCTTAGGTTTACAAGACTAAGTAAAGCATGCAAGTTCAACTTGTAGTTCTTAGACATGAATTCAAAGCAACCTCAAGCATTAACAATCTTTGACTCCATATCAATATTTATCAAAACTGTGTGTATACCTGACTATGAAAGCATGACATGAGAACTGAAATGTCAAAACATGATGACATGAGAACTGACCAAGATATGATGACCCAAGACATAATAGCATATGCATGAAGGTAAACATAATAAAGAGGGTCTTGAAACATGAAGTTTGAGGACATAAAACATAAGTAACATGAGGTGAAAGACTTTGATAGACTCCTGCATACCGAGGGCATAAAACATAAGCAACATCTGAATTGACACCAAACAAGTATCCTGGTATCATTTCCATGCATTGTGTCCAATCCTTCCTTAACACCATCCTCTGAGCTTTGAACCCTACTCCTTTTGACACATAATCACCAAACATGAACCATTACACCAATGATCAATATGAACACCATCGTGATCAAATACAATAGCATTAAGGTAGACTATGATGGCAAAACAACCTGTGATCTTTCAACTCCTCTCAACAATGACCTGAGGTAGATCAAACATCAATGACAACATGACATCTTCTAACCTCCTTGCTGATCATTATCACCATTTCACTTACCTCTTATCTTGAACAACACTGAACATCTTGTTGCTCTTATCCTGTCATAAACATGATGATCAACACAACTCCTTTTTGACATCAATGACAATCAATCTCCATCAGACTTGTTATGGGTGGCTTCCAATCACTAAAATGATTTCATTATAATGCATTTGTGAACAATTATCAGTTCTCTGGTCTGCAGTTCAATTAGTCCATTTGGCTTATTACTCATTTGTTGCAAGCCCATAATAATGTGCTTTATTGGTATATATTGTAGGCTATGTGTTAGCTTCTAGTTTTAAACTTGGGAAAAATGGCTAAAGCCCTTTAGATATATCTTTATTTCTCCCTATTTAACCCATTTTCATTGATCTATCAATGATCAACTCAAGCCATAGGATCCTAATACCCTTTAGCAATCAAGGTTGATGCAGTCAAGGTAGGAGGGTCCGATGAGGGACTATCCAACCTTGCAGCCTTAAACAACTAACAACATGAACAATCAGAGATGCAACGGAAGTATATAGCTAATAACAAAAATAAAGAGACATTCATAAGCTCATGACACAAGATATATTCTAGGAAAACCCTAAAAGGGAAAAACCCAGCCTTCAAATCTCATTCTTCTTTATAATATGATCTCAAAACACATTACATATGCCACTCAGGCTTTTACAGATGCTAAGCCACAGCCCAGGATTACAAAATATTCATATAATAATACTCTTCCATGATTTCCTTCTACTTCTCAATTCTCTGCTCTGTAACTTTATCTGTTTTCTGCTATGCTCTCTGCTTCTTCTTCAGATCAAAACACTCATTCTCTTGCTTCATATCTTCGTATACTTGATCACTTTTCATTCACTTCCTTGAAACAAACATTTATCATTCATTTATATCCTCTGCAAGCCTTCATAACATTATCAAGTCAACCTAATTGCAATGGCTACTATGAAACATGTAGACATGGATAGGTCAGACCTAAACATAAGATATTGCTCCGCTGGTGCATAGAACTTCATGCAGATCTCCATGAATGTTTTCCAGGTCCTAAACTTCCTTGAATGATGTTCCTTTTATCTCCACAAGTGACAGATTTGCTCTGCAAGCCAATTAGACTCCACTGAATGCTATCGGCTCTGCTTTGTGAAAATAGGTGAAAACATGCAATCTTCTGATAGTGATATCTCTTCAGAATCAAACCCAAATGATCTAAATTTTGGATATGATGTAGGTGATGATGTTTAGATGCTAAGTCTAGCTCCACATTCTCTGATATGCAAATGCGGTAAAATGTGGTAGTCTCCAAGATCGCTCTCTCGGTACTCTGTAACTTACTGTTAACTGTGCCAATTGATTTGAATGTTTCTGGATGCTCTTGCATCAGACTCTTGGGGTTAATTTAAAAGTGAGCCTCTTCACTTTGGTTTGTATTATGTCAAAATCAATGTTGTTTCTTTGAATAGATTCGACAGTCTGTTCACAGGTACTTGCAACTACCTCAAGGTCGGCGGTCTATTCAATTCCACCTTGCAATACTGCCTCAAGCTCTTCTAAGTTCGGCGTTCTACTTGCAAGCCTTGCATTGCCTCAATGATCAGTGATCTAAGAAAGTCTTCTTTGCAAGCTGCCTCAAGTTCTTCATCTTCTGGTGATCTAGGTTCGGAGGTCAACTTGCAAGCCTTGCACTACCTCAATGATCGGTGGTCTAAGCAAGTCTTCACTGCAAGCTACCTCGAGCTCAATGTCTGCTTCAATCAATTAAGATTCCATCAATACATACTTGCATCCTATGGAACAATCATGTGACTTCATTGATTCAGTCAATACATTCCTGAATTTCTCTGTAACACTTTTCTCTATTTCTAGATACAATTCCTTCCACACACTTCAAAATCTTACTGTTTCTATTCTGCATATACTTCTGTACTTACCTCTTTTTCTTTACCCTTAATTCCTTTACTCTGGTACACAAACTTTCTCCTCTGGTAGAATATCTTTTCATTCCCTAATATAAATTTCTTTTCCTGCTATGCTTCACACTTGTCCACAAACTTTCTCTTGCACTGCTTTCTCTGTTCTATAACACAAATCTCCTTAAGATTAATGCTTCACCCTCTTCTAGTTTTTCTATTAAATTTGATGACTCAAAAGATTCCTCTTCCTCTACATAAATGATCTCTGCATCAACAGGCTCTTCTTCCTCTATATTAATAGGCTCTTCTACATAAACTACTGTGCATTATTTAATGCTCCTCAGATAATATCCTCTTGTTGACATTCAATTCTTGATTCTTTTCTCCTCCAAGCTTGAAAACAGGTTCTTCTGAATGGTCTTCTTTCAAATCCTCTTTCATCTCTTCTATATCCTTCACTGTGATAAGAATTATGACTCCTATCATTTCTCCCTATGTAGAATGAATTACTGTTCTTATTTTGCTCCACATAAGGTCTTCTTTCTCTACATCCTGATCCATCTTTTCCTCCAACACATGAATACTTCCATCTATACAACCTTCTGAACATACAAGTAACATGTTTCCATTTTTCTCCATCAATCCATCCATAACTCACCTACATAAAATTTGTCATAGGCTTTCTTTTTCTCATGTTATTCCAACACATCCTTTCAGAGTGATTCCTTAATCCACAAAACTTACAGGGGTATAGATGCCAACACAATTCCTTTTCATGTCCATGTCTATTACAATGAGAACAAAACATACATTTTCTTCTCTGAGTTGACTTGTTTGAATTTGTAACAACATCCTTACATCTGTCATATCCAAGGCCTTCACTTCTTGATCTTATTACTGGTTCAATAAATTCTGTAATTCCTTGTTGATGCTTTCCCAATCCTTTTCCTTCATATCCCATTCTTTGCATGATTTTGAAACTAATACCATCACCAACCATTGCAGGTTCAGTTACACTATCATCTTTAGTTTCAATTTCTAAAGAAGCTTCTGCATCATCACAAAAGTCATTAGTATCACAAGAAACATCACAAAGTTCAGGCTTAGATCTCAGACTTTCATTCTCTTTTCTGCATGCTACAAGTGACTGCTCTAACTAATTAACCTGTTCTTTCAATCCTGATAGTTCATTCTTTTGCAAACTATTTTCCTTTCTCAGCTATTCCAAATTTTATTCCATGTCTCTGTTTCTCTTTTCCACCTTCCCAAACAACTTAAATCCTTCTTCCAATTGTTTAAATCTCTTTTCGACATCCTCAAACAACTTCAACTTTGCCTCTAAATCTTCATTCCTCCTTTTTTACATTTTTTAGTTCTTCTTCAAGAGCATCATATTTGTCTTCCCCTAGTTCTTTTATCCTTTCCATCAATCCTGAATTACACCTCTTGATTTCGCACAATTCTTCTTCTAGAATATCATTTTCACATATTTTTTCTTTCTTCATTCTCTTTCCAATCTTCCCCATTGAAACAAATTAGATAAACAACTTAATTTGAAAAGCTTACCCGAATCTTTCTTGCCTTGATCTTCTTTAGCGATGACACTTGTTGCTTCTAGGGTTTCTCACTTCTTTCAACACTGTTTTTCCTTCCCAACAGATTTGTAACCTTCCTAATAGATTTGCAACCAGCTCTGATACCACTTGATGCAGTCAAGGTAGGAGGGTTTGATGAGGGACTATCAACCTTGCAGCCTTAAACAACTAACAACGTGAATAATCAGAGATGCAACAGAAGTATATAGCTAACAATAGAAAGAAAGAGACATTCATAAGCTCATGACACAAGATATATCCTAGGAAAACCCTAAAAGGGAAAAACCCATCCTTCAAAGCTCATTCTTCTTTATATTATGATCTCAAAACACATTACATATACCACTCAAGCTTTTACAAATGCTAGGCCGTAGCCCAGGGTTACAAAATATTCATATAATAACACTCTTCCATGATTTCCTTCTACTTCCCAATTCTCTGCTTTGCAACTTCATCTGTTCTCTACTCTGCTCTCTGCTTCAATTTTGCTTCTTCTTCGAATCAAAACACTCATCCTCTTGCTTCATATCTTCATATACTTGATCATTATTCATTCACTCCCTTGAAACAAACATTTATCCTTCATTTATATCCTCTACAAGCCTTCATAAAATTATCAAGTTGGCCTAATTGCAACGGCTAGTATGAAATGTGTAGACACGAATAGGTCGGACCTAAACATAAGGTATTGCTCTGCTGGTGTATAGAACTTCATGTGGATCTCCATGAAGGTTGGTCAAGTCCTAAACTTCCTTGAATGATGTTCCTTTTAGCTCTGCAAGTCACAGATTTGCTCCGCAAGTCAATTAGACTCCACTAAACGCTGTCAGCTCTGCTATGTGAAAATAGGTGAAAATGGGCAATCTTCTGATAGCGATATCTCTTCGGAATCGAACCCAAATGATCTAAATTTTGGATATGATGTAGATAATGATGTCTAGATGCTAAGTCCAGCTCTACAGTCTCTGATATGCAAATACAGTAAAATGCGATAGTCTCCAAGATCGCTCTCTCAGTACTCTGCAACTTATTGTTAACTATCCCAACTGATTTGAATGTTTCTGGATGCTCCTGCATCAAAGGTATAAATTTTAAAAGGTAAGAAAAAGTTTTAAGTCCATCTAGGCTAATGTATCATAACTTTATTAGTCAAAGAATGTATGTGTGGGTACTCATTTGGGCTTGTGTTATAAAGGAATAAATTAAATGTCACCTAATGTAGTTAAAAGACGTGACTAAGGTAGGCCCATTCGATTTATTTAGTAGATAAACATTATAAGTATTACAAAACAATTTAGTGTTATGTGTCATAAGCATGGCAAAATACTGAAATGAAACTATGCACAACTTCAAGTTTGAACATTTTTCCCTCTGTCATAGATTTAGCTTTGATTAACCTATGCCGTTTGATCTACATGGCACTTAATGAATTTTTAATCAACTAGTTGAGTGGTTATTTCTTAAGGGATACCTCATTTGTTATTCCACAAGGTTTCTTGGACATGTGGCACAAAATCAACAATGGTGGAATGACAAAATGAACTAGCAAACACTTTATGTATCAACCATTTTGTTGACACCATTGATCTTGTAAGCGATAAATCTTGATAATTGATCATTGTGAGGGTTTAACAGATAAAGCCAAAATGATAAGTAAATCTTAGCTATAATACATGAAACCACGGACAACTTGAAGCCATTAATTTATTTTAAATTAATGGTTCCCACTCCTTTAGAGATTGTGAAAACATTATCCAAATGGGAAGTCATGCAAACCCTTGGTTTGATTTTAATCAATGGTCACTATTACATGATGACTGCCACATGGTTTTTTCTTGTCACACTATTAACCATGATAGAATGGCATGGATTTAAAAGAAAATAAATTTGGCACCTATTAGACAAATGAAAATATTTTATGATCGTGAATAAAATGAAAGTTTTCTTGTGAATGGTAAGCTATGAACACAACTATTATTATTCTAGCCTACCATGAAACTATGATATCAAAATACTAAAGCAAGTTTACGTGTGATTCAATTAAGGTTGGAGGGTCCTTATAACTTTAAGAATTGGCAAGAGTTTTAAATACTTGTTGCATTGTTCAAATGAGTTAAGTTACCATTATACACGGTATTGGCATTAACTAACTCCTTGAATGGAAAACATACATGTAGTATTTAAGAGTACATGAAATTTGAATGGAATGTTCAAGACATATGACACAATCTATGGTCCCACTTGCAACCACTGATTATTAATTGTGGTGTCTTGCAGTGCCTCTAATGGCTTGACTATGCATGTGGTTAGAGATATAAAAATTTGAACTTATAAAAACATAAGTGCAGTGAGATACAGTGCTACATACTTGACTCGTACTACTATATAATATCTAGAAAACTAGTTTGGTACCTATAAAATAAACAAATGTTAAAGAAAATATTTTTGGTTGATGCAAGATTGCTCTTACACCCTAGATGCTCTTGCATCAACCACCTCAAGTAATTGAAAAGGGAGCTTCTCATTTTTGTTAAAGGTTATAAGCTAAAGGAAAACCAAGTTGGTCAACCTCCACTTTGGACATCTAAGTAGAGTCTTCAATTGGTTTGTCTTTCCATTTTACCAAATATTACTCATATTTTCTATTTGTCTTTCTATTATACCAAGATCTTCTAGCAATTCCACTTTATTGGAATTTCTAGAATCAAACTTCTTAATCATCCTACAAGGTCCAAATTTCTTCATTTTTAGTTTGTTATATGTTCCCTATAAAAATATTTCCTTCCTAAATTAAACCATTACTTAATCTTCTATTCCATGTTCCTTATGTCTTTGCCTCTAAAATTAGCATGATCTTTATACTTGTGGTTAGTCTTCTCTAACTGTTATTGGACTTCATCATACAAGTGTTGTGTGTACTCTACATATTCTTCAACTATAGTACTCTTTCTATGATTAGTGGTAAAATCTCTTAGTGTTGAAACATTCCTTGGAGTCTATCCATATACAAATTCAAATGGTGTTCTCCCTATACTTTTGTTCATTGAGTTATTATAAGCAAATTCATCTTCTAGTCACAATTCCTTGTTTTCTCACCTAATAAACACCTTAATAAATTTGTTCACAACTTCTGTTTGTTTGTCTCTCTATGGGTGCTATACCAAAATAAATTTTATAACCATATTAATTTTCTACCGTAAGGTCCTCCAAAAATGTCCAATATATTTTACATTCTTTTCTAATTTGATGCTTTTAGGTAATTGTTTTCACTTGGATTTGCACCCTGTGTTGAAACATTGTGCTGCAACAATCCAGTGAAACATTGGAGTGATTTCTAGGTGTGGGACCCTGCAAGGAAATCAAACCTCCAGTTCCTTTTCTAAATATAAGATTCAGAGTGTGCTAAGACTAAACCTAATCTAACCACCAATGTGAAAAGGGGAAGAAGGAGAAACTAAAAATTAAAGGTGATTCACCAGGTTTGAATATAGAACACCCACAAAGCTAAAATGCATAGAATAATGGAATACAACTGATAACTCACACAATGTAGATCCTAATAGAGGTAAAGGTAAGAAAATGATTGCAAGGAATTATACATTCACAAATAATAACCAGTCCTAAACAAACACAGAATAAAGGAACAACAAGAAAAGGTGAAAACACAGTATGTATTGATTAAAAAGGCACAATTACAACAGAGGAGGGTTCTATTTGAACACAAAAATATATCTCCGTATCCAACCCTCATTACATCTTTGTTACATGTATATATAACATTCTAATCATTGACATAAGTCATCTACCATAATTAATTCGCCCCATGGGCCTGTCAGAAAACATCTCTATCAAAAGAATGTATGTTTGCAAAACATGAATGCAAAAAATATCTTGGATCTTAAAGTAGCTAGGAGATATTTGTTGCTTTAATGGAAGCAGTTTATTCATCCATCTACAACAATATATGTGAAATATCTAAAGATGTAGTAGCTGGGAAGATCTGATTTGTATTAATAGCAGAAGGAGATATTTGAAATGTATTTTCCTGCCAAAACCTTGTGCAAAGCTTTTACAACACTTTAAATATTTAATTTCAAATATTTTAAATCTTACATTTATATTACAAGCTCTATTTTCATTGATTTCTACTTTACTTAAAATTCTGGCCTTTATTTTGCCTTATCGGCAAAATCTTTCTTTTACAAACCATTTATGTTTGGTATTCCCTTCATTTTTGCTTTATGCCCTTCAATTGGCAAATTTTCACTTTTCTGAACTATCTCTTTTTCTTCATTTTCTTCTTTTGTCAGCAAAAATCCACACTTTCAAACTTCTTGTCACTTCGCCCTTTCTGCCCTTATCGAGAGTTTCCAACTTTTTTGAACTTGGCTTGCTTTATCCTTTATCGACAAAGTTATCCTTTCAAACTTTGCCGCCTTCTCCCCTTGTCAGCAAAATTAGCTTTTTTCAAACTTGGCTCACCTCATACCTTTTTGCCAATTATCGGCAAAACTTCATCTTTATGAACCATCTCTTGCATTGTCTTTTCACTTTACTATTTGGTCTTTAGTCAGAAAAAAATTACTTTCATGAACTATCTTTGTTTGTTTCCTTTCCTCTTGACTTTTGCTGAAGGATCGCCTTATCGACGAATTTGGGAAAATTCTAACTATTGGATGAGTTTTGCCTTTTGTCAATTTCCTGATAACGCTCTTTTCTTTCATTTGCCTTAGTCGCTTTTCAAATTTCTTATTTTTCTTTATCGGCAAAATCCGTCCCTTACAAACTTTGTCTTGTTCTTTCTTTTCCTTTTATTTTCTCCTTTCATATCTCTTTTTGCCTTGTCGGCAAATTTCAACTTTTACAAACCAAGCTTGCTTTGTCTTGTTTTGTTGTTGGATCGCCTTGTTGGAGTACAAGACCACTGAGAGGGGGGGTGAATAAGTGGTCTATAATCTTTAATACTTTTTGCACCTTTAATTCACTTAGACAAAAATATAAAAGAGACTTGAGGAATTTACCAAACACATATACACATGTATAATGATGAGCAAAATGTTCATAATCTTGATCAAATATAAGACATGAGGGCACAAACATAGAGACAACAAACAGAGACCATAACACATGATTTATGAGTGGAAAACCCTCATAGGGATAAAAAACCACTCTTGAATGTTGCACTTTATTATGCCTCACTAGTTCTGTTCAAGCCTCACTAGCTACAAATAGATCTCATTGACCAAGCAAGCCTCACTAGCTACAAATAGGTCTCACTGGCAAAATATACAACTTCAAATTAACAAAAAAAATTTAAAGGGTTTCTCTGTTTCAATACAATGCTCATAACCACATATCTTTTTTTCTTAGTCTGGAAATCAAATTGCTCTGCATATGTGCTCCATAATTTCTTCTCAATGTACTTAAATCACCTGCAATATCATCTCATATACTTTTCAATTCTCAAAAAAAACATTCTCTCTTCCCCTTCTAATTTTCTCTTCAAAAACCACACATTTAATAACATTATCTTCTGCCAAAACATATCTTATACTTCATATATCATTCCTGCAATAAAAATCCATCACAGTGCACCTACAATGAAATTATAAAAATGAAATGACCTTTCATTTTCTTTTTCTCTTCATATTCCTTCTTTCATAAAATCATCTCCAAAAAATTGCTTCCATGTCTTTGATATTTTGTAAGAGCCTTCCAAAAAATTATTTTCATAACTTGTCAAAACAAATGCCACAATGTCCACATTCGAATCCATTCCACTTCTTAAAAAAAACTTTCTGCATGAGGAACAAAAAGTCATTAATCACCATTTAAAAAGAATAAAATCTTCACAAAGAAATCTACCCTCCTTAAAAAAAATAAACTCCTTTATGTTTTCCATGCCACGAGTGGAAAGAATAAAATTAGAAAGAATCTTCTGAAAAAATAATACTGTAAAAACCCCAAGATTTTCTGCCTTTTGCAGAACTAAAAATAGCATTTAAAAAGTCTTCACTACAGTCATAAGGATTTTGACGTTCCAAGAGATGTCAAAAGGGATGCTCGGGAGGTGAGATCAAACTTTTAAAAAATAACCTTTGATTTTAAAATGCCACCCATTGAACATTTAAAGATGGCCGTCGATTATGGAGTTGGCGCCACCGCTCAAAGGGGAGACCGAACCCGTCGTTGAGAGGAATAGAAATGGTCGGTAATGAAATGTTATAAGACCCCTTTAGAGGGTCACTTTAAGTGACCTCTACCTGAGATAGTAGGTCAACCAAAGAACAAGACATAAAGTGCACAAGTCATACACAGATTGTAAGAAGATACATTGAATGTTATGAAGTTTATTTCTTAGGGATTTAAACATAGAATTTAGGGTTTTAAATAAATAGATATTAGGTCTCGAAGCAAAAAACAAAACCCTAAATACTCTATAATAGAACCAAACCATGAAGTGTTTGTTCTGATAGGAACCTCTAGACAAAAGGATCTCAAGATAAAATATTAGGTCTTAAACCTCCAAATACTTCAAACCAATTTCATACTCTAACCACTTTGACATGAGACACCTTAAGCAATTTCATATGAAGCAATCTCAGTATCACTTCTACAATCACCTTACTATTTTATACAAAGTTGTTTGCTAAACACCATCTTGAGCTCTTATAACTCAACTCCTCTTAATGATCATGAATACCAACATGAGAGATGACCTTCCTTGAATCATATACCAAGAATATTGACAATGAACATCATAGGAATATGAAGACACACTGAGCTTCTAAAATGAAGCATGATTCTCTAAAATGAAACATAAGAACTCCCGAACCAAGATCCTGATGATAATAACATTAAGATCCTCTAAAGACACCTGACATGTGACCCTCTAAAGACGGAGACATCTGATCCTTTGATGATGTGCTTCTCAAATCAACTTAAACCTTTCAAGTCAAGAATCATAAGCATCACAACATGAAGCATGGTGAATGAACTAAATCTTGTCATGAAGCAACATCACATCCTCTGAATGGAAGATCAATCATTACATTTGCATACCAATCTGACTAAGAGCATGTATAAATCATGTTTCATCTGCAAGAACAATGACATCCCAATGAAAGCAACAACACAACAATGCACCTTGAGTGTGAATAAACAAACTACTCCTATCAACCTGCAATGTGTACAAAGCATGATCAAACAATCATCAATCTTCTATCATCACAAACTCCTATAGTTGAATGCCAACATCAATGATCCAACTTTGACATCAATGACAAACATCACAACATGCCTTATTGGTGATTTTGGGAATTTTTGAACTATTCGGTAAATTATACTTCTTACTGATTTGTCGATAGAGCCTCTTGACCTTGTCGATAATTTCTCATTTTGTAGAACCTCCTTACCTTAGTCAATTCCCATTCTTTCTTCTGTCAACAAATTTCACTTTTTTCAAACTTTGCCTTTGGCTTTGCTCTCAGCCCTCTATCCTTCATCTCTATTGACAAATCATCTTATCGACAATTTTTAGAAATTTAGAACTTTTGGGGAGTTTGAAAATTGGGTGATTGGCTGACAAAGCTATCTATTTTCTTTTATTTGCCTTAGTCATGTTTTGCAAATCTTCCTACCTGGTCCTTCAGTTAGTGATTCCTCCAATTGGCAAACCTGCCGATCGGTGAACCAACAGGTTCACGAACCTGACAATTTGCCAACTAAGGCAGAAAAACTAAGGTAAAAGACTTGGAATTTCTAGGTTTTTTTTGGGTTTTTTAACAAGGAAAACACCCTAAAATCTGAAGAATACTAGGCACTTAAGGAAATTCAACAAGATTTTCAATATTTTCAAGCTAGGTTATTTGACTCTGGGAAGGGGAAAATAGGTCAACAGTAACCCATGCAATCTCACAATTTCCTTGAAAAATAAGTTAGTTATGTGTACCACATCATTAGTTTTCTTACAAGCAATTAAATGTGTCATCATAGATAATATGTCAACAACTACAAATATAACATCATGTCCTCTTTAAGTTCTTGGAAATCCTAACATAAAATCTATACTAATATCCTCCCATGGTCTTTTTGGAATTGGTAATGACTTGTACAAACCAACATTTTGACTACCTAATTTTGTTACTTGACAAATTCTACAATTATATACATACCTTTTGACATCCTTATACATATGTGGCCAAAAAATATTCACTAACCAATGAAAATGTATCTCAACTCCAAAATGTCATATCAATCCACCACTTTGTTTCTCCTTGATCAAGTTCTTTGTCATTGAACTTTTAGGAAAACATAATTGATTGCCCTTAAGCAACAAATCTCCTTGAATAAAGTAATCCAACCATCTTGTCCTAACTCCATTTATTGGTAACTTACATGACTACTATGCTTCAACAAAATTAGTATCAATCTCATATAAATGCTTCAGTTCATATAAACCAACAATTTGAATTCTTATTACCATCAACAAATTATGTCTTATGCTTAATTTATTTGCTATTCTATTCAACTTTCCACTTCTATGTCTACGCACAAATGAATAACTCTAAATAAATTCAACCCATTTAACATGTCCAGCACTCAACTTACTTTGACTATTTAGATATTGTAATGCTTCATGGTTAGTATACAAAACAAATTTATTTGATAACAAATAATGTCTCCACTTCTTTAATGCTTGCACAATTGCATAAAATTCTTGATCATAAACATAGTATTTCATTTTGGCATCATTCAACTTTTCACTAAAATAAGCAATGCCTATCTTCCTTTCTGACTTAATATGGCTCCAATTGAATTTTCACTTGCATCACAATCAACTTGGAATAACATAAAAATCTAGCAAAGCTAATATAGTTTATTCAACTCAATTACTTTCCTTTTCAATAATTCAAAACTCCTATAAGCCACAATAGTCCACTTGAATTCTTTATTATCACCCCTCATGACATCAATAATTGATGCACATATTCCACTAAATTTTTTGATAAACTTTCAGTAAAAACTAGCCAAGCCATGAAGAGATCTAACTTAAAAATACTTACCAACTTAGGCCATTCAACAATAGCTTTGATTTTCTCAAGATCATCTTCAACCCATCAAGAAAATAAGAAAACCTAAATAAACTAATTATTTCTTAATAAAACCCATTTCTTTACATTCATCAATAACTTTTCTTCTCTTAACCTTAGTAATGCTAATATGATATACTCTAGATGTTCTTATTCAATCTTTCTAGAATTAGAATATAATCCAAGTATACAATAAATTTAAGAAGATATGGTTTCAATACCTCATTTATTAACCTCATAAAAGTACTAGGCACATTAGTCAATCCGAAAGGCATAATCAACCACTCATATAAACCTTATTTTGTCTTGAATGTAGTCTTCCACTCATCTTCTTCTCTAGTTCTAATTTGATGATATCCACTCTTCAAATCTATCTTACTAAAATATTTTGCACCACTCAAACATTCTATAAGATCATCCATTCTTTGCAAAGGAAATTGGTACTTGATAGTAATCTTGTTTATAGCTCTAGAATCTATACACATTCTCCCTTCTCCTCCTTTCTTTAATACAAAAATTGTTGGTACCACACATAGACTCAAACTTTCCCTCATCAATCATTTCTTATTAGCTTTGTAACTTAGCTATTCAATTCCTTATTTTTAGCTAGTATTAACCTATGTGTTGCCTTATTAGGTAAACTTGTTCCTGAAGTTAGATACATATGATGATTTATACTTCACACTAGTGGTAATCCTTTAGGGAAATTATCAAAGAGAATATCACTATACTCTATCAACAACCTAGAAACCTTAGGATACATTGTCACATTTTCTTCTCCTACCTTTGCAATATCTTCTCTCTTTAAACATCAAAACAAATCTTTTCCTACTTAACATTATTTAGGAAGTGCTTACCATTTACTAAAATTACTCTTGTAATGCCATTCACCATCCACTTTAAAAAGTAAAAGTACATGTTTTACTTCATCCTTCATTGGCCCATAAGTATTTTATCTTCCATCATGTGTAATCATCTTCTCAAATTGCCACGGTCTACCCAACAAAATACAACAAACATCCATTGGCATGATATCACATAAAACTTCATCTTCACACGCTCCAATCTTAAATTTCATAAGACATTGTTCATTAACCAAAATCTCATGATTCTTTTGCAACCAAGATACCCTATAAGGATTAGGATGCTCTAGCCTTTTCAAATTCAATTTCTCTACCATTTCACTTGCAACCAAGTTATCAATGCTACCACTATCAATAATCATCTTGCAACATTTACCTCCAAAGTTACAGATAGTTCTAAATAGACTTATTCTTTGTATTGGTGCACTCAAATATCTAGAAGGGTTTAATAGATTTCTTTTTAAAAATAATGACTCACCTCTCTCTAGCATACATGTTTATTATTAGAGGATATTTCTTCATCAACATGTGTTGCTCTTGTGGTTAGACTCTCAAATATTTTATCATATTCTCCTTGTGACTGAATACACTCAAATTATTTGTAACCTTCACCTCCACACTTTAAAAAAATGATTCCTTTGAATGACCTTCCATCACCTCTTCTATATCCACTTCAACCTCTTCGGTAATTATCAAATAAACCGTAGCGGTAACTTTCTACGCTCTTCTTTGTTTTAGCACCATCATTATGAGTTTCTCTTACACCTCCTTGATTTATTCCTCTAGAGAATCTATCACTTCTTCCTCTCATATTCTATCTAGTTTGGAATCTATGGTTCAATGTGTCTTTAGATTTCATGTAAAATTGGTATACTTCATCAACATACTAGATATACTTAATTCTTCTTGTATTGATCCCCTTAAACCATTGATATATCTACCCACTTTTTTCCTCATTATCTTCATGACATGACCTGCTCTAATTGACAACTTATAATACTTCTCAGTGTAATCCTTCACTCTTAAATATTTCCATCTCAAATTTTGTAACCTCTTCAAAAAATCCAATTAATAACTTTTAGGAATAAATTTAGTTTTCAAATTCTTTACCATATTATCCCATTTCTCAATTTTAGGCTTACCTTTCTTATTTCTCTCCAATTGAGTTTCTTCCCCCAAATCCAAACATGACCATTCATTTTTTTCTTTATAAACTTCACTCTATCAGAGTTAGTAATTTCCTTATACTCAAAATATTCCTCAAGATCATTAATTCAATTAACTTATTCTTTAGGATCAAGATTACCAGAATAATTAATTAAATCAATTCTACTTTTCTTACCAAGTCTAGAAATAGCCTTCAACATTTTGTCTTCTCTATCTTTGTCTTTAACCATGACATCTTCAACTAGTCCATCATCATTGTCATCCAATCTAAACTTCACAATACCTATCATTATATCCTCTTCTATCACATCCAATAGAATATGGACATTTCTCATTAAATTGAACATTTCCTTAATTATTTCTATAATATAGAGTACACCTTAGCCTCTATCCATCCTTATAGGCACTGGTATCTTCAAGTCTAATGTGAACTACCTCAATTTTTTGGTAGCCTGTCCACAACCAATTCAATTCACAAGAATCTTCTACCCAATACTCACTTGCTGGAAGACTCACTTTACTAACCATCTTTGTAACCAACTAATATCTCACTTTGCTAACCTCACTATCCTTGCTCTAATACCAACTAATGCAGTCAAGGTCAAAGGGCCCAACAAAGGACTATCTAACCTTGTAGAAAATAAACCTTTCAAATTTAAACCTAATTGACAACACAATAAAAATCAACAAATACTATATGTGAAGAGTAGATTTGTTTAATTGGAACAATAGCTTCAAGAGCGATTACAAACTAGAACTTAAGATCTCATTATCTTAATCCACCTTCCTTATAATGAAATGCATTAGCATGTTCAATTTGTTCTCCTTCCCAACTTCCTTGTTCCTAATTTACTACTTTTTTCTTCCCACGTTTCTTCTTCTATCTTCCAGTTTTTTCCTTCATTTCTTCATTTGTGTATTCCTCTACTTCTTCCTCTTTCTTCTAGTTTCTTCTTCTTCATTTCTTTCCTCCATTTATTTTCTCTCTTCTTGTTTCTTCCTCTATCCTCAAATCATATCAAACCTCCCTATATATAGAAGATGTAGAAATAAAGTGTGACAACTAACAAAATGATACACAACCATAGATTAATGTGATAAGGATGAAAGGCCCCAAGATTAGATTTTTTTCTCATCAGTCAACCTTGGAAGTCAACACATCATCGATAGGTGGTGTGTAACATTATCATTTCTAACATATGTCAAACTAGGAGTCTCCAAATTTAATGTGGTTTCATAGATGACCCCTCTTAATACCTATAATAAAGTATGTAAATTTAAGAAATGGTACAAGTTTTAAATACTTGTTACATTGTACAAATGACTATTATATAGTAAATAACTTGATACTAGCACCAACTAACTCCTCAGATGGAAAACATACATGTAGTATTTAAGAGCACATGAAAGTTGAATGAAACATTTGAGACACATGGCACAATCTATGGACCCAACCGCAACCAATGATTATTAACTGTGGTGTCTTGAAATTCCATTAATGCCTTGATTGTGCCTAGATGATCACATAATAATGTGTCCCACTTGTCGGACACCCTGATTTTTGTCTAAAATTATATGTTTTTTAGAAAAATTAATGATTTAAGCCTAGAGGGATTACATCTAAGGGGATTTGAATGAAGGGGGTTAAATAAAATCCCCTTAGATCAAACCCCCATCGATAGAACCCCTAGGCTTAAATCAAACCCCCAATGGACTCTCCTCCGTACCTATCAAAACATTGACAAAAAAGCAATTTTGCTTCACCTTTTGGGGATCAAATGAAGTCATTTGGAAATGTCATTTTGTTAGTATGTATCCCTTGGTATTATCTTTCTAAATATTATAATATGTATTATGTTTTCTTTAATAATATATTTTTAAGAAAATTTATAATGAATATAGGTCCATTATGAAAAACAATTACTTATATTCAAGACACTAGGAAAAACAACAAACATTGTTAGAAAAATCTCAAAAACATGGACTACACTCCACATGGATGTCCTTGTTTCAATAAAAAAGAAAAATTTAATTTTGATATATATGCTAAGAGAAATGTGTTATGGAATAATACGAGTCTGAAATTTTTGTTATTGTTATTTCAAAAATTAATAATAAATAAAATATGTAACAAAAATTTACCAAAACATATCAATGCACTAGACAATGGAGTTAATAGTCTAATTCCAATAAATCATGGGAATTTTTTATTTGTAGTGAAAGTTGTGTTATGGAATAATGTCACTCAATAAAAATAATAGAAAAAAATAAAAATTGATTAAAAACTAAACATAAAAAATGATAGAAATAATTATTTAAAAAATATTAAAAAATTATAGTTTGAATTGGCATAAAAAAATTCCACAACTCATTAATTTACATCATCCTTAAATTCTTGACCATTTGTTCCCTATAATTAACACAAACTGAAAAATGCTGAAAAATCTTGATTTTGAGCATCTCAGTTAGGCCAAATAGTGGGACACACTATTATGTTTTCACCTACCTATAGTTACATATATGAAGCTTTGAACTAATGAAAACATAAGTGCAATGAGATCCAGTACCACAAACTTGACTCACACTACCACATAAAGTATCTAGTAAAATAAAAAATGCTAAAGAAAATATTTTTGGTTGATGCAAGATTGCTCTTAAACCCCAGATGCTACTACATCAATATGACTAAACCATGATATAAACTGAGATCATAGAGACATTAAAACCCCTAAAAATAGAGGAAACGTTTGTAAAAGGAGCAATTCAACTTTTTCAACCAAATCAAAGAGAAGTTTGCAATAATTTTTATTTTTACATGATTATGGATTAAATTAGATTTGGATATGCACAAGTTAAAATTAATTAATGTTATAGGGATCAATTGAACCAAAATTAAATAGCTTTGGAGTTGTTCCATTGGAATTCAATACTCATTCTCTATATGCAAGATTAAATTTATTTGATTGATTTGCATGTCATGTTATGATGTCTATTAGAATTTGATTATATCCAAAGATTCAAATAAAAGTTTAAAATTTGGGAAAGAGAGTGGGAATTGAGAAATTAAATTTGATATGATTAGATGAAGTACTAATTTCCCAATTAAAGCAATACTCGATGGTGGCAATCAAGGTTGTTGTGGTAGCTTGGCAAACACTTGTAGAAGTAGATCTAATTTAAGGGTTGTGTTGTTGGTTGCATAGGTGGTAGCTGAGGGAGTAAATGGAATTCAATATGTGTCCATGCTAATTATATAATTCAAGAAGGATGATGACTAAATTGAGTATGATATGCATTCCCACATTTAATTGATGTTAGAAATTGATGAAGTCAAGTTGCAATAAACACTGTATATAAACATTTTTGGATGATCTTCCCTTGTTCTAAAATAGAAATTTGATCCAAGGAAATATCTTATTGTGCACAAAGAATGGAACCTATTTTTGAAAAAAGTTATTCCAACAAATTTAATGAGAAAACATCCGACAATACTAGTTGTATAGGCATCATGGTAATTTGGACCTTCCAAACATTAAAATTTGAATACCAAGGTTGTTTTGCTATGCCACATGGTCAACAACAAATTGAATGCCTAGGTGTAGTGGTACAAATTGGTGCTTGAATTGAATGCACACACATTATCAAGGAGATTGGATTTCATTTGTGAAGCCCAATATCAATTGAATTCATTATATCTTGATAATCATAGGACATTATGACTATGACCAACTAAGGAAAGTGGGCTTCCTATACCTTGAACCTAGAAATGATATATATATATAGTTGTTGGCCATTATAAAAGGTTGGAGAAACTAGGACTAAAGAACCATTTTTGTAATAGATTATATTATTTTAGCTATTAGAATAGTTTTTTTTTTTCAAACTGATTTATGGAGCTCTAAGACTACATTTGTTATTAATTTGAAGAGGAATAAATTAAATAATAGCTTTATGACATATTTAGTAATAGAACTTGTGTGGCTTTATATACTCAATTTTAGCATGAAATATGGTGATTGTGTGTACTTGTTTTACTGATTGATTCACCCATTGAAGATTGTACCATCTTGATACAATGATGGATGGAGGTTCCAATAAAGGACTATCGAATCATGTATCCTTAACAAAGACACACATAATACTTGTAAAATGATACTCAAATTCAACACAATATTATGATAATCAACTTGATCCCATATATATGTTTAATAATCAAAAGTATACTCATAAATTTTGTCACAATGGGCTTAGAATATGCTAGGTCTCAACCATTTTATTATAATATAGTATCAACACTTTCTCATGACCACGGTCACAACTAAAATCTTCCTTGGGCTACTCTCTACTCTCTTGCTTGCTCTACTTTGTTTTATTTATACATTGCTTGGTCCTTAGATCTCTACTTTCCCTTCACTCTATTTTATAAATAAACTAGACCTCCTTTATAGAGCATCTTTAGTGTAGAAGGTTCTTGGTCAACCAAGATATGAATTATGATTCCAAATCCAATGTGGTCCTAAACATGGCCCCTTTTAGGAATAGTAAGGCTCTTTGAATGATTAAACGTTGGCATAAGCCCCTAAAACTTGGTGCATAACATGTAGACCTATTTATGACAATATGGAATGCCTCATATGTAGCTAAATAATCAAAGAATGTGAAACAAAAATATGTACATGCATGCAGTAGTTTACTGCTGCATTGGGTGAAGCTCCAAGTCATCATGATTAGAATGTGGTGCCACACAAAAGATTCTATTCTGCTAGCATGAATGCTTGACTAACAACTAAATCAGAGATTCCATCTATAGTAAACTAAAATAACTAGAAAAGAAAGGTACTACAATACAAAATAAAATAAACTAAAAGGAAATAATTTTGTTTGATGCAAGATTCCTCATTGGCCTAGGATGCTTCTATATCATATACCCCAATTAAGTGATCTATGGTATTAGTGCTCAAAAATAAAGGTTGAGTGATAGAATCACTCTTTTGACTAGTAAATCAACCACAATGTACCCTCAACACATGAATAGGCCTCTAGAATCAACGTTAAGCTACTCCTTTCACATCTACCAATCCTAAACAACGAACTAGGATAGACTCCAACTCCCACATGTATTCTTTTTTATTGTCTATATCTGCAACATCTTTATTTTCTATCATTTTAAAAATCTAATGCTAAATGCCTACATTTCACTCTTTTGGAACTTATCTTTTTTTGTCAACCTAACCTCGCTCTCTAGCCTTCAAATACTCTCAACTTAAACCATTTTTTATCCTATTCTAAATTTTCTCAAATGTTCTACATTTCTTGACTTTTCTTCCTACTATCTTCTCCATCTGTAGTATCCAACTCTCTTCACTTTCCCACTTTTTACTTTATGTGTTACTCTTTGAACCACTTTCTAATATTGCGTCTACTCCTATACAAAAATATCCTTCACACACTCCAAAAATTTTATTATTTACACATCTGTACTATTATTGCAAATTCTATTTGTCTAATATTATCTTTCTAAAATATTTCACTCATCTCACACTCACATATATCACCAAAATTTGTCTCACCTTTACCTTTACATTCATCTTCTTTACTACTATAATATGAATCAATACATGTTTCCACATTCTAAACACTTCTAGCTTATTATTTGTTGCTTTTTCCTCAAAAACCTATCTTCAACTCTTTCCCTGTCACTACACAACTTCCTTCCATCTTCCATGTTGCCACAATATTGTTTGTATTATTTTTCTCTATAGTCTCCATAAAACTCCCATATTCTCTCATCATTATTCCTTCTTTATGTATATTCACCTTCTTCAAACAACATCCCAACCTTCTAATTCATCATCCAAATTATTTCAACTATTTTAGACTCAATCTCCATACCTTCATTCGTTATACTATTCAAATAGTGTTTTCTTGTTTTATCATTTATCCAACTATACATACTACCTTCAATCTTCTCACAATTATTATCTATTTTAAACAATTATATCAACCACATCATCTCCATATCTAATATCAAATCTAAATTGGTGTTTCCATCTCTATAACTCTAACCTATGTCACCAAAAAATATGGTATGGCCTATCTCTTCTATCAAATCATCATATCTCTAATTGTGCTCGCCTTCCCATGTATTCTCTATGCTTTGTTTTCATTTTCTATCCATATCTACTACCACTTATATGTTCACTAAATATGTCATCTTTATACTTGAATTCAACTTTACTCTATCTCTACTACCTTTGTACTTCCGACCTTTACTTTCATGGTATGTGGTGTTGTCCACCTTTTCATCCATGTCTTATATGTTATTGCCACTTCTCATCTAAAAAGAGAATCTTCTACCTCCCCACTAAAACCTCACATCTTCATCCTTCCAAATGTCTAAATTCCTATACATTCCTATACATTCTCATCATATCTAATCATCCTACTAGTAATGGATGTTGAGGACGATGTTGCTCCTCCTATTACTCCACCATGTGTCATTGCCATCACTTTTTCTCATGTCTCTCTTGTGATGACTCCACCACCTAGTAGTCCTTTATCCCCATTTGAGATAGATTTGGAATAGGATGACTTCATGGATTGAGGGCCCCAAGAGTAGCACTTTCATTCCATGTATACATGTGTTTAGTTAGCATGTGGATTCTTTTCTTATTTTTTTACTTATGTGTTCTTATTGATTGATTGTTTGTTAGTTCCCCCTACATGACCCATGATACCCTTGTAGGCACATAGATATAGGAGGAATGCCATATTGTGACTTCCTCTATTTGTATCTAGATTCTATCTATTTGTCATCTACTTTACTCATACATTTTTGGGATGATGCAAAGCATTGAGACATTTAGGTCTCTTCCATGTTGACCCAAACATTTTATTTTTTGTTTTCTACGTGTCATTCTTCCTTTGTTGTAACACTCCGCCAAGAAACCCAAAGGATAACACAACTAAGCTTACAAAAAGCACATCTTTTAAAAAAAATGAAAGAAATAATAATCATATATTTAATCATAACATTTAAATTAAGCTTTATCCTCTAGGGTTCCACGACTACATTACTAACGAACTAAAACAAGGTCTAACCAACATTATGAATTAACTAACAACCACAGTTCATTCTAAGTCTAATTTGCCTCAGATGAATAAACACATACAATTCCATATTATAACATCAAATAAGTAATCAATAAGGTCCTGTATAAACAAGTACATATATAATTCCCTTTACATGAGGGTACACCATTACATTGCTTACAATATCACTTTCCTAATTATATTGGTGTACATACATCAAGAATAATAGTACATGATTCTACAAGGCAAGAACATAAATATTCGTCTCCTTGAGTAATACATCCATCTCGCTCACGATCAATAGCAAGAAAACTAATGGAGATAAAGCACAACCACCCAACCATGTGGAACCCAAAGGTCCACCCCCCATGCTAGGAGATAACAATAAGGTCCCACTAAACAAACAATCAAAAAGACAAAAGACTAACAGGTACAAGGACTACACAAGACTCTAATACAACACAGGTCAATATGAACAACACTTCCAGAGGCAATCACACAACGAGAGGGGAAGACATAGTTAGGGAATGCTAGGCTGCAGTAGGGAAGAGTGTCATCACATGGCCCTAACATGGGTTATCCTGGTAGTCTCTCACCGGACGTTGGCCCCCATCCATGGGTTATCCTAGCCATCTAGACACCGGCCCCCATCTATGGTTATCCTTGCAGTCTCTCACTAGACACCAGCCCCATAGGGTGACACATGTGGAACCAACATTCCTTTTGTGAGGACAAGGAAGTTGATCTTACCAACCACGACCTTCTCATCCCATCCTTAGCCTGAACGAGCACTACATGCATGGGTGGGGCATCCAATTATCTTATTTAGTGTGGAAACTACCCAACCCTCTAAATTTATTATTAAATTATCACCGGATTAAAAACTTCCAATGGGTTATCCTGGCAGCCACTTTGGGCACCGGTCCCACATTGAAAGCCACTCCCCTACCTACATCTAGAAGACCCTATCCATGAAGCAAGACAATTACCATCACAATGACAAGTAACATAAACAATGCAAGGCATTTACCTTCTTGCATACAAAACATAATCATAGGGACCAATTCTTATATCATTGTCCCAAAACATAAACCAAGCATGAACTATCACATTCTCATCATGATGCATTTACAACACAAAATACACATCATTTCACATCACATATAGCAAGGCATTATCCATCTTGCATAGTCATCATAACCACATGAATAGGTACACTGAGCAAGGCATTATCCATCTTGCACATGTATCATACCAATATGAATAGGAGGCAACATTTCAAGAATGCATTTTATTCAACTCACATGATGCACACAGAGCCAATCCCCACACAATCATACCCTCCTAGGCCTCTGGAAACAACTCCCCAAATGACACAAACACTTGACACCACTAAACACAATGGTCTCACATCACATTCACTCTCAGATGCACATCATAAACTAAAATCATTCACCAATACTTCAATTACAATACCACAAATGCAACATATAATACGATGCACTAATTATGGGTCTTAAGGAAAGTAACATTAATCCAAGCATGATCAATCATCTAACAATTATAAAGTGAATCTATCTTATCAATACAGAACTGTAACTTTCTAACCACCAGTTGCAGTTACAATATGATCATAAGATATCAGTGTCCACGAGTAACAATATTTTAACTAATAGTTCCCAAGACTTATTTTAGTTTCATTTAATTAAAATGATTGTGAACAACATGCAAATAACCCTAAGGCATACAAATTAAACACAACAATTATTTAAATGCAATCCTTATCACAGTGAAGGACTATCACCACAATTAAAATCATACAATAGAGTATTAATAACCATAACACATGAATGCTATACGGATGGCTATAGAATCCAATATTTACACTGATGTAGATTTCATTAATAATCTAGACAATTTTAAAAATACTATTAAATATGACTATATAAGCAAGATTAAAAGCCTATAATATTATAATGCTATAAATCTCTTACGCTAGTTAGAATCACAAGATACAAAACCTAAAGTTACAATGAAAGAACCTTGTTCTAAGGTTAGCTTGAGAGGAAAGGAATACAAAACAACAAAACATTCCTATAAATCTAACATCTTCATCAAAACTACCACACTTTTAACCACATGTCTATGATAGGATCATAACACATTTAAAGGATGGTTCAATCCAAGTAGAAGTATCATGGCTAAAGCAACTCAAGAGTGAACACTAATAGGGCACAAGTAAAAGAATAATCTTTTTCTAGGTTTTACCAAATTCCATTCAACGCACGAATAGGAAGAGAGAAGCTCAGGTTGCTATGGGAAAGCTTAAGTGTCAACTTGATCAATCTTCTATAAACCACTACTACATTGGTCCTATGAATACCAAAATGATCATACCTAATACATAATTCTTCTAGAGGTGTCTACACCTCATAATGATTACCAAGCTTGCTAAAATCCCTTACCCAACACTAGTATTAATGGAATAAACCAATACAAAGCATTCTAACTTGTTAACTTACCAAGTCTAGGAATAGAAAAAGGTTGATTGAGTTCAAGACATAAATATGATACAAACATTTTCTCAACAACAAGGTTAATAAGAATGTGACATTTCTTAAGCACAAGTAATAAACATGCTCTATACAACTAATGAACCACCACATCTGTAAAGGATTTTATTATCACATCAAAATTCACTTACAACATCGCATACACAAGAAATTAGGACATACTAATCTATGCCTCAGGAAAACTAAACCTCAAAAACATGACCCTATTATGACCACTGATACAATTTACACAAGTTCCATTTACCTTATACAATTCCACTCGTAATCAACTAATTTCTAAAAGAAACTTATAAATCAAATCTTAAATACATTGTTTCAAGCCTAAATTCCAAACCTACTTATCATATTTCTACTAATAAATCATAATAAAATCAATATCAATTTAAATTAAATTTATCAACATTAATATACAATCACTCTATCCAAATTGAATTCTTCTACTTCTATTCTATATAGATTTAATAGTCTTCTTATAACCTAACAAACAACCAAAATAAGTAGAGTTATTGGTGGCACAACTAACTGTTTTAACAGAGATGAAACAGGTGAGAGATAGACAGTCACAAAATATTCATATCTCTAAAATGACAAACTGGGTAAGGCTCATTTTCATATATGGTTTAGATAACTAGGTCGTGCACCATATATAAAAAATTTAGAGGAACTCAATTCATAAAAATAAAGTTATGGCTAACGCAACAGACTTTAAAAATAGAGATGAAATCAGTGAGAAATAGATAGTCACAAAATATTCATATCTCCAAAATGACAAACTAGGTAAGGATGAATTTTGGATATGATTTAGATAACTAGGTCGTGCACTATATATAAACAAATTAGGGGAACCCAGTTCGTAAAAATAAAGTTATGGCTAACGCAACAAACTATAAAAACAAAGATGAAATTGATGAGAGATAGACAGTCACAAAATATTCATATCTCTAAAATAACAAACTGGGTAAGGCTGATTTTTGGATATGATTTAGATAACTAGGTCGTGTACTATATATAGAAAAATTAGACAAACCCAGTTCATAAAAATAAAGTTATGGCTGATGCAATAGACTATAAAAATAGAGATGAATGGGTGAGAGATAGACAGACACTTCAATCGGTGATTCCCAGAAATGCAATGATATAGACATGCACAATTGGATCTGATAGCAAGGCTTCTAACCTCTCAAGAAAATTACAGTCGACAAGAAAAATCATAAATCAAACATTTGCTTCAACAGAAAACTAAGACAGAAATTAGAACCAAAGGAACCTATTTCACTTGCTTGACTGGGCTGAGATTCGATGTCGGGTTCAACTGCTGCAACCACAATCCAGTCTCTCCCATCTCCTCTCCCCCCAAAAGTTCCATCTGTTGAAGATTATTATGAGAGAGAGAGAGAGAAATCCCCCAAATATCTTCCAAAAGATTCCTCCCATTAAAGGCAATAAATTATGCCTAAATCTCTTTCTTACAATTTGCTATTTTTATCATTTACAACCAGACCAGACAATATTATTTTTTTTAATCTTATTTATTTCCTTTACATAGACAAGAATCATTTTTATTCTTATTTATTTAGTATTTACTATATATGCATTTTATGACAACTCATAAATATTATCTATTTTTATTGCCACTTAACACAACATTTAATTATATTAATTTATTTATTTATCTTTTATTTTTTACACTGCAGGAATCGGGTAGCCTCCCCTATAAACTGCAGTGTGCCTGGTAAACTTTTTTCACATGACCAGTGATGCTGGCATGACACGCCCTCTGGTACCACAGGGACGGGGGGGAGACTAGACCTCGTGACCTTCTTTACCACAACAGAATTTTTTAGCCAATCGAGCTAGGGCCCCCGCCCCTTATTTATTTATCTTTAGCTAGCATTTACATTTATTATTATTTTTTAATTATTTATTTCCATTAACTCAATTTCTCATAAAAGCATATATATATTTATTTATTTAACAAAAATGCTTTTATAACTAATAATATTATTTTAATGCAACAATTAACCAAAGCAACAATCAAACAATGCCAAACTAAATAACCCAAATGCTGAACAATACTTGACACAATGCACGATCGAAAGCATGACCACAATGACAATGACTGACCATTACGCCCATACAGACAACACTGATTGGGTGCAAAACTGGATAATCATCCTTTTCAAGGATGATGGCTGACTAGGGGATCATATGTTATCTCCGTTCAACAGTTCCATTAGTTTTAAGGCACGCTCAGACCTGTCAATTCAGGTGGAGTCGATGCCTGATACCTGCAACCTGCAGCACACAACACGGTCTATGCACAAGTGTAATAAATATCAAATAGTCACGGAGTGAAAGAGAATCACAAGGTCGCCGGATGCTCACGAATGAGTGGTATGACATTGTCTCTTTTCACACCACACAATAATCAGATCATCCTATAGTACAAAATCAGTCACATAAAATAATTCTAACTTATGACAATCATAGTAAGATCAACATCATAATCACTTGAATGTAAAACAATGTTAGAGCATATGAATTATCAGTGTTGCAACAAGGAGTATCAATAAAACATGCTAACTGACATATGAAACCAAACATGAGGATAATCAGGAATGTCACCAACATGAATGTAGCAACTACCAACATCATATAATGTACAACACCAACTGTCTAACATACCCTAAATATTCCTATTATTTTACCTTCACCTTCATGCTCCTTAGTCAAACCACCTGCACATCCAAGGTGAGAATGGAGGGGCACTACATCCTCCCCCCTAAAACTTGACTTACTCCTGGAAGTCACAGACTAGGGTGGAAACACAACATATTAGTATTGCAATTTTCTATTGCCAACATACGCATCCATTCCTCACCTTAAGACATATCATGTGATCTACTTATAACCAATCACACATATTTTGAGAATTTCATACGATTTAGAGAATTGCATTTGCATATTAACAAAGAAAAATGCATCTCATCTCTTATTTCCACTATGGTTCCAACTAATTATCGAACATGCAAAGTACAATCCTCCAGGGAGTCCTCCCTTGAACACACTTTCAGAGGTTCAAAATAAACATGATAGAAACAACACTTAACACAAAACGGAACCAATAGAAAAAAACATTTAGAATAGCCACCATAGAAATTAAAAAAAAAATGCAAACCCAAGTGGGGGAATAATCAAATTCAATTTTAAGTCACAAAATGCCGGTAATTTTCAACAATAATTCAAGTATAAGAAAAGAGTTTTGGTGACCATTCCTATCATAAGAGAGTTCAAAGAAAACAAATTCACTATTAGCCCACCAACAACACATGAAACAACTATCAAAATTCTAAAACAGCCAAATTACAAACAAATCCACATCACGATGTGACTAATTTAAGCCACAAAAGGGAGTATCCGCTACACAACACCCCAGGACTCAAAGTCCAGAATGCGTTAGAGAATGTACACAAAACACATGGACTACTAAGTTTTCTACATCTTCATATCTAAAGAACTTTTATACATGAATTTAAGGCAACACAGTCTCTACTTATATACAAAAAATTTCTATCTTTAATGCAGTGCAATTTATTTTACCAAGCTATGAACATATACAATTACTTCCTTATGCAAGAAGATACTTATAGAGGAAATGTATGATGCCACACACAAGAGTAATTCAAAACTCTAATTGACTTACAGTATCACATTCATGATCTCATGGGTCCAACATAAGCTCCAATTTGATCTCCTGCACACGGTTCTTACATAGGCATACACAATGTTAACTTTCATAAATCACAACAGAACTTCCTCATGAGGTCATGGCCAACTAGGAGATAGATATCAGATTAACAATCAACCATGTAAATATACCCCACATACGGCAACACCACATAACCGCATGACTCACGATGCATGATGCCACTGAATAATTAAATCATTCCAATACTTACACATATACAAAAACAATACAAATAACATAAAGACAGTATGATGCTTCTACACCCATAGTTAAACATAACGCCCAAGTATGATTACTTCACCAAACCAGGGAACACAAAACACCACTGGCCTTTCACAACACCCCACACAGAATGGGTATAGGACATTCACATCACTAGAGGGGGACAATACCACACTCCTAATTCCATGTACTAATAGTAATCATGCTTCTTTCTTCTAAAGCACTAGATACCACAAGTGGAACTCAAGGCCTTAACAAATCAGTAAGCACTAACATACAAGAAACACATATTGTCAGATACATCATCACATTTTTAGAAAAGGAGGGAGAACACATAGCAGACACATAAGTAAAACAAGGCATAAAGAATTTATTTCTTCTAGAATCAAAGAACAAGTATGTAAATTCATCAACCTTCTAACATCATACTAAGACACATAGGTGAGAGGTAAAATTACCAACTCCCAATAAGGAGAAAAATGCTTAACCTACAGCAACATCAACAATCTAGAGGTCCCAATGTTGCAACCTAGGCTCTGATACTAAATGTAACACCCCTCCAAGGAACCCAGAGGATAACACAACTAAGCTTACAAAAGGCACAATTTTTTTTTAATAAAATAAAATAAAAATTGTGCTTTTTGTAAGCTTAGTTGTGTTATCCTCTAGGTTCCTTGGTGGGGCATTACATTTGTACTTGTATTTCTACATGTTTGGGGGATTATGATAATTCCATACTTATTCCTTGATTATCGTTCCTATATAAATATACTGACCCCAAGCATGTAGATTCCTTTGTGTGCCTTTGTGTGATGTTTCTTGATCCTATGTGGCATTGCTTCTTTCTTTGATGTCATTCCATGACCATAATTTCAGGTGTATCATGTTTGCAACATCATATTTCATGCCTCTCCTTCTAGTGCAGGAGCACCCAAGCCAATCTTGGCTTAATACTTAGTCAAATATGAATGTCCAAAGATTTTTTAGGAAGGAATTTAGTCTTAGATCCATGTGATAAGGTCAAAAAAAGAAGAAAATTGGGAGTTGAGTTATATTAGGATAGTCTTGATTAAATCAAGTTAAAATATACTTATAATACTTTGTAAATATTGAGATCTCTTAACAAATCTTAGTTCCCAAAGGTCATTTGGTGCAAAGACCAGTTACAACCATTGGGAAACAAACCAAATCATGTATATTAATCCTTCAACAATCAAAGGTGTGGTGGAAGGAGAAGGGGGATAAAAACAATGAATAAAATTTAGATTTTTTGTATATTTTTCCTGCAATGTTGATGTTCTCGAGGATGGTACGGACTCATACAGCCTCCAAATAACATAAAATTAGATTTTTTGGAAAGATATTTGAATAACCTTTCATTGGATTCTAATTTTATAAATTTTTATTAAGTTTTACAAAAGTTACAGCCATTTTTGTAAAAATTATTTTAAACTACCAAAAACCCTCATCTAGGGTAATAGTAATTTATGCAGAAAGTATTCCAGGAGGTCGTACCATGCTTTGCAATAGGACTATTGCAATAGGACTGTTACTCTAGATGAGAGTTTTTAGCAGTTTAAAATAGTTTTTACAAAAATGGTTGTAACTTTTGCAAAGCTCAATAAAAATTTATAAAATTAAAATCCAATGAAAGGTTATTCAAATATCTTTCCAACAAATCTAATTTTATGTCATTTGGAGGCTATATAAGGCTGTACCATCCTTAGGAACATCAACATTGTAGGAAAAATATACAAAAAATCTGAATTTTATTCATTGTTTTTATCCCCCTTCTCCTTCCACCACACCTTTGATTGTTGAAGGCTTAATATACATGATTTGGTTTGTTTCCCAATGGTTGTAACTGGTCTTTGCACCAAATGACCTTTGGGAACTAAGATTTGTTAAGAGATCTCAATATTTACAAAGTATTATAAGTATATTTTAACTTTATTTAATCAAGACTATCCTAATATAACTCAACTCCCAATTTTCTCCTTTTTTTGACCTTATCACATGGATCTAAGACTAAATTACTTCCTAAAAACTCTTTGGACATTCATACTTGACTAAGTATTAAGCCAAGATTGGCTTGGGTGCTCCTGCACCACCTTCAAGTATCTCTTTCTCTTTGGTGACTTTAGGAGCATATCTATCCATATATGCCTTTCACCTTTTCCCCTTTTCTACTTTAAAATCAATTGCATGCTCTTGATTTATGCAATTATTTTAAGGGGGGCATAATTTTCACTTCCACCTATGCATCCACACATTTGCACACACACATTGTTGGCAGGCTCCCTGCAACATTAGTAGCTTGTGGTCCTAAGTATAGAGAGTTGCTTGGATCAACCACCCTTATTAGGATTACCTAGCATTAGAACATGCTAATTCATGTAATCCTTGATATTGTACTTGCATATGATCCACCTAGCAATAGAGTATGTTAGCTTGTGTGCTTCATATGATCTACTTTTTTATACTTTTATGGGTCACCTAGCAATGTAGTTTTTTGGTGCATGTGATTCATGAAGGTATTGTATGGTTCTTAGCAATAGAGAACATTATACCTTGATCCATACCTTACATTTTTCCTAACAATAAAGCATGTTGGGATTATTCCTTTCCATTTTCTAGCAACATAGTACACTGGAAAATGCATGTTTTTCTTCATATCTCTCTTTCTATATGTTCTTGTATGTTTTTTAGTGTTCTCTATCACTTGTCCTTTATTTTATATATGTTTAGTATGCATGGGATTATATATGACTTGCTAACACTCTTGTTTTGTAGGTTATATTTTTCTAATCCTTTTGTCTTGCAGGTTTCATATGTTATTCTGACATTGCTTGTTGTGCAAGTTTTTGTTGTCCAATATTTTTTTTGCAAGTTCTTGGCATGGGGGTATGGTTACTCTACTTGAAGATATTATTTATTTTTTATAATTTAGCATAGCTTATCACTTAATGTCATTAGCCCACTAAAGTGGGGATAAAATGTAATGTCAAAAATTACATACCCTTGTAATTTTAATGTTATGTTTTGGACTCGCTTTAGTGTTCATAACCCTTACCACATTTTTTAGGCTCATTTGGCCCTTTTATTAGCCTCTCCTACCCTTGGTTCCAAAGTTGTGCTTATGTTTTCACCTTCCCTAAGTTCTTTTGTGTAAACCTATGTCTTTTCTACATTTGCCTCATGTTTCTCTAGTGTTCCAAAAATTTAGAAGCTCATTCTACCTAGACTCCAATGCCATGCATAGATGTTCACATGTCACATTAGTGTCCTCTAACATTTTATTGTATAATGACCATTTTTTAGCATTTTTGCCATGTTATATGAGCATCTAGGTTTTGTAACTGACCTGGGTCAAATCCCAATGGCTAGTTTAGACCCTAGACCTCTTTATTTTTCCTCCTATTCCATTTTTAATCTCTCTTAGATTCCTAGATTAATCTCTTGGACTCTCTTGCTCTAAGAAATTAATCTCTCTATTGATTACTTGGGTCTATATGTTTTGAAGCTCTCGTGTGAATGTGATCAATAGATTTTACCAATATCTTTGAAGGTTTTTGAGCACTCTACATTCTATCTTGGATTTCCTTGACATTACTACACTCTTAGGAACATCCTTCTTGTGGATTTTGTAGATTTTCATCTCTCTACTTGGTGTGAGGTGATAGTGTTCCAACTTTCTATTTTATTTTTATTTTATCATTTGTAAAATCCATTATTTTATGTTTGGCGGATTTTCATTTCCTTTTATCTAATCTCATACACACACTAGTCTATTGCTCCTTGTAGACCTAGGGGTAATATTCATAGCATTTTTGTCACTATTCTTAGTCCTAGATGTACATAGGATAAGAGCACACACTATTTCAATCTATTTTCTATTTAGTTTCCCATGGAGTTTGAAAGACCAAAATAGAGGCTTGACCATTTGTGGCAAGCTCCTAAGAAGTTAGTTTCTCTTGTCTTCGCTACAAGTGTCTAGAAGACTACAACTACACAGAGGTTTTGTTGTTTCTCTTCCTTTTTTCTGTTATTTCATTTCTTTATCAATAAAGCTATATTTTAACACGTTTACTTGACCTAGTATATTTTGAAACACTTCTAGTGTGTCCTTTTATCTCCTATGTACCGCAACTTTTGAAATCCATATGACTATGCATTTCACAATTTTCTGGGATGATAACACATAGGAAGGACTAAAATGCATGACATGGATTTCCATGCACTGCACCAACATCCTGGACAAAGGACTTCATCTACTGGCACTAGGTTCCTCATTCTCTACACTTTTTAGTTCTACCCTCTGATTTGTGTTTTAATAGATACAATTTTTGAAATATGTAAATCTGTAATCAATTTCCTTTCTTTCTCTCTCACTTAGGTTAATTAGTAAAGGAAAACTTATCTAGATAAGATTTTATTTAGCCTTCTATTATAGCAGTAGAGTTAAAACTTATAAACACAGTCTTATTTAGTGTAATGTGGGAAAAGTTTTGAAGTTCAAGTAACTAAACTAGAAAAACCAATAAAACACATTTTCACCATTACATTCACTTTATCTTTGTACTTGCATTTCCAATCCCTCTCCATGTCCTCTTCTATGTTCTTCAAATCTTCCTTTTCATCTTGTGCTCCCTTGCAATTATTCCACATCTCATCTGCAACTAATTTTCTTTCAATTTCCTTCATTTTCTCATTAGCAATCATATGTGCTATATGTGGTTCCTCCTTTTGCACTCTTCCTCTCAAAATACCTTATTTTCAACTTCAAACTCTTCATATCTTACTACAACTCTATATTCTTCTTTTGTGTTGCCATAATCAATTTTATCTTCAACTATTTCTATTTGAACATGTTACCAAATTCTCCTTTGATCTTACTTAGCATCATGTTTGTGTGTTCTTTGTAGGTGTAATGCCTGAAGGTTTCACCCAAGACATTAACTGATAAAATACTAGATGAGAAAATTTTCTACATGGGTATGTGCATGGAAATGGGGGACCAAAAGGGGGTCAAAACTGGCCACTTTTTTCCTAAAATCAACAAAAATTGATCTTGGATGAGAAATTCAAGATACCCACACTTAAAATTTTAAGATGTGACAAGAACAAGATTAGTAGTGTTTTGAATCTAGTTTCTAAACTATTGATTTTCAAAATAAAATGGTGGAAATTAGGAGGGTCAAATTGGAGTAGCATACAAAGTGGTCTTGTTTTTGTCAAAAAAAAATAACATAGCATCAAGTGTGCTTCCCCTAAAATATTAACTTTTCTTAAGTATCTCACAAATCCCTTTAGAGGGAAGTTAGCTAACATCACGTAGTTTATGCAAAAAAATCTACTAATTTTTTAATGAACATATGAATTTTTAATAATTTTCAAAGTGGACACATCCTGAAAAATGAAAAATTAAGCATGCTCCCCCCTTAATTTTGAGAAAACTAATAGAAAATCAAAAACAAATGTGTATAGAATGGAGTCTACAATGTAAAAGTGTAATTTGTTTCAAATTTAGATCAATGGATAAAAAATGACACCAAAAAAGCTATACATAGGTTTTCAAAGAAAAATGAAGACATTAGTAAAAGAAATTAAGATCAAAACCTTAATGTATTCAAAATGTAGAAAATACATGGTTAGAAAGGTAAGAGGGAGCTCAATGTTATTATGGCATTTTATTAGAAAAATGTCTTAAAATGTGCAAACCTAATGGAGAAAATGCTCAACATTTACTCTTTTTTTCATGTTTTATGTAAAACATGTCTTTGGGCACCTTACATGCAAGCCCAACCCTTTGGATTGAATATCAAATCCTATGGGTGGGCTTTTAAAGTAACTTTAAAATGAAATGTGTGTGCGTTATAACATGCACATGTTATAAATTCAAAAAAGAGAGTGATTTGTGTGTTTCATAAGGCAAAAATAACGTGAGTGTGTTATAATGCACTCACATTATGGTTCAAGAATTTTTAGCCATGTCAATCCATAATGTGAGTGTTTTTTCTTCAAAATGCATTTTGGCTACTTTTGGTCCCCCATCTTAGTGCACATACCTGCATTGCAAGTATGACACTTACACATGGAGAACAACATCATCAATGCATCATGCATGGTGGTACAAGAAAAAGACTTCACACACTAGGAAGAGTATGAGATAAACATTCATTGCATACACCATACAAGACAACTCAAATCAACATCCAAATGCCTAGTAACAACTATACAAGAGGCAATTCTATTGGTAGGTACAAGCCTCAACCAGTCACATTATCAACAAGTTGATTTCTTACAGGGCGTGCATCTTAATCATGAAAGGGTATATAACTCATAGAATATGACTTATTTTTCCAAATTGAGATGATACGAATATAACGTAGACCAAGGGGATCTGATAGAGAAAGTTTTCTCAAAAGAATTTTGGAAGCACCAACTACCTGAAGAGGTCTAGACAACAATACACAATAGGACAACAATGCAAAAATTAGATCTCTACGTGCTTTGTGGATGACAACACAAAACTGGATAATAAGATCCATAGGATGCTAGTACACAAACTATACAATTTAGCATGTCCTTTTGTAGTCCAAAACATGTGTTGTCATCTTGTGCTATAGTCCTAGAAAACTACTTTTCTAGAATTGGCTTCACAAGCCAAAAGCATAAAACAACATAAGTTTCCATGGATCAAAAACACAATCCCATGGTAGAGAACAAGCTCATAACACCAAGACAAGACTTAGGATAAATTAGGATGCTATTCTACTAGCATACACTAAAGCCTCATGAGCATCACATGCAAACGTGACAACTTACAATTTTCACAAGAATTGAAAGAAAGAATAACAATAAAAAATCGACATTATAACATGATCATCAAAGCATAAAAAATAAACTAGATCTACACAGTATATCAAGATGAGCATAGCAAGAGATTCTATTTCAAATATAATATCTATATAGCATAATATAATAAACTGAAAGAATGCAAATGAAGCTTTCATCCCCAAAGTAATTGGTTTACCATGGATTACAAGTTCAATTATGACTCCAATGCAAACTAAGCCTTGAAGTCCTGAATTATACATTTCTCAATAAATGATACAATAAAAGAACTACCCTACTACAACAATAAATGAAATCTACATGCTCTCCAAGAATATCCATAAATCCAACTAGCCCCATTAGTGGTACAACACCATGTAGCCATGTGGAACCCTCGGGATGACCCCTTTGAACTAAGAGATACTTGATCAAGCAATCATACACACACATGTAATACAATTATGGGGAATGATACAAAACATGGCATAACACATGCCATGAACTTACATCATGCAATGACATGGATAATGGCATACAAGGTTTATGGCCTCCAACCAATAACACACAAGATAATGTGGTAACAATCATCAAAATTAGAGTAATGAGTTGGCACAACATCACAATCAATATAAGAAATCACAAGGGCACATCAGGTACCAATGACCCAATAAAAATAGGAAAGGACCTACTAAGTATCAGATGTAGAGTGTCATTATTATATTTCATGATTCCCTCAGGGCCTTTATACATAAGTAATGATATGATGCAAGAGAGACCCAAGGTGTAAGCAATCATCCATCAACCAAAAACATTTTCTTTCACTTTATTTATTTGTTTATAGGTTTCTAGTAACCAATCAGTTATAGAAAAATCAACTGATCGTCACTGCAAATGTATATCAAGTTTCACAATTTGGAAAATATATTATATAATGATTCATCCATGACATTTCCATGTGTCAAGAAATTTTGATCTCTACAAAGGCATAACTTGGTTTCTGTCAATAGGCTGGTAGGCTCACAAAATTTCACTATTCTTTACTTGTGCCAAGTTTCTAAAAGTTTGTACCAATAAATGGACACATATGAAGATACATTAGATCTAGGAGAACTTACGATGAGAATCACATGAAGATCTTTCATTATGTTATCACCACATTTGATTAAGGGACTTATTTACACTTTGGATGACTATGCATTTCATGTGGCATAGAGATTTGTGCCACCTTGTAGTTGATGTAAATCATCTTTGAAGCTTGAGACTATTTTATATTCATGACTTATGATATTTTGAAGACATCATCAAATAAATAAGTGGGAAGGAGAATGAACTCAAAAGAAAAATAATGCAAACATGAGGATGAGGGTCCAAAATGGAGTATGATATTGATAATGAAGATGTTGATAGCATGGCATGTACGTATGTATGGAGTTTCATCTTAATAGTATAATTTTATGTCAAGCAGTCAAATAGTTGTGGCCTAGCATGTAAGAATCCCAATGTGGCTGATTGTAATCCTTCATAACTATGAAATCAATAAAGTTTCTATTATTGTTTCATTGAGTTTCTATTACATATGTTGTGTGTTTAATTTTTGTTGCATGGCTAGACAATACTTCACTAGATCCTTCCTCCATGACTGCACCAAGTGGTATTAGAGTGTAAGTTGAAATCCTAAGGAAAGTAGGATAGTATCCTAGGGTTCTACTTGTGAATAGATCACCAAATTGAGGTAGCCTACAAGAAACTTGTCAGCATATCACTGAGTGAGAGGCAATTGCAAGGAGTATTGATCACTGACCTAAGCAGTTTGCACCAAACTCAAGGGAAATATGCCATCATGAAGAGTCCAAGGTGTTACTAACATGGTTGGAAAAATGGACAAAATACTAAAAGAGGTGAGAGGGATGAAAGTTTGATTGGAAGTTGTAAAAGAGGATAAAATAAGAGGTCTAAACCCTAGAGATGATGATAAGAGCAATGCGGATGAGAATATAGGAGAAGAGGTAAAAGATCTAGGAGACCTAGAAGACCTAGAAGAGGAAGAATTAGATTAGGTAAGAATGCTAGGAACTATTTGCAAAATTGGTAAGTGACCTAGAATTAAGATCCCCAATTATTCTAGTGATTTGGATCCTGGAGAATTCATCAACTGGATAAATGATTTGGATGAATATTTTGAGTATGAGGAAATTGTAGATCCTAAAAGGGTTAGATTTACAAAAAAACAAGGTGAAATAACATGATGTTGTTTAGTGGAAAGAATTATAGTTGGAAAGAAATAGAAGGGGAAAATAAAAAATGACAAAATGAGATAGGATGATTACAAAATTGAAGAGATAAGTTATGCCTATTCATTATGAATTGGAATTGTTGAAAAGGTTGCAATGTATGAGAGAGAGGGATAGGACTATAAAAGGATATACTATGAAATTTTGTAAGTTGATCATTCAAACAAGACATAGTGAAGAAAGAAAAGAAAAGGTTGCAAGATTAATAAATGGATTGAGAGAAAGCATCAAAGAGGAGCTAAGTTTGACTAGGTTAACAACCATAGAGGAAGAATATCAATTTTTGCACAAGGTGGAAGAAAAGTTGAATAGGAGGTTTGAAAGTAGGTAGACCCAACAGAGAGGAAGAGAAGAGAGAGCTTAGAGAGAGATCATAGTGTGGTGGTAGAAGACCATATAAGGAAGAAAGGAAGAATGCAAGCACATACCATAGGGACAATAGTACATACCGCAACGAAAGTAGTAATACCTACCGTAAAGACAAGGATGATGGTGATTTCTTCCGCAAAGGTAGGGAAGATAGAGACATACCATAGTGATAGATACCTGAGAATTAGAGGAACAAACTAAGAGAAATTAGGGAAGATCATTTAGAGGAACATGTTTTAAGTGTGGAGAAGGACACTGAGCATTTGAATGTTCTCAAGGTCAATGGAAGAGAGTAGAAAGTAGCATAAGAGCTACATTTGTATATGAAGAACCAAAAACACCATATGAAATAGAATATGACCCCAACCATGGAGAATCACTAGTCATGAGAAGGGCCTTATTGAAATGCTATGATGAAGAGGCCTTATTGAAATGCTATGATGAAGAGGAATTTCTACAAAGAAAGAATTTATTCAAAACTAGATGCAAAGTAGGAGGTAAGTGTTGTAAAGTTTTCATTGATAGCGGTAGTATAGATAACCTAGTATCTAAAGAGATGATTAATAAATTTAACTTGAAAAGGTTGAAACACCCTAAACCATATGTAATTGCTTGGCTATAGAAGGAACATAGGTGTCAGTCAATGAACAATGCTGGGTAAAATTCAAGATAGAGTGATACCATGATGAAGTCTTGTGTAATGTAATTCTAATGGATGTAGCCTTCTATTATTTGGGAGACCATGGGAATTTGACCAAATAGATGTACATGATGGGTGGGATAACACTTACACTGTAACAAGGAATGGTAGGAAATATAGGTTAATTCCACTAAAAGATAGAGAAAGTCAAGTTTATAGCAATGCTAGAATATGTTTGGTGGACAAGAGAAGGTTCTTGGATGGTCTGAGGCATGAGAATGTATGTTATGAATTGATTCATAAGATATGTAGCACCACAAATTTTAGGGACACCACCGTAACTAATGAGGAAACACCATAGAAGGAGATATCAAAGTTGTTGATAGAATATAAGAAAATCATATCATCTATAATATGCCAAAAGGGTTACCACCAATAAGAAGTATTAATGATCATATAGACCTAATTCTAGGAGCTAACTTTCCAAATAAGGCACCATATAGGATGACACTTCTAGACAATGAAGAATTGAATAGACAAGTGGAAGAGTTGTTGAGGAAAGCTTTGATCAGAGAGATTTTGAGTCCATATGTGGTACCCACAATACTAGAACCCAAGAAGAATGGTGAGTGGAGGATGTGTGCTAATTCTAGAGCAATCAATAAGATCATAGTAAGGTATAGATTCCTATTACCAATGATGGATGACATAATGGATTATTTGAGTAGGGCAAGGTACTTTACGATGATTAATTTGAAGAGTGGTATCATTAGGTTAGGATATGGGAAGGAGACAAGTGGAAGACATCATTCAAGACTAATGAGGGATTGTATGAGTGGTTGTGTATGCCCTTTGGACTAACTAATGTGAAAAGTACATTTATAAGATTGATGAATGAGGCATTGAGGAGATTTTTGGGTAAATTTGTGATTGTTTATCTAGATGATATTATGATTTTTAGCAAGATTAAGGAAGAGTGCCTAGAATATAGCACACTAGTGTTGCAAAGATTAAGAGAGGAGAATTTGTTGATTAATTTGAAGATATGTAGATTCATGAAGAAGGAGTTGGTATATTTAGGATTTGTGATCTCAAATGAAGGTTTGAAGATTGATATGAAGAAAGAGCAATTATAGAGTGGCCTACACGAGAAAATGTTGAAGAGGTAAGTTCTTTTCATGGAATGGAAATTTTCTATAGGAAGTTTATCAGAAATTTTAATAGTATGTATGTGCCAATAATTGAGATAATGAGGGTAGATAGGAAAGAATTCAAGTGGATGATAGGAGCAGACAAGAGCTTTGATTTTCTTAAGAAGATGAAAGAACCCATGCTAGCTTTACTAGACTTCAATAAGATATTCCAAGTTTATTGTGAAGCAAGTGAAAGTGCAATTGGAGCAGTACTAAGTCAAAAAAGGAGTCTAGTTGCCTATTTAAGTGAGAAATTAAATGATTCCAAGAGGAGATATTCAATCTATGACCAGGAGTTTTATGCCATAGTCTAAGCATTGAAAAATGGAGGCATTATTTGTTTCCCAAGGAGTTTGTGTTGTAAACTGATCACCAAGCATTGTAATATTTAAACAATCGAGGTAAGTTGAACTAGAGACATGTGTTGGGTTGAATTCATGTAGAGCTATACTTTTATGCTAAAACATAGGAGTAGGAAGTCAAATAGGATTGTTGATGTGTTGAGTAGAAGACCAAGTTTATTTTCAGTGATGAGAGTAGAAGTAGTGGGTTTTGAAGAACTAAAGCCTTTGTTTGAAATTGATCATAATTTTTCAAAAGCATGGAAGACATATAATGAAATAGTAAGCATGGATAGGAATAGATGGTTGAATTATTTAATTTAGAATGAAATGTTGTTCAAGGGCATCCAATTATGTATACCAAGGAGTTTAGTGATGGAAAATATAATTAAGGAGAAGCATTGTGGTAGCTTAAATAGATATTTTGGGGTATAAAAGACAGTTGCCTTAGTGAGAGAACTATTTTTTATTATAGATATACAAAGACGTAAAGAAACTTGATCAAGGTTGCAGGACTTGCCAAGTTTCCAAGGGGAGAAGTCAAAATGTTGGTTTATATCAGCCTTTGCCAATATTGGAGAGACCTTGGGAGGATGTAAGTATGAATTTTGTATTGGGATTGCCAAGAACATAGAGAGGGAATGATTCAATACTTGTGGTTGTGGATATATTTTCTCAGATGGTGCATTTCATCCCATTAAAGAAGAATAATTATGTGGTACATATAGCTAACCTATTTTTCAAAGAAGTTGTGAGATTACAAAGTTTTCCAAGGAGTATAGTTTTGAAAAAGGATACAAAATTTGTTGGATACTTTTGGAGGATATTGTGGAAGAAGATGAAGACATATTTGAAATTTAGTTCCACATATAACCCATAGACTGATGGACAAATAGAGGTGGTGAATAGGAGTTTAGGCAATTTACTAAAGTGTTTAGTGTTAGAAATGAAGGCAACCCACTACAATATAGAAATCTAAAATTATATTGCAAATTTAAAATTTAATCCATAAAAATCTCAAATGGAGATTAAAGCATGTAAAATCAGCAACAAAGAAATCAACAAACACATAAGAATCTCACAACATAATGTTTACACGGAGAAAACCCTTTCGAGTAAAAAACTTCACCAAGAAAGAGGCCAAATTGTATTATCTTTGAAAAAGAGTACAATATATTCCCTTCCTTCAATCTTGTATCCAATCTAACTTCACCTATGTACCTATGAACATTCAACTCATATTCTGCACTCCTCAAGCTTCTATTAAATAGAAAATGCAAGCTATAGAAGAGCACATAGAATGTGGCACCCCACATGGGAAAAATCTAACTCCATATTTCGAGAATCTAGTCAACAAGCTATTATTAGCCTTTTACAGTTGTCATAACCCTCTCACAAACATATGGTGCCCAATATATGCAAATCCCATTGCCCACCTTGGGAATAGTCAACAACAAGCTAAAATAGCATCTTACACCTTCTTACAAATTGTCATAAGATGCTATGCAAAGACAATCCAATAATAGTTGATTCCTTACAACATGTAAGGCACTAATACTAGAATATGCTCATACACATATGATAAGTCATTATTAAACTTGGACACCCACCTTTCACCTATAGTAACTCCCAAGATAAAACTTACTTTTTACCATCACCATCAATAAATATTTACTATTGTTAATGAAACCTTCATCTCTTATGAATGCATTTACAAATAATATCAAGAATAGATTAAAAAAACATAGGATTTACAAGGTTGATGGCCCACCTTAATACTAACATTCTCCCGCTTGAAATCATACATTGTAAAGACATCCATAAGAAAACATAAATCAACTAAGTACAAGAAATGGGGCACATAGCCTCCCTACACCAAGCAAACTTTTATGTGCTCATGGGCTTGGTAAGATAATCTACAACATTCTCCCAAATGTCAACCTTATTCAACTCAATCTATCCATTTTCCACCATTTATCAAACAAAGTAATACTGAATGTCCACATGCTTAGTCCAAGCATGATACATAGGATTCGTTGCTAAACAAATTACACTCTAGCTATCACAACTAATCTAAATTGTTCTACAATCAAAACTAATACCTGTACACAATATTTATAACCAAATTGCCTCCTTAGACACATGGGTAGTAGCCATATACTCTACTTCAGTAGTTGATAAAGCAACCATGGGTTGCCTCTTACTCATCCAAGTCATAGCTCCTCCAAACAAAGTAAATACATACCTACTAGTGGACCTTCGAATATCCAAGTCACCTGCCCAATCTACATAAACAAAACCCTATGTGTCTAATGTCTTATCCTCACTATGAGTACCAAAATAAACCAAACAATAATCAAAAGTACTATGCAAATATATTAACACCCTCTTCACATAATTCCAATGTTCTCTACTGAGGTTAAACATAAACCTACTCAATACTCCCACTTCTTGGGCAATATCTAGCCTAGTGCAAACCATTGCATACATCAAACTTCCTATTGCACTATCATATGGCACATTAGACATATCCTCAAAATCATCTTCACACTTGGGGCATATATCTAAAGTAATCTTAGTGCCAACTGGTAAAGGAATTCTAACTAGCTTACAGTCCTACATATTAAATCTTTACAAAATAGTATTCACATACTTTGTGATAAAAAAAAGCTTTATGTTCTCATAATCCCTCCTAATTTTCATTCCCAATATGTACCTTGTTGCCCCCAAATCCTTCATCTCAAATGCTTCTGAAAGTTGAGATTTCAACTCACTAATCACACTCTTGGTGTTACTGAAAACATGACATCCACATATAAGACAACAATTAGTAAATGATCATCGATACATCTAATATAAACATAGTGGTACTCTTCACTTCTTACAAAACCCAATTTTTGCATAAAAGAATCAAATTTTTTATACCACATCCAAGGTGATTGTTTCAAACCATAAAGAGATTGTTTTAATCTACAAACCAAGTGTTCTTTCCCTTTTATCTCAAAACCCTTAGGTTGTTGCATATAATTTTCTTGTTCAAGATCTCTATGCCAAAATATAGTCTTAATATCCATTTTCTCAATTTCAAAATCATAAGCAATGGCTATGGATAAAAGAAATCTAATAGAAGATGAATTAGAAACAAGAGAGAATATTTCATTGAAATCAACTCCCTCTCTCTAGGAGTAGCCCTTGCTACCAATCTAGCCTTGTACTTTTCCAATAAACTATTTGCTCCAAATTTCTTTTTGTATACCCACTTACATTTAACAACCTTCCTTCCTTTGGGCAAACAAACAAGATCCTAGCTATCACACGAGTCTAAATCCATCATCTCCTCCTACATGTCTTGCTACCAAGACTCACTATCATCTGGAAGAATAGCTTCCCTATAGGATCTAGGTTCATCGTCAATACTTAATAAAGCAAATACACAACAAAAATATGGTGGGCAATACTTGTCAAATGGATTTCATTGTCTTGTGGATCTTCTCAAGGGTGGAGTAAGGGATTCTTCCTCTTGTTCTTCTACATGCTTAACCTCTTCAATAATCTAAGAGTCATCCCGCTCAGAACTCCCACTTGAACCCTCTTCTTCCTCTCCATCCTCAAATCCATCACTTTGTTCTTCCTTATGTGCACCTTATTGCTTCAATTCAAAATGCACTATCTTTTTCCCTTCTTTATCTTTTGGCTATTCAAGATCAAAAAAAGCTCTAAGTTCCCTAAAAATCACATCTCTAGAATAGACAACTTTCTTGGTTAGAGGATTTCAAAACTTATAACCTTTAACATCCTCACCATATGCAATGAAGATGCATTTTTTTGCTATTAGATCCAGCTTAGAATGCTTTTCTTTAGGCACATAAACAAAAGCCTCACAACCAAAAACCCTCAAATGTGAAACAAAAGGTTTCTTACTTGTCCACACCTCATAAGGTGTCAAATCAAGAGCCTTGCGAGGAAATCTATTAATCAAGTAAACAATAGTACTCATTGCTTCTACACAAAAGCATCTATCCAACTATGCACCACTTAACATACTTTTGGCTCTTTCCATTATAGTTTGATTCATCCTTTCTGCAACCCCATTTTGTTGAGGTGTGTAAGGAGTAGTATTTTGTCTTATTACACTTGCATGTTTTCAAAACTCATCAAATTTCTTAGAATAATATTTCCCCCCATTATCAAATCTCAAAACCTTTATCTTTTGTTTTGACTGTTTCTCTACTAAGACTTTAATTCTTTAAACTTAGTGAAAACCTCATATTTATGTCTCATAAAATAAATCTAGGTAAATCTTGAAACATCATCAATGAAGGACACAAAATATCAAGATTTTCTAATATAATCAATATCCACAAGACCAAAGACATCGCTATGAATAATTTCTAATTTACTCTTTGCTTAATTGCTTCCTAAAGAAAAATATGCTCTGTTTTGATTCCCAAACACACAATACTCACAAAAATCAAAATACTCATCAAAATAGGAAAAAACGTCAAGAAATTTTTTAGTCATAATGATTTTTAAACCCTTTTCACTTATGTGCCCCAATCTTCAGTGCCAAACATACTTGTATTTTTAGATTTTTTGGTCACATTGGTGGATTTACATAAAGAAGTGGCATTCAACCTAAACAGATTTCCCAATATTGTCCCTCTTTCTACCACCAAGCTCCCTCTCACCAATCTACAACTATGCTTATCAAATGTCACTTGTATTCCCTAATCATTCAACTTTGATATAGAAATTAATTTTTAAGCCAATCTAGGAATATGTAAAAGACTAGGGAGGGTTTTTATCCTCCCATCACTGAAACACAAATGTACCTTGCCTCATCCAACTATCAGATATGAACTATTATCCCCAAGGTAGACTTCACCTCCATCATATTCTACATATGTGGAAAACCACTCCTTTGAGGATTCATGTGATATGAGCATCTTGAGTCAACCAACCAGTGTTCAATAGAAATAATATTACATGAAGAAATCAAGACTCCATCACCTAATTCTAAGGACTTTTCTATAGAGGAATCCCATTGTTTCTTCTTGTTTCTGTATTCCTTCTTAACATTTCCCCTCTTTCTACAATTTCAACACTTCACTCTATTTTTTACTAGGCATTTTAGATCTTCCATTAGACTTGTCTTTAGGACTTTTTTGTTCTCCTTTAGATTCACCTTTTTACTTGAACCTTCCCCTAACTCTAAGAGCATCCATTGATCTATACATAGCTTTCTTTCTCATTTCCTGTGACAATAATGTTGCAACAAGCTCGCATCCATCTTGGGCTCGTTAAAATTAGCACTAATAGAAAGAATAAAATTCTCCCATGACTTAGGCAAAGAACAAAGAAGCATATGCATTTATCTTCTTTCTCAATCCTAACATCAATGAAGGCTAATTGACTCAAAATGAAATTAAAAGTATTTAAATGCTCAACAATCAATCACCTTCCTTTATTTTTAGAGAAAACCATTTTATTTTCAAATATAATTTATTTATTAGACTCTTGGCTTGGTACATCTCACCCAAATGTTTCCATAGAGAAAATGCAATGGATTTTTCAGCTACATTTAACAAAACTAAATCTGTAAGATAAAGCTGAATTGTCCCTCGTGCTTTCTTATCCATCTTATCCCACTCATTTTAATCTATTTTTTATTTTTCTTTTCATTTGTTGTAGCCAACCATTGATCCCTCCCTTCAAGGAGATCCTTCATCTTCAACTTCCACAGCTCATAGTTAGTTCCATTGAACTTCTCAATATCCAACCAAGATGTAGATGCAACCATGGCTTCCACACACAAAACAAATTTAACCAAAACTCCAACTACAACATAGAAAAACTTCACTCTTCCACCCAAGAAGTAAATTTGGCCAGGCTCTGACACCAAATGTTAGAAATGAAGGGAAATCACTACAATATAGAAATCTAAAATTTAATCTATAAAAATGCCAAATGGAGATTAAAGAATGTAAAATCAGCAAACACATAAGAATCTCACAACACAATGTTTATGTGGAGAAAACCCTTTCCGGTAACAAAAACCACCAAGAAAGAAACCAAGTTGTATTATCTTCAATTCCTTCAATCCTGCATCCAATCTAATTTCACCTATTTACCTATGAACATTCAACTCATACTTGCACTTCCCAAGCTTCTATTAAATAGAAAATGCAAGCTATAGAAGAGCACATAGAATGTAGCACCCAACATGGGAAAAATCCAATTCCATATTTGGGGAATATAGTCAACAAGCTATTATTAGCCTCTTAATTTGTCATAACCCTCTTACAAATATATGGCACCCAAGATATGCAAATCCTAATGACCATCTTGGGAATAGTCAACAAGCTAAAAATAGCCAGAAGATGTTATGCAAAGAGGTCCAAAAATAGTTGATTCCCTACAACATGTAAGGCAGTAATAATAGAAGATTCTCTTACACTTGTCATATGTCATTATTAAAATTGGACACCCACCTTTCACTTGCAATAACTCCCAAGTTAAAACTTACTTTTTACCATCACCATAAATAAATATTTACTATTGTTAATGGAACCTTCATCCCTTATGAATGCATTTACAAATAATATCAAGAATAAATAAACAACATAGGATTTACAAGGTTGATGGCACCTTAATCCTAACATTTAGTTGGAGAGAAGGCATGAAATTAGGACATGGTTCTATTGTAGGTAGAGTTTGCATATAACAATTTAGTAAATAGAAGTACTTGGAAAATACCATTTCAAAATGTATGTGGAAGTAATCCAAGGAATGTATTAGAGTTAAAGGACATCAATAAGGAAGACAAGAGGAGTGCAGAGTCAGAAGAATTTGTAGAGCATGTGAAAGTAAAGAGCCACTTGGAGAAGATGAATGACAAATACAAGGAAAAGGCTAATAAGACAAGAAGACACAAAGAATTTGTGGTTGGAGATGAAGTGATGATATATCTCAGAAAGGAAATATTTCTAGTTGGAACATATAATAAATTGAAGATGAAGAAGTTTGGCCCTTGTCTAATTGTGAAGAGGTTTGATTCAAGAAATGCACATGAAGTAGAGCTACTGAAAGGGATGGGCATATCTCCAATGTTCAAAATTGCAAATCTATATCAATATCATGAAGGAGAATCAATAGGTAATAGCATAAAAATATAATAAAAAATCTAGGTACCACAACAACAAAAGGAAGAGATTGAAGAAATATTAGACAATAGAATTGAAAAGAGCACTAGGAATAGGTAGTATGAGGAATATTTAGTGAAATAAAGAGGAAGGCCAGAAGAAGACTCAAGTTGGATTTCCAAAGCTAGGGTAGACCATCTCGATTTCCCTCTTGTCTCTAGAAAGTGGTGGACTAAATTTTTAAATAACCCTAGGTGTCTAATGTAGGAGCATCCCAGGGTGTAAGAGCAATCTTGTATCAACCAAAAACATTTTCTTTCACTTTGTTTGTGTGTTTGTAGGTTTTCAATCGCTAATCAATTATAGAAGAATCCACTGCACATCATTGCAAATGTATGTCATGTTTCATGGTTTGAATAGTATGTTCTATAATGATTCATCATTGGTGTATCCATGTTTTAGGGAATTTTGATTACCACAAAGGCTTAACTTGGTTTATGAACCTTCATTGGCTTCACAAGCTCATAGAGTTTCACTAGTCTTCACTTGAGCCATAATTTTGAAAGTTTACACCAACAAGAGAACACATATAAAGATACATTAGACCCAAAAGAACTTATTATAAGCACCACACAAAGATCTTTCATTCCATTATCAATGTATTTGATTAAGGGACCTATTTACACTCTAACCAACTATGTATTTCAAGTGGCATAGAGCTTTGTGCCACCTTGTAGATGACATAGATCATCTTTGAGACTTGGGACTGCCATATATTCATGACATGATCATTTGAATACATCATCAAATAAGTAAGTGGGTAGGAGTATGAAGTCAAAGTAGAAGAATGCAAACATGAGGATGAGGGTCCAAAATGGAGTATGATATTGATAATGAAGATGTTGATAGCACATGTAGGAATTATTGAGTTTCATCTTAATAGTATAATTTCATGTCTAGTAATCAAATGGCTAAAATTTACTATGTAAGAAGCCTAGTGTGGCCAATTGTAATCTTTCATAACTATGAAATCAATAAAGTTATTGTTGTAGTTTCATTGAGTTTATGTTAAATATGTTGTGTGTTTGATTTTCACTACATGGTTAGACAATCCTTCATAGAATCCTCTATCCATGACCGCATCATGGCATTAGTACTATCTTGTGTGATTCCTTCAAGGTCTTCAGACACAAGTATAACCATAGTACTAGTTTTGTGTGATTTCCTAAGGTCCTTCAATGCAAGTGATGTTTATATAGTTCTTTCTTGGGTGATTCCCTTAGGATCTTCAAGCACAAGTATGTCTAGCACTATCTTACACAATCCCCTCAAGATCTTTAGTGTAATAAATGTATCAAGTTCTTTAGTTTAATTCATTATAGATGTTTGAATCCCCAATTCATTTTAATTTCATTATATTAACCATACAATACTTCATTTTGGGACATCCCAATTTCATAAGCACTACATGGTTCCACTCTACTCCTAACATTAATATCCAATCTTAGGTCCAAAAGTCAACATTTGGTGAAAAGTCAAGGCATGAAAAATAAGGTTAAATTTTGTGACCCCCATATCCAAAAGGTTGAGAAAATCATAAAAAGCATGACACTCTTCATCTCACAAAATACAAATAAGATACATGTCCTAGATTTCAAATTTCTTAAATCAAGATTCAAGGCATAAATCACATTTCACTATTCATAGCCATGAAATTTTTTCAAAAATAAAAACTCGTAATTTCTCAAAATGAATTGTACCATTTTATTTCTAATGTGTACAACACCACACTTCTTACATCACATAAGAGTTCAGGAAATTTTTGCTAACATATACAGTTATAAAATGGATTTCTTAAAAAATAATATATAACATAAACTAAATTTAAATAAATTAAATATATTCTAGATTCAAAACTCAATTGAAACCTAGGAAAAGATTACCATATGCTATCCACCTAATGTGGGTATGGTTTCAATATGAACAATCAAATCATATTTTAAAATATAAATAGATGAATACCTTAATGTTCAATACAATTTTCTCACATTATCTTTTGAAGAAGTCTTCTTGCCTCCACACACAACAAACAATATTTTTAGGATCATTTTCCTCCACAAGTATAGCAATCCAAAAGCTAGCCTAAATCCATTTTAAAATTTCAAGTAAAAACTTCAAACAAGGAGGGAGACAATTTTCAAGAAAGAAGGATTTAGATAATAAGAAAATGAGCTTTTGTTCTTTCAAACCCTTCCAAAAATCTATAAATGCTTTTTGGATTTTCTTTTCATTTCTTGTAAGTTATTTCCACAAGTGGATATTACAAATTAGATATTTACAAAATAGATATTTCACTCAGATATTTTTCAAATAATATATTTACCTTAAGAAATCACCAACATTTCCAATTAAATTTAATTAAAGTAACTATTTCCCAAAATAATCAACACATACAATTTAATCAATTTGGCTAGGTATAAAGCCCAAACAAACTTTTAAATTTCAAAATGCATTTTAAAATAGCACAATATTTAAATGCATAGGACTAGCCACGATGGTAATTAAATATTTAACTTTCACATTTAGCATAAAGGTAAATTGCAAACACTCCTTATTAAGTAAGTGTAGAAACCAAATAAATGCAAATGGAAACCAAGAGAAAAATAAGCACATGTAATAAGAATGCACAAATTACTGGTTTGTTCACAACATGTGGATCTAGAATTGACTTCAATTCAAATCCTAGTTTCACAGATATTACAAGATACATCTCACAACTCATCAAGTGAGATGGGGAGATATACACAATGTATTTGCCCAAACCAAACCATCTCCAATTAACCATTGTTGGGGTAAAACCTATGCCTACACACTTAATGAAACATCAGACATACATACTCCATACAAGATAGTTGAAGCACAATAATAACACCCAACATGATATAGTATAACTAAAATAACATCAATGAACTACTTCAACTAAAAATCATCCTAAAGCCACATGATTTAGAAACATAATAAACATAAATAACCAATAATAAACATGGTGTTGAACTAGATAACATGATCAATCAAATATACAAATATAGTGAAAATAACAACATTGAAACACTAAATAGTCCAAACACATATAGTCATAACATGTGCATCTCATAATATATAGTAGGACAAAAGATGCCAATAAAAACATCATTTATAAAGTGAATCTATGGCCATACAAAACCTCACCGAAGGATATAATATCAAAACAAATATATACAAGCAACTATACAAGGCACATACACTTGAGGGCTTACATCCTCCCTCCCTAAGACTAGGCTTGCTCCTAAAATCCCTCAAATAGATGACAATAAAGAACCCTCAACTACGTAGTGTCCTCCCAAGTAGTTGTTGAATCATCCAGATGGTCCCACTGGACCCTTACCTAATCCAAGTCTTAACCTTAAAATCTTAGCCTATAATGTTGTAGAATACATAAAAGCTCCAAAGAAAGCTACCTACCCTCCTTGACCTACAAGGCACCCTAGTCAACCATATGCATCACATCAAGAATATACTATCTAAGCATAGAAACATGAAACAAATCACATATGCAAGAAAGATTGGGTGGCAAGGCAAGATGGTATGTGATAGGACTGATCCTCTCTAGGATCTCAAAAGACCCAACAAATCATAGTGAGATCTTAAAACCTTTTCCATAATGGATCAGACTCTTAGGTATTCACACTCTCAACACTTGATCTCTAACTGAGAAATGTTGATCTAATATCTTGGCATTGGCATACTTCTTTTGTTGATCCTGAGTAGTCAACAACTACTCTCTAATTCAGACAACCTGATGATCCACATCCTGAAGTGTCTCGAATCTAAGGGATGCATGATTCTCAATCATGTGCCAAAATAATGTAGTCTAACAACAATTTTCATACAAATCCTTATACATATCCATACCAAGAGAACTATGATACCCATTATTCTAGGAAAACTCAAAAAGTCATCCCACCTAGACTGTTGATCCATAACATACATGTGAATCATGTCCTCTAGCACCTAATTCACCCTCTTAGTTTGACCATCTATCTCTAGATGATAGACTGAACAGAAGTTGAGTTAAGCATCCAACAAATGCTAAAATGAAGTCCAATACATGGGCATGGACATGGGATCATGATTTGAGATGATCCTACAAGATACTCCATGCATGTGAATAATATCCCCCATGAAGATATGTGCCATTTACTTAATAGTATAAGATGTCCTCATGGGTAAGAAATGGGAAACTTTGGTCAACTTGTCTAATCTCACCATGATTGTATCATGACGATATGAAGATAGGGGAAAACCCACAATAAAATACATAGATGTCATGTCCCATTTCCACATAGAAATGGTGTGTGGCTGCAAAAGATCTACAAGATGTTAGTGCTCTACCTTCACCCTTTGGCACTCAAGGCATTGAGATACAAACTCAACAATATCATGTCACATCCCTACCCATTGATACAATTATTGAAATTTGGCATGCATCTTCTTCACAAATGGATGTGTTATGTGAGGAGCACAATGCACCTCAGACAATACAATGGTGTAAAGACTACCTAAAACTAGGACATAAATATAACCAATAATATCTACAAAACTTACGCATAAGGGCCCTTTAAGACTCTATCTCAACTAGAACCTCCTAATACCATGGATCCTCTAGAGATGCTTAAGAATACAGCTCCACAATTCTATGCTTCAAGATAAAACTAATACTTTGTGTTGCCTCCTACTCAAGGCATCTAGGGAAACATTCTCCTTCCCTTTGATGTAATGAATACCAAAGTCATACTCACATAAAACTATATACATTGATGTTGACAACCATTCAAGTTCAACTACATGAAGATATATTGAAGACTACAATGATCAATATGTAACTCAAATTGATGGCCCAAAAGAAAATGTCTCCATTGCACAAGTGTATGGATGATTGTAGTCAAATCAAGGTCAAGAGTAGGGTAACTCATCTCATGGTTCTTAAGCTTCTATGACTCATAAGAAATCACTTCATCCTCCTATATAAGTACTACACCTAACCCATCCAAAGAAACATCAGTGCAAACCACAAAAAATATTGCAGGATATGGCACTACAAGGATTGGTGTAGTAGTTAGCCACTCCTTGAGAAAATGAAAGGCTCTCTCACACTAATTGGACAAAAAAAGCTTCTTCCCTTTCCATTTAAGGGAAATATTGGGATGTTCCAGCCTCAAGAAGTTCATGACAAATTTATAATAATAACCTACCAATCCCATGAAACTATAAACCTCAAACACATTTGTGGGTGTTGGCCAATCCATAATAGCCTAATTATTTGAGAGATAACTTAGATATCCTCACAAGATATGACATGATCCAAACACTTCACCTTTGAGTGAAAGAATTCATACTTTTCCATGTTTCCATAAAGTTGATTCTACCACAAACACTACAAAACTTGATGCAAGTGGACCTCATGCTCCTCCACTCCTTGATCAAATTAAAATATCATCAAGGAAAAATAGGACAAATTAGTCTAACTAGGTGTGAAACACCCCATTCATGAATTTCATGAACATTTATGGAGCATATGTCAACTAGAATGGAACTATGGTGAACTCATAGTGCCCATGGTGAGTTTGAAAGTTGTCTGATGAATATCCACCTCCTAAATACAAAACTGATGATACCCAAACTTAAGATCAATTTTAGAGAACATCTTGACCCCTTCATCTAATCAAACAAGTCATCAATATGTGGCAAGGGATAATAGTTCTTCACCCTCTAACCTTTTTCAATTGTTAATAATCAATGCACAAATAAAGAGATTCATCCTTATTCACAAAGATAACAGGTGCACTCCAAGGAGCTATCTAGGATGAATGCCCCCTTTTTGAGAAAATCCTATAACTACAAATGAATCTCATTGAGTTCATGAGAAGTCATGCAACATGGTGCATGTGAGATAGTCTCAATACCTGTCACGACCCCTATTTTTCAATAATTAATTTTAATTAATATTACTATTTAATGTCAATTGAACAAAACTTTGACTCATGTGTGTGTCAGGAAAAACTCTCGGTAGAGAGAGAGTATCATCGGGGAGGGGGTGTCTAGCTACTGTAAGCAACCATGGTGAAAGAATCTACACACACACACACACACACTTAGAAAATCATATAGTTGCATTTGCATAATATAGTTATGATTGCATCTTATTTTATTTAATGAGGAAATTTAATGTTATGCTATAGTTGCTTATTTAATTAATTGTTAATTAATAATAATTTCTCTTAGAGGAAATAATAATAGTTTTAAATCATTTATTGGTTTTATTCGAAAATAGGATTAATATTTAATGTTTTAAAGATAATTGTGATGCAAGTTAATAAAGCATATTTGTTATTTAATATCAATTATATTTGATAAACTTAGAAAGAAAGCAAGATTTGGAAAATAAATCAAAGAGATAAAAACAAATAAATAAATAAAAAAGAGAAAGAAAGATTTAAATTTAGAGAATAAAACATAAAAACAAAGCAAAATAAAAATAGAAAAAGAAAAGAATAAAAGGAAAAATAAATAAATTATCTCTTTCACACACACGTCTCATTAGTCACAACCTTTAATCTGAATAAAAAGAAAAGACAAGAGAGCACAAGCAGAGGAGAGCACAGAAAACATAATCATATTATAAAAAAAAGTGTGATTGGGGAAGGAAGACATTGCAATGATAAGTAGAAGTGAATCTTGGCTAGTTAGGGAAACACGAGCCACTATCAGAGGGTGAATAACACAAATATAACACAATTGTTTAGCGTCTTGGACTCAGCCTCAAAGGTATTATTTTGCATTCTCTTTTTTATTTTTAGATGCTTACAAAGGATATGTATACGGAAGATTCCAATGATAACCCTTGATTATTTCTAAAGTCATCTGCTTCATTTGAATACTTGGATTATTTGTTTTATGTATTGGGGTTCGAGTTGAACATAGATCCTTTAATTCTATTAATGATACGCTTGCTCTTTTATCATCGGTATGTGTATTATAGGTGACTCTACAGTGTCCATGTAATTGCATTAGATTTCAATTCGTACTCATCACGTCTCCTACAATAGTTGAATTAGAAACTCTTCATCATGAACTAAGCTTTCAGAGGAGATAATCATGCTCCATCCTCTCAAAGAAATCTATGGTACTTATTTTGTTATCATAGCTATCAAACTCTTACCAAGTAGATATTTTTGAGTCCCTAAATGCACGTGAGGGTTTGTGTGTGATAGTCAATACAATAGAAAAGTGCGGCTGAACTAACAAATCTTTTGCCAATTTCTAGTAAAGTTATATAAATTATTGGGAGCTTCACCTTTCAGCACCAATTATAAATTGGAGCAATCCCAAATAAGTACGTTAAAATAAGTTGTAGATAGAGAAGAAGGAATAACTCTTGTTCACGATTTGATCAGGGTTTTGGTTCATCATATAATTCACCTGCTCATTCGTGCTTTTATTTCTTGCGTAAATAGCGTCTAGGGCATTCGTATATATTTAAATATATCATTTGCCAAACCCTTCCTCTTTACATTCATAAGTACTCCTGCACCTCATATGTACATCATTCATACAAGACATTCTATCAAACACTTTATTTACATAACATGTAGGTTGATTTTTCCAGGCAATTTGTCAAACACCTTATATGTAGAAATTTTGGCGTGCCGTACATTGCACTCTATCTCCACATTTGAAGTTTTTTTTAGCAATCGACATACTTTGTTTCATATATGGTTCAACATTGGTGCAGGTGCACCTAACACACAATGGCCTCCATGAGGCATTAGTTGCTTATAGTTTGGTGTTATGTTTTCAATGAAGTCCTAAATGGACATTAAATGTAATAGGTCTAAATTGGCCATGCTTTTACTATTTTTAGATAGTTTGTTGGACAGCTGTTAAGTTTGTTAAATCGGTTGGATCTCCCAGCCGCTTGGAAACAAATCGGTACTACTGTTGTGAGTAGTTAAATACCCCTAGATCGAGTTATTTGAGGGATCGTGATATTAGGAATTCATTAGGAATCTGGTGTTGAGTCTAATATTGAACAGTTATGTAATGGAGAGTTGATTTATGAGTCTGTGAGACAGTTAGTTATAATCTTTTCTGCAAGCAATAAAGAGATTTTGTTTGTGTCATTTCTCTATTTGGATCTCGCTATGTAATCGAATTGATGTTTTGGTGGGTGTATGGATTTGTTTATCCATTCCACTGGTTGATTTGTCGAATCGGTGGAATGGCTGTGTACAGTAGTTTAGGATTTAGTTTGTATTTTCTGGTTGTTCGTATGCATGTTTGCAGGATCATTGTCGAGAGATACTAAGAAACCCTAGCATGGGTATGTGCTAGGCATTTTAGGTTGTGGCAGGTCTGAGAAACCACCCAGGAAGCGGATCAGGTCGAGCTTAGAGGCTCAGTGCAAGTTTGGGAAGCTATCAGCATGAGGAGGCATATCGGCGAGACAGTTAAAGGTTGGACCAATGGTAGTAAGTTATGCCGATGAAGGATTTAGAGTTGGCATCGGTGTGAAAGTTGATAGTTGTTGCCGAAGGGAGTTCATCGGCATGAGATGTGTATCGGCATAAGATTTAGAGAGTGGGCCGATAGTCATAATTCACAATGATAGTGTTAGCTGATAAGTGTATCGGGAAGAGTTTGACCATCGGGCGGAGGCAAAAATGTGTTGCCGATAGTTCATGTCTTGGCAATGGGGATGTTGACGTCGGCGTGAGGTGAAGCGTTGGGGAGAGTTTGTGGATAGTGGCCGACAGTGGAGATGTTGCCGATGGTCAATAGGTCAAAGATGTCTTTCGGCATGACTAAAGCAGTCAGAACAAAAAGTTTTGGTGGCGCCGATAGTAGATGTTGCCAATAGGCAACCAAAGATGAAACATCTACATCGGTGTGAGATAGGTGATCGATGTAGGTTTTGTTTGATCGGCCGATGGATAGGAGTCTCACCAATAGGTAAGGAGAATAGTTTGGTGCAGTTAGAAAAGACATATAGAGTTGAAATTGCATGTCAAGTGATGAATGTACCTACAGTCATGTATGGATGTTAGGATTTTTGTAGAGGTAGGTTTAGCCTCTGCATCAAATTGGTATCAGAGCTCAGCAAAAGGATTGGGCTGTTTGTGTGTTGATTTTGTCATTAAGAAGACAGAGCTAGAGAAAGGTCGATAGAGGTATTGACAGTGTCTGTGAATGTTTATGTCAGACAGAGAAAGCGAAGAAGGGGCTAGCGATATGCCGCCAAAGGGGATGACTGCTGAAGTGGTCAAGAAATTTCAAGAGATGGAAGAGATGATCAAAACTGGAGTCAAGGAAGCACTCCAGGCTGAGATGAAGACCTTGAGCAAAGGAAAGAGACCAGACAAGGAGTCTGATGGAGAAGAAGATGATGGGGAAGAGGAAACAACCTCAACACAGACAGACATATCTGTAAATCAGAAACAATTTCTGGAGGCTATAAAATCGCTCAGTAAGGAGTCATCTGAATCAAGAATGGAGATTCTGATGTTCAGTGGAAAGATGGATGCAGAAGAAGTCATCGAATGGATCGAGGCTTTGAACAATTACTTCAAGTACATGGAGGTACCAGAGAATAGGAGAGTCAAGTTTGCAAAAATAAAACTGAAAGGTGCTACACTCACGTGGTGAACTACACCCAGGGAAAAAGGGTGAAGAGTGGCAAGAGCATGATCTCATCCTGGAGTCGAATGGTAGAAAGGATCAAGGCTCAGTTCCTACCAGTGGATTATGAAGTGCAGATATACAGGAAAATGCAGAATCTCAAACAGAAGGATATGGATGTATCCACCTATACAGAGGAATTTCACAAATTGTCTCTAAGATGTGGACTTACTAAGGATGAGAAAGGAAGAGTTGCCAGGTATATTAATGGCCTGAAGTATAGCATACAAGATGAGATCACCATCTTAACACTAGAAACTGTGGACAAGTGTTTCCAAGTGGCACTGAGAGTAGAAGAGAAACTGAAGAGAAGACAAGAGCAGAATAACAGAGGAAGAGGTAGCAATGTAAGGGGAAGAGGATCAACCCCTACAACATGACAAGTAAATGAGAGTCAAGGATACATTGGTAAAGGACACGAACAATCTGATTTCTGAGGTGGATGGAAAGGGACGAGAGGCAGATTTGGAGGAGGAAGAGGTTCTAATACATTTTCAGGAAAGTGTTACACCTATGGTGAGTTTGGTCATCCATTTTTCAAATGTCCAGAAAGACAAGGTTCATCATCGAGAGATGATAGAATGAATGACAAGAGAGTACAACTTGTGCAAGAAGAGAAGGTAGAGGAAAGTGTGCAAAGTTCAAACACTTATCAAAGAGATAGAGCTCCTGATAATTATGGATATCCTGAGGAGGGCGAAGCATTGATGCTAAGGAGAATCAACTTGAAGACATCCAAGGAGATGATACATAGGAGAGCACTTTTTCGGACTAATTGCAGAAGCAAAGGCAAAATATGCAAGGTAGTAATAGATTCTGGTTCTACAGATAATATGGTATCTCAGGAAATGGTGGATAAACTGAAACTAGAAAGGATTCCACATCAAAATTCTTACAAAGCATCTTGGGCAAGTGATAGCCAATCACTTTTGGTATATGAACAGGCATATGTTGATTTTCAGATTGGAGACTATCAGGACAGAGTTTTATGTGACATATTGCCCATGGAATGTTGTCACCTATTGTTGGGTAGGCCATGGCAATTTGATAGGAGAGCATTGTATGATGGTTATGCAAACACCTACACCATTAAGAAAGATGGGAAAACTATTGTGTTGATACCATTATAGGAATAAGCTGCAGCACAGAAGGCAGCAAAAATCATTTTAGTGGGAGAGAAGGAATTTGTGAAGATGCCTACAGTAGCAGGCATAAAGGCAGTTGAGGATACTGTAGGGAAAGACATTGTTCAGGACAACAGTTTGAGGATAGATTTAATTTTGATTGATAGAGGTCAGTGGCAGGTTCAGAAACAGGTTTGCAAATAGCAACCAGTTGAGTGGAATGACAAGGATGTTGTCATAGTTGGGACTATTGTTTGTCCTATAACAGTTGAAAGGAAGATAGATTTGAACATTGTAGAAGTTCAAGCAGCAATTACTAAGGTTATTCAACCAGGTATTCAGACAGAGGTGCTGGTAAGAAAAACTAGAAAACACAGGGTATGTATGAACAGGGCCTACATTGACAGGTAGGAGGGTTTACTTGCAAGACAACAAGTTGCAGCTCAACAATCTTAGAGCAGCCAAGAGATAGTAGAGTATGCAGCTGGAGCAAAACAAAGACTTAACTCATGGGACATGAGTTCTTTTTCTATTGGGGAGTATGGTGCAGGTGCACCTAACACACAGTGGCCTCCATGAGGCATTAGTTGCTTAAAGTTTGGTGTTATGTTTTCAATGAAGTCCTAAATGGACATTAAATGTAATAAGGTTTGAATTGACCATGCTTTTACTATTTTGAGATAGTTTGTTGGACAACTGTTAAGTTTGTTAAATCGCTTGGATCTCCCAACCGCTTGGAGACAAATTGGTACTACTGTTGTGAGTAGTTAAATACCCCTTAGATCGGGTTATTTGAGGGATCATGATATTGGGAATTTATTAGGAATCTGGTGTTGAGTCTGATATTGAACAGTTCTGTAATGGAGAGTTGATTTATGAGTATGTGAGACAGTTAGTTATAATCTTTTCTACAAGCAATAAAGAGATTATGTTTGTGTCATTTCTCTATTTGGATCTCACTATATAATTGAATTATTGTTCTGGTGGGTGTATGGATTCGTTTATCCATTCCACCGGTTGATTCGTTGAATCGGTGGAATGGCTGTGTACAGTAGTTTAGGATTTAGTTTGCATTTTTTGGTTGTTTGTATGCATGTTTGCAGGATCGCTATCGAGAGATACTGAGAAACCCTAGCATGGGTATGTGCTAGGCATTTTAGGTTATGTCGGGTCTGAGAAACCACCCAGGAAGTGGATCGGATCGAGCTCAAAGGGTCGGTGCAAGTTTGGGAAGCTATCGGCGTGAGGAGGCATATCGGCAGGACAGTTAAAGGTTGGACCGATGGTAGTAAGTTATGCTAATGAAGGATTTAGAGTTGGCATCGGTGTGAAAGTCGACAGGTGTTGCCGAAGGGAGTTCATCAGCATGAGATGTGTATCGGCATATGATTTAGAGAGTGGGCCGATAGTCATAAGTCACAGCGATAGTGTTAGCCGATAAGTGTATCAGGAAGAGTTTGACCATCGAGCGGAGGTGAAAATGTGTTGCCGATAGTTCATGTCTTGGCGATGGGGATGTTGACGTCGGCATGAGGTGAAGCATCGGGGAGAGTTGTGGATAGTGGCCAATAGTGGAGATGTTGCCAATGGTCAACAGGTCAAAGGTGTCTTTCGGCATGACTAAAGTGGTCAGAATAAAAAGTTTTGGTGGCACCGATAGTAGAAGATGTTGCCGATAGGCAACCAAAGATGAAACATCTACATCGGTGTGAGATAGGCGATCGGTGTAGGTTTTGTTTGATCGGCTGATGGATAGGAGTCTCACCGATAGGTAAGGAGAATAGTTTGGTGCCGTTAAAAAAGACATGTATAGTTGAAATTGCATGTCAAGTGATGAATGTACCTACAGTCATGTATGGATGTTAGGATTTTCGAAGAGGTAGGTTTAGCCTCTGCATTGAGATTTAGAGAGTGGGCCGATAGTCATAAGTCACAGCGATAGTGTTAGCCGATAAGTGTATCGGGAAGAGTTTGACCATCGGGCGGAGGCAAAAATGTGTTGCCGATAGTTCATGTCTTGGCGATGGGGATGTTGATGTCGGCGTGAGGTGAAGCATCGAGGAGATTTTGTGGATAGTGGCTGACAGTGGAGATATTGCCGATGGTCAACAGGTCAAAGGTGTCTTTTGGCATGACTAAAGTGGTCAGAACAAAAAGTTTTGGTGGCGCCGATAGTAGAAGATGTTACCGATAGGAAACCAAAGATGAAACATCTACATCAGTGTGAGATAGGCAATCGGTGTAGGTTTTGTTTGATCAGCCAATGGATAGGAGTCTCACCGATAGGTAAGGAGAACAGTTTGGTGCCATTAGAAAAGACATATATAGTTGAAATTGCATGTCAAGTGATGAATGTACCTACAGTCATGTATGGATGTTAGGATTTTCGTAGAGGTAGGTTTAGCCTCTGCATCAAACATGTTAAGCCTTCGTTTGTGCATTTCCTAAGATTTGATGACATTGGTTGGAAGTCTCTAAATTTGTTTTTGTCTATCCCATCTTTGTGCTCTTCCTATGATCATTTCATGTCTTGGATGACTTCACTTTGAGACCCTTTTGACACATAGTTCACATGCTGGAAAGTTTCTAAAACCTTATTCATCAAACCATTTTGTATTCATGGTCTCAATAGCTCTCAAACCTTGTTTGTACCTTCACTTATGCACTCGCTGAAAGTTCTAAATTCTTTCTTGACAAACACGATTTGAGGCATCCGTTTCATTACATTTTATAGGATGAAATCTCTTCGAGGTAATCTATCAAACAGTTCACTGGCCTTGTATATGTTTTCATCCTTGCACATATATTGATCAAGGCACTGCAACTACAACATATAATCATAATGTTCTCTTCCCTATTTTCTTGCAAAATGACCCTTTTGATACATGTAGGAAGAAGGATTGGTAAAAGGTTAGACTTACAATTTAACTAGTTTAAACGATAGGCATACTAAATACAATATCATTGCAATATTACTATATTATAGTGATAAACAAAAGCTTTCCTACTTTCACTCTCTTGCAGTGTTTACCTTAAGTGAAAAATAAACGTTAATATGTTGTATTAGTGAAGATTCATGAGAAGGATCATATAGGAAATATATATATTCTAGTATTGCACACTTATTAGTTGCACTCATCAAATTAATTTTGATTTGATAATGAGAATCTTGGGAAGCAATGGCTCTAATTCCTTATTTTTAATGGGTAAGACTCATAGTCATTATTTAGCCAATTTGTTGTTAATGATTTGCATGAGAAAGAAATTATGGTAGACATAGATAGAATTTGATAGAAAGTATAATTTGATACCATACTGATATATATATATATATTGCATTGCATTCCGTTGATTTGAATAACAATATCACATTATGTATAATAAGGAAATGCGCTATTGATTATGGTTTAAACCCAACTATTGTACTAATAAAGGAATATTATAATTGGGAAATAGATTTCCTTGTAGATCTGTAAGGATGTAAATGGAAAACTCTTAGAGCAACATGCTTGCATCATTTGATAAGGATAGTATTGTCTTAACTATGAGGATTGCTTGTGTAACTTTGTGAATTGAATCCTTGAGACTTATATTGGAACATATCATCTAAATTGATATAACGGATTTTTGGTCAATGTTGGCAAACCAACCTTGTAATAGTAATTGTTGAAGTTTAATTAGAACAGTATTATATATATATATATATATATATATATATATATATATATATATATATATATATAACACATGCTACAAGAATCTTAGTTAAATTATGATTACACTGGATTCTTTCACCTACATCGGTTCCGGTTTGCTAGACCCCTCGTGATGGGTCGGGCTTTCTAGTTGGAAAGCACAGGGAAGCTTTATGGTTCGTGGCAAGGTGGATATCACCCCGATGATATTCTCTCTCTTTGGTTCCAAGGTGCTCGAGCAGAAGAAGTTATTTTCCATTCATTTAAGTAACTAAAGTAATTGATGTAACATTTTGTAACATTGAAATAGATGTAATGTAACACCCTATGTGGTGTATGTAAATGTAACAATCTTTTAGTGTATGAAATTGTATTGGAATCTTGCCATTATTGTACAACTATGAATATTTTGATTAATAAATGAATCACTTTCCTTATCTAGAAAGAGTATTGCCTTTTGGAATACTATTTTTAGTATGTGAGATTTTTGCACCTTACATTTGGTATCAGAGCCAAGGTTCATCTCTGGACCCTATGTGCTCGTCATCCAACATTATGAAAGTCTAATGTTGGGATTCTTGTGCTAGGATGGTGTGCCTCTTGATGACTGCAAGGAAGTCAATTAGAAACGAGAGCCACCGTAGAGCCAAGAGGGAGAGGGAAGATATAGTGCAAACCATCAAGGGAGTTAATGACGATGGTGACATGTGGCTAGGGGATGAAGAGACCTTGAGTCATGCACTTGCTCAATTCAGTCAAGTGAAGAGGAAGAGGAACCAGAAGAGTTCCCCTTATCTGAAAGTGAAATGTAAAATGTATTTGTATTTCTAGAACTCCTACAGAGAATAAGGATGTAAAAAAATCCACCTATAAATGAAATGAGACATTGATTTTGAATAAGTAAATGTTTTGAGATTCAATGGGAATTGAGATGATTCAAAGATGGAGGTATAATGAAAATAATTGTTGGGAATAATCTTTTTGTGAGAACATAATTAGAGCTTTAGAAAATTTGGTTGTCAAGTGACCATGTGTATTCTCCAACTCACCTTTGATCAAGGTGAGTTGTGGCATTGAACTTCCATTGTGTATTGTGAACTATGGATGTTAATATTTAATTTTATTTTATTTATTTGAATGAAATGTTATGGGTTGGTATGAAACTTTTCTATTTTATTTATACCTAAGTATAGCCAACAAGAAATTTTTGTCTTGCAATTCTTATGATCACTGAGATTATTTTATATTTTGATGATTTTCATTCCACTTGTTAATTTTCATTTCTTATTTGTTGATGGCTATGCTTAAAAGTTTGATTTTTGGTTCTGTAATATGTTATGTTCCCCATTATGTCGTGTTGGCTTTAATGGAATGTGTATGGGAGTAGAACGTGGAGAATACACTAGGTTCAAGAGGAGAAGGGGAGAGAAGGGTGTGTAATTGAGTTCTAGGGACAAAGTGGAAAGAACCTTTCAGATGATACTAGGTAACGAGATGATAGATTTGTAATTGAAAGAAATGTGTAATGCCAAGAAAGATGGTAGCATAGTGATGATAATCTTGAATCGATTTGTTGTGAGAGTAAATTTGATAGTATGCTTGGATGGTGGAAAATTTGTTTGAATGGAATAATGAAAAATTGTACCCTGACAAGTAGTAGTGTATGAGATTTATGTGTTCAACTTAATCTAATGGAAGATGCAATATGTGAGAAAAATAATTTATATTGGCCTTAGGCCATGTGTGTGACTATACTGATTATTATATAGAACTCTGAAGATAAAGTATGGAAAAGCCACTCGAATTAAAAATATTCGTAAAGCATTTATTAAACTAGAGCATGAGCAATGCAAGGTCAAGCAGGACCAACACACTTGTGAAATAATAATATACTAACGTGCATGATGCATATTCATATTATAGTTGTTCTGGTGTGAGTGAAACACTAAGGTAAGTCAATGACTCCTTTGTATAATAAATACATTCTTAAAATTGTGTGCGAGATATAAATATATATATATATATATATATATATATATATATATATATATATATATATATATATATATATATATATATATATATTTGATACTCATTGTGTTTAATGGATCGAGTAATGATCATTATAACCACACAACTACAAACTTATGCATATTTCATATTTTGTACAAGTGATGCACATGTGCAAGAGATGCACTTACCATGTTATAGAATATAAACTTGGGCGAGTAATGCTCATTATATGTGATGTGTATACCTTATTTTGTGCGAGAGAGGCACTATATGTAAGTTATGTATTTATACCATGTGCGAGTTATAAACCAAGAAATCATGCGTTCCTATTGTACATTCTATGTCAACTTGTGCGTGAAAGCACTATCATGATATCTTATTTGTATTTTATGTAGTTGAAATAGATTACTTTTGTGAATGTGTTGTATGTGATAAGCTTTAAGCTTACCTTATGGGACAGGATGTCGAATGTGGGTAAACAGAGAAGGTGATCTTCTTTTTCAAGATCAACCACTTTTTGTATTTATGCTTTGGCCAAAGCTATGTTGTACCATTGAAATAGCCGGATATTGTACCATTGAAATAGATGGGTAATGAATGCCTAGTTTATATGTTATGTTTCTCTGCCACATCCTGTATGCAAGAAATATGTCCATTCTAGTGGAGAATGCATATAAGGCATCAGGCATGCATCGAGAGTTTCCCTCCTACCCTTTTGTTATAGGTTTCTAGGCACCTCATGCAGGACTGAGTATTCTTTGAGTTAGGGAGAACCCCGGGGAAGTGTTGTGTTCATGGTTGGGTGGAAAAAGCACATTAACCATGTTTTTTATTTTTGATTGTTAACTTGGAAATAACCAGTGGGTTATAGTAACTGCAAATAAAATATACAATTGAATCTCTTTAAATAATTCAAAAAATGGATGTAACATGGATTTGTACTTCTTTCTATGTGGATTTTGATTGCATTTGATCTATGGTAGAAATTGTACATTATGAATATGTTTATCAATTTAAAGTTTCTTCTATCCAATATAGATTAAGATTTACATTGTTGATAAATGGATGTATCAAAATTGAAATTTGATGAACTTCTTATTTTTCATCTTCTTATCATGAAATGATCTTTTATGAAGGCCTTATTGTAAATTGAGAAACTTATTTTTCATCTTCTTATCATGAAATGATCTTTTATGAAGGCCTTATTGTAAATTGAGATGTTTCTGTTTATGTAATTTTTTATTGTCAATGGTGATAGCAAGTAGTATGGGATGCTTGTTTTTAATCATGAGGGCAATTGTTCTGATGCCTCGTGCGAGTAGGCATAATGACAAAAATGAACATGAATAAATTATTTTATGTGAATGTCAGGAATATGAATAAGATTCTATGAAGAAAGGAATTAGCTGCATGTTTTTATTCATCATAAAGTATGAAACTAAGTTGATTTGATAAACAATGTTCTACTAACAATGATTGCAAGTGAATGCATGTTAGACGGAGGAATTTTTGTAGTTATGAACAAACAGGTGCGTGGAGCAACGACACACTGTCAGGTGAGCTGATTTGACATTGAGTTAAAACAGATTTAGAGGTATGGAATTCTTCCTTCAGTTAAATTGATTCGATCATCGGGACGATGATTCTTTAAGGGGGGAAGGATATCATGACCCCTATTTTTCAATAATTAATTTTAATTAATATTACTATTTAATGTCAATTGACCAAAACTTTGACTCATGTGTGTGACAGGAAAAACTCTCGGCAGAGAGAAAGTATCATCGGGGAGGGGGTGTCTAGCTACTGTAAGCGACTGTGGTGAAAGAATCTACACACACACACTTAGAAAATCATATAGTTGCATTTGCATAATATAGTTACGATTGCATCTTATTTTATTTAATGAGGAAATTTAATGTTATGCTATAGTTTCTTATTTAATTAATTGTTAGTTAATAATAATTTCTCTTAGAGGAAATACAAATAGTTTTAAATCATTTATTGATTTTATTTGAAATTAGGATTAATATTTAATGTTTTAAAGATAATTGTTATGCAAGTTAATAAAGCATATTTGTTATTTAATATCAATTTTATTTGATAAACTTAGAAAGAAAGCAAGATTTGGAAAAAAAATCAAAGAGATAAAAATAATTAAATAAATAAATAAGAGAAAGAAAGACTCAAATTTAGAGAATAAAACATAAAAACAAAGCAAAATAAAAATAGAAAAAAGAAAAGAATAAAAGGGAAAAAAAAAAATTCTCTTTCACACACACAAGTCTCATTAGTCACAACCTTTAATCTAAATAAAAAGAAAAGATAAGAGAGCACAAGTAGAGGAGAGCACAGAAAACATAATCATATTATAAAAAAAAGTGTGATCGAGGAAGGAAGACATTGTAGTGATAAGTAGAAGTGAATCTCGGCTAGTTGGGGAAACATGAGCCACTATCGGAGGGTGAATAACACAAATATAACACAATTGTTTAGCATCTTGGATTCAGCCTCAAAGGTATTATTATGTGTTTTCTCTTTTTTATTTTTAGATGCTTAGAAAGGATATGTATATGAAAGATTCCAATGATAACCCTTGATTATTTCTAAAGTCATCTGCTTCATTTGAATACTTGGATTATTTGTTTTGCGTATTGGGGTTCGAGTTGAACATAGATTCTTTAATTCTATTAATGATACACTTGCTCTTTTATCATCGGTATGTGTATTATAGGTGACTCTATAGTGTCTATGTAATTGCATTAGATTTCAATTCGTACTCATCACGTCTCCTACAATAGTTGAATTAGAAACTCTTGATCATGAACTGAGCTTTCAGAGGAGATAATCATGCTCCATCCTCTCAAAGAAATCTATGGTACTTATTTTTTTGCCTCATAGCTATCAAACTCTTACCAAGTAGATATTTTTGAGTCCCTAAATGCACCTGAGGGTTCATGTGTGATAGTCAATAAAATGGAAAATTGTGGCTGAACTACCAAATCTTTTGCCGATTTCTAATAGAGTTACATAAATTATTGGGAGCTTCACCTTTCAACACCAATTGTAAACTGGAGCAATCCCAAATAAGTACATTAAAATAAGTTGTAGATAGAGAAGAAGGAATAACTCTTGTTTTTGATTTGATCATGGTTTTGGTTCATCATATAATTCACCTGCTCATCGTGCTTTTGCTTTTTGCATAAATAGCGTCCATGGCATTCATATATATTTAAATATATCATTCACCAAAGCCTTCCTCTTTACATTCATAAGTACTCCCACACCTCATATGTTCATCATCCATACAGACGTTCTATCAAACACTTCATTTACATAACCTGTAGGTTGATTTTTCCAGGCAGTTTGTCAAACACCTTATATGCAGAAACTATGGCGTGTTGTGCATTGCACTATGTCCCCACATTTGAAGTTTTTTTAGCAATCAACATACTTTGTTTAGTATATGGTTCAACATGTTAATCCTTCTTTTGTGCATTTCCTGAGATTCGATAACATTGGTTGGAAGTCTCTAAATTTGTTTTCGTCTATCCCATCTTTGTGCTCTTCCTGTGATCATTTCATTTCTTGGATGACTTCACTTTGAGACCCTTTTGACACAGTTCACATGCTGGAAAGTTTCTAAAACATTATTCATCAAACCATTTTGTATTTGTGGTCTCAATAGCTCTCACGCCTTGTCTGTACCTTCACCTTATGTACTCGCTGAAAGTTCTAAATTCTTTCTTGACAAACACGATTTGAGGCATCCGTTTCATTACATTTTATAGGATGAAATCTCTTCGAGGTAATCTATCAAACAGTTCACCGGCCTTGTATATGTTTTCATCCTTGCGCATATGTCGATCAAGGCACTGCAACTACAACATATAATCATAATGTTCTCTTCCCTATTTTCTTGCAAAATGACCCTTTTGATACATGTAGGAAGAAGGATTGGCAAAAGGTTAGACTTACAATTTAACTAGTTTAAATGATAGGCATACTAAATACAAATCATTGCAATATTACTATATTATAGTGATAAACAAAAGCTTTCCTACTTTCACTCTCTTGCAGTGTTTACCTTAAGTGAAAAATAAGCGTTAATATGTTGTATTAGTGAAGATTCATGAGAAGGATCATATAGGAAATATATATATTCTGGTATTGCACACTTATTAGTTGCACTCATCAAATTAATTTTGATTTGATAATGAGAATCTTGGGAAACAATGGCTCTAATTCCTTATTTTTAATGGGTAAGACTCATAGTCATCATTTAGCCAATTTGTTGTTAATGATTTGCATGACATAAAGAAATTATGGTAGACATAGATAGAATTTGATAGAAAGTATAATTTGGTACCACACACACACACACACACACATATATATATGTATGTATATATATACATACATATATATATACATACATATATATATGTGTGTGTGTATGTATATATGTATACATACATATATATGTGTGTGTGTGTGTGTGTGTGGTACCAAATTATACTTTCTATCAAATTCTATCTATGTCTACCATAATTTCTTTATGTCATGCAAATCATTAACAACAAATTGGCTAAATGATGACTATGAGTCTTACCCATTAAAAATAAGGAATTAGAGCCATTGTTTCCCAAGATTCTCATTATCAAATCAAAATTAATTTGATGAGTGCAACTAATAAGTGTGCAATACCAGAATATATATATTTCCTATATGATCCTTCTCATGAATCTTCACTAATACAACATATTAACACTTATTTTTCACTTAAGGTAAACACTGCAAGAGAGTGAAAGTAGGAAATATTTTGTTTATCACTATAATATAGTAATATTGCAATGATATTGTATTTAGCATGCCTATCATTTAAACTAGTTAAAATGTAAGTCTAACCTTTTGCCAATCCTTCTTCCTACATGTATCAAAAGGGTCAATTTGCAAGAGAATAGGGAAGAGAACATTATGATTATATGTTGTAGTTGTAGTGCCTTGATCGACATAGGCGCAAGGATGAAAACATATACAAGGCCGGTGAACTGTTTGATATATTACCTCGAAGAGTTTTCATCCTATAAAATGTAATGAAACGGATGCCTCAAATCATGTTTGTCAAGAAAGAATTTAGAACTTTCAGCGAGTGCATAAGGTGAAGGTACAAACAAGGCGTGAGAGCTATTGAGACCACGAATACAAAATGGTTTGATGAATAATGTTTTAGAAACTTTCCAGCATGTGAACTGTGTGTCAAAAGGGTCTCAAAGTGAAGTCATCCAAGAAATGAAATGATCACAGGAAGAGCACAAAGATGGGATAGATGAAAACAGATTTAGAGACTTCCAACCAATGTTATCGAATCTCAAGAAATGCACAAAAGAAGGATTAACATGTTGAACCATATACTAAACAAAGTATGTCGATTGCTAAAAAAACTTCAAATGTGGGGATAGAGCGTAATGCACAACACGCCACAGTTTCTGCATATAGGGTGTTTGACAAACTGCCTGGAAAAATCAACTTACATGTTATGTAAATGAAGTGTTTGATAGAACGTCTATATGGATGATGAACATATGAGGTGTGGGAGTACTCATAGAGAAACAATGGCTCTAATTCCTTATTTTTAATGGGTAAGACTCAGAGTCATCATTTAGCCAATTTGTTGTTAATGATTTGCATGACATAAAGAAATTATGGTAGACATAGATAGAATTTGATAGAAAGTATAATTTGGTACCATACTGATATATATATATGTGTGTGTGTGTGTGTGTGTGTGTGTGTAGATATATATATATATATATATATATATATATATATATATATATATACATATAGATATACGTATGTATATATGTATGTATATGTATGTATATATATATATGTATATATATGTATATGTATGTATATATATGTATATATATACATATATATATGTATGTATGTATATATATGTATATATATATACATATATATACATACATACATACATATATATATATATATATACATACATACATACATATATATACATACATATATATATGTATGTATGTATGTATATATATATGTATGTATGTATGTATGTATATATATGTATGTATGTATGTATATGTATATATATATATGTATGTATGTATGTATGTATGTATATGTATATGTATGTATATATATGTATATATATGTGTATGTATATGTATATGTATATACATATATATACATACATATACATATAGATATATATACATACATACATATATATATATATATTGCATTGTATTGCATTCCGCTGATTTGAATAACAATATCACATTATGTATAATAAGGAAATGCGCTATTGATTATGGTTTAAACCCAACTATTGTACTAATAAAGGAATATTATAATTGGGAAATCGATTTCCTTGTAGATCTGTAAGGATGTAAACGAAATACTCCTAGAGAAACATGCTTGCATCATTTGACAAAGATAGTATTGTCTTAACTATGAGGAATGCTTGTGTAACTTTGTGAATTGAATCCTTGAAACTTATATTGGAACATATCATCCGAATTGATATAATTGATTTTTGGTCAATGTTGGCAAACCAACCTTGTAATAGTAATTATTGAAGTTTAATTAGAACAATATTATATATATATATATATATATATATATATATATATATATATATATATAATGCATGCTACAAGAATCTAAGTTAAATTATTGTTATACTAGATTCTTTCACCTACGTCGGTTCTGGTTTGCTAGACCCCTCATGATGGGTCGGGCTTTCCAGTTGGAAAGTACGGGGAAGCTTTATGCTTTGTGGTAGGGTGGATATCACCCCGATGATATTCTCTCTCTTAGGTTCCATGGTGCTCGAGCAAAAGAAGTTATTTTCCATTCATTGAAGTAACTAAAGTAATTGATGTAACATTTTGTAACATTGAAACAGATGTAATGTAACACCCTATGTGGTGTATGTAAATGTAACAGTCTTAAATTAGTGTATGAAATTGTATTGGAAACTTGCCATTATTGTACAACTATGAATATTTTGATTAATAAAAGAATCACTTTCCTTATTTGGAAAGAGTATTGCCTTTTGGAATACTATTTTTAGTATGTGAGATTTCCGCACCTTACAATACCTAGAGTAAGGTTAATGTGGAACTCCACATCTCACTTCAACGGCATACTCAATATGACACTACCTAGGAAACATGTCAGCAAACTCCCTCAAACTTTGGTGATCATTGAGGGATACCTCACAGTACTCATCCTCAAAAAATATCACTCACCATGATAGAAAACATATGGGACCCATTTTCATACACTACTTAATTTGCATGGTGGAGATCATACAGAGAGAGAGATCTCTAAACATTCACTATCACTACATGCTCAGCATGATCATCCATAGACTACTAACTTTCAGTGACAATCTATGCTATACTAATGATCCTTGAGCCAATCCATACCAAGGACAATCTCATAAGATCCCAAAGGTGGGATACACAAATCTATATTGGTGGTGAAGGTATGAAGACCCAACACACAACCACACACAAGTGAGTCCACTACCACCTTAGAACCCATGGCTAACTCAACCTTCCAACCACACTCTTCCCTTACTACCACTAGCCTACAACACTCTACCAAGGATGGGGAGATAAAAGAATCTAAAGCTCCTAAATCAAATAAAAATAGAAAGTGGAAAATTGTCATGTGTACCTAAGGTATCCACAACAATACCCTCATGGTCAGTCTGATGGTTGTCTACCACTAGAAACACTCTGTGAGATCTACCTACATCTCCCATTATCTTGTTAGAACTAAAGACCATTTGACCACAAACTATAGTTTCCCCATGAAAACATGTCGTTGCAAGATGACCCTCTTGCCCACATGTAAAGCATGGTCAAATAGTCCTAGGCTATATAGATTGTGGTCTACTCGACTATTGCAAGCTTAGTCACTAAGTCTAGGCTGATCACTACTAGATAACCACTAAGGATCTGACTCCTTTTATTGTTGTCTTCACTTACCAAAGTGAGAAGAATCACCATTGGCCTGAATACATTACGGTCCCTACTAAGGCTTCTACCTCTTCTATTGTTATGAATCTTTGGAGCTTCACTTGGATTGGCATAGAGATCCCTAAAACCTAGATCTAGACTAAAAAGGTACACTAGCCTGAGCACCATGTTTCCCTCCATGGCCCTTGCCCACATTCTCTTCAACTAGATTTACCATCTCTACGACACTCTCCAAGGTCATAGGTACATTCATACACACAGTTCCCACAATGTAAGACTTCAACCCTCTCACAAACCTATTCATGAGAAATTTTCATCCTCAATCAAACCTACACACTACTTCAACTTGAAGAAATGATTGTCATAATAAGCCATCATCATCCCAAGATATAGAATCTCATGAAACTCATTTATGTGACACATTCTAAAGTGCTTGGAAAGGTAATGAGCACATAATATCTCCTTGAAGGTCTCCCATGTGATGTAGAGATATCAAGATTTTACTTTTTCTCCTCTTGGTCCCACTAGGGCAAATAAAAGCCACAAAGTTGTATAATAGCTAAGTCTTCATGTTGCTCTAATAAGGCTACATGTTAAACCATTGACTCAAAGCCAATAACCAAGCCTCTACCTCAACTCCCTACAAGGATCCCTAAAAGTTAGTGAATGAAGATGGAGGAGATCTCTCATATGACCTGCCACCACATATATGGCATCACCAACCTGCCTAGCCTCTTGATGAGGCCTTTCCTACCTAGGCTATTTCTCCTAGACCTAAACCAGAGCGGAATCTTGGAATGTTGTCTCTCATAGAATTGGCTCTCTCCAATCACATGAGATGGTTGAGAAAATTTTGTTCATGCTTCCTCCTACCTAGGAGGAAACCTCAAAAGCAACTCCTACAAAAAATCAACTATTTGTTGGGTACTAAATCCATCCTCAATAAAAGCACATCTCACTAATGGTGACTCCTCACTTTGGATCTCTAGAGACTCATGATCAAGACCTCCCCTATTAGGAAAAAGGGTGGTGTACACCTTGCACAAGAAAGAAATATTTTTAATTATGTAAAATAAATATTTATTTGTGGTGCATCTTTAGATATGTGTTTAGCCACATTAAATATTTATTTGGGTCCACATGCAAAATTGTATTGTAACATTGTTTAGATATTTTATGTGTGGGATACATAGGAAAAATATTTAATATTTGTGGCAAATATTTAATTTTGGGATCAATAGTTTTGTGCTCTCATGGTTTTGAGACACATGGTTTAGCCAATATTACTTGATGGTTTTGTGTGAGCTTGAATTTATAAAAGCAAGCACATATTTAATAGTCAAGGTTGGTTGTCATTTGTATTGAGCTCTCCTGAAGGGTGCATATGTGAAGCATGGCATGGTATATGTGGTTGCATGGTTACCCATTATTCTTAGACACATTGAGGATGCATTGGAGGAACTTGATGTTTTAGAAGTGTTGATGGAATCTCTATAAGTGTATTGTAATGTTTTATTGTTGAATGATACGTTGAGTGTGGGTGCTTTTCGAGGTTGCTTTTTTCTCTCTTGAGGGTTTCCCTAGGGTATATCTTGTGTTATCTTATGATATGTTTTTGGTATTTACATTATGGTTATTCTATAAGTTTGTATGCATCATTTTCTCTCATAGGGTTATGTACGAAATGGTTTGATCACCCTATTGGACTACACCAGATAACTGAGAGGGAAGGTGAATAAGTTGTCCTAAAACTTTTAACCGATTATGATCATCAACTTGTCAATTACTTATATTCAAATATAACCATGAAAGCATAAAATGAGAAGCTCAACACAAAAGCATAATCAACATAGATGACACCAAATTTTTACGTGGAAAACCCTAAAAGGGAAAAACCATGGTGGGTGTTAGCCCACAAAAATATATAAGTTATATCAATACAGAAAAATAGAAGCTCACTTCCTACAGGGTTCACTACCCAAATTGTTCACTGCCTATGGGTGGATCACCACCAAAGGGAGGCTCACTACCAAAAGGAGGCTCATTTCCAAAAGGTTGAACTGAGATAACAACATCTACTCCATGCCAAAGTTTAGTTCCATTGAAGCACAAACACCTCTGCTCTACTCTGCTACCTTACTTCACTTTATCTTCGCATCTTTGCACTTGGATACATTTTCACAACTCAATTACAAGTATTTATACACTTCATTAACCTTGGAATGATCATCAAGGTTGGCATTACAAACATACATAAAATTGGTCTAGACCTAATACAAATTTAGCTAAGAAAAAGATGTAAGAATGTATGCAGATCATGCCACGCCTTAGCTAGGACTCAAACACAATCTTCCATGCTACAACACACTATCACAATCTTCAATGCATCTCCATAGATGATGAATTCAACTAGGTCGGCCAAGACTGATGTTAACACAAGTCTTCTCAAGAACACACTTCATGCATGATCTAAATTACACCTTGCGGACCAATCCGAATGTAGGAGCATGATCAGGAGACATCCACAAACACATTGTAATCACTAGGAACAACCACACGATGTCTAACAACTCTATCAATAAGATTCTTCAAACCAGAGCACAAGAACAACACTGTTAGCCACTGTCATGAGTTAAAGATAGCTTGCAGACCACCAAATCATGAACCATTGCATTTGAAGGCACTTAACATCACCACTAACTTAATTCTAGAACCGCAGGCCAAAATACTTCAATGCGGAGGAATGTGGAGCAAAACACTTTCTCCCTATCACCACCAAGCATACAGAAAAATTTGTTTTCACTCTGGTGAACATAACTCACTCAATTCTTCATATCAGAGGCTCAAACTCAGAATATAACATCTTCAGATGGGCTCCTAAATAACTTCCAATCCACAAGTAAATATATTTATTCTACAGGAAATGTGGAGCATTCTTCTAGACTGTTCTTCTGCATGTAAAGCATTGTTTCTACTGGAACACATTGTTATCACTAGAGGGGCTAATTTTCTCAATATCCTCAACAAAGTAAGAGCACAGTTGACACCAATGACAACACAGATATGCTGACATCATTGACAACACTGATTAGGTACATACTTGTAACAATCTCCCCCTTTGTCATTGATGGCAACATATGATTTGAAAAATTGAAAAGACTACTAAGACAAAATTATCCCCCTTTCTCTTTACACATCTACATTCTTTCTCCCCTTGAGTTTTTCACTTGATTTATCTCCCCCTTTGACATCAATGGCAAAGGGCACATACTTGCATATTCCTTCTCTGATCCATTTACTTTATCAGAAACACTTAGCTATTCCCCCTGAGAGGTAGCCTTCAGAACATCAATCCAAACCAGAGAATGATTCTTTGAGCTCCACTGGCTTGATGCATTCCTATGCATCTTAGTTCAGGATAGGAGGGGTAATGACCTTAACTTTTCTCTGAGATACTCAAAGGTATATTTAGGCAGAGGCTTAGTGAAAATGTCTGCAATCTGATCCTTTGTGGATGAATATTCCAACTTTACTTCATTCTCTATCACCTTCTCTCTCAAAAAGTGATACCTTATTCATATGTTCTTTATTCTTGAGTGCATAACTGGATTCTTTGAAATGTTTATGTCACTTGTATTGTCACAAAGATTGCAATTGGATCTTCATACACAACTCATCCATAATACTTGAGTGCAACAACATGCTGCTGTAATATACTCTACTTCTGCAGTTGACAAAGATATTGAATCTTATTTCTTGCTTAGCCATGAGACCAATCTATTACCCAAGAAGAAGGCACCTCCACTTGTACTCTTTCTGTCATCAACATCTCCAACCCAATCTGCATATGTATAAGCAATGCGAGTGAAATCATTGTCCTTTGGATACCATAAGCCATAATCCATAGCACTTTTCAAATACCTCAGAACTCTCTTAACTACCATCACATGTGATTCTCTTGGATCATCTTGAAACCTTGCAACAAGATAAACTGCATGTATTATATTAGGTCTGGTTTGAGTTAGATAAAGCAATCCCCCAATCATGGATCTGTATTTTTTTATCAGCCTTAGGTGATTCATCAGCTTTGCTCAACTTGCAACCAGTCACCATGGGAGTACATACCAGTTTAGAGTCTTCCATCCCAAACTTCTTCAACAACTCTTTCACATACTTAGACTGAGATATGAAGATTCCTTTATCTGATTGATTAATTTACAGACCCAAAAAGAAATTCATTTCACCAAACATGGACATTTCAAATTCACTTTTCATCCCACCAGAATACCTTATGCACATACCTTCATTTCCTCCAAAGATAATGTCATCAACAAAGACCTCAACAATCAAGACCTAATCATCATTGATTTTGAAGTACAGATTGCTATCTACAGTACCTTTACTAAATACCTATCTAACCTTACATACCAGGTTCTAGGAGCTTGTTTGAGTCCATATATTGCTTTCTTCAACTTGCATACCATATCACCTTCATTTGACAATTGAAATCCCTCTGGTTGCTTAATGTATACTTCTTCCTCTAATTCACCATTCATGAAGGCAGATTTCACATCCATCTGATATAATTTACCTTAAAATCTTTGTGAGCTACAAATGCCAGAAACATTCTGATTGCTTCAATCCGAGCTACTAGGGAAAAGGTTTCTTCAAAATCCATCCCTTCAATTTGAGAATATCCTTTGCATACAAGTCTTGCTTTATTTCTTACAACTCCATTTTCATTCAACTTGTTCCTGAAGACCCATTTAGTTCTAATGACATTTTTGTCAGCAGGTCTAGGAACTAATTCCCAAGTTTCATTCTTCTCTATCTACAATAGTACTTCCTCCATTGCCTTTACCCAATTTTCATCATTGCATGCTTCATTCACAATCTTTGGTTCAATCTTTGAAAGCAAACAGTAATTGACTTGTCCTTCTGTAGCTCCTCTCCTTGTTAGCACACCTTTGTTTTTGTCACCTATAAGATGATCTTCAGAATGATTGATCTTTACATACCTGGGAGTCTTGACAACACTTTCTAGAGACTCTTCTTCATTTTGACTATCTTCTTACTCATATTTTTGTTCATTCAATATAGTCACAAGTTCATCTAGTTCATAGTAATTTAGGTCTGATATCTTTTCTTTGCCTTCATCTAACTTCACATTTGCACTTTCAACAATCTTTTTGAGCCTTTTGTTGTAGCACCAATAGGCCTTACTCTTGGTAGAGTATCCAAGAAAGATTCCTTCATCACACCTTGCATCAAACTTTCCTAGATCTTCATCTCTCCTGATATAACATTTGCTTCCAAAGACTTTGAAATATTTTCCTGTGGGAATTCTTCCATACCACAATTCATAGGGAGTTTTAGTACCATTACCTTTCTCTTGAACTATGTTCTAAATGTAGACAGTAGTGTGAATAGCTTCTTTCCAAAAGACTTCCAGCAGACCTTCTTCCTTCATCATTGTTCTAGCAGCCTCCTGAACTGTCATGTTCTTCCTTTCCACAACTTCATTATGTTGAGGAGTCCTAGGTGCAGACAGTTGTCTCTTTATCCCATGCTCTTCATAGAAAATGTTGAATTCATTTGATGTGAACTCACCTCCTCTGTTAGACCTCAAGCATTTGATCTTCATTTCTATTTCATTCTCCACCGTTGCCTTGACAAATTTGAACTTCTCTAGGGCTTCTGATTTATCTCTTAGAAAAGTAACCCAAGTCATTTTAGAATAATCATCAATAAGCAACATGAAGTACCTGTCACCTTGTAGACTTCTCACCCTTGTGGGACCACAGAGATATGTATACACTAGATCCAGCAAACCGGTAGAAAATTGGTCTTTGCTCTTGAAACTTGTCCTTGTCTACTTTCCCAACTGACATTCCTTACAAATTGTATTGGAGGGTTTCACAATTTTTGTTAAATCTCTCATAGTCTGACTTGAACTTATCTTTACCAGATTCTCAAAGTTTATATGACACATCCTTCTATGCCACAACCAACTTTCATCTATTTGGGCTAGTAAATACTAATCATTAGTTCCTCTTAATTGATAGATCCTTTTGTCTTCTTAGTAGTAGCAATCACAATTCTGGAGCTTTCCATGATCTTGCACCCATTGTCTTTGAATCTCAGATCATATCCTTTGTCACACATCTGACTAAAACTTAAAAGATTATGCTTCAAACCCTTCACATATAGAACATTGTTAGTATTATGCTTTCTATCAAATGAAATGGATCTTTTTCCACAAATCTTACTAGTTGCATTATCTCCAAACCTAACCAGTCCTCCATCATACTTTTCCAAACTTACAAACTTACTTTTGTCACTGGTCATGTGATGTGAGCATCCACTATCAATAATCCATTCATCCTTATCCTTCTCAACCTGAACAGCCAAAGTACTTTCTTCCACTAGTTTTTCTTCCTTTAAACATCTAGCAAAATTAGTAGACATAGGATCCTCTTTAATAGCAATAAATAGGCATTCATTTGCACTGGTACTAGCATTATCAGATTCATCATCAGTCACACCTTCATCATCAAAATCTCTGACATAGTAGCATTTCTTTGGAACTCTATGCCTACTCTCATATTTCTTCTTATTTCTTTCAATTCTTTTAGGACATTTGGAAGCATAATGACCTAATTTACCACAAGAGAAACATTTGAAAGGTAATTTACCTTTGAACTTTCTGGAGCCTCTTTGTAGCCTGTCAACAAAGTTAGCTTCAATTTCATCAAAGTCATCATCCTCCATGTATTTCTTAGCTCTGGAGATCTTTTCTAAAGTACTGGCTTTAAAAGCTAATTCAACTTTAGGCAGGGCATCACCAAATTCTCTCATCTCAAAGGTTGTAAGCTTTCCAAGTAACTGATCTCTGTCAATAGTTTTCATAGTCATGAATTCTTCAATAGCAGCTACCTTGTGACTATATGACTTTGGTGGTGATCTAAGAATTTTCATCACAACTTCCTTATCATCGAGAGTTCCTCCCATATCCTTTATTCTACTGACAAGTTCATCAACTCTTTGCATAAAGGTAGTTATGTTTTCATCTTCATTCATCTTCAAACCCTCATATTTCACTTTTAGGCTTTGTAGCTTGGCTTCTTTTATAGAATCATCTCCTTCATTCAGATTTTTCAGCTTCACCCATACCTCATTTGTAGATTCAATGTCAACACTAAGTCACTTAAGGAACTTAATAGAGCATCCTTCGCTTTGACATCCAACTCATATTCTTTGATTTCATCTTCAGTTTTCAAACCATTTTTTAGGCATGGTAAAATGTGACTATGTAGCTAGCCATACTTTATAACCAAGATAGAGGAGATGGATTTTCATTCGCACCTTCCAAAGAGCATAATTTGTCCCATCAAAATGCGGAGCTTCCTTCTTATAAGACATCCTAGATCTTCCTCAAGCTATTTGGCTTTCTTCTAAGGAACGTGGCTCTAATACCAATTATTGGACTGCACCGGACAACTAAGAAGGGGGGTGAATTAGTTGTCCTAAAACTTTTAACTGATTATGATCATCAACTTGTCAATTACTTATATTCAGATATAACCATGAAAGCATAAAATGAGAAGCTCAACACAAAAGCATAATCAACATAGATGACACCAAATTTTTACGTAGAAAACCCTAAAAGGGAAAAACCATGGTGGGTGTTAGCCCATAGAAATATATAAGTTATATCAATACCAAAAAAATAGAGGCTTACTACCCAAGTTGCTCATTGCAAAGAAAGGCTCACTGCCTATGGGTGGTTCACTGCCAAAAGGTTGAACTGAGATAACAACATCTACTCCATGCCAAAGTTTAGTTCCATTGAAGCATAAACACCTCTGCTCTACTTTGCTACCTTACTTCACTTTATCTTCGCATCGTTGCACTTGGATACATTTTCACGACTCAATTACAAGTATTTATACACTTCATCAACCTTGGAATGATTATCAAGGTCAGCATTACAATCATCAATCATTGGAACAATCTCCAAGGTCGGCATTACAAACATACATAAAATAGATCTGGGTTTAATACAAATTTATCTAAGGAAAAGATGTAAGAATGTATGTGGATCACGCCATGCCTTAGTTGGGACTCAAACACAATCTTCCATGCTACAACACGCTATCACAATCTTTGATGCATCTCCACAGATGATGAATTCAACCAGGTCGGCCAAGACTGGTGTTAACACAAGTATTCTCAAGAACATGCTTCATGCATGATCTGAATTACACCTTGCGGACCAATTTGAATGTAGGAGCATGATCAGGAGACATCCACAAGCACATTGTAATCACCAAGAACAACCACATGATCTCTAACAACTCTATCAATAAGATTCTTCAAACCGGAGCACAAGAACAACACTGCCACCCACTGTCATGAGTAAAAGATAGCTTGCGGACCACCAAATCACAAAAAATTGCATTTGAAGGTACTTAACATCACCACTGACTTAATTCTAGAACTACAGACCAAAATACTTCAATGCAGAGGAATGCAGAGCAAAACACTTTCTCCCTGTCACCACCAAGCATATAGAAAAAACTATTTTCACTCTGGTGAACATAACTCACTCAATTCTTCATACCGAAGGCTCAAACTTAGAATATAACATCTTCAGACAGGCTTCTAAATAACTTCCAATCTGCATGTAAAGATATATACTCTACAGGAACTGTGGAGCATTCTTCTGGATTGTTCTTTTGCATGTAAAGCACTGTTTCTACTGCAACACATTGTTATCACCGGAGGGGCTAATTTTCTCAATATCCTCAACAAAGTAAGAGCACAGTTGACACCAATGACAACATAGATATATGTTGACATCAATGACAACACTGATTAGGCACATATTTGCAACACAACCTGGTTAATTTCCTAATAAGTGGTATCAAATCCTTGGTTGTTATTGAGGGAGGTGAGAGCTCCCTAATTTTGTTTAACCCTTGTTTGAAACAATCTAGTGGAAAGTTAAATCCATGGCAATGCTAGAGTGATTTTAGACGTTTCAAGGTATAAGGCATTTTGTACAAGTTGTGATAATTATAGATTTGGGGTTTGGGGTTTGCATATTTGTGGTTATTGTTGCAGATCTAGGGTTTGAAAAGATTTAATAAAAAGCATTTTTTGGGTACTCACCATGAGGGTTATGTTGAGGAAGATGCAAAAATAACCTCCTAGAATTAAATGGACCTTACCATTGGATCTAGGAGGCCCAAGACATGAAAAATGATATAAAATTTGATATATTTTGGCCACCAAGGCCTGGAGAAAAAAAATTTGTCCCCCCACCCCAGTATGCTGTTGTATGGTCATATGGTATGAAAATTTCAAAAAAATAAAAATAAAATCATATATTATCTCTTGCGTAGTTTTTTGATAGTTGGATTGAAAAATTATTGTAAAAATATTTGATTTAATACCTGTTTCAAAATGATAGAAAATCAAAATGAAATCAAAAAATAATAAATCAATAGTTGATGGGACAAGCAGACAAGTTTAATGGTGTGTCGGTACAGGATATGGAATGCACAACGGATAGTTGCAGTTTACCAGGGTTTTTAGCCCCTAGCCATTCAATAGGCCACATGGCTAGTGGGTTCTAAGCCCTAGTCACAACCCACAGTCAAGTCATCTCAACCTTAGCCCCCAATGGGTTTTAAAATTCAAAAATTCAACATTAAACTAAATTCATAACCTTTCCAGGTTCGTAGTGAAATGAAAACATTAAACTAAGTTTAAACTTGACTTTGGATTCTACTGCTCACCTATAGCCCAAGCTCTACTCAACATTCTACTACCGTCACCATGCCACCAAGGCATCCAATGACATAATCATGTATGGATGGGACCTTTTGGGGACTCTTCTAGCCTTTAAAGGGTGATTTTCTTCCACGAGGCATAACTTTCACCTATAGTATCAGATTTTCAACTTCTTATAAGTGTCAGAAAGCTCTCTTTGAGCACTACATAGTGATATAGGTTTGGTTACCATATTTTACTATTTGTGTTAGATATTGGTGCGTGAAGTTGACATTGCTCTGAAATGGTTAGCAAGTCATAACTTGAGCATATGGAATCAGATTTTGGGTTTTGAATAGGTGATGGAGATAATTTATAGCATGTTACACAATGGAGTAGGTGCTTTTTCATTGGATGAATAGAGAGAGTTTTGTACTTGTTTGAGCACCTGTAACAATGCGAGATTCAAGGTGTGATTGTGTGAGCATATAAAAAGATTTGTGGGTGAAAACTTGTGGGAGTGCATGTGTTTATGAGACCAATATGATGGTATAGAAAGTTATCAAATTTGCTGCTTACTGATATAGGTTTACAATCACTTTCAAAGTGTTGACTTTGATGGAGAGAGGTATACAAGTTGTCTTTTGATTCAATTAGGACATGGTTGATATGCGTGTGAGACTAGGAGTCTTAGTTTAGTGAGAGTTGCCTACAAGTACAATGATGATAATGATTATGGTGTCATAGATATTCATGTATGCTTAGCATCATGGTCATGTATACAATTGATAGGATTGGGTTGTGATGATTTTATTAATTCATGATTACAAGTGGTAGTGTGGTTTAGTTTTAGGAGATTGTTCTTATCTCCTAGATGCTTGTTTGGTTCCTTGGCTATGGTTACCTGTTTGTAGATTTTTTTTGGAAAATCAACTATGGAGTTGATCTAGTGTTTGAATCTTGAGATCTACATGTTATCTTATTTGTTATCTCAGCTTCCAAGTTAGGGATGTGATGATAAACTTTCATGTTTCATTAGTTTGGAATCTACAAGTTATGTAGTCTTGTGGATTTAGTACCACCAATTGGTTGTAGTGGGATGACTTAGATGTGGATTGTCTATATCCATAGGTCTTTTTAGTATTGATGTAGATTTAGTCAATTGGCCTTGTCTATGGGATGAGAGGATGAATGATTAGAGTGCCTAGATAGTCAGTTATTGGGACTTGTAGCATATTGTTTATCAATATTTCATGCATAGCTTGTTTACCCAATTTAGTGTGAGATTTTGACAGAGATGGTTTTTTGGTGGTTTATCTTTTTGGCTTGGAGATCTTGGTTCTACTTTATTCTCTAGAGATATTGGTATTGCAGTTGATTGTGTGTGGACCATGGGTGATCTTTATTTATGAGATAGTTTTCATGATGCCATGTATAGGTTAGTCTCATGGTTCAATGGGAGCTTTGGTAGTGATGTGGATTCATCACTTGGTGATGGATTATCTTCTATAATGGTTATCGATGTCATGGAAAAACTTTTTGATCATGATTCTTGTATACAATGAGAGTGATTTGGCATCTTGAGTTCTATTGACAAGAGATGTTTATCTTCATGAGATTGGAGATGTTGATATCTTGGTTTGCCTTGGAGGACTCTTAGAGTCTTTAGTGAGGTGTCAATGTATGACTTGTCAATTTTGACAGGCGATCCTTGGTTTAGAGGATGGTTTGGTGTTGTGTTTTGGAGGACTCTCAATCATGCATTGGATTATTGGCATGATATAGGTGCTCTTGGGAGTAGGATATGTTCATTGGAGCATGTGATCTTCTAGGAGGAGATGTTATATCATGATTTCATGATGTGTTCCTTGATTATGTAGACGTGCAATTAGAGCTTTGACAGTGATCTAGTTAGTTCTCTTGGTATTGAGTATATTGGTCATGTGCTTGGGAGCTTCATGAGAGTGCATTCTTTGTATTTACATTTTAGCATGAATTAATTAGTTGTATGTTCTCATGGATACTTGAAGACTACAGTGAGGCTAAGATTTCTTAGATTTAGAGAGACATGTGTTGAGATAGTTACTCTTTGGAGGTTTCAACAAGAAGATCGGGGAGCCTACACTTAGATATGGATGTGACTTCATGATGGACCTAAGAAGATATTGTTGCTGGAAAGAGTCATGGTGGTTTGTTGTATCTTGGAGGAGCAATCTTATTCCCTACTCTTGGTTTACTCAGTAGAAAATCATCTAATAAGTATTGCTCTTCTTGTTTTTAAATGCATTTTATTTTATGCTTTATCTTCTCATGGATATGGATCTTGAGCTATGTTTCTTATTTGTAGAGGATTCATTTGAGGAGTGTTTTGCATGTTCATCTCCTTGTGCATGTGATTTTCATTTATGACATCATTTATGGGGATTTTAGGAGATGTTATTGGGCTAATTTCCTAGTTTTGGGAATGGATTTGAGTTTGATTTTCCTTGGTTAGAGAGGTTTACATCCATATTGGCTATATGAGATACATATGTTTTGTTTGATCTATGAGATTGAACAGTTGGGTGTTATTAAGGCTTTTCACTTGGGGTTTTGTGAAGGAGATCTTACTTGGCATAGCTTAGCACTTTGAAGTCTTGGTAGGACATGTTATGTGATAGGATTTGTAGGTTCACTCTCTTTGTTCTATGGCTACTTCCTGGAGGTTCATTTTCACATGGTTTAGTGTGGTGGACTTGGGAGATTTATGGTGACTTGTTGTGAGAGAGTACAATAGTTTGAGTTGCATGTGTGGATGATTGTGATTGTTCTTTGTTACTACATGGTTTTGATTATTAGTCACACCTTGGTATGAGTGTTGATTGGTATAATTGGTATGCATTGATATAATTTTAGATTTGGCATTACCCATGCAGTGGAAGTTCCTAGATGTATGTTATTCATTGATAGGTTTTATATAGGGAACTTGTGATTGTAGTTTATGGGTTGGGTGTGTTGTTTCCATGAGTTCTACTGATGTTTGATTTCTTTGGAGATATGGATGGTTGGTTTATTAGCATTTATTATGGGTGTTATTCCTAGGCATTGGATTTTTCCTTGGCAATAGCTTAGAGCCTTTGTTATCACTTGGATTTTATGCTTGTGTTCTTTGCATTAGTGTGCCTTCACCTTTGCATGTTCCTTTTATTCCATATGTGGCATGTTGGAGGATGAGAGGAGTTCTTTCTTGAGATGGTGGTCACCTTAGATGTTATTGTAGGTATCTTGATGGAGCATGAGAGCATGTTGGAGATTCATGTGGTTTTATGGTTGGATATGATGATGTATTTCATTGATTGACCCTTAATCAATGTATACAAGTGGGAGAATGTTAGGACAAGGGGTGTTGTACACCTTACACAAGAAAGAAATATTTTTAATTATGTAAAATAAATATTTACTTGTGGAGCATATTTAGAGATGTGTTTAGTGTTGATAACTGAGAGGGGGGTGAATCAGTTATCCTAATTATTTCTGCTTTCTAAACTTTTTTAATAATCAATGCAGCATTAATTCAAATAAGCAAACATAACCATGAAATGGAAATACACATGACACAATATTTTTGATGTGGAAACCCTGTTAAGGGAAAAAACCACGAGGTGATTAACCCAAGATTGTATTCTCTGTTAGAAGAATGGAAATACAAAATGGCACTTGCCTATTAGCGCTCACTGCCCGAGCACACTGCTCACAAGAGGCACACTGCCTACAAGAGACACACTGTCTACAATTTATAAAGATTGTAATACAATACTTGAACTGATAAGGAGCATCAACATATGCTAGAGTTCAGTTCCGATTAGGCTCTGTACACTGATCTACTGCACTTCATCTTTCCTCTTCTTTTGTGCTGCTCTCCTTTCACATACTGGACCTTCCTTTCTACTTTTATTTGGCTCTACTACTTTTCTTTGCACATAACCAAAAATCACAACACTCCTCACAACTAAATCCATCTTATATATATATATATATATATATATATATATATATATATATATATATATATATATATATATACGCATAAGTGATTTCATCACCTTTCTAGTCAGCATCTAGAACAGTTAATAATTTCCTCAAACTCTAATCTGTCGGTTGAATCCTTGCACACCAAGTAATGTGGATCAAGCATATACTTATAGAAGTCATCAATCACGTCGGCCAAACATAACTTATGCCTCAAGAACCTTTTCCATCATCAGTAACACATTTGGAATAATGTCTGATGTTCTACCAGTCAGTTCTTCCTCTATTCACACTGTCACTTGGGAACCCGACACTCAAGCATTCATATTTCTTTATCCTTTCCACACCAGAGGCTCAAACCCTAGAATCTATTAGTCAAGATACTCCTCTTGACTTCCCCAAATCTGCACTTCACTGAGATACTTCTATTGAGAGATTCGGACCTATCAGTCGAACCGTGCTAATTGCTCTGTTCTTGCTTACCGGACCTCAACACTTCTTCAATCTGACTTCCGGTGAGGACCTATCATGTCTTGCGGATGTGTGGGATAACCTTTGTTGCCATCAATGACAACATGCATGAGTCCATATAGTGTCTCTTGCCAACATTTAGCCACATTAAATATTTATTTGGGTCCACTTGTAAAGTTGTATTGTAACATTGGTTAGATATTTTATTTGTGGGAGACATAGGACAAATTTAATATTTATAGCAAATATTTAATTTTTGGGTCAATGGTTTTGTGCTCTCATGGTTTTGAGACACAAGGTTTATCCAATAACACTTGGTAATTTTGTGTGAGCTTGAATCTATAAAAGCAAGAACATGTTTAGTGGTTGAGGTCGGTTGTCATTTGTATTGAGCTCTCCTAAAGAGTGCATATGTGAACCATTGCATGTAATGTGTATTTGCATGGTTAGCCATTATGCTTGAATGCACATGGAGGATTCATTGGTGGAGCTTAATGTTCCAGAAGTGTTGATGGAATCTCTATAAGTGTATTGTAATGTTTCATTATTGAATAATACATTGAGTGTGGGTACTTTTGGAGGCTAAGTTTTTTCTTATTGAGGGTTTTCCTATGGTACATCTTGTGTTATCTTGTGATATGTCTTTGATTTTTCATTATGGTTATTCTATAAGCTTGCATGCATAATTTTCTCTCATAGGGTTATGTAGGAAATGCTTTAATCAACCTAGTTAATTTCCTAACATCCCCAACTAGTGTGGTAGTACTTCAAAGGCATTTTACTTCACAATCAAGTTGTGTGGATTAGCACAAACATGTTAATCCAAAATACACAACTATCAAAGCATGTAAGGAAAAAGCACACATACACAACACCTAGAGCTCCTAATGCTACAACATGGACTCTAATACCAAATGTAATGCCCCAAGATTTTTCCCAAGATATTAATTAGTACAGAATTTTATGAACAAAAAATTTCATTGCAAGTATGACACTTACACATTGCATTTCATACTTACCGAGCATAAGGTGTCGTGACAACACAACATGCAGAACATCATCACTAATGTATCATGCACAGTGGCACAAGACAAATAATTCACACACAAGGAATATTATGAGAGCTACACTCACTACATATACCATCCAAGACAACTCAAAGCAACATCCAAACACCTACATAAGAGGTGGGTCCATTGGGAGGTACAAGCCCTCAACTAATCGCACCATCAATAAGTCAACACAAGGCACACATCTCAATCATGAAAGGGAATATAACTCACAAAATATGACTTCTTTCACCAAAGTGAGATGATAGGAATATAAAGTAGACCAAGGGGAATAATTCTTGTAATGTCATAACCAAATTTTTATGAACCTGTATTTATGCTTGATTAAATGATGGTAATTAAGCTAGGAAATAATACATTAATAATATTTTTCTAAAGGATAAGTTTTGATATTGTTTATATCCAATTTATTAAACATTTTCATTAAATAACTTATTGGAAATATCTTCATAAATTAACATATCCATATGTCTATGCTTCCTTTATTCTAGAAAGAAATAAATAATTAGAACTTTTTGAAGTATTGAAAATAATGGCTATTATTTATTGAGGAGTTACAAAAAAGAATTTATCCTTCGTTTAAGTAACATACAAGAAGAATTATGAACCATTTCTTTTATTTTACTTCAAAAAGAAAATCTATAAAAAGAGGGAACTTTGTATGTTTTTGTGGTTCTTAGCTTTTTGAAATCTTTTTGCACGAAGAAAGAAACTCTCAATTCTCTTCCATATCCAATGCTTTGGATTTTTCTAATGTGAGAAGGAAGCTTTTCTTGGTGCATTCCATAGCCATCACTTGGGATTTTTTATTTTATGAGTTTATTCTTATTTTTTGTTATATAATGTATTTGATATTTGATTTAGTATTGTTTTTTGAAATAATTTAGTTTAAAATATATCTTATTCATTATTCTTTCATCGTATGCTCTCACCTTACCTTCACGAGATCTCAGTGAATATAAAATGAAGAATAATGAATTCATTTTTACTTATCATATGCTTTGGCCTCACCCATATGGGATCTTGGTGATCATAAAGTAGAAAACAATCCTTGATCAAAATTTTATTCTATACAATCAATATTATTAAATTTAGGAATTGCTACACTTTTATTTGTTTTATTTTCTAATTATAGAAAGAACAAGATTCTATAGAATGGTTAGAATTTTGTATTAAAATGATACAATGAAAGAACTACCCTATCGTCACAATAAATTAACTCTACATGCTCTCCAAGCATATCCATAAAACCAACTAGACCCAATGGTGGTATAATTCCACCCAATCATGTGGAACCCTCAGGCCCACCCCTCTGAACTGAGAGGTGATCGATCGAGCAATCATACACATATATGTAATATAATTATAGGGAAAGACAAAATATGGCATAACACATACGAAGAACATGTTGGCCATATGTGTTGTCATTGATGTCAACATGGCATACACTGATGTCAACATAGCATACATTGATCTATCATAAAAGCAAAATTAAGTTTGAGCCTAAAAGTTACATTCCTAATCAAAGCAAAGTTGAGTTTGAAGCCTGATCAATATGGGAATTAGAAATACTAAGAGAATTAGTTGTGTTTCTGATGCTGAGGATGTGTTCTTGATGATTTGAAGCATGTTGTATGATCATTCCTACTAATCTTGAGTTTTATATGGTGATGTAAAGAAGACTTGGCCTCTGAAAGAAGTTTGAAGACAGTGTTGGTTCTATGAAGATGTTTCCAGCATGATAATAGAATGCTCTGCATTCCTCCGCATTTACAAATATGGCTATTTGCTTTTGGATATGTGTTCAGAGGGCAATAAAGGCATTGTTTCCAAAGTTCTAGACCATCCTTCCTTCGACGGTGAAAGTTATGATTGATAAAGTACTGGTATGTGTTCTGGCAGAATGGAGTAGTGTTGAAGACCTACTAGAATACTCTGCATTCCTCTGGATGTGAATGATTGACCTTGCATTTTTGTGGACATGTTCTTGAATGTGCATTGCATGCCTCTTTCCTATTTCAAGCTTCTTGGTGGTCTGTAGCTCAGTTTTTCAATTGTCAGATTGTTGCAATGTGTTTCAGATGACAGAATGTTCTTAGATTTAATGATTGAAGTTGTACGGCACAATTCTTTAATGCACGGTGGTAAAGGAGTGTTTGGGGATGTTGTATGAGTCGTGTAGACTCATCTGGAAGAGTTTCACAAAGATCTTATTTCTAGTACCGCACAAGCTTTTTTAGTTGATGTGGTCGTTACTCTTCAAGTTTTCATGAGTTTTCCTTCAAGTTCTCCTATTTTCAAATGAGTGGAGTGTGTGGAGGTAATTCCTTGATGTTTAAAGTTGTGAAGGATGTTTTGGACTTGGTTAAGTAAGTGATGGGGTCCACAAGGCTTGAGTCTTCTACTGGTGTAACGTGTGACTTTACTTAGGACCTATCTTCTACATGTTTCATATTGTGTGTTGTTTGGCCAACCTATAAATGTACTTTTCATATTATATTTGGCTGACAAACTATGTAATCAATGTAATATCATGTATAAATAGTGAATCAAATTGAGTGAGGAAACTGTGATTGCAATTGGATAGAAAAAGCTCATAAGCATATAAAAGCAGATTGAATGCATTATTGGTGAGCAACTAAAGGAGAAAGAGAAGAAGTTGTTGATGCTGTTCGGATTCATCTTGAAGACATATTTGAGACAGTGATCAAGTATAGAGTGTGCCTGACTAATCATATCTTTAGAAGAAAGTGTGAAGAGACAGAAGTACAATCATCAAGTGTGAGCTTCAAAGGCAGTTGAAAGATTGTCATACTGTAATCTTTTGTAAATGTGTTCTCATTTTAGGGAGTAGTAGCTTCCTTGGAATGACCCTAAAACAAAGTCATCAAGGAGTAGAAGCTTCCTTTGGAGTGACCCTAAATCAAAGTTACTTAGGGAGTAGTAGCTTCCTTAGGTTAAAGCCCGTAAAACAAAGTTATTATTTGAGCTTCATATATTGTGAGTTAATCCTCACCATGGTTTTTCCCTTCTAGGGTTTTCCATGTATATCTGGTGTTATGTTTTGTTGTGCATTATTTTAATCTTTCATATTCATGTTAATTTTGTGATGCTTAAGTTCTGCTCTAGATAAGTTGAAGTTGTTAAATTTGAAGATTGATTAGATACTGATTCAATCCCCCTCTCAGTATCTTGGTGTGTCTAACAGAACATACATCATGCAATCACATACACAATGCCATACAAGAGTTATGGCCTCTAACCAAGAACACACAATATGACATGGTAACAACCACAAAAATCAAGGCAATGAGTTGCCACAATATCACACTCAAGCAAATAAATCACAAGGACACATTAGGTACTAATGACCCAAAAAAATAGTAAAGTAACTACTAAGTATCAAACGTAGAGTGTCATCATTATCTTGCACGATTCCCTTAGGGCCTCCAAACATAACTAATGGCATAAGTAATATCTTGCATGATTCCCTTAAGGCCTTCAAACACAAGTATAAACATAGTACTAGTATGGAATAATTCCCTCAGGGCCTTAGGTGCAAGTGGTGTTCATGGTGCTTTCTTGTGTGATTCCCTCAAGACCATTAGGCACAAGTATGTCTAGCACTATCTTACATGATTCCCTTAGGACCTTTGAAATAACCAATGTTTTAAGTTCTTTACTTTAACTAATTTTAGATGTTTGAATCCTTAATTTATTTTAATATCATTATATTACCCATACAATACTTTGTACTACGACATGTTGAACACACCAGGATACTGAGAGGGGGGGTGAATCAGTATCTAATCAAATTTTATATCCTCTTGAGCAGATTAAAACTTAAGCATTACAGTATCAACATAAGCATGAAAGAATAACACAATGCACATAAACACATGACACCGGATATACGTGAAAAACCCAAGAAGGGAAAAACCACGGTGAGGATCAATTCACAATATATGAAGCTCAAATAACAACTTTGTTTTAGGGCTACAACCCAAGGAAGCTACTACTCCTTGAAAACTTTGCTTTAGGGTCACTCCCAAGGAAGCTACAACTCCTTGCAAACTTTGTTTTCAGGCTACAACCCAAGGAAGCAACAACTCCTTGATCTAAGAACAAACTCAAAAAAAATTATAGTATGACAATCCTTCTACTGCCTGAAAACGAACATTGAAGTTCACACCTTTGATGATTGCAATTTTGTTTCTTTTGATAATTGGATCAATTAGGCACACTATTCACCTCCTTCCTATCACACAAATGTCTTCAAGATCAATCAGGATGGCTTCTAACACATCTGCTCTTTCTCCTTCAGTCGCACATCATAATGCATTCATTTTGCTCCTTTTGCTTGTGAACCTTATCAATCACATTGAAATAACACCTCACCTAACTCAATTTGATTTACAATTTATACATGATATTACATTTATTACATTGCTTGTCGGCCAGAGACAACATGAAAAATACAATTACAAGTCATCCAGACAACACAACATGAAATGTGTAGAGGACAAGTTTGAAACAAGACCACACGCCACACTAGAAGAAGACCCATGCCTTGCGGATATCAACACTTGCTTAACCAAGTCCAAAACATCCTTCACAACACCAAATATCAAGGAATTACATCCACACACTCTGCTCATTTGAAAATAGGACAGCCTTAAGTAAAGACATATAAAACTTTGTTGGTAAACAGATTGGTCACTGCGAATAAATTCTCAAGAATGACTCTGTTTCGCCCGAAAAGTAGTGATGAACTGACCAATAGTTGGAGAGATCGCAGCAAAGTAATGATCTTCCTCTGTGTTTGAGAGGGGCAGCTCCCTCATATGATCAAAATAGGGGTTTGTATGGTATTTTAACCAGAAATACCAAAGGTAAAGGAAAACTAAAGGAAAATAAAATATAGAAACCCTAGTGACAGACACACGAATACCGACTGGGATTTCATAGATTTATGATGGATTATAAGGGGATTCCACCACAAAAGCTAGAAACTACATTCCTAAACTTCTATGATGAATTTCACAACAATAAGTTCTAATATGCAATGATGATGGAAAGAAGATGACGAATCTCAACATACGAAGAGACAGGTTTCTCTAGCACATTCAAATCAAGATACCAAGATATGATTGTGTTTCATTACATTAATTGCATAGTTTATATATGCTCCAAAAGATGACCAATGATTTACACAGTGATACAGAAGTATTACCAATCTAACATACAAGAAATTAGTAACAATAACTCAAAAGTATCATTGGAACATACGAACCAAATGCACTCTTTATTATCCTTGTGAAATTATACAATTTCAAAAACTCTTCATGTATAATGTGTTAGACCAAGGGTCTATGAAAAGCTTCTCCATAAGTCCCCCAAAGTCTATTGAAAAAATCCTCCATTCAAGTCCCCCTTTTACATTTGAAATAGCCTTGTATTTATAGGCTTCTTCCCAGTAACTACCTTGTAACCACCTAATAACTATTTCATAACTAACTTTTTGAGATACAATAGAATAATGAACCTTATTGTTTGTTATGTTTTACATCACTTTTTTTTTTAAATAAAGTTCATTTTCTAACTTTACATTACAAAGAGTGACTTAAGTCACTTTCACAAAAAGGTAACTAGGACTTGCAACTTCAAGTTGTGGATTTCATTAAGTTCTTTCCATCGCATTTGCTCTATTTCGGTGGTCATCTCTTCAATTGCTTCTCGACATCTCTTTCCAAGTGCTAGAAATGAGGTAGACACATGATGAAATTGTTTCGCTAACTTTGCATAAGAAGTGCCATGAAGGATCATATATGTGTTGGTGGGAATTCATCAAAATTGGTGGCTTTGTATCCACTGGAATACCCATATCTTCCTCAATAGGACCACTACTCCCAATATTTTAAGATGTGAAGAAATACATCCGACGAGATCCTCTGAAACAACAGCAACAAGATGTGTTCATTTTGACTCCATTGAAGACACAATTGCAAATGAGAAAAAAAAAATGTCTTAGGCAACCTAGATGTTGCCCTACTCCCCATTTTTGTCAGATTGATGCAAGATATTGCCAAGTTACAATAGTCTTTGCTTATAACTAGATCTTTGCATTGATCTAGAATGAGGCTTATCAAGCTTTTTTCTGTGTATAGTCTGGGACATCTTCAATGCTTCTTCATTTTCATCTCTTTTCTTTCCAAGATGTTGAGAGACCTCTCCATTTTCAAAATGCGCATTGGTTATCTCACCATTAAGAATATCTTTTAAATTCACCACATCGTCAAACACATTTAAGGAATTTTACTTTTTATCTTCTTCCCTTGATGTTTATTTTAAATCCACATCTTTTAAACTACTTCGTATGAGTGTTTCAGCCTTGTACAATTTTTAGACTACAGTAGCAAGTATAGGATATAATGAGAACACAATTGTTTTATCTACCTTGCCAAATTTTCTTAATGGTGTAGAAGAAAATGATATAAATACAGACATATGATCAATGTAGAAATTATTCCATTGGATCATCATGATGAATTATTTTCATTTGATATGCCCCCATGTCTTCCGCTATGATCTCATGATTCCATTTAACATTGTAATTCCATTTTATTTCATCCTTCTCCTCCTTTTTCCTCTATGAGAACCTCTCTAAGACGTTTGTTACCATAACAAGATCCTCAGGTACATGAGAACCTCAAGTTGCAAGGTTCTTTTCTTCATGTTATAGAGGCTTTCCTTCTAATGTTGCATTTCTGTATTTGAGCATATTATTTTTCTTCCATTACGCTTTTATGGACGTCCAAATCTAATCCGAAGCTTGTTATTTTGATACAAGCCATGAGGATGTTTGAAAATGTTATGGAGTTTGGTGTCACACGTGCCAAGTGCATTTCCTAAGGTAGCTTCAACAAACCCATTTTGTGTGTATACAACTATCATGGTACTACATGAGACCTATTTCTTTGAGGCAGCTGTCAAATTCTTCATGCGCTTTGTCTGTGGTTAAACATTTTACATATATATCTACCAACACATTTATAACTATAATCTCTCATTCTGTTAAGCTTTTATAGATGCCCATAACCTATTGGAAATTCCTTGTTTCATTGTTGTATATCCTACATTTGATGAGTTCCGTGAGACCATATTTCTTTGAAGCATTTTGTCAAGTAGTTCACGTGCCTTTTCTATGCTTCAATGTTTTGCATACATGTCTACTAGGGTAGTTGCGACTACATCAGCTAACAGAAAATCATTTTCATTAATTCTATGAGAATGTCCATACCCTGCTACAGATAGCCCATTTAGGCGCGGGTTGAGAGGAAACTGACAAAGGTTAAATAATTTGGTTTCACATGTGCCAAGCACATTTTCTTGAAAGTTTCTAAACTCTTTTTAAGAAATACATTCTGTGAATATACTGCACTCATTGTATTCCAAGAAATGGCATTCATTTTGAGGTGTCAAGCCAAACATGTCGCGTGCCTTGTCTATGCTCCATATTTTGTATCAAAGTTTGCCAGGGCACTTGTGACTGTGCTCAAAACCCTCATTCTATTATCCTTTGATGAATGTCTATATGCTGTTATAAAATGTAATAATTGTTGCATGGTCAAAGGATGATGGATTTTAACTTCATTTGCTTAAAATGTTCCATGATCTTTTAACAAATTCACCTTGTGTTTATCCTATGCTAATTGTATAACCTGATAATACATTTCTTTGAAGCATTTTGTCAAATAGTTCACATGTTGTGTATGCATTATGCTTTCATATTTTTCATACATGTTTTCCAGAGCGATTGCAACTACAATCTCCATTAAAAACCTCCTTTGACTATGCTTTGATGGATGTTCATAACTTCTTTCAGTGCTCCCATTTTGGCACAGACCAGGAGGGTGTTAGCAAAGTTGTGAGTAATGGCTTTACACCAACTGGTTATATTTTCTTTGCAGTCTCTAACAAATCTTTTCAACAAATCCATTTTATACATACCCTACAATCATTGCACTTGCTCATAAGTTTTTAAAGCCTTTACAATAGATGCAGCCCGGGTAGTCCACAAGACCATATTTGTTTGAGGCAACTTTCCATAGTTCGTGTGTATTGTCTAATGCCTCCACATTTCGCATTAACCTTTTCAATATTTAGAGAACTTTCTTCATCACTCCAACAAAAAACATTTCTTCTTGAGGAAGCCACAAAATTTTTTAAAATGTTTGTATTGACCACCAATAAGAGATGCTATGTGAAGTCATTGCTGAGCTGCAACTATTTCTAGTAACCATGGAGGAGCAACTTCCATTAGACATAGGCAAGGAGGATGTGTAGAACAGGGATCAACACCAACTATTTGCATTGAAAGTCTTGGTAGTTATAATAACTACCTAGTTATCGACCTTTTGAAGGCTCTTCACAACTAATAAACAACTTATGGGTTGCACTTTTGACAAACCTTCATTAAATAACCACCAATTTGCAAGTTATAACTTTTCAGAACCTCTAACTTCAGGAGTAGTTAATAAAAATTATAACTTGTACTTTCCATTGAGTTAGCCAATACTGAAAGTAGCTGCCTACTTTCACTTTTTCCTAAGTAGGTTGATAACAACTTGCTTTTCAAAGCAAAGTCTCCACTTAGCCAAATTCACAAGTTAACGTGCACTTTGTCAAATCTACAAGTTAGAATAACTAACTTCTCCCTTTACAAGTTTCTTTTTGAGGTTAGCCAAATCTACAAGTCACCTCCCACTTCACCAAAATTGAAAGTAGTCCCCAACTTTCATCTTTTTCTAAGTAAGCTTTCATGTGGTTAGCCAAAAGTGAAAGTTGACACAAACTTAGCCAAAATTGAAAGTAGATGTTCACTTTGGCAAAAGTGAAAGTGGGTGCTCACTTAGCCAAAAGTAAAAGTGCACCCCAACTTAGTCAAAATCAAAAGTAGGTGTTCACTTAGCCGAATTCAAAAGCGGACTCCAACTTAAGCTTGACTTGAATTAATTTCTCCTTTTCCATGGCTTGCCCCAGTTGATTTAGAAATTTATATCCGTACGTGGGAAAAATGTATTTTACTTTACGTAATCAAATGAAGCATTGTATTATTTTTAATAAATTCCACCCCACAAATGCTCACTTGATCAACCGTGCAAGTGCGAAAAATGGCGAGAAGTGCATAACTTTTGACTGGAGCACTAGATCTTTATGAGATTTTGACCAATTGTCTATAAAGATGATACAAGGTCATAGACAAAAGGATTCCTCTTGAATTTCAATAGAATTACCTTTTTAATTGTTTCCGCAAACTACATGCAAAAAAATTAAACTTTTCAAATCTTGCAAACCATGAAGCATAAGGATCTGAAACTTTGCCACATTTGGCAAAATGGACATAACAATAGCCCTGTAAGAGGATTTCCTATCAGCTACTTGAAATCTTTAGATTTAATTATTTTTGTGATTTTCTGCATAGCAGAACTGCTTCCATGACTTTGACTAAAACAGACGAACAATTTCTCCTTCAAACTAGAAAGCAACTTGACACTTCAAGAGAATTTGTGACTAGGGGCAACTCAACATAAGGATTTGACACAAAGGTTTAAAATTTGGCAAGTTCAAAATGAGGCCAACAAACTTGAAGCATAACGGCCATAGCAACTTGAAAACCTTGTGTGGAACTAGAAAAAAGAAAGATCTTCATGAAAATATTCTATATGAGTCTACAAGACTCATACAACATCTCCAAACACTCCTTTACCTCAGCACATCAAATATTTTGTGTCACAAATCTTCAACCATGAACTCTGAGAACAACAAGTCATTCGGAACACACTGCAACATACTGTCATTGAAAAACTAAGCTTGTGGACCACCAAGAAACTTGAAACTACAAGGAAGCATGTAATGCACATTCATAAACATGTCCACAAAACTACAAGGGCAAACATTAACATCTGAAGGAATGTGGAACATTCAAACAGGCCATCAACACCACCTTACTCTGTCAGGGCACATGTCGGTACTCTAACATGCATAACTTTCACAACAAAAGGATAGATGATCTGAAACTTTGGAATTATCATCTTCACAGCACCATGAACATAGTTCCAAAACCACATAGCCATAACTATAAATACAAAGGAATGCGAAGCATTCCATTATTGTATAGAAAATTTCTTCTTTAGAACCAACATTGTCTCCAAACTGTCAATTGTAAAACATCCTTTCAGTGATTTGATCATATTAGTGCTTCTAATTCCCATATTAATGTATCTTCTTGATGCTTCTAATTCCCATCTTAATATGTCTTCTTGATGCTTCTAATTCCCATCTCAATATGTCTTCATTCTCAACTCTACATTGATCAAGGTGTGACATCCAACCATGAACTTCAATAACCTCATTATATTCAACATGACATCCAACCATGAACTGTATCTTCTCTATTGGATAGGACATGACATCCAACCATGAACACCATCACACATCCATGATAGTGTTGACATCAATGACAACCTTATGACAATGTTGACATCAATGACAACCTTTGAAACCATATGTGTAACAATCTCCCCCTTTGGCATTGATGGCAACACATACCTACACATTTCTCCCCCTTTGACATCAAGGACAAAGGGAAACTTCTTCTCTCTTAGGGCATAACTTCTTCTTGCAACAAACAGACTCCCCCTATCATCAGCAACCACTACCTACTCCCCCTAAGAGGTAGCCATCATCAATCTAGCAAAAAGATATAACATGAACCACTCCCCCTAGATAGATGCACCACTATGCATCTAGCAAGGAGGGGACATTACTCCTAACCTCTGCCATAGATCCTCAAAAGTGTCATTTGCAAGAGCCTTTGTGAAAATATATGCAATCTGGTCCTTTGTTGGAACATATTCCAACTTTATTTCCTTTTCTACAATCTTCTCTCTCAAAAAGTGATACCTGATTGCTATATGCTTGGTTCTAGAATGCATCACTGGATTCTTGGAAATATTAATAGCACTTGAATTATCACACAAAATAGGAATATGCTCATTATACCATATCTTGATATCCTTTAGGGTTTGCTTCATCCAGGACACTTGTGTACAACAGGATGCTACTGCAATATACTCTACCTCTATAGTTGATAAGGACACTGAATCTTGGTTCTTTCTTTGCTATGAAACCAATCTGCTTCCTAAAAACAAAGCACCACCACTTGTACTCCTTTTATCATCAACACAACCAACCCAATTGGCATCAATGTAGGCACTCAAATCAAAGTCATTACCTCTTGGATACCATAAGCCATAATCTGGAGTTCCTTTTTAAGTATCTGAATATCCTTTTCATTGCCTTCTCATTTGTTTGCTTAGGATTGGCCTAATATCTGGCAACCACACATACTGCATGCATAATATCAGGTCTAGAAGCATGTAGGTACAATAATACTCCAATCATAGATCTATAGGAAGTCGGATCCACCTCCGGAGACTTGTCATCCTTGCTTAAGTGACATCCAGTGACCATGGGAGTACTCAATGGTTTTGAATCCTCCATACCAAACTTCAACAACTCTTTGACATACTTAGCTTGAGAAATAAAGATACCATCATCTAGATGAGTGATTTGAAGTCCAAGGAAGGAAGACATCTCACCAGTCATAGTCATCTCAAACTCTTTTTGTATCTCCTCTGCAAACCTCTTACACATATCATCATCTCCACCAAAGATGATGTCATCAACATATACTGCAACTATCAATATCATATATCCTCCTTCCTTCATGTAAAGATTGCTATCTGTAGTACCTTTCTTGAAGCCCTACTGAAGAAAGTACTTGTCTAACCTAGCATACCAAGCCCTAGGTGCCTGCTTGAGACCATACATAGCCTTCTTAAGTTTGCACACCATGTCTAGATCTTCTGATAATTGAAAACCATCTGGTTGTTCAATATAAACCTCTTCCTCTAGATCACCATTCAAAAATGTTGACTTAACATCCATCTGATATACTTTGAAATTTTTATAAGCAGCAAGGGCAAGAAACATTCTGATTGCCTCCATCCTGGCTACCAGAGCAAAAGTCTCTTCAAAATCAATGCCTTCAACTTGAGAGTAGCCCTTACATACCAACCTTGCTTTGTTCCTTACAACTTCACCTTCTTCATTCAGCTTGTTCTGGAACACCCACTTTGTTCCTATGACATTCTTGTTGGTTGGTCTAGGAACCAATTCCCATGTCTGATTCTTCTCAATCTGGTCTAGTTTTTCTTCCATTACTTTTATCTATCCATCATCTTTGCTAGCATCAGCAAAGGTTTTGGGCTCAACTTTTAATAATAAGCACATATTTACTTGTTCATGCAACTTAGCAAGCCTACTCTTGGTCTGCACACCTTCATTCTTATCTCCAATGATCTAATCTGTTGAGTGGTTCTTCTAAACATACTTTGCTAGGGTCTTAGGCATCTACTCCGGTTCTTGTTCCTTTTCTTCTTTCACTTCTTCTTCTTCATCTTCAATGCATGGGAAGATATCATATCCAGAGTCCTCTAATTCTTGTGAGATCTAATACAGGTCTTCATCTACTTTGACATTTGTGCTTTCAATCATCTTTCCCAATCTCTTGTTGTAGCATCTATAAGCCTTAATTCTAGTTGAGTAACCAAGAAAGATTCCTCCATCACTTCTTGAATCAAACTTTCCTAGGTCTTCATCTCTTTTGATATAACATTTTTTGCCAAAGATCCTTAAGTATCTGACAGAGGGAGGTCTTCCATACCATAGCTCATAAGGGGTCTTAGTGATATTGACCCTCAGTTACACTCTATTAATTAGATAGATAGCAATGTGAACTGCTTCCTTCCAGTACATATCAGGCAAGTCTACATCTTTCAACATTGCCCTTGACATCTCCTGCATAGTCCTATTCTTCCTTTCAACTACCCCATTTTCTTGAGGGGTCCTAGGAGCTGACAGATGTCTCCTAATACCATGATCTTCACAAAACTTTTCAGATTCATTTGAAGTAAACTCACCTCCTCTATCAAACCTTAAACATTTGATCTTAGCATCCATTCATTTTCAACCATACCTTTGAACACCTTAAGTTTATCAAGGGTATCAGATTTTTCCTTAAGAAAGTAACCCAAGTCATTCTAGAATAATCATCAATAAGTAACATGAAATACCTTTCACCTTGTTGACTCTTTACTCTTGTAGGACCACAAAGGTTAGTATTAATCAGCTCTAATGACATTGAAGAAGAGTATTGTTGTACCTTGTACACACGCCCCATTTCACTGAATGGGGGCCCCCTTCTTTCAAATTTTGGCTTAAGTGTCAGCTTTGTCTTAGTTGGTTCCTAAGGTGTTCGTAGATGTTTGATCAAGTGATCCATCAGAAATCAAAGTCACATTTCTCTCAGATGAATGAGTTACCTAGGTCTGCAAAACAATTGAGTCAAGTGGCCTTTGCTATCAAAATCCAAGTCCTAAAGAGCATTTGCGCTGAAAAGGTGATCTACTGCCTTAGCACTAAAAACCTAAGTCATTGACCAAGCGATAATCTACTTATCCACTGCCCTAGCATTGGATTTGCCTCCCACTGATCGTAGCGCTAAAATCTCCTTCCGCCGACCTCAAGCTAGAAAACCATGTCACTGACTTTGGTCGGTAAGGTGCAAAATTCATGCCAAGTCCGAGCCCCCCAAAACTCACGCTAAGGTCGGATGATCTCAAAAACGGCGCAAAGTCAGTGCTTCTTAAATTTTGTGCAAAATCTAAAAGGTGTTTCTCAGCATATTGTGTGTCATGTCTTCGATCATACCTATGACATTAATGGCGATTATTAACGCATAATATAAAGGTTTTTACAGACTCTCGAGCTCATTTTATGCACAAATAAATCTTTTGAGAGCTCTACGAATCCATCAGTGACAGAGAGCAGATTTGGAGGAAAGGTGAATTTGATCTAGGGTGCGTTTGAATAATTTTTCCCACCTCTGCAACAGCATTTAGAACCAAGTAGGGCGTGTTGGTTGTTTTAAATTCCCATCCTGATTCTCGCAGCAAATCTATAAAATAGCCACTTATTAGTGATTAATCCTCCTTGAGGGATTGGCCAACAAATAGGAGATTAGGGAGAGAAGGCTTTCTCAATCCCTCTTTTCTTCCTCTACACTTTAGGCTCTGTGAAACCAAGGAGGGTGTTCCTGAGAAGGCTTTCTCAATCCCTCTTTTCTTCCTCTACACTTTAGGCTCTGTGAAACCAAGGTGGGTGTTCCTATGTAGATGGATTTATTACTAATTCTCTGGCTATCTCTCTCTAACTGATGTCTTCTTTTCTTGGGGATAACATTGTTCTACTCAAATGGGTAGGGTTTTCTAGAGATATTAGCTGGTCAAAACTGTTCCTATCACAGATATGTTCCTTGTAAATTGCTTGAAAGAATGTATGATAAAGTAAAGGGATTGGCTAGATTCTTTAAGCTCTTATCTTATTCTTTACAAAGGAACATGCAAAACTTAACTTAATCAAAATAAATATCCTAAAAGCCTATTGCTTGAAAGAAAAATATTTGGATTGATTTTTAAAATATGTTGAGGATAATTAGAGGAGTGTAAGTTCAGCATAGTATCCATGAAATAGATCAGTGCCTATCCAAGAGCCAAAGAGTCAAAAAGATTGAAATGATAAAAAACTAATCAGGCAGTGATGTAACAAACCTTAGCTTACTGTAAAGGTACAACAATGCCTTACATTGAAAATACTCTACTAGTTTTAGAATCAACCATACTTAGTTATCCCTGTACATCTGAATCACATTTGATATTTTCTAATAGCAATTTTATATTACTCCTTGAGTAAAAGCCATAAGAGAAATATGCCAGCACAAGAAAGACTATGTCGATGAATAAAGATCATCTTTAACCAAATATATATTCATAATGTGAAACTGTATATGTGAAGTAGAAGACAATATACTCCAAAACTGATCAAAATTTGTAAAATAAATTGTTCAGTAACTTGCATCATAGCTTTCAATAGTTTTATCAAGAAACCAAAAGAGACTAAAATTGGAAACCTAAAAATAGGCAACTAATTCTATTACCAGAAAATAAACTTATTTACAACTCCTCCTTGACTAGATTGATCCCTATTTCAAACTAAGGCTGGAAATATGACCTCGAACCAATACCTCAAAATGAGACAAAAGTTACAGTCTTATAGAGAAAGAGAGAATAAGATGAAAACCCTAAAATTAATCCACTGATGACATATGGCACATCTCAGCTCCCTTGATTCTGTAACTGATTTGCTTCTAGAAGATGCTCCTCATTCCTCATTTTTCCTCTTCAATTTGCCCACTTCCCTTTTGCAACTGAAAATGATTTTGCTGAAATCTATTTTGCATTCCCGTGCACAATTTTACCCTTCTGGTAAAATTACCCTCTCAACTGTAATTTACTTGGCATGTAACAAATTTTACCCCCAGGCAGTTTCTACATTTCACTGGCAAGTAGAAAATGCATTTACCATACAATTTTAACTCTCCATAATCAAATAAAATATGCAGGGCATTTTTGCATATACGAGAGTATTTTCCCTTTTGCCAAATCATTTTTTATATGCCAATACATTTACAAATTTGCTGGAGGCGATTAAATCAATAACAAATCACCCAGGCATTATTTTAGACATTAAAAAATTCATTTTCAGCTTGAAGAAGGCCTCAAAACACAGCCACAAATCAAAAAATGTGATTACTATATTCCTCCAGTAATGCTCTGTAAATTTTCCGCTATTCTGCCAATGTATTTGCTCTCTCCTTCTTGCCTTTCGCGGAATGGTGGAATGCAATTAAAAATAAAGCATCCAATAAAGCTTTCAATAATGTTTTTTTCTGCAAATGTTAAACTTTGGCAAATATACAATATTAAAATGCCTTCCATTAAAATGCCCTTTCGCAGTTTCGCCAATGTCATTTTCTACTCACCATACTTCATCCGCAAAATGTCAGAGAAGAAATATTAAGATCAGAACTTTACACAAATCTTTGGAGAAGACATTTAAAACCATTAAAATTCCCTTCCGCAGTTATGCCAATGCTTTAAATACTCATTTTATTTGTTTCAAGGAATGGAGGAATCCTCATACTATAACTTTTAAATAAACTTTGAACTTTATAATAGTTTTGGCAAATATTAAACTTGCCCTAATCTCATCCATTTAATTTGCCTTTAAAATTATTTAAAATATATAAAATATTTTAAACATTTGCATTTGCAACATTAGAAATTAATGAAATTTTAATTTCGCCTGCGGGGCAAACAGAGGAAATTCACCGTGGACAAACCATGACACCTGGAGCTGTGAAAACTTGCGAGTGGGCAAAATCAATTATTTAAAACATGGGTTTGTTGACGTATCTCACCCAGCTCACCCAATTTATATACCTCCTTTGTAAACTGGCCCATAAAACGTGTTCGCCGCAACCAAGATGCATTAAAATAATGCATCATATGAACTCGGATTTTGATGAAAATTAAATTAGAGACATTTTAGGCCAAAATGAGAAATGGGTTGCCTTCAGATTTGTAAAATTTGAAACTTTTCAGAACACCAATTTTAGCCTGGTAGTAGTCAAAAAATAATTAAATAGCCCATCAAAACTCATTCTGGAAGCGTGAAACTACACAGGTGTACTACCATATGTACCAAGAAACATTGTACCATATAGAATTGCAAGATCACTACTGAGTTGCAAATTTTTAATCTGTGAAGATGGTCTCCGGGGTAGATTGAGTAGTATGTCGACTTAACCTCTGTCGACACATTGAAAGGACATATGCACTCAAAATTTATAAAATTTGAGGGTTCCATCAGTGGCTCTAGTTGGGGACGCATGCACCTTATGGGCATGGAGAGATTCCAGATCTCTAGGACGTAGACCAGGTGCCTACTCCATTGGGCGACTCTGAAAACTGATTCAACCTGCAACATTGCAAATCTCCGACACATAATTTTCAAACATTATTTGATGGCCCCAGGCCACCAAATGAAAAGAAGAACCAATGTTTGCCTCTGTCAAACACCAGTTTGTTGAAGGAACTGATTTCCCTCAACCCACATTTACCTCTGCCACTGACATGCTTAATCATATCATTGAGCCTACCACTGTCAACATCAACTCTATCAATCTGAAAATTGCATTCAGACACCAACTAAAACCCATAATCATTGTGACATTTTACCTTATCCAGCTCATTGTCATAGTTTCTTCCTTCATTATCATCTAAGTAAAATATATCAGTACCTTCAACACCCAATGTATGCTCAAAAGTAAGCAATTCTAGTTCAAAAATATAATCAGATTCAACCTTAAAATTAGCATCCATGTCCATATGAGAAAACTCATGACTAGGCTCATCTAGATCATAAAATAGACACTCATAAGAATTTGCATTTAGAACATCTTGACTTTGACCACTATTACAATGAATTTTACAATCATCAGCTATCCATGTGTTAGTAAAATGAGTTCCTGAGTTTGCATCAACATTTACACTTTCAGCATATCCATCATTGTTAAAGTCAAATGCTTTCTTACCTTCATAAGCATTGTTATCCTGTAAATCATCTTCTTCTTTTATGGACGGGAAAACAAATGGATATGTATCATACTTAGTGCCCAAAAGAACATCATCATTGTCGAGGTTTATGTGAGCAGGGCACAAAGGCTCATGATCATTTTCATGTACATACCTCTAATATTCCATGGTCAACAAATCTAAAATTTGCTCACTACTGAGTGAACATGCATTTTCTTTCACATCTTCCACTGCTTCTTCCTCTTGATCTCCATGAGAGCTGCAAGCATCACTTAGTCGCAAATCAAAATCCACATGGTTGTCATTTTTATCATTAAAATTTGGATATTCAATGGATTCATCATAACATACACTGCTCATATCACATGGGATTAAAACTTCAACAACCTTGCCAAAAACACAGTCATGATCTAATATAGAAGGGAGGCCTTCTATATTTTCATCTTATTAACATTCAGACTATCATAACAACTATTTTCATTTGCACACCCATCTTCTATGGACTGATTAGAAAAAGCATTTTTCCCATCGTCAAATACAACATCATTCTCTACTATATTATGTTCACTCTTTTGGTCACAAAGGGAAAAAGCACCATCACTTATTATAGACATAAAATTATTTCCCCATTCAATTTTGATGTCTTCATAAACTAAAAGCCATGGGTATATACACTTAACACTTGTAGGCATTAAATCATGTAGTATAGTACTCAAACCTGGCTCAAGATTCTCACAAAATAAATCAATGCAAAATGATTCATTAGGTCTTTCTAATTCTAGCACTACAAATAAAGATTCTATAAATCTGCTATAAAAATCATATAAGGTTTCACCCGTAAACCTCTTCATATCACAAAATGCATCGATAGGTGATATGGATTCAACTTTGTTTTCAGATTGGTCTTCAAACTCTTCTTGGATATGCAGATGTTTATTGTCTAACAGGCACATATTGCATGCTGATATTCCTTCAAACTGGTCAATGAAAAGTATTCTAATCTCATGCCATGAATATATGGAATGCATTGGTAAACTAGAAAACCAATATTCAGCATCATATTCTAAAGTTCTCACAAAAAGCTTCATGATAACATCCTCTTCTTCTATTTGATAGTTCTCCATCAAATCAATGAAACTTTGTAAATGTTGTGATGCTAACTCTCTGAAATCTCCTCTAAACCTTGGCAAGTATTCATTCATTTTTCTTGGGACTGGGTGTGGATAACCTTGGATTTTACTGAAATCCAGAGGTTTATATCTTTCATTAAAGAACATCTTTCTCTAAGGACATGACTGTGTTTGAGGCATGACATTAAAACTTGTAAAGGGAGAACCAGAACATTAATACATATTTGCAAATGAGTTAATCCCTTCTACAACTATCTACTTCTTGATACTCCTTTTATAATATCTTGCTTTCTCATTTCCCTTTCCTATTAGTACCTTAGAGTACTAGATAAGGGACAATATTTACAAGAAACTTTATTGCAAATCTTTATACAAAAGTGTTGCAATAGAAAAATACCCGAGAACTGCTACAACCAACTCTTCTGATGATTTGGAATATTATGTAGAGTCGCCACCTCTTTAAAAGAGGAAAAGATTTTCAAGCCGCAGAAAGCTTCTTCCAAAATCTAGGTATTTCTGAGTTCTCTCCACCAGCAGAGCACCAGATTTCAAGAATACACCAAAAACGTTGCAACAATCTCCTTCTTCAAGTATGCAGGTCCTTGGATCATTTGACCCAAAATTTTAGATCAGCAAACTTATTGACTCTTTTCAAATGGATAATACTGGAGGGTCCCCAGTAGAGTCACCAATCTATTGGTTGTTTTAAATTCCCAACCTAATTCTCGCAGCAAATCTATAAAATAGCCACTTATTAATGATTAATCTACCTTGAGAGATTGACCAACAAATAGGAGATTAGGGAGAGAAGGCTTTCTCAATCCCTCTTTTCTTCCTCTGCACTTTAGGCTCTGTGAAACCAAGGAGGGTGTTCCTATGTAGATGGATTTATTACTAATTCTCTGGCTATCTCTCTCTAACTGATGTCTTCTTTGGCTATCTCTCTCTAACTAATGTCTTCTTTTCTTGGGGATAACATTGTTCTACTCAAATGGGTAGGTTTTTCAGAGATATTAGCTGGTCAATACTGTTCCTATCACAAATATGTTTCTTGTAAATTGCTTGAAAGAATGTATGATAAAGTAAAGGGATTGACTAGATTCTTTAAGCTCTTATCTTATTCTTTACAAAAGAACATGCAAAACTTAACTTAATTAAAATAAATATCCTAAAAGCCTATTGCTCAAAAGGAAAATATTTAGATTGGTTTTTAAAATATGTTGAGGATAATCAGAGGGGCGTAAGTTCAGCAAAGTATCCATGAAATAGATCAGTGCCTATCTAAGGGCCAAAGAGTCAAAAAGATTAAAATGATAAAAAACTAATTAGGTAGTGATGTAACAAACCTCAGTTTACTGTAAAGGTACAACAATGCCTTACATTGAAAATACTCTACTAGTTTTAGAATCAACCATACTTAGTTATCCCTGTACACCCAAATCACATTTGATATTTTCTAATAGCAATTTTACATTACTCCTTGAGTAAAATCCATAGGAGAAATATGCCAGCACAAGAAAGACTATATCGATGAATAAAGGTGATCTTTAACCAAATATGTATTCATAATGTAAAACTGTATACATGAAGTAGGAGACAGTATACTCTAAAACTCAACAAAATTTGTAAAATAAACTGTTCAGTAACTTGCATCATAGCTTTCAATAGTTCTATCAAGAAACCAAAAGAGACTCAAATTGGAAACCTGAAAACAGACAACTAATTCTATTAGCAGAAAACAAACTTATTTACAACTCCTCCCTGACTAGATTGATCCCTATTTCAGACTAAGGCTAGAAATATGACCTCAAACCAATAATTCAAAATGATACAGAAGTTACATTCTTATAGAGAAAGAGAGAAGAAGATTAAAACCCTAAAATTAATCCACTGATGACATATGGTACATCTCAACGCCCTTGATTCTGCAACTGATTTGCTTCTAGAAGATGCTCCTCATTCCTCATTTTCCCTCTTCAATCTGCCCACTTCCCTTTTTCAACTGAAAATAATTTTGTTCAAATCTATTTTACATTCCCGTACATAATTTTACCCTTCTGGTAAAATTGCCCTCTCAACTGCAATTTACTTGGCATGAAACAAATTTTACCCCCAGGCAGTTTCTACATTTCACTGGCAAGTAGAAAATGCATTTACCATATAATTTTAACTCTCCAGAATCAAATAAAATATGCAAGGAATTTTTGCATATACAGAAGTATTTTCCCTTTTGCCAAATCATTTTTTATATGCCAATACATTTACAAATTTGCTGGAGGCGATTAAATCAATGGAGCCACGTTTTTGCAGTTGCTCTCATGTTTTTTCCATTGCTGTGCAATTTAAAACTGATGAAGGGTGTAAATCATAAAACACACAACAATAGAAATGGAAAATAGAAAATAGAATATTTCTTTATTGATCTGGGCAACTCATTACATTACAGAAGCTCAATTACAATCAGAGGAATCAATCCTCCTCAGGCTGCAACACACCACAGCTACACATCACCCGGCTCTAGAATCTTCTACCTTTTGTAACCCCAAATTAGCTAGGATTTATGTTTTCCCATCTATTCTTGACTCTACACTTCTCCCCTTAACTCTACTACTACCCAGGGTTCTCAAAATAGTCATAAATAGCACTTTTTGATGGCTTCGAACTAAATTTCAAAATTTGCAACTCCCTCCAAAAGTAGGTCAACTTTCGGGAAGCATAACTTTTGATCTGGGTGTCCAATTGACGAACCATTTTAAGCATTAGAAAGCTCACAATGTAAACTATCACGCCAAAAATTCATAAACAAATTTCTGTCAACTTTTTGAGATGTTATGGAATGCTTTAGTGCCTCATATCTCCTTTCAGAAATTTTCAGGGGCTTTTCAGAAAACAAAAATTTTAATATCTTTCAGTTCATAAATGATCTTTGCCTGATTCCTTCGCCAAAGGTCTCATATTTCAGCTATGAAGCTTTCTGTAAGTTTTCGCTTCAATCTGTGCCCAAATGCAAACTTTCCTAAAATGGCAGGTAAACTTTCTAAAACTCGCAATTTGCTATTTTTAGTAGTTTAGAAAAACAGAAAGTCCTACATCATTATTCAGGAGATTATGGAACCAGAAACACTACTTATGGAAAGAAATAAAAATAACTGCAATAATTTTGAATCAACTTCTTTTAGGTGATGCAAGATTGCCCTTACACCACTAGATGCTTCTGCATCAAAAACACTCCAAACATCTCTGAAATTGCCCTCTGGTTGTAACAAATACCCCAGGCATTGTTTTAGACATTAGAAAACTCATTTTCAGCTTGAAGAAGGCCTCAAAACATGGCCACAAATTAAAAAACGTGATTACTATATTCCTCCAGCAATGCTCTGTAAATTTTCTGTTATTCCGCCAATGTATTTGCTCTCTCCTTCTTGCCTTCCGCGGAATGGTGGAATGCAATTAAAAATAAAGCATCCAATAAAACTTTCAATAATATTTTTCTACAAATGTTAAACTTTGGCGAATATACAATATTAAAATGCCCTTCCGCAGTTCCGCCAATGTCATTTTCTACTCACCATACTTCATCCGCAGAATGGCGAAGAAGAAATATTAAGATCAAAACTTTACACAAATCTTTGGAGAAGACATTTAAAACCATTAAAATGCCCTTCTGCAGTTCCACCAATGAATTACATTCTCATTTTATTTGTTTCACAAAATCGCGGAATCCTCATATGGCAACTTTTAAATAAACTTTGAACTTTATAATAGTTTTGGCAAATATTAAACTTGCCCTAATCTCATCCATTTAATTTGCCTTTAAAATTATTTAAAATATATAAAATATTTTAAACATTTGCATTTGCAACATTAGAAATTAATGAAATTTTAATTTCGCCTACGGGGCAAACAGAGGAAATTCACCGTGGACAAACTGTAACACCTAGAGCCGTAAAAACTTGTGAGTGGGCATAATCAATTATTTAAAACATGGGTTTGTCAACGGATCTCACCCAACTCACCAAATTTATATACCTCATTTGTAAATTGGCCTGTAAAACGTGTTCGCCGCAACCAAGATGCATTAAAATAATGCATCATATGAATTCAGATTTTGATGAAAATTGAATTAGAGACGTTTTAGGCCAAAACGAGAAATAGGTTGCCTTCAGATTTGTGAAATTTGAAACTTTTCAAAACTCCAATTTTAGTCTGGTAGTAGTCAAAAAAATAATTAAATAGCCCTTCAAAACTCATTCTGGAAACGTGAAACTGTACATGTGCACTACCATATGTACCAAGAAATATTGTACCATATGGAATTGCAAGATCACTATTGAGTTGCAAAATTTTAATCTGCGAAGATGGTCTCTGGGGTAGATTGAGCAGTATGTCGAGTTAACCTCTGTCGACACATTGAAAGGACATATGCACTCAAAATTTGCAAAATTTGAGAGTTCCATTAGGGCGCTTCTCTTTTACTATTTCAGGTTTTGGGTTTTGTTTCTAATTCAAGTATCGCTCTCAGCTAGGGTTTTGCATAAAATTGAAAGTTTGGGTCTGTTAGTTTATTTGTTGAAATAGCAGTCAGATTTTGATAGGAGGTTTTTACTGTGTAGATGATTGAATTATTTGACAAAAAAAATCCTTCATTTAGACCCTAAGGCACGATAAGTGACAGTAGGGAATGATGAATCTTGTTGCACTAAAATGTATTTACCCACAACAGAGAAATCGTTCACAAAATTTATCAAAACCCTTTGAAGTTCCAATGGATTTTTTTGGTTAAGTTCCATCCGCGCTAAAAATGACCCTGACCGACCCTTTGAAATGATGAATGGCTTTAGGTTAGTCAGTACTTGAAAAATTCTCCGCCATCCAAAAGTTCAAACTCTTTGTGCTAAAATCGTCCAACGCGGACTTTGCACTCAAAATGCCTTCAACTGACCTAAAATAACCCCAAAAAAGCCAAGCTGGTCGATTACCTCCAAAGTCCCCACCAAATCCAAAGATTCCACTCGGCACTAAAATCCTAAGTTGCCAATTTTACGCCAATTTAACCATCCACCAACCTCCTCATTCAAAGTCAGTTAGTCACTTCGGGAAGTCCCACCGAACCCAATGTATTAAACTCAGCACTAAAATAAGCACCATCTAACTTGCGCTCAAAACACTCACTATCAAATTTCATTGGTCACCTCTCAAAGTCACGCTAAGTCTGACACAATTAGAATCCGCACCAAGCCCTATATTAGTCTGTCCCAACTTTCAATGTTGAATTCCAACCCAACTGACCTGCGTTAAAATCAACACCGACTAACCTCACGATTCTACAAAAGTCAGTCCGAGCTGAAACCTACACTGGTCGAAGAAAGTAGAAAGTCACGCCAAACTCAACATTTATTTGTCTACACTCCTGGCACCGAAAATTAACTTCTCAACTTTGCACTAAAACATGCCTCCACCGACTCCGGTCGGTAAACTCCAAAACAAGCGCTAAGTCAGACAAAACTAAAATCAACACTTTTCTACTGACGAAGTCCGAGACCCCTGAAATCCACGCAAATTGATCTCAAAGCTATTTTTCATGAAATTTCCTAAGGCAAATAAGTCTGTTTGATCAAAATGAATGTTGCAAAGGTAAAATTAAGATGTTTGCATGATTTCATTTAATTTTTCAAGCAATTTAGCATTTATTACATGACTTGAAGTATGATTTTTATGTTGTTTTTACTATTTAGGTAATGTAATGAATTTCATTAAGTGGTGAAATCTGCAATTATATATTTGGGCATTTAGAATATAGAAAAGGAACTTGATGAACTATTTCATAAGGTAGAATTTGACTTAGGAATATGAGATGAGTAACTTATGGCTAAATCATTAAGACTTAGGAACTAAAGACCTTCAAGACACCTTTAACTTATTAGGTCTAGTCAGGTAGGTTAAATGTCTGCACGAGCTCAAAACATGATGTACGAATTCAAAGGTATTCCTCCCGAGACTAAGATAACATCTACATGGAACAACATAGGAGATACAGATCTAGCTCACATAGATCTAGAGGACTTTAGACTCAGGGTGTTTGGACCAAATCCTACACCATTGGCTAAAAAGATAAGAGATAATGGTATTGCAAAAGCAGTTGCCTTTCCCACCTTTGTGCAATGTGCAGAGATCATAGTGATATGTGCAGAGAGATATGACCCCTTGACTAGAACCATTCAAACTACAAATGGAGAGGTCCTAGCAAATTTAAGCACATAGTCCTTGGCAGAAATCTTTGGTATACCAGTTTACCTTGTGTTGTCTATACCAGACAAAAGGATGCTGAGAACACATATAAGAAAGATGTGGAAAAGTGCAAAAAGCAGATCAATGATCACTAGATGAAACATAGGAGGTCTGCCATAAACAAGTTGCCCCATACTTTGTATAGAAGTGATTTCCATGATGAGATTGGGGACTTGGTGAATCTATTGAGCAGAATCTATGGGCTCCCATCTGCTTCCACCTATGAAGAATGGATGTTTGCCCTCATCGAGGAGATAATACGTGGAGACAAGAAACTTCACTGGGCTTAGATCATAACTGATCACATGCATGAAGCCTTTGAGAATTTCAAAGAGAAGCAGATATTCAAATGGACCTCATTTGTTGTTTATGCACTGGCAAGAAGAAATGAATATCCTGGACTATCCAAACTAGGAGAAGTTGGGAATGGAGACTAACAATTGAAAGTTTATGAGTGTTATACACAATTGACACTATCACAATCACTGATACATTACAAGAGAGTGAATGATGCATTTACTATGCATATCACCAGGATACTCCAAGGTACCACTGCATTAAGAATATCTCCTAAAGCCATGAATGTTATACAATAATATAGGAGATGGTACATATAGTTTCATAAATTTACCTACTTGAGAATTTCCAAGGTTTTATAGGTACTCCATATAAGCTGCCCCAGTATCCAACCAACAAGGTAGTGCTCCTTGAACTGACTAGACAACTCCTCACCTGTGCAAAAAGGCTCAAACATCTGCAAAGGGTCATTATTAAATTTCTAATTTTATTGGGTAAGGGCCTTTATACATGCATAACCTTAGGTGCAGCAGAGCATTTAGATAAGGAACTACAAGTGTTGAACCTCCATCCATATATAAGAAGGAAACATTTTGATCTGCATGGTACAATGGAAAGATATGTCAACAAGAAGTTTCATCGAGACCACCCTGAAGACTTCTGGGAAAACTGTGCAAATGACTATGATGTAATAGGAAGAACCTTCTCCTGGTTGTCTTTAGAATGAATAAGAAGATTCCATAACATTCAGGTACTAGACTAGGTGGTAGAGGATGGGAATGTAGTTTAGAGAGGCCCATGGGAAGCATTGCTTGGTTAGCCTATCCCTTTTCCCAATTGGGCCAATGCAGAAGAGAGTTTATTGGATGAAGCCATGAGAAACCCAATCAAGCTCAGTAAGATTTGGGTTAGAAACCAAGTAGTAGTGTTAGCACAAGTTGGGACTGCATTAACATACAAAGAGGAAGATTCAGAAAAGGAATCTGGGGGTGAAGAAGATCAACCTCTGGAAGAGATAGATACAGAAGAATAGGAGGTAATTAAGGACATCGACAGTGAAGAGCACGTGCCTTTGGAAAAAAAAGGGAAAGCAAAGAATGTTATTCCTAAGGCATAGAAGAAAGACCCACCTCCTGCCACCAGAACTAGAATAGCAAAAAGGAAGGATCTACCCAGTGGTAAAGGGGAGAGCTCAAAAGCTAAGAAGCCAAGGCTACTAGCAGTAAATGTTTCAAATGCAACCCCTATCAACACCTCGGCTGCCCCCCAAGTGCCTTCATCTCTAGCTAGTGTTACTATTGCCTCATCTCCTTTGCAAGACCCCTCCTTTGTTTCCTCTACTCTGGTTACCACATCAACACCATCTCTAGTAATAGCAAATGTGAGCATACCTAGCTCCCCCTCTTCACTCACTTCCTCCAGTGTCATCTCTTTGGTTTCCTCTTCCCCTTCCATCTCCACCATGTCCTTATTATCCATCTCATCCATTTCTGCCTCTACTCAGATGTCATTGCCACCCATTTCCACCATCCTGGCACCTTCCTTTCTTCTCCCTTCACTTAGCCTTTCTGCACCTATTTCTATCTCTTCCATCTCCTCTCTCCCTCCCATTCCACCTTCACTAGGTTATGCTTCTTTTGCTAATTTATCCCATGTACACCTACATTCTTTAGTTTCTAATTCTTTGTCAGCTATAGGTGATTCTTTGACACATCCCATCATTTCTTCTTCAAAATCTGCCCCATTAGTCGTTCCATAACTACTTGGGATTGTGAAAGTTTGTGTAGAATTAGAATCCCAAGAAAAGGAGACTACCACTAAAATAGCCACAGCCATTGAGGTGGTTGAAGTATCTAACAGTCCAATAGATACAAGCACAACAGATATAATGTTGGGAACCTCTCAACAGTCCATATTTGAAAATCTGAAGAATGTTGAACAGTCGGATGAAGAAGAGAATGATGAACACAAGGCTGAATTGAAAATTCTTGATGAGTCACCCAATAAACGAGACAGTCACATTGACTCTCCTAAGGATTTCTCCTCCACTTCCCCTGATTGGTTACAGCAAAGGTTGCAAAATAAAGAACCACAGGTGGAAATGTTGAAATTGGATTTGGCGACACTCCTAGCTAGAGTGGAAAAACCAAAGAAGTAGAAGAAAGCCAAAATCCAATCCATAATATACAAGGATGCCACTAGGTCAAGGATTATAGAGGTAGCTATCCCACCAGTAGATGTGGATAAAAATGAAGCCAGAGCAGAAGATTATGTTGTTACAACTGTGAATCTGGGGCCAGCTACAAGAGGACAGAAAATAGATGAATTCAAAGGGACAGTGTCTACAATTCTAGACCAATTGAATAAAGATGAAATGATGAAATAGGAGCTGAAGTAACAAAATGAAGAACTCCGAGCATGTATACAGTTTCTGATGAGGCTTTTGAAATCAGATGGAGAACCAAGATCAGCTCCTGCCCTGTTATCTGAAGAAGAATTGTCTAAATTCGATGATAATAAGACCACTGTTGCAGGCACACGAGAATGGTTCACAAAGGTGTATGAGGAAGGGTGTGAGGTAATAGCATTTGCATCCTCGCTGCATAAAGACTTTCAGCTTTTGAGAGAAGAATGGGAAGATCTGCACGAAGAATGTAAACCCTACAATGATATTACTCCCATATGTTTCTGAGAGTGCAAACTTTGAGGAGGTTATCCAAAGAAGTTCTTTTGACAAAGAATATTTTGACAAAGGATAGAATAAAGAAACCTGAAGAATGGTATCAGCAGATAAAATTAAGGAAAGGTGTTTTTGATAAAGTCAGATTCTTTGGTGCAACAAAAACTAAAATAATGGAGGTGATTTATGAAATAAATGATACATTGAGGGACTGTATAGATTATGGTCTGGATGATTTGACCCCGATAGATGAGCAACAGTGCAAGGACAAATTGTATTAGGTTATTCATGGAGACTCACCATTGAATATGGTCGGCAAACTTGATAAAGTCAGTGATCTCCAAGCTGCATTTTTTGCATTTAAGAAGGGAAGAAAATCCAGGGAGGATGTATATTGTAAATTTTCTGTAGAAATTGAGAGCTTAAGGTTTGGGGCAGACTACATTAAAGATCCAGAGCCATTGGATATCAACCTAGCTCTAACAGCAATAGTTGTATACTGTAACAAAAGGCAGAAGAAGACAAAATTGATCTAGAGGAAGATGAACAGTAAAAACACATGTGAATCCTATCATTGTTAATTGACACTATATTTGGAAGGTCATGTGACTCTATTTTGCCTTTATTATGCCTTGAAAATTGACTTTTCCCAATGTACAACTTAATGGGTATTCAAAATGTCCAAATTCAATGTATTTGGGAGTTGTATTTTATCTTTTTCTTACAGGACAAATGATGATCCAAAAATGCAATCTAACTGTTGTAGTGTATTAAATGCCATGTAATCTAGACCGTTGGTGTTGAGTTAATCTCCATCGTCCATTCAAAAACTCAGTATGGCGCCTCTTTTAATAAAGGGCCATTGTCTCTCTCATTGTAAGTCTTGATAGTGAATTGTTGACACTCTGCCAATTTTTTTATTAATACAAAAGCAAGTTGATGCAGTCTCTTCTGGGAATTTCTCTCTTTGTGCTATCAATTTGGTTTCATGGTTCACATCTTGATCTACTAATTAGTATAATGTGCTTTGCAACGTTAGTGATTTATTGAAGGTATTCGATGAATGTTCTAACTCCATACTATTAGTTACTTGTTGATTGTAAGTGGTTGTGCATAGTTAGCCTGGGCTATTATTTTGTGCTAAGTTCCATTGCATTACATTAGTTGAATCATGCCATAAATTGGGTATTTGCTAGATGTATGTAATCTGAAAATCTTAAGACTCCATAGAAGATAGCATTATTTTCTGCAGTGCTGTAGCAATCTGTTAGCTTGGCAACACAGAAAGTAGTTTAATTTTAGAATATTTGTCTACCACCAATGAGTTCTACATTATGAATGTCACTTAGGATTCTTCTCTAAACCCTTACTCTTTTGTACTTTCTTTATACAAAGTTGTTAGATTTAGGTTTTCAAGCAGCATTTATATTGCAAATCAACTGAAAATATCATAGGGTTTCCTACACTTCTATTGGCATTACTTTGCAAACCCTATCATTATATGTAAGACCCCTTGTTGGCACGGCTAGTACATAGCAACTGAGTCATTCCAAGCAAGCTAAGACCTAGTTGTATTATCTTTGGGGTAGTCCTATCTTGGATAAGATACCTTTTTCAAGAGGGGTGAGATACCTGTATTTCACCTATGTCGTTGTGTGCTAAAAACATCATCAACAAGTACTCCTTGCTTTTGAAACTTGTCTATGTTTGCTTTCCCATTTGGCATTCTTTGCATACTACGTTTGCAGGCTTGGTTATCTTGAGCATATTTCCCTTACCATATTATCAAAATTGTTGTGTCTCATTCTTTTGTGCCACAACCAACACTCACTAGATTGAGCCAACAAACATGTTCTTCCATTTACCTCCTTCAAATGATAGATATCACCATATGACTTGATACCTTCTGCAACTAGTTTTCTGGACCCTGCTTTCTTGATTTCACAACCTTTGGCATGAAAGGTGAGATTGTAACCTTTACTGCACATCTGACTGACACTGAGAAGATTGTGCTTAAGTCCTTTTACATAGAGGACATCCTCAGTCCTATGCTTCCCATCAATAGTTATAGCACCCTTTCCACATATTTGTGTTGACTCGTCACCACCAAACTTGACAGCTCCACCATCCCACTTCTCAAGGTTGATAAACTTCTCCTTGTCACTAGTCATATGATTTGAGCAACCATTGTCAATTACCCAAGCCTTAGATTCTTCTCTTGCATGAAAGGCAGTCCATACAACCATTGATCTATCATTGTTTTGGTATGTTTGCAAGGAATCAATCTTTTCACATTTTCCAACATCATTCTTTTTGTCACCAATAGTACTCAAGGCCATGAAAATTGTTTCATAATTTGAATCATCATGATCCTCATCTTCTGAAGAACAACTACTCTCTATGGAATATAGACTTCTTTTGAACTTGTCTCTCTTGTTACTATCCCTTGATTCTTTAAAAGAACATTTAGAAGCAAAGTGACCAAGCTTTCCACAATTAAAACATTTGAAAGGTAACTTACATTTGTATTTGTCAATGCCTTTCTTTAGTCTTCTCACAAAATTTGTTTCAACTTCATCAGAGCTCTCATCTCCTTCAGTAATTTCATCCTTTGTCTTCATACTAACTTTGAGAGCAACTTCTTTCTTTGGAGCATCACTGCCAAACTTTCTCATTTCAAAAGCAGTAAGGGTACCAAACAATTTGTCGACAATGTATGTATCCAAGTCCGCATTCTCCTCAATAGCAAATACCTTATGGTTCTAAGATTTGGGAAGAGATCTCATAACCTTCTTCACAATTTCATCCTCTTCCACTTTGCCACCAAGACATATGATGTCATTGACCACTTCATTCACCTTGAGCATATATCCAGTAATGTCTTCATCATCTATCATCTTTAGGGTCCCAAATTTGCTTTTGAAGATTTGCCTCTTTGCTTGCTTTACTTTCTTATATCCTTCATAAATGGTTTCAAGTTTATTCCAAACTTCTTGAGCAGAACTACAACTCATACCTTTGAAAGTTTTGAATCAGCTAACACACTCAAGATTGCAAACTTTGCTGTGGCATTGTTATCATACTTCTTAACTTCATCTGAGTCTATAGAAATAGTAGTAGGAACAGTATAACAGTCTTGATAGATTCCCAAACACCACACCCTAGAGAATTTATATAGGCTTCCATCCTTAGCTTCCAAAAGGCATAATTTATTCCATCAAACCTAGGTATCTTGTTGGATCCATTATGTGCCATCCCAAACCTTCCTCAAGCGGTTAAGATTCCTTCAAAGGAACTTGGCTTTGATACCAATTGTTGAACACACCAGGATACTGAGAGGGGGTGAATCAGTATCTAATCAAATTTTAAATCCTCTAAACCAGATTAAAACTTAAGCATTACAGTATCAACATAAGCATGAAAGATTAACACAATACACATCAACACATAACACCAGATATACGTGGAAACCCCAAGAAGGGAAAAACTACAGTGAGGATAAACTCACAATATATGAAGCTCAAATAAAAACTTTATTTTAGGGATACCCAAGGAAGCTACAACTCCTTGCTGACTTTGTTTTAGGGCTACAACTGAAGGAAGCTACTACTCCCTGAAAACTTTTCTTAAGGGTCACTCCCACGGAAGCTACAACTCCCTGTAGACTTTGTTTTAGGGCTACAACTCAAGGAAGAAACAACTCCCTGATCTGAGAATAAACTCAAAAAAGATTACAGTATCACAGTCCTTCTACTGCCTGAAAACTGACATTGAAGTTCACACCTTTGATGATTGCAATTCTGCTTCTTCTGATAATTAGATCAATTAGGCACACTCTTCATCTCCTTCATATCACACAAATGTCTTTGAGATGAATTAGGATAGCTTCTAACACATTTGCTCTTTCTCCTTTAGTCGCACATCATAATACATTCATTTTGCTTCTTGTTTTGCTTGCGAACCTTATCAATCACATTGCAATCACACCTAGCCTAACTCAATTTGATTTACAATTTATACATGATATTACATTGATTACATTTCTTGTCGACCAGAGACAACATGAAAAATATAATTACAAGTCGGCCAAACAACACACAACATGAAACATGTAGAGGACAAGTCCTAAACAAGACCACACGCCACACCAACAGAAGGCCTATGCCTTGCGGACATCAATACTTACTCAACCAGGTCCAAAACATCCTTCACAATACCAAACATCAAGGGATTACATCTGCACACTCTGCTCATTTCAAAATAGGACAGCCTTAAGCCAAGACATGAAACTTGAAGCATAACGGCCACAGCAACTCAAAAACCTTGTGCAAAATTGGAAACAAGAAGGATCTTTATGAAACTCTTCCAGATGAGTCTACAAGACTCATACAACATCCCCAAACACTCCTTTACCTCCACACATCTTCAACCATGAACTCTAAGAATAAGTCATCTAGAACACACTGCAACATACTGTCATTGAAAAACTAAGCTTGTGGACCACCAAGAAACTTAAAACTGCAAGGAAGAATGTAATGTACATCCATAAACATGTCCAAAAAATTGTAATGGAAAACATTTGCATCTGAAGGAATACAAAACATTCCAACAGGTCATCAACACCACCTTACTCTACTAGGGCACATGTCGGTACTCTATCATGCATAACTTTCACAGCGGAAGGACAGATGATCTAAAACTTTGGAATTATCATATTCATAGTACCCTGAACATAGTCCCAGAACTGCATAGCCATAACTGCAAATGCAGAGGAATGTGGAGCATTTCATTTCTGTATAGAAAATGTCTTCTTTAGAACCAACATTGTCTTCAAACTATCAACTGTAAAACATCCTTCTGGTGATCTGATCATCTTAGTGCATCTAATTCCCATATTAATGTATCTTCTTGATGATTCTAATTCCCATATTAATATGTCTTCATGATGCTTCTAATTCCCATCTTAATATGTCTTTAGACTCAGCTCTGCATTGACCAAGGCATGACATCCAACCATGAACTTCAGTAACCTCATTATATTCAACATGACATCCAACCATGAACACCATCACACATCCATGATAGTGTTGACATAAATGACAACCTTAGGAACCATATGTGTAACAAGACATCCCTAATTCTACAAGCATGACATGGTTCCACTCTACTCCTAACATTAGTATCAAATCCTAGATCCAAAAGCCAGCCTTGGCCCAAAAATTGAAGGCATCAAAAACAAAGTCAAAGTTTGTGATCAAAATTGTCAAGAAAATCATAAGAAACATGAGGCTCTTCATCCCACAAAATACAAATAAGGTACATGTCCTAGATTTTAAATAGCTTAGATTCATACAAGACTTAAATCAAGGTTCAAGGCGTAAATTACATTTCACTATTCATAGCCATGAAATTTTTTTCAAAAATAAAACTCATAATTTCTCAAAATCAATTATACCTTTTTATTACTAATGTGCACAACACCATATGTTTTGCATCACATTAGTATTTGATGAAATGTTTCCAATATAACAGTTATAAAATAGATTTCTCAAAAATAAATAACATAAACTAAGTTTAAATTAAATCTATTCTAGATTCAAAACTCAACTAAAACTTAAGAATAGATTATCATATGCTATACACCTAATGTGGGCATGGTTTCAACATGATCAATCAAGTCATAATTCAAAATATAAATATATAAATACCTCGATGTTCGATGTAATTTTCTCACACAAGTTTTTTAAGAAATCTTCTTGCCTCCACAAACATAAGAAGCAATCTTTTCAGGATTTTATTCCTCCACAAGTGTAGCAATCCAAAATCTATCCCAAATAAAATTTCAAATCAAGAAAAACTTCAAACAGGGAGGGAGAGAATGTACAAGCAAGAGGGAAAGATAATAAGAAAATGAGCTCTTTTATTTGTTTCAAACCCTTCCAAAAATCTCTAAACCCTTTTTGGCTTTTCTTTTCATTTCCCATTAGTAAGTTATTTCCCACAAATCGATATTACAAATTAGATATTTACAAAATAGAAATTTCCCTCAAAGATATTTTCCAAATAACATATTTACCTTAGGAAATCACTAACATTTCCAATTAAATTCAATTGAAGTAATTTCTTTCCCAAAAGATTTAGCACATACAATTTAATCAATTTGGCTAAGGCATAAAGCCCAAACAATTTCTTAAATTTTAAAATATATTTTAAAATAGAACAATATTTAAATGCATAGGACCATTCCATTGTGGTAATTAACCATTTAGCTTTCGCATTCAACATATAGGTAAATTACAAACACTCCATAATAAGTAGGTGCAAAAAACAAATAAATACAAATGGAAACCAGACAATGAAATTAAGAACATACATTAATAGTTTATTCACAACATGTGGATCCAAAATCAAAGTTGATTTGGATCTTGGTTTCACAAATATCCCAAGATATGGCTCTCAACTCGAGTCAAGTGAGACGGGGAGATATACAAAACATAGTTACCCAAATCAAACCATCTCCAATTAACCATCATTAGGGTAAAACCTATTCCTACACACTCAATGAAACATTAGGCATATATGTTCCATCCAAGATAACCGAAGCACAATAAAAACACCCAACATGATATAATAAAATTAAAATAAAATCAATGAACTACATCTTCTAAAAATTAGCCTAAAGCCCCACGATTCAAAAACACAAATGTAGACATCAATAATTAATAATATACATGGTGTTGAACTAGATAATATGATCAATCAACATACAAATATAGTGAGAATTGTGATGCTAAAACACCGAATAGTCCAAACACATATAGTCACAACATATGCATCTCATAATATATAGTAGGACAAATGATGCTAATACAAAACATCATTGATAAAGTACATTGATGTCCATACAAAAACCTCACCCATGGATACAATATCAAAATAAATATATACAAGGCACATACACCTAAGGCCTTACAGTAGGTCTTCTATCTTCACTTATTCCATTTGGAATATTCTCATTTTCATTTCCAATGTTATTGTATTCTTTAGTTATGTTATCTTCCTATAATTTTGTAGCTTTCACAAGTATTATGTCTTTATTTTCATCTTCACCAATCTTCAAATCATTAGAATTATCTTCTAGATAACTATTTTCATCATGCATCTATTTGCAATTCATCACTTACACAAATATTTTATCTTCCTCTACCTCATTATCCTTATACTTATCCATTTTTAAACTTTACACAAATATTTTATCTTCCTCTACCTCATTATCCTTATCCTTATCCATTTTTAAACTTTCAACTTTAAACACTATAAAAACTGCTCCTCAATCAAATGTATCAATTAAGGGAGATTTTGTTGGCCATATGTGTTGTCATTAATGTCAACATAGTAGCATACACTGATGTCAACACTTCATAAGAGTAAGAGACTGGTCACGATTGGATGTCATCCTCCTAAGAAAGAGAAAGCTCATCTTTGGAGATGCCAAAAGCTACATTCCTAATCAAAGAAGAGAATCAAAACAATGTTTTTTTTTAAGCCTGATCAATATGAATTAGAAGAATCGAGTTATGTTGCTGATGTTGAGGATGTGTTCCTATTTTGAAGCATGTCGCATGATAATTCTCACTCATCCTTAGTTGTATATGGTGATGCAAAGAAGACTTGGCCTCCAGAAGCAGGTTGAAGATAGTGTGGGTTTTGTGAAGATGGTTCTAGCATGACAATGGAATGCTCCGCATTGCTCTAATTTTGAAGCTATGGTTTTGTGGTTCAAGAGTTGAGTATGATGTAAATATGTTAAATCCTAAGTTTTAGACTATTTTCTTTTCTGCAGTGAAAGAAATAAGTGACTAAGTTCTGGTTCAGGCTCTGACATTGTAATGTTATGATGAAAGGTGAATGGACTGCTCTGCATTCCTCTGTGTTTGTAGATATAACTACGCAGTTTTGGATCTGTGTTAATAGAATAATAAATGTGTTGTCTCCAAAGTTCCAGACCATCATTCCCTCCGTAGTAAAAGTTATGATTGATAAAGTACCGGTATGTGCTCTGACAAAATGAAGCAGTGTTGAAGACCTACTGAAATGTTCTACAATCCTCTGGAAGTAAATGATTGATCTTGCAATTTTCTGAACATGTTCTTGAATGTGTATTTCATGTTTCTTTCCTATTTCAAGCTTCTTGGTGGTCTGCAACTTAGTTTTTCAATTGACAGCGTATTGCAGTGTGTTCTAGATAATAATGTGCTCTTAGAGTTAATGGTAAAAGGTGTGCAGCACAATTCTTTGATGGGTAGTGGCAAAGAAGTGTTTGGGGATGTTGTATGAGTCATGTGGACTCATCTGGAAGAGTATCATGAAGATCTTTCTTGTTTCCAATACTGCACAAGATTTTTTAGTTGATATGGCTAATACTCTTCAAGTTTTCATGAGCTTTCCTTAAAACTATCCTATTTTCAAATGAGAGAAGTGTGTAGAGGTAATTCCTTAATGTTTGAAGCTATGGAGGATATTTTGGATCTAGTTAAGCAAGTGTTGGGGTTCACAAGGCTTGAATCTTCTATTGGTGTAACGTGTTGTCCTAATCAGACCTATCTTCTACAAGTTTCATACTGTGTATTGTATGGCCAACCTGTAAATATATATTTCATGTTTTATCTTGCCAAAAAGCTATGTAATCAATGTGATATCATGTATAAATAGCATATCAAATTGAATGTGGAGGATATGATTGCAAGTAGATGAACAAGGTTCACAAGAAAATAAAAGAAGAATAATACATTCTTGTGTGCTATCATGGGAGAAAGAGCGGATGATGATGTTGTCTAGATTCATCTTGAAGACTTATTTGAGACAGTGATCAAGTATAAAGTGTGCCTAATTGATCATATCTTCAGAAGAGAGTGTGTGAAGAGACAGAAGTGCAATCATCAAGTGTGAGCTTCAAAGGTGGTTTTCAGACAGTTGAAAGATTATCATATTGTAAACACTCTAAGTTTGTTCTCAGATTAGCAAGTAGTTTATTCCTTAGGTTAAAGCCCCTAAAACAAAGTCATCGGGGAGTAGAAACTTCCTTGGGAGTGACCCTAAATCAAAGTTACTTAGGGAGTGGCAACTTCCTTGGGTTAAAGCCCCTAAAACAAAGTTATTAATTGAGCTTCATATATTGTGAGTTGATCCTCACCGTGGTTTTTCCCTTCTAGGGTTTTCCACATATATTTGATGTTATGTCTTGATGTGCATTGTTTTAATCTTTCATGTTCATGTTAATTTTGTGATGTTGAAGTTCTAATCTACTCTAAATAAGTTAAAGTTGTTGAAATTGAAGAATTGATAAGATACCGATTCACCCCCACTCTCAGTATCCTACTTTATCTAACAATTGGTGTCAAATCCAAGTTCCTTTGAAGGAAGCTTAACTACTTGAGGAAGGTCTGGGTTGGCATTAGAAGGATCCAGCAAGATTCCCAGGTTCGATGGTCCTAATTATGCTTTATGGAAGGTGAGGATGGAAGGCTACATCAAGTCACTAGGGTGCAGAATTTGGGACTCTGTCAAGAAAGGTTACACTATTCCTAAAGATATTCAACATATGCAGATGAAATCAAGAAGTATGATAATAATGCCAAGGCCAAGTTTGCTATCATGAGTGGGTTAACTGATTCAGAACTTTCAAAGGTGATAAGTTGTAGCTCCGCTCAAGAAGTTTGGAAGAAACTTGAAACTCTTTATGAAGGAGATAAGAAAGTGAAGCAAGCTCCAAGATGCAAATTCTCAAGAACAGATTTGAATCCCTAAAGATGTCAGAAGATGAAAATATTGCAATTTTCATGCTCCGGGTGAATGAAGTAGTTAATGGTATCAAAGGTCTTGGTGGAGAATTAAAAGAAAATGAGACTGTGAAAAAGGTTCTGAGGTCTCTTCCCAAATCTTACAGTTCCAAAGTATCTGCTATTGAGGAGACTGCTAACCTAGATACATACACTTTGGACTAAATGTTTGGGACCCTTACTACTTTTGAAATGAGAGAGTTTGGCAGTGATGTTCCAAAGAAGGAAGCTGCTTTCAAAGTCAGTCAAAAGGCAAAAGAAGAAACTATTGATGAAGATGAAAGCCCTAATGATGCTGAAGCAAATTTTATAAGAACCCTAAAGAAAGGATCTGGAAAATACAAAGGTAAGTTACCCTTTAAATGCTTCAATTGTGGAAAGCTTGGTGATTTTGCTTCCAAATGTCCTCTCAAAGAAACTAGGATAAGTAACAAAAATAGTAAATTCAAAAGAAGTTGTTTTCTATAGAGGATAGTTGTTCTTTAGAAGATGAGGATCATGATGATTAAAATAATGAAACACTTTTCTTGGCCATGAGTGTTGATGACAAAAAGAATGAGGTTACAAAAATGAATACCTTGCAAAAAGTTCAAAACAATGAAAAATCAATGGTTGTATGGACTGCCGTTCATGCAAAAGAAGAAATCAAAGCTTAGTTCATTGATAGTGGTTGTTCAAATCATATGACTGGTGACAAAGAGAAGTTCATTAGCCTTAAGAAGTGGGATGGTGGAGCTGTCAAGTTTGGAGGAGATGAGTCAACACAAATCTGTGGAAAAGATGTTATATCTATTGATGAAAAGAATAGGACTGAGGATGTTCTTTATGTCAAAGGTTTACAAAATAATCTTCTCAATGTTAGTCAATGGTGCAGAAAAGGTTACAATATTACTTTTCATACCAATGGTTGTGAAATCAAGAAGGCAGGATCCTGAAAGCATTTTGTAGAAGGTATCAAGACTTGTGGTGGCATATATCACTTAAAAGAAGCAAATGGAAGAATATGTCTGTTGACTCAATCCAATGAGTGTTGGATGTGGTACAAAAGAATGGAACACAAAAACTTTGATAACATGGTAAGAATTAGCTCTACTCATGCAGTGAGAGATATGCCTAAGATAATCGAGCCTGTAAACTCTGTATGCAAGGAATGTCAGATGGGAAAATAGACAAAGACAAGTTTTAAAAGCAAGGAGTACTCCTCTTCAAAGCCATTGGAGCTGATTCACACAGACCTATGTGGGCCTACAATAGTAAAAAGTCAACAAGGTGAAAGGTAATTTATGTTGCTCATTGATGATTATTCTAGAATGACTTGGGTTACATTCTTAAGAGAAAAATTTGATGCTCTTGATAAGTTTAAAATTTTCAAAGCCTTGGTTGAAAATGAAATGGATCTTAAGATCAAATTCTTGAGGTCAGATATAGGAGGTGAGTTTAATTAAAATGAATTTAAAAATTTTTGTGAAGATCATGGTATTAGGAGGCATTTGTCTGCTCCTAGAACCCGTCAGCAAAATGGGGTAGTGGAGAGGAAGAATAGGACTTAGATGCAAGAAATGTCTAGGGAAATGTTAAAAGATGCAGATCTACCTGATGTATACTAGAAGGAAGCAATTCACACTTTTGTCTATTTAACTAATAGAGTGTAGTTAAGAGTCAATAGCTCTAAGACCCCTTATGAATTGTGGTATGGAAGACCTCCCTTTGTCAAATACTTTAGGATCTTTGGCATCAAATGCTATATTAGAAGACATGAAGAAGACTAGGAAAGTTTGACTCAAGATGTGATGAAGGAATCTTTCTTGGTTACTAAACCAGAAGAAAGGCCTATAGATGCTACAAAAAAAGGTTGGGAAAGATCATTGAAAGCACAAATGTCAAAGTAGATGAAGACTTGTATCAGTTCTCATAGGATTCAGAAAATACCGAATCTAATATATTCCCTTGTATTGAAGATGTAGAAGAAGTGAAAGAAGAGAAGGAACAAGAACCAGAGTAGTTACCCTAGAAGAATCATTCAACAGACCAGACCATATAAGATGAAGAAGAAGAAGCAAAGGAACAAAAACCAGAGAAGTTGCCCAAGACTCCAGTAAAGTATTTTTAGAAGAATCATTCAATACAACAGACATTGGAGATAAGAATAAAGGAGTGCAGACAAGAAGAAGCTTTGCCAAGACACATGAGCAAGAAAACTTGTGTTTATTATCAAAAATGGAACCTAAGACCTTTACTAAAGCCAGGAAAGATGATGGATGGATAAAATCCATGGACGAAGAATTGGACTAGATTGAAAAGAACCAAACATGGGAATTGGTTCCCAGTCCAGCCAATAAGAATATTATAGGAACAAAGTGGGTATTCCAAAACAAACTAAATGAAGAAGGTGAAGTTGTAAGGAACAAAGAAAGATTAGTATGCAAAGGATATACTCAAGTAGAAGGCATTGATTTTGAGGAGACTTTTGCTCCAATAGCCAAGACGGAGGCAATCAGAATGTTCCTTGCTCTTTCTGCTCACAAGAACTTCAAGGTGTATCATATGGATGTCAAGTTAGCATTTCTAAATGGTGATCTAGAGGAAGAAGTGTACATTGAGCAACCAAATGGTTTCCAAATATCAGAAGATCCAGACATGGTATGTAGACTCAAGAAGGATTTGTATGGGCTCAAGCAAGCACCTAGGGCTTGGTATGCAAGATTAGACAAGTACTTACTTTAGCAAGGCTTCAAGAAAGGTACTACAGATAGCAATATTTACATAAAGGAAGAAGAAGACATGATATTGATAGTTGCAATTTATGTTGATGATATTATTTTTGGAGGAAATGATCATATGTGTAAGAAGTTTGGAGAGGAGATGCAAAAATAATTTGAAATATCCATGATTGGTGAAATGTCATTCTTCCTTGGTCTTCAAATTTCCCAGCTAGATGGTGATATCTTTATTTATCAAGATAAGTATGTTAGAGAATTGTTGAAGAAGTTTGGTATGGAGGATTCAAAGCCAGTGAGTACTCCCATGGTCACTGTATGTCACTTGAGTAAAGATGATGAGTCTCCGGAGGTAGATCAGACTATCTATAGGTCCATGACTAGAGCACTATTGTACTTAACTGCTTCTAGACCTGACATTATGCATGTAGTATGTGTGGTTGCCAGATATCAAGCCAATCCTAAGAAAACACGTGAGAAGGTAGTGAAGAAGATATTCAGATACTTGAAAGGAACACTGGACTATGGTCTATGGTATCCAAAAGATAATGACTTTGATCTGAGTGCATACACTAATGTTGACTTGGCTGGTTGTGTTGATGATAGAAGATGTACAAGCGGTGGTGCTTTCTTTCTAGGAAGCAGATTGGTCTCATGGTAGAGCAAGAAGCAAGACTCAGTGTCCTTATCAACTGCAGAGGCAAAATATATTCCAATAGCCTCTTGTTGCACTCAAGTATTGTGGATGAAGCAAACTCTGAAGGATCTCAAGGTATTTTATGATGACCCTCTTCCTATTTTGTGTGATAATACAAGTGCTATCAATATTTCCAAGAATCCAGTGATGCATTCAAGAACCAAGAATATAGCAATCAGGTATCACTTTTTGAGGGAGAAAGTTACAGACATGGAAGTGAGGTTAGAATATGTTCCAACTAAGGATCAGATTGTAGACACTTTCACAAAGGCTCTTACAAAGGACACTTTTGAGAACCTCTGGTAGAGTTTAGGGGTAATTGCCCTGCCTTCTTTCTAAGATGCAAAATGGTGCATTTGTCTAGGGGGAGTTTATGCTATATCTTTATCTTGGACTGATGATGGCTACCTCTTAGGGGGAGCAGGTAGTGGTGACTAATGATAGGGGAGCTTGAAAGAAAAAGTTCATAGATATATGATTATTGATCAAAGAGAGAGAAAGAGTAGGTATTGGATCCCTTTGTCCTTGATGTCAAAGGGGGAGAGAGTCTAAGGGTGAGCATATGTTGCCATCAATGACAAAGGGGGAGATTGTTGGCCATATGTGTTGTCATTGATTTCAACATAGTAGCATACACTGATGTCAACACTTCATAAGAGTAAGAGACTGGTCATGGTTGGATGTCATCCTCCTAAGAAAGAGAAAGCTCATCTTTGGAGATCTCAAAAGCTACATTCCTAATCAAAGTACAGAATCAAAGCAGAGTTGTGTTTGAAGCCTAATCAATATGAATTAGAAGAATCAAGTTATGTTCTTGATGCTGAGGTTGTGTTCCTATTTTGAAGCATGTTGCATGATCATTCTCACTGATCCTTATTTGTATATGGTGATGCAAAGAAGACTTGGCCTTCGGAAGCAGGTTGAAGACAGTGTGGGTTCTGTGAAGATGGTTCTAGCATGACAATGGAATGCTCCGCATTCCTCTAATTTTGAAGCTATGGTTTTGAGGTTCAAGATATAAATTGAGTATAATGTAAATATGCTAAATCCTAAGTTTTAGAGTGTTTTCTTTTCTTTAGTTAAAGATATAAGTGATTGAGTTCTGGTTTAGGCTCTGATAGTGTAATGTGATGATGAAAGGTGAAAGGAATGCTCTGCATTCCTTTGCATTTACAGATATAGCTATGCGGTTCTAGATCTATGTTTAGAGAATGGTAAATGTGTTGTCTCCAAAGTTCTAGACCATCATTCCCTCCACAATAAAAGTTATGATTGATAAAGTACCAATATGTGCTCTCACAAAATGGAGCAGTGTTGAAGACTACTGAAATATTTCGTATTGCTCCGAAAGTAAATGATTGCTCTTACAGTTTTGTGAACATGTTCTTGACTATGTATTTCATGTTTCTTTCCTATTTCAAGCTTCATGGTGGTCTACAGCTCAGTTTTCCAATTGACAGCATATTGCAGTGTTCCAGATAACAGTGTGATCTCAGAGTTAATGGTTGAAGGTGCGTAGTATAATTCTTTGATGGGTAGTGGAAAAGAAGAGTTTGGGGATGTTGTATGAGTCATGTGGACTCACCTCAAAGAGTATCATGAAGATCTTTCTTGTTTCCAGTACCGCACAAGGTTTTTTAGTTGATATGGCCGATACTCTTCAAGTTTTCATGAGCTTTCCTTAAAGTCATCCTATTTTAAAATGGTTGAAGTGTGTGGTGGTAATTCCTTGATGTTTGAAGCTATGGAGGATGTTTTGGACCTGGTTAAGCAAGTGTTGGGGTCTACAAAGCTTGAATCTTCTATTGGTGTACGTGATGTCCGAATTAGACCTATCTTCTACATGTTTCATATTGTGTATTGTATGGCCGACCTATAAATGTATCTTTCATGTTTTATCTAGCCGACAAGCTATGTAATCAATGTGATATCATGTATAAATAGTAGATCAAATTAAGTGCGGAGGATATGATTGCAAGTAGATGAATAAGGTTCGCAAGAAAATAAAAGTAGAATAATACATTCTTGTGTGCAACCGTGGGAGAAAAAGTAGATGTTGTTGATGTTGTCCGGATTCATCTTGAAGACTTATTTGAGATAGTGATCAAGTATAGAGTGTGCCTAATTGATCAAATCTTTCAAAGAGAGTGTGTGAAGAGATAGAAGTACAATCATCAAGTGTGAGCTTCAAAGGCAATTTTTCAGACAGTTGAAAGATTGTCATACTGTAAACATTTTTGAGTTTGCTCTCAGATTAAGGAGTAGTTACTTCCTTGGGTTAAAGCCCCTAAAACAAAGTCATCAGGGAGTAGAAACTTCCTTGGGAGTGACTCTAAATCAAAGTTACTTAGGGAGTAGCAGCTTCCTTGGGTTAAAGCCCCTAAAACAAAGTTATTAATTTAGCTTCATATGGTGTGAGTTAATCCTCACCATGGTTTTTCCATTCTAGGGTTTTCCATGTATATCTAGTGTTATTTGTTGTTGTGCATTGTGTTAATCTTTCATGTTCATGTTAATGTTGTGATGCTTAAGTTCTGATCTGCTCTAGATAAGTTAAACTTGTTGAAATTGAAGAATTGTTAAGATACTGATTCACCCCCCCTCTCAGTATCCTGGTTTGTCTAATAGATTTTCACTAACAATACACTAGGTTCTACGTGTTTAATGTTCTAAACCTACCCTAGGTTTTCAGAACCACTTTATATGCCAATAAAAATAAAGAAACTAAACTAGATGCACACAAGAAAGAAGAGAAGAGATTGTAATGTCGAAAAATCAACTATTGTAAATAGAATATTGGAAAATAGAGCACAAAAATGAGGTGACAAGAGATAAAGGAATCTAGAACCTGTAAATGAAGCTCACTACCCTAGGTGACAGCATGTTATGGGGGCGTCTATGCTAAGTGTTGATGTCCTCAATGTCACAAAAATAAAAATTCTCAGATCCATATGGACCCAAGACACCTACATAACACAATAGCAAACATGACAAGTATCCGGTAGTCTCCAAGTGACACAGATTTGAAAATGAAGCTAAAATTACTATGGAAAATGAAACAAAATGAAAAACAATAGAAAGGAAGAAAATCCAGTGATACTTCTGTGCGTTTGAGTGTTTTCCCTCAAAGAACCTACTGTTGAAATAGAAGAAGAATGTTGTGTTGTAAAGGAGCTTACCTTAGTCAAGCCCCTTATTTGGTCTTTTGACCTCCACAAGCAGTGAATGATAGAGAAGAAGTATAAAAAAATAGTGTGTGCTCCTACCCTACTTCTGTCTAAGAACTAAGAGCAATGACAAATGGAAGTAAAGAATAGGAGTAGCTTCCCTGGTCTACAGGGAATAATACCCTATAACATGCACAAGAAATGAAAGGTGGTCTACACCATGAGTTAACAAAGCAAATAATCTAAGTAATATAAAATTATATTCAAGAAAACTCAACACCATTACCATCTTGGATGGCAAGAAGGAGGTTGTAGCTCCTCAAGGAATGGAATTTGGTGCAAATAGATTCCAAACCCCAAGGAGGATCCTTCACAAATGATCAAGTTGCAAGAAGATACCACATGAACAATGCTACCATTCCAAAGAGCATGAAATCTTCAATATACTATTGTAGAACAATGGAGGCTAAAGAGAGTTTTTACAAAACTTTACAAAAGTTGCAGAGAGCAACCAAAGGAGAGCATGAGAGATTTAAAATTAGATTATTGCTTGGATAAGAGGGAAGAATGAGAGTCAACATGCAAGAGGAGAGAGTCGTTTGAGGATTGAAAGGCATTACAAGAATCTCTTACGTCGCAGGAGATACTTCAACATGTCCCAAAATAGTTCACTAACTTTTTCAAGCTTGTGGAATGCCAGCGTAACGTGCAAACATCCATGCTAAGCGCTAGTGTCTAAGTGAATATACCTTAAAATTTTGTGAATCATCTCCAGGCTTAGATAATCACAAAGCACTAAAACAAAATTTTATAGAATTGAGAAAAAGAGGCTAAACATAATCCTAAAATGCACAAAGAGGAAGTAGGCACCAAAGTGGTTGCCAAACATAGTGTGAAATTGCAAGGGTATGCAATTTTTGATGGTACATTTAGCCCCTACTTTAGCAGGCTTATGCAACTGTTAGAAATAAAACAAAAATCAATGTAGAATAATTTCTCAGAATCACAACAACAATAATTATGAAGAGAAATAAATAAAGAACAGAAATAAAATTGCACAATATGAAGACAGGATTTAACGTGGTTCACCCAATGTGGATTATGTCTACCAGAAACACTTGCTCAGATTAGTCTTCTCACAATTACAATGCACAAATATTGTTTGGAGTTGTGCTCAACAAACTTTCTTGAATTCACACTTGAATTCACACACCCTATTCACCTTCTCAATTCTTCCTATATATTTTACCTATTGTATGTTCGTCTATTTATAATTATATCAATAGGTAACTGAAATAGCGATTTTACAAAACAATGGGTACCAAACCATGGGCCAAGTCAACTCATAATAGTTCCCATTAATCATGGATGATGACTCCACCCATATACAAGTATAAATAAAACACATATCTATACTCATGGAAAAAGGGGGATTCACACATATCTATACCCACAAAAAAGGGGGAGGTTATGTTAAGAGTGTACAGTATTCGAAATACATTGTAATATGGAAATAGGCTCCATAACATAACAATCTCCCACTTGGAGACTGATTTCTTCTCGCAAGCTTCTCAACCCTTCACTATCATTTTTGAAGGCCAACCAAAGCTGAACATAGCTTCATTTTCTCCCTTGTGACCACCTTGGTCATCATGTCTATAGGATTCTGACTAGTATGAATCTTCTCTAGCTTCAACTTCTCTTCCTCCAAAGCTATCTTGATGAAATGGTACCTCAACTGTATATGCTTCATCCTAGAGTGGAAGACGGAGTTCTTTACTAGGTGTATACCACTCTGACTATCACTATACAGCTTCCCTTCCTCCTGCTTATGCCCCAACTCCTCAAAAAATTGTTGTAACCAAATCACCTCTTTGCTTTCCTTGGTGGCAGTAACATACTCAGCCTCTATGGTTGACAAAGCCACAAGATTTTGTAGTCATGAAATCTATCTCACCATTGTGTCACCTACAGTAAATACATAACCTATTGTACTCCTCATGTTGTCCAAATCTCCAACCATATCTGAATCTACATAACCATGCAAAGTAGTGTCCAATCTACTGTAGCACAAAATTGTCTCCATGGTCCCTCTCAAATACCAAAGGATAAACTTCACTACTTGTCAGTGCTCTCTACTAGGATCGCTCATGTACCTACTCACTACTCCCATTGCATGAGCAATATCTGGCCTAGTGCACACCATCGTATACATCAAGCTGCCAACTGCTGATGAGTAAGGTACCTTGGACATCTAGATTTTCTCCTCCTCTGTCTTGGGACACTGCTCCTTTGATAACTTGAAATGGCTTGCCAAAGGAATCCCAACCGGTTTAGCATCCTACATACTAAACCTCTCCAAGACCTTCTTAATGTACTCTTCCTGAGATAAAGAAAGATTTATTTCCTTCCTATCCTGAGATATTCTCATTCCAAGGATTTTTTTTGTTGCCCCCAAATCCTTCATAGCAAAGGAATTACTAAGTTGTTCCTTAAGTACCTTTATTTCCTACATGTTCTTACATGCAACCAACATGTCATCCACATACAGACATAGAATAATATAACTACCATCATCAAATTTCTTGATATACACACAATGGTCTGAATGACACCTAGAGTATCTCTTCTCCATCATAAAATTGTCAAATTTCTTGTACCACTGTTGTGGAGCTTGTTTCAGGCCATACAAGCTTTTCTTCAGTTTGCACACCATGTTCTCCTTTCCTGTGACCTCATATCCTTTTGGTTGCTCCATGTATAAGTCCTCCAAATCACCATGAAGGAATGCAGTCTTCACATCTAGCTGCTCTAAGTGCAAATCTTTCATTGCCACTATCCCAAGAACAGTCCTAATAGAAGTCATTTTAACCACTGGAGAAAAAATCTCATCGAAATCAATAACTTTTTTCTATGCAAACCCCTTGACCACCAACCAGGCCTTGTACCTTTTTTGCCTCCATCCTCCTCTTTGAATCTATACACCCATTTGTTTTGCAATGCTCTCTTACCTTTAGGTGGGTTTACCAAATCCCAATTCTAATTTTCCATGAGATTGATGCTCCTCATCCATGACTTGTTCCCACTTCTTCCTAGTATCTACTTGCATTGCTTCCTCAAAGAACTCTAGATCTCCATTGTCAATGAGTAATAAATAATTAAGAGATGGAGAAAAACATTTAGGTTCCCTTCTTACCCTAGAAGATCTCCTTACCTCAGGAATAGGTGCTTGAACTATTTGCTTGGACACTTTAGTATATATAATGTCCTCCAACACTATGTACTCTTTTCTGGATTCCTCTCTGATCTTGCAATTGTTGTTTGTACATTAATTTTTCATTAAAGACCACATCCCTAGACTAAATGATTTTCTTGTCCTTAAGACTCCAAATCCGAAAACCAAAATCATCCTCACCATAACCAATAAAGGTGCATTTTTTCAGATTTAGCCTCTAACTTGGTCCTATCATCTTTATCAATATGAATAAAGGCTTCCAACCAAATACTCTAAGAAATGAATAATCAACCTTCTTACTAGACCAAGATTCCTCAAGTATGCCTCCATCCAAGGTCAATGAAGGTCCTCTGTTGATCAAATATACAGCAGTGTTTGTTGCTTCTGCCCAAAACTCAAAGGGCAGTCCTGCATGCAACCTTGTGTTCCTAGCATGCTTCATGATAGTCAAGTTCATTCTTTCTGACACCCCATTTTTGTTGTAGAGTTCCTAGAATTGTCCTATGTCTACGAATTCCATTCCTAGAAAGTAATCAAAAAATTCATCGCTGTAATATTCTCCACCATTACCTAACCTAAGACATTTTAACTTGAGACATGCTTCATTCTCAACCAAGGCTTTCCATCTTTTAAATGTATCAAACACATCATATTTTCTCCTAATGTCATACACCCAAACTTTCCTAGTTGGATCATCAATAAATGCTACATAATAAGATGAACCACCAATAGAAGATACCTGAGTCGGCCCCCATACATCTGAATGAACCAACTCCAACTTATTCTCCTTTTTCTGCGGTCCAACTTTGAAAAACTTTACCCTTTTCTATTTTTCGTACACATAGTATTCACAAAAATCTAAATCAACTTCTTTCAATCTAGGCAATCTATCCTTCAAAATATTCGTGCCCTTTTGGCTCATGTGACCAAGCCTATAGTGCCACAAAGTTGCATTTGTTTCTGCAGCAACTAAATTAACATAATCAGCATTACTATATAAATACAAGGTACCAACCTTCTTACCTCTTGCTACCACAAGAGCACCCTTGGACACCTTCCAAGAATCTGCTGTAAAAGTCACCATACAACCTTCACTACCTAGTTGTCCCGTGGATACCAAATTCTGTCTCAATTTGGGCACATACCCGACATCATTCAGTAGCCAAGTGTTCCCATTTTTCATCTTGACCTAAGCACATCATTTTCCTACTATGCTACAAGGCTCATCATCACCAAGATAAACATGTCCAAAATGCCCTTGAACATAATCAATAAAATAATGTCTCTGCGGTGTAGCATGAAAAGAAGCCCCTGAATCTAAAACCTAAGACTTGGCAATATTATCCATGGAGAGAATTAATGCATCCTGACAAACATTACCTTCTGCCACATTTACCTCCTTGGCGTCTTCCTGATTGATCTTCTTTCCCTAAAGATCCCAACAATCTTTCTTCGCATGCCCAATCTTTCCACAGTGCTAGCATTCCACCTTGATCTTTAATTTTGACCTTCCAGGACCATTTGACTTTCCATGGTTTCCTTTTCCTCTATATTTTTGTCTCCCTCTACTCTCCACTGCCAAAACATTCCCTGAAGTAGAAGACTCTCCATAGCTTTTCTGTCACATTTCCTTGTTAAGGATTACTCCTAAAACAACCTCAAACTTCAACTTGGCATTGTTAGAGACTGAGTTTCTTACAGCCATCACCAGAATGTTCCAACTCTCTAGTAAGGAGCTCAAAATAAGTAGATCCCTAACTTCATCATCAAAGTCAATTTTTACAGAGTTCAACATACTCACAACCGTATTAAATTCATTTAAATTATCGGTAACTAAAGCATTTTCAGACATCTTCATATTAAATATTTTTTTCATCAAAAATATTTAATTAGAAGCAAAGGGTTTCTCGTATAACTTCCCTAACACATTCATGAGATCTTCCGTAGTTTTCTCCTGTGATATATTAAACATGACTGGAGATGCAAGGCATAACTAGATGGCCCCGAGTCATTTCCTATCAAGCAGCTCCCAATCTGCATCTGACATACTCGTTGTTTTCTTTCCTTTTCCTGCCAACGGAGCATGGAGGTCCTTTTGATAGAGGTAATCCTCCATCTGCATCTTCCATAGACCAAAGTTCTACTCATTGAACTTTTCAACCTTTGATCTACTATCACCAGCCATAGCTCCCACTCAAGCTAATATCTCTTCCTGGAATTCAACACTTCAGCAAATCCAACCTGAAGCTCTAATACCAATTGTTAGAAATAAAATAGAAATCAATGTGGAATAATTTCTCAAAATTGCAGTAACAAGAATTACGAAGAGAGATAAATAAAGAACAAAAATAAAATTGCACAATATAAAGACAGGATTTAATGTGGTTCACCCAATGTGGGCTACGTCCACCAAGAAACACTTGCTCAGATTAGTCTTCTCACAATTACAATGCACAAATATCATTTGGAGCAGTGCTCAACAAACTCTCTTGTATTCACACTTGAATTCACACACCCTATTCACCTTCTCAATTCTTCCTATATATTTTACCTACCGTATGTCCTATTTATAATTACATCAATACGTAACCGAAATAGCAGTTTTACAAAATAATGGGTACCAAACCATGGGCCAAGTCAACTCATAACAGTTCCCATCAATCATGGGTGATGACTCCACCCATATACAAGTATAAATAAAACACATATCTATACTCACAAAAAAAGGGGGATCTGCACATATCTATACTCATAGAAAAAGGGGGATCCACACATATCTATACCCTATAAAGGTTACGTTAAGAGTGTACATTATTTGAAATACATTGTAATATGGAAATAGGCTTCATAACATAACAACTATGTCAATATGCATGATAAAGTAAAAAGGAAATAATATCACCAATATGACCTTTTACAAAGGATATTGTAGATGATGCAAAACTCTTCAAACAGAGGAGTGAAGCCCCCAGGTTGAGAATTTGCAAAACCACAACGTTAAATAACAAAAACCTACAAACAACGTAGTGTTAGATCCACATATATATAAAAATCTATGCTAAATAGGATTAGACCATATATGATTTTTCAAAACATTAGTGTTAAAAAACCATATAGTCTAATACACATCCTAATCTAACACACATCACACACACAGAAAGACAGAGAAACAAAAGAAAAGAGGCATTTCTATCACACTGTGAGAACTAGAAGGAATGCCAAGAATGGTTCTAGGTCTAGCACACTATGAGAAATAAGAACCATACCAAACTCTTATGGGCCACTAGGAAGTTATCAAACTACATGGTTAGGTGACTCACAAAGAGTGCAAAAGGAGTAGCTTAAAAGTGTGGTCAGGCCAAGCAAGTGCACCTGCTTAGGACCACAAGCTACAAACGCTACTAAAAGTGAATGTTGTGACGAGCATACCAACAATGTGGTGTGTGCAAAGGTGTAAAGCATGAAAGTATGCCCCGACCTTAAAATAATTAAAGAAATAGTATGCAACTAGTTTTAAGGTAGATGAAGGGGGAGAGAGCTGATGGAAACATATCTAAATGGTAAAGGTATGTTCTGAAAGTTGCATCTAGAGAAAGAAAAAGATTCCCCTAAAAGAGAGGCAATGAAGGCGATGCTATAGGCATGATACACAAAGGCTTGTGTAAACATGGTATGACACTGAGAAAGACTAAGACATGTCACATACAACAAGAAACATCACACAAAAATACACAGAGGTATCTACATGCTTTGGGGTTAGTATGCATTAGGGAAGGGAATTATTAAGGGAAAACTTGATGTAGAGCACAAGGGGAAGATAGGGCAGTTTTGGTGAGTTTGACAGTCCTAAACCAAAGGCTCAAGTGAAACTATTTCAAAACACTCAATCTCCTTTCAATAGGCATATGGAGGGATTTTGAACATTTGGCATAACCTGACCAAACCATCTCCTAAGGTTTCAGACCAGTACACATGGTACTTCCCTCATAAACTGCCCAACTCCTTGTAGCCATGTTTTAGGGTGTGACAGGAAATTACTTGCAATCCAGGCACTTTCAAAGATAGATAGGCATGGTTCCAGATACCCTTTTGGAGCATTGAAAACATATCAAAAACCTAGCATGGGTTGTTTTGGAACAAGTGACACTTTCTTCATGACAAACCTAGTGCAAAGAGCCCTAATTAGCCCTAATTAACAAAGCAAGTACCCTCTAATGGACTCACAAAACTTTCTAGACCACTTGGACACATCAAGGGCATAGAAAAAAAATAGATTCCAAGGTTTATTTGTTTCCACAGTCGACTGTGTGAGATTTGTACTATGTTGTTCCCTTTGGAATACACCGAACACATGGTTTTGTTAGGTTTCTTCAAACAATCTCCTTCAATCTCAATTCCCTGCCCAAAAACCTTTCACAACACATAAAGACAGACATGAATAATTCCATTCCACTAATCTAGAGGGAGTTACATCAATGGAATGGGGAGAAATACAGACTTTTTTGTTAAAACCCTGGAATAGGGTTTATTTAACCGTTTTCAAAAAAATGCAGAGAACTAAGCTATAGAGATGTTTCAAAACCTCAAATAAGTTGCAGAATAATCTTGACTCACCCCTCTTTCAAGAAAGCATCATGGTAGTCTACAACTCGACCATACAAGAATAGAGCACGTACAAGAACAGTGAATTATACAGGAAAAAGGCAGAAAAACTGAATTTGTCTTGTTTATTTATCCTCCAAATCACTTCTACATTGCCAATGAACATGAACATGGCTTTTAGAAGCCTGCATTGACCCTGCTAACTGACTGAGAGGTAGTTTTAGATCGATGGGAGGCCAACCTACCCTGCAACCACCAAACTGCCTTGTCTTTGTCTCCATCTGCAACTATATTTTTGTTTACATGACTAATGAGCATTGACAAGGCATTCAAACTCCTTACTATGCTTCCTATATGCCATGATTGGCTCCTCCTATGATTGTACCTATCAAACTAGTGTGCTTACAATCAAGGCCATGCCTCATTGGAAATCAACATGAAATCAACTTGGAATGGTCCCAATGGACCTTATTACATCACAAGAAACATGAGACAACATGAAACAACACAAAACACAATATGGATCCTATTGAATCTCTTGGTGCTCCTACACCATACTCCCGGGAGTGGAAAAGAACTCAAGTCCCTTGAGGAACTAGATCAGCAACAGTGGTACCATGCTTCAAAATGTCTTCTTCACTCATCCAAGTGGCATCTTCAGCAGGTAGGCCACTCCATTTGATAAGGTACTCCTTGTAGGTCTTGTTTCTAGTCTTCTTGATCACCTTGGTGTCTAATATGCTCTCCAATTTCAATGGTTGGCTGAGTGGTAGGTCCTTAATCCATTCTTCTTCTCCTTCTGCTATCAGACCTGCATCTAAACCTGTAACATTATCACCTTTGTAAGGAAATAATTCTGAAACATTGAAGATGGGAAATATAGCCAAGCCTTGAGGAAGTTCAATCTCATAGGCATTAGGCCCAAACTTGTGCACAATCCGGCAAGGACCAATCTTCTTCATGAGGAGTTTTGTTGGCTGCCCCTTTGGAAGTCTTTCTTTCTTCAAATGTACCATCACCAAATGTCCTACCTTATACTGCACATCTCTCTTCCTCTCATTGGCTTTCTCCTTGTATTTTTCTGTATTCTTTTGGAGAGTCTCTCTCACTCTATCATGGATGTCCTTCATGGCCAATGCAAAGTCTTCTCCTTGAGCACTCCTTCTCTCCAATCCATGTAGATCCCTTAGTTCAAGAATCCCTCTTGGATGAATCCCATAGACAACCTCAAAAGGACTTCTCCCTGTGCTCCTATTGGTGGAATCATTATAGGCAAATTTTGCTTGAGGGATGATCATATCCCATGCCTCTCCATGCTGCTTTGTGAGACATCTAAGAAGATTTCCCAATGACCTATTCACCACCTCAGTTTGGCCATCAGTCTGAGGGTGATAGGCTAAAGTGAAAGACAATTGAGTGCCCAACTTCTTCCACAAAGTACGCCAAAAGTGGCCCACAAACTTTGGATCCTAGTCAGTCACAATGTTGAGAGGCAAACCATGTATCCTAAAAATTTCTTTGAAGAATAAACCAGCAATATGGGAAGCATCATTAGTGCATTTACATGGCAAAAAGTGAGCCATCTTACTAAACCTATCCACCACAACAAAGATGCTATCAAAACCTTTTTGAGTCCTAGGAAGACCCAAAATAAAATCCATGCTAATGCTCTCCCATGGCCTATGAGGAATAGGGAGTGGTTGATATAAACCTGCATTGGATGATGTTCCCTTATCCCTTTGGTAGATACTGCAACCTTCAACAAACTTTCTAACATCTGATTGCAACTTTGGCCAAAAATAGAATCTCTTCACCTACTCTAGTGTTTTATCAAGCCCAAAGTGGCCCCCTAGACTGCCACAATGCTTCTCTTTTATGATGTTCTCCCTCATGGAACACCTAGGAACACACAATTGGCTCCCCTTGAACAATAAGCCCTTCTACAACAAAAACTCAGAGAAATCAGTATGATAAGAGTCTAAAAATTGAGAGCAAACCTCATATACCTCCTTAAACTCTTCATCCTCCTTGTACATGTGCTTGAGGGAATCAATCCCCACACTTTGCAAATGAATTTCTTGAACCATGCACACCCTTCTACTCAATGCATCTGCCACTTTATTGGCCTACCCCTTCTTGTGCTTGATGGAAAATGTGTAGGCTTGAAGTTGTTCAAACCATTTCATATGCTTGTGACTGAGTTTCTCTTGTGAATCTAGAAAACTAAGAGCATGGTTGTCAATGTAAACAATAAATTCTTTGGGCAAAAGATAATGCCTCCATTTCTTCAAGGCTTGTACCATTGCATACAACTCCAAGTCATAGGTAGAATACTTCCTCTTAGCATCATTTAGTTTCTCACTAAAGAAAGCAACCGATCTTCCCTCTTGACTCAAGACAGCCCCTATGGCAAGGTTACTAGCATCACATTCCACTGTGAACAACTTATTAAAATTAGGCAAAATGAGAATCGGTTGTTGTGCTACCTTCTTTTTTAGAATTTCAAATGATTCATCAGCTACCTTGGTCCAAGAAAACTTACATTTTTGTCCTCCTTTGATGGTATCCAGGATGAGTGCACATATGTGACTGAAACCTTTGATGAATTTCCTATAAAATGTTGCCAATCCATGAAAACTTCTCACATCACCTACTGTCTTGGGAGTTGGCCATGACAAAATAGCCTCCACCTTTGTTGGATCCATCTTCAAATTGCCTTGGGAGATGACAAAACTAAGGTAGGTGAGTTCTTCCTTCATGAAGATAATCTTCTCCATGTTAATCATCAACTTCTCATCATGTAACTTCTTCAAAACCTAGTCCAAGTGCTGCAAATGCTCTTCCTTTGTCCTGCTAAACACAAGAATGTCATCAAGATATACCACAACAAATTTGCCAATGAAGTCTTTCAACACCTCATTCATAAGGCGCATAAATGTACTTGGGGCATTGGATAGGCCAAATGGCATCACCAACCACTCATAGAGACCTTCATTTGTCTTAAAGGCAGTCTTCCATTCATCCCCTTGCCTTATTCTAATTTGATGATACCCACTCTTGAGATCAATCTTGGAAAAATAACGAGCCCCTCCCAAACAGTCCATTAAATCTTCAATCCTAGGCATAGGGAACCTATATCTTATGGTAATCTTATTGATTGCCCTAGAATCCATACAAAGTCTCCATTTACCACCCTTTTTAGGGGCTAGGATTGTTGGTACAACACATGGACTAAGGCTCTTTCTCACCAAACCCTTATCCAACAATTCTTGCACTTGCTTGGCAATCTCTTCATTTTGAGATGGTGTCATCTTGTAGGCTACTTTGTTTGGCAATGTGGACCCTAGTATGAAGTCAATCTGATGGCTTATGTCCCTAATAGGTGGCAATGCATTAGGTATCTCCTCTACCATGATACCCTTGTACTTCTCTAACAACTGCTGCACCTCCTTGGGAACTTCTTCCTTATCATGACAATGCAAATCAGGACTATTTTTAGGCTTCAAAATCAGAGCATACCCTTGGGTTCCTTCCTCCTTTAGGGTGTTAAGAAACTCTCTCCCACTTACTATCATGACACTTGACCCAATATTCTTATCCACACTCTCATTCGATAAAGGGTCCATCCTATACTTCCTACCATTCTTAGTTATGATGAAAGAGTTTGACTTCCCATCATGTTGGGACTACACATCATACTGCCAAGGATGCCCTAACAGCAAATGACAAGCATCCATGGGGATTATATCACACAATATCTTATCCCTATACTCTCCTATTTCAAACTTTACCCAAGATTGTTCATCTACTAAGACTTGTTGTCCCTTATTCAACCATGACACCTTATAGGGGTTAGCATGAGGAAGTCTTTTCAATTTCAACTTGTCTACCATTTCTATTGAAACCAAATTTTTGATTAAACCTGAATCAACAATTACCTTGCATATCTTACCATAAGCCTTGCATGTGGTTTTAAACAATGTCTTCCTTTGAGGGGGTTCTTGTGTTTGAGGCACCTTCAACATGGTTCTCCTCATCATCAAGCTTTCTCCATCATGGAATGGGGCTGCACTTCCAATTGGGGAATTGACACTTTGACAATCTTCTTCTTGAATCAACTAGTTCCTTCTCTCTCCTCCATGAGAGCTTGAGGCTTTCTTCGGACACTTGTTCATGGTGTGCCCTACTTGGTTGCAATTGAAGCATCTCCCTGTGAAGACACTAGGACCTCTACCTAGTCCACCAAACCTACCCCTTCCATTTGGTCTCCTTCCTCTAAAGCCTCCTCTTGAACTTGATTCTCCACTTTTCTCTTGGGAACTAGACTCCCCTTGACTTTTCTGAAATTGATTTCTACCCCCAAAACTTCCTCTACCTCTGAAATTTCTACCCCCTCTACCTCTATTTTGCTGCTCTCCTTTCCTCTTCAACTTTTCTTCAACCCTCAATGCCATTTGAAAACATTTATCTACTGTCTTAGGGGTCAAGATGCTAATCTGATCTTGGATACTGAATTTTAGACCATTGATGTACCTTGCCACTTTTCCCTTCTCATCTTCTACATGCCCACATCTAAGAGTGAGTTTATGAAACTCTTCCGTGTAGGTGGACACATCCATGTCCCTTTGTTTGAGATTTTGCATCTTCTTGTAGATCTGCACCTCATAATTTGTTGGTAGAAACTGAGATTTGATCCTCTCTACCATCCTGCTCCAAGAAATGATCATACTTCTTCCACTCTTCACCCTTGCACCTTGGGTGTAATTCCACCATGTGAGTGTAGCACCTTTATGTCTTGTTTTGGCAAACTTCACCCTCTTATTCTCAGGTACCTCCTTGTACTCAAAATAATTGTTTAAGGCCTCAATCAATTCCATGACCTCATCTGCATCCATCTTCCCACTGAACATTGGGATCTCCATCCGAGCCTCTGATGAATCCTTGCCAATGGACTTGATGGCTTCTAGGAAATATTTCTGATCAGCAGATATATCTACCTCCTACCTTTGGGGTTCCTCTTCTTCTTCTCATATATCCTCTTCTCCATTAGAATCTTCATCCAATCTCTTCCCTTTCCTCATTTCCTTCAACTCAACCTGGAGTGCTTCCTTGACTCTAACCTTGATGTTCTCTTCCATCTCTTGGAACTTCTTGGCCACCTTGGTGGTCATCCCTTTTGGAGGCATGATGCTAGCCTCTCCTTCACTCTCCTCTACTGACATACACCAAATTTTTCTCACAACCAAGTGGCAGAACCTTTTGTGGCTCTGATACCAATATGATGTAGAGGACAAGGGGAAGATAGGATAGTTTTGGTGAGTTTGACAGTCCTAAACCAAAGGCTCAAGTAAACTGGTTTCAAAATACTCAATCTCCTTTTAATAGGCATATGGAGGGCTTTTGAACATTTTGCAGAACCTGACCAAACCATCTCCTAAGGTTTCAGACCAATACACATGGTACTTCCCTCATAAACTGCCCAAGTCCTTGTAGCCCTGTTTTAGGTTCTGACAGGAAATTACTTCCAATCTAGGCACTTCCAAAGAGAGATAGGCATTGTTCTAGATACCCTTTTCGAGCATTGAAAACATATCAAAAACCTAGCATGGGTTGTTTTGGAACAAGTGACACTTTCTTCATGACAAACCTAGTGCAAAGAGCCCTAATTAGCCCTAATTAACAAAGAAAGTACCCTCTAATGGACTCACAAAACTTTCTAGACCACTTGGACACATCAAGGGCATGTAAAAAACATAGATTCCAAGGTTTATTTGTTTCCACAGTCGACTGTGTGAGATTTGTACTATGTTGTTCCCTTTGGAATACACCGAACACATGGTTTTGTTAGGTTTCTTCAAACAAACTCCTTCAATTTCAATTCCCTGCCCAAAAACCTTTCACAACACATAACGATAGACATGAATAATGCCATTCCATTGATCTAGAGGGAGTTACATCAGTGGAATGGGGAGAAATACAGACTTTTCTATCAAAACCCTAGAATAAGGTTTATTAAACCATTTTCAAAAAAATGCAGAGAACTAAGCTATACAGATATTTCAAAATGTCAAATAAGTTGCAGAACAATCTTGACTCACCCCTCTTTCAAGCAAGCATCATGGTAGTCTGCAACTTGACCATATAGGAACAGAGCACGTACAAGAATAGCGAATTATATAGGAAAAAGGTAGAAAAACTGAGTTTGTCTTGTTTATTTCTCCTCCAAATCGCTTCTACATTGCCAATGAACATGAACATGGGTTTTAGAAGCCTGCATCAACCCTGCTAACTGACTGAGAGGTAGTTTTGGATCGGTGGGAGGCCAAACTGCCCTGCAACCACCAAACTGCCTTGTCTTTGTCTCCATCTGTAACTATATTTTTGTTTACATGACTAATGAGCATTTACAAGGTGTTCAAACTCTTTTACAAGATTGATGAGCCTTTGACAAGGCATTCAAACTCCTTACTATGCTTCCTATATGCCATGATTGGCTCCTCCTATGACTATCCCTATCAAACTAGTGTGCTTACAATCAAGGCCATGCCTCATTGGCAATCAACATGAAATGAAGTGAACATGAAATCAACTTGGAATGGTCCAAATGGTCCTTATTACATCACAAGAAACATGAGACAATATGAAACAACACAAAACACAATATGGATCCTCTTGAATCTCTTGGTGCTCCTACACCAAAACTGAAATAATCATCATGGTTCCCTAAGCATGTAGAACTATGAGTATGAAGGAAGAAGAACAAAAGAAAACAATGAAAAATTTAAAAATTTGGGTCAACATGGAAGGAAGCTAAATCTTACAATGCTTTGCATCATCCCCAAAATATCAAAAGAAACAAAGAGACAACATATAGAAGAATGCAAGGACAAATAGGATAATTTCACAACATGGGACTGGCACCATCAATTTGTCCATCTCCCAATCTTCATAATCATAGGGGAGGGGTGGAAGAGCTAAGAGCAGTACCACATCAAGGGAGGTACTAGAAGATTCCCCTAGAACTAAGGGTAGAGGATCATTAGCTAAAGCAGGATCCTCTGATACATTAGTAACAGTCATTGTCAATGAACTGGTGAAGATTGTAGACAATGCAAGGATATCTGGGACAGACTCATAGATTCACTCTACAGGGGAGGAATCAAGAAAATCATCAAAATAGTGACCCAAGCATGGCTCATCAATGCTATCAAAAGGAATGTGAGCACTAAGAGACACGGATGGAGGGACATCCTCCTTAAGCAAAAGAAATGGTGAAGAAGGGCTAAGAGGCGGCGGACACGCAGGCATGCGCTTAGTTTTGCAAAACAACAAGGTGGGGTAATGCTATAGTCTACACTTTGGTGGTGGATGCAGGATGTCTATGTCAATGGTGGCTAGGTGGAGGATATCAGGGAAAACTACATGGTGGGTACACTGAAATGGGACAAGAGAGGACAAAATGGCACTAGAGATCACACTAACATTTGGAAGATCTAAGGGTTTGGAAAAGGGTGGCATATCAGGGATGGATGGAAGAATTGGACTCTCCATGGATGGAGCCAAGACTACTTGCACCCTTGGAGGGATATGTTCATTTGTTTCCAACAATGGAGAGGAAGGAGTCGGGGATGAGAGAGAGGTAGTCTGAGAAACATGAGGCTAGGAATCCAAGGGAGGGACAAGGTCTGAAGCAGTGATAACTTTAAGAAACCCCTGTTGAAAAAAGATATAAAATTCTGGAGAATTTTCCATTTTTTTGGAAAAAAATATTAATTTCTATTGGCGAATCTTTCCTTTTTTTGAAAAAATATTAATTTTATTGGTGAATTTTTTTAAATCACTAGAAATTTGTAGAAAATCTTGGCGAATCTTGACAAAAAATTTAAAAAATGCATTAATTCCCATGGTGGATCCTTCCTAAAAAATAAATTAAATTCCTATGGAAAAGTAAAGGCACGAAGGTGGCAATGATTGACTAGTTTAAGGTGTAGTGCTCGTGTCTATATAATTCTTTAATTCCTTAATATTTTAAATCAAACATTGAATATTTTAAATTGGCCCTAAATTCTTTTTCACCACCATTGATTTTATTTAATATAATGGTTTGGGTTCTATTCTATGGACCAAAATGTACCCGTGGAGCTCTAATGCCCATGGGGCCCAAAATTGCATATGGGTCATTGATCTCAATGGAGATCAATGGCCCAAATGCAATTTAGGGCCCAATGGACATTGGAGCTCCACGAGTACATTTTAGCCCATGGAATTCAACCCCATCTATTAGATTATAAATTGAGATCAATGGCTGAAATACAATTTCGGGCTTGATGGGCATTGGAGCTTTGTGGTTACATTTTAACCCATGGAATACAATCGCAACTATTAGATTATAAATAAAATCAATGATGGTGAATAAAAATTGGTGATATGGCCCTAAAGTAACCAATAATTATATAATATTATTGGTGAATTAATTTTGAACATTTTCTACTGAAACGTATAAAATTTAGGTGAATCTGATCTAATTAGGTATCGAATATTGTGGCAAATTTTTGAGTTTAAAAGTTTAATAAAATAAATGTTCTGGCGACTTAACTAGGACTAAAATAAAATTTTGTAAAAATGTGGCGATTCAAGTCAACTTATAGCTTGTACTATTAGCCAAATTTGGAATCCCCAATTTCAACTATTAGCCAATTGGTGAATATTAGCCACTAAAAAAATCACTGGTCCGAAGGTAGCTACAAGGGAGGGAGATGCTCTAGAAGAGGGTCAGCATCCACAATGCATTCTTAGACTTTAGCACGATGACAGTGCTTGCGATCTGTTGCAAGTTGGTTACATCGTGTGCGAGCAGGAGACTCCGCTGAAGGAACTAGGGGATTTTCCAACACGGGCTCCTTTTCCTTATCTTTCATGGGAGTAGGAGGAATAGAAGGGGACACTGAAGGTTAAGAAACTGTGGGGGCAAAGGGGTACCCTATGACATGGGTTGGTTTCCTTCTGCCCCCAGAGAGGCAGGAGTAACAAGAGCAGCCACTAAATGTCGAGGAATCACTAGGGTAGGGGGAGGACTTCTCAGCATGGGTTGCTTTTCTCATGCCACCAAAGAGGAAGGAGGAATGGAAGCAACTACTAAAGGTTGAGAGGTCTCATAAACACATGGTGCTCAAGGTTGTACAGGTGGTGGACTTCTAGGTCTTGTACAAGAGACTGAAGGTGGAACCTCTGAATACAAGCCAGGAGCGTGAGGATGAGGTGGTGGACTCTATGTGGGCTACTTTCCTTTAACTACTTGAGGAGCAGTTAAAGGAACTGAAGCAGTATCTAGAGGCAAAGTAACCAAGGTAGAAGTAGGAACAAAAGATGAGGAGGAAGGGCCAATTGACAACTAAGAAATCAAAGTGGCCTTAAACTTATGGTAAGAAATAAATAAGAAGTCATTGTGTGCATGGAGGGGCGTAGTCGAAGCGAACCAGAAGTAATCCAAGGAAAAGTTTCCTTGTATGGCCACAGGATTGAATCCACTATGATGGATTGTGTGCACAATGGCATCGAGAGGAAACTTTAAACACTGATGAATTACTAATGGGACCACTTTCATCATGGTGAGTTATGGGTGGCCCAGCTTTAGACAGAAGAGATATGAGGTTGGAATGATGCGAAAAGACACATCCAGGGTTTTGGGTCCCACCTAGATGGGGAGGTAATAGAACCGAGGGTTGAGAGAGACATTCCATCATGACACCTTATAAAGACTTTTTATTGCTCATACACATCTTTATAGAGTTCATGGACATATAAGAATTCCTCTATGATTATATTTACCAGGCACATGGGGTTGATTAGGACAGCGTTTACAAGCTTCCCATTAACCTCAGTGGAAATATAAAGAGGTCCTTCATATACATCAGTAGGAATATCTGTGGGAGAGAAGGAAATGATAGGCTTAGGAACAATTTGCTCTCAAGTTGGGCAACAGCAAGCATCCACCATACCTACCATTTGATTAAAGATAGAGGAAGAAGGAATGTCACAAGGAGCATCTAGTGTCATGGGAGGTGAAGAGAGGTCAACAAAATTAGAAGAATGACATGGCATTGCACTTGTTAGCACTCATTTTGACCTAGGGTTGATTTTTCATGATCAGGGGGTTTCTTCATTTGAACCCTTCATCTTCTTGCCCATTTTTCCTAAGTGTTGGACCTCCTCAGTATTTTTCAGCTGCATCATCATATTTTCTTGAGGAGGAGGTCATCATCATCATCTTTGTTTCGATGAAGGTCATCATCATCATGTTCTCCATCGACCGGTTTCTCATCGTCATCATCATATTTCACTATCGGGTGATGTTTGGTTATTATCCTGATGATGCTGGTGGGCTACAGTGCGCCCTGATTTGCTTGCGGGGGTGATTTTTCAAGTATCCGGTGATCTTCCATTTATCACCTTGCCCAAACATGATGATGATGTTGCCCCGATATTCTGAAGGGGTTATTCTCTAAGTTGTTTGACCTGACTTGCATTTTCTTTAGGGTCGTCATCATCATCATCATATTTCCAGTTATCACCGTGTTGCTTGCGAGGGTCATCATATTTTCTGCCTTCATGATATTTCGCCGGGGTGATATCTTTATCATCGGGTGATCTTGGTTATGATCATCCTGATGATGTTGTTGAAGAGTTCTAAGTGCGACCCGATATTCACTGGGGTCATCATATTTTGAACGTCAGGACGATCTTAGTCAATATCATCCTGATGATGTTGTATCACTTCTTGTTCGTTGTTTTGTCATCCTGATGATGCTGACGTCATCCTTATATCAGGGTGATATCTTTCTTTCTGCCTATCTGCATCATGATATTTCCAAAGGAGGGGGTGATATTTTCATATCACTCGGGTGTATGTTTGTTCCAGCATCATGATGATGCTGATATCAAGGAGATATCCGCCTGCCGGCTTCGTGCATTATCTAGTGGGGGTGATCTTTTCAAGTATCATCATATTCATCTATCGCCCCGATCTTATAGTGGAGCTACAGTGCAACATGATTTTCGTGCATCAGGATGATATTTCCAAATATCCGGTTGTCTTCCGAATATCATCCTGATGTGGATATGATGATGACGTCATCAAGGTCCGGGGGGGTCATATTTCTAACACAGATCATCTTGTGGAGATCTCCCGATATTTGCAAACATGATGATGACGTCATCCGGATATGAGGAGGTGCGCAGCAGGCAGATATGATGATGACGTCAGCAGGATATGATGATGATGTCATCAGGACGTTCATCGGCCAGACTTTTGGTATAGGCTCAGCAGGAGGATGTTCCTCCGATGGATCCGGTTGTGCGGATGAAGGCGAATATTATGCAGTTATATTGCAATATGATGATGACGTCAGGGTGATATTTCAAGCAACAGGATATCATGCTGCTGGAGGATGATGATGATGAAGTCTTATACTAGCGTCGTCAGGAGCAAAAGCACCGACATCATATATGCTCATGACCTAGTATGTAAAGTGTTAAAGAGGTTGCTGCGGGGTGCATGTGGGATAATTGATATCCTACATTTTCGAAATATCATGATGATGAATCTCGGTGGGAAATGGTTGCGATTGACTGTCTGATGTTCTTCCCAAGGCCGCGGGTTGGTGCGCCATTAATGGCGATTGTTGCTGAGGTATGGGCGATGGCGTGGGCTGATCTAGTACCCGGTTGAAGATCTGGATCCCTAGGCGGTGGCGCAGGGCTCGAAAGATCTTCTTGTCTCCTCCCCTGCCTGCTGCATTAATGTTTGAGCGCCATTTTTATGATACTGTATATCTGGCGGGATTTTTGGTCAACCTGGTAGTTAATGCTGAATACACCCTCCTGCTATATAATGCAGACGGTGTTATTCATTCAAGGTTGTTGAAAGTTGAGGATTTTTGGCTCTGTAATCCAAAACCAGCTGATCTGGTTGCTCTGTACAGTCTAACTTGTGAGTTTATGTATCTCCTGTTGTACGATTTGGCATGAATCCACTGATTTCATGGTTGATCTTATATGAGTAATGCTATCTTAGCATGTGTTGTGTTAATTCTGTCTCCAGTATTGCATGTACTCTTCTTCTGGATCTGGATATTTGCGTAATGTTTAGATTCTAGAGCATAGAATTCCTATGTTGAATGTCTGATCTTTTAACTTCTGCTCAAGGGGTAGATTAAACTGTTTTTAGGTTGAACATTGGGAAGGGTATACTGCAGTAGGGATGCCATAAGTAGAGATAACTTAACACTCTTCATTGGGAGATATCTGTAAGGCAGATATCATGTGTATCCCCCTGAAATCCAGTTTTAGCTATTCATGCTGATCATTCACAGGTGTATGTCTACCGACTCCAAGCCCTGGATAGGCACCAATCATGCTGTGTTCTTGTGTTATACACCATGTCCAGCTTTGCATCCAAAATTCAAACTAAAACATTTCATACTTCCACCTGTTAGTTGTAGGAGTAGGATTAGGAACCCCCTGCATACTCTCATACCCAACCAGACATCATGTCCAAGAATGTTGCCAGCCTTGTGATCTATCATGCAGATCTTGGTCCATACATGAGAGTATTCTGCCTGTTGTTGTCAAGTTAGATCCTTCTATCTTTGAGCTAGTCAAGGTCACATCTTGAGTTATAGGGATACCCCCCTTGGTGCGGCAGAACCAGAAGTGAAGGGGAGGCAGCTCACGCAACCTCCCGTATTTAGTTGGCTGAATCTGCCTGTGCATTAGAAGTGGCAAGCCCTAATGCTGATTCAGAAGAAAAAACCAACAAAGTGGCGACTCTGCTGGGGAGATCAATGTCATATCCATGAAAGTTTGAGTCTACAAGATTAAAAAATTAGACCTGGAAACTGTTTGTTGCAGCAGAGAAAAAAGGTTGTATATGTGACTCTGCTGGTGGATGACCCAGAAAGAAAGAAATCAATTTGCAGCTTCAGCTTGTTTGAAGCTCATTCCTCTTCAAGGAGGTGGCGACTCTGCATCAAAGAACCTGATAAAAGAACAAAATCAGTCAGAGAAGAATTTGCAGCTTCTGCAACATATCCAGGTATTTCATATTATTTGACAGATTCCCTATTTGGTGAGAAAGCACTGGTTAAAAGGGAACATTGGTGAAAACAGAGCTTGCATGCTTTTATTAGAACTTACCCTGTATTTCAAAGGGCATGCAATGTTGTTCAAAAGACTCATTTAAAGGACTTTAGGGAAGTTTGAAAAAACAGTTTGAATTTTGAGTGCCTGAAGTCATTGTTAGTATAAAATCTGAGTAGAGAGGAGGGTTGCAAAAACATAAAGGATGTATTATCTGCCTATGCACCCTTGTGAAGTGTCAAATGCAAAAATGTATAACAGTCAATCCCAACCATGTAATAAAAGAAGTTTCAACATAGATAGATATAAGCCCATAAATTTTAGTGGCATTTGTGGCTATCCAAATGCTTTTCCACCTAAAATCAGAATTTTTTTGCCTAAATTTAAGGGTATAAAGGATGAATCAGCTAAGAGACATTTGCAGCAGTTTATGAATGTGATAGATGACTTTGAGATTGACCATGAGGATGTGGTTATGAGATTATTTGTTCAATCTCTAGATGAAGATGCAAGGGACTGGTTTTCCTACCTTCCAGCTCACTCTGCCAGCTCTTGGCATGGTTTTAAATCTGCATTTCTAGTACAGTATGGTGAAAGAGTTTCTGAATATGCAGCTATTAGTGACTTCATGTACATCCATATTGAAGAAGATGAGTTGATCCCAGCTTTTAACCTCAGATTTATGAGGGCATTGAATAGAATTCCAGAATGCATGAGACCTAATGATGCACTGTGCTTAGTTGTCTATTTGGGAGCCTTTGATAAGAAAATGAGTTACAGATTAAGAGACAAGGAGCCCACCACATTGCATCAGGCACATCAGTTTGCAGTAGATATTGAAAACAATTGGAGGTATGGAATACAAAAGGGTTATTTTTCTGAAAATTTTTGTTCTCCTGCAGCCCCCAATGTTGATGAAAGTTTTAATTCAGGAATTGACAATGAATGTCATAGCACTCACACCCCTGTTGTCCCAGTTTTTGCATCATTCCAAGTAGATGATGTTTCTATCATAGAGGAGGATGTCCTTTTTTGCCCAGCAAGTGAAGTTGAAAATAATAATTTTTCAAGTAATATTTGCATACCAGTCCTAAACAAAGAGCCTTCCTGTTTAAATGATCCAGTTGTGCAGAGTTGTGATCATATGGATCAAGAATCAATATCAGTTTCATCAGGAAGCATTGGAGGGCTGGAAAATGATGCAGATTGTTCAACTTCAGAGTGCATTGAAACAGTAGCAATCTTGTATATGGGGCAATCAGTTGATAAAAATGATATCCATGACCAGTGCATGGATCAGGTTTGTTTTTCTTATGACTCTGGATCTGATAGTAATGAAGAAGAATTGGAATGTCATGAAGAAGAAGCAGAGGCCTTTGCAGTGAGTGTTAATCCCCTTTATGATGAGCCTGCTGATGCATATGATGTTGTGAGTCTTGACTTTCAGTGGTGCAGGATTAACCCTTTGTTTGAGGATGATGATACTGATTTGCAAGCCGTGAATAATGAATGTTCATCATCACCTGATTCAGACATGTGCAACATTGGGTGTGTGGATCAGGTTTTGTTTTCAAAATCAGTAGATATTAGGGGTCTCATATTTTCTGAGTATTTTGAATTGTTGGATCAGCTGGATGAGTGCCTGATAATGTGCAGCAGCCAGATAAATGATAAAGAATGCCAAGAGCAGTATGATGTACTGTCTGAGGGACATAACATACATGTGTTGCCTAATGTTGAAGAATATTATGTGTATGGTTATATGTCTAATTCTGAAATCCAAAATGACAGAGCTGAAAATGATGGTGGCAAGCTTTCAAAACTGGTGGAATATCTTTTTAAGCAGGTGACATTATGGGTAGATTATGCCAATCTTTTCAGTTGGGATTGGGATCTTTCAGCTTGGAATCAGGCATTTGACAAGAAAAAATTGTGGTTTTTCCTTTTTGGCTGCCCGGGGCCGCCAAAATGATGTTTAAAAATAATGAGTTTGGTGATGCAGATCAATATAACATCATGACTCTGTGCCCAATGGACAAGGGACTGGTCTGCATCCCAGAGATCTGGTTCTCGCTGCATGTTTTCACCTGCACGTCCCCAGACAGAGCCACTGTTAGCACTCATTTTGACCTAGGGTTGATTTTTCATGATCAGGGGGTTTCTTCATTTGAACCCTTTATCTTCTTGCCCATTTTTCCTAAGTGTTGGACCTCCTCAGTATTTTTCAGCTGCATCATCATATTTTCTTGAGGAGGAGGTCATCATCATCATCTTTGTTTCGATGAAGGTCATCATCATCATGTTCTCCGTCGACCGGTTTCTCATCGTCATCATCATATTTCACTATCGGGTGATGTTTGGTTATTATCCTGATGATGCTGGTGGGCTACAGTGCGCCCTGATTTGCTTGCGGGGGTGATTTTTCAAGTATCCGGTGATCTTCCATTTATCACCTTGCCCAAACATGATGATGATGTTGCCCCAATATTCTGAAGGGGTTATTCTCTAAGTTGTTTGACCTGACTTGCATTTTCTTAAGGGTCGTCATCATCATCATCATATTTCCAGTTATCACCGTGTTGCTTGCGAGGGTCATCATATTTTCTTCCTTCATGATATTTCGCCGGGGTGATATCTTTATCATCGGGTGATCTTGGTTATGATCATCCTGATGATGTTGTTGAAGAGTTCTAAGTGCGACCCGATATTCACTGGGGTCATCATATTTTGAACGTCAGGACGATCTTAGTCAATATCATCCTGATGATGTTGTATCACTTCTTGTTCGTTGTTTTGTCATCCTGATGATGCTGACGTCATCCTTATATCAGGGTGATATCTTTCTTTCTGCCTATCTGCATCATGATATTTCCAAAGGAGGGGGTGATATTTTCATATCACTCGGGTGTATGTTTGTTCCAGCGTCATGATGATGCTGATATCAAGGAGATATCCGCCTGCCGGCTTCGTGCATTATCTAGTGGGGGTGATCTTTTCAAGCATCATCATATTCATCTATCACCCCGATCTTATAGTGGAGCTACAGTGCAACATGATTTTCGTGCATCAGGATGATATTTCCAAATATCCGGTTGTCTTCCGAATATCATCCTGATGTGGATATGATGATGACGTCATCAAGGTCCGGGGGGGTCATATTTCTAACACAGATCATCTTGTGGAGATCTCCCGATATTTGCAAACATGATGATGACGTCATCCGGATATGAGGAGGTGCGCAGTAGGCAGATATGATGATGACGTCAGCAGGATATGATGATGATGTCATCAGGACGTTCATCGGCCAGACTTTTGGTATAGGCTCAGCAGGAGGATGTTCCTCCGATGGATCCGGTTGTGCGGATGAAGGCGAATATTATGCAGTTATATTGCAATATGATGATGACGTCAGGGTGATATTTCAAGCAACAGGATATCATGCTGCTGGAGGATGATGATGATGAAGTCTTATACTAGCGTCGTCAGGAGCAAAAGCACCGACATCATATATGCTCATGACCTAGTATGTAAAGTGTTAAAGAGGTTGCTGCGGGGTGCATGTGGGATAATTGATATCCTGCATTTTCGAAATATCATGATGATGAATCTCGGTGGGAAATGGTTGCGATTGACTGTCTGATGTTCTTCCCAAGGCCGCGGGTTGGTGCGCCATTAATGGCGATTGTTGCTGAGGTATGGGCGATGGCGTGGGCTGATCTAGTACCCGGTTGAAGATCTGGATCCCTAGGCGGTGGCGCAGGGCTCGAAAGATCTTCCTGTCTCCTCCCCTACCTGCTGCATTAATGTTTGAGCGCCATTTTTATGATACTGTATATCTGGCGGGATTTTTGGTCAACCTGGTAGTTAATGCTGAATACACCCTCCTGCTATATAATGCAGATGGTGTTATTCATTCAAGGTTGTTGAAAGTTGAGGATTTTTGGCTCTATAATCCAAAACCAGCTGATCTGGTTGCTCTGTACAGTCTAACTTGTGAGTTTATGTATCTCCTGTTGTACGATTTGGCATGAATCCACTGATTTCATGGTTGATCTTATATGAGTAATGCTATCTTAGCATGTGTTGTGTTAATTCTGTCTCCAGTATTGCATGTACTCTTCTTCTGGATCTGGATATTTGCGTAATGTTTAGATTCTAGAGCATAGAATTCCTATGTTGAATGTCTGATCTTTTAACTTCTGCTCAAGGGGTAGATTAAACTGTTTTCAGGTTGAACATTGGGAAGGGTATACTGCAGTAGGGATGCCATAAGTAGAGATAACTTAACACTCTTCATTGGGAGATATCTGTAAGGCAGATATCATGTGTATCCCCCTGAAATCCAATTTTAGCTATTCATGCTGATCATTCACAGGTGTATGTCTACCGACTCCAAGCCCTGGATAGGCACCAATCATGCTGTGTTCTTGTGTTATACACCATGTCCAGCTTTGCATCCAAAATTCAAACTAAAACATTTCATACTTCCACCTGTTAGTTGTAGGAGTAGGATTAGGAACCCCCTGCATACTCTCATACCCAACCAGACATCATGTCCAAGAATGTTGCCAGCCTTGTGATCTATCATGCAGATCTTGGTCCATACATGAGAGTATTCTGCCTGTTGTTGTCAAGTTAGATCCTTCTATCTTTGAGCTAGTCAAGGTCACATCTTGAGTTATAGGGATACCCCCCTTGGTGCGGCAGAACCAGAAGTGAAGGGGAGGCAGCTCACGCAACCTCCCGTATTTAGTTGGCTGAATCTGCCTGTGCATTAGAAGTGGCAAGCCCTAATGCTGATTCAGAAGAAAAAACCAACAGCACTGGTATAAATTTGTAGATGTTGGTTAGGTGCAACAACAGATTTATTTGCTTTTGTATTCGCACTATAGACATGGATCACATTATGATCAATGAGGTCCTGCACAATGTGTTTAAGATGCAAACATTTTTCAGTGTCATGTCCAAGTACCCTATGGAATTGGCCAAAGGCCTTCAGGTCATACAAAGGCACAACTGACTTGCAAGTGTCTAGAGGACAGATAGGAGGTAGCTACACCAAATTGTTATTTAGGAGATGTTAAAGAATAGAATATAGAGACTCCATTAAAGGAGTGAATTTATGATTATTTGATGATCTTGAAGAAGAGAGGGCTAAAGCAACCTAAGAAGGTGCTTCAGCCACTACAGTGTTGATCACAGCAAAAGAAATATTTTTAAAGAAATTTAGATTCTTTTTATAATTTGTAAAAAAAGAACTACTGGACTGACCACCAAGAGCCGGTGAGGTAGATACCTCAAACTAGCTTACTGACTACTCATAATCCTGTAGTGTTATGCATAGATGTGTGAATGATTGATACTTCATGAGTAGAATCGTGTCCCTAATCCAAGGCTATAAGTTCCCAATAAAGACCCTTTGTACATTAGAATCAGGAAAACAATAAGGAATCTACAAGAAAATACCTTGATAACAGCACATAAAGTTGGATACATTTTCATTTTGTGCTTGCCTACAATGAATGATGTTAGTGAACGTGAGCTACAGTCCAATGTTTGCTTGAAAATGTTGAAGGAAATGATTTACCAATTGTTCAAAATAAATAATAGAATTCTCAAGAAGTGAACAAAACTAATCCAACATGATATCTTTGAGAGACCATGGGAAGATTTTTGTTCGCAAAGTGTCTTGAAAGATGAAATCGTTGCATAAAGCAGTGAAAGCGGATACATGGGTTTGCGGGTCTCCTTTACTAGAGTACTTTTTGAACCTTGGTGCCTCAAACTTCTAGGGAAATGGAGCAGAAAGGATAGCAAGGGAGAGTGGACTGTATCTATAGTAATCAGGAACAAGAGGTTGTGTGGATGATGTGGAAAGTGAGGTGAGTTGTTGATGAATGGAACCAACATTTTGTAGGAGTTGGTTAATAACATGAGAGATGGTGTGAGTGGGTGTAGGGAGAGGAGTGAAAGTAAGGGGTAAAGATAGATGCTAGCTAACTCTGAGGGCACCGATTGGCAAAGTAAACTGCAAGGGCCTGGAGGGTAGAACAAACCCATACTGGTATATAGGGTTCGCGGAACCTCCAGACAAACTAACACCTATGCTATTAGGTTGTGGAGAACTCGTAGCCATTTGTGATGATGTAAAAATATGAATACCAAAAGAAGGAAGTGGTGGAACCCCTCATGTAATTTCCCTAGATTTGAACCCTGAAATTGGTTAATTTATGTTTGAGAAGCTTAAACTCTAAGATCTTGAGCCTTTTTTCAAAGCCTATGTTATAATTTTATGTTGACTTGTGATAGGCGGTCACCTCAGGCTTAAGTTACGACTTAATGTCCTTAGCTTCATTCATAAGCAGCCCCTTGAGCCTAGTCACCAGTTCCCCCTGTTTGTATAAATATTTCTTAAGTCTGAGCACATGCTTTTTAGAGGCAGATGGATGGCTATCGTGATATCACGGGGTTTAGATTTGTCAAACTTGTCAGGATTGCACTGATGCGATGACTTTGATTTTGAGTTAGTGGATCTAGGTTTCGTCTGTTGATTCAACCGTTACGTGCTTGTTCCATATTGGATCATGATAGCATGCTGCGAAAAGGTGCCATGGAATATTCTTTGTGCTATTGCGATAATACACCAACTGAAGGGTGGGACCCGGTTCTGTCTTAAGGAGTTAAAGATAGCACCTAGTGCATGAGCACAGAGGTAGTAGTGTGGGTCTCTGCCTAGCTTACACTACTGCGATAAGATGACATATGGAAAAATTGTAGCCTTCTAACTAGAAAGGCATTCTTTGTTGGTATCTCTTGATTGGATGGTGACTTTTCAATGATCCCAGTGGATTCTTTTTCATTTCTAGCCGCTCATTTTGTTCTGATGCATCCTAAATCTATGGTCCAAGTTCAAATTTTGGATTTCATTTAAGTGTGCTGGAATGAACATCAAAACAGCTATGGCACAACAGGTTCTACTTTGATTTTTGATATTATTAGCTATAGAGGATTTTCTCAAGTATGCAAGATGGTGATTTGACAATTAATACATTTCTCTAGTAACTCCTAATCTTCAATTGGACCTTGGTACATGAACCGAACCTTTGTTGTCTGTGTAAGAAGTGTTCGTAGTCAGGTGACATTAACATGTGCCTCCATTTCATGCTTTAAAGGGTGTGGATAGATCATTGATGATTTCTAGATATGAATTCAAGTGTGTTAAGCCTATGAACACCTAGAATGGAATTAAGAACGGTGTTGGAAAATGGAAATTACTCGGGCAAAGGACCTCCGTTCATTTTTGTTATAAATAGAAGTGCTTCCATAAATTGTTCACATTAAGTGTTGTCATGAGTACTGTACAGAATACTTCCTTGCAATTTTTTTCCTCTATTTCCCAAAGAAGTTTATCCCTATTCTCTTGGTTGCAGGTTTGATCATTCTAAATTAAGGAAGAGGTAGACGTTGAACTAAGGAACGGGAGGTATTGGAAAAAGTAGGAGATTTTGGCTTCAGTAGCCTTGCTTCTTTCCCAAAACCATAGTTGAATAGTGTCATTCTGGTGAGGAAGGGCAAAGGTTGACTAGAAACTCCAACTGCATGCAGCTGCTTGGCAGGGGTGGACCAACTGGGTGAAATTCCATGACCCTCAACCAAATTTAGGTTCCATATGCATAGGTAGAGAACCAACATTTTGCTCTCTCTCCTTCCCTCTGTTAGATGGTGGTCATCAAATATACATTTGTAATAGAGGGAGGATATTATGTTTGGGTGGCCCAGTTAGTGATGAAGAATTTGGACTCCATTCACAGAGTCAAAGAAATCCTTACTTAAGTAAGGGTGACATTTGCAGTGTCATCTTCTCAAGGGTACTCCCGATTGCTTCCTGCTTCAACTGTTGTTGGTTTTATCAATGCTTCCAGGAGCAATGACATTTGGTTGCTGGAGATTGAAAGATGGAGAGTCATGTTCCATTCCCAGCAGCCTATAATCTGAATCTGATTATGGGACAAAATGGAGCACATTTGTCTTGAATTTCCTGGGAGTTCTTAAGTCTTCCAAAACATTCTTGGACCCCAAAATATTGTTGTCAAAGGAGTCTATTCTAAAATTAGCCAATCAGATAAAGGATGTAGTTTCCTAAGTCACAACAAGGAAATCCCGGGCGACATAGTTTGTCTATATATAGAGTTCCAAAAAATTGTAGTTAGAGATATAGAGATAGAGAGATTATTGAAAAAAGTAATTGGGTGCTAGGAAAGGGATTCTTTTCTAGGATTTGGATATAAGATATCCATATTCTTGGGGAATAGTTTCTATGGCAGAGCAAGTGTATTGTCAAGATTAGAGAACAGAATTGTAACAGCATATGAATAAATTATTGTATGACAATTTTTAATCCAGATTGCAATATATGAATAACACCACATGTGTGTGTTTCTTGCAATTGTCTCCTTGAATGTATCCATTTCTTTTTTAAATGAAGGAATCAAGGGTTTTGGATTTCATCTATGCACACTTGCTGCATTGAATGTCTTATTTACTACTTTTGTTCAAGGAAAGGATTAAATATGCTTTAAGTAATAGGAAGTAAAGTATTACATTAGGGATTACTAAAGTAGAATTGTATGAAATACTCTTTCTTGGACATATTACTGTAATACAGTATTATTATTAGTCCTCTAAGTATGAAGTTTAATGTCAGAAAGGAAGCATTAGTGTAAAGTTTTGACTTTGTTGCCCTTGATAAGACACCGATCTAGGAACTTATTTGCCCTAGAGTCCAAAAAGAATAGAAAATGATTAATCAATTGAAGTCTTTTAGTTTGTTTTGTTGTAATTTGAGTAGGTGTTAATGTATGTTCTCAAGGCCAATAATGTGGAAATCTCCAAGAACCTTGCCAGTTTCAAGATTATTTTTAGAAGTCTTGGTGCATGTTAATGAGAACAAATATGCCCGATATACTAAAAGATAAATTTGTTGATTACAAATAAGGGAATACTCCCTAGGTTTGGTAGAGCCTAAAGTGCAGGGGAGATAGTTGAAAAGCAATCTTCCACTATGTTGGCTAAATCTTTCATTGAAGTTGATCATAAGAATTGGCAAATCTTTAGAGTTTGATGTGTACATATTTGGGAACCAACAGGAAGAGTAGCGAACAATCAGTTGCCTATTATATTAAAGTGTGAATCTTGAGGTTCTGCAACATAGCTTGCTAAAGCTGGAGTATCATTGTGTACTATATACATGATGCCACATAGGAAATCAAGACCCTTACTATGACTATTTAACATGTAGTGAAGAGTATCAGCCAAAGGGACTACAACCTAAGGTATGTCCTCATGACTCAAAAAATTTTGATAATCAACCAAATGGAGATCTAACTCCCAATTTTTTTGGTGGGACATAACCCAAGGTAGCCTCAAGATCAAAGGCTTCATCTGAATCATGATAGGTAGTCATAGGAATAGTTTTAGAAGAAGGAGAAGTAATAGTTGTAACTTGTTCAAAAGAGGGATTTATAAAATCTGGGGCCAAACGAATTGGAGTCCTAAGGGCACCAAATAGAGACAATGTAAAATTCTTTCAACAAGATATTGTGAATTAGAAGACTATGTTGTAAAGCTCATAAATAGATTTTTGGATTTACAACACATACTACTATGCAACGAAAAGAAGTGTGAGAAATTTTTGTGTTTAAAACGTCAAGTTCACCAAAATCTAGTGTAAGAAAAACTGCTCCTCAATCACACGTATCAATTAAGGGAGCTTTTCACTAACAATACACTTGGTTTCTGCTTGATTAATGTTCTAAACCTACCCTAAGTTTTCAAAACCACTTTATATGCCAACATAAATAAAACAACTAAACTAGATGCTCACAAGAAAGAAGAGAAGAGATTGCAATGTTGAAAAATCAACTACTATAAATAGAATATTGGAAAATAGAACACAGAAATAAAGTGACAAGAGATAAAGCAATCTGGAACCTAGAAATGGAGCTCATTGCCTTTGAAGATAGCACACCACAGGGATGTTTGCACTAAGCACTAGCATCCTCAAAGTCACAAAAATAAAAATTCTCATATCCGTGCTGACCCAGGACACATGCACAACATAGTAGCAAACATGACAAGTATCGAGCACTCTCCAAGTGACAAATTTGAAAATGAAGTTAAAATCACTATGGAAAATGAAACAAAATAAAATACAAGAGAAGGGAAGAAAATCTAATGAAACCTCCATGTGTTTGAGTGTTTTCCCTCAAAGAACCTACTATTGAAGCAGGAGAAAAATGTTGTCTTGCAAAGAAGCTTGCCTCAGTCAAACCCTTACTCTAGTCTTTTGACCTCCTTGATGAGCCTGGTCATATATGTGTTTTATATTCATAAAAGACATTACAGTAATTTTACTTTGATGGACATTGGCATGTTTAAATATATTATTAAATAGTTATAATTGTTTTATAAATGGATGAATAGTGTGTTTGATATTTATTTTTCAAAGGTAGGAACTATTCATTATTACTATAATTTATGGTTTATATGCATTCAAACTTGTGATTTTGGGACAAAGGCGGCTACTGAACTAGATACTCTAGATCTCTCCAAAGCCACTCATAGAAGGAAGACAATTGGCTTCGGATACCTCTGAAATGCCACCCAACATTGCAATCGCTCATCCTTTCCATGAATCAAGGATCCATTGATAAAATCTATGCCAATCTCAGTTCCTTCATGCGTCACACCAAGGATAAGGTGAACCTAACTGTTTCATCAATCATCGCCATGCCAAACAACTTGAGTTCTCTTCATAATCCATTAAAAGAATAAGTTGATTGAAGCTTTACTTCAGTGCAGTTTCTTTAATTTAGGATTGGTCTTCTATGTCTCATTCGATCTTGTAATAAGAGACTCCCAATTTTAAGAATAAGGATAGAAAGAAGTCCAGTATTGTTTTAGTCTCCAATTTAGTTTAGTCCTATCTAATAAATAAGGCTCCAATGTATAAAAGTGAGCCAGAGGAGTAGTATTTTAATTTTTTTGTTCTTTGTTCTTCAAAGGCAATAAGCCTCATTTTCTCTCATGTAAGCATGCCCATTCGGGTTCCTTATACATGAAAATAAAGATACAACTTCCCTGATTTGGCATTAGTTTAGGCAGATCCTTCCAGATGGAGAGTAGGGCCCACTCTACCTGAAGGAGGAGATCTACAAGTATTTTGTTCTTCATAGTTACATTTTCTTTATTGTGTATTATAACTTATGTGGCATGGTTAAAGTAGATTCTATTTTTTTTTTTTTGTTATCATCTACCTGCAGGGTTATCAGAAAATCACAAATATAGTACTCTCCCAGCATTAGTCTTGTTAGAAATAGCATTGTTTGATTCTGATTAAGCATGACTATTAATCCTAGACTTAGCCATTCTTCCAGCTTTGATCTCAATTCAGCAATTCTTTAATTCTATTTTAGCATTTATCTTTATGTGTGTGTTAGTGTAGTTTTCAATTCAGCATTAGTGTAACATGATAATGCATTTATTTTTGTATGTGTGTTTCATCAATAGTAGTGTAGATTGTGTGTTTTCTTTTCATAATTTAGAAGATGATTTTCCTTTTTATTCTAATCTAGAATAGAACCACCTTGAGTAAAAACCCCCAAGGAAAGACCTTCCCACAAACAGCTCCAAACATCACCCTGGATTTGACAAAATTAAATTATAGTGGCAATTAACAACTATGACGAACCTATCATTTTTGGTGTCATTGCCAAGAAATCTAACTACAGATCCTGTAAGTTTAGGTGTTGGTAAGTGAGAGCATTTGAGTCTCCTATAGTTTATAAGTAGGCTTAGAGATTCTCTAGGCCGCTTCATAAAAGATCCTCCACTGGTACATCAGAAGATCATCCACCAGTTGGGTCTAACCCAGGAGAAATATTAGAACATCCAACAAATTTTGAATTATACATGGTCCCCAGATTGCCCATCATTATGGTAGAAAATATTTTAGGAGAAGATGAGCCAAACAACAGAACATTCTCTTATCCAATCTCTCTAACTCCTGAGAGAAATGAGCCACCCATGAAAAAATATTGAGTGTTACCAACATTCAGGGGAAAGGTTACTAAAGATCCCGATCAATTCCTATTTGAATTCAAAGTCCTTTGTCAAACATAGGACTATGGGACTGATAACCAGAAGTTAAAACTTTTTCCTTGTACCTTGAAAGAGTCTTCCTTATGTTGGTTTATGGGCTTAACTGTTGATTCCATACACACTTGGGACGAGATGGAAAATCCCTTTCTTGATAAATCTCAGGACTACTGTAGAGTTTGAGAGAGGAAGGAAGAAGTCTTTAGAATGAAGCAACTTGAAGATGAAAATCTAGAAGATTATGTGGATCGCTTCCTATTTGTCCATAGGAGGTGTGGAAGTTACCTAGATAAAAAACTCAGCAAGACCATTTTTCTAAGAGGCATAGATGAAGATGCTAGGGAATCCTTAAATCTCATGGGTCAAGGAGATATCAACAAGCTTAGTTTTGAAGAAATAGTAGAGTGTAGTAGGAATTACTCTCATACATGCGCTAGCAACAAAACTCTTAAAAAGGAGAAAAGTGGTAATGATGTTGCCAAGGTAATGGAAGAACTAGCTAACCTCAAAACTAACATCTTGCTCCATTTGAACACCACCTTGGACAAAATACAAAAAACCAAGAAGAATACCGAGCCATTAGCCATTTATTGTCCCAAATGTAGGGAAAAACTTCCACTCTGAGAATGCCCATTAAATAAGACAAAGTTATGCAGCATTTATGATAAACATCACCCAACAAATGAATGCGGTTTGCTCCCTAAAATCAAAAATAGGTTAAAAAAGATACTACGGGTTGAAGAAGACCTAAATTTCATCGAACAGAAGAAACCAAACTTCAATTTTAATCCTTATTCAAGGCAGTTTGGTGGGCCATGAATTCCTCCAAATTGGGGACTAAACCAATGGTCTAGATCATGGGGAGGCCCTCCTCCACAAATGACACCCCAGGGTCCATCTTGGCCTCAACGTGAGTGGATGAGTCAGTCTTGGGTCACTCCCCAATGGAAAAATCAAAGTCAATACCAATAGCCATGGGTTCCCCAATATAACCAAGGATCAAGACAATATGGTAATCAACCACAAGCTCTGTTGCCTAGGCCATCCCAACCTCCACCACCAAATTTTGGAGAAAAAGTAAACCAACCACATCTTCCTACTCAACCTATTATGAATCCTAAGAACAACCGCCCTCAAAAAAAAGTTTACAACACAGATCAAAATGAGGAAATTTTTAAACATTGTGAAAATCAACGATATTCAACTATATTCTCGTAACATGCCAATAACATTCCCTACTATGGAAACCCCTTAGGAAGTTGAGGTTTTTCTTGATGATGATAAAGAACAACCCCAAGAAGAAGCACCTAAAACAATGAGTCACAAAAAGGTTCCACATGTGGCATCAGTTTGATTTCTTGAGTGATTAAGACAACATGCTTTGGAGAGATCCGAAGAGCTTCAGAATACCCTACCTAACTCTCAAATGATTAAAAAACTTTGAAAAATCAATATTGAATCCCCCCTATTACAAGCCATTAAAGATATTCCAGAAATTAATCAAACAATTAGGGACTTGTGTTTAAAAATCCCTGGAAGGAAGAGAAAGTTGCCAAAAACCATTCAGGTAGGGGGAAAACTAGCGAACGTCATGTCAAGAAAATTAATTCTACAGAAATATGGTGACCCAGTAAGTCCTATTATTTTAGTAGTAATAAAAGGGGTTCCAATTTCAAATGTGTTGATTGACCTAGGGACTTCCATCAACATGATGACTGTAGATACTGTAGAAGCATTAGCTTTGAATAATATGCAATAGACATCTATGGTTTTGTAGCTTGCTGATCTATCCATCACTAAACCTGAGGGAATATTGGAGGATGTTATCATAACAATAGACACTTGGGAGTACTTTGTGGATTTCCTAATCCTTCAAACAAGGAAGAAGAAATCTAGGTATCCAATCATAGTGGGCCGACCTTGGTTGGCCACAGTAGAAACCCTCATTAACTATCAGTTAGGGAACATGACCATTTCTAATGGGACAAAATTAAAGGAACTTTCCATCTACCCACCAACTAAACCATCCATGCAATACAAAAAAACTATGGGTAGATGATCTTACAGAGTCAGATGAAGAAAGTGCTTCCATGTTAGCCATGGTCACAATTGTAGAACATTTAGAGGAATGTCACGAGCAAGATGACAAGATTGAATCATCTTTCGATGCACAGCGAGATGTCTCTAGATGGCTCTAGAGGGATCCAAGAGACTCATTAAGAGCATTCAATTGTCCATTTTCATATGAAGTAGTGTCTCAATTAGATTACCAGCAAGTAAAAATGTTGCATCAAATACTTCCTCACTGTTGTCCTTTGAATACACTCATCAACCCTTATAGAGAGTCCATTTCGTCCACTTTGGTACAAAACAAATTACTATCCAGGAAAATAGACAACTATCCATCAACTGTTGGTTAGCAAACATGGAAGAAGCAAAAGTGATTGTGTTATTGTAAAGTCATACGCAAGCTTTCATATGGGAGTATAGAGATATGAAGGGGACTCATCCAAGTGTGTGCATGCATCATATTTACACAGAGGATGTTCAGCTTGTAAGGCAACCCCAGAGGAGAATTAACCCTGCATTAAGAGAGATAAAGGAAGAAATAGAGAAATTATTACAGGATGGATTCATATATCCCATTTCTGATAGCCAATGGATTTCTCCATTGGTAATTGTGCCAAAGAAAAATGGGAAGTGGTGTGTATGTATTGATTACAGGGAGTTGAACAAAGAAACTAAAAAGGATCATTTTCCTCTCCCTTTCATCGATCTAGTGCTAGACAGTTTGGCTGGAAGCCAATATTTCTCCTTCTTGGAAGGATTCAGTGGCTACAACCGGATCTAGGTAGCTCTGGATGATCAAGATAAAACCACATTTACTTTCCCATGGGGGACATATGCTTACAGAGTTCTACCCTTCGGATTATGCAATGCCCCAGCTACTTTCGAACGGTTTGTCCTCTCAATTTTTATTGATCCTACCAATACATGTGTTGAGGTATATATAGATGACTTTACAGTCCATGGTAATATGTTTGATTAAGCCTTGAGTAACCTCAACAAAGTCCTTGAATGGTGTAAAGAGAATCAACTATCTGTAAATCATGAGAAATGCCTTCTTATGATGATAGAAGAAATAGTTCTAGGCCACCACATTTCTCAGGAGGGAATTAAAGTAGACCCTAAGAAAATTGAGATCATAGTGTAGATTCCTGCACCCCAAACCCAGACTGCAGTTAGGAGTTTCTTAGGGCATGCTAGCTATTATAGATGATTTATTGAAATTTTTAGCAAAATAGCAGACCCATTGTTTACCCTCCTGAAGAAGGATTGTGAATTTAATTGGACTACCCAATGCCAAGAGTCATTTGAATCCATAAATAATCATTGATCTCAGCACCTATTATTAAGGAACCTAATTGGGGAGAACCTTTCCACATTCATACAAATTCTTCCAATCAAGCAATAGGAGTTGTCCTAGGATAGATAAGTGAATCTAGAGGCATGCATTGAACCCAGCTGAGAATAACTATACAACCACGAAAAAGAATTCCTGGCAGTAGTCTATGCCATTAATAAATTATGCCACTATATAACAGGATACAAGGTATTTGTTCACATAGATCATGCTGCCATTAGATACCTTATGAATAAAGTTGTAATCAGAGGAAGAATCATTCGATGGTTGCTATTATTGCAATAATTTGACATGACCATAATTGACAAACCAGAAAAGGACAATGCGGTTGTTGACTTTTTGTTAAGATTGACTATGCAGGGAAATAATGACCTAGATGATGATACATTTCCAGATGAACACATGTTTTCCATTTCAATCCAATCACCATGGTTTTCTAATCTGGCTAGTTATCTAGCAACAGGGAAGTGTCCTCCACATTTCACCCCTAAAGAAACAAAATGGCTAATCAGGAACAATTCTAGATATAAATGGCTAAATGGTGTCCTATTTAAATTTTGTCATGATCATGTTTTGAGAAGATGTGTGTAGAAGACTAAAGTTTATGACATTATTCACGCATCCCATGACAAGCCATCTGGAGGACATTTTTTTACCATCCGTACTAGGCATAAGATCGTTGGATATGGATATTTTGGACCACCATGATGAAGTACATCCAATAATATGTTAACCAATGAGACAAGTGCCAGAGAATGGGATGACCTACATTGTCCAACAAGATGCCCCTTCACCCCCAGGTATTTCTTGAACCATTTGAAAAGTGGGTATAGATTTTGTGGGTCCCATTGCTCCACCTTTGCGAGGTAACCATCATGGTCTGCACCGATTATGCTACCAAGTGGGTTGAAGCAAAGGCTCTACCATTTGCAAAAGAAGAGAAGGTGGAAGATTTCTTATATAAGCACATATTGCAAAGGTTTGGGGCTCCAAGGGTCCTTATGTCAAACCAAGGACCCCAGTTTATGTCTTCCATGATCAGAACATTCATGACCAGATACCAAATCAGCCACAAAAAATCCTCTCCTTACCATCCCTAGACTAATGGACAAGTTGAAGTAACTAATAGGGAGTTAGAGAATATCTTAACAAAGACAGTCTCAACCAAGAGGATAGATTGGGCTAATAGAATGACAGAAGTTGTATGGGCTTATAATACTACTTGGAGAACTACAACTAAATTCACCCCTTATGAGCTATTTTATGGGAAGAAACCAGTGTTCCCCATTGAATATGAATTGGAAGTACTAAAGACAGCACGGGAGATAGGGATCGATCCAACAGAAGCTCAACAACATCGAATCATGCAACTGAATAGGATGGAGGAAATGAGACTAGAAGCACTCTAGCATACAGAACTCATCTAGCAACAAAGAAAGGAATGGCATGATAAGCACATCAGTAGCAAGCATTTTAAGGTAGGATATTGGGCCCTATAGTACAACTCAAAGTATCAAGATTTTAGAGGTAAACTACACACTAGGTGGTTGGGACCATATGAGATTAATCAAGTTTTTAGTAATGGTGTTGTATAGCTGCTACCAGTTGATGGGGATCATCAAACCCTCCTAGTTAATGGTCACAAGTTGGGACTATATCATAAACTAGCATCTAAGGAGGATTTTTCTACTAAGATTCAAGCTAGGATTAAGCACTTCACCATCAAATATCTTTCTTCCATGGGATTGGTGCCTTGATCCCTCAATAAAGTTACAACTCTAAATAAAGTAGGAGGGTTGAAAACTAGAAATGGTGGTCCTGCTTGTCAAAAAAAGGAAAGGTTGAAAACCAGCAATGGCGCCCTTACCTAAATAGAGAGGTTGAAAACCAACAATGGTGGCCCCTCTACCAATCATTTTTCCTCTAATAAATTTAATCAGCTTACTTTTGAAGCAGTTTGCAAGATCTAGCCCAAGGATTGTTTGGCTACAAACCTTCAAATAAAATGAATTGCTTGGGAATCCAGACAACTCTAGATTTCGGCAATACATGAGAACAGATCGGCAGGCTCCAAATGGCACCAGAAACTACTACTATGAAATTGAAGCTTTGTATTATGAGTCATTCCCTTTCCAAGCGCCAAAATTTAGTATATTCAATTAGCTACACCTACAAAGTAAGTGCCCTAACATGCTCCTCATTTCATTTCTCAAAATAGTTCTAGTTATTTAATGATGTATTTAAGTGCCAACGTCCTCCCGTACTTGAGCAACATCATACATTCAAAGCATTGTGTGGAACTTGTTCCACTTAGCCACATGGCGGTGTCATACTATCGTATGTTTATTGCTAAATCAATTGGCACAAAGAATGTCATGTCACCCAGTTAATCGCAGCATCAAAGTAATAAATGTACTTAAGATTCCAAGATTGCAAATTGTAATGGTTGATTGTGCCATTAATATAACATGCTATGAAATAGAGATGAGGTAATTCACAATCAGCATGCCTTCATCAGCAACATACTAGTTAAGTTTTGTTTCCCAAATCAGAAAGGCAGCTGACATGTTGATAAGACATCTCTCATAGAGGAATTCATGAGAAAATAATAGGACTGCACATCCTCATATCCCATACAATATGCCTTAACTCACCATTATAATGGACACATCACCACTCTCCGTGCTCCCATGCCCAAACATAAATGATCTATTCATTAAGAAATGATAGGTGAGCAATCCACAAATATAACTTTCTGAATTAGAAGAGCATTCTCTCATTTCTCTCTGTAGCGCTCCAGCATTGCAAATTTCTCACCTAAGAGAAAAAAAAGGAACACAGCCACAATCTACAATCACAACAATGGGGCAGAAAAGAAAGATCGAGCGAGAGAATGTAGTTTTTGATCTACCAAGTGTGGAAGTTTTCACACAGGTCGGTTGGTTAGAATTCCTACAAAAAATTGAAGGGTTTGAGGCCAAACTGGTGGAAGAATTTGTACCAAACTTTCATTTCACATTCTCCATCGTAAAGGGGGTGAGAATCCATGTTAGCCACATGGTAATTAGTTAGTTGTCAAGAATTCCAAAAGTGGGTCAGAACATGTCTAATTCTAAGCTTTCTTACGAAGAACTCATTCAAAATTTCCTTGTCGCTCCAGAGCCCTTACCACATTACATAGTCAGCAAGGGCACTAGAAAGGGAATAGATAGGACTAGTCTTCCAAAGCCTTGGAGTATTATCATCCTATGGGTGATGAAATTTTTGACCTATGATGGACAATATGGAACTGTCATGGGCCCAAGTATGCAAATTTTGAATCACCTTTAGCATTGGCCAATCACCTAGAATTCCTAGTAAATTTACCTATTTTCCTATATAATTGCTTACAAACAATGATAAATAAGGTGAAGTGGAATAATGGCCAAATTATCCATCATGATCTCATTCATTTAGTAATAAAGCATCACTTCTTGCAACAAGAGAAAGGTCAGAACAGATGGGAAGAATTCCTCTTCCAAAAGCCACAAAAAGAAAGGGTAAAGAAACCAAAATCCTCATTTGTCTATGTTTCTGTAGTAATGGTCACATGCTCCTCCCAACATCTCTAGAGAGCTATCGCATAGTCTACTGAAGAGGAAACTGAAGAAAAGATAGTTGCCTTAGCCATAGAATAGTAGAAACCATACAAGAGGTTTATTGTGCACTCGGATGATGAAGAGGAGGTTGAGGCCAACAAATAGGTAGCTAAAATTCTAGGGATTATGTCAACCTCCTATGCACTAGAAGAACAAGTCTCTGGAGTCCTCTAGAGAGAAGGAAAATAGTCTCAAGTTGACCTCACTATAGAGGAGAAAGAGGAGGAGGCACAAACCCTAGAGAGCCTAGCCCTTTGAAAAGCTAAACATGAACTTTGGGAATGTAGATGGTAGGTTGAGGAATTACAAAGAGTTCTTGTAGAAAGGGCTTCATAATTAAAAGAGATTTAGTAGAAGGCCGCACAGAACAAAGAAGAACATCAGAGGTTAGCATCAATACTTTGACAAAATCTAGACCAGGAATGAGCTAATGTAGCCACAAGGGATGCCCAAATCATTGCCCTTGTTCAATGTCCACCTCCTAGGCCTCTTCCACTCACAACACTTCAGCTATGAGAGGATAAAACCCAATTCCAGAGAGATCTAGAGACCCTGCAATAGGAAAAGGATGCAACTGAAGAATGAATAGCCCAGGCATGTGAAAAAAGGGAAACCCTTCTGGCTTAGCGACAACCAGAAGGTGTGTATTCTCTATTTTTGAGAGAACAATTTTTACAGTGGAAGATTCTCATAATTAGTTGCAACCTTCCCTTTGATTTTGAAGATGATAAAGAATTTGTAGAGAATTGTCTTGAGAGCACAGTGGAGTAGAGAGATATGTTATGCGAATTCTTTCACACGGATTCCTCATGGGGCACCATCACACTTCTATGCTCAATTTGTATGTTGGAGAACTCCAATTGAGGAGTTTCATCTCATTGTTACAAAACCAAATAGAATGAGAGAACCACTTGGTCAAGTAACACGAAGGTGTTGGTCTCACCATGTGCCATGAATACCCCAAGACCACCTTCTTCACCAAAGCCTTTAAAGCACATGCTTATAGGTAGGGTATCAAAGACCAGTACATTCAGAACCTGAATTCTAGCATCACCACTCTCCAGGACCATGAAGGGTACCTTCTGATGAGGTATAAATAATCTCATTTCTTTGATGGAACAAATAGCTCTTTTTGCATTACCCAATCCCCTAGCCTTGCCAAGTTATTTATTTTTATAAGCAATATTTATCTATTTTTAATAAAATGTTGTACAAATCCTTATTTCCTAAATTGATTGAAATAAGCTTTTAAATGTTGATTTAATGGCATGAAAAGTTGGGTAATTGTGCAGGTTAATGCATTGCCTATAAAATAAGTGGACATCATGCAGTTGTGGATGAATGCGCCGGAAGTTGAGGGCGCCAAAAATTTTAGGCGTGCATTAAATGAAGACTTTGTTTTAATCCTGTTATTTCTGTGGTTACCCAAAAGACATTATGGCTCCACTCAGAGTCCTTTTTATGTTCTATAAGATAGCAGTAGTAAAGATTTTATTTTCAGTTATAAGACTTCTTCAAATGGCATTTTCCTGCCATCTAAAATTTAGGAGTTTTGAAGTAGTTCAGTTTTAGTTGTTTCTCGAAACATGGATATAAATATATACTATGGATGAATGAAAGACAATCCCTTAAGTTTTTCAAAATCATCAGAGCTGTGTACTTGCAATTTTTCATGAATGCAAATGATGTTGTTCTAAGTTTTAATTCTTTAAAAATATGAAGTTTTGAATGGAATTATTATGTGCTGTGAAAGTGATTGAATGTGACCTGAGTTAAGACAAGCTTCTCCCACGAGTTGGCCACTCGCAAGACTATAGGATAGATAAGTAATTTCATTTATGTGGATGTTTTTATTCAGTTGAAGATAGGTTATGTTTAGTTTATGTCGTTAACCTGCAGGGTGTGTTGTTTAAAAGTTAAACTATTGTGTACTATTGTTTGAAACTTTCTGTGTTGATTAGAAGTTTTCTAGTAAATCTGCCTTAGTTAGAATTATTGTTTTCTGATAGTTAGAATTTGAAGTGTTTGCAACATAGCAAATTGCATTTGTGAATTGTTAGCATAGAATTTATCTACTTTCTAGAGTAGAATTTATATGCTTTCTAATCTAAAGTTTTTCATGCTTTCTAGTATAAAATTTGAATGCTTTATGTAGAAGGATATAATTATTGTTTCATTTCATGTATTGTTTCAATCTTTTAACAAAACTAGAAAACTATTTCTCAATGAAATATCCAAACTCCCTATTGCAGATAGCCTTGAACACTACCCCGATCGATAAACTGATAATTTTCATCTAAAGTTTTAGAACCTTACGACAGCATATCACTTTTTGGCATTATTTCTAGAGATACATGATCTTTTCTAAGTGTTATTAGGGCATGCTTGGGATTTTCTTGTAGTAAACACCCAAAAATAGTCACCAGACCTCTCTTTCTACATGGTCAGGAAACGAGGCCCACATGGACAATTCATTCCAAAAACCCCCCCAATAGTAATTCCAACCATAAATAGGGAAGACGAAGTCTCAGCTGAAGAACTAAATTATGAATTGATCAAGCAGGATCAACCTGAGACCTCCCATCGTACCCCAAAAATTTTGCCAGTTGACCCAATCTTTGAGGAGATAGTTATTCAACCAACCAACCTAGTCTTTGAGGAAGAGAACATTCATTTTGACATTATGGCTAACAATCTCCATAATGATGATATGGCGAGAAGACTAGCATCATGAACCTTTACCTACCCTATCGCTCTCAATGAAAATGATGATGTACCAATGAAAAACATTTCACCATCTATCTTGCCGACTTTCAGGGGACTTTCTTCTGAAGATCCTGACCAGTTCCTCTTTGGTTCAAAGTCTTGTGTCAAACATACAACTACAAGAATGACAATCAAAAGCTTAAACTTTTTACCTCCACTCTGACAGATGCTGCAATGCGTTGGTTTATGGGATTAGCTTCTGGATCAATAACTACATGGGATGACATGGAAACTATTTTCTTAGAAAAATACCAAAGTTATTACAGAGTTAGTGATAGGAAAGAAGAGCTGTTCAAACTAAGACAAAAAGAAGATGAGAGCCTGGAAGATTACCTTGATAGGTTTATCTTTCTAACCAAATGATGTGGTGAGGAAGCCATAAGTCTGGAGATTCTAAAGACCATATTTTTGAAAGGACTTGATGAGGATGCTAGGAGAAGCTTAGATTTAATGGGAAAAGGAGATGTGTCCCAACTTGAACTTACCGATATCTCTGAGTTATGTCAAAACATTTCTTGTACTCGAGGAGGAATCTAAAAATCTAGCCTCTTAAGAAGCTCGAATGACATAGGTAAACTGTGAGAGGAAATAGCGAATCTGAAAACTGACATTCTTGTTTAGTTGAACACCACCTTGGATGGAATACAAGCCAAAACACGTAACCCTGAGAACTTATCCATCTATTGTCCTATGTGTCGAAACAAACATCTATTAAGAGAATGTCCTTTGGACAAGGTTGATAGTTGCCAAATTTGTGAAAAGAATCATACCACTTATCAATGCAAGATTTTAAATGCAATTAAGACTTCTAAAAAATGACCATCTCACACTAAGGAGGAAATCAATTTTGTAGGCCAAAGACCTGGAGGAAATTTCTCTTATGGTCAGAACTCCAACCCTACATGGTGGCCTCCAAACCCTTGGAACAATACATAGTGGTCAGCTCCATGGCCTTCGGTACCACCTAGATGGGGATCTTATCCACCTTGGGGACCACCTTAATGGATGAACCAAGCTTGGGGAAACCCCCAATGGCCAAATCAACAATGGTATCCTCATAATCAACCTCCACAATGGAATCAGCCACCAAATCAATTCTATAATGGTCCAAGATGAATGTCAAATCTGCAACAGAACCTTCTTATGTCTCCTCAAAACCCTCAGCAAAGTGAACAAGTTAATCAACCACCATTATCGGCACAACTTGTTCTTAATCCCAAAGAACACACATCAAAATGCCCCAGTGTATGCTATTGATTAGGATAACATGGCAAGGGTCAATGCTATCTATTGTGGAAACCTTCAATTGAGGTTAGGAAAAACACTTAATCAACCAACCATTGTTGAAGTTATAGAAGACCCAGATGAAAGACTCAATGTAGAACCAGAGACTCTTCTTGTACCTATAGAGCGTGAGTTTAAGAAAAATCAGAAGGAATCATCCCCACCACAATCTTGGGCAACTCTAACACCTATCATAGAGTCATCTCAGGAAGAAGTTGCCAAACAACCATCAACGACTCCAGGAAAAGATCTCATACTAGGAAAGAAAACCCAGGCACCTTTTCTAGACCGTCTCAAATCAAATGTTCATAAGAATTTGCCAGAAGTATCATTGTCTAATGAAACTGCTCTGATACAAGAAATTAAATGACTCCATATCGATATTCCTCTGTTACAAGTGATCAAAGAGATTCCTGAACTAAATTAGCTAGTTAAATAGTTGTGCATTAAAACACTAGGAAGGAAACCAAAACAAATTAATACAGTGCACATCAATGGATATCTAGATGAACTTTTAGCTGGAAAAACCTTAACCCCAAAATATGGCAACCTAGGTAGTCCACTTATAACAATAATAATTAATGAGGTAGCAATACCTAATGCATTGTTGGACTTGGGAGTAGCCATTAATGTTATGACAGTGGATGTTATGGAAAAAATTAGACTTACTGATCTACGCCCCATGACTACCATATTACATATGGAAAATCAGGCCATAGCTATTCCCAAAGGAGTCTTAGAAAATGTCCCTGTCAAGGTTGACGATTGGGAATATCTAGTAGACTTCCAAGTTCTCCATTCCCTCACACCCAAAGATAGTTACCCAGTAATCCTGAGTAGGCCATGGTTAGCTACAATAGCAGCCAAGATTGACTGCAGAGTAGGAGGAATGGTCATTTCACATGGTCCCAATAGCAAACATCTAAGTCTATATCCCCCTGCTCAACCTGCAGATTATAACCAAGTCTGGGTGGATGAATCAGATGAATCCGATAAGCAAGAGAATCTAGCTTCACTTGCCATGGTAGTTATTAAACAACACGGCGAAGAACTGGAAGATGAATTAGAAAACATCCAAGATCTTTCCATAGACTTAGAAGATGAAGAGACTTTAGAGGTGGAAGAAATTTTAGGACATCCAATCCACATTAATGATGAAAAACATGATTATACCAACTTCACAACTCGACCTTGTCCCCTGGCAAATATCATCTTGAAAACAAATCAATTCTTCTCAAATATTGCCAGACTCCATAGAATCATACCACATAGTTGAACCAAGACTATCATGTTATTACCAGGAAAGACTTTAAATATTAATAGTTGGTTGACAAAATCCGATGAGCGCAAATTATTTGATGTTTTGATGAACAGGTCCAAAGCTTTTGCTTGGGACTATACAGATATGAGAAGAATCCACCCAAGTGTTTGCACCCACCATATCTATACCGAAGACATTAGACCAGTCCGTCAACCCCAGCAAAGACTCAATCCTGCTCTAAAAGATACTGTCAAAACTAAAATTGAGAAACTTTTACAAGTAGGATTTATTTATCCTATTTTGGATAGCAAATGGGTTTCACCCTTGCTGGTAGTGCCAAAGAAAAATGGGAAATGGAGAGTGTCCGTTGACTATCAAGAACTCAACAAAGCAACCTACAGAGATTATTTCCCACTACCCTTCATAGACCAAGTTTTGGATAATCTAGCGAGAAGTATTTTTCCATTCTGGATGGGTTTAATGGATATAACCAAATACAAGTGGCAACAGAGGACCGGGACAAAACTACTTTCACCTGTCCTTGGGGAACATTCACATATTAGATTCTTCCCTTCGGGCTTTGTAATGCTTCTGCCACATTTCAAAGAGTTGTTTTGGCTATCTTTGCTGAACTTGTAAATGATTGTGTAGAAGTCTATATGGATGACTTCACAGTCTATGGTTCCACTTTTGATGAGGGTCTCAACAATCTGGATAGAGTGTTGCAACGATGTGAAGATCATCAACTATCTCTAAGCCATGAGAAATGTCTCATAATGGTAGAACAAGGTATAGTACTAGGACACCATATTTCAGCTGAAGGGATAAAGGTTGATCCTAAGAAGATTGAGGTGATACAACAACTAGAAACCCCAAAGAATCAAACCGATGTTAGAAGTTTAATAGGACATGCTGGTTATTACCGGAGATTCATAGAATACTTCAGTAAGATTGCAACTCCCATGTTCTCTCTTCTATAGAAAGATGTGGATTTTACCTGGACAAAAGAATGTCAAAAGTCTTTTGACATCATTAAAGAAAAGCTTGTCTCAGCCCCAGTCCTACGGGGACCTAACTGGAAACTTCCCTTCCATATATATGTTGATGCTTCCAATGACGTTGTTGGAGCAGTGTTAGGACAAGAAGACAAGAATGGAAGGAAATATGCTATATATTTCATCAGTAAGAACTTGAGCCCCACAGAACAAAATTACACCACCACGGAGAAGGAATTTCTAGACATAGTTCATGCAATAAACAAATTCCAACATTACATCACAGGATACAAAGTGACTATATTCACAGACCATTCATCCATCAAGTACCTGATGAACAAACCTTTAGTGAATGGATGAATAATCATATGGTTATTACTTATACAAGAATTCAATGTGACCATAATGGATAAGCCTAGAAAATTCAACATAGTTGTAGATTTTCTATCCCGAATAAAGCAAGATGATACAGATTGTAATCCTGTGCAGGATGAATTTCCTGATGAAAATTTATTTGTTGTCTCCATTAAAACACCCTGGTTTGCAAATATTGCCAATTACTTAGCTACCTCTGAGCTTCCCCCAGACTTCACATCAAAATAAAAGAAATGCCTTATTCAAGAAAGTGCTCACTTTAAATGGATTAATGGCATGTTATTCTGATATGGCCCTGATTTAGTCCTACGACATTGTGTCAAACCAGATGAAACATAAAACATCCTTAAAGCTTGCCATGACGACCCATCTGGCAGACATTACTCTGCCAAAAGAACTTCCCATAAAATCTTAGGTGCAGGATACTATTGGCCCTCTATGCACAAGGATGTGAAGAACTATGTTCGCCGTTGTGATGAATGCCAACGAGTGGGAAGACCTACGGCATCCAATGAAATGCCTCTACTACCACAGGTAGCTTTTGAACCATTTAAAAAGTGGGGATTGGATTTCATTGGTCCTATAGATCCTCCTTCGCAAGGAAAAGAATATATTCTGGTCTGCATGGACTATCTTACCAAATGGGCAGAAGTCCAAGCCCTTAAAGTTGCCAAAGAAGAATAGGTTGCAGACTTTCTATATAATAGAATTTTTCTCAGATTCGGAGCCCCTAGGTCAATTGTCACAAACCAAGGAACTCAGTTTATGTCCAAAGTTCTGTTATCTTTCACCAATCATTTCTAGGTAAGCCATAAAAAGTTGTCACCCTATCACCCACAAGTAAATGGACAAGTAGAAGTTACTAATAGGGAGCTTGAAAACATCCTAACAAAAACAATTTCGTCAGGCAGAAAGGATTGCACCAAGAAACTGCCTAAGGCTATTTGGGCTTACAATACAACTTGGAAATCCACCACTAGTCTTACCCCTTACGAACTAGTCTTTGGGAAGAAACCTTTTCTGCCCATTGAATTTGAACTCCAAACGCTTAGAACAGTAATGGAGCTAGACTTCGGTCTTCATCGAGCTCGGGTAGAGAGAGTCTTGCAGCTTAGTGAACTAGATGAACTCTACCTATAAGCCATTCATTAGACTAAACTAGCTCAACAACAATGAAAGGCCTGGCATGATAAACATATCAAAGAAAGAGAATTATATTCTGAAGATTGGGCGCTGCTATTTGATTCCTGATACAAGGACCAGAAAGGTAAACTCAGAACTCCTTGGCTGGGTCCATACAAGATTTTAGAGGTATTCCCATATAGAGCAGTACAACTCAAACCCATTGATGGTGATTCTCGAACCCTCTTAGTCAATGGACATCGACTCAGGATCTACCATAAACCTGTCAACAAAGAAGAATTTACTCGACTAGTAGAAATGCACAGAGAAACTCAATGTGTTGATTCTGCTTCGGCAGAAACAATACCTTAAATATCTTGTAGTTTTCAAAATATATATATATGTGTGTGTGTGTGTGTGTGTGTGTTTTTGAATGTGTGTATATGCATTTAGGAACAATTCTTCATATTTTCTTCTTAGTATTTGCCTAAATTTCATCTCTATTTTGTAGGGTTTCATCTTTTAAGAAGTGTTACGAATTCCTGCGCACCTCTTGGTGATGCTTCGGAACTTGTTATCTGAGTAAGATCCATACCCTCACTTTGTTCATGTATTTCAGCTACATCTTTCAGCAATGCTCTGGAACTTTGTTCCTGCATTCCGGTTGCATCTTTCAACGATGCTTTAGAACTTTGTTCATGTATTACGGCAGAATCTTTCAATAATGCTCCAGAACTTTGTTCCTGCATTCCAGCTACATCTTTCAATGATGCTCTAGAACTTTGTTCCTGCATTCTGGCTTCATCTTTTAGCGATTCTCCAAAACTTTGTTCCTCCAATCCAGCTGCATCTTTCAGTAATGCTCCAGAACTTTGTTCCTGCATTCCGATTGCATCTTTCAGTGATGCTTCAGAACTTTGTTCCTATATTCTGGCTGCATCTTTTAGCGATGTTCTAGAACTTTGTTCCTACATTTCGGCTGCATCTTTTAGTGATGCTCCTGAACTTTGTTCCTCCATTCCGGCTGCATCTTTCAACGATGCTATGGAATTTTGTTCCTTCAGATGGCTGCATCTTGCAATGATGCTCCAAAATTTTGTTCATATCCTCCATATCCATTACTTTGATATCTTCTTCCATCATTGTTAACTTGTAATTGCCATCCATGAAAATGTTCCTATTTTTTGAAAACACACCAGTCACCCCGCAATCCACTACGAATGCCATCATGAGTTCAACATCTCCAATCATAGTAAATGAACAGTATTATGATAACCTTTCGTCATAATAAATTTTAGCCACCCCATCCTCATATCATAATAAATTTAGCCACTCCATTATCACATCATAATAAATTCATTCCATTCAAACCAGTTAGTACCGCCACCTGGGATGCTATTATGTCAGCAAAGACAATCGACTTTCAAATCAATAACGGGATGAAAGGTATGTATATCTTTTATTTTTAATAGATCTTTTATTGTAAGTAAAGATAGATAAGTTGGCATGAACCCTTTTCTTTTCCAAATTTAGCAAATGTGTGAATTGTTCCTTCATTAGAGAAGGTGGCAGCTCGTTCACTCTATCCCATGCAAAGTCATAATTAACTGTTGTGATTAACTGCTGAAAAGCCAAGTACTTTGAACCAACATTACCGAAATCCAAGTGGCCTCGAACCTACATTTTATTTAATCTTCCTATCAGTTTCCTGAGTAGTTTTACCACTCTAGGTGCCGAGATATTTCAGTAGCCTTTGAGCAATATGGGAGGAGCCAAACACAAGTCTGAGCCAGCTTCACCAGATAAATTGCTGGCATTGGGGAATATTTTAGAATTGTTTCAAAGAGTAGGATGGCTAGACTTCATAAAGCAATTTGAAGGACACCATGCACAGCTGGTCAAGGAATTTGCTGAGAACTTTGCAGATGGGCAGTCAATTGTGCATGGGAAGAAATTCAAGGTAAGTCCCAGAATTATCTCCAAATTATCTGGTATTGGAAATGAAGGTATTAATTTTTATGAAACTACAAACATTTCCTATCAGAAAATGATAGAACTTTTTGCACGGGAAGGGGAACCTCACCCATTATTAGTTGTAAGTACCCGAGTGCAAAACAAGGGGTTTCAAAGAATGTCCATTGCAGAGCCATGGCGAACAGCAGTTGCATGGATTATTAAGTATTTCACCTGTGAAGGGCAATGTGCTACAGTAGTTGGTCCTCCTTTTTGGCAACTCATTCATTTGTGCCATGGTCTAGAAAATCTTGAATTGAAAGTTAACATTCCTACCTTCCTCCATGATTCCCTTGTAGGTATGATAGAATGCTTCAAAATTAGGTCTGGACCTTTGAAGCATCACGGTCTTATACAGTTAATCTACAAATATCATTTTCATAGAAAAAGAAAACTAAATGAGAAATGGCAGAAATTTCTATAAAAATTTGAGAGCCTTGAACCTCTGAGACAATATGAGGTAGGTGAATCATCTGGTAGGGAAACCCAAGACATGAGAGAACTCTCCCTTGCACCCCAAGGTGACAGACAAGCTCCTAGTGGCGAAGTGCCGAAAAATCCACCAAACCCTCCAGACCGTGAAGAAAGGCCTAAATCACATAATGTGCCTGAAACCCCAGAAAAACAAGAAAATGTGGATTTAGTAGACTTAGAGGAGGAAGGTGTTCAGCCCCGTAAAAAGGAGAAGAGGCCCAAAATGAAACTTCAAAGACCTACTCCTCCTAGAAGGAGCAAACGGTTAGCTGATGAGCCTAGTTATGTCGCAGCCTATGAATTACCCCCTTGTTCCCAAGAAAACGAGAAAAGAAAGTCAGCCTTGTGAAAAAGTGACTCAGCCCAATGAAAATATATCTCTGATTTGTGCAAATGTAACTCAAACTTTGGCAAGTGATGAACCCCCTGCATCTAGACCATCAATTGACCCATCTAAAGAGGACCTAGAGGAAAAAGGAGAAAAAGGACAAGAGGGAATCAGTGAACAAATGCCTAATTATGTCCTAGTTGAAGAGGAGGAGGGTCAAGAATATGATACTGTTGAAACAACTTCTTCATTCTTATAGCCAAAAAACATTCAGGAAGCTGATATAGTGCTTGAGGAGAGACAATTGTCTCCCTTAAATAATGTTGATGATATAGAACAAGGTCCATCTAGAGCAATTAATGAAGGGCACATATCTAGCAATGAAACAGAAGTTTTGATTACTCCTCTCCCTACATATGCAGAGGACAACAAGGGTGAGTCTATGACATTAGAAATAGAGAAACTAAAAGCAAAAATTATGCAGTTGGGAAATAAAATACAATTGAGTGAAGAGCAGTTGAGCAGGCAACAGCAGGAGATAGAAGAACAAAAAGAGCTTCTGGAGCAAAAGGATCAAACTATTAGATAGCTACAATCCCAATTGCACCAAAGTGAAGAAAAAGATAAGCATTGTCTGGATAGTCTATCTGAGAAAGATAGACAAATCAAGAGCCTAACCTCCAACCTAGAACAGTGCCTAAGCACATTTGTAGAAGAGCGGGAGAAGCAAAAAATTGAATTAAATAAGGCCATAAGTAGAACTGTTGAACTGGAACAAGATTTACAAGAAATTAATATTAAGCTGACTGTGGAATCAAAAGAGGTTCAAACCAAACCAACTAAAATGGAATGGTTTCAGGTCCACATTCATCCCATGCTAACCAAGTGGATGGAGCAATGCTATTTCTTAAGACAATCTAGAGCCGAGAATGCTAGACTTAAGAGAAATAATATTGTTGAAAGAGTCTTATGATAGATTATATCAGGCCAAGATGGATGCATGCTAGATTGGAGAGCTCTTGCTGGCCTATAGGAAACCGTCCAGCTTATTTTCCATGTTCCTTAATGAACAGTTGTTAAGATGGAAGCTCCTAAGAATCTCTTGCAATTTACCACATGATCCTGATGACTAGAAATTCCTTGAAGCATTTAAAGAAGCATATCTTATACAGAAGAATTTATTATGTGAGTTCTTCATTCATAATCTATTTCTCGAAAAACATAGTGATTTCTTCATCAATCTGTTTGTGGGGGAAGTTCAGTTAAGGGCATTTTTGTCAAATATGCAAAATCAAATTCAGTGGCAGGACAGAACCAGAGAATATCTTCATGCAGAGAAAACAATGGGACTACACATGAGGTACCCCAACTGAAAACCTTTTGCTTTTAAAACTCAGTTCAGGAGAACTAAGAGTTATGAACATATGAAAGAAAAATTTAATTAGAGCATTAGGATCTACTATGAAGATTTCAAGATTAATGGACCACAATTGATTGATAGAGCTCGGAATGCCTGTGAGGAAAGGTATACCCCCTTGCCTATGTATTTAAAAAGAAGAGAAATGACCTCCCCCACTAACCTTAGATGGTCATACAAAAGAACTAAGGCATTGACAGAGATTCTTCAGCAACTAAAGACTAAGTGGATAGGAATGAGATACAGACCGCCTCTACTTTTACAGCCACCCCCTGCAGTCTTAGGGGTTACAGAACAAGAACCAAGGTACTTACATACCTGGCAATTGAGAATCAAACTTCACAAAGGTTTTTTGAAGGTCCTTGACCATATTGATGAAGAGGCAGATGAAGTATATGATTTGAGCTCAAAATATGATGAATTGAATAGGAAAAGAGAGGCAGAGAGACAAAGGATGTATCATAAAGAAGGAGGACCTACTCAATGTTAGGAAGGGGAGGAATGATGAGGTATAAATAACCTCATTTCTTTGATGGAACAAATAGCCCTTTTTGCATTACCCAATCCCCTAGCCTTGCCAATTTATTAATTTTTATAAGCAATATTTATCCATTTTTAATAAAATGTTGTACAAATCCTTATTTCCTAAATTGGTTGAAATTAGCTTTCAAATGTTGATTTAATGGCATGAAAAGTTGGGTAATTGTGCAGGTTAATGCATTGCCTATAAAAGAAGTGGACATCATGCAGTTGTGGATGAATAAGTTGAAAGTTGAGGGCACCAGAAATTTTAGGCGTGCATTCAATGAAGACTTTGTTATAATCATGTTATTTCTGTGGTTACCCAAAAGACATTATGGCTCCACTCGGAGTTCTTTTTATGTTCTAAAAGATAGCAGTAGTAAAGATTTTGTTTTTCAGTTATAAGCCTTCTTCAAATGGTATTTTCCCGCCATATGAAATTTAGGATTTTTGAAGTAGTTCAATTTTAGTTGTTGCTCGAAACATGGATATAAATATATACTATGGATGAATGAAAGACAATCCCTTAATTTTTTCAAAATCATCAAAGCTATGCACTTACAATTTTTCATGAATGCAAATGATGTTGTTCTGAGTTTTAATTCTTTGAAAATATGAAGTTTTCAATGGAGTTATTATGTGCTGCAAAAGTGATTGAATGTGACCTGAGTTAAGACAAGCTTCTCTCATGAGCTGGCCACTCACGAGACTGTAGGATAGATAAGTATTTTCATTTCTGTGGATGTTTTTATTCAATTGAAGGTAGGTTATGTTTAGTTTCTACCGTTAACCTATAGGGTGTGTTGTTTAAAAGTTAAACTATTGTGTACTGTTGTTTGAAACTTTCTATGTTGATTAGAAGTTTTTTAGCACATCTGCCTTAGTTAGAATTACTATTTTCTGATAGTTAGAATTTGGAGTCTTTCCAGCATAGCAAATTGCATTTGTAAATTGTTAGCATAGAATTTATCTGCTTTCTAGTGTAGAATTTATATGCTTTCTAGTCTAAAGGTTTTCTTGCTTTCTAGTATAGAATTTGAATGCTTTCTGTAGAAGGATATAATTATTGTTTCATTTCATGTACTGTTTCAATCTTTTAGCAGAACTAAAAAACTGTTTCTCAATGAAATATCCAAACTCCCTATTGCAGACAACCTCAGACACTACCCTGGTCGATAAACTGATAATTTTCATCTAAAGTTTTAGGACCTTACGACAGCCTGTCACCTTCCACCTATCTCTATTAGGGACTGTATGACCAGATGGGAGGATCTGCCACAAATTTTACAACAAAGAGCCTATCTCTACAATTAACTTGCGGTGGATGCTCACTTGTACCTGTAGCATTATCACGCTCATTCAAGAATGGCAGCAGGATTGGATTGGTATGAGGCTCAAACCCCTACTCTTGCTCACTCCAGCACCTCTATTGATTACAAAAGGCCCAATGCTACAGAGAAAAATAGACAAATGGATTTGCAAAATTTTTGAAAATAATGGGTATGCAGAAAAGGGAAGACATTTCCTGTTTTACAAAAAAGAGGATTATGATTGCAACAACATCTAGAGGAGAAGAATTTGGAGGATGAAAATGTAGTTCAAGTCTCACCATGAGGACAAGGTGTAGTCTTAGAAGGGGGAATGATGATCATGGTCATATATGTGTTTTATGTTCATAACAGACATTACAGTATTTTTACTTTGATGGACATTGGCATGTTTAAATATATTATTAAATAGTTATAGCTATTTTATAAATGAATAAATAGTGTGTTTGGTATTTCTTTTTCAAAGGTAGGAATTGTTGATTATTACTATAATTTTTGGTTTATATACATGCAAACTTGTGATTTTGTGACAAAGGCAGTTGTTGAACCAAATGCTCTAGATCTCTCTAGAGCCGCTCATAGAAGGAAGACAATTGGCTCTGGATAGCTTTGAAATGCCACCCAGCATTGCAACCACTCATCCTTTCCTTGAATCAAGTATCCATCGATAGAATCCATACCAATATTAGTTCCTGCGTATGTCACACTAGGGATAAGGTGACCCTAATTGTGTTATCAGTCATTGTCCTGCCAACCAACTTCAGTTCTCTTCATAATCTGTTTAAAGAATAAGTCAACTGAAGTGTTGCTTCAGTGCAGTTCCTTTAATTTAGGATTTGTCTTCTATGTCTCATTCAGTCCTATAATAAGAGACTCCTAGTTTTAAGAATATGGATAGAAAGAAGTCCAGTCTTGTTTTAGTCTCTAGTTTAGTTTAGTCTTGTCTAATAAATAAGGCTCTAATATATAAAAGTGAGCCAGAAGAGTATTAGTTTAAGATTTTTGTTCTCTATTCTTCAAAGTCAATAAGCCCCATTTTCTTTCGTGTAAGCATGCCCATTTGGGTTCCTTCTACATGAAAATAAAGATACAGTTTCCTTGATTTGGCGTTAGTTTAGGCAAATCCTTCTAGATGGAGACTAGGGCCCACTCTACCTGAAGGAGGAGATCTGTCAGTATTTTGTTCTTCATAGTTACATTTTATTTGTTGTGCATTATAACTTATGTGGCATGGTTAAAGTAGACTATGTATTGTGTGTTTGTTATCATCTACCTGCAAGATTATCAAAAAATCACAAAAATAGTACCCTCCCAACATTAGTCTTGTTAGCAGTAGCATTATTTAATTCTGATTAAGCATGACTATTAATCCTAGACTTAGTCATTCTTCTAGCTTTGATCTCAATTCAGTAGTTCATTAATTATATTTCAGCATTTACCTTTATGTGTGCATTAGTGTAGTTTTTAATTCAGTATTTCAATTCAACATTAGTGTACCATGAGATTGCTTTATTTTTGTACATGTGTTTTAGAAACAGTGGTGTAGATTGTGTGCTTTCTTTTCATAATTTAGAATATGCTTTTCCTTTTTGTTCCAATCTAGAATAGAATCTCCTTAAGTCAAAACCCCCCAAGGAAAGACCTTACCGCTAAATGATAGCGGCAATTGACAACTACGATGAACCTATCACCACAAGCAACGAATGATAGAGAAGAAGTATATAAAAAAAATAGTGTGTGCTCCTATCCCACTTATGCCTAAGAATTAAGAGCAATGACAGATGGAAGTAAAGAATAGGAGTATCTTCCCTGGTCTACAGGGAAGAATACCCTATAGCATGCACAAGAAATGAATTTTGGCCTACACCATGAGTTAACAAAGAATATAAACTAAGTAATATAAAATGATATTCAAGAAAACTCAATAGTGTTACCAAATTGGATGGCAAGAACGAGGTTGCAGCTGCTCAAGGAATGGAATCTGGTGCAAATAGTTTCAAAACCACAAGGAGGAGCCTTCACAAATGATCAAGTTGCAAGAAGATACCACAAGAACGATTCTACCATTCCAAAGAGCATGAAATCTCCAATATATTGATGTAGAACAATGGAGGCTAAAGAGAGTTTTTATAAAACTTTACAAATGTTGTAGAGAGGAGCCAAAGGAGAGCATGAGAGATTCAAAATTAGATTATTGTTTGGATGAGAGGGAAGAATGAGATTCAACATGCAAGAGGAGAGAGTTGTTTGAGGTTAGAAAGGCGTTACAAGAATATCTTACATTGTAGAAGATACTTTAACGTGTCCCAAAATAGTTCACTAATTGTTTCAAGCTCATGGGACACAAGTGTAATGTGCAGATGTTTGTGCTAAGTGCTAGCGTTCAAGTGAATCTACCTCAAAATATTGTGAATCATATCCAAGATAGGAGAATCACAAAGCACTAAAATAGAATTTTATAGAATTGAGAAAAAGAGGCTAAACATAAGCCTAAAATGCACAAAGAGGAAGCAGGCACTAAAGTGATTGCCAAACATAGTGTGAAATTGCAAGGGTATGTAATTTTTGGTGCTACACTTTTCACAAATTATTCCATTTCCTTCTTGACCCTTCAAATCCAAACCCTATTATCTTATTTTTCTCAAAAGCATCACTAATTTGTTAACAATCCATACCTGTCAAATCCTCTTTGCTTGTTGTTTATTCCATAGTAATATCTTGGTCTTCCCAATCATTCAATCCTTCACCTTCTTCTAATAGGTTCAAATACTTCCATATCTTCATTTTCTATATCTTCTTCTCCTTCATCTAAATTGATCTTTGAACTTCTTTCACTTTCCTTAATGTTTGTTAATCTATCTAGGAGATGTTTTGTCATATTGAACATCTCCTCTACCTTGTTTGCAACATCATCATTTTGAAATTCATCTTGATCTTCTTCTAGCTCCAAATTCTTCTGAATCACCATTCATTGTCTATAGGACAACACATATTTAACTTTTCTTGATGTCAAATCTCTTACTATACATCCTTTATATTTATTTCTACTACAACACGTTGCACCATTATGTTCCACCAAACTAGATTCCTTTCCTCTAAACTTTATCTATTCTCCTTTAAGATTTAAAATTGAATTTATTTTTTCACCTTTCTTAAATCTCTATAAATTATCTAATCTCTATAAATCGTCAATTCCAACTTTTCCCATTTATTTTTTAGGAATCTTTCCATCATATTAGAAACTCTAACTCTATGACTCACATTTATTCCTTTTATCTTTACAATCAACAAATCACAAAATACTTACTTGCAAAGTGCCTAAAATTTTGATGCTCTATCCAATCACCTAGCACATTATTTATTCATCACAAGATTTCTTCAATCTCAATAGATTGCCTCATTGGTTAGTGATATATCCACCTAGATCTTTCACCACTTTTCTCAAATATCACTTCTCACACTTGTTTTTATATACCACTATTAGATTGTCTCATTTTTGGTGATCTATTTGAAAGGAAATATTCTTACTTTTCTTTCACTTATATACTCGTAAAAAATTTGTCACAATCAATAGTCCATTTGCTCAAACTTATTAATTCTTCTTCTTACAAATCTAATTTCGACTGCCTCAACTTCAATGATCTATCTACAAGCAACCTTTACAACCTGCCTCAATTAGACAATATGTCAACAACCTTAATTATCTTTGTTACCTTCTACCTAATATATAATGTTGTAAGACTCACACCATGAATCTTCCACCCAATAATGCAATACGGGAAGACAATTCAAATTTCTTCTTGATAATTTCTACCTAGCAATCCTATGCTTGAAGATATCTTCACACTTTCTTCTAGGAAATAATGCCTAACAAAAGCAACAATAAAATAGCCACAAAATAGCAAGCTAACAAACAAAAAAGAAATTGCAATTGGTTCAGGGCCATCACGGCCTCCAATTCCTCTTTTAGCAAATCTACTTATTTTTATACAAAGTCCATGTCTTCCACCTCTTGAGTGATCATCTCCTTGGTCCTTTGACCCCAAGTCCTAGCACTAGGGTTCCATGAAGAAGGTTGGGATCTAAAACACTCTTGGACCAACTTTATATTGTTAGCACTATTTTGGAAGGTGGCTCTACTGATATCAATAACTCTTGTAAGTTGGTCATGATGTCTTGAACATCTTTCTCTAGAAAACTAAGTTTTTCTTCTTGTTTGGACTACTCCACCTTAAGCCTAAAAATATCCTCCATAGCCTCCAATATTTTGTAATTGAGATTATCTTCTTCCTATGAGATTAGAATGTCTCTAACATATTTCTTCGCTAAGATGAACTCTTAATGTTCATTCTATTTATCTCTAGGAAGAACCATTTTAAGATATTTTGGTGTATTGGATTTACCTTCTCGATGGGCCACTAGTTTGTTAGCCAAAATTTTAATAATGGACACTACCTCACTAATGGATGAGGTAGAAGAGAAAGAGATGTTAATTACACTCGAGGAAGGGATAGGGTAAAGATCCTCAACCTTAGGAAACTTTGAACCCATACAAAAATTATCCTCCACCATAGCCTTCCCCTTACCCTCATTAGTTGTTATAATGTTATGCTAAATTGAGTATCGATGTACAAAGATTGTGTTTGTTTGTGTTAAGGTTGCATGTTTGGATAGTCCTATATTATACCCTCCATCCATGACTAAGTCAGATGATGTCAGAATGAGATTGGGTTCCTATAGAGTGTTGAAGAAAAGAAGAAAGTGTGAAGATATCTTCAAGAATAGGATTGCTAGGTAGAAATTGTCAAGAAGAAAATTGAATTGTCTTCCCACATTGCATTATTGGGTGGAAGATTCATGGTGTGAGTCTTACAACATTATATATTAGGTAGAAGGTAACAAAGATCATTAAGGTTGTTGACATAGTGTCTTACTTCAGTGAGCTTTTGAAAAGGGAGAGAAAACAAGGTAAAGTTGCAACTATGTATCTTTTAAATGTTTTCAAATCTGAAATAAAAGTATGTGTAAATCTAAAAATTACTTTCAATTTAGATGTAATAGTATTTCTCCAATTTAATCAATGTAGTAGAGAAGAAAAAAGCATGATAGAAGTAGACACTAAATTTACGTGGAGTGACCCTTGCAGGAAAAAACTCCACACCCAAAGAGATTATGCTTGTATTAATTCTTGTAAAAGAGTTTACAATAATATTGAAATCTTCTCTAGATTCTGCTAGCACTTCGTTACTCCAACTTCAAAAACTTGTCATTAACCTGTAATTCTTGTGATGATTGTGATGATATTTCTATCAACTCAAGGCATCATTATATAGAAGCCATGGATCTCAAACATACAATAACCTATATCCAATAACATGAGAAGAATCCTCATGCAAATCTAAGTGCCCAATATAGTGAACTCCAAAGCTGCATAGTAGAAATCAATTGTTAACTGCAAGTCTCAAACATGGGTGCCCAAGAAGTCCCAATTAACCTTAGTTAACTAAAGTGTTATGTGACAATAAAAAAGCATAATTGAAAGTCTCAACATGGGCACCCAAGAGCTCAAACTCAAACTCAGTCAACTGAAGTGTTATGTGATAACAACAAAGTTGAACTGAAAGTCTCTCCATGAGTGCCTAGTAACTCCCAATTAGATTTAGTCAACTGAAGTATCACTGAAGTACCAACACATACAAATGTCATGCAAACAACATGCATCATTGATGTCCCCAATATTATTCTGTCACATACAAGAGTCATGCAACCACCTGTAGCACCATGCAAGAGTTATCCAAAATTGATTATGAGTTAGAGTGTCATGCAAGATACATGCAACACCATATAAGTACATACATATGACATGAAAGTACATGCAATTAACATGCAATTGACATGTAACAACATGCAAGTGACATGCAACAACATTCAAGCACATGCAAGTGACATGAAACAACATGCAAGTACATGCAAGTTCATATAAGTGGCATGCAACAACATGCAAGTTCATATAAGTGACATGTAATAACATGCAAGTCCATATAAGTAACATGCAACACATACAAACTCATACAAGTGACATGCAACAACATGCAATTCCATGCAAGTAATATGCAACACATGCAAACTCATACAAGTGACATGCAACAACATGCAAGTCCATGCAAGTAACATGCAACAACATGCAAGTCTATGCAAGCTTTTATGAGTTCATGCAAGCAATATACAAATATCATGCATCTCTAACTTCACTATTAAATGTCACATAATATTCATTCAAATATCATGCATCTCTAACTCCGTTGTTAACTGCCACATCATATTCATGCAAATATCATGCATCTCTAACTCCACTGTTAACTGCCACGTCATATTCATGCAAATATCATGCATCTCTAAATCTGTTGTTAACTACCACATCATGTTCATGCAAATATCATGCATCTCTAACTTCATTGTTAACTACTACATCATGTTCATGCAAAGTGTATCAACATTATCCACTCATGCACACAAAAAACTAAACCCCTAGTCTTCATTTGAAACACCTCCAAAGTGAGCGCCCAAGTTAACTCCCACTTCCTAGGAGGTATCAACAAGTCAAGATAGACTCAAAGAGTTAACTACAAGTCACCATGGACTCCACTTCCTAAGTGGGCGCCCAAGTTGGGTCCTACCTCATAGGAGTTATCAACAACATGTCATAGTGCTATAATTAAATATTATTTTGTCTCTCAAGTTCCTACGTGTTGGAGAACACTTTCCAAAAACTTTGGAGACACGTGAAATTGGTTAGGATTGCAAAGTTAATGACAACTTATCCCAACATGTATATGTTTGTGTGTGTGTTCAATAATCAAAGTTATATTAACATTTTTTTTGTAATGGGCTTACAATATGCTAGGCCTTAGTTGTTTGATTGCAATATAATATCAACACTTTTTCATGAGTGCAGTCACAACTAAAATCTTCCTTGGGCTACTCTCTATTCTCTTGTTCAACTTTGAGTTATTTGAACATTACTTCATCCTTGGATCTCTACTTTCCCTCCTCTCTCTTTTGTAAATGAACTATAGCTCCTTTTATAGTTCATCTTTGGTGTAGAAGGTTCTTGGTCAACTAAGATATGAATAATGATTCCAAATTTAATACAGTTCTAAACATGAACTATGTTGGACTAGTAAGGCTCCTAAAATGACTAAACATTAGTGAAAGGCCTTAAAACTTTACTTATAACATGTAGACCTCTTTAGGTTAATCTAATATACCACAGTGAAATGATCAAGAATGTGAAATGGACACGTGGACATGCATGCAATACTCTACTAGTACTCTAGGTGAAATCCTAAGTCATCATGAACAAAATCTAGTGCCACATAGAAGATTCTATTCTACTAGCTTGAATTCTTGACTAATAAATGAATCAAAATTCCATTTGTGCTAAACCAAAATAACTAGAAAAGAAAGGTATTGTACTATAAACAAAACAAACTAAAAGGAAATATTTTTTATCAATGCAAGATTGCTCATTGAACCAAGAATCTCCTAGATCAGATACCCTAGGCAAGTGATTTCTCTACTTAGTACTCAAAATAAGGTTGAGGTGATAGAATCAATCTTTTGGTTAGTGACATCTTGGGGTTCTAACTATGTGGAAACTAGTTGAGTCAAGATAGAATTCCTAGCTAATTTGTTTTCTTTACCTAATCAAATATCATCCTCAATCTTTAATGTAAGCTCATTCTAAACCCTTTCTCTTCCCCTTTATCTTTTTATTTTTATTGAAATCTAGTAGATGTTGGAGTAGATTAGTAGTTTCAATTCTTTACTTAGTATTGTACTTGTGTAGGCTTATATTTGATGCTAAATTTTATTAAAATTTTGGCTTATAAGCCCTTGTTATTAATATGTTTAAGGGGATATGTTAAGTAATCGTTCATACTATCCTAAGAAACCCAACCTTGTATAATAATTTTCTAGTTTCACCCTAACTCTTCAAACAAAATAGATATCATCAACATAGATAAGTTACCCAAGCATGGTTAGATCAAGTAATACAAAGCCCATGGAGAGTAATATCATTTCAAGAGAAATGTGTCATCCAAACAACATATTTTAAAGTTGATTGTGTCATTTGACCCATAAAAATATTGGCACTAGAAGGAGGCAAGCAAACTAGAACTAAGAAAAATTATCACAAAGTCAAAATCTATTAAGGGTGATTTTGAACTTATATATCTTACCCATACATACAAAGACTAGAGTTGACAAGGGGATACCTAGGACTATACCTACTTAATCTACTAGTATCTCCTTGAGAGCTCCTATTGGTCATTTAGTCAATGCCTTTGTTATCCCTCATAATCCACCAATGGCTACCCCAACCCCATGGTTAGAAAGAAGTAGTCCCCTAAACATAGCATGTCCTAATCATGATTTACCCAAGAATGTTGAGAGATTCCTTCCAAAATATAGGCATCATACAGTTAGGTTGGCTGAATATCATATTCAAGCCTATAAAAGATGTGATATGCTTGAAAGTACAACATGAGGACATTGCATATTGAATGTTTACATACACTTTAGATGGTTTTTCCTATGAGTGGTACATTAGCCTTTTCTCCAGTTCTATATCTTCTTGGGATTTGCTTGAAATAACTTTTGTTAATCACTTCTAGTTGCCCATTAATCCAACAATTGTGTATCATCAGCTTGCTTATGCCTATAGGGAACGCATTAAACCATGATATTATTTAAGACTTGGTTCCACAAATTATATAGTAGGTTAGTAACACCTTATTCCCTTACAAAATATGTTGTGCAAATGCACCTAAGAGCTCTAGATACCTTGAATTCCATGTTTGTGAGAAGAGCTACTACAATCACATCTTTATCTTATGCATATAACAAAGCCATGATAGTAGAATAATAATTGACATCTCAAGGATTCAATTTAGGATCCTTTCCTTCACTAGGAAAACCTTGTTCCTATAACTAGATACCCATGATCAATCAATCCATTATCTAATAAACACCAATTTTAAATCATATACCAAGTGTTGCATATCTTAACCAGAATTAGATTTTAAATCCTAGCCTAGTAAGCTAGGGATTAACCGCAACAAATGATCAATGAATCATTCTTTCTTTCTTGAATAACCATGCATCTACAAATAGTATCACTAGTTATCTTGGACAAAGTCAACCTTCTACTTCGAATCTTAAACTAGATCTAGTATACATAGAGTGGTACAAAAAGTAAAAAAAGGCATGCTTAATCTATAGAGATGGGTCCCTCAAAACCTGAAGACTAGTACTAATCAAGTGAACAATAACCAAGGAACTTCTATTTCCAATGGATGAAAAAACAATAGAATACTCATCTGAATAATGGAAATATTCCAACCCTCATAGACAATTAAAATTAGTTGAAGAATAACCTAGGTACCTCAATCAACCTAACCAACCTTGTGTTGTCGAATTAGTGTAGAATCCACTATACTATCCAACATGTTGAACAATAACCTAGGTATATCAGTCAACCTCACCAACCTTGTGTTTTCTAATTAGTGTAGAATCCACTATACTACCCAACATGTGGAGATCGATTGCCTTAAATTTAGCCTAGCTCTAGTGTAGTTTAGAAAGATGAAAATTTTAGAGTTAGTTGGAACCAATGACCATCATAGAAATCATGCTAAATGAAATCCTAGGACCATCTAATTCTCAAGACATACGATTTCCCCAAAGAAAGTGACAATGAGCCAAAGGATTGTCCAAAAGAGGTTTAAGTCTATCAATAATTTCAAAGAGGCAATAGCTATGATGTTTAAAGCAAAGGTAAACAATCTATGACTTCCTCCAAGTAGGGTTATAGGTATATTGAAAGGTAGGAATATAAGTTGGAGTAATAAAGGTTTCTTCTAGAAGTGCTAAGGGAAAACCTTAAACATTTAAAACCCATCACACTTGCACATGAGCACTATGGATCATTTGGTTCTCCTTGGTAATGAGAACTTGCTTTAATGAAAACATGGCAAACAACTCTTTTTGAGAACATGCATTTTGGAACATTGTCAGCCAAGATCTAACTAATTAGTTGCCTACAAATAGTTTGGTGTTATACCAACGTGGTTTGAATTGTTAAAAATCTAGATCAATGTTGTTGGTGTATGTTGTTACTCCCATCAAAATGCAAATCAAATTAAGTGTGGTATTCCATGCAAATTTAGGAGGAATTATAGATAATGCATGAGTTTAGTGACACTTGATAGTTGGTGAGCTTGACTATGGCACTCAGTAGTCTCAAGGTTGAGGATGAGTATAATATCCTTTCCTATCTGAATAAGTTGCAATAGTATAGAATCAAGCTTCTTCCTTCAAGATAAACCTCTTGGAAAGATGATAAGAAAATTTACAACCTAGTTCTGGAGAATTTTATGGTGCCATATAGTAATCTCTTAACTCTCATGATAGATGACACTAAAATATACAACACGTCATGGGAGGTGCTCTAGATATAGGTACTAGCAAAAGAATAGAAATTAAAACAATTGAATTTGGTAGGTTCATCACTCCCACAAGCCCTTATGTCTACATCGAAGGACTCAACTTTTTAGAAGAAAATAATGTAAAACAAGAATGAGAAGCATAAGAAGCGAGAGAAAGGACATAAGAAAGTTGAACAAGATAAAAATCAATCTTCTAAGTGAGTCAATAAGAAATAAGAGTCAGGGTTTGAGGGCATTTGTTTTTTATGGTTGTAAAAATTTGGAGGTCATAAGAAATCAAAATGTCCTATTTGGCTCATAGGAAAAAAATGGGTAAAAGAGTGGATGGGTTTGTTGCACAAATTGTAGAGACATCTAATTCTAGTGAGGGTGATGCTGATGGCATGATAGTATTGGTTAGTGCTACTAATAAGGCTTCATATTGAGTTCTTGATACAAGTGCTCAAAAGCACATTGGCTATGAAAAAGATAGTTTTGTTTCGTAGAAATAATGAGTTAGTGGTCAAAATGTTGTGGTTGGTTATAGTAATTCAACACTAGTACTTGGTGTGGGAATAATAAAATTCAAGAATGGTTTCTTTTACACTATCTTGTATGCTCTTGGAATGGTAAACCATATTTTGTCAATAAGATAACTTTCATTAGAATGATACAAGATTGAGTTCTTTAGAAATACGTGTTGGATTAAAGATCTAGAGAACAAATTATTTGTTGTTGCAACTCGTACTTTGAACGGTAACTAGTGGATCTTTGACATATTTTTTGGTAAGGAAAATCAAGCATTAATTATCTTAGTGGATGATGCTAGTCATTTGTGGCATGAGAGGTTGGGACACCTTATCTTCTAGAGTATTGCTTTCTTGAAGAGACATAATGTTGTTCATGGTGTTCCACATTTCATTGCATCCCAAGGTGTTTGTGAAGGGTGTGTGTATGGAAAGCATCATAAATAACCCTTTTCTAAGAGCACTCTAGTAAATTCACCATGAATCAATGGGTCTACAACTAGTAAATTCACATAGTGGTTCGAAGTATGTTTTGTTCTTCATTGATGACTTTACCAGAAATATTTGAGTCCACTTTTTGAACAAGGATGAGGTGGTCTACTTTCAAGGTCTTCAAGGCAAAAGCGGATAATTAGTCTACTAACAAAATCAAGAAGTTTCAAACAATTACATATTCAAAAACCTCCTTAAGCAACATAGCATAATAAGAGAATTGATGATTCTTATATTCCAAAATAAAATAGGGTAGTTGAGAGAAAGAATTATATGCTCATGGAGATGGCCAAGTGTATGTTTCAAGCTCAAATTTTGCCTACGTTTTATTGGGTAAAAGTGGTGAACTATGCTTGCTATATTGGTAATTGAATGCCAACAAAGGCTATGAAGGAGATGACTCCTAAAAAAAAGGAGTGGAAAGAAGCCTTTCTTGTCTCACTTCAAAGTCTTTGGGTGTATTTCTTATTCACACATTCCTTATGATAACAAAAAGAAACTTATGCAAAAAATTAAAGGCACCTCTTTGTTGATTATAATGATGAACCCAAGGCATGGAGATTATGGGATCTAGTAATTAAGGTGTTCATTCCCAGAGATGTGGTATTTGATGAAGGGAAGAGTAGACTATGGGCTAAGAACACTATGATTCCCAATCTACTATCACCCAATGCATGCTCTCCTACTCAAGGCTCCTTGATGTTGAATTTACAAAATATAGTTGAAGCAGGAAATGAAAGCATAGTCATTGAGTAGGTTTAAGAAAGGGAAGAGAATACACATAATTGGCTAGAAGCCTCTAATAATGGTAGTAAAATACATAAATGGGCTAGGAAAAACATTTGTAATGCTTCGGTAGAGGTAGATGTGTTAGGATACTAGGAAAACAAGATGTCAATTTTCCCACTATGCTTTGATGGCTAATGTATAGGATTTGAATGATCTAGAGACGTAAGGGAAGCCTAGGGCAATCCACATTGGGAAGTAGCATTGCATGATGAATTCGATTCACTCATAAAGAATCAGACTTGGGATTTGTGTTAGCTACCAAAAGGTGAGAAGGTCATTGGTTGCAAGCAGGTCACAAGACCAAGTTCACTTAAGAAGGGGAATTTGGGAATCATGAAGCTTAACTTGTAGCCAAGGGGTGCTCATAAATTAAAGGCATTGACTATATTGAGACATTTCCTCCAATCACAAGGTTCACTACAACGAGGATAGTTCTTGCAGTTGCAACAAAATATAAGTGGCAAGTGCATTAGTTGGATGTAAAGAGTGTGTTTCTTCATCATGAATTAAAGGAAGATATCTTCATGTAACAACCTCCTAGATTTTTGAAGCAAGGAGAGAAACATTTGATTTATAGATTAAGTTATTATATGGCTTGAAGCAAGTGCCTCATGCCTAGTCTAAGAAGATTGGTTAATATCTTAAGGAGTTGAGTTTCAAGAACTTTGAAATGGATCCCATGTGTGTTAGGAAAACTAGTCAAGAAATGGATCTCTATGTAGATGATTTGATTCTAACAAGGAGCAATGTTGATCCGATAATTGAAATAAAGAAGCAAATAGCTTTACAACTTGAGATGACAGATTTTGTGTTGCTCACTATTTTATGGGTTTGCAAAGTTTGGCAAGAGCAGGGTAGGTTTGTTGTCTCATAGTCAAGGTATGAGAAATAGTTGTTGATAAGATTTAGGATGGAGGATGCAAATTTACCAAAACTCCATGTAATCTCAGTATAAAGTTACCAAAAGATACAAGGATAGAAGAGGTGGATCCTATAAAATATTGGAGTCTAGTGGGGAGTTTGTTGTATCTTAGTAACACTCAACTAGATAGCTCTTTTCTTGTTGGATTGGTAGCCAAGTTTATGCAAGAACCACAAAGTAGTCACATGAAAGCTACAAAGTGTATCTTAAGATATGTGAAGGGTACTCTAGATTTGAGACTTGAATTCAAGAGAGGTCAATGCATTCTCTATGGATACATAGATTTAAATTAGGTAGGAGATCCTAATGTACAAGAGGTCTACTTCAAGTTATGTATTCATGTTGGGAGATTCTTTAGTCTCATGGTCTTACAAGAAGAAAAATAGTGTTTCAAATCAACAATAGAGGCAAAGTACATTGGACTAGCTCAATCAATGTGGTTGTGAGAAATGCTAGATCACTTAAACATGCCAATGACTTGTGCCAATCAAAGTGCTCTTTAAAATGCCAAGAATCATGTCTTTGATGTGAGGACTCAGCATATTGAGATCAAGTATCACAAGGATTATGAATTGTTGGAGCTTTAGAAGATTTTGAGTGGCTATGTTGGGATAGAGGATCAATTTTAATGGAGAGTAAGTTCATCAAGTTTCAATAGTAGTTGTCTCTTCAAGGGCTTGTCATGAACGGGGATTATCATCGTGACAATCTATATCTTATCTATGTATTATGTAGGTTACATTAAATATGTTGTAAATCCTCCAAATTGTAATGTCCCCTATTAGAACAACACTAATTTAACCCTAAAAATTCAAATACCCCAAGTTTAGGGTTAGGGTTTTAGAATTATCATGTAATGTCCCCTTCTAGATTTGCCCTAGATTACAATCACAATTATAATAAATTAGGGTTAGGGAGATGACTTACAGGTAGTTATTTCTTCATTATGCTCTTGAATATAAATCATGTAATCATCACATAGAAAACACAAGTGGATATATATACTAATGCCATTGTTAGGGTTAGCTAAGCATATACTAAACTCATAATACAACTCCAATATTACTATTACTATCAAACACATTTAGAACATAGGGATAGGGACATGATAGGTTTGACCCAGCTACCCATACTAAGCCCAAGAGTAGAACTTTGGCCCTCCTGGCTTTGGTGGCAGGACTTTGACATCCACCAAAGTGGCATACATAGTAGAGTGCTTGTCTTGCTTCCTTATCCATGCCTTATCTCTTACAATTAACAAATTATCATGGTAGGAATGGTATGGGGATTGTAGAAGAGTTCTTAGTTTATCCAATCTAAGCCCAAGAGTGGGACTTTGACCCTCTTGGCATTGATGGCAGGGCTTTGACATCCATCCAAGGTGGTGTACTTAGATGGAAACCGTATACCCTCTTACCTACGTCTCCTTCCTTTCCTCCATGATGAGGTTCAATACAAGCATTATCATTTAAGCTATATTAGCACTTCATACTCTATTTGTTTACATCTATTCCTTCTACATAAGTAATGCAATCTGAAATAGATATTGATTCTTTGACTACTACTATGTTATCAGACTTACTAAAAATTATTATATTTGTTGCTCTTGTTGTTGTGGATCCTAAACTTAGAACTTCAGAGGTATTTCTTCTAATATTAATCGCTGCAATTTTCGAACTTTTCTTTATTTATTATTTATCATGCCCTTACCTTATAGGGCCGCTACATATCCTTTATTAAGCATATCCTTTCTTTCAAATGAGATTCTGCTGCTTTTCAAGACTCAAAACCTACTGTATATTTTCCTTGTTTGCACTGCTGATCTCTTATATTCCTTGTAGATTAGAACCTTCTTGATTTTATACCATATACCTCATATGAGGAGATGCATCCCTTGTGAAAGATCGTGACTCTACAGACAACCACGGTGATTAATTAAATATTGATCACACAGCTTATTAATATTATTTGCCTTACTAACCTCATGTCCCCATGCTGTTGTTTAAGCTATTTTTCTGCTTAAATTTAAACAAATTTAAGCAGTTGGAGTGGCCCCATGGAAATTTAAATTATGGGAAAAGGATAATATAAAATCTTTCCCTATTTTCGTGGAGCAGCTACTACTTAGGAATTGTAAATAAGGTGTAGAAAAAAAGGGGGGCTGGAAATAAGCAGCCACTGCATAATGAAAAATATGCCATGTGGCTGCATATATTTCCTTCTCCCCCTTTTTTTTTAAATTTTCTTCTGAATTAAGATAATTAAAATAACTTATTTTTATTTTTTAATATAATAAAAACTACAAATTAAGATAACTGCTTAAGATAAGCAGAAAAAAAAATATTCATGGGGTCACCAGCTCCACAAATATCTCCTAAAACAATTGAGCAGTGGCTGATAGCCAAAATAAGCTAAGCAGTAGCATGGGGACATGCCCTAAGGCACTCCCCTTGTTGTTGCTTATTAATATAAATTGCATCTATTATGATTCGTTGCCCTTTGATCTGCCCTTTGGTCATTTTCCTTCATCCTTTTAACATACTAATCGCACCACATAATAAGATTTTAATCTTATATGCAAATCAATTGATTTTTCTTTAACATGTTAATCATTGTTTTTCTATTTTCAAATTGTATCACCTCTTAATATTAAATGGATAGCGCTTCCCTTAGTTTATATATATATATATATATATATATATATATATATATATATATATATATATATATATATATATATATATATATATATATATATATATATATATATATATATATATATATATATATATATATATATAATGATCATATTTTATAATAACATTTAATTTTATATTATATTCATATTATCAATATTTATATTTTTTTATTTATAAGTATAATATAAATATAATATTTTTTAATTATATTAAAATATTCATATAATAATATTATTTATTATATACATTAATAATATGTGTCTATACGTAATTATTTCTATCATTCGAATTGATATTTTACGAAAGCAACTTCACTGTCTTTACTATGATGTTTAAATCTTTAATTTAAACAATGCCTTAATATCGGGACATCACACAAATTCACATTAACAGGGATGTTGCAATATTAGTGTTTTATTATAATTATGCTTTGTAGTGTTTAATGCTTGTAAAAGTAGCTAGATTTAACAGTGTTTTAATGGCTATGTTTAGGTGTGCATATTTGTCCCACATGGACTGTATCTCATAGGTCACTAGTTTTATGACTCTATTTAAAGAGGTTAATTGTCCTATGATTGTAACTCGAAGCAAAATTATGGTATTGTGTAACGGAGTTTTCAAATAATGAGTTAATCAAGTTAGGTACATAATGTACTCGTTATTTATATTGTGTCTGAGTGTTTCACCCTTTCCTTTAATACACATCCTATGTGAAGTGCTTCTCCTAACAAGTTTTCCAAAATCATGAGCCAAAACCAAGTCAAGGTGGTCCACATTCAACCCATGTGCCCCCCTTGGTGCAAGGGCACCTAGTTACTTTAATTAATTTCATGTTCATTTTGATGTTTTGGTGTTGTATCAGGTCCAAGCGACCAATTGTAAGGCCTAGTGCCATGTGTGAGTCCGAGTGGAATAGGACAAGTCGTAGTGTCTAATAGTGGAAGAGCAAACATAATGTAACTGAATGGGTTGACAGTTGCAGAACGGTTGGCATTCCCACCGATGCAAACTGTCATGAACAAGAACATGTATAAACAGTTCAGTGAACAGAAGGAAAGAAGTAGAGAAGAAGAGTAGTATAGTAATTGTGTGCTTTTGTGGTAGAACAACAGTGAGAAGATAGAAGAGTTGTTTTCAGTGCAGAAGTTCCCAAAATAAATAAAAGATCCTATTTTGTTTTGTGTTCTTTTCACCGTGTCACTATAATTAGTTTCCATTTTGCCATTTGGATGGATTACTAAGCCATTCCACCGACGAGATTTCTTCAAAATCGGTGGAATGGGTCTATCTGTACAATTTGTGTTCTTTTTTGTTTTTGTTTATGTTCAATGTTGGGATCAAGCGTGGGATGTGCTAGTCGAGCCTAGCATTTCTTGTGCTAGGGTTTTGTCGAAAGTTAGGCAAAGTGAAGTTTTGCCTAAGTATTGGAGTATCATCGGTGAGACTGGGCGTTATCGGCAGAGTATTTAGTATTTTGGGCAAAAGTAGTAGTCTACCTGAAGAGTAGTCGGGGTGACCAAGTGCATCGGCGTAAGATTTGTGTTGCTTCACTGAATATACATTTCGTGTGTATATTGCAAATACATGTTGAGAACATTTCATGTGTATCTCGCAAAAGCATGTTGAGTGTGTATATTGTAGAGGCATATTGAGAATGTATGTTGCGAATGTACATTGAGAAGATACATTGTGTCAAATACAAGGGATGACCAGCCGTATCGGTGAAAGAGTTTAAAGCCTCGCCGATGATTAGTGTCTCACCGAAGCGTCAGGAGGAAACAGTGTGTCGGCAAACCTTAGTCAGGCTTCACCGATAGTGACTTGTCTGGCCGACGAGCGTAGATTGAAGTCAAAGTCAAAAAAAGACATCGGGGAGATCGGTACATTAGAGAGAAGTTTGGAGACGGTGCCAATAGAGAAAGTCTTGCCAAAAACAAAGCTCGGTGTTAAGCATATCGGGAAGAGATGCAGGTCAGCGGAAGAGTTTTAAGTTACGCCGACAGAGTAAGTCTTGTTGTGAAGGAGGTGTCAATTGCTTGACTTCCACTATGCACTCTGCATCATTTTGGTATCAGAGCTTTGGACATTCTGTGTGACATCCTCTGAAATTTCTGTGAATGTTTATGTCAGACAAAGAGAGTGAAGGAGAGGCTAGCAGTATGCCTCCAAAGGGGATGATAGCAGAAGTGCTTAAGAAGTTCCAAGAGATGGAAGAGATGATCAAGGTTGGAGTCAAGGTTGGAGTCAAGGAAACACTCCAGGCTGAGTTGAAGGCACTAAAGATAGGAAAGAAATCAGATGGTGAATCTGATGAAGAAGAAGAAGATGGGGAAGAGGAAACAGCCCCAAAACAGGCAGATATATCTGCAGACCAGAAACAATTTCTAGATGCCATAAAGACGCTCGGTAAGGAGTTGTCTAAATCAAAAATGGAGATTCTGATGTTCAATGGAAAGATGGACGCAGACGAAGTCATCAAATGGGTCAAGTCTATGAACAATTACTTTGAGTACAAGGAGGTACTAGAGAATAAAAGAGTCAAGTTTGCAAAGACGAAGTTCAAAGGTGATGCACTCACGTGGTGGAACTACACCCAGGGAGAAAGGGTGAAGAGTGGCAAGAGCATGATCTCATCCTGGAGTCAGATGGTAGAGAGGATCAAGGCTCAGTTCCTACCAGCGGATTATGAAGTATAGATATACAGGAAAATGCAGAACCTCAGACAGAAGGATATGGACATATCCACCTATACAAAGGAATTTCACAAATTGTCTCTAAGGTGTGGACTTGCTAAGGATGAGAAAGGAAGAGTTGCCAGGTATATTAATGGCCTGAAGTATAGTATACAAGATGAGATTACCATCTTGACAACAGAAACCGTGGACAAGTGTTTCCAAGTGGCGCTGAGAGTAGAAGAGAAGCAGAAAAGAAAGGGAGAACAGCAGAACAGAGGCAGAGGTGGAAGAAATTTCAGGGGCAGAAATAACTTTGGTGGAAGAAATCAGTTCCAAAAGAATCAAGGGGAGTCCAGTCAACAAGAACATAGTGGAGAATCTGGTTCCAGAAGGGGTTTCATAGGAAGAAGACCCAATGGGAGAGGTAGATTTGGTGGACCAGGCAGAGGTCCTAATGTCTTCACAGGAAGATGTTATAATTGTAACCAAATTAGGCACATAGCAGGCAAGTGTCTGGAGAAAGCCTCAATCTCTCATGGAGGAGAGAGAAGGAGCCAGCCAATTCAAGAAGATTGTCAGAGTGTGACTTCACCTATGGGAAGTGCAGCTCCAGCACAAGATGGAGAGAATCTCATGATGAGAAAGATGATGTTGAAGGTACCACAGAACAAGGAACCACCCCAGAGGAAGACACTATTCATAACTCTGTGTAAAGTTTCAGGCAAAAGGTGTAAGGTAATTGTTGATTATAGCTAAACTAAAAATTTAGTTTCCGTAGAAATGGTAGAGAAATTGAATTTGAAAAGATTGCCACATGTTAGTCCATACAAAGTGTCCTGGCTAAACAAAGGGCAACAAGTTTTGGTTGATGAACAAGCTTGGGTAGAATTTCAGATAGGGGAATATAGGGAAAAATTGTTGTGTGATATAATTCCCATGGATGCATGCCATTTCTTGTTAGGAAGACCTTGGCAGTATGATGTACAAGCCTAGCATGATGGTAAATCCAATTCCTTTGTTATCACCAAGAATGGTAGACAGTATAAGATGGATCCTTTACTAGAAGAGGGTGTAGACAAGAATGTAGGATCAAGTGTCATGTTAGTGAGTGGGAAAGAATTTCTCCATACTCTGAAAGAAGAGGGAACCTAGGGGTATGCTCTAATTTTGAAACCTAAAGACAATTCTGATTTGTCTAAAAATAGCAAGGAAAAAGTTCCTAAGGAAGTGCAGGAATTGTTAGACAAGTATAAGAGTATCATGGTGGAGGATATGCCCAATACACTACCCCCTGTGAGAGACATAAGTCATCAGATTGACTTCATCCCAGGATCCACATTGCCAAATAAACCAGCCTATCAAATGACACCTGCTTAGAATGAGGAAATTGCTAAACAAGTGCAAGAACTGTTGGATAAGGGCTTGGAGAAGAAAAGTCTTAGTCCATGTGTTGTACCCATTGTTTTAGCTCCCAAGAAGGATGGCAAATGGAGGTTGTGCACTGATTTGAGGGCCATCAATAAGATCACCATCAGATATAGGTTTCCTATGCCCAGAATAGAGGACCTCATGGATTGTTTGGGAGGAGCTCGGTACTTTTCTAAAATTGATCTCAAGAGTGGATACCATCAAATCAAGATTAGACAAGGGGATGAATGGAAGACAGCCTTTAAGACTAATGAGGATCTTTATGAGTGGATGGTGATGCCATTTGGACTGTCCAATGCTCCAAGCACTTTCATGCGTCTAATGAATGAGGTATTGAAAGATTTTATTGGAAAATTTGTTGTTGTCTATCTTGACGATATTCTGATTTTCAGCAGGACAAAGGAAGAACATTTGCAGCATTTGGAACAGGTGTTGAAGAAGCTGTATGAGGAGAAATTGATGATCAATATGGAGAAGAGTGTCTTCATGAAAGAAGAACTCACATACCTTGAATTTGTGATATCCCAGGGTAATTTGAAAATGGATCCAGAGAAGGTAAATGCTATTCTGTCTTGGCCAGCACCTAAAACTATAAGTGATGTAAGAAGTTTTCATGGTTTGGCAACCTTTAATAGGAAATTCATAAGGGGATTCAGTCACATTTGTGCACCTATTCTGGATACCATAAAAGGAGGACAGAAATGTAAGTTTGTTTGGAATGAAATAGTAGGACAAAGGAAGAACATTTGCAGCATTTGGAACAGGTGTTGAAGAAGCTGCATGAGGAGAAAATGATGATCAATATGGAGAAGAGTGTCTTCATGAAATAAGAACTCACATACCTTGGATTTGTGATATCCCAGGGTAATTGGAAAATGGATCTAGAGAAGGTAAATGCTATTCTGTCTTGGCCAGCACCTAAAACTGTAAGTGATGTAAGAAGTTTTCACGGTTTGGCAACCTTTTATAGGAAATTCATAAGGGGATTTAGTCACATTTGTGCACCTATTCTGGATACCATAAAAGGAGGACAGAAATGTAAGTTTGTTTGGAATGAAGCAGTAGATGATCTTTTGAGATTCTTAAACAGAAAATAGCAGAGAACCCCATTTTGGTTTTTCCTGATTTTAATAAGATGTTTACTGTGGAATGTGATGCCAATAACCTTGCCATTGGTGTTGTCTTGAGTCAGGAAGGCAGACCTGTTGCTTTGTTTAGCGAAAAGTTGAATGATGCTAAAAGGAAGTATTCCACATATGATCTAGAATTGTATGCAATGGTTCAAGCATTGAAAAAATGGAGACATTATCTCTTGCGCAAAGAATTCATTGTTTATACTGACAACCATGCTTTGAGTTTTCTAAATTCGTAGGAGAAGCTAAATCATAGGCACATGAAGTGGGTTGAACAACTCCAGGCATATACTTTTTCCATCAAACATAAGAAGGGACAAGCCAACAAGGTGGCAGATGCTCTGAGCAGAAGAGAGTGCACTATACAGGAAATCCAATTGTAAAGTGTGGGAGTGGATTCTCTCAAGAATATGTACCAGGATGATGAGGACTTCAAGGAGATATATGCAGTTTGTTCACAATTTTTAGGTTCCTATCATTCTGATTTTTCTAAATATTTGTTACAGCAAGGGCTACTATTCAAAGGCAGCCAACTGTGTGTACCTAGGTGTTCCATGAGGGAGAACATCGTAAAAGAGAAGCATTGTGGTAGTCTTGGAGGTCATTTTGGACTGGACAAGACGTTGGAGCAAGTGAGAAGGCTTTACTTCTGGCCTAAGATGCAAACAGATATCAGGAAATTTGTAGAAACTTGTAGCATTTGTCAGAGGGCAAAAGGAACTTCATCCAATGCAGGTCTCTATCAACCACTTCCAATTCCTCAAAGGCCATGGGAGTGTATAAGTATGGATTTTGTTTTGGGTCTTCCCCAGACTCAAAGAGGTCTCAACAGTGTATTTGTTGTAGTTGATAGATTCAGTAAAATGGCTCATTTTGTGCCATGCAAATGTACCAATGATACTTCACACATTGCTGGTCTATTCTTTAAGGAAATTGTTCGAATTCATGGTTTGCCATTGAATACTGTCACTGACAGAGATCCCAAGTTTGTGGGACATTTTTGGCACACATTGTGGAAGAAATTGGGCACTCAATTATCTTTCATGTCAGCCTATCACCCTCAGATGGATGGACAAACTGAGGTGGTGAATAGATCATTGGGTAATCTTTTGAGGTGTTTGACTAAACAGCATGGAGAAGCATGGGATATGATCATCCCACAAGCAGAATGTGCATATAATGACTCTGTTAATCGGAGCACAGGAAAGAGTCCTTTCGAAGTTGTATATGGGATTCACCCAAGGGGAATTTTGGAGTTGAGAGATCTCCAGAACATGGAGAAAAGGAGTGCACAAGGAGAAGATTTTGCAGTCAGCATGAAGGATATCCATGATGTTGTAAGGGAAACTATCCAGAAGAACACAGGGAAATACAAAGAGAGAGCTGATCAGAGAAAAAGGGATGTCAAATACAAAGTTGGGGATCTGGTAATGGCATATCTGAAGAAGGAAAGACTTCTGAAGGGACAGCCCACGAAGCATCTTATGAAGAAGGTACGTCCATGCAAGATTGTTCACAAATTTGGGCCTAATGCATACGAGATTGAACTTCCTCCAGGTTTAGCAATATCACCCATTTTCAATGTGTCTAACCTGTTTCCATTTAGAGGAGACAATGTTGTTGGTTCAGATGTGATAGAAGCAGGGGATGCAGAATGGATTTTTGATCTCCCACCGAGTCAATTAGTACAGCTAGAATGTATTTTGGACACAAAGGTTCAGAAGAAGACCAGACATAAAACCTACAAGCAGTATCTGATCAAATGGCGTGGTTTGCCTAATGAAGATGCTACCTGGATGAGCGAGGAAGACATCATCAAGCATGGGGTTAATATTTCAGACTTGGTTCCTCAAGGGACTTGAGTTCTTTTGAGCCCCAAGAGTATGGTGCAGGGGCACCTAGTTACTTTAATTAATTTCATGTTCATTTTGATGTTTTGGTGTTGTATAAGGTCCAAGCAACCAATTGTAAGGCCTAGTGCCATGTGTGAGTCCGAGTGGAATAGGACAAGTCATAGTGTCTGGTAGTGGAAGAGCAAACGCATTGTAACTGAATCGGTTGACAGTTGCAGAATGGTTGGTATTCCCACCGATGCAAACTATCACGAACAAGAACATGTATAAACAGTTCAGTGAACAGAAGGAAAGAAGTAGAGAAGAAGAGTGGTATAGTAATTGTGTGGTTTTGTGGTAGAACAACAGTGAGAAGATAGAAGAGTTGTTTTCAATGCAGAAGTTCCCAAAATAAATAAAAGATCTCGTTTTGTTTTGTGTTCTTTTCACCGTGTCACTGTAATTAGTTTCCATTTTGCCATTCGGATGGATTACTGAGCCATTCCACCGACGAGATTTCTTCAAAATCAGTGGAATGGGTCTGTCTGTACAGTTTGTGTTCTTTTTGTTTTTGTTTATGTTCAGTGTTGGGATCAAGCGTGGGATGTGCTAGTCGAGCATAGCATTTCTATGTGCTAGGGTTTTGTCGAAAGTTAAGCGAAGTGAAGTTTTGCCTAAGTATTAGAGTATCATCGACGAGACTGGGGGTTATCGGCAGAGTATTTAGTATTTTGGGTGAAAGTAGTAGTCTTCCCGAAGAGTAGTCGGGGTGACCAAGTGCATCGGCATAAGATTTGTGTTGCTTCACTGAATATACATTTCGTGTGTATATCGCAAATACATGTTAAGAACATTTTGTGTGTATCTCGCAAAAGCATGTTGAGTGTGTATATTGCAAAGGCATATTGAGAATGTATGTTACGAATGTACATTGAGAAGATACATTGTGTCGGATACAAGGGATGACCAGCCGTATCGGTGAAAGAGTTTAAAGCCTCGCTGATGATTAGTGTCTCACCGAAGCATCGAGAGGAAACAGTGTGTCGGCAGACCTTAGTCAGGCTTCGCCGATAGTGACTTGTCTGGCCGACGAGCGTAGATGAAGTCAAAGTCAAAAAAAGACATCGGGGAATCGGTACATCGGAGAGAAGTTTGGAGACGGTGCCGATAGAGAAATTCTTGCCGAAGACAAAGCTCGGTGTTAAGCATATCGGGAAGAGATGCGGGTCGATGGAAGAGTTTTAAGTTATGCCGACGAAGTAAGTCTTGTTATGAAGGAGGTGTCAATTGCTTGACTTCCACTATGCACTTTGCATCACCCCTCCAAGTGTAACTACTCTACAATTAGAATGTAACTCCTAATTTGATGAGTTAAACCCCAAGACCAAGAGGGGTCAAAGTATCTCTCAAGCACTCCATATAGGTGAAATAATCTCTTATAGACCTCTTACATACGCTATTAATAACTAGTCAAAGATGCTAGCCATAGTCAACCTAGTAACACCCTATTCAATGACTTCTTACAACTATCATAAGACAAATGACACATGACAAAGAGTGACAACAATAGAATCCCAAGATTCCATCTAAGTGGGTGTATTCTTCCATTTAAGTACATTATTTACAATATTAAACAAATATAAAATAATTACAACTAAACTTGGGATTTGCAAGGTTGGCAATATCTAGTCCTAACAAGTTTCTATTATTCATAATCTCAAGTAACATGGGAGGTCCTAAAACCATATTCTCCTATATATTTTTAAAATGCTTTGATGATATGATGTCCAATAAGTGAGCCCGTCATTCAAAACATGGTCTTTCAAGGGCTCAAAAACATTAAGTAGTTTTTCATGCCCTTCTTATAATACCTTGCACATTGCAAGAACATGTGCAATTCATATGGAGTTTGTGGTTCTTTTTTCTCTCTATAGTCAATCCAAATTCTCATGTCCCCATTCTTGTGGGGATATACATCCATTAGTAGGTCTTCAAAATATTGTGGCCATTCAACCACATGTCCCCATTCTTGTGGGGATATACATCCATTAGTAGGTCTTCAAAATATTGTGGTCATTCAACCACTTGTGGTTTATCCGTACAAATTTTCACACATACTATCTTTGTTGCCTAGACCAGGGCTTAAATTTAACAGTTGTATAGCTGTATTTAAAGATTTTAGCTGTAAAATACAATAAAAATAAATATTTGACTGTATTGATATACTTGTAATTTATTTTAAAAACTGTAAAAAAAAATTAATATGAAAATCTAATTTTATATATATTCTTCTTATTTTTAATTTTTTTAATAGGAACTATTATTTAAGAAAAAATTTCCCAAATTTTTAGATTTGTTTTTAATAGAATATATTCATTCTAAATTATATAATTATATATTTTCTTTTTATGTTTAAATTTTTAATAGGAAAAATTTCCAAATTTTTTAGATTGTTTTTTAATGAATATAATTTAATATTCATTCTAAATTATATAATATATATCTTTTTTCCTTTTATTTTTAAACTTTTTAATAGGAAAATTTCCCAAATTTTTAGATTTTTTTTTTAAATATATTTATTCTAAATTTCTAGTTTTTCCTTTTATTTTAAATTTTTTTAATAAGAACTTCTATTATTTTAAGAAAAAAATTCTCAAATTTTTAGATTTGTTTTCTTAAGAATATATTCATTCTAAATTCTAGGCTTCTTCAGCACAACTCTCTAAGCTTTATATATATTCTTTTATTTTTTTAATTTTTTAATAGGAACTTCTATTATTTTTTTTTAAATTCCTTAGATTTAGTTTTTTTAATAAAATATTTTATTTATCTTAGGCTTTTTCAACACAGTTTTCTAAGCTTTTGCTGCATATAAAAAATAGTGAAATAGAAAGAATTGGAATTTGACTTTCATTTAAAAAAATTGACTGTGATGTGAAAGGCAATAATTCCTACTGTAGAAAAAAAATTCCTTAACGGGCAAGGTGGACTGTCAAATTTAAGCCCTGGGCTAGACACTAGGACTCCTTTCTTGATTTGTCTCACCTCCTTCTAATGGCTTTTATGCTCTTGTAATATGAACTTGCAGTCCAGACAAGCCCTCGTTTAAAGGATGGGATTGTTGTACAAGACATCAACCATGTACATGCAATTGATTTCATCCATAGGATTAGCCATGGTCCTAGCAGAGGCGTAGAGACCTAGGAAATGGGCATCAAATGGAAATACAAAAGGCTCATCATTTTCTAAGGCTAGCAATTTTTTTCCATATTCTTGGTTGAAACACTGGCAATGGCACTAAACCTTTCTCCTTTTGGAGGCTGACATGCCCCCCTATTCTCACTTTTGACCTTTTATTTTTCATGCTTCTTTGTAGGGTTGACTTATGAGGAAAGGATAAGAGTTGTGATGTGGTTCACGTGGAGCTCATAATCAATTGCAATCTCGATCTTGTTGGCTTTGTCAACTTTTAGCATGTCAAATTGGGGCCTCCTCCCCACAATTTAACCTAGATGCAAGAATCAAACTTCATGGAACAATGTGGAAGGGATAGCTTTGTGAATCCAAGGCCTTGCCAATAACAGGTTGTATCTGGTGTCCTTATCAATGACATAAAACTAGGTGGGAATCGTTTTGGAACCAAGAATGATTGGGAGGATGATTTTTCCAATTTTCGTGGCCTTGATATTAGTGTATTATCTCAATGTGTCTAGGGAAGAGTTTCAGTATATCCCATTCTTTGTGGCAAATAGAAAGGGACTACATCAATTGTTCCCTTGTCATCAATCATTGTCCTTTTGATACAGTTATTGTAGACATACGCTTGAAGACAGAGTGTGGGTTCTCGTCTCCTTGTGATCTCAGCCTCTAAGGGCATTTGATGTCGAAGAAATATCTTATTGAGATCCAAATCCAAGTGATTGATCTAGGCTTCTGCTGGGGAGTGATATGCTTTAAATATTTAAGCTCAATTGCCTCAAGAAGCGCAGCCCGATGGGCAGGTGAATTCTTGATAAGGTCTATGAATGAAATATGTGAATGTCTTTTTAAGATACTCAACCAAATCATATGGACCCAGCAAATGCAGATATGGTAGAGTGGAAGAAACGATGTGTGCCTCCTGCTAGGCCCAATAGTGATGAACATTTTCATCCATGCCTATTTTGACTAGATCGAGCATTCTAGATTTTCCTTTCTAACCCAATTGAGGAAGCATATTTCTATCTTCAGAGTTATAAATGATTATTGAGCATAAGGAGGAAGGGTTGGATTGCACATTAGGACTTGGACCTCCTCATTCATGCTTAGGATAAAAACTTTGATAATTCTCAAGTTTGGAATTTTCTAGGACGAATGGGCCCCTAGTTTTGTGCAAGGTAATCTTGTGGTTATAGGAACAAATATGTGTTGATGATCTTCTTGTAGCCTTTGGATAAACTTCTTGTAATCTCTATAGGCCTTAGTGTCATGACCCTTAGTCTTATGATAGGAATCAAATCAATTGTTCTCAAAAGCACAATTATTCAAAGGATGATAGTTTTGTTGGTATTAGCCAATTTGTTGAATGTAATCAACAGCATTGATAATGGAGCCTCTTTTATTGGTCTTGTCATTATTATGATAAAAATAACTCGTTTAATGGTCACTCGATCTTTTTCCCTGCTTTTCTCCTATTAGATAGGTTTTATTCCATCTTTAGTTATTTCCTTTCTGCTTTGCCTTGTTAACTATAGTTTTTGCTTTATGCAAGTTATCAATCTCTTTTTAGTATGTTCTCTCTATATAAAGAGCTTTTGCTCTCTGATGTATCATCCGATTATATTCAATAAACTCTCATAGTTTCTGTAACATGGTATCAGAGCGGGTCCCTTCTCGGGGCCTGTCCGAAGGTCGTGAGATTTGATGGTATCTTTGTGAGCTCATGTTTTTTAAACCCTGGAGGTCGACTCACATTTTGGACATTTCTGGAGGCAGTTTTTTGGCGCCGTTTGGTAAAAAGATCGTTGGTTTGGTGGTATTGGCTCACAATTTATAGGGTCGCGATCTATTCTGTGGTCGCAGATTTCTTTTTGCTCGCGATCTTTCTGAGGTCATTATTTTTGGATGTCAATCACGTTTTTTCAAAAAACCCTTGCTCGCCATCTACAGTAAAGGCTCGCGGGTTCTTCTTAAAACCCGTGGTTGCGGCATTTCTCAGTCTTCGTGTTTTTCTCTGAACCCGCGACTTATTTCCTGCGTGCCTTTTTATGCTTTGTGTGGTAAGCGCTCAACCATCGTGCCATTTCCTATTGCATATGGGTCGCGTTTTTTGTACTGAGTTGCGTTTTATTCCATCACGGGTGTATGGTCTTCGGCGGGCATCCTCTTTAATGAACACGGGTTTGATATTTCTGAAGAGTCGCGACATCTTTTTCTGAAGGATTGACTTCCAAATCATGATTTTCTGGTGTTTGGTGGTTATGCTCTTGGGTGCGTGTTTTCGTGTTTTGGCATTTGTTCTTTGTTGCTGGTCATGACTTCACTGTTTCCTGAATGGCGATTCTGTTCTACATCACTCTTTTGAAGTCTTTTGAAGTCTCTTAAAGGATTTTTGTGGTTGGCTCATGGTTGGCGCTACCTGAATGGTCAACGCCAAGACTTTCACAGCTCAGCACTCACAATCTACAGATCGTGTTTTGGCAGTTTCCTGTCAAGTTTTCTAAGGGGCTAAGTTTGCACCAGTAACCCGTCGGGAGTCTTCTATTGTTATGATCATGTTTTCTTTGCCTGATGCCTTGACGTGATTCTAAGGGTCACCATTTTTTTCTGCCAGTGCTTTGTTTGGCGACTTATGTTTGGCAGCAAGCTGTGTTCATATCCTTTTGTAGTCTGTTCCCTCTGTCCTATGTGACTTCTCTCATATTGATCGAAGGTTCTGTGTTTAAAGACATCTGCTAAAGTCTAAATTTCCTAGCTCCAAGTCATGAGGAGATAAGTGCTAATAAATCTCTCTGACAAAGTCTTCTAGTGGTGTTTACGTGGTATCAGCTGGTGACTTCTTTTGCGAGTTTCTCTGATTTACGCTTATAGCGTCTAAAACTCATCCAATTTTTTCGTATCAGCCATGAAGAGTCTGTTTTGCCTCGAATTCCATGTTTAGATGTTCTGAACTTCTGATATCCGTACTCTCGAGATCTATGTTGTAAAATTTGTGTTTCGGATTTATCTCGAGATCCGTACCTCGAAGTCTGTGTTCATGACTTTTGAGTCAACTTATTCCGTGTTTTTGGAATATGTATCTGTGTAAGGATTCTCTGTTTGTTGTCTGTGTCGTCTATCTGCTTCCATTTCTGTGCCCACTACTTATAATTCATTTTCTCGTGTCTCAAAAAATGTGAAGCATGGCATCTTTGACCAACATTCTGTTGGAGAGCACTTAGAGATTCAACGGCAAAAATTACAACACTTGGAAGCAGCGGATGATGACTATTTTTGAGTATCGGTGTTTGGACAAGATTATTCTGGGCACTACACGTCCTCCAGTGGCGGGTAAGGATCAAGATAGATTCAATGAGCAAAATTGTGAAGCGATAATGCTTATCAAGCTATCGATCACCGATGATCAGCTGCCTCAGGTTCCATTTGGGAAAATAGCAAAAGAAATTTAGGAATCACTGAAGGACCTTCATGAAACCTCTGACAAAAGCCGAGCATTCTTTCTCAAGAACATGCTCTTCTCAATGATGATGGAGGATCAGATGTCTCTGCAAGAGCATCTCACAAAAATCAAGGACATCCGTTATCAGTTGACGGCAATTGGTCGGAAGATGGAAGAAGAAGATATGGTAGTGGTCACTCTGAAAAGTCTACCATCATCTTATGAGTACTTTATTGAAACTCTTAACATTACTTCATCTAATGTTAGTCTGGCGTTTCCCGATCGGTGCAACAAACTCTTGCAGCAAGATCAATGGAAACCACAGTTTGGTAGCAGTGCTTCTTCCTCCTCAGAACAAGCATTTACTGCCAAGTCCTTCCAGCAGTATCAAGGCACTAATCAGCCCTCTCAGCAGTTCAGTGAGGGTCAGTCACAGGACCCATCCAAGAAATACAACATCCAGTGCAATTACTGTCACAAGTTTGGACATATGAAAAAGGATTGCCGGAAACACTTAGCTGCTGAGCAATCCAAGTCTGAAGCTTCAACTCCATCAACACACGTCGCAAAGCATACTAAGCAGAAGGAGTCTGCTTTCTACGCCTTCTAGGCCAATCTCCTCTGCCTGCTTTTTCAGTTGCTCGTGGACCAACCTATCTCTGTTTCTGTTGTTACCTTTCAGGGGGGCAATTTTGTTTTAGTTAGTACAGTGACCATTAAGGGGGGTATTATGATAAAATAACTAGTTTAATGGTCACTCGATCTTTCTCCCTGCTTTTCTCCTATTAGATAGGTTTTATTCCATCTTTAGTTATTTCTTTTCTGCTTTGCCTTGTTAACTGTAGCTTTTGCTTTATGCAAGCTATCAGTCTCTTTTTAGTATGTTCTCTCTCTATATAAAGAGCTTTCGCTCTCTGATGTGTCATCCGATTATATTCAATAAACTCTCAGTTTTTGTAACAGTCATCATTGTTATTGTTATTGTTATTGTTATTGTTATTGTTATTGTCATTGTAACTACTACTATTCTTGTTTTTGCTTGACGGGGTATTTGAAACCCCGTCAATGGCTACATTCTAATTGCTTCTCAAGATGTTTGGCGCAGAATTATTGTTGTTGTCATTGATGTTCTCTGTGTTGTTCTCCTTGAGAGTGACCGGTTTTCCATTTGACCCATAGACCCTCCTACCACTATTAATAGTTGTTTGGTCAATTCTCGAGGCACTCCTAGAGCTTCCTTGTAAAGATTTGTAGGGAAGTTTTTGGACCTCCTCACATGCATCTCTATTTAGTGCATGCAAAAAAAGGGGGGAGGGGGGGACCTAGGAGTTCTCAATGGTCCATGTGGAGAGCACTAGTGGAGGAGTATAAGACCTATCTCAACAATAATAATGGATTGAAAGCAATTCATTCATAGCTATTCTCCTTGACATGAATAATAGTTGACATGGATTGAAAGCAAAATTCATAGCTGCTTTGACTAGTTTATTCATGTTGAAAGTAGCTATGAATTCTCCAATGAGTTGGCAAAAAGAATGGATTGAACCTTTTGGCAACTACTAATACCAATTGACAGCAATCCCTTCAAGAGTTTTTGGGAAGATTTAGCGATGATTGTCGCAAGAAAGAAGCTCCCTAATAGTTGTCACATGGGTCTATGTGTGTGTTTAGTCCCCCCTCTCCTTTAAACTTGAGAAATTTAAGAAGCGGCCTAAGTAAGATGACACGTCTCATCTATGAGAAAGGCTTCTTTAAATATTCTAGGTAATGTTCCCAAGGAGTCATTGTTAGGTGGGAACTCATACATTGATCACATTGGGTTTGGCGTCAATGTGAAATGATTGGTAGGTAAGGTCGGTAAGGTAGGTTGAATTTGTTTGTGGAAATCTTAAAAGTTCAAGATAGGAAGGAATATGGACTTGAGGTGGCCCACTAAGAATATATGCGAAGGAGGTTGCATATGCTAGTGGATAAGGGGCCAAGATGTTTCGATATTATTATTGCACGAATAGAGATTATTAAGGCGTTGCTAGTTTGCTCCTTGGTTAGCTAAGTCCAAGACATTAAGGAACAAGTTGATGTTTGTGCAAGTTTTAGGAGATGCTAGTCCTGTGTTATTATGGGGAGGTAGTTGGTGAGATGGTTGTGCACCACTAGCTTCTAGGGTCAAATTATCTTGACCAAGTTGGCGATAAGGGATTCAAGGGTGGCCTAGCCTTGATCTTCGTTGAGTTGGTTGAATGACCACCTCGAGGAGGGTTTCATCTATTGTTGTTGATTTGATCACCTTGTGCGTGACATGATGACCCCAACTTTTGTTCAAGCCTGGCTTTGATGCGAGGCACATTGAAAGATCTAGCTTGGCATGAAGTATCTAGGTTCGTGGTTCTAACAATGTGGGCTTGAGTCTTGCTCAATATATCTTGTCCTCTCTATAAGGTGTCAAACCTACTTGACCCTCATTTTTTGGGGATTGCAACGAATATGAGGGGCTCAACCATCAAGCATACATGAGGACTCGAAGGAGATGAAGGTTATGAGATTATGTCGAAGTATGAGCCTCCTCAACACCTCTTTGCCATATAGGATTTTCAAACGTTCAAGTACGAGCAACTCCCTACGGTCCTCCAATATACCCATTTGAATTGAATTCCTCGTTTCTAATTATAATGGCATTCAAAATCCCTAGAACTAGTGAGCCCACATTTGATGTGTCACGAATCTAGACGTGACGAGGGTGCTAAACGCTACAAAATAAGATGGATAAAGAGGGTAAAGTGGAGAAAATTTAGGGATAAAAATTCACGTTGAATTCACCAAAATATGGCTGCCTTAAAATAAGACACGTGACTTCTAATCTCGAGTCAAACCATTGATGTGGATGTCCAGTGTGTGTTTACAATTGAAGTGGGATTGCTGAATGGTGTTTGCAGGGGGAAAAGAGAACAAAAAAAAATGCCTCACATTGAGTTCACCAAAATCAGGATGCCTCAAAATAAGACACGACTTCTAAGGCTCACATTGAGTCAAGCCGTTGATGTGGATGTTAAGTGCATGTTTACAATTGAAGTGGGATTGCTGAATGTTGTTTGGAATGTTTTCATTGTCTTGGAGGTATTAAATGTGTGAAAAATGTTAAATTAGTTTGTTTGTTTTTTAATGTTTAATGTTTGTTTTTTAATTATTTTGTTTGTTGTTTAATTTCTATTTAATCTCACTAAATGATCATACAACCACCTTTTGTATTTTTCATATATAAATAAAATGCAACTAAATTAATTAATTAATAAATTGTTTAACTAAATACACTAAATCAATCAATAATTTATTTGAAATAATTAATTAACTAAATGAGATTAATTAATTAGATACAATTAAACTTCAACATTTTCTAAGCAAACATAGGAAGATTACCAATGATTATCTTAAACCTGAGTTAAGCATGATCGTATATTATTAGCACGGACACTTTCAGAGATGAGCAACAATTCATAAATAAAGAGGCTTGCTCTTCTTATCTGATTTGAAATATTAACATTTTCATGATCCTCATGCTATTATTAAACCTCCTCTTCACACCTCTCAATTCAAAACCGATCTCCCAAAGCAACAATCTAGGTAAAGCAACAAATTTACGGAAAATTAAAGCCTATTTACAATTTAAAATAAGGTTAAACCTTCGACATTGAAAATTTTATGGGAAAAAAACAAGAACTTCATTCTGATTGACTATTTACCGAAACGAGCAAAGGTATTTTCATTGATATGTTGCAGATAGATACTCTTGAGATGGCAATAAACAAATCAACCTTGCATGGAACATTGAAATCATAATAAAATAAATCACAAAGCATTCTGGCAGGCACAAAACATTTTCATCTCATAATTTGATCATGCAAAAATCATCCCATAGAAAGGACAACAAAGAACATTATATGTAAAGTTTTCTTGCTGATCCTAAACAATATGTTCTATGGCTAAAGTTCTGCCCTGCCCTCTTCAAGGGCTGAGAAATCATAAACCAGTCACACCAAATCAGTAATACCCAAGGTGCATATCCTTAACAAAGGTGACGGAAAACAAAAACGACATAATCAATCATGGTACTCATACATGTCTATCGAACATACCAGTATCTGCACACAACTCATTGGTGAAACTACACTACAATACAATTCCCCAACAATCTTATCGATCAGAGTTAATATACAGGTAGTTCAGGGAACAAAACCTAAATCTTTGAAATATTCATGTTCCAGGGCACTTCGAGCAGTGATGCGTCTGCTGGGCTCCAAGCACAACATTTTCTGTGATGCATTATTGATTGGAGAATAAAAATGAAGCCAAAAATAGTCAGCAATAAGCAAAATTGCAATCCACCATCATATCAAGTTATTCAGATGATAATAAAGATTTAACAAGTTACTGCTATTAAACTACTTCAAATAAGAAAAGTGCTTGTTCTCACCGAAAGAAGATCAACTCCAGCTGGCTCAAGTCCTGGGACAACACTTACCAAATCCTGTCAAACCCAGAACAAAGAGTGAATGATGTGTTAAGATTTAACTGTACAGCACAATTCCACAAGTTCAAGGAAACAAGCTTCATTTCGTAAAGAAAGGATTGCAAAATACATAAGGTGGCTGATCAAACTACTCATAGTATTAAGCGTTGAATACTAATATTTAAGAAACTTCACAGTATTAATTCACAAGAAGATATAAAATCCAAAAAAAATATCATATGGCTAGATAATGCTTAAATCTTAGAATTACTATTAGTGAAAAGCCAAACCAAGAATAAAAATAATTTAGAATAGAATAAAATAAGAAGGTTCATCTTTATAGATAAGCAGAACATTATATTTATGTATTACAACTTACATCAGAGGCACAGTCCATCAGCCAATCCAAGTACATGGATCGACAATAACATGAACACAAGACCAATACACCTATTTACATGGGGATGCGTCCCTGCATTTTCAGAACTGTCCCCTACCGGAAACATTTTAGAGACAAGGCGACAGGTTGGAAACGCCCCCCAGCCGTCCCCAATTTGCAGCAAAAATAGGAAACATCCCCAGGACATCAAAAGAAATTCCGGAAACGTGAGGAAACAGCACTAACAGTCACCTATAACCCAGTCAAAAAAACAACAATTTTTTTTTGGTTTCAAAAGATTTTACATTCAAAAACAAATCATGTCTGCTTAAATTCTGAAGAATATATTGTAATTGGCTTTCGAGGTGCAGGTTACCTTATATTTACGTCTGAGCAAGATCAGGAATTCCATGTCAATGGAGTTTATTATGACTCAATATTTATTTTCTGATTGAATAGGATTGGGTTCTCATGTGGTAGAAGATTAAGCAGAAGCTAACAGTAGATCAATGAACATGGACTGTGTATTAATTTCCACTGATAAACTATTGTGGTATTGAGAATCATTCTTAATGATAATGTGAAAACATTAAGTTTTAACTGATGGAATGAAGTGAGACATTTGATAAATGAATGTGCCCAACTCCTACAAGGCATTGACATACTTAATCCTTAATATCGCACTAGGCATAGCAAAATCCTCAAATATTTCAGAGAATTGATATGAAGTGAAATCCTCATGTCTTATGAACATTGCTTTATAGTTTATTGTAAAGATCTAAAGTCTCTTCAAGCATTGCTGTTGTTATGAGTTTGGTTGCTTATTTATTTATTATTTTGTGCTAGTTGATGAAACGATTTGATTAGAGTCCAAAATTAACGGTATCTCTATAAAGTCTCATAGATGGCCTTTGTTTGCATCTATCTAGATGTGACACTCCATAAAGACTCATCTCCCACTTATATCTTTTAGAACTTATAAAGAGAGTATAGAGATTGCTGCCAAAACTGTATGTTTACACTTATCATTAATGAGGAATATTCAGATCTAAAATGATGGGGGCATGAGCTGGCTGAACAAGGCCAGTGCAAGTAAAAAGGCAAAAAATTAGAAAGCAAAAGCTGAAAGCTAATTTATATAAATTGTGTAAGAGTACTCATCAAATATGCAATTTAGCTATTCCATAAAGACATATACCTTGGGAGGCCACTTTGGAAAAGCTGACTTGAAGTCTGGAAGAGAGGTTACTCCGGGCCATGTTTCTTCATTTGGTGTTCCTAGCACCCTTAAGAAAAAACATTATAAAAGAAAATGAAATTCTTCAGATATTCTTCAGACATGAAAAGGTCAAAACCAAACAGAAATTCTAATCAGCATATAAAAATCATTATCCAAAAATGCATAACATACAGTCTGGATCTCACCTGAAAATCTTAAAGAGTTCGTCAATCTCTGAGTCTCCAGGAAAAAGTGGTCGTTGATTTACCATTTCCGCAAAGATACAACCCACAGACCAAACATCAACAGGAGTTGAATAATGTCGAGACCCCAGTAAGATTTCTGGTGCACGGTACCATAACGTAACCACCTGGACAATAACTGCTCTATTCACTTTTTGCAGACATGAAAAAATTAACTTTAAAAAGCCATAAACTTCATGTGTACAGTGGTGTTTACCTCATGAGTAAAGGTCCTCACTGGAATTCCAAATGCCCTTGCAAGTCCAAAGTCTGCAAGTTTCAGAGCATTGGTTCGGCGGTCTATGAGCAAATTTTGAGGTTTCAAATCGCGATGAAGAACACGGTGAGAATGACAGTAGGCAATGCCCCGGAGAATCTGATATAGAAATGTCTGCAATACAAAAGGAATGGCTTTATAAATCATACATGCATCAGAAATACTTTTGTGGGAATGTTGTATTGCATATTATAATTATCTCAAAGTAATTCAGGTTGAGAGGAGCCTCAATGCCTCAATTAGACCACTGCAATGATTTAATACCTGAATGAAGAGAAGCACTGTAAATTGAGCACTACAATGGCAATGCATAATGCAAGTGCAGCAAATACCTTACAATTAATAGTGTCAAAAGGCTGAATAATTAATGCACGCACTAGTGGCTTAAGTTTTAACACACCTAAATGAAAAGCACTGTAAATTGAGCACTTTAATGGCAATGCATATTATGCATGTGCAGCAAATACCTTACAATTAATAGAGTCAAAAGGCTCAATAATTAACCCATGCACAAATTCTTGTAGACAAATACAGTTTCAAAAAGGCAAATTACAGGGAGCACTGCCATATCATTAACAGGAAGAAGTAAATAATCTTTAGATATATTTCATAAGTGTAAATAGTAGCCAAAATGGTTTACATACATCAAGGCTGAAGTGTGACAAGTTAAACCATAAGGTCAATGCCAGATTACGAGAGTCTAAGGGAAGTCATTTCTCACAATACCTTTATCTGCAAGCCATTTAACTTATAAAAAACAGAAATTGCTTAACACTGATAGATGTGTTTGTGCTTGGAATGACAAATTTTGGTCAATGCATGACCCTTCTTCTCTATAATTGATGGTTCGAAAATTTTACCCTGTAGGAGACATTCCTACTAAATTTTTAATCATTAAAGGGATACAATAATCCAATTTATTTTGTGCATGGTAATTTTTTCAAGCATGCTTCCTGGAGTGAAGAAATATTCACTGGTGGTGTGATTAATGGATGGTTTCTTTGTCATTTATACAACTCTTAAATTGTTGAACTTTAATTTCAATAATATATACACGGAGTAAGAAAGCAAGTTTAGCCCCCGGAAACTGCTCCAGAAGACAAAAAATTGCAAAACACAATAATTATGAGGACTCAGCCAAATTAGTTTATCTGAGTTTGCCAACTTAGTAACCCCCCAAAAAACACCCATGAATGACAAACTTTCAAATAAGAAATACAAGCCTCTTCATTTTCTTTACTCCTTCACGTACATCTTATATGGCAAAGTATGGCAGAGTGAAGATATATCAATTAACACCATAGCATCCCATATGCAGCCCACTTGCATGTTCAGGGAGTTCACTCATATCCCTTAAGGCTCATCTGGCAATTGGGTACAAGGCCTCCATAATATTCCTTGGCACATACATAGCAATTTGTAAAATTACGTGATTTTCTCTAGGGCAGCATTAAATATAATAAAAATAGTTTGGTAATACATATTCTGCTCTTTATATTTGTCCAACATTATGTTCTTCATTCATTTATATGTCAGTTCTGCAATTTTTTTAATGCTGCAACCATTAGTAGGATTTGCTTCCATTTATAACACATTGAAGTTCCACCAATTTAAAGTGTTGTCCACCGTGTTTATCCCCCAGCCCCAGATCGTGTGATCTGTTGGAAGAATGAATGCACGAAATTTGAGAGAATTGGATGGCACACACTTCAATGAGTGTGGCTTATATTTATTATTGAATGGATAAGTTACAAGGGGGTTCCGACTTAAATTGTAAGTTACTTTTTAGACAAAAACTTATGTGATGTTACATTATTAACATAAGCAATAAACATGTGTACAAAGTGTATTCTAACATTATGTCTAACATATTATATCTAATTACCCCCTTCAATAACTAAACTGGAGACAACTCCAATTTTGTCGCAAAATTTGAAAAAAGAGAATAGCACCAAGAGGTTTAGTCATAAGATCAGCAGATTGTTCCTAAGAAGTACAGTGATGGAGAAAAATATCATTAATGTCAACCAATTAACGAATCTAGTGATGATGAATCTCAATATGCTTGGTGCAAGCATGATAAACTGAGTTCTTCACTAACCTCAAGACTCTTTGATTGTCACAGAAAACTGGAGTAAATGTAATATAAAAAGTTGTAGACCACTAAAAACTCGGCATAGCCAAATTGCTTTGTACTCTGCTTCACTAGAAGATAAAGATACAATGAGCTGAAATGTAACATGCCACAAAACAACACCTAGGCCCAAGGAAAATGTATAGCCGATAGTTGATCATCACATCAAGTATCAATTAAACTAGTCCACTTAGAGTATGTATATCCTATCAACTTCAAATCTATTGTCCTCAAATAGAGGATTTCAAAATGCCAAAGTCAAGCGTACCTTCAACATATCACAACACTCATTTTGCTGCCTGCCACAGAACAAGCTTTGATTGGGCTAAAAACCGAGAGAAATGACTAACTACAAAACAAAGATTTTGGTCATATGGATGTAAGATATATCAAATTGTCCCCCACTCTGTAGAGTGACCCTTCAACCAGTGATAAATCATCATAGGTTGACAATATCAACCTGACCTCCATAGGTGTAGTGGAAGGATTACAATCAACCATACAAAACCATTCCAAAAATTTCATAGCATACTTGACCTGAGCCATGAAAATGAAATGGTCATGTTGCCAAAATTCTATGCCAAAGTAATACTGTAGGAGGCATGGATCAGTCATATGTCAAAAGCAATACATAGATCAGCTTTCATGCACTCCAATGCAATGCCCTGCTGCCTGTGGTGGCAAGTCATCAACATAGACAACAAGGATTACAATGCCATCACCATCCCTTTTGACATAGAGATTTGCATCAAAGATACTTCACCTGAAACCAAAATCTCAAAAATGTTGATCAATTTTTATATACTGGGTTGTTCATACAAAGACGCAAGAAGCCAACAAACCAGATAATCACTACCAAGTACTTGAAATCCTCCAAACTCCACAATGTAGACCAACCTCATCCAAGTCCTTGTTCAAGGAAGTGCTCTTCACATCCATTTGATACACCTTTCAACCAAACTGAGCTGCTATGGAGAAAAGCAACCAAAATGTGACCATCTTTGTCATAGTAGTGAAAGTCTCCTAGTATTGTATCCTCTCCTATTGCAAATGGCCTTTCACAAAAAGATGAGCCTTGTACTTGTCCAAAGTATTGTCAGCTTTACTTATGATTTTATGTACCAATTTGCATCCCATGGCCTTTTTGCTTGAACTCCCAAGTATGAATTTTCATTTCAACATCCATGGTAGCCTCCAATTCAAGTCTACTTTTCACTCCTGTATACTGTTGTGGTAAGGACAACCTTAAAAAGGTTAGAAGAGAGCAAAATAAACATGCTCATCTAAACCAACAATATGTTTCCCTACTCACTGAGTTTGTTCAAGAAGGTTAGCTTCTTGCACATCTTGAATGGTGGAATAATACCACTTTGGTCGTCATTGTTGTGTGACCCAAGACTCTTGTGGCTAGGCAACCACATCTCGAGTCACAGCTAACTCAAATCTATATCCCCGATATACCAATGGTGCAAGAGAAATATCAGCCAAAAGTCAACACACTGGTGACTGTGATGGAGTATAATAAGAACTAAAGCCTTCATCTTTCGAAGGAACCACAACACTAGTTCCAGACTGATCACTGACAACCTACCAATAATAGTTGCAATTAAAGAAAGGTTTTGTTTCTTTCACATCAAAATCCCAACTAACTATGAATTTGTTAGTGGAAATATCAATTAGTCTATATGCATTGGGTTGTTCATTATACCCAGCAAAGAAATATCTAGTGTTCTTAGAACCTAGTTTACTCCTTTTGCTATTAAGAACCAAAATATATGTGGTTGAACCAAAAATTTGAAAATGTGTTACCTATGGTTTGAGCCTGTAAGCACAAAAATCACGTCAGGCCAACATGGCAGTCCAATGATGATAGAGTCCTAATCACAGCCACATATGCATGAATTACTGCTCTCAGTAGTTTCACTCTTGATGACATGTCCTTTGTGATTTTCCCCTTCTTGACCATCTTCTTCGACCTCTGAACTAACTTTCCAATTGCCTAACAAACCTTTTGGATCCTCAACAAGGTAGGGTAGCCCGAGAGACTAGTAGGATATCCCAAGCAAAAATGAGACATATGCTGAAAGCATAATCCTGAAACATTGTCAAAAAAACTAACACCACTACGTAGTGCTCAAAAAATTAGGTAGTTTCAAAAAAAATAGGACCCGAAAAGGAGTCTGTGAGTCTGTATGTGGCTGAATGAACCCTCTGAAGTTCCATATGACCTGTATGGTCAACCAGATGACTCTAAACCAAAAGGGGCGACCCTACAACTTAAAGATGAGTCACTCAACCTGCCCTATTAAAAGGAGCAACCCACTTCCCGTAACAAGTGACCCTGTCATGTTTTGTCATGTGAGATTTCTTCCAATTCTGCCCAATTTAACTCCACTTTTAACTTTTGATTGTGAGTCCTCCATGCATAACTGACCCTTGACTTCCCCTAACTATTTTTGGACTCTCAATCACTCTATTGTTATCTTCCAATCAGTCTTTTGTGATCTTGTCTCCAATTTTTGTTATCTTCTAATCAAAGCTTGTTCACTCCCCAATCAATTCAGTTATCCACCCAATCACCACCACCATTGGTGTTGATTCTAAAGCAGTGTTACAAGACTCGCCAAGACCTGGTGAGTCCCGAGGCGAGCAGGTCAAAACGAGTCCCAAGGACTCATGACCCAAGTACTTGACAAGTTTGGTCAGACTCGCCAAAACCGGCAAGTCTTGCTAGGAAGACTCGGCCAAGTCAATGAAAATTAGGGAAAAAAAAAGAATAAAAAACAGAAAACAGTTAAATGTAAAAGCATGAAAGTCAAATGTTTTTTGAAGGATTTGGAGGACTTTTGAAAGTTGTTTAAAAGCAATAAAATTATGAAAATGGCATGCGCCATGAAGGTCTGTGTGGTCTCAAAGGCTTTAATTTGGTCTTGGTGGCGAGGGCTCTGCCCCTCGACCCCGCCATGTATCGCGACAAGGAGCACACGAGAGCCGTTGCCCCCAAACCCCCACAAGGGGCACTGCCCCCTGACCCTGCTAGGGGTGCTACCACCAAAGCCCAACACTAGTTTTAAAAAGCAAAAAATAAAAATCATTTTGGGCCATGTTGGATGGAAAAGCAACATTCTTTTATTCTATTGAATTTTTTCCAATTAAATTCCAAGTAATTGAATTACATTTAAACTTCTGGTTTGCTAAGTCAATTTCTATCCTAAGTAATTCTCCTACGATTGTAGCAACATTTGCAGATTTGTCTGAGATACAAACACATGACTCCACATAGAGCTAGCAATGTTGGGCCGAGCAATACAAGCTCCTTTCTACCATAGTTAATGCCTCCATTGTGATTTTTGTTTTTGATGCCATGGATATCATAATCCATGAGTTTTGTACACTTAAAACACTTGACAATATTTATATATCTATGTTTCCTTCTGCTAAAATCCACTTTTATACTCATGTGATCGATGTATACTTGTGTATGTGATCAAAGTAGCTTCAATTTGATTAGTTTATTGTGTTTAAGGTTTATTTATCAAAGGGTGCATGAAACAAGTTTTAAATCCTTAAAAATCTCTGTATTTCATGGGTTTTTCAACTTGCCGAGTCTGGGTGTCGAGTACTAATCTGGGTCAAAAATCCGCTTGCCGAATCCGAGGCAAGTCCGAGTCTTGTAACTACGTTCTAAACCTATAAATACCCCTACCTCTTCATTATTGGGCATCTCTTCTCATTCTCACAAGCTTCTTCACAAGTCTTTGAGCCTCCTAGTTTATTTCTTTAGTTTTAGTTTTGGCAAAGCTTCAATGATTTCCCTTAGGAAGCAAATTCATTATTGCATTCTTGTATTGCTCAAGCTTTTGTAAAGCTGCCCCAATACCATTCTTATGCCCTACACAAGACTTCGCGAGCCTTTTGTTATTTTTGCAATAGCATGCCTATGCTCAATCCATCCCCTTTTCATTTTCACAGCTTCTAGGCTCAATCCAATTTCCTTCACGTCCCAATTTTTATCCCTGTCACCAAGGGGAGGACACCAGTACTACAAAGGAAGAGATAGTTGCCACAAGACCTCTGAGGACTTATGCGAGGCACTGCCACCCGATTTATACACGTTTTTTATGCTTTCTTAGTAATTTAGATAACAAATCTTACTATTGAGGAAGTAAAGCTTGGTTTGTCTTTCTCTTGATGAGAAAAGTCCATTGTTTTCTTAGAATAAGATTTACTTTCATTACTTTCTTAGGGTAGATTTGCTTTCATTGTGTATAACGTTGTTTATTTTTCTTTTCATACATTAAAATTATTTAATTTTTCTTAGAATAAAATTTTTGTTTTGCTTAGAATAGTTACAAATTTGTTTGATTAGATTAGAGCTCAAAACTCGAAAATACAAAAACACAATTACATTGCATTAAGAAAAAGCCATGTAGAATTGCATACATATTTCACTTTCAATAGTAATTAGATCATCTTTAAAATTGGGAAAAGAAAATCTTGCATTCAATTAGCAATAATTTCATTTAGAAAGTCATCAAAACATGAAAACCAAGTGATCAAACAAACCCTCGATGTCATCACGAGGTCAACAATTCAAACAACGTTTTCAACATTCAAAACAATCAAACATAGAAAACATCAAGGAAACCCTTGGTTTCATCACGAGGTACACAAACTCAACAATCCAAAATTCAAACATACTACACAATGACTCCACTATCACCCGTGACGCTCTTCTTCCACGCGAAGAGAGTAATCATCCTAATCACCGCTACCTAGCTAGAGTGATTCGGCTGACGCCTTAAGCAAGGTGCAATGCATGTACTGTCTAGAGTGTCTCTCTCCTGCTTTGTGTCTAAGTCACATTCTGGTTAACACAGAGCCCAAACCAAGATTCTTTGAAGGTGACATCCTACAAAGCTTTGCATGAACTTCTATTCAAGAGATATATTGTTGCATTCACTACTTATCCCTAGTATTTATGCAACACACCTCTATTGTGCATCATGCACTAGGAAATCTCCATGATACTTTTATTTCTTCTCTTAACCACCCCATTTTGTTGAGGATCATATGGTGTTGTCCATTGTCATTGAAAACTTTTTGTTCAAGTATACCCACTTTTTTTTACAAATTATCAACCAAGAACAAAAAATGCAGTACACTGAAAAATTGTTAATGACTTCCAAGATGACTCATATAGATATACATGAGTGAGATGTAAAGCCCCCCTTTGTGCCCCCATACCATTCTTATGCTCTACACAAGACTTCGCGAGCCTTTTGTTATTTTTGCAATAGCATGCCTATGCTCAATCCATCCCCTTTTCATTTTCATAGCTTCTAAGCTCAATCCAATTTCCTTCACGTCCCAGTTTTTATCCCTATCGCCAAGAGGAGGACACTACTACTACAAGGGAAGAGATAGTTGCCACAAGACCTCTGAGGACTTATGTGAGGCACTACCACCCGATTTATACACGTTTTTTATGCTTTCTTAGTAATTTAGATAACAAATCTTACTATTGAGGAAGTAAAGCTTGGTTTGTCTTTCTCTTGATAAGAAAAGTCCATTGTTTTCTTAGAATAAGATTTACTTTCATTACTTTCTTAGGGTAGATTTGCTTTCATTGTGTATAACGTTGTTTATTTTTCTTTTCATACATTAAAATTATTTAATTTTCTTAGAATAAAATTTTTGTTTTGCTTAGAATAGTTACAAATTTGTTTGATTAGATTAGAGCTCAAAACTCAAAAATACAAAAACACAATTACATTGCATTAAGAAAAAGCCATGTAGAATTGCATACATATTTCACTTTCAATAGTAATTAGATCATCTTTAAAATTGGGAAAAGAAAATCTTGCATTCAATTAGCAATAATTTCATTTAGAAAGTCATCAAAACATGAAAACCAAGTGATCAAACAAACCCTCGATGTCATCACGAGGTCAACAATTCAAACAACGTTTTCAACATTCAAAACAATCAAACATAGAAAACATCAAGGAAACCCTCGGTTTCATCACGAGGTACACAAACTCAACAATCCAAAATTCAAACATACTACACAATGACTCCACTATCACCCATGACGATCTTCTTCCACGCGAAGAGAGTAATCATCCTAATCACCGCTACCTAGCTAGAGTGATTCGCCTGACGCCTTAAGCAAGGTGCAATGCATGTACTGTCTAGAGTGTCTCTCTCCCGCTTTGTGTCTAAGTCACATTCTGGTTAACACAGAGCCCAAACCAAGATTCTTTGAAGGTGACATCCTACAAAGCTTTGCATGAACTTCTATTCAAGAGATATATTGTTGCATTCACTACTTATCCCTAGTATTTATACAACACACCTCTATTGTGCATCATGCACTAGGAAATCTCCATGATACTTTTATTTCTTCTCTTAACCACCCCATTTTGTTGAGGATCATATGGTGTTGTCCATTGTCATTGAAAATTTTTTGTTCAAGTATACCCACCTTTTTTTACAAATTATCAACCAAGAACAAAAAATGCAGTGCACTGAAAAATTGTTAATGACTTCCAAGATGACTCATATAGATATACATGAGTGAGATGTAAAGCCCCCTTTGTGCCCCCATACCATTCTTATGCTCTACACAAGATTTCGCGAGCCTTTTGTTATTTTTGCAATAGCATGCCTATGCTCAATCCATCCCCTTTTCATTTTCATAGCTTCTAAGCTCAATCCAATTTCCTTCACGTCCCAGTTTTTATCCCTGTCGCCAAGAGGACACCACTACTACAAGGGAAGAGATAGTTGCCACAAGACCTCTGAGGACTTATGTGAGGCACTACCACCCGATTTATACACGTTTTTTATGCTTTCTTAGTAATTTAGATAACAAATCTTACTATTGAGGAAGTAAAGCTTGGTTTGTCTTTCTCTTAATAAGAAAAGTCCATTGTTTTCTTAGAATAAGATTTACTTTCATTACTTTCTTAGGGTAGATTTGCTTTCATTGTGTATAACGTTGTTTATTTTTCTTTTCATACATTAAAATTATTTAATTTTCTTAGAATAAAATTTTTGTTTTGCTTAGAATAGTTACAAATTCGTTTGATTAGATTAGAGCTCAAAACTCGAAATACAAATACACAATTACATTGCATTAAGAAAAAGCCATGTAGAATTGCATACATATTTCACTTTCAATAGTAATTAGATCATCTTTAAAATTGGGAAAAGAAAATCTTGCATTCAATTAGCAATAATTGCATTTAGAAACTCATCAAAACATTCAAAAACATGAAAACCAAGTGATCAAACAAACCCTCGATATCATCACGAGGTCAACAATTTAAACAACGTTTTCAACATTCAAAACAATCAAACATAGAAAACATCAAGGAAACCCTCGATTTCATCACGAGGTACACAAACTCAACAATCCAACATTCAAACATACTACACAATGACTCCACTATCACCCATGACGCTCTTCTTGCACGCGAAGAGGGTAATCATCCTAATCACCCCTACCTAGCTAGAGTGATTCGGTTGACACCTTAAGCAAGGTGCAATGCATGTACTGTCTAGAGTATCTCTCTCCCGCTTTGTGTCTAAGTCACATTCTGGTTAACACAGAGCCCAAACCAAGATTCTTTGAAGGTGACATCCTACAAAGCTTTGCATGAACTTCTATTCAAGAGATATATTGTTGCATTCACTACTTATCCCTAGTATTTATACAACACACCTCTATTGTGCATCATGCACTAGGACATCTCCATGATACTTTTATTTCTTCTCTTAACCACCCCATTTTGTTGAGGATTGTATGGTGTTGTCCATTGTCATTGAAAACCTTCCTTCTAACAATAATCTTGAAATTGCTTGGAAGTGAACTAGCCACATTATTAGACCATTAGATATTAATGCCCCTACCTCTATGATTTTCAACCAATGCTTTGAACTTGACAAAGCCTCCAAAACAATTAAACTTTTTCTTCCAGTATAAACTTTTTGTTCAAGTATACCCACTTTTTTTTACAAATTATCAACCAAGAACAAAAAATGCAGTGCACTGAAAAATTGTTAATGACTTCCAAGATGACTCATATAGATATACATGAGTGAGATGTAAAGCCCCCTTTGTGCACCATGCCCCTTCAATAGGAATCGGCTTTCGTTTCTACTTACGAGCCAAATGCCCCGCACGTATATCCTACTTCTCCTGGATAGATGGCAATCTATAAACCATAGTAGCATTCCATTTGCACGGAACAAAAGAAGTGTAATAGAATTCAATTGCCTGAGTTTAAAATAGGAAAACCTTGTAATTAAAAACAAATATTATATTCATAAAATAGAGAAAATTTTGATTTTGTTATTTCATGTCAAATATAGTGCATATAGATTAGAAATAAACATAATGCATTAAAAATTTCCAATTATTATTGTTATCTTTTGCGACAAAAAGTATGTCGCTGTCAAAGGTATCTGTGCTACCGAACCCTACCATGATTAGGGCCTCAAAGAACTAGTTCGCTCGGCTCAGTCTGGGTGACCCCCCTCCAGACAGCTCCCACTCCTCTCCCAAGTCTGGTGACACTCTTGAACCTGCTAAGGGCAATGACTGTTTTCTGAAAGACTCGTGACTTGGTCAGAAAGAAGATAAAGTTTTGAACCGCACATTGGATCGTTGGTTTTCTCACAAAGTCATTAGCGTTGATTTCTCCACCCCTCCTGTGTGTGATCCAAAATCCATTCCGCAGCTACCTTACAAGATTAAATGGGCTTAGAGCCACACTACCTTGAACAACACTGGCTACAAACAAGGTCCAAATCTTAATGGGGTGTCTGGAAGACAATCTAGAACCACCACTAGCCATTTCGATGCTGCAGACGCACTAGAATGGGATGCCCGTGCTCTGCAAGCATAGGCAGATTCAGAATCCATTCAAATGAAGGAAAATATTAACCAAACCAATCCCCCAAGATCTTATACTAAATCGCCCATTTTGGTTTTCACAGAAGAAGATATAAATGAAGTCATTGAGAGCAAAGAATATTTCATGGCACATGGTATAATCGACAAATTCAATCGGTTGTGGCCTGCTCTCCCTGATCTGCACAAATGGATTACCGATGCTTGGCGGCCATTCTTGGAAGGTAACCTTGAAATTTACCCTTGTGCTCGCGGTTTTTTCATTGTTGTGTTTGACAATGTGAAGGATCGAGATGCTATACTTTATGGGAAACTCTAGATCTAGGGCCAAAACATGCTCATGCTCAAACCATGGCATCAAGACTTCAATCCCTCGACTAAGTCTTTCAAGGTTAAACCTATTTGGATACTCCTTCCAAACCTCCCACTCCAATTTTGGTTCGATTCATGTCTTGAGGCTATTGGCAACTCTTTGGGCAGGTTGGTAGCGACTGATTCTAATACTTCAGATTTCATACATACAACTTATGCATGCATTCTTATTGATCTCGACACTTCAAAGCCTCTTCCTGAAGATATTAATTTCAAAATTGCTAAACACAATTGGATTCAACCATTGGACTATGAGGGATTGCCCTTTCGGTATCGTAGGTGTTATGAAACGGGTGACATTGCTACTGAATGCCCCAACTCGAAACACAATTTAGGCGGTCAAGCTGCATGGTGGAAAGATGCCCTTCCACAACATTATACGGTGGAAGGCCCTTTGAAGGATCCTCAACCCCCCTATACGCGTCCTCAAGTCGGAGGAAAAAAAGTTCAATCCTTTGAACTTGGGTTGACTCTAACTTATTTGGATCTGGTATCTACTCCACAAAGTAAGAAACCACAAAAGTATACCCCTATAGAACCCAGCAAGAGCTCACAATCATCTGGGGATGGCTACACTTCTCCAATTAATAATCCACCCTCCTCACCTTCCCCGGAATGGACAGTGGTACATACGAAAAAGAAAGGAACATCTGAAAAGGATTTGGTGCCTCATAAGATGAATTGGCACTCCAAAACTGATAACGGTTCAAATCAGAAATGTAATGCACCCCATTAACGGGTCTGATGCACTGTTAATTTATGGAAGTTGTCCCCTTGACAGCAAATGCTTTTAATGGAATGGGAGCTACCCCCACTGGTAGCACTTATCAAAACAAAATTCCAATTATTAAAAAAAGCAAGTACAATTTTTAAAAACAATTATTTTAGTTTTACCTAAAGGGTGTTTATGTAACAAAATATATGGTTGGCCCTAAAATAGTAGGCAAGTACTACCATCATCATAATGCTTTTAATGGAATGGGAGCTACCGCCACTGGTAGCACTTATCAAAAAAAATTCCAATTATTAAAAAAAGCAAGTACAATTTTTAAAAACAATTCTTTTAGTTTTACCTAAAGGGTGCTTATGTAAAAAAATATATGGTTGGCCCTAAAATAGTAGGTAGGTACTACCATCATCATACACAACGTACTATTTTAGGGCCAAACTGCAATGCCAAATGAAATCGGATGATTGAAATGAAGATTTGAGCCTTACTGATATACCCTTTCAATTTGGACACTTCGGACCTAATTTCCTACCAAGTATTTAAAAATACTTTATTTGATTTATTTGTTATTTCTACGTATTTAAAAATACTTTATTTTAAAACTAGTCTTTAAAAAGACCTTTTATTTTAAATATAATAATATTATTAAGTTGCCCTTAAAATTAGAAATTATCGCGCCCAACTTAAATAATATTATTAATTATTTTAATCCGTAAATAGGGATGTTACAAAGCCCTCCATATGACTTAAGAGATCGCCCTTGCAAGATCAAGTGGTGACACCCCAGGGAGCTGGAACTAACTGTTACTTATTGATGCAGCTCATCCATCGCCGATTAAAGACTAAAGGGCCAAATGTGGAAGAGTAACATTCATATTCCATAATAGTTCTTTGGCATTCTATATCACCAGTTACCTATGTTCTACAACATTTTTGAGATGGGTACCAGGAAACATGTGCATGTGTCTTGGGGACGGCAATGACGAGAGACCATTTTCGGGAGATGACAAAGGACAGCAGCTTAACAATTTATAGAAAATAATTAAACTAAAAATATATAAGAAAAATAATTTAAATAATAAATTCAAAATATAGAAAATTATAGTAACACTTAGTTAAAACAAGTATAGTGGTACATGAAAACTAAGAATTTCATTGATTCAAGTATAATAGCATGAAAATTAGGATTCATCGAGATTCAAGTGTAGACATAATGAATCAAGATTTGTTCATTCAAGTATAGCACTACATAAAAATTAAAAATTCCAAGTTTCCTCTCCTTCACAACAGCTGCAATTTATAAACAAAATGGTGATTTGCAAATGAAAAAAGATGGTGGTTTGAAGGCTAGGAGGTTATGGCTTCATAAGGGGTGTGAGCAGCCTTGACGACCCTCCACAACCCCTTTTTTCTGTTTTTATAAATTTCATTTTTTAAACAAACATCATGGACATCTGAGCATCCTTAGGACAAACAAACATCCCCAAGACATCAACTGCACAAGCCCCAATTCAGGGGCATTTCTGACAGCCACAAAAATTTGGCAGTGGCCCAAGGAACCTTTCCTACTTGTTCCCATATCCATGAAATGCCTACGAGACGAGGATGCCTAGGAAAGTCCCACAGATGCATCCCCACATATCCCTACTAGTTACATATGTACATAGGTGGATTGATTTAGATAGAGAAGATTGACAATCATTCATCTAGAAAGATATCGTTTACCAAAAAAAGAATGATATGCAGTTACCTTCCAAAAAAAGGGAAAGAAGAAAATAAGTTGCACATTTAAGAAAGTATTTTTCATAGTTCCACGGAGTTTCAGAACAGGGGTCAAGGGGAAGGGCAGACCAAGGAACTTGACATGGGGACAGCAAGGGGGCAGCAGTTGGTGGGGTACTAGGAGGTGGAGCCCCTAACAGGATTGAGGTGCAGCGCCCTTCATGGGGGTCTAGGGGCTCACTATTTCAATATTTCTAACCAAATCTTCATTCTTCAAAGAACTACTAATGAAGCTTAAGAATCTGACCAACCTAAATAATGAGTGCTATGCAGTTTTTAGAACTTTTATTTAGTGTTTAGGGTGTGGGTGGGTCCCATTAGACTATTAGGATTAAGGTTAGTGGCCCAAATGTCAAAAAAAACATACTTGTTTTTTTAAAAGGTACTTTTTTGAATTGCTAGATGTGGGGGACGGCTACAAGTTTCCAAGATGTGCAAGAGACATGGCTGAATTACCTAAGGGTCCTAGGGACGTCCCAATGTACCCATTAGTGGGGGACACCCCGGAAACATCCCTTCTGAGGGAGACATCTTGAGGACGTCTCCTACTTGGTGGCGGCGGTGCAACACAGCAAAGGGAAATATTACAAAAAATAAAAGAATATGTGGGGTGACTGTGCCAACTGTAATGTCCCCTTTTTGAGCAAGATTGGAAAAACGAATGTCGTTGAGGCTTGGAGAATGGAATGTTGAATTTTATGGCTTCAACTATTTTTCTTTGATGAAATGAAGTTATATTTTGGCTTTTCATATTTTTATATTATTTTTAGAAAAACCAAAAATATTAAAATATTATGCCAAGAGGAAAAACAAACCAGGTGGGAAAAGAGAAAATAACTTAAAGGTGGAAAAAAGGAAGATTGGAGTGAAAATTAAAATATAATATTTTAATATTAAAATATTATATCATTTTCCACTAAATTGGCGCTCATGACGAAAATGAGGAAAAATAAGGAAAAAATAAAAAGGATGGCAAAAAACAATAAATAATATTTGATTATTTAAAATATTATTTTATTAAGCAAAAGGTGACAGCTCAAGGGAGAAAAAGAAAAAATAATAAAATAATATTATTTAATTATTATTCATGTGGGATGTCCAAATTGGAGAAAAAGAAAATAAATAAATAATATTTTCTTTTGGCGGACTTGAAAAAAGATTATATTTTATTGAAATTGGGCGCCCAAGGTGAAGAGGTTAAAAAGAGGTCATTTGAAGTGTTAAAAAGTGCTTTTGCATGTTTTGGAAAGTTTCTCTTGGCTGTAACAGAGTTTCAGCGGTATCTAAGGACGAAAACCCTTGGATAATATTGGTTTGGACGAAAACCCAATCCACCATGGGAGATGGATTCCCCTAGAATCCATTATTGAGCTTATTTGCAAGTTATTGGATGAATTCAAGCTTCAATCAGCTAGGGTTTGAAGAGGATATTTGCAATCAGCTAGGGTTTGAAGATTGATATTCAGATTCGGTTCATATTTTGGCTTATTTTCATCAATAAATGCTTGGAGAGGGTTTCTAAATGGATTGTTTGGCTTGGGAAGGCATATTTGGTGATTTTCATCATCTATACATGTTCTGATTTTTATGACAGCAGTCTAAAAATTGATATCAGTTGCAGATCTGAAGAGTTTATGTTAATTATATTGAGGTTTCATGATCATACTTGCATCCTAACCCTAATCACTTCACTTCTATGCATGGTCGCTTGGGTTTTGAGGAGTATTTTGGCATTTGGCACTAGGGTTTTGTGATCAGCAGCAGCTACAGGTTGATATCAACAATCAAACATTGGTTTCGTCTTCTATTCTTCATCATCAATCATCTCCAGCAAGGCGTCAATCATTGGAGTATATCATCTTTGCATTGTATTAGGGTTTGATCACCATTTGAGGCATTTTTGTACATCTTTGAAGGTCTCATTTTGAAATCAGTCATGGCTGTCATGTAACCAGCACTTATCTATGTATTTGATCCATGCTATTTCATGAACCAGGTATGTTAATAAAGCAACCAATTTCATATCTTCAATTTAAAATTGTATTTCCAGCTGTTCTATCTATTTTATGGTCATCATTTGTTGTCATATGAATGTTATATTTGCATCTTTCCATCTTTATATCATATACAGCATGCATGTGAAAACAAATCATCAAAATCTCAAGTAAAACATCGGGAAAACAAATCAGAAAATTCAAGACAGCAAGGGAAAAATTCAGTTCAGGTTAGACAGGGTTCTTACACCGACCAACTATGCAAATTTTTGAAGGAAGGATTTGCCAGGATTCGCAGTTGTAATTAATTTGTTTAACGAGTATTTGCTAAGATTCGCCATGATTTTATAATTTTTTTTAATAATGTGCATAGATTCGCTAGGAAAAAAAAATTCAAAAAAAAAAGTTCGCCAAAAAAATTAAAGCACTTAGCTAGGATTCACCAGGATTTTATAACTTTTTTTAGGGGTCTTTTCTTAAAGTTATCACTGATGCAAATTAAGGAACATGCTCACCTAAATATTTTTCTACTATAAGAACTACTTATGTATCTTGTCTTGTACTATAATTGTGTTGATTGGTAATATAATTATAACTCTTATTATCTTTTTCTTGGGTGATCTGTACTAAAAATATTATGGGCTCGGACTGAGTTGTTTGCCTCCACTTAACTCATTTGTGCCAAGAGAAGATTGTTGCATAAGAGATTGATCATTGACATGCATGGTGCATGAGAGGTAGTTGTGGCAATTCCATCTATGTGAATAATGCTTGTTGGGGAAATGGACACCTTCTTGTACCTATTATTATATATGTTTTGGGTTTTGGATGAAGTTCCCTTTGCAAGATTGTAGAATCCTACAATATACATTTATTCATGGACATTTCGTAGGTTTCTTGAATCCTTCTTCTAGAGTTCAATAATATTTGTTGTCATATAGTAGGTTTCAAACCTGTGTTATAGTGTTGAGTGTTGGAAATCCATTTCAATATGATATTGGTGGCAATCAAAGATAGATCATAGATGTTGTATGTTGGGATCTATATCTCCTTAAGATGTATATTAGGATGAAAAGAGTACTTCTTAAAGTTATGAAGTTAATACCCCATTTCTAATAGAGAATGCACATTGCATGGGCTTATGGGACCTTAGGGAGCAACCGCTCAGCGGCATGGCCAAAACGGGAAAAAGTTACAAAGAAGTGCTCATAGCATCTATGATTGGAGATTTCTTTGTACTTGACGCGACTGGTAGTGTGTCTATAATCTAAAACCTTGTGTGAATGTTGGTGACAAGTACGTTGGCCCTCTTCTATGTCCTAAACATGACATGATGGATTGTTGACTAGTTTGAGTGAAGTACAATGCCTAGCAAACAAATACCATACTATGCAAACCTTGGAATAGTCTTATTTCTGTTATGCCACCCTGAAGGAGAATGGAAGTAAGAAGCTTTCCCAAAAGCCACCATCATGTATGATGTAAGATGCTTAGAAAGGAAGAATCACTGGGTGCTATATTTCCTAAGAAGCTACAAGGATTGAGATCCAAAGTGTCATACAGAAAAATGAATAGCTGCTATAATGGAACATCCAACTCCAATCAAGAAAAAACATCAAAGGAATTACCAACTCTCAAAACTGTATCTAACAAAATACACTAGATACCACCATCATCAGACATTTTAAACTCTATTTGTCGCCTGGATTGCTATCACAGGGGAAAAAAAAGGAAAGACAGAACAAAAGATGGCGTAAAGTGCAAGACCAACAGATCACACACGACCATTCAATGGAACTACAATAGATGTACAGTACTACACATACCAAAAAATAAGAAGTTCAAGTATATATAATGATTCCTCACCTGACCTGAGATAAAATTCATGAGATAGTTCAGACATCTGCAAGTAACATTCTAAATTAGCCCGAAGCCAGATTCGGTATGTCCCTCCATGTCTCTTTCTGTCTACTAAAAGACTAGTTGAACAATTTGGTGTCTGGAACAGCACATTACATTAAGATTATTGAGCCACTAATCCTGTGATAGAAAGGTTTCCAAGAATACGAGGCATTCAAATAGATTAAAGTTAATGACTTGTAAACAGGTTTATAATTTTCCTTTGATCATCCGTAGATTATTTATTTAGGCGACTTCCTCATGAAAATAAAGAGAAAAGGTTAAACAGATGATAATAAGTTTATGCCACAGATGAGAATGGTGTTCAGTATAAGAGAGCAAAAGGGCTAAGTCAACATAAAATCATTGTCATATAGCCATTGGTCCCCTAGTGAAGTTGCTTGGCTCACAAAGAGACCACCAAGAACCAACTCATGCTGAGTGCAAAGGTCAAACACCATAAGGGATGAGGCCAGGCTAAAGCCTCTGGCAAATTTGGTGGAATGGGAGCCCCTTAGTCCTTGGTGCTAAGCCAAAGAAGATCGATTACCCATGCACCAATACCAACAGGATGTTAAAAGTCTTCAATCAAAAAAAGAAAAAAAAAACAAGAGCCTGAAAAAGGCTAGTGATGGAAACTTCAAAAGCAACCATCTATATGAGAAGAGAGAACAACAAAATTTTCAAAAATATAAAATGTACACCTAAATTACCAGTTCAGGTTCAGGTATGAGGATTCGCGTTTGCTGGTACAGGAAAAAAAATTGGGGTTGGGTATGTTTTGGGTATGCCATACAAAAACATATAAACATCATAAATATATACATATTTTAGCTTTAAAATAGGAATTAAGTTCAGATAACACATAACATAAATATAATAAACAAAACAAAATTAAATAATGAATAAATTTTTTACAATTCAAATTTAAATGAATTTATAAATATTAAAAGTTAAATAAATTTTAAAATGTTAAAAATATAGATATAAAAATATTAAAATTAAATATGACTTTTTTTAAAAAACTTGACAGCCAACATCAGCCTGCAAGGGTCGCGTTGGCCCTATAGAGCCGCTGTCAGCTCTGCAAGCCTCTTAATTTTTTCTCTCAAAATAAAATTAAAAACTTGACACTACCGACATTCTATATTTATTCTTTCCATGGAATATGACGACAAAAATAAAAATTACAGCGCAAAGAAAGAAAAACAAATCTATGTTACACCAAGTTTCCAGGACAGGGACAGCAGGGGGCTGAGGGACGGATTTTTTGGCGGTCATTTTAGGAGACAGCTATTAAAAAATAGGGAAAGTTCTAAAAATATAGGGAAATTTCAAATATTCATATGATAACATTGATAACGCATTGATCATATACATTACAGATCCTTAATACATAACTTAATACATAACATTAGAGTTGAATTGAGAGTTCACATGAGAGTCGAACAAATTAACAAAATTTAATTGCTTTATAATTCATTGTCAATGCGCATATGATATATATTCTATAAAACTAAAAAAATACAACAAAGGCTGCAAGTTTCAACTACCAAATGACAAAAACATAGAAAATATGCTGCTGCCCCTTAGCTTGCAAAGAACTTGTGCATTCAGTGAGCCTATCCCCCTTGTATTAGGATTGTAGTGGTTGACACAAGCGACAACAACTTCCTAACTTTGTATTGAGATCAGAAAGGATGCTGCCTCAATAAGACCACTATCCCAAAGTCTTCTTGTTAGCTTATTCCCTTTCTGAATGTGTTCTTCCAACTCTATTTCTCGGACATTGACATGTTCCAAATTAGTATCCTTGATCTAAGAATATTCAGACACTAATTTGGAAGGAGATTCCGCCATTTGGAAATGGTGCTGTATTTTGATGAGAAAGGTGCCTCTCTCCACTGTTTTTACACTTTGAAAATTTGCTGCCCCTAAAATCTGATAGAAATTGTTCTCTTAGGACCAAACCAGCACCCTTCTATGACCGAAAACTGATGTTTTTCTACTAAAACCCTAACTGTTCTGTCACTGAAAACTGCTGCCTTATGCTAACAAAAATCAGTTGATCGTCATATGTGTTAAGAGCATTAAAAGGGAGGTCAAAATGTGTGTATGAGCATTTGAAGATCCACTATCCTATGACTGAAATCTCTGCCATTATATGTTGTAAAGCTGCAATTTTGTGACTGCAAAAACAACTAAAAACTGCTGTTTTCAGTGATAGAAAACCACCATCTTGGAACTGAAACATGGCCTTGAGAGGTACAAATGGAGCTTGAAATTCTAGGCATTGTTTTGTCTGATTTTACCTTGAAAACCCTGCTATTTTGCCAGCTGAAATGACTGAAAACTGCTTTCAAAGCTTGCAAAGTCTGTTCATTAAAACCTTAACAACATGCAACCGTCATACACTATAGATGAGCTTGAAAATCTGTTGTTTTGCAGACCGAAATCTCTCATTTAGGGCCGAGTGTGGTGTGGGGGCACACAAAAGAAAACAGTAAAATAATTTTTTATTCATTTAGGGCCTTTTTTTAAATTTGAATGTAACTATGCAGGGACGGCTGGTCGTCCTTGGGTCAGTCGGGGGACATCATTGACGTCCCTAGCTGCCTCAGGGACAGCCAGCCGTCCCGGTGAAGTCCCCACGTTTCCAAGATGTTAGGGCTAAAAAAAATTGATTGGGGGCATTTCCAAGGCATCCCCACATCTCCAAACTGTCCCCAGTATGCAGACGTGTCAAAAAATGCTAGAAAAAAATTTAAAAAGGTTGCAGTTTGTAGAGGGCTTGCTCTTGGGGAGGGATTTGGACCCCAGATTCATCCAAGTATGTCCATGGATGTACCCAGCAGAATCCGCAGCCCAAAGTCTACGCCCTGCCCACACCCACTGTGGACGTGACCACAAAGTTACAAACCGGACCTGGATCCAGGGGTTTTTCTAACCAAACTAGATTAAAAGTCAAGCTCATAGACATATTTAAATGAAGGTCCCACATATATGTTTATTCTGCATCCTATCCCTATTTATGGACAATTAATTGTAAATTCATTTCTGCACAATTCTTGGTAGGTTGGCTTATCAACAAAAGGAAGCCTATGAACTATATCTCTGTTATATAAAGCTCTTATGGATTCATGCCATAAAAGACATACAACTAGCATTCATTATGTAGTCTGCATGGCTGTGCATGATCAGAAAATGAGTTAATGACACATGGCTCCATGATAAATTAGAGCACCGCTTGTAGAGCACTTCTGTTGAAAGGGAGCAAGTGTTTCTGCAAAGAAAACAGAAGGGATTTTGGCAGTTGTGCAAAACTGGCAGTTCTGACAAAGGATGATTATGCAATCATCAGTCCCAAAAAATGTCAATTTTGTAAGCATCTGTAATATACACCCTGGTTTTTTTTTTTTTTGAAAAGTTGCAACAGATAGTAAACAGTGTCCTCAACACTTTCTGATCACCCAGTTCCCAAAGAGGGCAAGGTGAGAGCATTCAGTGTATTGGACTTCACACAAGCAAACAACTATTGCAACGAGTAAAATGCAAGGCACATCCACTTATTCAACGGGAAACCTATTACAATGAAACCACTTGTTCAGTGGGGTGAGAAACATGTAACAAGAGAGAAGACAATTCCCATTGGTGGTACTACCATCCAAGTTGTCAAGGTACTACATAATGGCTGTCACTGAAAATTGCAAGCTGATAATAAGAAATAACAATTGTTTGGTGCCTGAACACCCATCCAACACCAACCCCGATTCGCCAAACTTTGTCATTCCCTCCATCTGAGGCCAAGAGCTGAATGGACTGAAATTGCTTAGATCTGCAGCTGTGCAAATCTGATTTTTCAAAATATATCACCCGGAAAAAATGACAATTGCTGCAACACTGTAAAACCTTGGCCAAAATGAATTTTCTGATTATTCCCTTGGCTGAAAACACCCTTCCAAGAGTCACCAACACAGAAGAATTTTCTGAGTTTTCTCAACAATTTCTACTTACCCAAGGAAGTCATTGCAGGAATCATAGCTGCTCATATTACCTGGTGACTGACCCACCATGTGCAAACAATCCTCTATCTCCTCCAAAACACTAAGAAGAAGAACTTTTGGCTGAGATAGATGTTCAAGTTTCTTACCTGCATTGTAAAGCTTTTCACACAAATTTTCTTCTTTCAATTTAGACTCATTTTTCCCAAACACCGTTTGAAATGTTCTTTACAATTCCTCCCGGTTTTGTCCAAGGGACTCAAGCAAAGAGTCTGTTGCTTTTCTATCTTCCATGATTAAATTAACCCAAATTTTTGAACTGCTACATCACTGAACACTCACATGCAAGGCTGAAATTTTGTTCCTCAACTAAAGATCTGCAAAAAGGTTAGCTCCCCAAACAAGCTGGCAAGATCACCAACTCTGATAACACTGTAATATCCACCCTAGTTTTTTTTTTTAAATGTTGCAACAGATAGTAAACAATGTCCTCAACACTTTCTGATCACCAAGTTCCCAAAGAGGGCAATGTAATGTCCCCTTCTAGTGAGTCCGAATTTTTCCTTTGACCTTGCACAATTCAACTCACCAAAGAGAACATTAGTATACAATTCTTCTTAGAAATCACGTCCTTATTCATAAACATAAACCATTTGTTATCATAGATTGATTGCATTCATTTCATGATTCCCTAGAAGAGATTTACTCGGGCCTTTGTTAATCAAATCCTCCATCTTCTGAGAGTGAATTCGTTAGGGTGCAATGCCAATGGTATAGGTCGTTCTTCCTTCGAGGGGTACTCTAGACCCAGGCCACTCTAGGGCCTTCCTTTGACTCGGGGTTCTCTAGACCACTCAAGTCAAAAGACTACCTCTTGCTCCCTAAGGTACCATCTTGAGACAAGGGCTCAAAGGGGTGCTCTAGACCAATGAACCCGTACCTATCCTTGGTTGATTGCCCGCCCCTAATCTTCCCTACTCCTCATAGTGGCGAGTTGATTAACACTATTGCCCTTATCTATCTTTCATATTTCACATGCTATTCTTTATGATCTTATCAACATATACTTCTTCTCTATAACTTATATACTATTCCTTAACACCACATGGGGTAGATAGGGTGTAGCATGCTGTTGTTCATCGTAGGCTATGTTTGTCTCCCATCCTTATTCAAGAACTACTTGGTGTATTCTTGAGGCTAAGGCATCCGTGAGGATTCTTGGTACTCTAGGTAGCCAAGACCAATACATCGACTATGAATGATATACTAGACATGTCACCCTTCATTGATCCCATATGTAGTTAATGAATGGTATATAGATTACATAGTTAGTGAATATTACATATGATTGTCCATGAATTATATTGCTCAGAACTGGCTGTAAATAAATGCAGTGTTATACTAAACATTAATACAAGTAAGAGAAACAATGTACTGTCATTATACAAGTAAATATAAATTCTTACAAATCATAAATTGAATAAGTAAATATAATTGCTTACTTACCTGTTGTAGCTTTACCTGGGATTTATTACCTGTGCCGCCGTAATATTATTTTTATTGTATTGTTGTTGTCGTTTATATATTTTATAATATATATTTCACACTCTTTTACCGCTGATGTACATATCTCTATATAATAATGCAGATCTAAATATATGTATTTATCCAATACTCTTTTATATTTTCTTCCGATCATCTTTTACTTCTATCTCACAACCTTTATTTATTTCCCTTTCAGGGGATATGTTCAAAGAGGCACGTCTCTTATTATGCTTGGTGGTAAAAGACATACTTACCCTCTTATAATTTTTATTATTTTATATTAATTCCCTTTCGTGGTAAAACTAGTTCTAACCATACGTAACTCCCTTATCATAAGAGGATAGGTTAAAAGATGTTTATTTATAAATGATATATTATTTATTTTATATTATATCATTTATATCATAATTAATGATATATGATTTATATTATATTATTTATATTACAATACAAGATAATAATAATAATATTTGTATTTATATTATTAGATATATTTATAATATATTATTTATTTATGTGATCGCTGGTGTCAACCAACTTAATCGCTGCACTTATAAATATCCTCCTTCGGCCTCCCCTTAATCTTTTTAAAGTACATTATTTATATACTATATATAGTATAAATAAATATATTTGTTATTAAGTATAAATAATATTTTTGTCTTATTAGACTTTTATCTTTATATGATTTTATTTTGACTTTGACCTTTTGTTTAGCCACTTTGCCTTATTCCAAATTACTTTACTTTCTAACTTTAATGGGTAAGATTCTTCATAATATTTATTTTTATATATAGTAATATATCTCATTAATTATTCACATAAATATTATATTAAAATATTTATATTTATAATATGTCTAGTTAATTAAATATATATATTTCATATATTTTATAATATTTAAATTATATTAAATTAATAATATTATTTATTAACTAATACATATTAATAATATATTTTAAATAAATATATTATATATTTAGTTTATATAAGGCTAACTTGATATTTAAATAAACAACTCAATAAATCATTATAGGGACATGACAAGCAAGGTGAGAGCATACGGTGTATTGGACTTCACACAAGCAAACAACTATTGCAACAAGAAACAAACATCCACTTATTCAGTGGGTAAACTGAAAGTAAAATGCAAGGCACATCCACTTATTCAACGGGAAACCTAATACAATGAAACCACTTGTTCAATGGGGTGAGAAACATGTAACAGGAGAGAAGACAATTCCTACTAGCGGTATTACCATCCAAGGTATTACAGAATGTGATTATTGCAACTAAAATAAAATTTAACAATGAGTAATAGCTGCAATAATAATCTTAATATTCTGATTTCAGACTGAAATATACTGCTGCAACAATTAATCACTGTGTAGAGGTACATAAATCCATTCCAAACATTATTAGGAGCATACCCATTAAAGATTTGATGCTATAGATGAAGAAGGATGCTGAATCGCAACTCAAAACACTCAAGATACCTCTGAATTCACTGAGGACGGGTCTGATATGAATTTGCAGCAGCATGAGGGTTTGTAGATGACACAATGAAACCCTAACCAGCCAAAATAGTCCACAAATCTAATTTATTCAACCCAAAACAACACTAAATTCAGACTTGTGACTGAAATATATTGTTTATCAGGTTTGAATAGCAAAGGAAACACTCCAAAACTTCACACTGATAGCTGTTATGAAGCACCGAAATGATGAAAATTGTCCCAACACTGATCTTCTACTGAAAACACTGACATGCAACCATTAGAACTGACATGCAACCATTGATACCACACATGCAACCATTGAGCGATGACATGCAACCATTAGAACTAACATGCAAGTGTTGATCACTAACATGCAATATGAAAATTAAATCTCCAAATTACTAGAAAAAACTAGAAGAGCTTCACACAAATAACGATGGTACAAACCGTTTGGCACAATGGCAACCTCTGAATGAAATTGCTCCAATGGATATGAGGGTTTTCATCCCCAAACCCAATATTTTCCTGCATTCAGCACAATGTGATTTCTGTATGAAACCACCACAACCAGCTACGGAGGATCTTTCACCACCAAAACTAGCCTCTCCAAGAGGGTTTCATCCTCAAGAAGGAATGAAAGAGCACGCAAGTTCAATCCAACAACATAACAATAAGAAATCAACAGCATAACCTCAACAATGAGCTCTCAATCCCCTTTTATAAGCACTTCTAGGTTACATGGGAATATAATTCTTTTTTAAAATAATTAACTTTTTTCACTCACTTCAATAATTCCTTTTTCCCATGTCTAGGCGCTCACTTTAACGTGCCCCATCAAAGAATATAACACTTTACCTTTCCAAAGAGCTATAACACTTAAGTCACTTTAAAATATTTTCAATCTTAGGAGACTTAAGTGAAATTAACAATTAAATAGCTCAATTAACCACCCAACTTACGGAAAATCACAAACTAAAGCAAATTACAAAATAAACCATACCAACATGATCCTGAAGGTTAGGGATGAAGAATGACAGTCAATTGGGTTACTTACTATAAATAGACAGTTTCTCCAAAAAGTTTAGAGAGAAAATTGGGAAGCCGAAAATGCTTCGAAAAGCATCACTGTGATCCTGAACAACAACTGAGCTCAATGCCATCAAATGTATTCAAAAAGAAATGAACTTGTGCTCTCCAAGAAACAAGGAGTCCCCTAACCATGCCTGATAACCTACGGGAACTCAAGAAATAGGCTATTGGTCTCACAATTGTCTAGGCTTGAGAAGGGGACATTACAGCATCGATCTGTAGCAAGTGAGGGTTTCGTCGTACATGCAAAAAAATAGCCTATGGGCATTTCAAATTCTGATTTTTTATTTCTTGGCATCCTTTCAACTTTTATTCCAGCTTGCAAAAGCATAAATACACATTGTAAATACGTTTTAGCACCAAACATAGAATACAATCGAGGGAATTGAAGTGAATTGCATGAGGATTCAAGTTTCCAAGTGAACAAGTAGACTGTATTTAGATGGAGAAAATTGAGAGAGTGTTAGAGAGCAGCTGTTGGCCCAATTTTGTGCCTCACTTTTGCTAGAGTTTTCTCACAAATTTGGGTTCTCTAGGGTAAAAATTCTTGTAACTTCATTATTTTGAAGGTGCTCTCAATTTCCTTTCATCTTCAATTTAATTTGATTAACTAAAGAGTACAATTCTTATTTCTTTCAATTGGATGTGTATGTTGGTGACTATTGTATGGTATAAGCACCATAGTTTACAAATCGAATTAGTATCAAAGCAAGTTCTATCCTTTGGTGGAACTTGTTTTGAGTGATTTTGCATGACAATGCCCACAACAAGATCAAGTGGGAAAGATTTGTTGCCTTTGCAAGGAGACATTGAATCTTGTAGTTGAAAGAGAAAATTAGGAAGCATGACGAGAGATGTAGAAACCCTTGATGAAGAAGCAAGGTTCCTCAAGCTAGAAGTTGATGTAGAAAGCATATCTTAGAAGTTGATGTAGCAAGCATATCTCAGTTAATGGAGACTATGAAGGGTAGCAAGGCTCTCATGGAGAACTGTTCATTGGAAGACACCAAGGGAAAGGAGAAAGCCCACTGCATAGTAAAAGAGATGAAATACCGTGGTGAATCAAGTCTACAAAGGACACCTCAATTCAAGGCCGAAGCAAAGATTGAGATTTTGTCATTTGATAGATTGAGAAGGGAAAATCATGCTTTAGTTTGGTTTGAACGTCTCTTATAGTCTATTGCTTTAAGAAAACAAGCTCCTATTAATTTTTGGGATCAAATAAAAAAATTGATCAAAAAATAATTTTACCCAATATGTCATAGAGAGGAAAAATGCATGGAGTGGCAATTTTTGAAACAGAAAATAAGACAAAATGTGTATGAGTACACAAGTGAATTTCAAAGAATGATTATCCAAATGGACAAGGATGTGCAAGATGAGGAAGTGTTGATGAAATACATTGGAGTTCCTCATAGCCATCTTCGGCAGCCCATATTGCTCTTGAAGCCGGTGAACATTATTGAAGCATGTGCACGTGCTCACAACCTTGAAGTAGATAGTCTTCCGTCCTCTCCAAAGACAAAAGGAGCCTAGGCCAAAACAAAGAAGGAAAGTGCTACAAGGACTAAAGCAAATCCAGCAAAGCATTGTGACAACTACAATGTGGATGGTCACATGGATGAAACCTGTTGGATGCCACATCCAAAAATGTGCTCATATCGGAAAACGTAAAAAGGGTAAGAAAACCACTAAGGCTATCGTTCATAATGAGGCAAAAGAAATTGGTTGTAGTTCAAAGGTTGATTCCAAAATTTCTTGCACTATAAGAACGGTTAGTTTTAATCTTATGAAATAAGAAGGAAAGAGGCAATCAGATTTATTTAGCATTAAGATTCAAGTCAAGGATGTCAATTATGCCCTCTTCAATTCTTGTTCCCAAACTAATCTCATTTCCCAAGAGTTGGAAGGAAATCTTGTTTTAAAAACTAATCAACACCCCAGGCCTTATGCTTTGGGTTGGATCAAAGAGGGTGCCAATTTGTTTATAAGTAGGCAATGTAAATTGAAGTTTGTTGTTAACCAAAAATTTGTTGATGAACTGGTTGTAGATGCTGTTCCTTTGGATACATGTGGAGTTGTATTTGGCAGCCCCTACATGTATGATAGGAAAATTGTCTATTACCAATGGGGAAACAAGTATCACTTGGTCAAAGAGTGGACAAAGCTCCATATTGAATACTTACAAGGGCAAGAAGGAGCAACCAAAGGTCCAGAATCTTCAAGCAACGGATGCTCTTAAGTGGAGGAAAAAGAGTGTTAATGAAGTTCCTCCAATTAGTTCAAGTGCTTTACCCTTTCAAAAACCTTCGCACAATTGGAGACAGGTTTTTCAGGCTCTTGGTTGGAGTGACAGAAGGTTCAGTGGCAGCCATGGCATGCATTGAGGGGGTCATCCCTCAATTTGTGAGTCTTCATAGATTTTGCAGGCCCAAAGCCTCTGTATTGGGAGGTGTGATATGAAAAATGGATCAAAGAATGAATTAGTGACATTATGGATCCATGACAAAGTAGAGGACAAGTTGTAAAACACTTTTGTTGAAGGAAGCAAGTGTTTTTGGGTAGAAAACAGAGATTTTTTGGCAGTTGTGCAAAACCGCCAGTTCCAAACCCATCAGGGCAATTATGTAACCATCAGTCTGCACCAAGTAGGCAGTTTTATCAACGTGCAAAAAAAACGGCCTATGGCATTTCAAATTCTGACTTTTCAACTTCATGGCATCCTCTCACTTTCCATTCCAGTTTAGAAAAGCATAAATAGACATTGTAAGTCCATTTAGCACACACAATAAATTTGAGAAATTGAAATGAAATCCACAAGAATTCAAGTGTTCCATGTGAGCAAGTAGACTGTATTTAGGTGGACGGAGCTGAAAGAAAATGTTAAAGAGATGTTGTAAGTAATCTTAGGGACTGAACATTGTTGTTTCAGGCTGATTGTATGCCCAAGAGGCCTATGATTGTATTTGTCATTCGAAATAGTGAATAAGGGGGTCATTTGCCTCACTTTTGTTGGAGTGTTCCCAGAAATTGAGTTCTCCAAGGTAAAATCCTTCTATCTTCAATTGTTCAGTTGTTGCTCTCAATTTCCTTTCATCTTTAATTTAATTTGATTGCCTAGAAGTACAGTTCTTATTTCCTTCAATTAGATCTATATGTTGATAACAATTGCATGGTATAACCATCATAGTTTACGGATCAACGCAAAATGATGTTTAACAGCCTTTTGTTTATGACAGCCACCCAGCACAATTCTCGGTAGGTTGGTCTACAACGCAGAAGCGAACTTACAACTTATTTCTCTCTTGTATAGAGGTCTTTTGGATTTTCATACCATAAAGGTATACAATTGTCTTTCAATATGTAGGCAGCAGTGCTGCCCAAAATGCTATTTAACAGATTTTCGTTTATGATGGTCGCCCTCTCTTTTGGACATTGTCAATGAGAACATACCAAATATTTGGCTACCCATTGTAGCTGCAGGTTTATCCAGGTAGAGACAAAAACGAGCACATTGAGAATGGAACTAGAAGTAGTTGTGGTAAATGCCGACCTATGTACATCTAGAACACAATCCAACCAAGTAGCACATGTTCATGATATAGACATATACCAACCCTAACCACACCTATAGAAACCCTAAATCACATATTTCTTATATTACACCATTCAATGAAGATAGAAGGTGCAGATGGTAGAGCAAGACTTGCCAATTACAATTGACAAAGGCAATTATGAGCTCTTCTCAGTTCTTTGGTATACCAAATGGGCAATTCTTTTACTCATCTCATTTGTTTTATTTTGCTTCTCCATGTTTTAATATTGCATTATATTTTCATTCAGTGTGTTTGTTCAGGGACTGTGGCTCAAGGGCCCACTGATCAATTCAGACCATCAACTTTCAAACAAACACTGACCACAAATAACACTCACCCTTTCGCCACTCCTATCAGCCAACTCACTCAATCAACTTTCAAGCAGCATTGACTGTACTAAACACTCACCTGGATTTGTGTACTAACATTAATCGAGCTAAAGGGATTCATATACCAGAATTAATTCAGCTAAAGGGCATCATATACCAGCATTAATCGAGCTACAGGGCTTCAACATAATCACGTGGATGATAAAAAAAAATTAATGAAAATTCTATGTACAATGCACTTGATGGTCACAGGTGCACTATTTATTACACATACTGAAGGCATATAGATATATTTAGTTATATAGTTCATCTTAAAGATGTTAGGATAGGCAGGTTGATTAGATAGTAGATCCTAAAAATGTCCAAAGTTGTGAGGAACTTTACTCTAACATTAGTTTGGCCAGTAGTAGAGTTCTCTGCTGTCAACCTTTTCTAAGACAATTTTTTTACTGATTGTTACTTTCTCATTTTTCAGGTACCATTAATTTACTATAGCATTCTGTTTTGAATTGAGAGTTTAGCTCCTGGTTGCCTGCTATTGGCCACTTGGCATGAACTTGATCCTCTATATCGGGCGTTAACTGTTTGGTACTTATGGCAATAAGCATACTAATTTACCCTAAATAATATAAACAATACAGAATTATGTTCCTTACAGTTTCATTCTGATCATGACGCTTAATAAGGAGTTGACACTTAATATATTTTATTCAATGCAAGTGACAAGGAAAAGAACAAGACATCTGTACTCCACATTAGAATGTCAATCCATTCATAGAGAATAATTCTAATGTATAAACAAGATCATAGAAGTGTCCTATGTGGAAATTATGTTATATTGGTATGTTATATTACCATACTAGTAATGGACTTAAATGTCTCCTATTTTGTGAGTTACCATTTCCGAGGGCTCTGTTTTGAATTTGGTATGTTCTCTTGAAGTTATTGTGGATTTTATTAGGCAATGCAAATGATGGATATAACATAAGAATATAAATTTCTCAACTACTCCTAGTGGGGATGTTGATAAAAATGCTTTTAATAATTTTGACAAAGTTTTTGGGCATCATGCTTTTACTCATTATTCTTTTGTGTCTCCTGTCCTGGACAACTAGCTTTGTTTTTAGCAGGACATTTTTTGCTTCAGAACTATATTTTTATGTTTTTTATTTAAGCAGTTTTCCATTGGGAAATGAGACTAGAGGGTGAAAAGCCCAAAGCGGTGGATTACATCCACAGTTCCTCGCCCCTGCTAATAAACACTTAAAGATGTTTGTGTGCTAAGTGGGTCCTTCCCTTGTGGTTATTGTCAACATTAATGAGTAAAAATACTATTACCCCATATCCCCATGCAGCTGCTTAAGTTATTTTTCTGTTTAAATTTAAGCAGTTAGAGTGGCCCGATGGAAATTTACAATTATGGGAAAAGGATAATATAGAATCTTTCCCTATTTTTGAGGAGCAGCTGCTGTTTAGGAATTGCAAATAGGCTGTGGAAAAAAAGGGGGGGCTGGAAATAAGCAGCCACTGCATAATGAAAAATATACCATGTGGCTGCATATATTTTCTTCCCTCCTTTTTTTTATTTTCTTCTAAATTAAGATAATTAAGGTAATTTTTTTTTATATATATAATAAAAAACTACAAATTAAGATAACTGCTTAAAATAAGCGCAAAAATAAAATATTTATGGGGTCACTAGCTCCACAAATATCTCCTAAAAAAATTGAGCAGTGGCTGCTAGCCAAAATAAGCTAAGCAGACACATGGGGACATGCCCTTAGTGCATGACCATTCTGAGATTATATTACCATGTATACAGTATCCTTAGATGAGTCCTTTGTTTTAGAGGGTTCTGTAGTTGTAAGCTATGCTGGATGTCTAAGTTGTAAAGTGCATAAAGTGATTAATGATTAAATATCTACTGTGAGGTAAGTATCCATTTTGAAGTCCACCTTTACTTCACAGCCTGATTTCCATGACAATTTTCATTTTGTCTACCCTGTGATTGCAGTTGGTAGAGAATCAGATTTTGTGGTTGACTAGTCCAACATTGAATAGCAGATTGTAGATATTCCACCAAATCTATGAACAGAGAAAAATTTCAGAAAACTCGGGACATTTTATGTTTTGTAGATTAAAATGCCCAATGGTGAGTGCCACTATATATGATTGTCAGGTCAATTTGTCAAAATATTTGGACATTTGTGTTGTGCAACATTACATGTTAATAATGCAATGAAGTTGTTGCATTAGGTGCGATATCATGAACATGCATGGAATATGAAGAGTCATCCTTGCATGCATTCAATGAACTGTGTGAAAGGGCATTGATCATTCTTTTATAGAGAACAAGACTTGTAGACCATATTGCTTTGGGAATTGAATATATTTTACAGTGCACTGTTTTATTTTATTGTGCTCTGTTTTACTTTCTAATCTGCTATATCATTAGCACTTATATATATATATATATATATTCCAAATTTGGTAGGAAGGCACCTAGACATTTACTAATACTTATTTACAGTAGAAGATCAAAACGAGTTACTCCTTCAATTAAAAACTACCAGTTTAAGGAAAGAATTAGATTTTGACTCAAAACCGAAACTACATTTCTTGAACCAAATTTGAAAATTTGATGATGTCTCCAAAAGTAAACTATAGCAATCATGCATCTCCAATTGTATAAAATACAAAAAATTAAAGTTCATTATATGTATTAGAGTTCTACATGTCACAAAGTGTGATAACAAAAAAAATTACAGCATCGCATGAGTTAGCAACATTACCCTGCCAAAACCTTTTACTTGTGCCTCACAAAGATGGGCCAAAGTTTAGAACGCCAATGAAAATTAATATAGGGCTAGATAGCTTCAAAACTCATTTATTATCAAGTTAAAAGGTTGTATAGAGAGTTCATAAACTTAACCTATTCAGGTCAGCCAAGGACCGAAGACACAAAACTGAATATAGATACATTGCCATGAGGTACATACATATGCACAGTTTATTGTCACCTGACTTGAACATGTATAACAATAGATACCATGTTTAGCCTCAAATATGACTGGCAAGCCTATACCCAACTGATTAATTGTCATCCTAGCCATGCAATGATCAGTCCATTCCACTTTAGCAGAAATATTTCATTTCATTTAGTCTACAATTAATTTAACAAGAGTCTTTGTTCCATGAACCTGCTTTTAACTTAATAAACAATAAATATTCTTCAAAAGCTTAACCACATTTTTCTTACTCTCATCTTGATTGGAAATAGCTTGAAAACTGAAATGTTTGAAACATTTATTCTAACCATATTTAATTGTTCACTCTTAACTTTCTCAAAGCATCTTCAGCAAGTACTCGTCCTAAATCGAAGCAAAAGGAGGAAAGGTCTCACCTACTTTGATTAGACGGGGATCTTTCGCCATATCAGGACAAGAATCCATATGCTTCTTAAGGTCCAAGTCCAAGTACTCAAACACTAAATACAGGCGCTTTTCACTGTGCACCACATCCTGTAACCTAAAAAATGAGAAGACAACGGTAAGAAGATAATACAAAAGAAAGAAGAACAGGTATAGGACAATCACTGAAATTGATAAATTACAGAACCAAATAAAATATTAACAAAAGTCTTTTTACAAGTGCATTTGATATCCCCTATTTGCGAAATAGAAAACTAAATAACACAATACAAGTGGCATCACATCAATGAAGACATTCAAAGACAATAGAGCACTTTCTCAATGCTAAAAGCATGTCATAAATGGCTCTCTCAATGCTAAGGTTTTACCACCTGAATTGTACTCTCTCCATAGGTTTACTAAACAAAACAAGTAAAATGATTTAAAATTAATCCAAGAGTTTCTGATAGATATAAATTTTAGATAGACATTCCCTTTACTAAGATTCTTATCAGTCTCTTACTTGCATTCACCTTAACAGACATTTGCTAATTGTTTATAAGAGGTTGTAGGGATTTGAATTGCCCATTCTTCGGTATCGTACTTGACTGTTGCTTTCCAAGCACTCCAATCAATTTATTACAGAATCATAAAAACCTCTAGGGGTAAAGATAGTTAAATTGTCATTGAAATGATTGTTCTCAGAGGATAGCTATTAAATTGTCTTTGAATTGATTGCTCTCAGAATCTCTATGCAGTAAATAGCAGCCCTCTTATTTAGCAATACTAGTGGCACTTCCTTGTAAATTTACATGTGGTTTCAGCATCAAATTTTTAAAGCTATTCCATGTTACTTTATTATACATACTTATAATAATTTCACACTCAATAAAAACTGTGGCAAGATATATAAGAGAAAAATACTAAGTTGCCAGTTCGGGTGCAGGGTTTGGGTACAGCAGTTCACTGATTTTTTTCTACCCAGGTTTGGTACGGCTGGGTACAACTGTACAATATATATATATAAGAGAGTATTAAAAATACTAAGTTGCCAGCTCGGGTGCAGGGTTTGGGTACAGCAGTTCACTGATTTTTTTCTACCCAGGTTTGGTTCAATGTAAAATGTTAAAAGTAAATCAAGGCAGTTTATATATGGTCAAAATACAGTATTACTCTAGTCAAAAGTGCAACTGCACATGGAAACACAATACAAATCATTGTATTTCTCTTCACTGAGAGCATCAATACAATTTTTTAAGTTTTAATTTTTCATTTTTTGTTTCTCTTCATTAAAATATATATATATATATTTGTATTTCTCTGAGTTTCCAGGAGGGGGGTTGCGGGGACATGAGGATGAGGTTTTGGGGATGGCAAAAAAAATCCCAAATTTTGGAGATGGCAGGACGACAAAGTGGGGGGATGGCTCCCAAAATAACTTAATAAAATTAAAAGCAGCTAGAATTTTAAAAGTAAATACAATGTGCTGCATTTACAATGACAAATCCTCCCTTTTAATTCTTTAGGGATTTTTGGCATTTTTTCCTTTAAAAAATAAAAGTTGCCTTTTTTTAATTTTTATGCAGCAAATGGAGCAGGTTGTCCAGTCCTGAAAAAAGGGTACATCCCCTCCAAGTCTGGGACATTGGGGATGTCACCCAAACCCCCAGGCCAACTCAACTTGTTTTTATTAATTGGGTGTGGTTATTGCTTGGTACAGCCAGGGTCCTGCCCTGTGCTGTGGATTCAGCCTTGATACATCTATGACGTTCCAGGGCCTGACCCTGGATGTACCCAGACCAAGATCAGTAGCCAGTATGGGCATGGCCTGAGTACATGGCATACTTGGTAACACAGGAAAAATGTAATGAAGATGACTGACGAAATTCACTGCATTCTGGAGCTTTCCAGTTTCATGTGTAAGCCTCAAAATTTTGTGAATGAAAGACTTACCCTCAAATAAAGAAATCAAAATTACCAATTAAAAATTGTTAAGGTATCAGAGCATATTGTAAGGAAAAAACTGACGAAATTTGCTGCATTCCGGAAATTTGCAATTTCGAACAAACTTTCAGTGGCCAAATTTAAAAGGCTGGTACAATTTGGCATGGCAGGTTTTCTAAGTTGGTCTCAGGTTGAAAAATCATGCACACCCCTCAAGTGTTTGGGTAATAGGTAATATGAACCATTGCCAGAATGACAACCACCCTTCTAGGGCCTGCGGTATCCAATTTACAGCAAGAGTTAATACCCAATGTACCCCTAGAGAGGTCAACATTGAGAAAACAGATAACAAGCATTTAAACAGATTGAATGGCCATGTAAAATGTAACCCAAGCATGTAAAACATATGGAAAGCTTTTGCCAAAGGTTAGCTAGACCTAAAAATAACCCTACAAGAAAGTTGATCCTTTGTATATTGGGACATCCAGGAAAATCCAGATGCAAAACATAATATTTTCAAAGAGACGAGAGAAAAATTAGGTAACAGAGCAAGATTGTTTTCTGCATAGCAGAAACAAATGCTGTTTCTTTTAAGCCATTAAATATTTTGTCCCTACAGATTTACTTCTTACTCCCAAAAACTTAAATCAGATTCTTCATAAAATAGCAACAACAGTAACTGTGGAAATCTTTTGCTGTTCTTGGCTTTTGGCAATTTCCTCGCCTATTGCTAATTCCTCATGACCACTTCTAAACCACTATGTTTTATCTTTTGAGGTGATTTCTAGCACCATTTAAATAATTGTCTATTTTCTGAATCAACTCATTAAACATGGCAGGCTGAAAGCTTTGATAGACTCCCCAATGCACTGTTTCAATTCATCAATATACATATCAAGTATGAAATAGGGAGGAATATTTCCTACAAGCAACCTAACTTGGAAAATTCTCCCGAATATTATGTAATGGTTTCCTAGTGGTCCATATTTTTGAGGTCCTAGAAATAACCTTCTAGAATATTAGTCACCAATCTATAGTAAAATACAGTGACCTCCAACTAGTGGTTTTATGGCTCTATCTCATGTTACAGCCAATTCTATAGACATCAATTGCCAGATGTGATTTCTTTTCCTTTAGATGATCCTTCTACAAGATCCTCATTGTGTAGGAAATTACTTATTGTTTCAGATGGTGATGTGGATATTTTCATTTACATCTGTCTTAACTTTTCTCCCTATATACTTGGTGTGCAAGTGTGCCATTAGAATTTTGAAATTTTCAGAAACCAAGACATCCAAGAAAGAAATGATGTTGTTTTCCTCAATCCCAACATAAACATGATGTGGTCAAATTTTGTGTTAAGATGGTTTAGGAATTTATCAAAGTTCTCTATCTCATGTTTTGCCATTTCATAGAAATGTCCTCCATGTCCTTCATCCATAAATAAGATTTCAAAGCAGCCAACTCCAAAGCCTTCTTTTCTAAGTATTCGATGAGCAAGTGGGCAACAAGTGCAAATAAAGAAGCCCATGGTAATGCCATCTGTTTGCTCAGAAAGATGAACTTTTAAGTCAAAATAAATTGCCAAGCAGACTTTAGCCAGCACTGTTGTTTCTCAGTTTATCATATGTAGGGCATATACCACTTCACTGATTGGAAATTTACTACTTTTAGTAAACAATGAAACTGTATTAAAGCTAACAATAACGTTCCCTTAATTTAAGATCTGTCAAATTGTGCACAACCTGGGCTCAGTCCTTAAAGTGCAGCCAACAATTGGTTAAGTAATTTATGCAAGATAACTGGCTGGCCAACTCAAATGTCAACGAATTTTTTTGCATCAATAATTGGCCTCAAGAGGAAGTCTCCTTTATGGATCTTAGGGAGAGACTGCCACATTTGGGATCGATCTCCTGTTAACTTCGGGCCAGAACAGCAAAACACCTCCAAAATGAAAAAAAAAAAGTGTTTCTCTGAGTTTCAGGGACAGGGAAATGGAAAACAGGATTTCGCGGATTGAAAAAATTTTCAGATTTTGAGGACAGCAAGGGAATGGCGAGGAAGGAAGAGAGGGGGGGCTGATTAAAATAATTTATTAAAATTAATATTTGAAGTTTTAAATACAAGTAAATTTAAAATACCTAAAAATAACTTAATAAACAAAAAGAAGCTGAAATTTTAAAAACATGAACATTTAAATATATCCACTAAAAATACAAACCTTATTCCATACAAAGTATATAACTCTTAATAACTTTTAAACTTTTCTACAATTGAAAGGGAGCAACCACGTAGGTGTCTGAGTCAGTGTCAGTCTGAATCAGGTTGAATTATGATGTCAGGTAATTTAACTTGGTGTGTTTGTACATGGAGTTGCTAATGATATAACAAAAGCTATCATCCTTAGTCAATAGATTAAAAGACTGCCAAAACAGGCTTAAAGATTATAAGCTTAATAACTTAAGATTTTGAAAGGATATCATTGTACTGGGTCAAAAGTGAGTAGTCGAATGTTTGGTCGTCACATCTTGTGATGTTGGTTAATATACCATAGAGCATTACCTAAAAATTTAGACACATTGAAGATATCCTTTATAATCAAATCTTTCCATTCAACAGGTCCGCAACTTTCATTAATGGCTGTGTTTTATTCCTTGCTTCTAACCAGTGATGCCCTCTTGTCTATGTTATTGCTTTTGTATAGCAAAGTAATTGCCAAGGAATTGATGTTTATCATTTTGTTTGTGAATACATTTTGGTCCATCTGGAGTTTGCCTGAGGAACAAGTCTTCCCAGTTCCCATGGGAACAGACTGGAATCACATGTGACAAATTACAGCAGGTGAGTGCTATCAATTTAGGTCTGCTAAATCTGGAAGGCTACCTAGATTCCTCTACTCTGCCTTAAGTCTTCCACATTTTTTTATTTTAAGATTTTCTTTTTTCTTTCACTGTTTAAATAGTAGAGACATAAGGGGATGCCCTGATGTCACCAGGATGGAACAGGTGTCTAGGCCGCACATCCCCAGGAAACATTGAAAACAAAATCCTTTTTTCAGCCATGCAAATCAAACCCTTTTTTGTAGAGTGTGGATCAAATTTGACTCACTGACCAAATGAAATTCTCTTTGAAGGAAGTTCTACTTGCTCAAGGATATTTTGTTGAAAAAAAGAATTAAAAAATATTTACATTGAGAAATTATATTTTCTTGGTAAAAACTGTGTGTGAGAGAATTTTACCATCTTCATTTCAGATCACTCAAGTGACCCATCATCAGGATGGTAGAATTCTCTTGCACACAGTTTTTACCCAGAAAACATATTTTCTCATTATTTTGGACTATGTTACCGGTTCTGCATGAAATTCCCCTGGGTCCCGGTTCGGTCCGGTCTGGCCGGGGATACAGCCAGGGTTCGCTTTTTTGACTGTGGGTCCGTCCAGACAGAACCTGGGCAGAACCCACGGCTGGACGGCGTTTAAGTGGTTTTTTTGACTATTTTTTAATAAATTTTGACAATTTTTTATTATTTTTTTGTGATTTGACTCCCACTCCAACCATAAAAGCATCATTTGGAGTCATTTTAAAGAAAAAAAACATTCTATTTACCTCATTTTATGCTGATGTTGAGCTTGGTAGTGGGCATGAGAGTGCTAGTGCGAGTGCGAGTGCTAGTGCGAGTGCCACTTTTTGTGGTTCTACTAATATACCAATACCTGCATCATCTAATATGGATTGTGGTGATGATATTTTTGAAGACCCATATGACAGTGATGCCTAATTAGTGATGGCTGATTGTTGAGTTTGACATTTGGCATTATAATTTTGATTTTTGAATTGTAATAACTATATCTATCATGACATTCGACATTCGTGTTTGACTAATTGACATTGTAGTGTTTTTAATTTCTAATACTAGTGTGGTTTTGTTTATTATATGATCATATTCATGATGCTATGGTATTCTGAACTTAATTACTGCTGCAAATATGAATATATTTCTGATTTTTATATGTATTTGTATGGACGAACCCACACCCAAAAAAAATTTTGACCGAACCCGCGAACCTGAACCCGAACCAGTACCAGAACCGGTAACTTAGATTTTGGACTGTGAAATCAACAAGTCTCTCATTCTACACATTGTTTTTTCTCATTTTTCCTCAAATATTGCTCAAACAGATTTCATGTTTGAGTTTGAAGCTTTTCAATGAAAATTGTGCTTACTTTTTTAACATTGATGTTTCGGATCATACTCTGTGATCCATCATCAGGATGATAGAGGCAAATGAATCATGGAGCGTGATCCAAAATGTTGATGGTAAAAAAGCATACACAGTTTTCATCCAAAAGCTTCAAACACAAATATAATGGACTGTGAAAACCTGATGTTTCTAAGATTTCATGTTTTCCCAACTCAATTGTTGATTGTTTACAAGCATGATCGCACTGCTTCGAGGGCCAATAAATGTGGCAACAATGGCCTTACTGACCTTCCTCACAATGGCATTCAGTACGTTGCAGCTTCTTTCTCTGGAGTTCTTAATTGACAAAAGTTCCAAATTTCCAATATTTCTCATCATATATCTCTTTGTCCAAGATAGCATTTGCATTCCTTAATTATCTCATTATCTCCCTATGTCAGGAATCTCAGGATTGTTGTTTAATCTTTGACAAACTGAAAGCTCTTACTTAATGAGATTGACCTATTTAGGAGAACATTCTGGAGAACAGATGCAGCCTCTTGTCTAATGGTGTCACTTGTCTCTCTTTAAAATATTACTGATATCAGCCTCAGTTTGCCATCCATGCCTTCATGTTCATCCAGAATGCATCCCGGAGCTATGTTAAAATTTAACATTTTATCAAGTATGCTGATTGTGGGTTCGTACAATCAAGCATAGGAAACATTCCCCATGCAGTCAGGCCTATGAAAATCATTTTCTGGTCCACATTGGAAAGGTTGAAATATATCCATGAGTCTCTTAGGGTTTACAGAGGGCTGTCTCAGTACTGTTTGCACTACATCAATTTTTATTCATAAAGTCTGTTATCATTAGTCCTTGCCAGCTTGAAGTGTAGCTAGTAAGCCAACTTTTACTCCTCAATTGTTGTTCTTATTTTAAAATTTATTTTGTTGGCTTTTTACCCAGATTATTGTATTTCTCCTATACTAGCCCCTTTTTAATGCAAAGCTGAGATTTACCAGATCACTTGTTTCATTCTAGAAAATTAGAAATACTTAATACTTGATCTTCGAGTATCATTAAATTCTGAGCATTATATTTCGCACTCTATGGGTAGACACAATAGCATTTACTGATATTAATTCAACAAAACCCACTATGATGCAGACCATTATAAAAGATAACAAAATCAATCAGCTTGTCTAGAAAAGGCTGAAAGCTCCAGTGTCTCAGATGTAAAGTACCAGGCCTTGTTCAAGGAAGAAATTTCCTGAAACCAATCTGCTGAGACATACAATGACATTGACATGAGCATATTGTAGCATTTTCTAGGATTGAAAATGCCAGAAAACACTCTCTCAAAAATAAATCCTGACCTGCCCTTTATAATCTCCACAATTATGAGATTCAAGACAAAAACTGCAATTTCCTGAGGACACTAATCAGCATTGTCACTGCAACTGTTAATGCACATTCCATTCATTTTACTACTAAAAACCAGGTAACTTTAACATGAAAAGATTTATCTTATGAGCTTTTTAATATAATATTTTTGGTTCTCTTATTCTAAGAATAGCATATGTCTTGACTCTTTTAATGCCTACAAAATCCAATGTTTGCCCCTTCCAATACAAAGCCAAGTTTTTCCATGTCACTTGATTCATTCTATAAATAGTAGATAATCTTGAAATCACAACACTCATCGTATTACAATTCACAATTTATTGTTAGATGCAATGGCATTTAGTAAAACCAATTCAACAGAATCAGCTAACAACCATCCATTAGAAGAGGCATTAAAAATCAATCAGCTTCTAGAAATGGCCTGAAGCTGTAGTGTCTCAGATCTAGGCTCTCAGATCTAGGCAAATGACCTTTGTCTGCATACAATCACATTGCCATAAGAATATAACAAATCTACATCCCTGTACTGCCTTGAAAATTCTACACACTTATGAAACTGGAGATCAAATACAATCCCCTTGGAACATTAACCAATGTACCCTCTTAGTAATTAAAGTCTGAAAAAGAAAGAGTAGGTAAGAGGGTGCACCGAAACTACTGAGTTCAGAAGAAAATTTTCAATGAAAAACTTCATAAATAAGAAAAAACAAATGCTTTTAGAGAGATTTGAATTTGAAATATGACATTTTGGCTTTACTAGTAGTAATGCGGACTCATGAAATGTAGCTGATATCAGATGTTGAACAGACATTAAATGATACCAAAGATTTTGCAAGCATAATTCATGGCACAGACTTCAGAATACAATATAAAAGGAAAATCATAAGCAAACCTTTACTATCGAGTTTTTAATTGAAAACTGACAACACACTAGCCAATGCCAACAATTAGGCACACTTATAAATCATGGCAGGCATAAATAACTAAAGAAACCGACCTTGCAGCTGTTCATTTTTGATATACAGTTAACTAAGCACGTTAGATCTCATGATTAGCCAGTAGCAAGTGCCAACAAGAGGCCACAGGTTCAATTCACATGATGCTATGGACACTACCAGGCATCAGGTAATCTAGTATTTACAGTTTACTGTTCAAAATTTCAAATAAAAAACTCAAAATACAAACCTGACAATGTTTCCATGTTGCATTTCTTTAAGGAGCGAGATTTCACGTATGGCAGTACTAGGAACACCCTCATCTTCTTGCTCCAGGCGAATCTTCTTCAGAGCTATGGTCTCATTTGTAACTCGATCACGAGCCTTATAGACAACACCATATGTTCCTTCTCCTATCTTCTCAACCTTCTCATACTGAAAGAAAACAGAAACAATAAATAAATAATTAAAGCTCCCAAAGGCAGAATAATTAAAATCTTACCAGAGAAAGAAAAACTCACAATAAACTAACAAAATAGTTACCACAATGTGAGATAAAGAATCATAACAACATTCGAAAATAAAGTAGCATGCAAATTAAATTTAAGGCAATTAACACCGTAATTTTAACATGTTGTAGATATAGTGAACATTAAAGAAGAACGTAGCTGTTTAATCACAAAGTAAATAAGCATAAATTAAAATTAATAAAATTACTTAAAGTTCAATTAATTTAAATATTGACATCCATGAGCGGCCAAGAGTGGCTTATCGAACTGAAGATATATTCATAATCAAAATACTACATAACAATGGAAGCCCTGATGCATCTATGGTAAAGAAATATAAAACTGAAATAGAACAAAAACATAAACCAGTAAAAAGCTCTTAAAAAAACATGAATAGGAAGCTATATATCTCAAAGCTGCAATGTCTGTAAACATAAAGCTAACACACCCGCTCTCCTCACATTCATAGTCAAGAATAAATTATAATAGGGTTTGTATTGATATGTATTTGAGGTCATTAACATGACTTTAACCTTTTGCTAATACAGTAAAGCTTCAAGAAACTAACTTGCAAATACAATTTAGAGTAATAAACAAGGTGTCTTTAACCTGTACAGATTTAGTGAACATTAAAGAAGACTGTTGCCGCGGAATAAGCTTAAATTTAACTTAATTTAATTTAAATATTGATGTATACGGGTGACCAAGAAAGGCCAAAGAAACTGAGGAAAAGTTCATGATCCAGAAAGTGCATGACAATGGAAATGCCTAGTACATCTCCAGTAAATCGATTCAAAACTGAAACAGAACAAAAAAACAAAGTATCTAAAAGCTCAAAAAGAAACATAAACATGCGGCAATAGATGTCAAAGCTGTAATGCCTGATAACCTAAAGCCAAGTCACGCAACCACCGTCTTCACATTTGAATAAAATAAGAAGCCCTGAGAGGGTTCATACTGCATATTGATAAGTGTTCGAAACTTTGAGGCCATTGACACGAATTCATCCTTTTAAAGATACAACAAAGATGAAAGAGGATTGTCCTGTTCTATACTTCAAAGTGATCAAACAAATAAACATAAAGACTGAATAAATTACTGACCTGGTCCATTCAGCTTCCGTTTTGTTCAATTTTGTCTCGGCAGCCGTTAAAGACAAATGAATCTGCACGAGTACAGCAACTCTAAAGGATTAAACATTGCCCTACAAGATTGTTACTAATCATCACTTATTACTTAAAGATTTTGAAAAATTTTACATATGCATAACTATTATTAAAGACTTGTGTAAAAAAGCTTTATATAAGATTAAGCAGACTGAAATAGTGACGGGACCGGAAATGCAAAAGAATTTTCACGAATCTTCAGTACTATTCTAAATAGGTACCAGATTCTGTTAAATAACGGACATAAATGACCGATATGGTAAAGCATATGTGCCCCCAGCTCAAATGAACGTCAAATGTCGGAAATCGTTAGATGAGGTAAATGCGGTTGAGATCTAAAAGCACATTACATGAAATTTGATAGCAAGCAGCACAATGATTATGACAACATTCCGACAAAATCGTCAGCGTCAACTGACAGAACTTTTAATCAAAGCAACGAATGAGCTAACTAGGTTTATAAGAACGTCTGTAAGCGACCTAATTCTGCCAAGGTAGGAAAGCAAAGAAATGAACGAAAACACAACTTGTGTTAATTGACGGCACCGGAATCTAGAAAAGGCAGCGAGCAATAAATGCCAGTTCACGCTACATATCGCTCTCTAGTGACGCAGACAGAACTGCGAACGCGCCAATCGCAGGCAAACAAGCTTAGGCGATCTGCAACAGAATGCAATGCAGAAAGACATTACATTCCGTCAAGTGACGCAGGTTACGCAGATTGAATGAAGCAAAATGTTTGAAACCCTCGACAGAAATGCAATGCCTAGAATGTTGTGTTACTGACTGGAATTAACGTTCGATGACAGAATGTAAGCTAACATGACAGACAAAAAAAATTAGCTTAACATACCTTTGAGGGCTGTAAGAAATTGTGGTAGATTGCCTACACAGCTGTGCATAAATGTGCAATACGGCAAATTATTTGTTTTGTTGTGTTTTTTATTTTCTTTCTTTTTTAAGGGAGTTTCTGGCGGGAGAGGGCAAGGCCAAATAAGCGCTTTTCACAGGATCAGCTGCTCAAATTATTTCCCACCATTCACGGTTAAGACCTACGCCAAGCGTTGCCCCGTGGTCACATTGGGGCCGCCACATGTGACCGTGGAAATCTGATTTATGTCTGCAGTTCGTTAGGGACTACGCCAGTCAACGGCATCCAACGCTAGTTTCATGCCTACATATATCTACATATTCCTTTCTAATTGTAGATAAAGCCGTATACCTGTATTTTGAAGATTTTTATTGTAAAATATTATAAATATTTGATTGTATGTTAATATATTTATTTTATTTTTATGGAGATCGTTTTTGCTACCTAGGCTAACTTCTTTTGCTCAATATAACTAGTATATTTATATTTAAAAAAATATATCTAAAGTTTGCCAGAGATATCCTTTTCGAGGTGCCTATTTTTTTTATCAATTTACCGCACTCCCTTTCACCTCACCTCAAGTCCTACAATTTGATATGTTTGTTCTATATGTGAAAAAAATAAAGAAAGGAGGCAATATAAATAGACTGAATTGGTCTTTTCATATGTCATTATGTAACGTTTATTTCTTTCATGTTAGTGCAGAGTGATGGCTTCTTTGAAACTGCGATCCACCTTTCTTTCCATCCTATTTT